>CADEBD010000284.1:2532059-3798088 GCA_902825455.1 Arctia plantaginis | reverse complement strand
ACTTTAAATCTCTTATTCCTATTTAAATTGAAATTTTATTTTCTCATAATATCATGATTGAAAAACAATACTGAATAAAGGCATTATTCAGTTAAATAGCCGTACTATTTAAATCACAATTCAATTAATTGTTTTAGTAATTTATGTCAGAAATACCTGATAATTTAACTTTGTATGTATTATTATTTTCACATTTATCACCGTTGCAATATTAATGCCTGCAATACGCTTAATCTTAAAAAAGTATATTGGATGGCGACGGTAGGAAATAAGATGTAAATGACAGCACACATCATCCAAATTCTAGACGAATATAATAGTTTTCTGTATCTTTAAATTCTAAATCTAAATCACTGGAATTATTAGTCAGATTTGAATAATTCTCTTTGTACTCGATCTTTTGGCAATAACTTGGGTGACACAAGGTGCTAAACAGCAACCTCCGAAGGGACGATAACGGGAGTATCTACAGGGATTCCGAAAAGACTGGCCACCAGTATCTACAGGGATTCCGAAAAGACTGGAGAGAGGGAGGCCATTTCCCTGAAGTGGGATAACACAGGCTGAAAGTACATAACATTGGAATGAGTATTAAATGAGGAACAATATTGCTTATAAAACAAACGCTACTACACTACGACCTTTTAACATGGAGTAGTCACATCAAACGTCGGTGAAACTGCAGAAAATGTTTAGTCGGCTTATAGGTGCATCTTTTACACCAGACCAGACCAGACCACAGCGGACAACCTCACCAATATCATACCCTGGATTCGTTTTGCTGTATATTAAATGTATTATTGTTATTATTGTTTTTGGAGAGACCTAGTTCCAGCAGTGGACTGCGATGCGAACTAATGATGATGATGATGATGATGTATATTTGTTCTTATTTTCAGAAAAGTCATGTTCACGTCTGACATACAGGTAATAAAATAAATTGTAGGCACCCCAGAAAATGTCATTAACAGGCTATTGTTGGTAAATGGTTTAATAATCTCAAGAATTTTTTATTGATAAATATATAACTACAAATCTAATTACGAATTGAATTGAATTTTGTATTTGATTGTCTAATACTCAAGAAGTGTGTTGGCAATTTAAAAACAGGTCGATCAAATATCTTAAATTGGGGTTACATTAGCCGTAGAGTAATTTCTAATCAGTGTTTCAACTTTGTTTCTGTAATTTAAACGCTTGATGTTATTGGAAGTTCTAGCCAGAAAAGTTAAATCTCTCTTGGTGTAACAAGAAGCTAAAGTAATCCGAACTAGTGCCCAATCAGACCCAATGTAACCCGAACTTAGTGTACGCAACTAATTGTATTACATGTTTAGAAGCGTTCTTAAGTTTAATAGCAATAAAATTTAAGTCAACGATTCTAAAGATCATGGGGTTTCAAGGCTAAGTGGTAACCGATTAGGTTAATAAATTGCAAAAGTTAAGCAATCTTAGCCAGGTCAGTCTTTGGTGGGTGACCATTTTTTAACACATTGAGACCCCTCCATGCTTCGGAGACCACGTTAAGCCATCGGTCCTGGATGCCATACGAAATGGGTAGTTGGAGACCTAAAAAGTCCAAAAACAGTTTTACAGAATTTCAGTATCGACTACTTGGGTTGTTTAGGCCTGATGGCAGTCACTCGCGTTAAAAATCAAAGTTCAGCCGTATCGCAGTAGACTTAAAGCCGACCCTAACCTAGTTTGGGAAAAAGGCTCGGAGGAAGAAATTCTAAAGATCATGTTTTAATAACTTTTTATAAAATTTTCAGATTTTCACTTTAACTAACAGTAAGTATGTATTTCACTACCTTTTAAGAACAATCTGATGTTTCTAACGAAACAATATCACGTAACAACAAAGGCGCGGCGCGGGCAACGAGGCTTTTGTGCAACCAAGTTGTTTCCCTGAATTTCCTTTTAAACCTAACAGCCTTTGTGCTTGAGGACAAATTGGCGTCACTATAATGAGTGCACGTTGAAATATTCTAGTGATACCCTATTTTATATAAAAAAAATGGTGAAAGATAAGTGTTGCCAGGTTCAAAAGTCATGTTTTTTAAAGACACAACTCCCGCACTAGGAAAATATCCTGTATCGCGGGGGACTTTACAAAAATGCATGAAACGGACACAAGGAACACCCAGACTCAGAACGACAATCTACTACACTAAATAAAAGTTTTTTTCTCTTTGTCACGGTATAGAGGGGCTAGTGGTAAGTGATTACCGCCGTCTATGGACGCCGGTAACTCAAGAGACATAAGTGTGCTGCCGGCCTTTGGACATAACTAGAATTAGCGTTGGGCTTGCGGTTTGTTTGTTAGCTTTCACACCATGATCCAATTATTATCCAATTTTGCATTCGGGTTGTGAGGGAAACAGAATATATTATGTAAAATTAAGGAATTGTTCTTGAGGAATACTAGAATAGGTTGACAATATCTGCAAGTACAAGCCAACTACATAAACTATCAAAAATAAATAGAAACCAAGAGATTTGTAAAGTAAATCTTATTTTAAATGATTGTCATGAAATCTTCCACGTCTATAAAATAGCTTTTCGCAAATTATTAAAATTAAGAGAAAAATGCCATCCCATTTTTTATAATAGAATTTTCTCGGTTTAAAAAAGGAACGCATCAAGCTCCAAACTATGTAACATTAAAAGAATGTTCTCGAACGATTGTCACAAAGAACGTCACTCAAAAGAGAATGTATTCAAATCTAAGTTTAATGTTCTAGGCCACGACTTCAATCGTAAAAAAGATTTCACTTTTATAGCAATCTTTATGTGAAAGTGCCAAATAAAATGCTTGTGTCAATTGCTAGAAAGTTGTTAAAGTCTTATATACACTGGGATTCTTTGACACCTGAAAGGCTCGGCTAATAATTTAAACTTCAAGACACAGTCGAATCACTTATTTCCCTTTTCGAACTCCATTCAATTTTGGAATACTCATAATAACTACATTTTAAGGAGGGCGTAAGTCACAGAAAATTACTTATATTTAAGTAATTAAAAGTACCTTTCAAACCTGAGAGTATTAATATTTCAAATACAACAGTTCCCGCAACTGATCAAATCTATGTCACTTTCCTTCTAATCTACGCAAGACGGGTTAAAAAAACTTAATGTAGTGTAAATAAAATGACCATGTGGTGATGGATTAAGAATACGGAGTATCACTACCCCTATTCATCTCTTGGGTGTCGTAAAAGCCGACTAAGGACGCAAACTACGCAGGACAACAACATTCAAAGAGAAGAAAAACTTGAAACAAACCCTATACTAACCCGCATGGTCAGCGTTACATAGTAAACCAAAACCTTCTCGTCTCTTTGTATTTTTGATTGTTAGGCAATTTTATAGTTGATTGTTAGCTTATACTGTGCACATGAAACTAGTGTAAACGTAAACCTAAGCAGGTATATCGTACAACCTATTATTAAAATCAAGGGTTGCAACTAAGTGGGTGGCAACACTCGTGTCTCTCCAAAGTCTAGAGTCACAGGTGTCCTACGTGTTTCTTTGCTACCTATGCCATAAAAAAAAAAACTAGTGAAAAATGAATCTTGCTTTACAGCAATAACATTATGAGTTTTACTAAAATTTCAATGTAAATATAAAATCTTATACTCGAAAATTTGTTTTGAACAATTTGCATTTATTTTACTGAAATTGCCAGATACGAAAAATCACTCTCACATTATTAAACACGAAAAGAAATTTGTCTGTCTGGTAGGAAAAATTCATAAATATTAAGCAGATAGCTGTGGAGTAAATTTGTTATGCAGAGTGACTTTTTAAGTTGTACTCGTATATTTATCTTCCTTTAGTCAACTGATCTATTATTTTGAATATACTTGTTCAATAGGAGGTAATTTAAGTATAAGAATATTAAACGAATACCTAAGTATGAGTTTGATAGTTCAACAGCAATAGGCCGCTTGTTACTATTTTGACAAACGTCACGAGTTTTCCATACTGTCAAATCTTTGAGGCAAGTCCTTGCATCTGCTCTGCCTGCAGAATATTGCTAATTTTACTAGACTATCTACTGTGAGAAATGCGTAGAGACCAAACAGTAGAAATGACGATATAAAGCGACTATTTAATAATATGTGTTTACCAAAATGAATGCAACCACGTAATAAGTATTTTACCTCAAGCTTTGGCAAGGTTACTATTTTAAATATAGCTACCGTTGCACACTAAATAATATGGCGAGAAGAAAATATCAACCATACCCGCACATTTTAACAAGCTAATTAAACCTCACGCATTCAATTAGCAAGCGTATGTTGTACACTTCTGAACTGAGTCAATCAGCCTATAATTACAGTCAGTGTAACCTGGTCGAAACATCAGCAGTTCGAAGCTATTTAATATGTTATACGTGATCGAGTTAATTCGATATATACATAAAGGTGTTAAAGTAGTCAAGACTATGGACTTATTGATAGATAGTTTATAGATATAAAAGTAGATATATTCTAAGTAATACTCACAAGGTATGACTTTTTGATTCTGGTTTTTATGTGAATTGGTTTTCTTCGTCGCGTGTCGACACGAGTGCGTCTCCACTTTGACCGCAGTCTGGAACAGAAATATTCATATTTAAATAAAATACATTAACCCTTTTCACTCACTCACTTCAGAATACGAAAGTAATGTTGCGAATCTCAAACAAAAATTTTGCTTTTTATTTCTGAACTTTTCTGTCCTTTGTTATGATTTTAGATTCTAACAACATTTTAGATTTTAACAAAATCTGTTTCAGTTATGTTCTCAAGCAACTGTCAATAACCTATATGTATGTGTGTATTTATTGTATTGTACACACGAAAATAGTTTGAATGTTAACCACGGAGTAAACTTAAACCAGATATTTCGTTTACCGTGTCTACATGAGTTTTATGAAATGTTGTTGTTAATTGAAACAAATGTAAGTCACCTTTATAAGTAACACATACAGGACAACAGCTATTGTGGTAAGATAAAAAAGAAAGCAAAGAGAATATAAAAGAAGCACTTTCATTACATTAATAATAATGTTTTGTATTTTATTAAAGCTCTCATCACAAGAAGTAGATACCCGCGAAAAGAGACAAGGAAAACAATCAGCTGGTAACATAATCCCTACGTATTTATAACTAACAATAACAGCCTACTAACAGTTTAAAGCGTCATTTTTTTTAAACTTTAGAAGTGTAAAAATGTTTTATTTACCAAATCCATTAAAAATCAAACACATGAGCTCTTAGCTATTAAACTACTTGAAGTATTCATTATATCTTCTTGTATTTCCTCAACAAACATTAATAAACACATGGCTTATTTTAAAAAGACATTTAAATAAATAAACACTCTCGCAACTCATTAATAAAGTTCAATATTTGAAATGTTTTGAGCATGTGTTTTGTTATTTTGCCAGGGTTTAACAAAATTTACTAGTAGTTCTCCTAAGTCGTTTATCATTAATCTGCTTTTCCTATTTATGTATGAGGGCCTAAGTCGGCCGCCGTCCATTGGCGGTATACTAATGGAAGTACGCTCCTAATTGACCTAACCAAAAATCTATGAGATAGTTATTCAAGAATTCGGACTTCGTGTTTTTGTCCAGAAGGCCTTTTTAAGGAGCAATGGGTCTTGTGGCGTCAAGGCAACGGCTGATACCGGTCTCTTTACGTTTCTTAAAAATTTATACATTTTACGGTCAGCTTCTTTGGTTATTTGTTTATTTACACTGTAACACGTTAATTACTCAACCTTTTATAATGGATTCAGTATACAAGTGAAGTATTTCTGGGGTGTAGAAGAAAAATACTGAAAGAAGTTATTATCCTAGCACCTGTATACCTCATCATTCTTATCTCCATTTAAATATCATATATCACGACATATTTTAACATGGAAATTTAAGTCGCAGGTACATAAAATTAAATGGAAGTTTTCGAAAGGAAGATACATCATTTTATTTCGTTTATTATCTTTAAGGAATTTCCTTACATCGGATGTTGACGATGTGACTTTTGACGGTAGAATGAAAACATCACTCTTTTGATGTTCCGATAAAGGTAACAGAAGTTATGACGTCATGACTTTTTTTGCCTATTATATTTTTATCGTTTGGATTTATATTGGAAAAGTTTGGAAGCTCGACGTACACATGGCAGCCGCATCTCAATATGTTATGAAGTACTAAAAGTTGATGTACTTTTGGCACCAAAAAGAAGTTTTTACCATCATTTTCAAGTCTGTCTAATAAATGTAAATTGCGTATTTTTGGTAAACAGTATGTATTGCGGCAGTATACGTGCATATACTATTTTTTTGACACACAACGCCATCTAGTTTCAAACTAAGCAGAGCTTGTACTATGAAAACTAGATTGATTGATAGAATACTTATATACTTTGTTATATATATTATATAAATACTTTGTGTATGAAACTTAGGAATATATATAAATAGTCAAAAAGTAAATGCAAAGCATGAAACCAAAACACCATGAACAAAAGGTTATAGACTTTTTTATGATTTAATTTGAAGTTAGAAAACGAAATACTTCCTACTAAATACTTTAAGTAATATAAACTAATATGGTCTTTTAATTATTAATAAATGTACGTGCATTATGTATCTTGATTGTTGACTTGTTGATTTGACTATCGAAGTACGTTGTAATATTTTAGTTTATATCATAATGTTGTCTTGAAATTTACTAATTAATATTAATTTATAAAGCTATCTAGTAAAAGTAATAGCCTGTCTTCAAGGATAAATATTTATTATATTAAATATATATAGGGGATTGTCTTATTTTCAGAGAGTTGCCTACTGGCCGTTGAATTGGTTTTCTTGAAATTGTGTATTTAATAAACCATTAAATAAAAATAAAAAAAATATTTTATTTATTTTCACCTAGTAGCAAAATGTAGTATATCCTACCTTGCTGAAGGCGTGTTACAGTTTTAGGTACCTAAATTAAATATTTTAAAACTTGTGAAATATAATAAACACTTACTAGAATCCACATACAGCAAAAAATTACTTCAACGTCATCTACCGAAATGTATCCGAACTAGGTAAGTTATTAAATACATACGTTGTACTTACTGATTCTGTATCTCGCAATGAAAGTTCTCGAGTCGAATAGTACAGTTTTGGCTAGTTTCTCAAAATTAACTGATAGGCTGTGATTCGCCAGATGATCACCTGACCTAGTCGGGGTATAACAGTACATTCTCCATACGGTAAAGGTATCAATATTTCACCGCCCTAACCAATCTTGACGAGCATTTACCATGGAAACTCCCCAATTAATAGTAATATTGACTATTAATAGCACCAATAAATTTGATTTAATTTAATGTAAACTGCATGTACGTAGTTTGAAATTAATGTTTGAGTCTATGATTTTAATCTTCAATGTATGTATAATTTTTACAAAAGCGGTGTTTACCTATAAGTAATTGTTACATTGTTAATTGATTTTCTTTAGTATGCGTATGTTACAAGTTTTGATGTTGTTTACATCAAAACTTGTAACATACGCATACATTGTTGGTAAACCTTAATAAATAAATAAATAAATAAGTGTGTGTTAGTGTTGAACATATTAAAATGCAGCATGGACAAAGCAAAAGTTGTAGATGGTGCACTAAATAAAACTACACAAGTAGGTCGTAGCAAGGAATGCTTAACCCAGATATTTTATGTCTAGAGGATTGGACGGGGAGGCGCCAACCTGTCACTGTATATTACTTAACGAGGTAAGTTTATTAGACAATTAGTGGTAATTTGCTTTGCTTAGAATACTAATTGAACAGCCATTGGCTTATGTGCTGTTACATATTACTAAAACAATGCTTTACAGCCTTTTTCATCATTAGCATAAGTGGGTGTAAGATTTTTTTCCCTTGTATGACCTATCCGATCCATACTAATATTATAATACGAAAGTGTGTCTGTTTGTCTATCTATCTGTCTGTCTGTTACCTCTTCACGCTTGAACCGCAGGCCCGATTTAGATGAAATTTGGCATAGAGGTAGTTCGAGTTCCGCGAAAGGACATTGATTATTTCTGGGATAGTTCTTATCCCAGAAATAATCAACGACATAAGCCCGTGGCTATGTCGATTATCGCGGTAATCTAGTTATCTCTACAAAAGCTAGTTATATTGTAAATGTTTATATACTCTCGATTACATGTACTTCACTTTTCCTATCCTAGTGTAGGAGAGCTACGCATCAGTACATTTGGACCGTCTCGACTTAAGAGATACCACTGCCTTACAGAAAACCAGTACTAAGCGTTTCTTTCTTTTTTTATTTACCTAGTTGATGAGGCCTCCCTAATTCTAGGGGGGAAGGGGTATACAAGCAACTCACTCCATGGTCCATGAGGGTCCATGAGGCTGTACTTGCTTGTCGTGCGACGCGTCTGAAGAACACCCGAATTTAGTACAACTATTATATTGATACTTTACAAGATTAAATTGTTGGTTTTTTAAGATTGCATGAAAATAATCGTCGATTTTTTTCCTTTACTTACTTTGTTTAAGTTTAAAAGATATTATTTAAATTATTATTTTCATACTTTACAATTATTCATTATTCATTTTATCTAATTTAATTATTATTCAATACATATACAATTATGTATGCAGAATTAAAGTTTTTGCCTATTTATTAATATTAAAGAAATATTATGATATATACTTAATAGTTTAATCTCAACAAAAAAAAAACAACTGAATCCTAAACGCGTCTTTTCTTAAAATGTCATATTTCAAGTTACTGGGTTTTCATTTCACGTCAGCATTATTTAGGTTAGGTATTTATACATAAAAAGCTAGTTTAAGTTATGAGAATCAAAGCACAATATAAAACATCATCTAATTTAATGGAATAGAAACTCAGCCAGTACAATCTCTGCTCGAATTACACATTTGTGTTACTAATAAACACAAAATGAATTAAATTTCTTCGTTACTTTTCCACAATAAACACAACGAAAGTGAAAAATAACAGGTAGTTTAAAACAGCCAGTCCACTGGGAAAATGAGCAGCGCTTTCTACAAAGAAATAATTATTCTTTTTAAAAGTCAACCCAAAGGTTAACTCGTGGAACTGGATTAAGCTGCGACTTCATAATCTATTCCGTAAAACTCTTCCACTACGATTCAATTTGTATAGTTTATTATATAAGTTTAGCGTCTCGAATGATTTAATTTTTACTTAGAGCTCTACAGTCTTTAAGTTGTTTTAGTGGCTTATCTTCAGGAGCATCAGAAGCTTTTAAATATTTAAGCTGTTAAGGATAGCTTGGAAATAGTGCATTAAATTTTCCTCGAATTATAAAAGTTTAAAAACAAACGATTAAAACAAAAACCCTCAAAACTTCTCGCTGTAAATGAAGGATTTTACTCCACACATCAAAATTATGAAGACTTTGGCAACTAGGACTACATTTACAGGTTGGAGCAGTTTTTTTCCGGAACTTTCTTTTAAGGGAAGCTGAATTATGAGTCAACAGTCATGATACAATCCGCTTTTCCTCTTGGAAATTACAAATCTAAATTACAATTTATTTGTTCAACAGATCTTGTAATAAGTCGACTCCAACGTCTTGTAATAATTCTCTTTGATCTTGTCTCGGAAATTTGTCAATTTAATCATGTTTCATTCACGGATTCTTTTCCTTTTAATTATGATCTGGTTATTCTTTTTGTTTTCGTGATAAAATGTTTCTCTTTTTTGCTTTTATTTGACACAAAAACAATATTATCCCTTGTAAGGAATAATTTTATCTTAGGAAGTTAATATTGTTTACGTAATGTTTCTTAAATATGTGAATTTAAATGGCCCAGTAGAATGATACAGATTAGAGCAGTGGCACTCAAAATTACTACTTTTGGTGCAAAGCCAAGAGTTTCATTCCACACGAACCTAATAAGTCACTGTAATTGCCGATTCCTATCAACCTTTCTTCTTTAAGTACTTACTTTACCCGTTTATAAATCTTTTTTGGTAATAAATATAGGTAGAATGTAAGGCCCTTCAATATTGAACTGTTTATAGTATAAGCAGATAATTAAGATTTGATTACATTGTTCACTCAATAATATAAAGTACTCTGATTCATTGTTATGGCCTAAATACATTATAAATTGAACTCTGAGGGGTCTGAATAAAATGCAGCATTGGTTCAAATACAAAATTGATCGATATATTTTTTAATTTCCATCTAAAAAAAACTATTACTTGTTTTACTACTAATTTTAAAAAGTTAATACCTCCCTTTAAATATTACAAATATGCTTATTGGAACATTACTATTCTTAAAATTTATATCAATACTAATACTTTTATTTGTAAAAATTATTGGATAAAGCAAAATGAATATAAACTTGAACAGAAATAATATATATATATATATATACTCGTAAAACGAATGAATGAATGAATGGATGTTTATTTAGAGTATCATTAATAGTAATATTAATAGTAATTTACTTAGAATGATTATTATAATTTGCTCAAACTAATTTTGTACAAGGAGGTTATATCCATGTAAGTAGTTGTATAATATATGTATGTGTGTGTCTATAAGAGAGAAAGTTTACGAGGAGTGTGATAGTATATATAGTGGGCTGTTTCGTGTGATTTTGATACTTTTGCGTGGGAGAGCCATGTTTCGGCTTATAGGCCATATATAGGAGTGATACCACGGCCTCAGGTAACAAAAAAAAACCAGTGCCAAACACTTTTTTCACTGCTTTTTATCGAGTGAGTGAGATAATCGGAGATCAATCCTCTCCCTCGTCCCCTAATTGTAGATACCCATCGAACATGTAGATAGGCGGTGATAGTCACATACCATCAGTAGACCCGTCAGCCACTATGCGGGTATTAAGGGTCAACATCAAATTATCCTTTTAAAATTAGCCAAAAATTTATTTTTCTCATATTTGGTACAAATCTTATATCTGCTATTTGGTATTGATATTTTATAGTTTCACTTACTTGAAATTCTAGCTTGTATAGTACAGGATACTTTCTTCTTTGGTCGCAAAGTTTCGGGAAGTTCTTCAGCTCGACCGGCCGGTCCGGTATCGTCTCCGATATGGAACCGTTCTCGTCGGCTGCAGAACATATAACGTTAGTACATATGTGTTAATATAAGTCAACATTATTCTGGAAAATTCTGGATATTTCACAAACATAAGTAGTTTAATTTGGAATTTCAGCCTCTTTGTATTTAAAAAGAACTGACACTTGTCAGTTTTGAAATATTACAAAATTTTCCATTATAATTAAAAAATGACATGTATGAATTATTTTCAAGTTAAATTACTAGGTCAATTCTATAAGAAAGAAGCCTACAACCAATGTCAGCCCGCATAGGTTGTATGCTTGCTTTAAGAGTTCATTAGTCTAACGTCATAAGTTTTATATCTAAGTTAATTCTCTATGTCATGAGATTGGCCACTATGTATCAGTTTTTTTTTAAATATTTTCTTGCTAATTTTGTCGGTAATTTTAATTAGTGCAATTTTATATTTATATGCATTGTTGATACCGAAATATTCGTGATACGATACAGCGTTTCCAGTCTCACTTTTTCTTATCGATTTAAGGAATGTTCTAAGTGAAGCGCTAGTGTGTGCAATCATCTAAGTGTTAATATATCTAAGCCAAACCACTCTTTGTTAATTACTTGACGTCGAATACTACTTTTATTATCATTTACTACAATTCATTGTTATCTACAATTAAAATCAATATCTGCATTTGTAAGTATATTAAGTGCGAAATAAATATTTAGTTGTTTTAAATGTTCTTAAAGAAAAGTTGCCGTAGATAAAGTTTTTATTACTCCATCTGTAATCTAAAAATCTAAAAATAAATCCAAGTGTAATCTAAAAATAAGTTATGACTAAGTAATCGTGACTTGGATTTTTTTTTTGCCCGTAGTAAAAAAATTGTAAATCTAATCCCCTTTGTATTATTGGGTAGTAGTACTTGACATTTAATGATTAAATTTGTAGGTGTTGTTTTTGCACAATCTATAACAAATTTTGATAATATTGTTGAATAATGTCTAACAGAAATAATGTAGATAATAAACTTGAGAGATACGATAAAGTAATTGCCAAATAAGTTATCTAAATCTGCACGAATTAAGCACACAAAAACGAAGATTTACCGTCTAAAATTTGGTTCGAGGGTGAATAGCACATAATGGCTTAAGTAAAAAGTTTCAAGAGAAATTAAACATCGACGCTGCAAATGATAAATGATTTGATGTTGAATGGTAGTTCACTGCCCTGTGATCTTGTTAACGTTCTATCGTCTGATTAGTTTGAGACGATTTTACTCCCAACTGCAATAATTGAGGACTGCACAGAGAGAAACGCTTTAAGGCTGTTAGAAAAAAAAATAGAAGTTTCATATTGAGTCTCGACTCTACTATTATGTTAACGATTCCCTAAATGTCTTTGTCTTTGGATCTGCCTTTATGTTGGATTATTTAGTGAAATGTTTATGTTGATGTAGTTTTCAAAAGACTTATTTATAAACAAGCAAAATGTTATTTTGAAAATTCAATACCGTCGTTTGGTATGACAAAAATCTGCATTCTAAATTGATCTAGCTGGTGTTTGATATTCTAAACGATGAAAAAATGAAACGTGATCATTAGTTCGCGATAATAGTTATGAAAACCTTGGATTTGTTTTTGGAAAATGTGATTTTGTTTTACAAAAATATTTACTGTAACTTTTTCATTTCTAAAAATACTAACGTTATAATGTTGTCCCGGTGCTATTTAGAATACTATTATTCAAAGATATTATTCATGAAAACATGATGTCTTTGAATCAGAATATAAGAACGTCCAAAAAGCGTATTCAATTAAATAAACATATTACGAACTCTTCAACTTATGTTAGTAAAGATATGAATAAGTTTAATCTAAGTCATAATATTTTTCCAATATTCCACAGCGATCTCAGATACAGCGAGTCACTTTCTGCCATTTTTACTCATCCCACTCCTGAATCGTACCTTATCAGCCCCATCATGACAGTAGGGCTAATCCCTTTAAAGCAATTGCTGTAGCGCGTCCCTGAGACCTCTTAATCCGTTTGTATTTTGGCATTTACGGGCGAGGACGTGAGATATCTTTTATTAAAATTGGTGATATATTTAGATTAAGTTTAATGGTAGGTTCTTTTGATATAGTTATTTTTTTAATTGCTAAAGCTTGGTTAAATCAAAACCGATGATAAAATAAATACGATTAACGTTAATGCCAACATGTTTAAGAACTGATATTGTAAATTTATACACAAAAACAAAGCTTGAATTTGGTTTTTTGTTCAAGTCTAATGGGCAGAACATAAATATGAAACGGTACGTAATAATTGACATGAACGGTAACAAGAACAACAATATGGTTTTTGATTTTTACGATTAAAACGATTTAAATATATTTTGTTACTGTTAAAGTTTATAGAAAGATGTTTAGGTAAACGGAAATTTTATCACTTGGCTAAATAAGTAAAAACAAGATATACAATTTATTTAAAACAGTATATATTCACATACATACAGTTCTATTCAAATATTTTTTTCCTTTAAATCATCAAAACATGAAATCAGCTCCCTTAATTCAAACAGAATTGAATAAACCATATCGTTTTCTTACGGAAAGGGTGGATAAATGTTTATTTTAATGGACATTAAATTATAGCCAATTATTGAAGAAGACTGCCCAGTACGACGGCATAGTAATACCTAGGCAGATCTAGTCTCATAAGTTAATTCACAGACACTGAAGAATCATAATTGCATGCCCGAATCCCTAAAATTAAAACTTCAAAAGTATCTAAACAATTTCTAAAGCGTATTATTTATTAAAAATTATTCAAATAGCAAATTGAATAAACTCTCATAATTACCTGTTTAGATAAGAATTAAATTCTGGTAGTAAATAAATTTCCTAAGTATGAAATTTTGAGAACATTAACAATAATGCTGAACAGAGGATATTATATTCGGAGCAATACTCTAATTTCCCGACGGAACAGACACGGCCTGCTGGAATTGCATTAAGAGAGGATCGTGCTCATTAAGATTTATTTTCTATTCCGGCAATAAGTAGAAAGATTTTTCGTTTAGGTATTTTAACCAATAAACTGTTTGTTTAGTGGTTCAAGACTGTTTTGTTATTTTAATAAATGTTTGTAAAATGTACAGATATTGCTTTCTTTTAATTTTAGTAGACATTATTTACTTTCTGTTAACTTTATTTTTATTACTGTTAATTGTTTTTCTAATGCTCTCCATTTACATTGTAGGGCCACTTGTAGGGCCATATATCTAATGTTTGTCTATGTAAAGACAATTGTACACTGTGTTTGAAAAATCTTCTACTGTAGTCTTTGTAGAAAATTATAGGAAGAAAGAGATATCCTTCAAGGTATATGAAGAACTGAAATGAAGCCTTTTGCCAATAAGTGGGATTGTTTATAATCGAATCTACTTTCGACTAACAATAGCCACATCCTACTAAGCGAATGAATAATATCTCCGACCATTAGTTTACATCAATAATATCTGTGAGTAATATCTTTGGTATACCGCCTCCAGGTAAGTTTAATATATTTTGATTGATGAATCTGGATCAGGATATAAGTAAAAATGATCAATCTTTACAAGGAAACTAAAATGTGTTGTGGTTTTATTACATTTTTCTGTTTATAGATATTTGATTTTGTCATAACTATAGTTTAACATTCTGTGGCTGTTTGATTTCTAAATGTTTTAAGTCAGGAATTTACCGCGATAATCTGTTTGTTCATAGGGCAAACAACTAAATGAACCACTTGTCAGATAAACTTCGTTACTTTTCTGTAACATTCTGTACAGACACAGAACAAATGACCGTGCTCATCACACAATATTTGACTTCGGTGAGAATCAAATCCGTCATGGTTTCAAATTTTTCTAATTTCAAATTCTCACCCCCGGTTTAGTAGTCAGGGTCACTAACCACTACACAAACAGGCCCGTCTGTTCAAGGTGCATGAGTACATGGGCGTTTGTATAAAAAAAACATATATATATACATAGTATTTTCTTTTGAATAGTTAACATTGTCCATTTAATATTTCTAAACTTTTCTTTTAAATGGTTTCTTACATTTCCGAGTAATATAACAACATTGAAATGTTTAATTGCCCGAAATAATACTTTCGAGAATCGAAACATTTTCTGCGTATATTGGGAAAGTCGATCGAACTATGTATTATTCGTCTTACTAAATACTATAATTTTGGTTCTTCCTAATCAATAACCCTAAATGATTCAACTGTATACAATAAATGTATTTGCCTCTAATTTTTACATGTAAATGTGTATGTCCTCTATGTATTCATACGTTAAGAAAATTCTTTGTAACCCTTTTTCAATAAATCCGCGTACACTGCACGAAGCATATTTAGCGGAGAGGAGCGTAGGAAATACTTAAGTAAAGTTAGAAAGTAAGTAAAGAACAGAACACTAATTTTTTAAATAATATGTGCTACAAGTATATGTGACAAATTAAGAATACAGAGTGTTACTACACCCATTTATCCCATGGGTGTCCTAAGATCCGACTAAGGCAGCAAAGTAAACAGGACAACAGCACTGCAAAGAGAAGGAAAGCTTGAATCAAACCCTATACCCACCCGTCTGGCCACCGTGGTATAATAGGCCAAAACCTCCTTTCTAAGGAGAGGCCTATGTCCAGCAACAACAGGCTGTCGATGATGTGCTATATGTTTTGACGCGTCATGGAATAAAAGTCTACACAATGACAATTCAAGACATACTGGTCAATGAAATAATAATAATATTTTTCGGACATCTAACAATCAACACCATCTAGTTTGAAACTAAACAGAACTTAATAAAACAAGACATTCAAAAATTCGTCAGCCAGGCGAGCTGTAGTATGAGTAATTACTTACAATTATTGTAAGGAGATTAAAGATTAAAACTCAAGTAAAATTATTAAGAAATTGTTTCTAACGATTTATGTCACTACGATTTATGAAAAATGTTTGTGCAAGTTTTGAAATGCATGACCCATGAAAATATTTTCATGGACTATCTGAATTCTTGTTTGAGTCGCATTTCACATTAATAGTCAATCCAATTGAATGGATAAAAGGCTCCGACATTTTACGAAATAGGTAATGCAAAGCCCAATATAGTGATTTACATGAAAAAGGTTGGTCTAGTCTGCAAGTCTAGTCGTATCGGGAGAGGAAAGCCCATTATTTAAGTAAAATGCTGATCTTGTAAAATGTGATGTGAGTGAACTTTTAGAAAAGTGTAAGAGGATACTTACATAAAAATTCTAACAGAAGTATGTCAATGTATTTATTTTAAGTACGGATTCTTCTTAAGATAAAATAAAATAAGATAAAAAAAAGAAAACATCTATACTTCTGTACTAATATTATAATGCTGAAGAGTTTGTTAAATGCGCTTAACTCACGAACTACTGCTTTGAATTTCTGGGTCCGTGTGGTGACGGATTAAGAATACAGAGTGTCACCACCTATATTCATCCCGTGGGTGTCGTAAGAGCCGACTAAGGGAAAAAACTACGCAGAACAACAGCACTGCAGAGAAGGAAAACTAGACACAAACCCTTTTTTTTTTTTTTTTTTTAACGTGTGGAAATCCCCTCGGACCGTCACCCCACCGGGGTTTGCGGCGGGGTGGTGTGTCGGACTCTGACCGACTAAAACCACACGGTGTGCCACTCTGCGCCTGTAACAGGAGGGATCCGGGAACAGCTGTTATTAAGACATCCGGACCCCTCCTAGCGCCAGCCCGCTCCTGGTGCGGGCTCCGTCTCAAAATTTTCCTCTCTTTAGGCGACGTCCGGCACACGCGGACGCCGCCCCCTCGCGGCTGGCCAAACTAATGCGGGTGGAGGGGAAACCCACTCCGTCCACCCGCGGCCACACTCAGGGCGGCATGAGGCGGTGATAGGCGCGCCTCCGCCGCCCGGTTCGCCGGCGGCGGATCGGGTCCGAGTGGAGGTCGTCCTCCCGGGCCTTCTCCGGCGCCTCCTTCTGCGAGATTACTTCTTCGCAGAAGGTTGCGACCGCGGTAAAACAACTGTCGCTACCGGCCATGGAGCGTACTACGGCCGGTAGCGAGAGATCCACTCCGATGACTGCTGTGAGGGCCCGGCGCTGCGTCGCCCATGTCGGGCAGAACGCCAGCGTGTGCTGGGCCGAGTCCTCACTGCAGTCGTAGTGGTGGCAGGCGGGACTCAGTTCCCTCCTAGCGACCGAGTGCAGGTACTTTCCGAAGCAACCGTGCCCGGAAAGCACCTGCGTCAGCCGGAAGGTAAGGGTCTCGTGCTGCCCTCCTGCCCACTCGGCGATGACCGGCTGGAGAGCCTCCACGGCGGCGAAGCCAGCGCGTGGAGTCTCCAGCCGTAACGACCAACGAGCCATCGTGGCTCGGCGAGCGGCTTCGCGCCACTCGCGCACATCCTCGGGCGGAGGGCGAAATCCGCTCTCCGCCCGGGAGTCAGCCACTCGCCGATAAACTTCGGCGAACACTTCCGCCTCCAAATCCCACGGGGGAGTTCCGGTCAACGCGCACGCCACCTCCGTCGACACGGTGCGGTAACCGCGTATGGCTCTGACCGCCATTACCCTCTGAGGGCGCCAGAGGCGTGCCCTATTCTGAGCGGTCAGAGCCGCCGCAAACACCGGTGCACCGTATAGTGCCATTGACCGGACAAACCCCGTGTACAGCCGTCTTGTCGCGACGCTGGGTCCACCCAAATTGGGCAAAAGTCGCCCTAGGGCAGACGCAGCGCCGACCAGCTTTGGAGCAAGATGTCGGAAGTGCTCGTCGAAGAGCCACCTCCCGTCGAGGATCAGGCCCAGATATTTCATCTGGGCCCGAACCAGTACGAGGACCGAGTTGACCACGATTGAGGCGCCAGGGGGTGGACCACGACGGGGCCCAGGAAATAACAGGGCCTCCGTCTTATCTAGGGCCACCCGTAAGCCCAGCGCCTCAATGCGCCCGACCACCAGGGAGACTCCCCTTGTGGCCAGGCGCGCCGCCTCTTGGAAGTTTGCCCCCCGGTCTGTCACCAGGGTATCGTCTGCGTAACAGATTACACCCAGCCCGGGGGGGAAATCGGCGCGAAGGGCCCAGTCGTACCCTATGTTCCACAAGAGGGGTCCAAGAACAGACCACTGTGGAACACCGCACGACATGGGCCGACACCTCAAATTACCATCTCGGTCCTCGTACACGACGGTACGCTCCTCTAAATAGTCTGCCACTAGCCGCCTCAGGTACTTTGGCACCCCATGATAGTGGAGTGCTTCCCTGATGCAGCTGAATGGCAGACTATTGAATGCGTTGGCGATGTCTAATGACACCGCCAACAGCACGCCGCCACAGCTCACGGCCTCTCTTGACACAAACCCTGTACCAACCTGTCTGGCCAGCGTGGTATAGTAGGCCAAAACCTCCTTTCTTAGGAGAGGCTTAGGTTCAGCAGTGGACTATTAAAGGCTGTTGATGTGACTGCTTTGAATTGAAAAAACATTTTAAGGTTAGATAGCCCATTTATAGAGAAAGGAAATATGCTATGTAACATTACGCTACAACTAATAGGAGGCGAGCATCAATCAAAAATGTTGCAAAACGGGCCAAATTTATTCCTTTTGGGAGACGTAGATGAAGTTGTGTGGGTCAGCTAGTATGAAATATTTATGATGTGAAACATCCTTACTCTCACTTTTATGTCACTTATACGAGTAATTCCGTGAAAAGGGACGGAATTGAGTAACAAGAAGCGGGGGAAGAAAGCCACTTCTTAGGGCCAGCGCAGACCGAGAAGAGCACATGGCCCGCAAGCATTTTTTGCCATGTTTACACACTTTATTGCAAAAAATTTAAAGTTTATTTTCGAGTGTCTCAAAACAATCCTTTCCGCTACGCTTCTTTCGGTCTGCGCTGGCCCTTAGTCGGCCTATAATGAGTGTACCTGATGCTAGAGTTTACCGAGAGCTGTTACCAGTTTGCTTATTACAATTATGACATGTCAGATGTACATCATATGTGACTACTGCAAGGCTTTCTCGTTCTATTTTTAAACACAAATATCCTTTTTTTCCTCCCAGCCTTTTTCTCAAACTTAGTTGGGGTTGGCTTTTAAGTCATCTATAATCCGGCTAAACTTCGACTTTTTACGCGGAGCGACTGCTATCAGACCTACACAATCCAAGTACTATGCGATATCAAAGTTCTGTAGAAAGATCTATGGCGGACTTCTTAAGGCTTTAACTACCAGTAACGATTGCCACAGATGTTCGAATGGCGCCGGGACCGACGTTTTAACGTACTCTCCGAGGCAAGGAGACGACTAAATTTGTTATGAATGGTCATCCTTCCTTAGACAGACCTGGTTAGGATTGAATAACTTTGCAATATGTTAACAAAATTAACTGTATATAATAATAATAGCGCATCTAAATATAAAATTTATTTTGTTACATTTTTGTTTATTTATTAATATTGCAGGTCAAAATATGCTCTAAACACATTATCATTTTCATTAACAGCTATTTACAGTCCACTGCTGGACATTAGGCCTCTCCTTAGAAAGAAGATTTTGGTCTACTGTACCACGCTGGCTAGACGCAATATACACATTAATCCTTAACTTTGCTTGCAAGACATTACGTAACATACAAATAAAAAAAAGTTCCAAAAAACCTCTGAAAAGCGGTGAACAAAATATTATATTAAAAAGCAGTAAATTTTTTAAAGTTTATTGTTATTAGCACATCTTAATATAATATTATAAACATATTATTATTTTATTAGTAACTTTAGTACCAGTAACAGAGAAGAATATAAAAGAGACGGTTTATTTACGGGTTAATTAGAATAAACATCTCAGAGGGTGCTGAAATAATATCTGAATAAATTGTGTATTAAAATTTAATAATTAATTCATCAATTAAAACGGCACCTGTCAAGCTTAATGAGTTCATTCAGTAGGGACTTTAATGAAATAACAACTTTTGACGTATTTTTATATCGCCCAAGAAATGATTACTAATTGTTGGTTATACATTTAATAAATAACTTTTGCCACTTAAGAATTAAAGTACAGTTTATTTTGTTTATTCAGAATAAAAAACCCTCATGATTGGTTGTTACTATTTTTTTGTTATGGAAGAGGGGCAAACAAGCAGATGGATCAATTGATGAAAAGCTTCTACCGCCGCCCATGAACGCCTGTCACTTAGGAGTCACACGCGCGTTGCCGGCCTTTGAGGAAGGAGTACGCACTTTTCTTGAAGGGTTAAAGGTCGTATCGGTTCGGAAAAAACGCAGGCGACAAATTGTTACCATGTATCAGGGTAACCTATTATAATTGTTTTAGGTATGCAAAATAACATAAAAAGGATTGTAAAAGAGACAAGTGGCCTATGTGTTATTTTGGATATAATATTTTATATCTCTGTGCCAAATTTCTTCTACATCTGGTCGGCGGCTCTAAATTGATTCAGTAACAATCTTCCATCCAAACATTCGTATTTACAATATAAATAAGTCGTAAACACTACATATTTTCAGTTCTTTGCTTGGAACCTCACGCGAGCGACTATTGAATAGACCATTGAGATTCCAAACCGTGGGGTGAACGCACAGCCCGTAACCTAGTACCTAGCTATTAAGGCTTTTTCGACGTAACCGAATACGAAGAAATAAATATATTTGAAGTTTTCATATGTGCTAATGTACGTGTGAATCATTTTAATGTTGTGCTTAAGGAAAAACGTGGGTTGGTATTTCTTTTCCATTTATATACTTAATTTTATGTATAATAATTATAATACTTTCTTATGCATAATACTTAATACGTACTTAATACGTAATAATATGTATAATACTTTCATATACGAGTCAGTCTTCCCTGATTCTTCTTTATGGTTAAATATTATTCAATCACATGCGATAATTTTATGGTGCTATTTCCAAACTTTCTTTTTTTTAGAAACAATATATTTGAGCTTTGAAAACATAATAGGTACTTCCAAGAAGTCAAGTTGGTAGAAGTGTTTGCAGTAGATAGGTTTTAATAGTTATTGACAATATGTTCAAGTTGGATGGTTTTTTAAAACTTCTATTTTCTGTTGAATTGTTGTTGTATCTATTTATTTACGATTTGGGATTTTCTGATTGATTTTCTGTACTTATCTGGTAGTATATTTTAGTTATGTAATGTAAACAACTATTATTCGCAACACTGTACAGAAATATGCTATACCTTGTGTTGCTATATACACAAAAATAGGCTTCAGCATCTTTAGGTTGATTGTATTGTTTTATAAGAAAACCCATAACATAATCAAACACCAACAGACAAAAATGCTTCATAATGATAATAAGCTTGAGTGCAAAAAAGATAACGCCATTCCTTTCAAACAATAACATTACCGAGAAAGTGTAGCGAAGAAATTAGATATAGGGTATATCAGTTCCGTATTTCCCGCTAAAAGGCATCCTCAAGTCCATTAACACAGTCTTTCTGTTATGTGCGTTGGTTCCAAACAAATTTATTTGGCGTCATTTGGAAGCTATCCAAATGTTGATACCATTTCATTGACGGCAAATATGAGTAATATAAGTGATATGTGAAGCCACGTGGTCAATTTTATTGTTATGAATTCCATTGATGTTGTGAGTGGTAAAACGAGGAGGCCCTATTTGGCAATGCTACTGTAATGAGTAACTGCTCATTGTAATGAGTAACTTGGCAGGAACATAGGAGAATTTCTGAAGCAAGACTTTGATTATAACA
The DNA here is from genome assembly GCA_902825455.1 of Arctia plantaginis. Lineage (NCBI taxonomy): Eukaryota > Metazoa > Arthropoda > Insecta > Lepidoptera > Erebidae > Arctia > Arctia plantaginis. The sequence continues at coordinate 3,776,163 of CADEBD010000284.1, read as the reverse complement.
TACTTGTGAAAGGTATTAAATATATTTATGTTTTACTACAAACAGTTTACCTTTCGTAACTATGCTATATTTTATTTTTAATTTTCGCAGTATAATTTTAAATAGAGTGATTTAGTCATAATAGAAACGTTTGCTTATCAAACAAATTTCTTCCTCTCAGTCTTTTTCAAGATTTTGGTCTCATTTCATCCTTCTCATCATCCATCATTTTTCTGGTGCTTTGAAAATTTTATTTCGATTCGACATAACGAGTAACATTGCAAAAGGTGTAGCTAGTTTATTCTAAAGATCTGTTAGTGAATGTAATCATTCTAAGACTAAGATTAATTAAAGTAAGGTAAATTGATAAGTGGAGAAAGCTAGAAAAAGAAGAGAGAAACAGGACTGAGACAACAGCAGCTTGAAAAGACCGAGGTTGCAGAGTGGACTAAGACAGTGATATCCAGTGTTCTCAATTATTCTTTATTTTTTTCTATTTAAATTCAGTCTTGTTTTTCAATAGAATACAAGGTCATTCTAGAAAACATATTGTATGAGAATTTAGATGTTAATAAGCCGAATAACTTATTTTAAAACTTAAGTACGCAACCTTTTTAGTGCCTACATTCCAAAGATCTATAATACTTAGTACCTAATTATTAAATAACTTTCTTTTAAAGTTATTTATTGGAATATTACGAAATTTAGTTTATTTTTGTATTTACATGTCACTAATTTTATGAAGATATTTAAATAAGACATTTTCCTGTTTATTTGAAATTGTTTTTCTCTTTACTGAATTGTGACATCACACTCCTAAATTTATTAACCCAATTCATTTCTGCATCGCCCTCCATGACCTGTACAAAAAGCCTTTACTGTATTTAAAAAGTTTAAAATTACACTACAAAAGGCAAATCCGAACAACGTGGTAAAATAAAATTCGTATCCCAGACGGCAATAAAGTCTGGCTTCTGTAGTCATGGCAGAGCAAAAATGCAAAGCTATATTTTGTGTGTATCTATCTTAAAATTAAATAGGTATTTATATATTTTTTGGTATAGGGCAAAGAAGCAGACGGACACCTGCAACGTCACAAGTGCGTTGATCCCCCCCCCCCCCCTCCTCCTGCAGTCTCTCCTCCCACGATCAGGAGAAGGGGAGAGTTTGAAATCCGGTAACTTCACTTACTTAGTGAAATGCAATGAAAGAACTGTTCAACACCGGTTTTCTGATCTTATACGGTTCCCGAGGAGAGAACGACAGTTTTATTTGCTCTATGTGTTTTACCATAAAAAAGTATAGTAGACGACAAAAAAAACACATTACTACTACACTAGTATAAAACAATCCAATTCTATTACTAGGTATTTGAATACCAGTAATTAGTACAACGAAATTAATAGGATGGCAAGTCCTTATCTGTCTGTTGAAGTTTAATTATGTCAGTTAATTAAGTGCATACATAATTGTACATGAGTATTTTGGGAATGTCCTATCGTACTTTTTTATACTAATATATAGATATATTAGATACATAGATATATTACGCTTTCGACATGTTGGCAATCTACACAATGTTATGGTAGTTTATCAGTACATGGGTTGTTGTTTCATCCATTAATTCATGCAAGCATGCACTTCATGTTTCATGCCTCTGCAAGGATTTATGAAGACGTTACTGGATTTTGTCATCTTCATGAAATAATTCTTGGTATTTTCAGGGTTCCGAACCTTAAAAGATAAAAAAAGTCCGTCTGTCCGTCTATGTGTCCGTGTGGCACTAAAGAGTATTCTCAGTAACGGGTGGACCTAGCAAGTTGAAATTTTTACCAGATACTGAGCTCTATAGTTCCTATTAGGCGTATAAAAATCAAGGTCCTGAGTCAACACCATAACAAGATATGGGCAAAACTAGATTTTTGCTAAAACTTGTAAGTACCAAAATTTACCTTAATTTTCAATATTGAAAATTCTAGGTCAACCGGAAGGAAATTTGCTTATTGTATATACCAATACAAACTGTAGCTATTTTAGTGTAGATATTTATATAAACAGCTCCATATCAACATGAAATAAGCACGGAAGTTTGTTGTGCTCAGTTGAATGTTTGTAGTCGTTACTGAAGCTGAAACAGCTACGTGCTACCTATAGGGTTTTGGGTCGAAAACTTATATGGTAGTTGCCGTTAACCTAGAATTACTAAATTTGGAAAAAAGGACAAATAAAGGAAAAATTAAAAAAAAAGTTGTAAATTAAGGGTACATACCCCGTACATACTTACATAGTTGACGCCAACTAAGATACTCCTCTGAGTTGTATGGGCGTTCATACAATTAAGAGGACTAGCTAAATTGGCACCAACCTCAAATAAGGTAAATAAATGAAATTGTGCTATTGTGTGAAAGAAAATAGAAGAAATTAGGCAAAAATAACAATTGTATTCCTAGGTCAAGTTTTTCTATCAGCCACGCCCTATACTACCACACGTTAGCAACTCAACCATTATAGCACACACACACACACACACTTAGCCACCAATAAAAATGATACTATTTATTTTGGCGGTATAATGGGCAGGTACGTAACTCTCGGAGCGCGAGATCAACTCGCACTTGACCGTTTTATTTACAAGAAAAATGTATTTATAATCAAATTATTCATGGAGTTATATGTTGTTATCATTCTTCTTCTTCTCAGACGATAGCCGTCAACTGCTGGTCATGGGTCTTCCGCAAGTTTAGCCACAACAACCGGTCCTGTGCTGACCGCACGACCCCTAACAGGCCAACAGGCCACCTTGTAAGTGGCCTGCCCCCGCTCTGTCTTCCGGTACACGGTCCCATCGGCCATCATTGCCACTTCAATTTGTTCATATTTTATTATTAAAGTTAATATAAAATCCATTTTACACCTACTTGTATCTAAGTACGAGGGATATTAAAAAAATACATAAGTAACATACACAATACACTTTTGATTTGTTACAAATCTATACTGTAAATTCTAAAATTACTATTTACCTAACAAGAATATTCCGTCACGATATCCGTTTAAATAACAATAAGCTAGCTAAGATAGCTTTCTAATTTAACTCACGTAGCTGTTTCAGCTTCAGTAATGACTACAAACATTCAACTGAGCACAACAAACTTCCGTGCTTATTTCATGTTGATATTGAGCTGTTTATATAAATATCTATATAAATATCACTAAAATAGCTACAGTTTGTACTGGTATATACAAGAAGAAACTTTCCTTAATTATTATGCTAGAAGTTTGAAACTACACTGCTGGAAGATTTTTTAAGTTACAAAGACACAATCAGGACAGGCAAGATTTATACAGGGTATGGTTCTTCAAATGTTGTAGTATTGGTGAGGAAAACCTTTTGGCGGCAGAGTAACGAATTGATTAATCCAACAATAGATACGAGTATAACGAGAAACGAGTCTTACTTACACTAGCTTTGGATTACACTTAAAATTTGAGACTTTTTAAACTTTGTGCTTGTGAAACCGAAACTCTTATTAAGTTGTTTAGAAATTTAAAATTTGTGACAAGCCTATCTTATGAAAAATGAAAGCATATACTATATTTTTAATAGTACCAAATTATTTTAATAATACATGTCGCACTCGAATATAATGCAACAATTGTTTAAAGACACACAGCCTTTAGGGTCTGTTACATAATGTTCGAAAATATTAAATGTCAATCAATCAATTTCCAAATAAATAAATTAACATAAAAAGTTACAAAACAAAAGCATAATATTGATCCTACAGATACGCGAATATTAATTTGATTAAGATGATCCTTACATACGTACGATACGATACGTAATCTAACGTCGCTTTATTTCTCATTCATACGGCTTTAATAGAACATTTAATTATCTACAAAGGCTTCTGAAACCGTAGCAAGCGCGTCACATGCATCTATCGTACTTTATACGTGTTATAGGTTCTGGGTATACATCGTATTCATTCTCCCTTAAGTAGTAACATGTATGATAGTGTTCCGAGTAAAATTCATTAATTAACAGTTTCTCATAAGTAACAAAGTCTGTAATTTAATTTGGTACTACTACTCTGTTGCTTATTGGAGTATGCCCCAAAAATTTAATTTGAGTAATAATTTACCCGAAGGTCAATTCTCGTAATAAAAATCGTTAAAAATTTATCACCGATCTACTTTCGATCTCACAAATGTCACAAAAGGTATTCTTGTACTAAAGTTTTACTAAGACTAGCTGAATACCGATTCAACTTTTATGACATTGTGAGATCCAGAGATCGGCAATTAATTTTAAACGATTTTTTATTACGAGAATTGACCTTCTGATCGTCTGCGGTTCTTTTTGACCTTTTTTATTTTTTCCTACTTGACGAATTAAGTAAATATCAGCATCATTGACATCATCAGCCTATCGAAGTCCACTGGTGGAAATAGGCCTCTCCCATTGCACGCCACTTTAATACTCGTATAGCGAATAGAAATTGCCATTAAAAGCGCGAGAACCGCGAACAAGAATCGTAGGTTGAAGAAGCGAAATAATTAATGCTACTCAAACTTGATCTTCTACCATAATAGCCGTTCTTACTTTAATAGAAGCAACCAAATCAATTTAAGAAGTTCAAATTTAATTGCTCACGAGCCAAACTCCGTTTTACTTCTTGTTATATGTAATACCTAAGCTAATTGGTTTTATAAGCTATCTTTTGTAGAACTTTGGTAAAGAACATTTAATGGTTAGCGATTATGGCTAGTGGTAATCAGTTAAAACAACGGTGTTGCTATATTCACGATGCTTATCTTACCTTACTCTGCGTGAAATCGTAACTTGCCATTGTAACCATTTTTAAAAGGTATTTCTAATAATAATGTTGGTTAAAATATAAACTGGTCTGATCTTAGTTAAATTTAAATAGTTTTTCTGTAGTTTTTCTGTATTCTTTTTCTGTATTGTGATCGGTTAAGCTATTTAAATATTGAATTATATTTTATTAATGATTTTGTTAGACTACACGTAAAATGTTCTGTTGGAATCTTACTCTAACGTTTACTAAGTAAATTCACTCCAAATACATGCATATAACATAGTTTCAGGAGTTATGAAGAAAAGTATTTAGATATATATCCTCCTCCTTTAGATATTTGTACTATACACATACCACTTATATTATATTCATAATCCATGATAATTCATGGATTATGAATGTAAATCCATAAAAAGCTTAAAGAAATCGCAGTAACCTCTCAAAACTTTTGGCCTATTTGTGGCATGTACGTGAGGATTTTAGATCATAGATATAACACACTCCAATTACGATATCCTGACATCCGTTCTGATTAACTTCCTTATCGAAAGTCTTGAAAAACAAGTGGACGTGCCAGCAACGCTAATGACGGATAACTTTAGCCAGCTATCCTTTGATAAGTAGGTTACGGAATAATCCTTAACTTTATGTTTGTAGGTACTAAAGATTATAAGGTGACAGACAAAAAAAAATTAACTTTATACAGAAACGAAATTCTAAATATTAAAATTAAATTTAGAAATCAGTTTCTTTTTAAGCTGATGTTTCTAAACTTATATTCTGTATATTCTTTTATCTTTTTGTCAGTTTGATTAGCAGTTCATTAGTTACTGATTTTATTACGTTAACCAATAATCTTTTTTTACCTAAACCTACTCGTACTACAATATTCACATTATAAGCGAAGGAAATAAAAAGTATAATTAATTTAATTTAGTTAAAAAGTTCTTAGCTTAATTTTTATTCTAGATTAGTAGTGTTCTCAAAAATAAAATAAATGATTGTCAAATATAAGTATTATAAATTTCAATAGAAGCTTGAAATTCAAACTTGGAATTAAAACGCCATATTCTCTTCACGTAATTTTAAACTTCAAATTTCAAATCGAACTTTCAAACCATCGCAAGTTATGTCCGGAGGGAGAATTGTCGAGATAGAACATGTTAGTGCAAGAAAATGGCAGCCACATCCAACATTGCAATGACATGCAACATCCGGCGTATCGCCGCTTTGACAGCCGCCAAGGATATTGCAACGGAGAACGGGGCTGCTGACTGCATGTTGATAGACTATATTTTATATGTTTAAAAAAGGTTTTCTTTTCTCGAAATAGATATTAATAGTAATACTTCTAATTCTATTAAAACAAATGCTTATTTTTTATAATACTGTGGATGTTCTTAAAATTCTTTTTGAGTTTATTACTAAATTCAAAATTAAATTTAAAAACAAATCCGGAACTTATGAGAAAGCTACTGTTTTTTTTAACTCTGAGATAATTTGTAATATTTGATTTGTTTTTTTTCCTACTCTTTTCAATCTTAAATAAAAAGTACTAAGTAATTTAGAATAAGAGCTAAGCAATGTAAGACATCAGTCAATTTGCGATCTCATTCACATAAAAAAAAAAACAGTTTAGTATACACTATTTAAAAACCTAATTGCACAATTAGTAGTTTTATACAGCGATGGGCACAGGAATATGGGAACGTAAAGTTTCTTAGAAAACATGTAGGTAGAACAAAAAAGATATCTATCTTTTTTGTTAGTTACGACGACGACGGTTAGTTTTCTATATAAATTCTAGAATACTCTTTTAACAATAGGAACTTCTGATTCCACTGTATCGTATTCAACAGAAATATAAAAGATAGCATTTTTCAAGCATCGCGATAGAATTTCATTCCAAGAAGTTAATGTTATGAGTCTCAATTTTATATTGAATTACTGAGAAACCTTTGTCCATTTACTTTGTAAACACAATCAAGTGCTCAATCCATCTTGTCTTTTGTTAGGGTTTAGAATAACAAGAAAAATAATTATATGTTTTGCAAACATCAAGCTTTATTGTGCAGAACAAATACCTAGTTTCTGAGAGAATATGCATAATGAAGAGTCTCTTAAAATGTAAACGGTTGTAAAGCAGAATTTAAAGTTTCCTTCGGTAGTTGGTTTTGGGTTTATAAAGGATATGATGATGCATGATGTACGGCTGGTACCAAGGAGTTTGGCTGATCTTGAAATAGTCACGGTTCAGGTCCTCCCTGGATTCGAGTTTTTAATGGAAACACTGTATACTCTTGGCTAATACGTCCGCAAGGACTCGGTTTTTAATGATTTTCCATTGATTTAATTGTTTTATCAAACATGTTTTAAGCAAAAATGTTTTAATAAGATAAATTGCTAGTAATACATAAATAAGATCTAAGATTAATTTACTTTTGTATTATAGATATTTTATATATTTTGACAAAAATGATATGTACAGCGTATAGTATAGCAGCAAAGATAGAAAGAAAGCAATGGTTTTCAAAGTGCTTTTTCATCGTTGCTAGTTTAAGCGCCCACAACTACGATTTTAGTGTTACTAATTAACAAAATGTACGTTTTAACGTGAAAATCGTGTAAAATGCAGAATCAATTGCAGATCGCGAAGCATTAAAAGTTTATTTAAAAGATAAAAACATGATACAATATTGTTTTAATAAACAAAATTACTACTATTAACTAACTAATAATATACAAACCAAATTATTCCACGTTAGGATCGATTTCAAAACAGTAACAATTTTTTTTATCTCTTACAGCAACAAAAAAAAAACAAATGGAAAGAAAACAACTTAAGGAGATAAGAAGCGTGACAAGTGAAAATATTGGTATACGTGAACCGCATCAACCAAATATAAATCAGGAATAAAGTGAAAAGCAAATCGCACGATGGGATGTCCCTCAGAGACTGTTACCAAAGTAACGCTGTGACAGTACCTACTGGAGTATCGGATCGAAGCCAGAATGAAATTGAACGCTGCTTAATGGCAGCACCTAGGATCCTTTAACGTTGGCAGACAAAAACTTGAAGAGGCGGTGATGTGTTTTTTGGAATAGGGAATCCATTTTTATAGTGTCTTACTGGCCAGTTCTTCAACAAATATCATTATTCATATTAGGTTATTTAATAAGAATACTATTTTAGTTGTTAATATATATATATATATATTCAATAGTTGTGTTTTATAAAATATTATTAATATGGAGTTGATGTCAACTTCACATCGACATTGACATCACATATGACCGTTTAAATCCAACTTAGGCAGATCCTGTAATATGGTAACCAGATGCCTGATGAACACATTAATATATTTTGTTTCTCTTGTTAAATACTTTAAGCCACATAATCTGCTGTGGGTTTAGGAGAACGTAGAAACGTTTTTTATTTCATCTGTTCCTTTACCAAACGTAGAGAGTTAGAGTTCTCCAGGATAAAATAATGGTAATTTATGTTATTTGCAGCCTTTGTAGTACTACAAGACAAGTAGAGATAAGTATTTAAAGATAAAACAAGACTCAGACAAAAGAGTTTCGTCATCTGGATTCTTTGAGTTACCATCCTCTCGCGCCATTTCTCGCTTAAACTTGAGGGTCTCTCTTATTATTTACTAATTTTTTTTAACTCTATTCCAGAATGCCAATTCTGATGCACCTCATTTACTATGAATACATTTTTTTAAAAGAAAGATTGTTCCAAATTAACATAACGCCATCTATTCCCAAACTAAGCAGAGTTTGTACTATGTGTACTAGACAACTGATATGAATACATTTATACTTTTTTTGTAAATACATACCTATGATATAAATAAACATCCAGATCAAATAAAACATTAAATGTTCATGCACACAAATGTTTGACCTGAGCGAGAATCGAACCCGCGACCGTTGTCGTAGCATTCCGTTACACAAACCACTACTCCATCTGGCTGTAAATTTTTCCAGGTATGAAAAACAAAAGATCCTAGGCATCGACATATCGAGCGAAGTCCAGTTTCGGGGTCACGTAGAGAGTAAGGTCAAATTGGGCTCATAGAAGCTCGGTGTCCTGAACAGATCGAGGCAGTATTTCACTCCGGCCCACCGCCTTCAGCGCCATAAGACGCAAGTCCGGCCGCATATGGCATACAGTTCTCATCTCTATGCAGGGGCACCTCAGTACCTTGACTGCACGGATGGCGTAGTGGTTTAAGCGGTCGCCACGCCGCTTACTACTACGCTAAGTGCTGTGGGTCCGATCCCCACATGGGACTACACTTTGTGTAATCGACAAATTGTTGTTCTGAGTCTGAGTGTTCTTTGTGTCCGTTCTCTGGACCGCTTCCAGCGAAGAGCGACTCGAATCGTCGATAGTCCAAACATCTCCGATCGGCTCAATCCCTTGGCGTTACGTAGAGATGTGGCTTTCTGCATTCTCTCATCGTATCATGGAGAGTGCTCCGAGGCTTTGTTCGTACTAATACCAGCCGCAAATTTCCGCATTCGTTCCACACGGCAAAATTTTCATCCTCATTACCTGGATAGTTGGCGCTCCACTACTGTGCGCTTCTCGAGACACTTTTTGCCCTGCACAACCAATCTGTGGAATGGGTTATCGTCTGCGGTATTTCCGGACCGATACGACCTTCAAACCGTCAAGAAAAGAGCGTACTCTTTCCTAAAAGGCCGACAACGCGTTTGTGACTCCTGAGTTGCAGACGTTCATGGGCGGCGATAGTCACTTTCCACCAGGTGACCCGTCTGCTCGTCTGTCCCCACTAAAATAAAATAAAAGATGAATAATTTTGCCCTAAGCTTTAAACATTTTTCATTGATACTCCATTGCTATTGGTCATAGCATAATGTTACATAGCCTAGCCTTCCTTGATACATGGTCTATCTATCAGTTATTTATAATTTGCCAATTCAAACCTTGTCCTGAGATTAGCGTGTTCAACCAAATAAACAAATACTTCATCTCAACGAAAATAAATGTAAGAAAATGTGTAGCGAAGTATTTGACCTAAATTAAGAAGTTGTAGAACTTACATAAAAGTATAATAAAGCATTTCATTTGACATATTGAACATAACTATGTAGGACATTGCATAGACAAGGCAACTTTGTGTAGTCTAAGAGTCAACTCAAACTGAGCGGCAAATACTCAGGCGCTTTTAAAGTGTAAACAAAATATAAACCTTATTCTGCTAACATAGAGCTGAAAATTTAACGTGGATTTCCGTTGGACTTTACTACTCAACCCAAATACAATTATTTCCTTAGAAGTAAGAAACTAATTCCTGAAGAAAATTGTCGTCTAGAACTCCATCTTTATCGTCTTAGGTTAATCTAGGATTACTTAATTTGCCGTAGTCGCGGAGCCCTATTTTGTCCCTCCCCGTCCAAACTGGATGGGTGACCGGGACGGCTCCGTGGCAGTCGTCGGCTCCACGGCGGCTCATTCCCCGCCCTTGTCGCTAAGAGACAAGGGTACTGGATATGTTGCCGCCGATTGGGGGGGAATCACCATTTATGGTGTATATTTCTCCCCCAACCGGAGCTTGAACGACTTCGAGGTCTTCCTTAACAACTTGGAGGCCTCGATGCGGCGACTAGTGTCTGGGCACGTCCTCGTGCTGGGGGACTTCAACGCAAAGTCCATTGCGTGGGGTTCCCCTGCGACGGACGCCAGGGGCGAAGCCGTCGAGGAGTGGGCGGCGTCGGTGGGCCTCTGTTTGCTGAACAGCGGCTCCACCAACACGTGCGTGCGACAGCAGGGGGGGTCGATAGTGGACCTTTCGTTCGCTACCCCTGCAGTCGCCGCACGAGTAAGGAACTGGTGTGTCCTGGAAGAGGTCGAGACGCTCTCGGATCATTTGTACATCCGATTCGAGCTCTCCCGGTCCCAGGACCCCAGTAGGGGTCACGCGGCGCGGCGCCCTTCCCGCTTCCCGCGGTGGGCTATCGCCAAGCTCGACAGGGACCTACTAGAGGAGGCGGCCATTATTTACTCTTGGCTGTCTCCGCAGGCCCCGACCGAGGAGGTCGACATGGGGGCTGGTCGCTTCTGCAATGCGATTACGCAGATTTGCGATGCGGCCATGCCCCGCGTTCGTGGTTGTCGGCCTCCAAGGAAGGAGGTCTACTGGTGGTCCCAGGAGTTGGCGGACCTCCGTGCGGCCTGTGTACGTGCCCGGAGGTCCCTCACCCGTAGTCGGCGACGTCACCGCGGGGTCGGTGAGGAGGTGGACCGGCTTCATGAGGAGTACCGAGAAGCTCGGAAAACTCTGAGGCTGGCCATCTGCCGCGCCAAGGATGCGTGTAGAGAGGAGATGCTGGAGAGTCTCGAGCGTGACCCCTGGGGTCGCCCTTATCGTGCGGTGCGTCAAAAGCTCCGCACGTCAGGCCCCCCCCTTACGGAGACTCTCCAGCCCAGCTTCCTGCAGGAAGTGGTCGAGGGCCTATTCCCGCAGAGGGCGGAGCACACACCCCCGTCGATGGCTTCATCAGCCGGAGACGACGGGGGCAGCGAGGCTGATGTTCCGCCCGTCAGGGAATCGGAGTTGGGGGCGGCTGTTCTACGGATTCGATCCAAGAACACCGCCCCCGGGCCGGACGGGGTTCCAGCCCGAGTGATGGCCCGAGCCCTCGACTACATGTCGGACCACCTCAGGGGGGTGTTGGACGCTAGCCTGGCGTCCGGACGCTTCCCTGAGCGCTGGAAATGCGGGAAGCTGGTCCTGCTGCAGAAGCCGGGACGGCCTGCCGAATCGGTCGCGGCCTATAGGCCTATCGTGTTGCTGGACGAGGCGGGCAAACTTTTTGAGAGGGTGCTCTCTGCCCGCATCGTCCGGCACCTTTGCGAGGTTGGCCCCGATCTGTCGGACGCTCAATTCGGTTTCCGAGAGGGGCGTTCGACGATCGATGCCGTAATGCGCCTTAGGGCCGTGACCGAGGAGGCCGTGAGCTGCGGCGGAGTGGTGTTGGCGGTGTCCTTGGACATCGCCAACGCCTTCAATAGTCTGCCATTCAGCTGCATCAGGGAAGCGCTCCGCTACCACGGAGTGCCGGAGTACCTGAGGCGGCTGGTGGCAGACTATCTTGAGGAGCGAACCGTCATGTACGAGGACCGAGATGGCGTCTTGAGACGCAGGGCCATGTCGTGTGGTGTTCCGCAGGGGTCTGTCCTAGGACCTCTCCTGTGGAACATCGGGTACGACTGGGCCCTACGAGGGCGTCTCCCCCCCGGGCTGGGTGTAATCTGCTACGCGGACGACACCTTACTCACGGCCCGGGGGGCTAACTTCCAGGAGGCGGCGCGCCTGGCCGCCACGGGAGTTTCCCAGGTGGTCGGGCGCATTGAGGCGTTGGGATTACGGGTGGCCCTGGATAAGACGGAGGCCCTATTATTTCATGGGCCCCGTCGTGGTCCGCCCGCCGGCGCCTCAATCGAGGTCGGCTCGGTCCTCGTACCGGTCCGGGCCCAGATGAGGTACCTGGGTCTGGTCCTAGACGGTAGGTGGCTCTTCGACGAGCACTTCCGACAGCTTGGTCCGAAGCTGGTGGACACTGCCTCCGCCCTAGGGCGACTTTTGCCCAATTTGGGCGGGGCCAGTGTTCCCACGAGGCGGCTGTACGCGGGGGTTGTCCGGTCCATGGCGCTTTATGGTGCACCGGTGTGGGTGGCGGCTCTGACCGCCCCGAATAGGGCGCGCCTCTGGCGCCCCCAGAGGATACTGGCGGTCAGAGCCATACGCGGATACCGCACGGTGTCCACCGAGGCGGCCTGTGCCTTGGCCGGAACACCCCCGTGGGATTTGGAGGCGGAGGTGCTCGCCGAAGTTTATCGGCGAGTGGCTGACTTCCGGGCGGAGAGCGGATTTCGCCCTCCGCCCGAAGACGTGCGCGAGTGGCGCGAAGCCGCTCGCCGAGCCACCATGGTGAGATGGTCGTTCCGGCTGGAGACTCCACGCGCTGGCTTCGCCGCCGTGGAGGCTCTCCAGCCGGTCATCGCCGAGTGGGCGGGGCGGCAGCACGGGACCCTTTCCTTCCGGCTGACGCAGGTGCTTTCCGGGCACGGTTGCTTCGGAAAGTACCTGTACTCGGTCGCTAGGAGGGAATCGAGTCCCGCCTGCCACCACTGCGACTGCAGTGAGGATTCGGCCCAGCACACGCTGGCGGTTTGCCCCGCATGGGCGACGCAGCGCCGGGCCCTCACTGCAGTCATCGGAGTGGATCTCTCGCTACCGGCCGTAATTCGCTCCATGGCCGGTAGCGACAGTTGTTTTACCGCCGTCGCAACCTTCTGCGAGGAGGTAATCTCGCAGAAGGAGGCGGCGGAGAAGGCCCGGGAGGACGACCTCCACTCGGACCTGATCCGCCGCCGGCGAACCGGGCGGCGGAGGCGCGCTCACCTGCGCCTCATGCCGCCCTGAGTGTGGCCGCGGGTGGACCGGATGGGTTCTCCCCTCCACCCGTATTAGTTGGCCAGCCGCGAGGGGGCGGCGTCCGCGTGTGCCGGACGCCGCCTAAAAAGAGAGGTCCTGGAGACGGAGCCCGCACCAGGAGCGGGCTGGCGCTGGGAGGGGTCCAGAAGGCGATAACTACCTGGACCCCTCCTAAACTGGAAGCGCAAAGAGGGCACACCGTGTGGTTTTAGTCGGTTCGAGTCCGACACACCGCCCCGCCGAACGAGAGCCCCGGCGGGGTGACGGTCCGAGGGGATTTCCACACGTAAAAAAAAAAAAAAAAAAAAGGATTACTTAATTTAAGGAACAATTGAACATGTTGTATATTATGTCTTAGCGTATAGTGTTTAAAGTATATAATTTATATAGTTTAAATACCCAAGTCATTTGATTATTTCAGTAAACATTTTTGAATAATGAACTGGTGATGAGAATTTTGATCTACAATATTTACTAGTTTTAGTTTTTGAACAAACTTTTGGATCCGTAAGTATATTCTGCCAGTCGACCTTCAGCTGATGAAAAAAATGATGCGGTAGGTGCAATAGAAAACAGAGAATTTGACTTTATTTATATTAAATTTATTAATTTACGAAAACTAACTAACTATACATATATCTAACTTACATATTTACACTATAAATAAAATAATATATTCATTACTACATATATACATTGCAGTACCAAGTAAACATACAATACATAAACATACACATTTATAAATACATAAATATCAAAATACACAGTCGGGTTAGTACCCGACCATGTATTTTGTTATTTATTACGCATTTTGAAGAAGATCTTGTACTTTCTTCTTGAACGTAAAGCGGTTAGTGGACATCCTGATTTCAACTGGGAGCGCATTTCAGAGAAGCACTGACTGAACATAGGAGGGATAATTTTAGACATTGTCGTAAGATTAAAGTTAAAGGATTCAATGTTGGGTCGGGCAAGACCATTAATATAGTTCAAGGTTTGACTCTTGGTTTGAAGATCCAACTGACGAGAAGTGACGATTGATATCATCTAGACCAATTGTCATTCTCACTTCAGGGCGCTGTTGTTTGCCAATGCCTTATGTACCAAGAAACTTCCACATATTATAAGACGAAGAGGTTTCTATATTTTGAAGAATATGACGGCATTTTGCGTTACGTATGGTTGCACCCATTCCTCGCAGTCTTAAAGAGGTTCCATTTCTCTTTACAGCGATCTCTCCCGTATTTTTTGAAACAATGGCCTGTCCTTCTCATAGCCATTCGTATTTCCTCCATCATCCAAGGTGCGAGGGGCACCTTTATTTAAATTCCATCACAGGTGCGTAAACGTCGTAAGAGTTCTGAACTGCGTCATTGAATATCCTGACCTTGTCGTCTATGTCGGTGGCTGCTGCCAAGTTCGTCCAGTCTAATTCGGCAGCATCTGCACACAGTTTTTCAACCTCCATTCGCCTAAACCTACGCATACGCAAAATTTTGGGACAGGATTTAGGGGGTTTTAGGATATAAGACATAAATATCAAGTCATGATGGGAAAATCCAAGAGCAAGATGTTAACCATGGGAGTAGGGTCTACTACCATGGTCAACATCTTGCTCTTGGATTTTCTGATGTTAGGATGTTTTTGGAGCAGATGTGAGCATTAGGTCAAGCCAAGTATCCTAGTGCTAAATATTATGATGAGTTGCTTGAAGGGGGAGGACGTGGAAGCTGATTGATTGGATAATGTGAAGGAGATAACGGGTACGAGGGAAGTTAACCGTTAGAAGATCTATATTAAAATCTCCCATAGTGATGTGATGTACATATTCCGACCCTAACGATTCCAGAACTGTTTCCAGACAGGAGAAGTAACCAACAACAGGGGGACAATAAACTACACCCAGTAATATGTTAGATCCTCCCACACGAACTTCAAGGAATAGGTATTTGGCGGTAGTAGAAAGATCGGAAGCAGAAGCGGCGACGATTTTGTAAGGTAAACAGCTACGGAAGTAGATAGCAACCCCACCACCTCTTTTCAATTTTATTAGATCATTTCGACAGATAATAAGAAGTAGAAGATAGCTGTGGCTTGAGCCAAGTTTCTGAATCAGGAAGGCATGAATGTTGTTGTCGGTGAAAGTTTCAGTCAAATCATTAAAGTCACTGGAAACACTCTGGGCATTTATATGACGCAAATTTAACAAAGATTGCGATTGTTTGTTAAATGACTGCCGTAATGGGTCACCCATATTGTTAGGTAGTGAACTGTTGCTATCTTCACCTGAAGAGTCATTAACAGAAAAAATTTAGTAGTTTCTGTAGCTGCAATAAGGCCATGCGAGTAGTTGCCAGTTTGCATCAACGCTTTGACCCACTTTACAAAACCATACATCTACGTTTGTATATGAAACTCATAACTAATTTTAGTTGATGAAAAGTTGTCATTTTGATATTGCAGTGATCTATCCTTTTGTACGGCATATTTGTTAAATAGTTATTTTAGTAATGTAGGATATTTTCCATGCGTTAACACACACAAATGGCTGCATTTAATCCCGTAAATGCATCAGTGTACAAACTAAAATTTAAATGATTTTCAGCTAAAAATGTTTCATGTACACGGTGTAAATGAGGCTTCAACCCGCGTTTGTTAGTCTAAACGTCTCATTACGACGAACTCACGCTTTATTCAAGTTAGTGTGAGTGTAAACACACTGTCACAATCGAGTTTGAATAAGATGCTTAATGGTACGACGTCCTTATATTTTTTCAGTATTACTTAAGAAGCCCCTTGTTTACTAGATTTTCTGGCCTTCAGGTGGTTATAGTGGGTGGTGGTAGGTGGTAGTTACTTCTCATCAGGTGATCCGTCGGCCCGTTTGCCCCCTATTACATAAAAAAAAAACATACAATAACGTGTCACTGATGTATCTTTTGTAAGTTAAATTTATTTGTTATTTGAATTTCATCATTATTTACTAAACCATTATAAATAAAATGGTCATCAGTCCTGTTTCCTATCCAAGACTTATGGTTTCTTTCATCCATTTTTCTTACCCAAATATACCTTCTGTCTTTGTTTTGTCTGAAATTGATTTAATTGCCAAGGCGCGGTGCCATACGGGCAAGAAACCAGCAAAAACCATGGGCAATCTCACCGCGAATATAATTAGAAGCACGATAGAAAGATGTTATTAATGATGATAGTTCTATTTAGTTTTCGAATATTAACGATTATCAAACTTCTTATGGAGTCACTAGTAATATTTTTCATATACCTACTATAACCTTCTAGTTGGATAAAAATCGTATTTCTACAATGTTTTACAGATATACTAGAAATGTTATTGTATCTTTTATTTCAAGTTTCGAATCTTCAGTTAGATTTGAAAATCTTACTACACTGTTGTATTAGAAAATTGTTTTTCTCGACAGATAGTACGCATTCAATTTACGACGCTACGACATTATACTAAATGATAAATAACATAAAAAGTTTCGGTACAGATGATATAGCAACTCATTTTAATGTATTTGTCAAGATGACCTATGTTTAAATGACGAAATAATGTGAATAAGTACCTTAATAAGTATTTATTTTATCTACGAAGGCAACAAATAAAGCATTAGTGCTCTATTCTAGCGATTGTAAGCTCTGGCTTTTTGGATTTGTGGAAAAATACCATTTCATACACGCTCAAAAAATTATAAATTTAAAATATTGACTGGCTGAATAGGTGACTGAAATGATAAATTTGACCGATCCAATGCCTAAGCCTTCTAAACACAAATATGTCGTTCAAAACCTTTAACTTACTCTCTGGTTTAAATGTGACTCGTTCTGAAATAATAAAATAGTCCGTTAATCCTTTGTGTAACTTAACTACCCATATAATTACCATTTTGCTTCATTACCATCCCCTACATCACTAAAATTTATATAAAAGACTCAAATCTCTATTAGAATGTGCTACAAACGTACTATATGCAGGATTTCTACGTTTTAACACTATTCTACTTTTTTCTATATAAGGAGTAAACAGAATTCCAAGAACGATAAGTGTTTTTCTGTGTACCTAAAAATATTCCTTGAAATCTAAATTTGTATCTATTACATTATATACAGCAGTAGCAGTAACCTGTCACATTACGTACATGTCTGAATCTAAACTAGGTAGAGGGTGTACCGAGGTAATCTGACTACTAAAACAAACAGACTAGACCACTAGGCCATTTAAGTATATAAACTAAATCCGTATCATATCAGTTAGGATTTCGCTATTTTAGTATTCTTTTAATGCCTTAAGTACACCCAATCTGTCTTAAATCCACAGGTCCTTTGTACATATAACACACTCCTTGACACCTGACATTATACTTGATAGTGTATATTTTAGACCTGTTAAACATTCTTTTGCGACACCCACTCATCCCTAATGCATCAATAAAGTATTTTTACGGTGGTTTTTATGTATCGCACCCCATCCTCACTTCGCCATTTACAGGAGAATAAAATTCCATATTCATTATTTTTGCTTTATTGTATATATTTTACAGCAAAACTATTTGATTGCATCATTTTATATTCGACTAAAGATTTTATCACGACTTTTTGGTTTACTTATAGGCAGGTATTCTCTAGGTGGTTTTAAAATTTTAGCGCTTAGTCCACTTATCGTCTCTTGGAATGACTTTCCTCTCTGTTTTATACATGAGGTTCATTTTCTAGACAATTCACCCACAAAGATGCTATCTCTAGTGTATGTTACCGCATAGTTTTCTTCCGAAGTGTTCTTGTTAGTTTTCACTTACCTGTGTTCATAATCAGCACGTACATGAAACCAAAGATAAAGTTGTAATTAGCTTCTCATCTTTATAAAGAACAATAACAACGATATGAAAACAATATGATATTTATTGTTTGAGTAACTTTGGCCATCGCACGGGAGCAGTATTACAAAATTCTTCTTCTATTTTCAATAGTCCTAATTGGATATAGTTTTTAGACATCCAAACATTGCCGTGTGCGATTGCCAAGGCAACTTATTAAATAAATTAAGACATGTTTAATTGACACTGTCACTATAAATATTGTTAATTAACAAATTAAGTCACAATTAGATCTCAAAACTTTTTGAAATAGAAGAACTGTGGCGGACTTGTGGAAGCATACAGTTCTTCGTTGGTGCTTGGCATTTTTGTTTGTTGTGGTTTAAGAGGATCTTTTTTTATTTTATTTTGTATGAAAGAAATTACATATTTGTGTGTATATGATTCTAAACGGGAATAAAATAGCTTTAAATTTTTCATTTACCTAAACATTATAGTGTACTAGAAGTAAATATTTTTGTATAGAAGAAGTAAAAAATTTAATGTTCGTTTAGTAAATAATAAAATAATAGAAGTAAAAATTTTAATGTTCGTTTAGTGATTTAGTGAAAAAATTAAGAAGGTTTGACTTGCTTTGCTTGCTTATTGTACAGTTTAAATAGTTTGTATAATAATAGTCCAAATTGTATATTATTCGGGGATGTAACTTATTATTGTATGACTTAGCCACTGAAAATTCAAGCTTTTACTTTTGAAAGGAAAGAGATGGTATAACTGAACTTTTCTTTCTTAACATTACCTGAATTGGTAGGGCAGCATTTTGCATGTTTATTGCATAAGAAAACGCGCCTAAACAGGCGTATTACTTATTAAACACTGTCAAGACCAATTTCTGACTGAATGATTTCCATATTCAATTTCTTTAACCATGTTTCAAAACATTGTTATAGGAATGGAATGATGGGTTCCTGGGCCCGGAATAATATTTAAAATGTATAAAGATATTCTGTACGTATAATATTAAAAAGCAGTCGTCCAGGGCAATTATTTTTCTTCTAAAAAATATGCTTCAAGAAAAATAAGGTAAGGTTTTTTCGAAGAATAAAATCATAACTCAGTTACAACTTATAACTGGGACATAAATTTACGCTTTGACATATTTTTATGAAGAAAACTTTTAAAACTTCAAATTTATTCTTTCTAAATACGAAGTTATTGAATTACTAACACTTTGTGGGTAGACCTGAAACGTAATGAGTAAATATTGCAAGTAAATAACATGCTGTTTTTTGTGCCTGTGTTTGTAAGGTCTCCCACGGCACAGGATGTCTCCCTAGTGCGAGAGTTGTCTTTTATAATAAACAAATGTTGTGATAATTTATCATCAAGATCACCTTTTAGTTCTTTTCCCAATTGTTTTGGGGTCGAAAAACAAGTATCTGAGTTTATATCATTTCACGGGACTCCGTCCTGTATTCAAAAAAGCATCACGGGATAGAACATTAACAAGTTATAAACATATTGTAAAAACTAAACACAGTAATAGCCTAGGGTTTTGAAGACTGTCAACTTGTGATGTATTTTCCATAAAAGCAAATATACGTTTTACCGAGACAAAGAAAATCAATGTATAAAACTGTCTTACTTTCGCTCTCTCATTTTTTTAGATATTTTTTTTCACACGTAAATTAAGGAATAAGATAGTTTAAATAACCTTGTAGAATATTCCTCGGGGCGAACAAGACCTTCAAAGTCTATTTAGCAAACGATGTCAGTTTCATGGATCATTTCTGTCTAGCTAACTTACTCTCCATTCTAGTCAAGCTTTTAAGTTTAAGCGACTTGCAGGCGTCTCTCATCCTTTCTCTTGGTGTGATAACTAAATCGTTATAGATTTGTTTTATACTTTAATAAAAAGCTTGGGATCAGATATTGTGCCTGTTACCTGTAGCCACTTTAATAGTTGATTAATATTAATATTTTCGGATATCTCAAACGCAACGCCAACTAGTTTCAAACTAAGCAGAACTTGTACCATGAAAGTGAGATTGACTGATAGAATACTAATATACTTTTTTTGTTATAAATAAATACATATTATTTATAGAAAACAACTCCATATGCATACGCTACCACTGCCCCAAGGCAGTCGATTCACTTAGAAAAGTATGTCATTTCTCTACTTAATCTATTTACCGGCCATCAAATCAGACGTAAAACGCCACTTGTTACATAATTTAAATGTGGCCCATATAGAAACAACAATTATTTTCATTAGCTTTTCAAAATCTTGGAATTTGATGCGGGTGTTTTTTGCGGACGGCGCGCCAATGTGGCGCCGAGCTTGAACCCCTTGTAGCTACTCTTGTGAGTGGTATTTTAATACGTAAACTGTAGCGGTTAAAGGCTTACTGGATTCGTTTTAAAAAATCTCTTTGAAATCTCCTAAAAAATATTGTTTCTAGTTCTTTTAGAATGGAATTATTAATGGAATTAATTTTATGTTTTGCAAACAAAATGTTGGAGTTAAACAGATGGCTACAAATTATAAAACTGTTTGTTTTAAGCGTCAACATTTTGTTAAGTATAGAAGAAATGTTGCTTTGTAACGAAATGTACTATTCTTATATTATAAATTTGAAAGTGAGTTTGTTTTTTGTTCTAAACCACAAATCGATTTAAAAAATTTTTTCACCAATAGAGAGCTACATTATCAGCGAATATGCCTATGTTTTTTTTACCGCTATAACCGATATACCCTATCTAGGGCAAAAGGCTAGTACTATATATTATCGTGATAATAATAATAATGTAATAATAATATTCTACCACATACACACAACGCCATCTAGTCCCAAACTAAGCAGAGCTTGTACTATGGGTACTAGACAGCTGATATAAATACATATATACTTTTTTTTGTAAATACATACATATTATACATAGAAACACCCAGACCAAATCAAACATCAAATGTTCATGCACACAAATGTTTGACTTGATAATGAATCAGAACTAAATTTTGAAAAGTAATGGAATAAACGAAAATGCCCTTGACGGTATAGCAATAAAGAATTTCAGGGAAGAAACTCTTGCATCTTCAAGTGCTGTATTTGTTTTGATGTTTGGCAATCATTTCGATTGCCAAACTCCAAAACAAACAGAGCAGTTGGTTAAAAAGTTGGTTCGTAGAGCAGTCCAACTAGTTTCGCAATTAACGTAGCCAGAATGGCATCTTCTATATTCAAACTCTTGGTACGTTCAATAAAACAAGATTATTATTTGCAGGCTGTTAAAAAAAGAGCTTAATAATGAATATTTCCGGTAATATGAAATTAATTGAACATAGTACGCATATTAATCGCTTAAATGTTCAACTTAGTGTAGATTTTCAGTAATAGCAAAAGATTTACATAATGATGTCCAAGTGGGCACACTCATAGCAAAAAAATAAAAATGACTACTAATTATTAGTACTATTCACCATAGATTGATACGATAGAATATGATACAAAAGAAACCTACAAAGTTCCTATATTTGCTATGTATATCAAGTAAAAAAAATACGATTCGCATATACTTGGGCCAAGCCTGAAGTATTCTCCCGGGGAGCCTGCCCGTGCCTCCCCGAATAAACACCCAGTTACTATGTAAATACCGATTTTACGTACACGCTGATGTACTTACCGAGAAATGGCGAGGTTACCGCGACACACGTTTTATATCTTACAATTTTTTCAACACACTTTACCGACAAGAGCAAGTGGTAATAAATTTTATATTTGCGGCAAACTCGGAAGAGCAATTTTGTTCTTGTACTTTAATTTTATTTTTGTTGAACTGTTGAGATTATTGAATCATTGACGGCAATAAGTAGGTCGAACGATTATTACAGAACAGTAATATAATTTATTATTTTTGTGCACTCGAGTATGTTATATTTAATGCTTTATTGTTTAGGTAAGTTTAAAAACGAACTTAAACATATGGTACATATAAACTTAAAAAGTATGTGCCCAGAAGTAAAGATTTAAAAACAAATTTAAATTGACATAGATGTTTCAATGCTGTCATAACATAAGTGTAGATTTCCTTGTCAGTTGTACCACAGCCTGATGTACTATGTATCTGGCCTAAAATTGGATATCCAATATTGACTCATAAAAACTCGCTCTTTAAGCATTCAGGTCACGAGCAGTGTTTACAACGTGGTATTTTGTTAATTTAACGAGAAGTAAATGGTGTAGAGGGTTGTTTATGAGGCTCAAACAATTTTATTAATAACTTATAAAAAAGAAGAGAATATACTATATAAATAAATTGCCAGAAAGACTTGGAAAGGCGGAAATATGTCAATCCTTTGATACAAGAATAGAATTGAGGCGAAAACTGTAATAAAAAAGCGACAGCGGTTGTAACTTAATCTTTTTTCAAAACTTGAGCATCATACATGCTCAAGAAGCGATTAAAGAATAAGTAATTGTTGTTGACAGTGATTAAAAAATATTACAAACTAATAAGTATTGTAGTTACATGTCTAGGAAACTTCCACAAAAGTAATACAGAATACAACTTACTCTTATATAACTATTTATTCGGACAATGAAATAAAGGACCAGGAGATCACGTATCCAAACTAAAAATATTTTATTAATATTTTACCTCAAATTACTTAAAATAAAATAATAACACTAAAAAACAGCACGTTTCTAATGCCTTAGACGATACTGCGAATTCTCGGCAACTAAGTGTGTTCTTTACATATTAGGGAAGAGGTGAGGGAAGCGAAGATGCAACTTGGGCGTGCAGGAAAGTGGAAAATATTGTGTTTAAAATGCTGGCAACCACTCTAGCGTCACTGAGGGACTATTTGATGTGTAAATGAAAGATGTTGTGGAAGATTTTATCGGCACTTTCGGATGCTCAAAATCGGTTTTAGGTTTTATCAATTTCATTTTATTTTGTTTTGATTTTATTTCTTTATGAGATTGAAGAGTGCGATCATTTCATTCAAGCTATTGAGAAAAATAACTTATAGTTAGTTGCGTTGCTAATCCCTATCCTATCCCTTATTTTCACCACCATCCTGTATGCCATTTTAGGTGCACAACTGCTAGTTGTACCCTAATCTGTTATCTGGATTAGTTGCTATCGATCACATTAGAAATTCGCTCTGCTGCACCAATAGCTGTTAAAACAAACCCTTTAGGATCATTTAAGACCAAAGTCAAGTCTTTTTTTATTAAATAACTTAATATTAATAAAGTGTGAATTTGTAATACTATTTGTGAATGAATGCGAATTTATAATTTTTTTTAAACGGTAGAAAACAAAAACAGAAATTTATTGGGAAACGTTATAACATTCATTTATATTTAAAACTTACTCAATTTACTTAGAAAAGCAAACCTCAAGTAATAAATTTTCAATTTCTTCAAATTAATACAAGGTAATTCATGAAATTAGTTTGTTTAAATTTTTAATTATTATTTTTTTGATTGAAAATTAACTTAGCCATTACGGCTTGCTTTTAATTTTCAATCGCCGTTCCAGACCAACGTCAATAAACACATAGATACATCCAATTGAAACCTGTCTTTGTGAGGCACAAACAAAGTATCTTTATACAATCAATGTTACAGAAATTAAATAATGTCTGTTATTATAGATAGGTATCCATGATAACAGATATTGGCAACTCTCTACCATCAAGTGAGCCATATTATGCTTGATTGCTAGTATAAATAATTCCTTTTTTTTTCTCTTTTTTTCTGACAAGTGAATAATTAGTCTAAAAAGAGGATACACGTGTATAATTAAACATAATACGAGTAGCACATAAATCTGTATTATAAATGTCTGTGGTAGGAGTATTCACAAACGTATGTTAAACAATAACTGTAGATAATTTATTTTAAAATTTTAAGACTTCATTTTAGTTTTTTTTTGTCGTTACATTGTGCGTTTTATTGATAGAAGTTAGATAGCTTAAAATGGTAAGGGTGACCGAAGGGTGACGGTTGCAATGGGTGACGTGACCCATCATGGGTGAGACGACGGGTCAATGCCTGTCGGGGGTGGCAGAAGAATGCAATTGCAATTTTCGTTCCCCGGCCATTGTCAAGCAGAGGAACACCGGGGTGGATTTTAGTCGGTAAGACTCTGACAAACCCCTTTCCCACCCTCCCATTGGGCGAAGGACATTAATAAGAATCTTCCAAGCCGTTAACAAAAAAAAAGATAGTAAGAATCATAGTTCTATTCTTGGTATGATTTCTGGGAAGACTTAGACTAGTTCGGTGATTAGGAATTGACTTTAATTGTGCAAATATAAGAACCAGTATACGTAGTTTTCATGCTCATGGCGTAAACTAAGTAAACATATCACTACCTATGATAAATAGTTTCTGCTCCTATAAGTTGAGCTCACAAAAAACATTTTCACGCTTAAACCACTAAACCTCTTCTAAAAATTCTTTCAGAAATGGAAAGAATAGAATAGAATATACTTTATTGTACACCAATTACAGTAAGTTGGTTAAATATTACAGATGGATATGTACAATGGGTGGCCTTATCGCTAATAGCAATCTCAGTGGCAACCTTTGGATTGCCTCGGTGTATTGAAGCTAAAGTAGCATAAAAATAAATATATTTAGTATATAATTATACATACACACACACATACATGCAAATACATATATATTATATCTACAGTATAAACAATTTATGTTGATAACCATAAAATTATTAGTAATGTACAGTTATTGAAAGCAAAGAGATGTTCCCAATCCCAAAACCCCTTTCTACCTCAGAGAACGATTCAAGTTCCTAAATGACACACACGAAAAATGTCTGCGGTCATCCGTAAGTTTACAACTGGAGATGCCACTGCATTCCACCAAATTTTATGACCAATCCTTCACTGTTGAAGCTGTGCGCTTGTGGAATGCACTGCCGCTTAACATCAGGCAAGCGCAAACATTACATAGATTCAAGAAAATGGTACAGGAATTTTATTCACTTTAGGAGTCCATCACGCTTGAGGGTGTAACGAAACTGTTTCTCTTTTCTATATGTTTATTCATTTAAGAATGCGTATAAATATATGTATGTGTATATGTATATTTGCTGGTATAGTATGTAGGTACTTATATATATATAGGTTTATTTATTGTGATATGCATTGTAGATGTAAGTATAAAAATTGTAAATGTCTGTAGATAGTATGATATGTGTAGTATATGTAATATGTATAGTAGATGATGATAAACAAATAGTAGGTTCACATATTCAACTACTACTGTCACTCTGCAACTTTTGATCCATCCTAAGGTTGCCTGGAAGAAATTGCATTTAGCAATAAGGCCGCCCTTTGTACACTCGATATTTGATTGTTGTGTTCCTTTCTTGAAACTCTGTAATTTAGTGTGCAAATAAAGAGTTATCTATCTATCTATCTATCTATCTACTAAAGCTGCATTATCCACGAGTACTACGAGTAGTAACATAGGCTCCTTTTTACCGTGATAACCGCGCACGCTGAGCGGCAGCCAAAAGCTAATTTTAGATAAGTTAAAAAAGTTAAGGGTAGCGGGGATTATGGCTCCGTTAACCTTACTCAATTGGTGAAAATGAAAATGAAATTGGTGTTGGTCTAGTACTAACCACTGGGTTAGTGACCCAGAACAAATAATTGTGTGATAAGCATGACGATTTGTTCTGTGTCTGGCTATTCATTCTAGCTATTGAGACAAATAACTTATAGTTAGTTGCGTTGCTAATCCTATTCACCACCTTCCTGTATGCCATTTTAGGTGCACAACTGCTAGTTGTACCCTAGCCTGTCATCTGTATGGTGGTTCGTATTTTAAATCGATTAGTTGGTATCGATCAAATCAGACATTCGCTCTGCTGCACCAATAGCTATTAAAACTAACACTTAAGGATCATTTAAGACTAAAGTCAAGTATTTTTTTTATTAAATTACTTTATATTCATAACGTGTGGATTTATAAAACGATACTTGTTTTTAATACTTTGTGTCTGGGTGTAATTTATCTAGTTTATCTAGTATGTTTATCAGCAGTCTGATTTTGAAAATAAATAAATATTACCTTAATCCCAGTTTTCTGTGATGCCGTATTATTACAGTATTCCTCATTAGATATAAACTCGTATTTCTCTTACATTTACGCCCTAACACTGCAACCAATAAAATTACAAGATATCTTTACACAACGTTATGCACGAGCACACTTAACCAGAATGTTTGTGCTCGTATAATCAAATCTTGAGCGTGTAATTTGCACAGTTTGTCGGAAATGGATGCCATTTTAGATTAATTGCGTTCTGAGTGCAAAAGGGAGAGATATCCAGTATCTATACATAATTAATTACTTGCACTGACTGACTGATTTTAGAAAATATAATAGTAATCAATAAATCAGAATCAAATATAACTTGCACTTCTACTTTAAACACTTCATGGTAGTTGCGACACCCATTTAAATGGTGTGCGTGACGATTAAGAGTCCTAATCGGGAATCCAAAAAATAATTTTATGTTTAAGGATTGAGGGATATTTAAAACATTTATAAAATTTTTGAATATTTATTAATCTTGGTGAATATTTTGGAAAGTTTTTACCTGTATTTTTACTAAAATATGAGTATTAGATTAAGCTTCTACTTGCATTGGTTTACCAAGAAATAAGCTTAAGTAAGGGCTGAGAGACCTCATTCAAATTGTTATTTTTATTTAAATTATTATTTAAAAAAAAAAAAAAAGGTCCCACAATTTTTTTACAACTACAAAATAAAGATAACATTAGTTTTTCGATTCACGATTATTATCCTCAATATGACGATTGAGGATAATAATCGTGAATCGAAAAACTTTTAAATATTATTGTGGGATATTGTTGTTGTATATACATTTTTAATTTCTGATACTCGGTAAGTGTTATTGTAAATTTATATAATGGGACATTTTGTGTCTTTATACTAACTCTGTTTTATATAATCATGCTTGGACTAATACGACGGACTATTTGTAACATTTAATATGGGTATCAAACATCCCAGATTGAAGCGTGTTTTCTTAATTGTGTAATAAATTGTTTTCTTACCGTTTCATTTTTTAGTTAACTATTAGTATCGGTTCTGATACGTTTTCAAGTACAAGTATTAATACATGTTAAGGCAATACATATAAACTGGGCAAAATAATGAACTTATAAAAGTATCACATATAAACGTGGTAGAGACTTTGGCATGAATGGTTCGGCTCGACCACCCCGGTCGAGCCGAACCATTTATATCACGGCCTTACAGAAAATGAGTGTTATGCAATTCTTTCGTTGTCGGTTTTGTGAGGTATCGGAGCCTAGCCTGGTTCTGGGGGGAGGCCTCAAAGAACGGTAACGCACTTGTAACTATGGAGTTGCAGGCAATAATATTATATACATACATGTTAACTTACTTACACAACATTTAGTCGCCTAGTTACTCGTAGACTCGATACCGATACTCGATAATGACAATGTGTATTAGTATTAAGATAATATTTTTACATTCACTCGTTCGTTCTTGAGGGGGCTCAATTCTGCTATTTCAAGTTAAAGCCAAGCCCCTGTAATTCCATTGACACGCAATTGAGGTACCATTGAGACGCCTTTGACATCGGTCAAAATATCAGTATTCTAACATAACATAAATTCACAGTGTCAATAGACTGTCGATATAGTAATATGGGTCGTCATTGATGATATCAACAACATGGCCGTACCTTTTTTTTTTTGTTTTCCGTGCGGATACCCCTCGGATACCACCTATCGGTGGCATGTCGGACTCGAACCGACTAAAACCGCACGCCGTCTCGGGTACTAATAGCCGGGGAACCAGGTATACCCTAGAAAGGAAGTCCCTGGTGCCCCGACATACCTCGGGCCATCTACAGACGAGTAGACGACCCCCCGTGTGGGAACCCCATGTTCCCTCTGCTCCCTGGAAGCGAGCGCGCTTCGCAACGCGCTCGCTGCCACCCCGGCCTGCTTCTGCTAGGGTGACAGATGGAACATGGCCGTACCTGGAAAATTGAATATATATTTTTGTTACAAATTTAAAATGTACCGTTTACCAAACTGTTACAAAGACATAGACGACATTTGGGAGGCCATTGTTCTTACATAGTTAGTAGAATACGAACAGTGCAAAACTATTTCGATGACGTTCCATCGACAGTCTATTGATGTAATATTAAAGTAGCAGAATGGAGGCCCGGGTCGGCAGTGGATATTCGTTTTTGAAGTGACACTTTTGTTGTAATCGTTGTACTCGTACTGGGTAGATTAAATCTTTTAATTACACATGGTATTGAAGTGAATCTGACCTGACATCTAGATAAAAAGAGGTAGATACGCTACCAACACACAGAACGTGAGGGTCCTAATTAGGACCACAAAAACGTACTAGTTAATTCGAAAAAAATCATAAAATGCCTTCTGTTGCTGTACTGATTACAAATAGCTGTCTCTTTCACTCTTATACTTTCAATATTTCCTATCGCACGATGTATGTATAGTGTTTCGGAACAAATATTTTGTGCGTGCAGTATGAATATAAAGTATCTTCCTTAAAATAGCATGAGTTGCAGGTGTGTCTAGGCGGTAGTAGGCACTTACTATCGGGGAAATTTTCTGCTCATTTCCCTCCTATGCCTTAAAAAATGACCTACTTCAAATATGTCTAACTCATGATAAATTGTAATTGGCACAGAGGCACCTTGACATGGTAATCACTAATACTCGTATATGTATCTTTAATATAATTTCTACTGTTGCATGGGTACGATAGAGTTGACTTCGCCTGTACTTTCGTAAATTTATTTACGTATTTCCTAAATTATTTTAAGTTATTTATTACATTTCATTGTTGCGGATGTGTGAATAGTTGAGTATATTATTATTTTTGCTAAATTTTATTGCTTCTTTAAAGTATAGTTCATATTAGCTTATAACTATTTATTTTTTTGTTATTGCATAGGCCGATTTACGTCCGTCACTCTTTAAAAGGTCTAGTTGAAAACTAGCGCTTGACATCTGTCAAGCAGATGCTGAACCAGATTCTATTCGACTGGCACGTGAGGTACCTTTTTTTTTGGCATGTCGGACTCGAACTGACTAAAACCGCACGCCGTCTCTACAACATACAACATCTACAACAACAGGTAGACACCCCCCCCCCGTGTGGTGCCATCAGACCTCCTCAACCCAGGTACTAGGCGCGTACGTTTTTGTCTCTACCTCCTGTAACAATCGCCACAGATGTTCATATGGCAACCTGGACCGATTGCTTAACGTGCTCATTTTTTAATCCATAATTTGGTATTACTCATTTATAGTGGCTCATAAATGAGTTATACCAAATTATGGATTAAAAAATAAGTAGTGTGGTAAGTATCGTGAATATCTGTGTAATCTATGATTAATAAGTGAATTATTCGTACATCGAATCGTAATAGTAAACTATGGGGCTCTAGTACATTTTTTGGCATAAAGGGCTCCACAATAACAGTGCAAGTTAAATGGATAAGAAAATCAAACAAGACATTAAATGAGCCGATATTTGACCCTCAGGCGATCTCTAGTGACTATAAATATCCCTCTGAGCGTCATCCAGATATGTAAAAACTTAACGTTCTATGTTTAATATGATAGATGGGATATTTTTCTTTATCAATGGTATATAAATATTAATGCAAGCAACACGATTTTGCGCATGTTTTTATTTCAAGATTTATTGACTATTTTCGGACTCAACGGGGGCCTAACCTACTTGTATAACACCGTGAATCCTTATTAACTAGGATCGTATGAACATTTCCTTAAAAGTTCTGGAATCTTAATGACATGGGTTCGTTAATCAGCGACAACTTACACGAATGTATTGTGTAAGTTATTATTATATCATCACTATATAACATTTTCTGATTACTAGAGTTACTAATCATAAAATGAGGTTTTGACTTATTTGGGGTTAAATCTTAATTTGTTCTGGAAAGTAGAGGCATCCCTCCCTCGCTCTTAACCTGTAGACTGTTAAACACTGGTTTTTACTCGATACTTTCAAGTAAATGGCTTTCCAATTCATTTTCGTAATAACAATAATTACATATTATCATATCGATTACTTTAATATATTCGAATACGAATGTCTTTGCTCCGAATCATATAACATTCACTGCCCAACAAACGGCGCGAACCCCGCTGAGACATGCCTTGCGCAGCCCTGTAGAAAAATGTCTATACGCTCCATTTAGATACGGCTTGACCTTCAATCTCGAGAAGATATTTACGGGTAGCTAAGGAAAACTGTAGATCAACCTTTAAATAGTTCATCTTGAGTAATACAGATAGGGCCCAAAGCTGTCAGACGGAGGATGTGGGTCTAAATGGATAATCACAACATTTGGTAAAATTTAGAACACGCTTCAGTAATTTTGTTGTAATCTTATAATGTTTATAAGTCACATGTGAATGGGTGAAGTTTCTCAATTATATTTGTATTATTATTATGTTAGGTATATGACTTAAGTTTTAAAATTTTAATTCTAATACTATTGCAAACATTAAAGAAAAAAAAAATTGTCAAGCCATAACTGCTAAACAGATTAGTCTAAAATTTGCAACGCAAATTATACACATCCTGCATCTTTGATTGAAAAATATAGATGTTATTATTATTAAGTGATGTCAATCAAAGATCCAGTCAGTAAAAAATCCGACCATGTAAACGCGTAAGAGTGGCAGCCTAAAAATACATACGGTGGGTACCCTTTTCTCAAGATTTTATTTTTCCACTTCATCAACGTCAATAACATGGGTACCCATGCGAAATTTCAGTTTTCAAAGTCAATGTGTTTTGATATAGGTACCCTTCAAACATTCGGATGCATTTAGTACAGAGCTGATATTATTCCATTACAGACATTTCAATTTCTATTATGTATCGTATTACCCTGCAGGTTGTCTTTTTAAAAAAGCATGACATACGCTAGGATGACTATGCTAAACGCCACCTTTATTTGCACATAACCCAAAACTTAAATGACTATATTTCAATGGTTATTCTTGCCAGGTAAGGTATTGAAATATTATCATTTACAATGTTTTCTATTATCTAGTAAACAGTGATGATGAATTATACATCCAACCTACGAATTGCTCTTGTCACAATGCGTATTTTGCTTTCTTAAGCTGCACTGGAATTAATGTACAACGACTGTAGTATCATATTTACACATTTCTTTTTTTCATGAGGTGACCAACGTAGCGGACAAATGACATATTAAGGACATAGCCTTGTGTTTTGATTGAGCGAGGTTTTTGTCACGCGCATGCGCCGAGCGCATGTCTCATTACGCACTCAACAAGTGGCCGAAGATTTACTTTGTATATCATGTATAAAAGGGTTTGAAAACAATTTTATTTGCAGGTTATTGAGATTGTTAATGGTTTATAATCAATTTGTGTATTTACCAGAACTTCCTGTAATTTATAGGTAGTAGGTTAAAGCCCTTGTTAGAATTTTTGACTTCTCTTCTTATCTGATGAAAGACCGCCTTATTTCTTTTTAATTTTATCTTTACCTATGCACTAAGGCATTCTCTAACATAAAATCTTTGGATGTATGTATTTATATATATTAATAATAATGTATCGCTTTATTGTACACCAGATATAAATATACAATAATTACCTTTTCCTAGGTTAGTACAAGTGGCGGCCTTTTCGCTCAGACACAATTTCTTACAGGCAACCGTGGTAGGAGGTATAGGGTAGTGGCTGGTGTATTAGGAAATAGAAAAGAATATGAAATCAAAGTAGTATATACAAACCTATAAAAAGTGAAAATTACACATAGTATCTATTTGTTGGACTTAATTGAATATATGAAATACTAGATTGAATATACCATGTGCTGAACACGACTGATGATGTTATTAGATACGTATAATTATATAGCCCTCCGGATTAGGATAATAAGTATTAAAATATGATATTCATCAATAAAAAAAAACATTAAAAAGTCAGTCATCAGTGAAAACTTCAGTCTAGCCGTTCGTTTGTTATAAATGTTAGGTATAACAAAAAGTAACTGACAGCTCACGTAATGTTGTCTATGGTTTGTTTTGAAAATACCGCAAAACGTTGAAATTGAAGTTGACTGGTCGATGTGTTTGTTTTGTGCGAGTGTTACGAGCTTCTACGA
Organism: Arctia plantaginis; assembly: GCA_902825455.1. NCBI lineage: Eukaryota > Metazoa > Arthropoda > Insecta > Lepidoptera > Erebidae > Arctia > Arctia plantaginis. Next base: position 3,743,776 of record CADEBD010000284.1, on the reverse strand, counting down.
GTATTATTATAGTAAATCTTATTGTGCCGATATTCTGGCAGAATGAAGTTCGCCGGGTCACCTAGTATAAGTATGAAAGTTTAGATGCTTAGAAAAGAAAACATATTATAGATAGTGTGATTTTAGTAACAAGGTAATATTTGTGATTCACGAGCTTCCTTCCTAGTCACGATTTTCAATTACTGAAGTTCATTAAAAATTTGATACTCCTTTGTGGATGTTTCCACTAGGTTACTTCATCTCAGTCTCTGTTTTAATGTTTGTCTATATGACATGATGTGTCTCCTTGATTCGAACTAACCAGATAATTGTTTTTGTTCCCGTTCAAATCTAATGCACTTAGTAATTTATTTCTACACTAACCTAAGGTAGACTAGTAGAAAATGCCTGTGACATTAAGTCTGCATAAAGTATTAAAAAACTGAAATTAAAAAGTAACGAATAGTAACGTTAATTGACGGGCCTGTTTGTCTAGTGGTTAGTGACCCTGACTGCTACGACAGAGGTCGTGGGTGCGATTAACACCCAGGACAAATAATTGTGTGTCATTTGTTCTGTGTCTGGGTATAATTTATCTACAATATGTACAATGTTTGGGACCAGACCGCCGTGTGTGAAATGTGTGAAAATACTAAATACTATACTGCCTATTGATGTTGCAAGTAGCTTTCAAAAATGGTAATCGCCTACCATATAATATACAAAAAAATATCCCAAACAATTCCTTTGTACAACACCTGTTCATGCTCGTAACACGTAGACAAAGTATCAAAAGGTTGAGTAAGACAGCAAGCGCGGCTTGACGTGTGACTCAGAAAACGACACAGGCAACGATTGAAATATTTTAGTCCGACCTCGTCGCGACGACTGTTGTGTGGGCCCGCTCACATTTCGTCACCTTCGCCACCTCGGTCTTAAAATCCTCGTAACACCATCTCATTTGCCTCTCGGGTATAGGAAGTATTTTAACGTCACGTCCGCTGTCTGCCCCAAACTTTAGGTGGCATTAAAAGTTAAATCGACCCACCGTTTCGATTATGAGGGTAGCCAGGTGTTACACCCAATAATCTATATCATTGTAAGGTACAAAATTAATAGAAGTCAACAGTTAAGGCTCCGATTACCTTCGAATTTATGAAATTTGAAATTAATACTATGACACAAATTAAAATTAAAACAAAAAATCCTTATGTACTTGTAAAACGGGTCCGGAATCATGTAAAATGTAACCACGATTTTTTTTAAATCTAGGATGAACCAAATTCGTACATTTGATACAATGCCATTTAGTATCAAACTAAGCGGAGCTTGTAGTGTGGGTACTAGACAACTGATTTGAATACACATATATTATTTTTGGAATACATACATATTATACATAGAAACACCCAGACCAAATCAAAAACATTCAGTTTTCATTCACATAAATGTTTGACTTGAGCGGAAATCGAACCCGACCCGTTACACAAACCAATGCGCGTAGCAGTCCGTTACACAAATTGGATACGTCATCCGGCCATCGACGGCCGGATGACATATTGTACTGAACATGCATGTGATACATTCAACATCTCTTAATTTTTCACTTTTAAATTTAGAACATTATTCAAATTAAAATAAAACTGACATTTATGAAAACTAATTTGATTAAAAATAGAATTATTGAAATCAAATAAAGATATCGCTTAACATACACACAATGGAATTTAATTTTCATTTGAATGTAAAAAAACGGAAACAATATGTACAGAGCCTATTTGTTTTAATTTTCGTAGGCTTGAGGTTGATAGTTTCATGTGTTTTAGCCGTTACTGAAGTATGCGAGGTCGCCATAATAATTTTATAGCTAAATCTTATTTATGACAGTGTATTCACGAACATTCCTCATTTTATTGGTTTCGTTGCAGGTGGCTCAATAACAACGTTTTCTTTTCACATCAAAGATGATTGCGATTTAGGTACTAAAAATAAGTTTTTGGCATGACCGATGATAAAAATATTAAATTCAATCACTCATCAAAACCAACTCCAAGTATTTCCAAAGTTTTGCAGGGAACGGCCAGTTGATATCCCTATTCTGATGACTTCTTCAATCGCAGGACGAACGTATGGGTTTACCTTTTTCTGACTCCCTTGTGCTATTCATATTCCTGACCCGAATTTTCCTTTATTCAGTCTAAAAACAATAACATTCTTAAGGAAGGTTAGCGTCAGACAGACCACTGGCCATAAAAGAAACCAGCCAAAACCTCTTGTAATGTTACACATTGCGTAAACCCCAAATACAATTGGAGAAAAAGGCAGGTATAATGATGATGGTGTCGTATTCCTAAAGTTATATAGACCGATAAAAACAGGTAATAAAAGTAAAACAACTATTTTATTATTTTTGATCCCTTCACTTTAATTTTTCAAAATGAGCCAGGGCCTTGACTTTTTTTTAAAACGGCCAAACTGTTGTCTGGTAATTAGCTCCTAGTTCTTATTAAAAAGCTAATATTCTTTACTTAGCATAACATCGTATACGCATCGATACGACCCTGCACATATCGATGTTCCACGTGAGCCTACTGAAAGACGATGAAGTTGTGTGAAATCGAAAGCGGAATTAAGCTTCTCTTAAAATGGTGCTGCTGTTAACTTGTGGACGCTTTTTGTAACTAATCTTTAATATGCTTATTCTCTTCAGTTGGATCTCTGTCAAGTTTTTTTCTGAAGAGTTTAGAAATGAAGTCACCATGAGTTACGAGTACATTTATTTCTCAATATGATGTTATGGGAAATAAACATATAGAATTTGAGATTTTTATCGCTAATGCAATTATTTTAAATAAATTAGATTTCATCAGTATTCCATATGTTTATATTAACACTTTATTTCCTTAACACTCAATTCCGCCTGGTATATAGGCCATATTTCATCTGATTTTATTCAAACATTTTAGCTCGATCGAGGACAAACACTCAAAGATCTTAATTTCTTACTGCACATACAAATCAAACAATACAATACAAAAGCCAATTTAACTGTATTTTATTTGAAGGACGGAAGGTATGACCAAACGCTCACAACAATACCTGTAACTCAGTCTCTTTACGTATAAATATCACCATATATTATAATGAGGATTAAATCATTGTGTACTTTGTGTGACAGCACCGACCTCCCTTAGCTATGCTCAAAACATGCTAGAAATTTTATCTTAAAGCGGAACAAAAGCTGACAATACCTAACCACCTACCAATATAACTGACCAGTTACTTCGCTTGCATAAAAATTCTTTTTCTATCACTCAGGACCAGGTAGAAAAACAATGAATAGTTTTTTTCTGCAGTATATAGGCTTTAAATTCCCATTATCTTTAAACACAACATTTTTAAAGATAATTAATAACATACTGCTTCGGAGCACTTTACTAACTGCACAATAAATTCGCATACATTTAAATAATCACAGTTATCTCCACAAAGTTAGATAAACGTTTCACTGGCATCGGTACATTACCAAGTGAAATTATTTCAGATCCTGCCCGAGGCTGTTCAGCTGCTTTTGACTTTATGTGGACTTGACTGTAGTATGTGAGTGTATAACAAAATAAATTTACAAATCTACATAGGTTTGTGCTATATAATAAATGCCTACACTAAGGCAATTAAAAGCTTACTTTAATTACTGTCTTTTACATGGTATAGGAGGCAAAGGGGCAGACTAAACTGATGGTAAGTGACCACCGCTGCCCATGGACACCTGTGACTCAAGAATCTCAAGTGTATTGCCGTCCTTGCAACCCAATTCGTGGGTTTGACCGGTTCGGTAGCCTCACTCATTCGGTGAATAGTAAAGAAACAAAAGAATGAAACCGTTAGCTGATAACAATAATAGTATGTGTTATTAATTGATAACAGTGTTTAGTTTTATTTATTTAATAACTTTATGCACAAAATGTACAATGGCGGACTTAATGCCATAGGTATTCTTTACCAGTCTGCCGTAGGGTCGTGTCGACTACTTTGTTTAAGAATTTTAAAGTAAACTACTTTTAATCTTTTTAAGTTTTAATCTCACTACTTTGTACTAACTGAGTTTAAGTTGGAGAAAAATCATCAAGCTGGAAACAAAATTATAAGGATATTCTTGTTACTTATCTCTTAATGACATCTACTGTGTCTATTGTAACCTAAACTTTAGCTCGTGGCTCCATTCATTTGGAATTGGATCCTATGTGGATTTATGTTCATCCAAAACTTTCTTATACTACCTAGTGTCTATGGAAGTTTTACACAAGATACCCTCTCAAGACGAAAAGATCTTGATTACCAATCAACGCAAAGTATTTTGATAAATTTTGAAAGTTTCTTCTTTCTTATAAGTGCTATGTGACAGTTCTTTCATCTTTACGTGAGTCAAAGTAGTCCATCAATAAGAAACTACTTAGCGATTAATGTTCTGCGAATTACCGACCTATTTACAGCACAATGATCGATTTTCCCATTCCGATCCGCAGGCAACGACGTTGAGGTCAGTGCGACCTTTGACTTAGACCCTATAAGCAATAGAACTTCATTTATTACAGTATTATAGATGTGTCTAGCCTGTTTATTGGTTGTACTTAACTAATGGATCCTTCATGGCCGAACTGATGGTGATGAATCAAATCATGATTGCCAACATTAATTATTTTATGTCTTCTTGTGCTTATAGGAATGGCAATAATGGCGTGCCTAGTAATACCACGATTACTTAATCATTCCATTTTTATTCCATTAGAGGTTTACTAAATTCAATTTTGAAGATTCCTTATTTTGTGTTGTGAATTTCAAATTCAGTTGCTTGGCTCAAAGGACTCTTAAAAAAATATATAAATTTAAGTATAGGATGAAACAATAAACGAAAGTAAACAAGAAATTTAAACGCAGAAGCAATGGACAGCAAATAGTTCAATAAATAATTGATTACGTATGCAATTCCTCAGAAATGTAATCGAATAGAATTAATAACTTCCTTTTTGGCAAAATATCACAGAGGATTTTCGTCGACATTGTAAAGCCTTCGCCAATATAACTATAATCCACGCTGTCCCTCGTCTGAATAGAATAATTTATAATGAGCAAATTGTGTTGTTTGTTAGTGATAACAATCATTACTAAAATGTACATCATATTATGTAAGATATCCTTTATAACTAAATTCTTACTTGTGATATGCATCCGGATTACTATTTTAACTGAATATAAATACTGAATATAAAAACGGCTGGATTTATAGGCATTTAGATAAGATTATTTTATTTGCTCTCTGACTATTTCGTATATTGTTGAGAAAAACAAGAAACCAATCGCATACAAATATTTCCATTTTAAAATATAAGATGTAAATAGTATTGTGAGCTCTCTTACACATACTTCCATTAAGAAAGATGTGTGATAATTTATTTTCAGATATTTTAAGATAGCTTTAGCTGCTTCAGCTTGTAAGGCTTTGTGGCTGGACGCTGGAGACAATTTAAGGTAGAGAATAGAATGTGAGTTTTCTTTATCTTTAAAATCAGTTGACTAATATAAGAAAAAAATGTTGTTAGTTCTTTTATCTTTTCATGTTTATATATATATATATATATATTTTATGTTAAAGGGAGCCCATGAACGTCTGCAAGTTAGGAGTCACAAACGCGTTGCCGGCCTTATAGGAAGGATTACGCTCTTTCCTTGAAGGTTTGAGGGTCGTATCGGTCCAGAAATACCGCAGAAGATAACCCGTTCCACAGATTGATTGTGCGGGGTGAAAAGTGACTCGAAAAGCGCACAGTAGTGGAGCGCCAACTATCCAGGTAATGAGCGAACGATGGCGGAAATTAGCTGGCTGGCTGGTATTAAGCCGAACAATTCCTCGAAGCACTCTCCATGATATATGCGATAGAGACTGTATTGTGCAGAATAATATTTTCAGCAACCACGTTTTACGGTGGGAAATCCAAATTACAAAATTTGCCATCTTTTAAATTCTAAAAGCTGGCGAAAATTCTCGACAGCATAATATCTTGTCAAGGCTCCTTTTAGCGAGCGGAAGGTGTCCAACCATCGCTACCGGCGAGCTCCCGCCAATTAAAGTGGCTTGTACCAACGTATACCGTTTTCGACTGGCTTAGAGCGGAATAATCTTGATATTCGGGTTTAAAAACATGAAGAGTTTTAAAATGACCTAGATTACTAACGGTTCATAAAGAGCTTTGCAAATAACACTAAACCACAAAATAAAGACAGAAAATAAGCTTAATAATAGTAGCACGTATTGGGTAAAATCTGACATCTCACATATTCTGACATCTCTGACGGCCAAGTCTATTACTGCACGCGCTAATTGGGTAAATAAAGTAGTGCACGCTTCCATAGCTTCCTGTTACACACATCCGTCCCTTTTCACGAATCAGAAAGTAAAAATTAAAAAACTTCAGAAAAATTGAGATGGTGAACCATCAGACACTTCGATTTTGTGTAAGTATGTATGTTTTACCTTGGGAGAGCTATGCTTTGGCATAAATGGGCCGGCTCGACCGGAGTTATACCACGGCTACACAGAAAACTGGTGTTAAGCAATTTTTTTTGTTGCTTTTCACCGAGTGAGAAGTTACCGGAGACTAGACGTCCTCTCCCCGTTTTTTTTGTCTGTGTGGAGATCACTTCGGACACCACCCATCGGTGGTTATGTCGGACATGAACCGACCAAAAACCGCCAATTTTTTCAAATAACGAGTATTTCAAAGAGTAGTAGGTTTTGTCTATAAGTATATTTAGTAGGCTATTTTTCAATTCATCTACCGTTTTCTCATTGGTCTTCTCGTTTACCTGTTTATAGCATAAAAATGTAATAATAAATATAATATTTTTTCCACCAACGCCTTATATTCTCAAACTAAGCAGAACTCATACTATGAAACGTTGTTTCCTCATGGACCAACTATGTACGCACAACTAGTTGTGTCATGAGTAATATTTTTTTTAAATCATTCCTATTGGCACAACTAAATAATTTTCAATTAATATTTGTTCCTAGATACACAACTAATTACAATCGGTGTACAAAGGTTCATCGTTATGGTTATAAGTTCTTCCTCTTCTGACGTAGACATAGACATGCTTACAGTCAGGATATTCGCCAGCGTATGCACGAAAATAATATATCAATATTTTTTAAATAATTACTGATAATAAATGACATGAAATGGCATTTATAATTTTCTGTTTGTTAATATACAAAGATATGACAGAAGTGGCCAACATAATCATCAATATCTGAAGAGGTTAGTAATAATCTTATTTATTTCCTCCTGTAGTTGTGCTAAAAGGAATGGTTATAGTAAATCAGTTGTGCTTAGTTGTGCATAGTTGTGTCATTAAAAACATATTCTAGGATGGCACAACTAGTTGTGCGTACATAGTTGGTCCATGAGGAAAACGGGTTATGAAAGCTAGATTAACCGAAAGAATACTTATATAATAATTTTTTTGTAAAAATATACAATGTAATTTTCCAATTTAAACTTTTCATTGAAATTTCTGCATGGTGTTTCTCTTACTCATTAATAAGAAAGATCATGAACAAAAACCGCCAAAAATTTGAACATTTTCAGAGTCACAATCTATTTCAAACGAGCTTTGGCTGGAGAGCGTTCATTCGTGTAATTTTAGGCGGCTATAGGTAGTCAATGAGTATAAAACGTGGGGCACTGAACTGTAAGAATGGATCGTTGAAAACTGGTGCTTAAAACAGAGTGGGTATTCTGTTACAGGTATTTGCCGTATCGTAATAACTAAAGATATATTTTTATCATCTTTTTCCTAAAAAAAATTAGTCAAATCTTTTTTATGATCTCTGAGTTTGAATTTTGTTACTAAAATGGTTTTTTTCGTGTGTGTTAGAAGGTTCATTTACTTTTAGAGAGGATTAAAACAATACATAGTGATTACGAATATATCATAACATGTTATTGCAATACGTGTGACGTAAGATTGAAACTTAATTTATTATTGTTTCAATCGTATTTTTTAATGTTTAATAAAATCTTAAAATAAGTAATTTAGTACAATCTACCCTACCGTTACTGGGATTCATAAGTTGGCATTTCATAACCTGGCTTACCTACTATTTTTGCAGCATAAAATGTATAATACCTGGTACATACCTTATAAAAACATTTTTGATAATACTTTAATTTTCCAATTTCAATTTTTCAATGAATACTTCAATCATAGTATTTTTAATACCTAATGTAAGCGTTTAGTAGGCCTCTGCCTACCCCTACGGGAATAAAGGTGTGTGTACGTATATTTTCACCATCCTTTTACCGTTTCCTAGGAATTTATTTGGGGTTAGGGCAATGAAGTCTTTTCTTCCATTCTCTTTTATCACTTGTCAGTTCACTGCTTACTTTATTTTTATCCATATTCTCTTTTAAACAATCCATCCATCTTTTCTTTGATGGTTATCTACTCTTAAATCTATCAACTATACATAAATCTTTCATCGCTACATTTGCTGAGTATGTATATTATAATATGTATGTTTATACCAATAAAGGTAACTTCCAGATCTAAGAAGCGTCGCCTCATTCTCTATTGATATTCACATAATGCTATTACATAGGTTCAAAGGGTCAAAGATTAGTTAGTTAACTTCGGTCCTCAACTGAGTTATTTACACTTGATCGTGTTTGTGTTCCTCATTGTTCTGCAGACCTACTTCCGTGAACTGTTAGGAACTCATCCAACTTTGTCCCAATTGATTAAAAGTAAGAAAAGTTATAGTTGGGTACCTATTTTCGATTTTTGGTGAGATTTGTGTTAGATGTTGAGTAATTTTATTTAAGTAAATATCTTTTTCAGTTTCGGGGTGAATAAATTTTTAAGCAATTAAATTAAAGAAGGTGTATAATTCAAAAGTGTTGCTTTTTCAGGCTTTTCAAAACTTAAATATTTAGTGTTGGGAATAATATTAGGTACAACATTGGACTGGGATGTTAGCTAGAGTACTATCACTCGATCATGTTAGTGGAGCAAAGACAGCGGTTAAGTTAATATTAAGTATTATACTCGTATAGAAAAATAAATTATTCTAAAAAAAAAATTTGAGAGGTTTAAAAGTGATCACTCGTAAATCGTTGTTCATCTCTTTTAACATGTCAGAAATAAATATATTTTTTTTAGAATGCCTGCACCTGCTTTACCACAAACATCTTTGAATTTCTGCGCATACGAAATGAACCAAACTATACGAGTACTATATGCATCAACCAATAATTCTAATTCAATTCCTGTCAAAACTATTGAACGCGTTCCAATACATCTGCAATCACATCATCGGTTAGCACCAAAGTCAGACACGATACAATGCCAAAAACTGAAAATAAATATGTTGTAGAAAGAACTACGAGTTTCTAATAAAAACTAATTTTATAATTGTTTCGATGGTACCTGAAATAATAATAATAACAAAATTTTCGGACATCTAGTTTCAAACTAAGCAGAGCTTGTACTATGAAAGCTACATAGATTGACTGATAGAATACTTATATACTTAAATATTCCGACATTACGAAAATATAAAACATTTTCTACTTCGAACGGGAGAGAAATAGGAAATCCTATCACGCTTAACGCCTTAAGGACGTGCTAATCCGCCATTCTCCTCCAATCCTCCACCTCAGCCAATCCAAATCCATCATCAATCATCCAGCAAAGCCAATCCAATCCTCACCTCCTCTATTTCCCACTTTTAATATACCTAGTTGGGTACAGCACTACAGAGTGTTTCGAAGATAGTGTATTTAGAGATGTTGACTTTTAAATCAAGATCTGTATAGTTTTACAATACATTCATATATATATAATTAAGACGTATCATGCATACAATTACGCCCTTTATCCATAAAGAGGTAGGTTAATAATTTACTTTATCAATACACTAAACACCACACATTCACATAACAGTGGGTAAGCCATGGTGTTGGTATTTTACAAATTAACGATGGAAAAACTGGAATAAATTGAATTTTGAAGATAGGTAAGATGGAAAGGCAACGAAAAGAAAGGAATTTGCTTACGCACAAAATCCATGTACACCTAATACATGTTTTTTTTTACGAGGATTGTAGAAAAATGTTGTAACGGATTGTAGTATTGTAATTGAAAATAAAGTATTTTATGGCGCATTTAAAAGTATTAAAGTACTATTACACGTGTGTTCGAGCTCGAAGCTTCGGTATTGGTATTTTGGTACTAAAATGCGAAACGTCAATAAATACATTTTTTTCTCTATAGTAACCAAATCTCCACAGACAAAAAAAAAAAAAAATTGTCATAGATTTACTGGATATATGCCACTCGTGTGAGATCCTGTCATAGACAACGGGGATTATTTTGGTAACATTTTCATTGGCACGCGCTCGAGTAAATCTGCATTGACAGCTCCCGATAGAGATTTGAAAGCCATTTTTAGAACTTCTCATTTGACAATACTTTTTTCGTTATTGATATTTCTATAACAAATCTAACATTATTATATTTAATTCGGTAGATAGTTATTTAGAAACTATAGGCATCAAGTTTTAAGTTATTTTTAACAATCGGAATATACAAAGAAAATAATATCAAAATCTGTTCAAAGTGGGCAAAGCTAGTAAGTACTCGTAGTATAAGTAGCTTTAACAAACAAATACAGCGAAATTAAAAAACTCCTTCTTTTGAAAGCCCTTTAAAAACTCATTTATATCACTATAATTAAATCGTAATAAATTATCATTTGAATGTATTTTTAAGAAGTACAAAAAACTAAAATTTTTAAACAATATCTAAGTGTTACGTGAAATGTCTGCATCAAGCTAGCTTTCAGTGTCCAACGTATATATTTTTTATATCACAAAACATTTCATTGGAGAGAATAACGTAAACTATACTAACTTTTATACAGTCAAGTTTTATAATAGCTATGTTTATACACGACATAGTTTACTCTGTATGTCCTAGTAATTTGGCTATAATTCGCTTAGTTGATTGGTCTAACAGTAACATAAACAATGTACAGCGTTACTCGAAGAGATGCTGTTCGTTAACGCTTGACTCTGACAAACTGTTATTTTGACCCAATTATAGGCTAATAAATCTTCACTAGGCGCTAGTTAGTAATATCTATTCATTTTATGGATTATAATGACAATTTTGCATACATTATAAAACGAAAGGAATGAAATATATGGTTAGTTTCGAAACGTAATATGCGCAATAAATATAAATTCAATATAAATCTACCTAATATTAATAATATAACATATTACAAAAGCACATACATAAAAGCAATAAAAGTATTTAATATGCTCCGGCTAGAAATAAAGATATTAGATGGAAAAAGAACGGTCTAAAAACATGGTTAATCAAGAATGTGTTCTACAATTTGCAAGAGTATTTTGTCACAAAATAATTTTGCATGCTTGTTAAATTTCATTGTAATCCTCCATTTTTATTTATAGTGTACTTTACAATTGCAATCACCGATTGTGTAACTGTTGAAACTTTGTCTACTACAAAACATCTATATATGTAACACATTTTTTTGCAATAAATGTCTTTGTATCTGTCTTTGTCCCATTTCTTATTTTCAGTTAAACGTACATTTATTGGCAAAAATATTTTCGTATATCGTTACTAGACGAGTTCCTTGATATCTTTTCACCCATTTCATGTTATATTACTGTTCACTTATTGAACATGAAAACAATGAATCAGGTATTTGTATTTCTTAGATACTAAGTGAACAATTAATTTGCGGTTAGTCATCGTAAAACATCAACAGCGTGTTCATATACAAACAGATAGATTGTATCCTAGAACCTATCTTCGTGGGGTTCAAAAAACTACTAAAATAATAACTAATTATTAAACAAATAACATTATTACAAAAATATAATAAAATAATTAGGTTTTTAACAAATCTGCACAGGATTGTTTCTCCATTCGTTTTTGTTACTGCCGTTGAAAGGAATTTTCGAAATCGATACATTATTTCCCACAAATGTTAACAAATAAAAAAGCATTATAAAAGAAATCTGACGACCCATTCACTTGATATCTGGCAAGTTTGGAAATCTAACCTCAATTCCTTTCGGACGCGATACGTAATGGAGTTATCTATAAATGTCAACACTCATACCGCGTAGTGTAAACGGGACACCCAGAAAATGAGTTCGTTCTAACAAATAGCAAATTTTATTTGATTTCGGTTGCCGAGCCCCGGATCACTATACGCCGTAGCTTCGGCATTCAGTACATAAAGAATATTGATAATATAAAATATCAGTCTCACTTTACTAAATTTCTGTGGCAGATGGACTTGTGCTTATTTTCTTAGTTTGAATATCCGCTAAATAACCTTAAAGAAAGCTACATATTTATTCTTCATAAGATTTTAGCAGTATTTAGTACAGTTTTCGTCCTTGTTTACAACATAACCATTTCTACAAAGATTTGGGACCAAACTTCGAATTATTTAAAAGATTACCTTACAATTTACCTATCTAAGTGTTTTTTTTTTCCTTAGAGATGGCCTCTTAAATATGATATTAACTTAAGCGGGATACAATCGTCATTTTCTGTGGTATAAAATCTATCATACTTAAAATTAAAACGTTCTATAATTTTTTTTAATGTATAAGTATTTATCTCACCATTGACAATCATTTTATAAAGAACACATTAATTACTTTGACAAAAAGAAAAATCAGAAAGGCAAGAAGAAAGTCGTGGCTACGTAACATTCAAGAATGGACGGGCATCGCGAGTGCTGGCGATCTCTTTCGCATCGCAAAAAGCAAGAAGGCGTACGCAGGGCTGACTGCCAACCTTCGCTAGTCAGAGAGGCACTTAAAGAAGAAGAAGCAAAAGAAAATAATTTACTCCATTTGTAAATAGTTTCCAATCCTAGATTTGCTTGATTCCCTTACGTTACCTGATCCAGATTGACCAAACACGGTAATTGACTGCACGGATGGCGTAGTGGTTTAAGCGGTCGCCACGCCGCTTACTACTACGCTGAGTGTTGTGGGTCCGATCCCCACACGGGACATCACTTTGTGTAATCCACAAATTGTTGTTCTGAGTCTGGGTGTTCTTTGTGTCCGTTTCATGTATGTTTGTAAAGTCCAAACAGGAAGCAGGAATATGTTCCTAATGCGGGCGTTGTCTTTTTAACACAATTGACAGGAAGTTATTGGGTAAGCTCGGAGTCATGAGTGCATTTCTGCTGTAACAATAATAACCTTACTATTTCACTCTATCATTCATGAGATGAAAAAAGTAAAGCTAAAATTTCTTGATTCACACTTGACTTTTGTAGAAACTCTGTTATAAAGAAATTGTTCTTACACAAGCCTAAGTTAGCCGACTCATGTTTTGTTTTTGCCAAAGAACAAACAATAAGAAAACATTCCCCTCATTCACCTACTTTAACGTGAGCGGAATGGCAAACAACAGTATTGTTTGAGTGAAATTTAGAAAAATACGAAACGTGACGAACTGAGGTTAAAATTATTTCAAAGTAAATAGAATTCTGTTCATTGTTTTGGTTTTAAAAGGAATAATAGTACTTTATATACGAGAAAAGCAACTAATATTCGGTACTTGTGAAATTAAACTAAATTGCGGAATATTTTGATAACAGTTTGTGTCAGCGAAATCAAATTAGTTACACTTTATTAAAGTCAAAACTATAGGATCTTTAAAAAAATGCTACGAAATTACATGTGACCTCATGCCTTTTTTATCAGGAAATCGTCAAACTTTTACTAAAAACGTAAAACTATAACAAATTATTAAATATGATTATATTTTGTTTTACAAAATAAAAGGAACTGAAAAACGAATTTTATTTGAAAAAAAAAGAATGAATAAATACCTAAATTGCTAATATAATTTAATACCAAAAGCAAAGTTGTGCGCAATATGCTAAACATTAAATTTTTCCAATAGTAACATTTTTAGATCGATTGTTATTTATTGCATAGGTGTAGTGTCGTATTAGTCAGTGTTCCAAAACCTCTGTTAAATTACAATGATTCTTTTCGTGAATACCTGTAATTGGCTTGATATAGTATATCAATCTGACCATTTAATTTTTGTAGCTGTTGGTTTTCCTCACTGGAGTAAATAAATAATAATTTAGCGAATTAATCATAATAATAATAATAATATTCTACCACATTCACACAACGCCATCTAGTCTCAAACTAAGCAGAGCTTGTACTATGGGTACTAGACAACTGATATAAATACATACATTATACTTTTTTTTTGTAAATACATATATATTATACATAGAAAAATTGACTTGTTACTTTTTAAGAAGATTTTGACATAAATATATATGTACATGAGGATTGGAATACAAAACTACCTTTTGGTAAAAAAATGAACAAATATTATTTTCGGAATTACTTATATTAAAATACTTGGTCTCACGAGGACTGTTAAATAACTTATTTTAACTATAAGTTCTTTTTTATTGAGGGGATGGAAATTCCTCTCAGACGGGTACTCTGGCAAGGACCCGGACCATGTGACTTGTTCATAACTATGTAAGTATAAATTGAACACGTTTTACTTGTCAGGACAATTTGAATATATTAAATAAGCTCAAGTCAAACATTTGTGTGCATGAACATTTGATGTTTGATTTGGTCTGGGTGTTTCTATGTATAATATGTATGTATTTACAAAAAAAAGAAAGTATATATGTATTTATATCAGTTGTCTAGTACCCATAGTACAAGCTCTGCTTAGTTTGGGACTAGATGGCGTTGTGTGTATGTGGTAGAATATTATTATTATTATTATTATTATTAAGCTTTAAAAAAATGTATCATCAACTCCAATGCGTCTATGTCATTACAAACATAAGAGGTTAAATCCTTCATCCCTTGCCTAGAAACGTAGAACCTTCGAGATGAAGTATTTTCAAAGTTTTGAAGTTGAGTTCAATTTATATAATTTAAAAAATTAATTTAATTGATTTTTATATATAATAAATTATACCTATAGCAGTCCTGCCAAGGCAGCAAACTGCGCAGGAAGGACTCACTGCAAAGAGAAGGACAATTTGAAACAAACCTTATACCAATTCGTGTGGCCAGCGTGGTATAGCAGGCCGAAACCTCATTTATAAAGAGAAGCCTATGTCCAGCAGTCGACTATTAAAGGCTGTTGATGACAATACAACGTTATGTAGAGACCGAGGTGATACTTTGTAAAAGTATATTATTATCAGAACAACTCAAATATTAATTAAAGATTCTCGAAGCTTGTTGAAAATCCAATTACTTTCAAGCTTATGAAACATTATAATTACAACGCTTATTATACATTTCAGATTTAATATAAATATACAGAAATTTAATAAATTAAAACATTTAATGCTTTCAAATGGATTTTAATATGGGATGTCACCTGAGTTTGTCCTTTTAATTTTGTTGTGCCTGTTTGGGGAAATTATTTTTGTGAAATTGTTTACTGTATATATAATAATTATTTCCTATATTCAATGATTTAATGAAAAGTATTTTTTAAAAATTTCATATTAATAACCTTGTGTTAAGTGTGTTGACGCTTGCATTTGTATAACTAAAACTGTATGCATTCACCCCTGAACCCACGGTAAATATTTTATGGAATCAAACTCACTGGTACTATTCCACAAATTTACACTGGAATAGTGGAATAGTACAAGTAAATTTGATTTTATAATGTATTTAATAAGTTCCACAGAGTGGCGACAATCGAGAGTATAAATAATAAATATATTTTATTTATTTTATTGCGACTATTTTACAATTTTCTTATATTTGTATTAGACTCCACGGAGTAAGAGCCTCGCTTGCTCATAATTAAGGTCAAATTCTCTAATTTCAAAAGTTTCATACATTTGAATAAAACAGCAGGCAAAATATTAGTAGCAGGGCGTGACGTCTACTATGTCTGGATGATTACTATGATACGACAGGTCAGTGTCATGAAAGAAAATCCTCTAACCATTCAACCGAAAGGTAGTTTTGTTACAAAGCGACCCTTGAAGACTTTGATTATATTTGTTTTAAACTATCTTTAAAATTTTACACACTTTTATTCGTAAAGTAAGATCCCAGAGACAATAGAACTAAATCGTGTTGCTAATGCTAAAGTTTTGAGAATAAACAGATTAGTATGCTACTCAGAGCTTAGCTTCTGGCTAGAATATGGTTCCTTTTTTTTTTTTTTTGTATTCATAAAATAAACTATCTGAGCCCTCTTTATCCTCATTAGATAAAGGTACGTTACGTGACACTTCTGTACGTTGTCGAAAGTTCGGCGCGTTTCTAATCGTCTACGTCACGGTAAGAAATGGCATTACAAATATGTTTTATATAATTTCAATTACAATTCATAGCCTTGGAAATCATTCATAAAGTATACTAATCGCAGCATGGAATTGTATATCGACTGCACGACTGGCGTAGTGGTTTAAGCGGTCGCCACGCCGCTCCCTGCTACGCCGAGTGTTATGGGTTCAAACCCCACATGGGACAACACTTTGTGTGATGCACAAATTGTTGTTCTGAGTCTAGGTGTACTTTGTGTCCGTTTCATGTATGTCTGTGAAGTCCCCCGCGACACAGGATATATTCCTAATGCAGGAGTTGTCTTAAAAAAAAAGAAAGTATAGGAATAGTAAATATGGGATAGTAGTCACCAATTTGAGTGACTTTGGTAAGGAGTGTAATGAGACTCGAGATGATTTATAGTCTTTTTTATTTGAGATACAGATAGGGCTTATATACTAACGTGATGCGTGTGTATAATTGTTTTATTTAATCTCTAAAGTTAACCTATAAATGTGACTTATCTAAGTACATGCTATTATGTACGACGTGCTGTCGCTACACTACAATTAAATACACAACAGCCACAGCACACACAATGCAATAAGTAGTAGTAATTATTTTTGTGTTATAATACACAAACGCAATAATTACATAAACACATATACATACCTGGAAAGGACTATTTGCAATACGAGCAGAGAGGTTAAAACCCACCCCGTCATTAGTAAGTTGATCTTGTGTCTAACAATTATAACTTTTTTGAGGGGTAAGCTTGAATACTATACGTGATTGTTTGTCCACAGTTTTAAAACGTTGTTCAATCAGTGCTATTCTAAAATAATAAAAATAAAAGAAGAAAAATTAAAAGCGGATTCATTATTTGTCAACCCCCTTGGTAAGTTTAATATAAATTATACCAATAGGTTTGTTTGCTGTTAACTAATTTTCGTGTCTGGATTAATTCGATTACTATTCATCAAGTGATCTTTTCAACCTTTTAATAGTGTAAAGAATTGCTATGGCTAGATATATTTCCTAATAATAGTTTAACAACGTTAACGCAATGTGACAGCGAGTATCTTAAGGTTAGTAAAATATTACCTTATCTATTTAATCATTCCGATAAGTTTTAAATATGTCCGGCCCGTTGTTAGCCATTGTCACTTCTCGATATTTCTAAACACCCACACTGTGGCGCTCGTTTTCCAGAACAATTTGGCTCCCGATACCGACGATTACCTTATATGGTCATTATTATGTTTCCATTCGATCGTAACAACTATTACTTTGTTGGTCTGTGTGTAATCTTTGTTTTCTTTATTTTGTAAGTTTGTGTATTTACTTTGTTACAACGTAACAATAACCAGTAATATAATTATGACACATGCCCCTAGAATTCTACAAAAAATGTCAAAAGGAAGTTCTAATCCATAAAGGGGAAATTACATAACCTCTTGACTTTTTTACTCGCTTATTATAATATATCTTCTTTTTATCTTTCTTTGACCTTTTATCGATTTGGGTAAGTTATTCGCCTATTGAAAAATCATCATCATAAAGTGCCCTCTTTCAACGGGCTCTTTATGATTTTAATATTACATAAAAGTGAGGAGAGGGCTCTGACTACCAATATTATTATATTCGAAGGGATAAAGGTCCTCAAACAAACAGATTAAGCGGCGAAACCACCATTGCCAATAAAACGCAATCATTTTTCAAAATGAGGAAAATGTAAAAAGGTAGAGACATCAAATATTTTGTCACAAATAAAACTCCCTCTTTTGTTTCCGTTCAAAATAAAATTAATAGAATTAACTTTGTTTTTAAATAAAATGATTAAACATCAGTCTTGGTAATTTCAGTTTTAAAGCATCCTTTTTATTTTAGGGCTTGGAAGCGTTTAGTCATCTATTTTTTCAGTTAGCAATCCAACATTAATTTTATAAAGGCAAGTTTTAAAATGAAAGGATTACCACGATTACCTAAATTTATTATTAGAAATATTTTATTATATTTGTATGTCTTTAAGATCAAAGTTTGAACACAAGATATTGTCTTGACCAGTAGGTACCAAAACAATAAAAAATTTTCATCCTATCGTACACCGTACACCGTATCCATTCTTGTAAGAGATTGCCAAAAGATCTCCGATCAGGTCCGAGCATTACGTAGAGATATAGTTTTACTCTGCATTCTCTATCGTGTATATGATGGAGAGTGCTCCGAGGAATTGTTCGGACTAATAATAAGTCAGAATTTTCATCCCGATTATTTGGGTAATTGGCACTCCACCACTGTGAGCTTTTCAAGACACTTTTTGCCTTGCACAACAAATCTGTGGAACAAGTTATCGTCAGCGCCCGATACGACCTTCAAACCTTCAAGAAAAGAGCGTACTCCTTACTAAAAGGCCAGCAACGCGCTGGTAACTCCTGAATTGTAGGCGTTAATGACCCGTCTGCTCGTTTGCCCCCTCTTCCATAAAAAATAAAACCTTTGAGTAGTTTTTGGATACTGAAGAAGTTCCATTATAATAAAGTTTTACCATAACCCACTTATGACTCATGAGTTGCAGGTGCCATGGATAGTCACATATCAACTGACCCGTCTATTTGTTTTCCACCGATCCCATGAAAATAAATTTTGAGTCTCTCTTTTGTAATCCTTCAGCGTTTTATTGGAGCATCCGCAAATATCGCAATTGGTGACCTGAAAGAAAAATTCGGTCACAATTCAGTTCCGATTTACTTTCAATCTCGCAACTGTCATAAAAGGTATTTTCGTAAGTATTAAACAACCAACGTTTACTGTAATATAATTATATCGTATTGTTACCGAAAATTTAATCAGTAATCTGCTAGACTTAGTATTACTTACTTACTTACTTACTTAGTATTACTATTAAGTAATGATAAAATCATTTATCATTTATCATTCATTCATTCATTTATTCATTCATTTACTTTGCTATTTTACTACTACCTTTTATGTCAGTTACGAGATCGAAAGTTGATCGGAACTCAATTGTGTCCGAATTTTTATTACGAGAATTGACCTTCTGATTGTTTGCTTGCTCTTCTATACCATAAAATAGTAGTACAGCTTGGTAACCGCTGCCGCATTCATATTAGGTAGGTATAAATATATCAATAGCTTAATCGTTCTCTTGGCGGCCATTACTCTTTTGAAAACAAATATAAATGATACACGCCGAAAACTGTTTAACGCATCCAGCTTTAGCAATGTAAATAAACAGGCCTACGTAATATCTTCTGAGTCTTGACCTAGGCGGGCCAACAGCCTGCGGAACTATTTCTGTACGATATATTTATAAAGGTGATCCGCATAGTTAGTAGCTTACGTTTGCACGAAGAAACGGAACTAATATTGACTAATTAGTTTATGATTCATTAGAGCTATTAGTAGTACAGTAGTATTTTAAAATTAATAAGTATTATTGCCTAAACAGATTTTAATGTATGTGGTATTGTAAGATATAATAACTAAGAAGAAATTTCATGAAATATTGCATACACATTGTCAATGTTATGAAAAAAGAATGTAGTGATTTTACAGAAACTAAGTATTTTTGCCAAGGAACAGAAATAGAGCTTAAATTAACGTGAGCCAAGTTGCGGGAAACGCTAATCGAGTATAACGAGATAGGAAATAGGTATATCTCTTAACACTCGGTTTAATTTTAGTATTTGTATTATTTAGTTAAACAAATTATTTAAAAAAAACAGTCGTGTTTTCTCAGTGAACAGTAAGGCAAGTCTTTCTCGGCTTTTATAAATAAATACACCATATGCGACAGTAGGTCCAGACCTTTACTTGTCAGCTACCCTTTTTTTGTAAATACATATATATTCTACATAGAAAACACCAAAACTCCGAAACAAATAATTTTAGATCATACAAACATTAGGTCGGACTCGTGAATCGAACCCAAGACCTCTGCACAGCAGTCGCATTCGCTACCACTGCACCACCGAGGCAGCACCTCAATTAGATGGGATAAATTTGTAATTTATAGAGGGAGGCTCAGGGATAAAGGGATATTGCTTAAGTTGATGGAAGAA
The DNA here is from genome assembly GCA_902825455.1 of Arctia plantaginis. NCBI lineage: Eukaryota > Metazoa > Arthropoda > Insecta > Lepidoptera > Erebidae > Arctia > Arctia plantaginis. Next base: position 3,723,297 of record CADEBD010000284.1, on the reverse strand, counting down.
CAGGTCAGTGTCGAATCACTGTAACTCAAACTGGCTTTTAATGGTAAATCCGACCCCAATAATAATAAACCTCACACATCTCACACAAGTCAGCCAAACCAAGCAGAGCCTGTACGATGGTAACCACACTGCTGATAAACATACTTATATATTTCTAAATACATACATATTATAGATAAATTACACCCAGACACAGAACAAACGATCGTGCTCAACACACAAATATTTTTTCTTGGTGGGAATCGAACCCACGACCTCCGGTTTAGCAGTCAGGGTCACTAACCACTAGACCAATAGGCCCGTCAACATAATTAATAATATACTACAAATAAGTATTTATTTATTCTATATATCGTAGTATATAACTATATAAGTACATTTTTATATTTTCTTTAATCTATACATATAAAATTACTTGACTGCCTTGCCTGGACTGACTGATTCATCAACGCAGAGCCTCAACCGCTGGCTCTACAAACTTGAAATTTTGGCAGCTGATTGTTTAAATATTGTCACCCCTATTCATCCCGTTGGTGTCGTAAGAGCCGACTAAGGGAAAAAACTACGCATAACAACAGCACTGCAGAGAGAAGGAAGACTTGACACAAACCCTATACCAACCCGTCTGGCCAGAGTGGTATAGTAGGCCAAATCCTCCTCTCTAAGGAGGGGCCTATGTCCAGCAGTGGACTGTTAAAGGATGTTGATGAAGTAACTACTCAGAAAGAATTTTTGGAAATTTATCCCCTGAGGGTGTAAAAGAAGAGATGATCGGTTGTATGGATTTTCGTAATTTTTAAACTTAGACACACGGAGCCGCGGGCAATAGCTAGTTTCGCTATAAAAATACAAACCTTAAATATAAAATATCCCTTAAACATAATAATAATGAGAATACATAATGAACATACAATGGACTACTTAATGTATTGGTAATTTGTTATTCTTAGAACTAAACAAAATGGCGGCATTTTCTGAAAGCGAGATGGTACTTCGCAGAACATGAAATTCACTCAGAAAACTTTGTATAATCGCTTCCTAAGATCTGCTTTTAATTCAATTTATGTGTAAACTTGGTGAATTATTATTTTAGTAAGCAATATCTCAGTAAGCATTTACACCAAACGTCAGATTTTGCTAACCTACGTAGTTCTTAAGAATATTTTTAATTTTAAGAATTATTCAAAATTAGTAACGATACATTGTCTTCATAAATTCGTTCATATTAAATGATAATAAAATAAAATCTGAACAGGTTTAGTATAACCTCCGTGTCGTTAAAAATTAAATTTGAACAAGTTAAATTTTAATGATGAAAAATATTATATCAAACATTATATTTTACTATAATGTCGGCAATAAATCAGAGTTTATATTCAATTTGTAGCAAGGATCATGACAATTCATCACTCACCTCCAGATATTAATCTTCGTTACCATGATAACCGATCGACGCACCTTTGAAGCTGGTAATACTATATAATTTAATATTTGGTGAGATTTTTAATCACTTAGCGCTGCTTTTGACATGTAGTGATACATGTTACCTATGGAATGTAGAGGCAAGGAGAACCATTTTATATGGGGGAAAGTTGAAAAAGTGTCCAGCTGTATGCAGGAAATAGAAGTCGCTGGCGTACGAAAAACTACGATATGAAGATAGCTGTTGTTGACGGAGTGAAGTGTGCTGAGTTAAAATATCATAATACTTTTATTGTCTGTAAAACTTATTGACTAGTTTCGCAGTCTAATTGGCACACAGTGTCTAATTATTACTTAAGCCAATATAAATGTATCCTAGGCTTGGCAACGCCACCCTTATTGGACGCGTTTTCACGGACACTTTTCATACGTGGAGATAGTCCTCCTTGCCTGTAGCCTCCATAATGCTACCATAGGCACGTGTAAACATATACATACAATTATGTTATTTATCTTTGATACCAAGGAATGTAGACTTTAAAAAAGGAACCTTTAGAAAAATGTATGCTACAAGGTTTGACTTCAACACAAAGCAATTTCCACTCTAAACAAATTATTACATAGTTCAGAATAGCTCAAATTTAAATATCAAAAGCAAAACATACCGTATTGGTCTGCAAATAGAACTGAAGTTCCGTGATGCACACCTTATCTTTATTGTTCTAGCACTTGAAACTGGCGCTCAAAGGCGCATGCATCGCAGTGGAAAATTCGCTCTGCATGTGCTATTTTTATAAGCAGGCGTATTCAACTGCACACATACACAAAAGTACAGTGAATCTCTGAAGTGGAAATGAGTAAAATAATATATTTACAGATTTTATTGTTACAAGATAATTATTAGAAACTTTCCTAATTATTTAAAAAGTGACACCTTCATATATTTTAATGGTACTAGGAGATAAATTTTCTCATTGATGTTGGCTTGTAAAAGATTCTTTACTTCGTAAACATACTCGGTACTTGAAAGTTTACTTATTTCGAGTTTACTCTGTCCTCTTTATCAATGGTTGCCTAAAGATCCAAATAATTTAAATAGTAATTTATTCATTTGTATGTAACAAAAGCTTTTTGTCTAATACAAAAAGCTCTTTTCCTTTTTCTTTTTAAATATACGGTTATTTTTCAATATAACGGTTTAGATTTATACTTATAAAGTGTTAAAATCTGGTATAAAGTATGGTTTCATAGCAATATAAACTTTTTTTTATCTTCTCTTTATCTCTGATAACAGTTATGTATCCTACAACAAAAATAAACACTTCTCTGGTTGAGCATGACAAGCATATGTCTGTAAAGTAAAAAAGATCAATCATCTTTTTTAGAGACCAAATACTTTTGTGTGTCATTTTACCTATCGTTTGCTTCGTTAAACTTGCAGATCGCAGTCGTATCATCTCTGTGTAACTGTTCATAAACAATACAACTCCTGTTTGGCTGACACAACACGTGTTTTAGCCTGACTTTTATTACCCTTCAGTCATTTTGCAGATAAATATTCAGCTAGTATACTGAGATTTGTGGTAAGGTTTTCTATTTTTAAATAGAGCAATATCCGTGTGGTGACGGATTAAGAATACGGAATGTCGCCACCTCTATTCATCCCGTGGGTGTCGTAGGAGCCGACTAAGAGAATAAACTACGCAGGGCAACAGAACAGTAGAGAAGGAAAACTTGACACAAACCCTTTTTTTTTTTTTTTTTTTTTTTTAACGTGTGGAAATCCCCTCGGACCGTCACCCCTCCGGGGTTTGCGGCGGGGTGGTGTGTCGGACTCGGACCGACTAAAACCACACGGTGTGCCACTCTGCGCCTGTAACAGGAGGGATCCGGGAACAGCTGTTGTTAAGACATCCGGACCCCTCCTAGCGCCAGCCCGCTCCTGGTGCGGGCTCCGTCTCAATGTTGTTGTTGTTCCTCTCTTTAGGCGACGTCCGGCACACGCGGACGCCGCCCCCTCGCGGCTGGCCAACTAATGCGGGTGGAGGGGAAACCCACCCCGTCCACCCGCGGCCACACTCAGGGCGGCATGAGGCTGTGATAGGCGGGCCTCCGCCGCCCGGTTCGCCGGCGGCGGATCGGGTCCGAGTGGAGGTCGTCCTCCCGGGCCCTCTCCGCCGCCTCCTTCCGCGAGATTACTACCTCGCAGAAGGTTGCGACCGCGGTAAAACAACTGTCGCTACCGGCCATGGAGCGTACTACGGCCGGTAGCGAGAAATCCACTCCGATGACTGCAGTGAGGGCCCGGCGCTGCGCCGCCCATGCGGGGCAGACCGCCAGCGTGTGCTGGGCCGAGTCCTCACTGCAGTCGCAGTGGTGGCAGGCGGGACTCAGTTCCCTCCTAGCGACCGTGTGCAGGTACTTTCCGAAGCAACCGTGCCCGGAAAGCACCTGCGTCAGCCTGAAGGAAAGGGTCCCGTGCTGCCGCCCTGCCCACTCGGCGATGACCGGCTGGAGAGCCTCCACGGCGGCGAAGCCAGCGCGTGGAGTCTCCAGCCGGAACGACCAACGAGCCATCGTGGCTCGGCGAGCGGCTTCGCGCCACTCGCGCACATCCTCGGGCGGAGGGCGAAATCCGCTCTCCGCCCGGAAGTCAGCCACTCGCCGATAAACTTCGGCGAGCACTTCCGCCTCCAAATCCCACGGGGGAGTTCCGGCCAACGCGCACGCCACCTCCGTCGAAACGGTGCGGTAACCGCGTATGGCTCTGACCGCCATTACCCTCTGAGGGCGCCAGAGGCGTACCCTATTCTGGGCGGTCAGAGCCGCCGCCCACACCGGTGCACCGTACAGTGCCATTGACCGGACAACCCCCGTGTACAGCCGTCTTGTCGCGACGCTGGGTCCACCCATATTGGGCAAGAGTCGCCCTAGGGCAGACGCAGCGCCGACCAGCTTTGGAGCAAGCTGTCGGAAGTGCTCGTCGAAGAGCCACCTCCCGTCGAGGATCAGGCCCAGATATTTCATCTGGGCCCGAACCGGTACGAGGACCGAGTTGACCACGATTGAGGCGCCAGGGGGTGGACCACGACGGGGCCCATGAAATAACAGGGCCTCCGTCTTATCTAGGGCCACCCGTAAGCCCAGCGCCTCAATGCGCCCGACCACCAGGGAGACTCCCCCTGTGGCCAGGCGCGCCGCCTCTTGGAAGTTTGCCCCCCGGGCTGTCACGAGGGTATCGTCTGCGTAACAGATTACACCCAGCCCGGGGGGGAAATCGGCGCGAAGGGCCCAGTCGTACCCTATGTTCCACAAGAGGGGTCCAAGAACAGACCCCTGTGGAACACCGCACGACATGGGCCGACTCCTCAAATTACCTTCTCGGTCCTCGTACACGACGGTACGCTCCTCTAAATAGTCTGCCACCAGCCGCCTCAGGTACTTTGGCACCCCATGATAGTGGAGTGCTTCCCTGATGCAGCTGAATGGCAGACTATTGAATGCGTTGGCGATGTCCAATGACACCGCCAACAGCACGCCGCCACAGCTCACGGCCTCTTCGGTCACGGCCCTCAGGCGCAAGCACAAACCCTATACCAACCCGTCTGACCAGAGTGGTATAGTTGGCCAAAACCTCCTCTCTAAGGAGAGGCCTATATCCAGCAGTGGACTATTGAAGCTTGGCTGTTGATGATGATGATGATGTCATAATGAAATAAAGCTATTTATCTCTAACAATCTAGAAAAAGACATGTATAAGGTACACTAGAAATTTTGCAATTTATTTGTAACGTAAGTGGTGCTGCTAAACAATGTTTATTAATTAATATTTTACCTTTTTATATTAGTTTTTAGGGACTTAAATCAAAGCACAAAAAAGTTTTGGCCAAAAACCATGAAAAAAAAAAGGTTTCTCCCATTTTTGCCTGGGAATTCACTTGTTAATTTTTTTATAATAAATTGGATATGGATTCATGAGATGTACTTTAATAATTTAAGGATTTTTTAATGATGGATTGAATACGGAAAGCGAAAATGCCAACTTACAGTGTACTTTCAGAGGAATATTTATTGAAAGTCGAATTTAGCTGTAACGTTGCGCTTTGCGTTAAGTTTGTACATCTTTTATTTTTCAATATCTTCGAGTTCTAACAAATTACGGGACTGTTGGTCTAGTGGTTAGTGCTCCTGACAGTTAAGCCAGCGGTCGTGGATTCAATTCCCACTCAGGACAAAAAATTTTGTGAAGAGCACGATCAGTTGTCCCGTGTCAGAGTTTAATTTATTTATAATATTCATGTATTAAGTACTATACAAGTATGTTTATCAGCAGTCTGGTTACCATAGCATAGGCTCTGCCTAGTGTGGGAACAGACTACCATGTGTGAGATGTATGAAGTCGTTTTTATTGTTAGTTTAATCGTAGTCCTTCTGATATTGAGCGTTTAGTCAGTTGTGTTGTAAGTGCTATTGTAAGCGCATTTCTTGATTTAATTAAAAAATCCTTAAGTAAAGCTAAAGTAATAATAGAATATTGTAATAGTAGAATATTATATTATTATTATTATATTACAGAGGTCAGAGTCAGCGATTAAGCAAAATTTCAATAATGAGTTCAATTTGTGTGATGATAAAATATCGTTGAGAGGGCTTGAATTTTCAGGCAACAGTCATCGTCTAAGGCGGGGCGATGTGTGTAGGCGACTCTTACTGTATAGACTGGTAGGGGACGCGGCAGTATCCCGCCCTGGGGGTGCCTGTTCCTGGAGCTCCTCCCAACTGCCGAGGTAGGCTGCTGCGGGGTTTTAGCGAGTAGACCGGTTCTCCGGGAGTCTAACACACGCGTGTTAAAAGCATTCCCCGCAAAAAAGAACCCAGAACTGCTCGAGTTACTTGCTCAATCTATTTGCATAAGCAATATCTTTTCTTGACTACTTTCCTTTCCATATTGAACTCCCAAATTTCCCATTTAATCCTTAAAGTGCCTGCTTGATGGCAATAGGCTTACCATAGGGGTAAGTGACTGGGACTAAAATAATAGTCAGCAAAATGAAGTGGTTTAACACGCTTCTGTCACTCCCTTCGAAAATATGGGTGTGAGCGTATATCAGTAAAATATCTAAAAATATCACCTGCAAAATGTTAGGACAGAGAAAAAGTCAGTTTCGTCTGAAATTCAAAATGTTAATTGTTCTCTATATACCTATAGCTAGCCTCATTTTGTTTCAACCATAATTCTTAACGATTTAAAGAGAGGAAAATACTGTCGTTCAATTTCAACATATTTGAAGATGGTCTAATTAAATTCTGAAGGCTTTGAAAAATACTACAATTTTATTTTAATGGTACCTATAGGTAGCAAACTAGCCGGCGCGGCGGTTCAACTGAGGGCCAAGTGCGAGTTTATTTCACACATCAACTCGCTTTGGATAGCGAGCACGTTCGGCATTGCGTTTGGTTAAGATTTTAGTATGGACCGATCGCAGCGCCAAAAGCAGCAAAATAAGCTCACACTTGGGTCTCTGATGAAAAGTGAATATTGCCGCCCATGGAAACCTGTAACTTAAGACTCACAAGTGCCACACTGCCGCATTTTTAGTGCCTCTCCCCTGAATAAGGGGGGAAGGGTTGGGCCTCTAATAGCCTCGTCACTTGGTGAACAGCAACGAAAGAATTACTTAACATCGATTTTCTGTAAAGCCGTGGTAGACTCCGGTCGAGCCGGCCCGTGTGTGCCGTAGCTTGGCTCTCCTATGTGTATTAATGGTATAAACCGAATTAATATGAATGCTGATAATTTATAGCTTGAATTCATTTGGTATGTTAACAGCTGAATTTATTTACGAGTCTTATCGCTTTTCAGATTGAAAATGTCACGTTTGGAATTGCAGGTGATGGTAAAATTATAATTTATATTTTAAACGTCCTCATCTCCGTGGGAAATTTGTAGTACTAAATGTTACTAGAATTATGGATAACATTTATAACGAATACTCGCAAACAAAATCAGTTGTAGGGCTTAAAGTATTACCGCTTTAATATTCTGCACCGTGTAAAATTACACAATGTGAAATGAATTTCGCATTACCTATTCTGTTAAACTATGGAATAGTGTAGAATCTTAATACCTATTCTATGATTTGATGAATTCAATTCCACTTACATTTTTTTAATACAACAAAGTCGTTGCAGGGGTCTGGTTGAAAAATTAGCACGGCACGTGAAGCATTTGCAGAGTTTATAGTTTTTAAATATAAGTGTGCTACTGCTAAAATTACTGTGCTTAAGTGTCTCGTACATACCTACTTATTTTCACCTAAATTCAATAAAATGATAAGATCAACTTCATATATATTTTACTGTCTAAAAAGTATTCAAATCGTTGAATCATAAATTAGTATCGTATCCAAAAAGTAAAATATTTGCCGTTTTAGTTACCTCTTACTTCAATACAATATTACCTATCACACAATCGTAAATCCCAAACAAGGGACACGATAGAAGCATTCACTATACTCTGTGTACCGTATAGTGTTAAATCTGTAGGCATAAATAATATAATCATTCATTGAGATATTAATAGATACAGAGTCACGTCATTCACCATTCATTCTCGCGTCATTGTAAATGTTTTCCTCTCGACGAAAATTTTCCAAAGAAAATAGCAAATAAAGAGCTGTTTGAGTGTCGTTATGATTCATAAAATTCGTTTTTAATTTGTATTAATGAGTTTAAGGCGGGCTTGGCTGCCGACTGGCGAAAACGTGATTGATGGCTACAATAAGGTACAATAAAATAATTAGGAGAGGAAAATGTTGAGGTACGATACTGTGGGGGCGGTTACTTACGATTTGATTAAAAGCTTAAGAATTTTAATATATTCTTTACGTATTAATTTCACTTATTACCATTCGTACAAAAAGGGAAGTTAAAAAAGAGAATTAGTGGCTGTATAAAATATGTAGAATCGGAACGAAAAATAAACGTATTCATGTCATCAACAACACATTCGCCGACATAAGGTCGACACACAGACACAAAAAAATACTTCCATGCCTGAATTATTTTTTTGTTATACCTATGTGATTTATATTTTTCTTTAGATTCAATAGATTTAAATATTCTTTGTTTTAAAGTCAAATATAATCAGGATATTGCATATACATAAATTACGTCCTATAAATTAAATATAAACAATAACCTTTACAGAGGTCAGAGAGTTCTTAAGTCTGTAAATGTTTATTATGTAAACATAAATTTATTTGTTATTGATAACAATGATGCCATTTTTCACTAAAATTTTCAATTACTTTTTATCGATGTATTTAATAAGGTAGGTAAGGTAATTTGGATTTAACCAATCACGCTACAAACACAAAATAAAGGAGTTGTCAAAACAGTAGAGCACAGAACTGTTTGGTCTACGCTTAATTACATACCTATAGTTTTTTTTTTAAATTTATATAGGTAAATAAACATGGACACAACACATATTTTAAATAATATAGGTGTGTGTAACTGTGTCACCAGCGAAATTTACCACATAGAAATAAAATATATATAAAATATAATAAACGAAGATATTGAGAATATATATATAATGAAGTAATATTTTATATATATAATGAATATACTTATCATTTATAAGTATATTTGGTGGTGACAGACAGATTCTAACATACCTACTTCTTAACCGTTATCTCCGGTCAAGTGATAAGCAGAGGGCGTTTTTTACAAAAAATAATAATTGTGGCATTCACATGTAGAATAAAGACATTTTAGTTTAAAAATAGAAAGTCGGCACTAATTTGCACTGGTGTGATAGCTACTAATGAAATTTAAACAATTGGTTACTACAATTGGTTCTAATTTCGTCAATATCAACAGTTTTATCGATGAAAAACTGCATAGTTTAAATTTACATCGAGTATTCTACTACTAGGTTGTGGATTGATAGTCGATTTAACACAAAAAAATTTATATAAGAATATTTAAATTAATACTGCATATATCGAATAAAATAAAATAAAACTTTTTAATGAAAATAATTTAAATAAATAGTGATGAATGTACTCACCCAGAGAAATCAGGCCACTGTTGAGCATTGGTAGCTTTATACTGTTAGGGATGGACACTAAACTCGTGGTCCCTGATGTTCTGAAGTCCTTCTTCTTTGGTTTCTTTTCCATGTCGTATCTCGTCGTAGACCTGGAGCGGTGTTTTCGTTGGCTAGTCGCCACCGAAGTACCGCGCTGTCCCGTTCGCGACGACATTTGGCTTACTGAACGATTCCTCCTAATATAAATTCAGTCGGATATGAACGGAAGTAACTGGCACAATTAATAGCACACCGTCATTTCATAAACACAAGAACTTCACACACTAACACTATTTTAGTTCAGTTATTGTTGTATAAAAAAACTATCACTTTTTAAATCTCGTGTGCAACTATAAGCCTGACTATGTATTTATATAAGCGTAATTATATATTACTTATATCAAAACATTCACTTTACAAGTTAGTCTAAAATTTGACATATTACGAGTATAACTAAATTTTTTGATAGAAAGATGGCGCCACTTTGGGTTTCATAAAAGCTCTGTCATTGCGATTGGGTATGTGGAGAGTTCGGAAGTCGTTGCCTGTAACAAAGAAAAATAATTTATTTAAATTTGCTAATGTTATTAATATATTACAAAATATATATCTAATATATTTGTTTAATAAATATAGGATGTCGCTTATAAATAATTAAGTAAAGTAAGTGTGATCTGGTTTACGAGGGATGCGTAATGCTTTTGAATTTAAGGTCTAATCAGGTTGACTAGCCTTTTGGGCTAGTCACTAATGAGACTGTCTGCTCATCTTGAAGTCGTGGGAATCAATTTGCAGTTAGGACAAATTAGTTTATGATGAACACGATTATTGTTATGTGCCTGTGTGTAATTATTGATCCAAAATATATTTATGTGTGTAGAATAAGTATGTTTATTAGCAGTCTGGTTACCATTGTATAGGCTCTACCCAGTTTGGGATCAGACGGTTATCTGTGAGATATGCCTAGTTGTAACTATTATTAAATCCGAGAATCAAAGCCTATGCTAACATCGGGTAATCATTGTCCTAATTTCTAAAAAAGTTTTATATCCACTCGATATCATTTTATGTATGCTTGTTTCTGTCTAGGATACGAGGTATATGTGTGCTAAAGTTTACCCAGATCCTTTCAGAGTAAAAAGAGTGTGAATAACTAACAAACATAATTCAAGCTCAAGTGCCTGCCAACTGCTGTCAAATAATTCTCTACTTATGTGTTTGTTTTACGCTGTAAATGCTTAGTTTATTTTATATCACCTATAACATCTTTCCACTTTTCAAACCAAGTTTACCACAAACATTAAAGTTGTAAAATTTAACCCTCCTAACAATTAAATACCACTTTTCAAGTATTTTGGGTTTCGGTTCGAGGTATTTAATAACTTGGAAACTTTGTTTTATGTTATTATTGGGATTATAAATCAGTGAGTTTTACTCGCAGCTGTGCTAATGTTACAGTTATTTATTTCCTTTGGGAAACGTTTTTTATTTAATGATAAAACTATAGATAATATTTTATATTTGAATAGATTTTCCTGATGGTATAGTGGTTACTGACCATGACTTAATTTAAAAAAAAACGTGCAAGAATAACTGCTCTAAAAATTCAGTGGCATGATTTTAACCGAACAAAAATTTATACACAGAAACACTGCGATTGAAATAAAAGCTTGTGAAAACGAGGTCCTTATAATTTCTATGTGATCGTGTATCGTTGGAAAATTTCGTAACGAGAATATAAAATTGAAGAGCCGCTCGACATGGCTATTAAGTCATTTAACTGTTTTCCGTAAACATAAACATTGACATGTTCAAACAAATTACGTTTAAACGTTATTAATGCATACATAAATCAGTTATTGACCTAGTTAAACAGTATTTGGTAGTAATATTTCATTTTACAGCTTATAAAAATTAAATATGTATTTGTATGATGTAAAAAGTTAATGTAAATTATATTACAATGTATTAAAAGTTTTATTCGCGTTAATAATGTTGGCAAAATATTGATAATCGTGGATCATCAAAACGCTTTGGGGGTATGAAATGTTCTATAGCATCTAGCACCTCCTTTTTTTGAAGGACTAAAAACCGCGCGCCGTCTCGGGTACCAGTAGCCGAGGAACCAGGTGTACCCTAGAAAGGAAATCCCTGGTGCCCCGACGTATCTACATCCCCTCCTGTGTGGGAACCCCCATGTTCCCTTTGTGACAGATGGCCTTACCTGTCACCCCCCAGGCCTGCGCTTATCGAGGATGGAGGTCGTTCAGCGACCTCCATCCTCGATGAGTGAGTCTGCGTCGTGTCTGAGCCTGAGTCGTCTGCGGTACCTGCCACGTTCCCGGGCCTGGCCGGGCGGGAGAGTGGGATTTCTGGTCCTCGATTTTTCGACGCTCAGGACTCTGACCCAACTCCCGCGCCTCCTTGCGCATCTAATATAGGGGCCCCAAGGGCTCACACCTCCAGGGCGCACGGTGGAATTCCGGCCAGGAGACTTAGCGTCATGAAGGAGAGCTAGCACCTATATTTTAAATGACTAAGAAGATTAATTAACATTCACGGGTTTAAATTTTAGGGCAAATTAATAATTTAAATTTTAGTCGTTATTGTTAAACTAGGCTTAAACTTTATAATTACAAACTTAGGCCGAACAGTCGAAACATAGAACTATGAATTTCAAATACGATGGAGTGAAAACTTATACAAATATTATCGTTAAGACTTTACAGTTAATAAAAGCGATTTTGCTGAATTCCTCGTATTCACTGAACATTTTAATTAAAATTATTGCTATTGGAATGCTTTAACTACCTATCTAAGATAGTGTTATTCACTAAATAATAAAACTAAAGATCGTGAAAAATTTAAAAGTACTACATTTTAGTACCTATATGTGATCTCCGAAACATCCCTTCCCAGTGATCCCGTCGTGATTCCCCGTGACGCCTCTCTAGCCAATCCTCCATAACGGGTCTTACCGCCGCAATGACGGCGTGCCCGGCGCTCGGTTGCCCGAGTCGTTCCCTCCACTCCCCTATGATGACCTGGCGGAGTTGGGATTTCCGGTCATCGATTTCTCGAATCTCGGGGCATCGACCCAACTCCTGCGCCTCCTTGCGCCACTGATACAGTGCCGCAAGGGCTCTCGCCTCCAGGTCCCACGGTGGAGTTCCGGCCAGGAGACTCGCTGCCTCAAAGGAGATCGTGCGGTACCCCCTTATGATCCTGATGGCCAGCATTCGCTGCGGTCGTCGCAGTATCGCGACGTTGCTGGCCTTCAGGGCCCCCGCCCATACCGGGCACCAGTAAAGGGCCATGGACCGCACAACCCCCGAGTAGAGTCTCCTGCAGGAGTCATCGGGTCCCTTCATGTTGGGCAGCAGCCGCGCCAACGCACGCGCTGCCCCAACCAACTTGGGGACCAGACCTCGGAAATGATATCCGAAGTCCCATCGGCCATCGAGTACGAGCCCCAGATACCTGATCGAGGGCTCGATGCCGATGCGAGTGCCTCCTACCGTGAGGCTAGATCCCTCAGGCGGCTTCCTCCGAAGCCCGTGGAAGAACAGGGCCTCGGACTTGTGCAGAGCCACCTCGAGACCCAGCCGCCGGATACGCTCAACGACTTGGGCAACCCCGGCCGTGGCCCTCAGGGTTGCCTCGTGGTGCGTCTTGCCGCGCGCCGTCACGAGTGTGTCGTCCGCGTAGCACACGACGGCGACACCATCCAAGAAGGCACCACGAAGCACCCAGTCGTAGCCGATGTTCCACAAGAGTGGCCCTAACACCGACCCCTGCGGAACACCGCACGACATTTCACGCCTACCGAGACCGGTCCTACTGGGGTAGACGACGGCTCTCTCCGACAAATATGCCCCGACTATGCGGCGGAGGTAGAGAGGCACTTCGTGATACACGAGCGCCTCCCTGATGCAGCTCCAGGGCATAGTGTTGAACGCGTTGGCGATGTCCAAGGACACCGCCAACACCACTTCACCCCGGGAGACTGCTTCCTCCGCCAGAGCCTTCACGCCCATGATCGCATCCACGGTGGAGCGCCCCTGACGGAAACCGTACTGGTTGTCCGCCAGATCCGGCCCAACCATCACGAGATGCTTGACGAGGCGCCTTGCAATCACTCTTTCAAAGAGCTTGCACACCTCGTCAAGCAACACTATGGGCCGGTAGGCGGACGGTGAGTCCGCCGGGCGCCCCTCCTTTCGGATGAGGACCAGTTTCCCCGTCCTCCACAATTTCGGAAACTGGCCCCGCTCGAGGCATGCGCTGAAGAACCCTCGCAGTCGGGGCTCGAGAGCCTCGTCGACTAAGGCCAGGACCCACGCTCGGCCAGGAATGCCATCGGGTCCCGGGGCGGTGTTTTTGGCTTTAAGCTTTATTTGTCTCTGTGTCAAATTTCGTCCAGATTCGTTTAACCGTTTTGGTGTGATCGGGTAGCAAACATCCCTCGTACGTCTATCCTCACAAAGTTTTGCATATATAACGCTAATGGGACCCACCGTTTACTCTACGTTTACTGTATTTTTAAATACTCGGAACGTTGTCGGATTTTATAAAAAACAAGTAAACAATGTTAAGAACTTAAGAATAGATTTTTAGAATTCCTCTTAATCCTAATACTTCTTAGAATACACATCATTAAATTGAAAAAAAAGCACGATAAAATGCATGAAATGCTATATGTTTTAAAAGTTAAGACGTTTCTTTGACCACGTTATATACAGTTACACTCCAAAACACTTTAGAAAGACCTCAGCTTTCCGGGATTTGTTTAAAGTGTGTGGTGGAGTGTTTTGGCCCATAACAAAAAGTTTCTAGCACCGCTCTGAGAGCTTTTGGTTCACCTCACAATTTAAATATTTAAAGTACTTTTTAAGAATACGACGGTTACAATTTATTACGACCATAAAGAAAATAAACAAATTCTTGAAAAAATCATGTATGTGCAGTTTTTTTTTAATGAACGGTATAATTTAGTTAAGTAGTTCCCATAATAAAAATCTATTTTTTTTTCATGATAAATATATTTATATAATTATTTAAAAAAAATAATTAATTAATTACTTAGAATAAAAGAAAATACAATAAAATATTTATAATCAAATTTACAAAATAATAAAATTATATTTAGCATCACTTGGAATAGAAATATACTAATCGAGATTCAAAAATGGTGTGGTATTTAAATACACAATTGTTTCCTTATATTTCTTAAACATAATCGAACATCGCACGGCTCTAGAATAATAATCACTTTGAACCAACTTTATCATGGCGTATTTTGGTTCTGGTCTACTTTCATAGATTTGGTTATAAGAATATTTAAAAATTAAAGGCAAACAACGTGACTAGGGAACGAAATAGTAGTAATGAACGTAGAAGTAGAACGTAGGGAACGAAGTAGAAAAACAATAATAATATGACCACAATCACGTCAGCGATTGCCTGAAAAGGTGCTCGTGGAGAAGAACTAAACAACCTTATTTAGCCAACAATCTGATTCAGGTTTGTTTGGTGATTTGTGAATTGATTTTTTTTATTTACTGATTCTATTCGTGGTTAGTTACATTTAATTTAAAGAAATTTTCTACTTCTAAAGGTGAAAAAGTTATAGATGAAGAATAGACTAAGGCGCATTAACATTGATTATATCTAGATAATTTAACACGCATTAATTTAGCATGCATGCTTTAATGCATTTTTTCAACTGACTAGCTGATTAGTAATCGTCTTCGTATGCATATTTAAAAAATAATAAATTGTTGCCGTTTTTGCAACATTTTTCACTGACGCTATTCCTATTGGTCGTAGGGTGTGTTATATAGAGCAAAGCCTTTCTTGATCTGTCAACATTACAATATATAGCACACACATACAAGCAAATAAACAAACTCCTTAACTTTATAATAATAATATTATATAAATTTGTAATCTCGATAATATGTTACATTAGCAAAAAATAACATAAAGCAAATAAAAAAACAGGTTACATAAGAACCCTAACGCTCCATAAATAGTATGAAATCACCCTCATCATAAGACTCTTGACACGTATTGAACCTTTTTGTTTATTTCCACTAAAGCGTATACACACATCAGCTATTATATACCCATCTCTCTCTAATGTACAAAAACAGTGTATGTTTTTGTTCACAGTTTATGCTGACGTAATATGCATCCGATCAATGAAATTTTGTATTAATTGTCCTCAAGACAGAGCTGAACCTATGGTAGTTTTCATACAAAGATACTGTTCTCAAGAAATGTAAAAATTAATTTTAAGCGAGGCTCGATCCACGGCAGAAAGATACATACTCTGAGTAGTATATGATATTTTTCGTTACGAAGTCCAAGTCGTAAAAGTATTTACAAAATTTTGATTATTTGCCAATTGTGTACTCAGTTATGTATGTATTCAATACATACATAACTGAGTACCTACTGATGTAAATAGTCAAGTACTTACGTAGTTTCAGAACATCTGGTACATCGAATACATTCCGTTTAAATGACGCATGAAGTTAGTAGTGGGCAGATTCATTCATTCATATTATTTTAAGGTTAAAATTGGTTCCAGAATAATGTGTCGATGAATTACTTTTGGCTGGGATTTACTTCCAACCTTGCCGTGTGGTATTCAGTCTTCATGAAGCAGCGGAAAACACGCATACGAGCAGTGCCTTACAACACATCTCTAAATAAAGCCGGTTAGCTAGAATAGAAGATATCGAAAGCGTTTAGCGTGGTTAATATTTTATTTTATTGTATTGATAATTGCCCTGTGCATTACAGGAGAAATGTAAAAGAATGACGAATTCTAATTTTCGTAATAAGTGGATTGGAAGAGGTGGTCGGGTCGTGCAGATTCGCGTTGGCAGTATGCGTAACAAATCATAATATCAGCATATTCCTTGTTCATATAGGTCGTAATCTTCAATAATGTTAGAAGCAAAAATAAAAGTCCACTTAGCAATAGTTAGTCATAGTCATCATAGAAAACGAAACAGACCAAAAATACAAGCCAAATTTTCAACTCGAAACTACTGGGTAATTCTTAGGCTAATTCTTAACACCCCCGGTCTTTCATCTAAGTTTTTTCTACGAATTCTGATACTATCGTAGACTATTATACCTTGTTAGATAGCTGAGAATGCGTACATGTTTTTTAACATATCTCAGTTTAACTGTCATATTTTTTTTACAATATTTGTCAAACAAATTTTTTTTTTTACAATATTTATATTTTTCCTATTACTAACCATCTACTTCGGCCCAGTTTTTTAAGTTAACTACAATTTTAGTGATTGAAAATTTAAAACAATTTATGAACTATAAGAAGAAAAGAAAAAATACCACAAAATTAAGGATATAATATGTTCTAAAGAAAGTATTGGGCAAAGTTTCGGCGATTTTTATAAAAAATCTTAATACTCAAATACCTTGTAAATAGTTATTTTTGGGATAGGAAATCATAGTAAAATCTATCTGAAATGATGGCAACTACAACTAGGTGTAAATATAAACAGTGAATTTCCCGAATTCAGACAACTATTAGGGAGACGAAACTAGTAGCAAGGGTCACTTGAAGGTTAATTGCTTTCAAGTTTGCATATTTGTGACCCTTGAGGCTTCGTTACCATATAAATTACCAAACCTGAACACTGTTCAGGAGATATTGGGAATTTTATTTCAATAAACCTTATTTGGTCTAATTCTGGATTTTGCTTCTTTCTTTGCTAGATCTTAGCTAGATCATCTTCGATTTAAAATAAAAGTCAAGAAAAATTGAAGACATTATGGATTTTTATTTATAGTTACAATATTAGTTTGGTCTTAAACAAAAGAAATCGGCCTGTCGTCGATCAGTGATTAATCAATGAAGAATGTTTCAGAGTGTTAGATTAGTCAGAGTTTGTTGTTTTTTTTATGGAAGAAGGGGCAGAGCCCTTCAGAAAGGAGTACGCTCTTTTCTTGAAGGTCGTATCGGTCCGGGAAAGTCGTAGACGATAACTTGTTCCACAAACCGATAGTCCGATTTAATGATTATTTTATATAATTTTGACGCATAATAAAACTATGAAAGAAGGAGAAAAAAGTGTACCCTACACTTTCTTTTTAAAGAAAAGGTCACTTTTACAACTTAATAATCATGTTCTTCAATCTTATATACCTATTTCACTCTAATTTATTTTACTTCGAGATCCGACTATAATTTATTTCCATTGAAAATTAATTTAATGAAATCTGCACCGCAATTTTATTATTCTTAATTGTAATGACTAGGCTTCAAACAAACTTCAAATGGACGTCTCATTTCACTCTAACTTTGTTCAGTCACTCCGCCAATTACATTAGACATAATTATATTATGTGTAATTTTTCAACGTCACGCATTTTTTTAATTTGAAGGGAGCGAAATGGCTTACGTATCTAAAATGATTTATTAAAGTACCCGTGTTTATATCTTTTATATTTTACCGCCTTTTCCCGAATTAATATGCGTTTGTAAGGGGTTTGGTTAGTTTGATGGCTATACTCTTTGGAATAATTATTTCCATGCGGGTCATAATGAAACGGTAATTGGGGTAAAGGAAACAGATAGGACGGTAAGAGAAACCCGAAATCTCGGATGAGGAAAAGAGACTAAAACTGTGTTGCTCGAAGAGGCCTGGATCATGTACCTCTTTGTCTATTCAATGATTGGAAAACCACTGAAAAGTAACATTCAGTGGCATGTACATTCAATGGTATATTCAAACAAGTGAATGGTATCCGGTCTCTAAATAGATTACTCTAATTCAAGAAAAGAAAAATATGGTAATAGAGAAAACCTCATACTTTTGTATGAGGTTTTCTCTTTAGAGCAATCTATTTAAAGACCGGATACCATTCACTTGTTTGTAACACCAATGATGCATACTCGTATAGACGAGTATAAAAATAGTTTCATTTTAAATGTTGGACTTAGTCTGCGTTTTGAAAATAGCGTTCTGAATACTTGGGAAACTTACAATTCTTAATAAATCGCGAGGAAAGTAGATTAGGACCAAATGACAAAACTTTACGATTGGCGCTGAATTAAAAATAAAGACGATTTAAGGAATCGTCTCGTTTTGAATGTTGTTCGAATTTGGAAACGATGACGTTTCACATGCATTTGTAAATGAATTTAAAAATGAAAGATTTTTTATGAATGAGTGTACGTACATTCCTATAATATTATAACCGTTATACGATATATATTGTAAAGTTTTGTAACTGCTAAAAGTTGGCATGAAAACGTGTGACGTATCAAAAGGAAATATTTCATTGAAGAGCTTTAAAAGAAATCCGACTATTATTGTTTTCGTTGTAAAGATGCTTCTGTTAAAAAATAATTTAGTTCTTTACTTTATGCAATAAAATCGCAAAAAATACTGCGTTTTAATAACTTTGGTGCTTTATCAATGAAATAGCACCCAGAGACAAGATATAAAAGTTATTAATGTTAATCTTTTAACTACATAAAATATTTCATTGTTCTGAGAGCCTGATTGATAGCAACGTTAATACCAGATCTGACATTAAGTCGAGGGTGAGGAGTCCTACAAAGTGACGATTAAATCATACAAAAAAAAAAAAAATCAGGCAACTAAGACTGATTTCTGATAATGTACCTTTTGGAATTGAATGAAACAGGCAAGGGCGAGCGAACACACGATTTTTCTCACATTTTTCACAAACGATTTTCGCAGATATGTGCCCTTTCTTTTGCGAGTACACCTTTCTACAAATTTAATTATATTCTTATATTTTATTATTTTAATTGGGATAGTGACATTAACCTAGTAACTCGGCGTTAACAATACACTGACCCCATTTAGTAAGCCATAGTTAATTTTCCAACCACAAAATATATTACAAAACCTTAACGATTCTTTGATTTTTCTCCTATACAAAGACTGTGGGGCCTTGCTTCTTGGTTATGGTTTTATGTCAACGGGAAGTATCTGTTTGAACACTTCGTATAATTTTAACTTGATACCTCAAAATTTATTTAAGAAGAATGGTCTTGGCCTACAGATATAAGGTCAAAAAAGAGATCCTACAACGGTTTCTTACTGATTTTGTGATATGGAACCCAAAATAAAATTCAAGCAGTTGAACCTATTTGAGTTTTTGGTGTCAAACACATAGGAACTCTTATCCTAGTCCATTAAATACTAATATTTAACAGAAAATACGCTGCTAGAGTATTTATTAAATGGTCTGGGTCAGATCAGGAAGCAATACTTATCAAAAACATTCATACTCGTACGTCAAAGTCCATCATGATTGTATTCAATTATATTTATTCAATACTAAATGCCAATAATGACGAAATTAGCCACAACAATAACAAATAATGTCATGAAAGTCAGCTTACAGGAAATAGCGTCACGGTCCGCGCGCCTGTGTGGGTGAGAGTTTACGTATGTGGGTGTAGTATTTCGACGATGAAACGACATAAAACTTTTATTATTTTCCAATAAGTGAATAATTATCTGGAACGTGGCAATGGAGACAGAAATAGATTGCGTGTTTTCTTTTTCTTTTTATATCTATAGTCCCACGCGATGGAAGTTATACAATTATATACCTATTTTACAAATACAAAAATGTTTTAAAACCTGTAGGTAAGACTATGGATTTTTATACATAAAAAAGGAAATGGCACGTCAATAGAGAAACTTCCTCCGAACCTTTGTCTCAAACTAGGTTGGGGTCGGCTTTAAATCTATTACGATACGGCTAAACTTTAATTTTTTACGCGGAGCGACGAGCCACGGGCGGCGAGATCAAAGTTCTTTAGAACGACTGTTGTCGGACTTTTTAGGGCTCCAACTAGGCTCTTTCCACCTCACTATTCTGCTTCGATCCCCCAGGGGGTTATACAGCATTCAACATTACACTACGATCTCCTTTTTTTCTGTGTGGAAATCACCTCGGATACCACCTACCGGTGTACTAGGCGTACCCTAGGAAGGAAATCCCTGGTACCCCAGGTCATTTATGACTTGTAGATGACCCCCTTGTGTATGAGAACCAGAGAGTATGCACAGTGCACACGTAAACGCAAATATCACAGTCGGTCATTATATGATAGAAATGTTTAAATAAATTAAACTGTATTTGATTTTTTTTTTAACCTTTTGTTTTTGGTTTACAAGGAGTGTGAAAGCAAGTATAATTTCTAGAGAGGTCTAAAAAGGAAATTAATTTATTAGTACTTGTTGAGTCCCCAGCACAGGGGATCGAAGTAGAATAGTGAGTGTTGTACAATCCCCTGGTTGATTCAGTTAAGGGATTCAAAGCGAAAGAGCGCTCAACTACCCGTAACTATGGACACCCGCACAGATATTCGTCAGGCAACCGGAATTGACGGCTTAACGTGCTCTCCAAGGCTCGGAAGAATCTCGATGTGTTAAGGAATGGTCACCCATGCAAAGACTGATCTGGCTAGGATTGCTCAGCTTTGCAATGTGTTAACCCATTCAATTACCACTTTGCGTCAATAGAGACAATTGAATACTAGTTATGTACCTTATTGATGTACTCTTTTATAGCATGGGAAGCAAACTATCAGACGGGTCATCTGATAGTAAGTGACGAGAGTCGCAAGTGCGTTGTCGCCCTTTCAGTCTGTCACGCTATCTGTACGCTTAAGCCTAGTATTAAGTTTTCCTTATCTTGCGAGTATATGTTCTTAAGTTTACGAATAAATTATTTTTCTTCTTCTTTCTTCTTCAGTCTCTTCCCTCTAGAATCAGGTTTTGGATTAAGTAACCGCACTCCTTTATAAAAGCCAGTCAACATACTCATGACAACACACAATAACTTGAAACATAGTTACATATTTCTAAATACAGACACATTTTGACCCCGTGGCGGCCTACCTCGGCAGTCGGGAGAAGCTGCAGGAATGCATCGACGGCTTCTGGAGTCCTCCCTACCTAGGCACAGAATAATAATCGTGCTTTTGACACAATATTGTCCAGGATCCAGGATTCGTAGATCCTGGAAAAATATTGTGTCAAACTTAGCAGTCAGCCATTACGACGATTTCTGGCTGACTGATTGCTAACCACTAGACCAGGGCCTGTCGTTTGTAAATTAAAAAACCGCATATTCTATATTGGAAAAAAGAATAACTTACTACTTTGCATACAAATGTTATACGCAGAATTTTTCAGCACAAATTAAATTAAAAATATTTATAAAACCCGGATCGAAAGACTCTACAGTGAACTGAATTGTGTTGTTGAGCTCACGATCCCTTGCTGTTGAGTACGTGAGCTGTTTACATGCTCGGAAAAATTATATCAAAGCGTTTATTTTTTTTAATTCAAGAAATGTCAGTTTAATTATTCACATCGCAGATTTATACGGCGCTGAGTATTGTGGGTTTGATTAACACATAGGACAACACTTTGTGGATTTACAACACTTTAAGGATGCGTTTTCCAAAACCAACCTAAATGTAGCGTTCGATTCTTTCTATGACGATTTTTGCCTAA
The DNA here is from genome assembly GCA_902825455.1 of Arctia plantaginis. Taxonomy (NCBI): domain Eukaryota; kingdom Metazoa; phylum Arthropoda; class Insecta; order Lepidoptera; family Erebidae; genus Arctia; species Arctia plantaginis. The sequence continues at coordinate 3,701,223 of CADEBD010000284.1, read as the reverse complement.
ATATTATTTATGTTCCTCTACATTTCAGAATTGTTACGTCGATTTAAAATGGATAACAAGAGGCTTGACAAGTAGCTTAAAAAATAGATTCTTGTTTATTAGTTTCTGGCTCCTGAGTCCCCGAGGGGCAGGAGATCCGAAGGGATTTTCCACCCCGTCCAAAAAAAAAAGTTCTACACTCAGAAAACAAAATAGTTAGTCCGGTCAATTTAGAGATTTGAATAAATAATTTAATTAATATAACTGAAACTTATTATGCCGGTTTGTATAAAAATTCAGCGTTTATGAATTAGTGACCAACTGTTGGACACTATATTTGTCGGATCTTTCATAGCTAGCTTTGGCAGCCTGTCTAGGCTCATCAATGATCATTCTTTATTAAAATTTTGAATACTGCTCTAATAAAAAATGTTGTTACCCACGTACTTTGAAATTATGGCCAAAACTGAGGTTACATTTATTTCAAATTTAACTTATGTAGAACTCTACGCATATAACTATATTTTTATAAATAAGTAATATTTTAATTAAAACTCTTTTCTTTAAAAGCTTATTTAGGAACGGTCGTAAGGCATTTTTTGGAGAAAGCAATAAATGTTTTAAAAAAGTGGTAACACTGATACATACTATCTATATTGTTGGAAAGAAGTTCCCTATCGCGCGTTACACGCTCTGAACGGATGGGAGCGAGACCGAACAATGTGTAACAAGACTTTTTGTGGACACTTCAGTTGGCGGGACGACGCTCACATATTTTTTTATAATTCATATATTTAGGTCTATGGACCCGGTCAATCAAGCTTAAGCCGTTTTTTATATTTTTTTTACGAAAGATTTGTTCGAAACCACAAAACGTTACCCTGTAAACCTAAAACTTTGTTAGGTACGACACTTTATACGTAGGGAACTTTCGAACCGTCCCTACGTATAAACATACATACTCGTACATACATAGTCGTACCTATACATCATTATTAATTTATGTGGAGTATTCTACCTATTGTTCTTACAAGACACACTCAGTGGCGGATTTAAAAAAGTATTCTTGTAAAAGAATACTTTTTTAAATCCGCCACTAACTTTAATTAATTAAAGTAAATACCAAGAGTAGATCGATTCACGATTGGCGTTTCGCTGAAAAAGGCTTAGAGTTAAAATATCGATTGGTATTCATTCTCAGAATATCCACTACGTAGGTATTATACCTGTTCACTTGACCGAGGCCAGACCGTAACAGACAAGGGAATAACATGAATCGTCCTTTAATTTGTTTACCAGACAAGCGATTGCGTTTACCTAATCCTCTATATCCATTGTATGTGTTATTTATAACTGGGATTTTTTAGTTACGTGAAATATTTATCTACTCTTTTAAGTCTGCATACAAGCCAATCTATAATGAAACTTAAAAAGATAGATATCTCCATATTTTATAATGTTGCATTAATGACCCGCTCAATAAATTCAATGTAAAAATAGCATTGAAAAGATGTAGCTGTGAACGTTAAAATATAGCATGACCTAAATTTAGCGTTTGGCGCCCTATCTATGTATTAATTTAAAGGTTGATGATGGCAAAGAAAATAGATTTATAAAAAATGTATTATATTAAAATTTCATAATAGTTAAGATACCTTTTAAAACTTTAAAACTTGTTTTACTAAAACCTGCCCTATTGTGATCGACATCAACGCCATTTACAATTAATGTAGATTCTGGTACAGAGAAAATATTTACAAAGATTTTCTATTTACACAGTACACGTGTATTTATTTAATCGCATCATAATAACGACCAATAATAATGAGGCTTATATAGAAGTATAACAAACGGATATAAATATTCTTGGGATATATTTTTTTTTTAGAATCATTATTTAAAAGAAACAATGATTCTTATAAATAAAAATATCCTAAGAATCTTTTATTGCTCTCATATCTTGAGAGGTACTCGAAACAGTAATAATAACGTCTATTTGATTTATAATAATTGAAGCACAGAAAATTTATATTGAAAACGATTTGTACATCTGTGAACCAAAACACTTACTGTCCATAAAATTTGAAGTCATAAAATTTATTTTATAATATTTATCGTGCAAACAAAACAGGAAGCTTCTGTCTTCTACCTGGCAAATAAAAAATAACCTTTAGCATTTTATTGTCCACAAACAAGCGATATATAAAACCATTACCCTATATACTGTGAGCCATTAATAAAAACACCACGAGCCGTGAACGAAGATATCATAAATTTCGTCAAGCGGTATTTTCTTGCCGATACACAAACCGCAGATAACCGTGCAGCTCTGCTTCGTATTATGTCAAATATAAACAGATTTTCTATTCGTCATCGTTTAAAAATAACAACGAAATTTCGTGGAAGAATATATTATTAGTCCTCACTAATGTTCAGAACTAGTAAATCAACTACTAAATGCTAAGTATACAGTTTAAACTCGTTTTGGTGTTAACCAACACTAAATTAACGCATTAATTTGAAGTAGAAAAATATACATATTTTTTCACACATATTACACAGGGCCGTCTAATCCCAAACTAGGCAGAGTCCGTACTATGGTAACCAGCCTGCTGATAAATATACTTAAGTATTTATAAATACATATATATTATAGATAAAGTACACCCAGACACACAAAAAAATGACCGTGCTCATCACACAATAATTTGTCCTGAGTGGGAATCTAACCCACGACCTCTGGTTTAGCAGTCAGGGCCACTAAGCACTGGGCCAACAGGCCTGTCAAATTTATATATATATATGTCTAAGTCTACATCTAAGTTATATACTAATATTTGTGTAGTTAAATACACAATAAATAATATCGTTGATCATACTTTACTACGAATAATTTTTTGTTTTTGTTTTTGTACGGTCTTATTGAAAAAAAACAGTTTTTATTATTTTAATATAAATTTTGAAAGAATACTCAAAAATGGACTAACTAACAGTAATGAGATTAAATTTAGATGAATTAAATACGATCATTTAATCTAAGTTTAATTAGCATATTTTGAAGATAAGAAATCACTCAATTCACTGCCTCGGTGGTGCAGTGGTAGCGCATGCAAATGCTGTGATGAGGTCTCGGGTTGGATCAAACGTTTGTATGATCTGCAAATATTTGTTTCGAAGTTTGGGTGTTTTCCATGTATAATATGCATGTATATAGAAAAAAAAACTATCAGTCAATCTAGCCTCCGTAGTACAAGCTCTGCTTAGTTTGAAAATAGATGGCGTGGTGTGACAGATGTCTGAAAAATATTATTATTATTATCAAATGTTAAAATTTCCTGAAGAACTATAACAAAAGTACATAACACAGGAAACCAAACTAAAAACTGCTCTTCCTTTTTTATGTTAAATAGACATAGTAGACATAGAACAGAATATAAACGAGTAATGTTTCTGATAGCCGAGCTGCTTATTGAATGAATGACTGAACAATTGAATGGGTAAACAGTCGAATGAGTCATGCTCGTTATTGAATGATACGGATGAGTTGCCCCAAGGACGACTGTTGCTTGGAAATAAATGATGGCTATAGTGTGTCATAATATGAGTGATTGGAAGATTTTTGGCTACTACTGAACATCGTTTTGATTTCTCTTTTGATATGTTTTAGCTACAATTTTATTCATGTTGCGGCCGTCGAACATTATATATGTCATACATATGTCATCTTTAAGATTTATATACGTTTTGTTTTTTGACATTTCTGTTAGTCTGCTGTAAATCTTTCGGAGATATATAAATCTGCCTCAACTAGCGCATTTGTATTTAAGTTCAGTTCTCTCTGAGTATTTTTACTTTGTTGTATAAATAACTATCCGTGTGGTGACGGATTAAGTATACGGAATGTCGCCACCCCAATTCATCCCGTGGGTGTCGTAGGAGCGGACTAAGAGAACAAACTACGCAGGATAACAGCACTGCAAAGAGAAGGAAAACTTGACACAAACCCTATACCAACCCGTCTGGCCAGCGTGGTATAGTAGGCCAAAACCTCCTTTCTATTCCTATGTCCCGCAGTGGACTATTAAAGGCTGTTGATGATGATGTATGAGTAATAAGATTCTCCAATAATGTCAGGAAAATATATGTTAACCATTGTTTTGTTCGTATATTAATCCATGGCCCTCAAGGAAACTCCGCAAGTCGGTTATACATCCGGTTGTTAACCTGACTATACATGCGGAAACGTAGATAGGGTAAGTCATGTTAGTAGGAAAATTTTATGTAGACATCTAACGCGTTGTCTTTCGTGCAGTGTTCAAACCCATTATCGACTTTATTTGCTGGGAATATAAAAGTTATATTCCCAGCAAATATTAAGTGCAGATAGTGCAAAATGTCAATCAACAATGTATTAGTATGTAGTATTTTCTTTCGAACTCCTTGGAACAACACGTTTTTTTAAATGAAAAAAACTCTAAATCCTACTCTGTGTACTTGGTAAAGTGTTTGAAATTTTTTATGACGATTGGATGAACGATGCGGTAATGTAAAATTGACGACCAAAGAAACATTGATTTTCGTCTATCAAGTTACCACTTTTGTACATCAGCAGACTTAATGCCAAATGCTCCCAAAAGATGACTGGAAGAGAATTCCAGTCAACCTTTGGATGGTGTAGAAATCATATACGGTTACACATTTTGACATGTTATCTATGAAAATATACACAGTTTACTACATACATGTACGTATACATACACATATACACATATACGATACCTTACATCGTAAATATTCATATAGAAATTCTTTCTATAAATTCTTTATAAATATACATATTATATTCGTACATTATGTATACCGGAATATAAGGTGTACTATAAACTGGGTAGTTCTGCCATTTTATTTTGAAGGAGATCATGCACCTTCTTTTTGAATACAAACAGTTAGTGGACATCCTGATTTCGAGCGGGAGCGCATTCCAGAGTAGTACTGCTTGAACAAAGAACGAAGAGTTCACGAAGTCAGAGTTGTGGGAGAGACATAAGAGAAGCAAATTATTTTTAAGGTTGCGTCCTACCGGTTTCAATTTTGGAACTAAACTTGGCGCCTTTAATTTGAGTAGCTCTGTTTAAATCAGGGTCTTCTTTAGCGTGCTCCATAGATAACAAATGGGTTCCTCCATTATGTCGTGTACCTATGTTAAATCTGGCTCAGTAGCTATAGCTATTTGACTTCGTTCGAGTAAAAACAAATGTTTTACCGACTTAAAAATATTTTTGGTTGAATTAGGTGATTTAAAAAAAATGTAGACCCTTGTGTTTCTTTTTATATGTAAGGTAGATCATTATGCAGGAAGTACGCCTTCATGATTATCCGATGAACGATACGACAGCTCATAAATACGATAAAACATTATTTTTTGGTTTTACTTTAAGAATTATTTCATAATTATAAAGAAACAACTATTGAAAATTTATTGTAATAAACACAGTACAACGTCAAAGAAAATTAAATTGTAAGCTTCAACATAAGTCCAATTTTAGGCTAAAAAAATGAAATTATTTAATAAAATTGTCTCTAGACTTAATACAAAAAAATAACATCTGTTCCATTCACAAAAAAATACGAAATAGGTGTATTCTTTAAATTAGTTTCAATAAAATCAAAGTGGACGTTCTAATTTTAAAATGTGATCCAATTTCATTGCTGAAATGAGTGAAATGATAATGATGATGACGTAATCAAATTATACGATACGAAGCGGCGATGGCCTAGAAGTTAAGGCATTGGACTTGCGATCAAGGGGTCGTTGGTTCGAATCCTGACCAGTACACTACCGACGTGAACCCACTTCTAACACAAGCAATTTAGCTTAGCTGGAGGGGTTAACGGGAATACTGGTAATTTCGGTTGCCAGTAACAAAGGAAATTACCAACTACCGTGCTTATAAATCAAAAGCAAATAACAGGCTTATTAGTTTAGTGGTTAGTCGATTCTAACCCAAGACAAATTAATTGCATGATGTGCACGATCACTTCTTCTGCGTCTGTAATTTATCCATAACATGTAAGTATTTAGATACATTTAAATATGTTTATCAGCCGTCTGGTTCCCTTAGCACAAGCTCTGTCTAGTTTGGGATCAGACTGTTGTGTGTGAGATGTGAGAAATTATTATTATAAATCATCTTATAACATAACGAAATAAATGATAATCTTTAAAGAAATCTACCCATGCCATTCAAGTTCTTTCATCTTATAAGACCATATTATTAACGGCCCTGAGCTTATCCTGCGTCTTAACAAAAACTACCGTACATAATCCTAGCGAACAATGAGTCCAGTAAATAATTTCCACTTTCGTTCATTGTATTAGAAGCCATGGGATAATCTCTCTTTCGACGTCAATATAAACCCTAACCTTGACGTTTGATCGTATTCTATTCAATTAGTGAGTTAAGTAAGCATGTGTAATTATTTTACCGTACTACGTGTTTATCTGTATTCGGATATTATGTTTTTTTTCTATACTAAATTTTGCCCGTGGCTCCACCCACTTGTATGTCGGATATCGCAGTAAAAGTATACCTATGTTCTTTCTCAAGAATCAAAGTATGTTCACGCCAAATTTGGTTAAAATCGGTTCAGCGGTTAAGTCGTGAAAGCGTAATAAACAGACTTAGAATAGAATACATACAGAATACTTTTGCATTTATAATATTAATAGGGAAGTAGGACCTGGGTCGGTGGCAGAACCCCTTTATTTAAGTTAACACTTCTGTAACAAAAGGCCTTCTTGAAATCAAGAGTACTTCAACTTCTGTTAATAAATCTTTTAATAAATCTGTTAATAACCTTTTTTCTCTCTTTCTAAATCTTTACTGTAAGTATTTTCCTTTTTTCGGCACAGTTATTACCGGATTGGAAGTATTGATATTTATTTTATTCTTATCTGTTTATCCTAGCTACTGTTGAGTGCACACCCCAGACTGAGATAATCTGGTCTTCTCTGAATTATCTACATTCATAAGCCGCAACGTAGTTTCTTAATAAGGTTTTAGAAAAATAAAAATATTAGGTAAAGTATGTTTTTTTTTTGTAATCTTATGATATCGTATCGTAATCTATCGTATTTTCAAGCATCTTTAACATGCTTCCGACACTTCTTCCTATACTTCGTTCCGACCGGGGTCCATAGACCCCTCACGCCGTTTTTTTTTTAAATACAACTCCCGCATTATTAATACATTCCTGTATCGCGGATGACTTTACAAATATACATGAAACGGACACAAAGAATACGCAGACTCAGAACAACAATTTGTGGATCACACAAAGTGTCGTCCCATGTGGAGTTTGAACCCACAAAACTCGGCGTAGTAGGAAGCGGCGAGGTGACCGCTTAAACCACTACGCCATCCGTGCAGTCGCACGTTTACTAAAAGGGCGGCAATCTTTAATTAGACCCAATGATATTGATGGTGATTCATACTTAACTTAATTAGATATATGGTAGAATTTTCAAAAGACAATTTAGTAAAATGGAAAAGTAATAAAATCGATTAAATTAACTAAATCATACCGTTAAGTAAAATAAAACAGTGGCACTGCCGACAGAAGTAAAAACTTGAAAATCTAAATATCTTGGATTAAAAAAAAAAAAAATTTGTTTTTTTTTTCGAAAAATTCCAACTTGAACATATATCTATATTGTACGTATATACACAATATATGCTTTAATTATATTTAGTTATATTGTCAATGTATTTCAACCCAAACTCAACTCTCGTGTAAACGGGGCCAATTTATGTAGATACTTATATACAGAGGTGTCGGTAATGGTAAGGGCAACAGTGGCAAAATAAAGTCAGCCAGTTCAATGGTTTTTTCCCATCTCAAAAAATATATTCTTTTGTTTGTTGTTCAAAAATGCCCAACGCGCCAAAAGAAGGTTTCACTTCAAAAATACCTCAATAAACTATAAAAATATATTCTAAACTAAAATTAACGACTAAAGAAAGGATGATTTGTAGAAGTATTTAAGAAAAGAGCTGAAGATATTAAACAAATTAGTATAGGCACAAGGACCATTAATGTGGCCGCAGATAATAATTTGTCAAAAGTCGATTTAAGCTTTGCGTTAAGTAATTTGATTTTAAAACTCCTTGTTTTAATGTCTGTCAAGATATTTTGCCAAAATTGATATTATAAATTAGATTGACATCTGTTTTTGTTCGAATTCCAAAAAAACTATTTCTTTTAAGGTATCTTGCAACTTAATACTAATCATGAATCTGTACCAAAGTCACCTTTGACAACGTGAACTAATCCTAACAATATCGACAAAACAAGCCGCTTATATAGACATACCACCATTTTCTATACCTCAGATAATATGTAGTAAAACCGTGAACAACGGGTAGGTCGTTGTTAGCATAATCTGGTAAAGATATTTCTGTTAAAGTGTCTCAAAGGATAGCTAAGCTCCACAATACGAGTCTTTGTTAAAACAGATTTAGACAGAAGAGAAAAATACAAGCCGCCGGATGTTCCACTGAGGTAGTATTCACATAGGAGTATTAAGGTCTTAGATTAAATAAGGTAGAAGGTTTTCTCTCTATGAGAACGACTACCTACGATACCAGGGTTGAATGACATACGACCTTTAATCTTTGAAACGTTTGAATAATAGAACACATTATTTATATTACAAAAATCTATGTTAGTTCTTTTATTTAAGCATCTAGTAGCATTTATTAAGCATATAGTATTGTTATAAAATATCTACTTCGCGTAATGCAACTAACATGCATATTCGATTAGGTAGATATGATGGATGTACCTACTCCAGCTGACAGCATTGCATGCAAATGCATTGTAGGCTTGTTGCATATACCTAATTCAAAGCTTGCACGTATAAACAATACTAATAAAGTGTGTAAAAGGTGTAGTGTTTCCGTAAACTGCTAGTAAAACGTTAACCAGAATATTTTTTGTATCAATATCTGAAATATGTCACTACAACAAGGTTGTACGAGTACTCGTATACCTAACAGTAGATGTACTCGTAATAGTATACTCCCGCTCTCAGCAGTTTCACACATTAATATGATTAATGCTCTGCGTAGTAGGGTCGTAGTTTTTTTTTTTTTTTTGTTGTATTTACATTATATGCATGTACGAGTATGATGCATATGTTTATTTCCTTGTAGGACATGCCCAGCTGACTGTTTTATCGTCGTTGTCGTTTATTGTGTACATTCTATTTCAATCTCGATTGCTGTCATCTTTCAAGTGTTCAATTGTAAGCTGTGCGTGACATTTAAATGTCAACCTACTATTTTAGGAGGGCCTATAAATATTTGTAAAGATGTCCTGTAGTAAGTCTTATCATAATAATAGTATAATCAATTACTCTGCGAAACCGGGGTAGATCTCTAGTACGATATAATCAAATTACATATTACGGAAAAATCTTTTTATTATATTTGTGAGATCGAGAGTAGATCGGAACTGAATTTTGACCGATTTTGTATTACGAGAATTGGCCTTCTGCGCCTTTGCCTTTCTTGACATTTTTTTTTTCGGCCAAATTTTTCCTGTGGCTCTACTCGCATTAATGCTGTAAATATTGTTTTGTAGCAAGGCTTGAAATAATGACTGATTACTTCGTTTTTCTTAAATCTGAATATTTATAATGCCCGAGTGCCGAATTAGAAGCACAATGCAGACAGTAATTACTAGACAAAATTACAGTAGTTTGAGCACCTTTACTTGGCATAATCACTGGCTGAACGCCTCCGGGCCGTGATTAAAATCGAAATTGACTTTGAAACGTAATTTGATGCGAAATCACAGTGACACCCCGTAAAAGGGGTCTTTATCTTAAGTGAAATTTGTGAGGCGGGCAACTCGATGGACTGATTAATACTGTAAGTGAAAGATAATTGCATTCATTGTGCTTATAAATATTGCGGCTTTGTTTTATTTAGAGTGTCAAGAACGCCTCGGTTTTAATCAGCTTAATATACCTTTGAAACGTTTTCACACCTGCAGTTTAAGAATCATAAGTACATTACCGCCCTTTGAGTTCTGATTACCTCACTGTATGAATAGCACTCTACGAAAAAAAGAGTGGCACTCCGGGAGATAAAAGTTCTATTACAGATGGGTAAGTATTTTTACATATTTTTATAATTGACAGTGATCGGCAGTGCTAGTTTTGTTCAGATTTCCTATCTTAAAATACGCGACTCTACTACTCTCTACTCTACGACTCTACTGTTGTATTGATAAGGAAATGATAATAATCTTCCTACTTAAAATGTAAAGGAATAAAATTCATATCAATATATATGTGATGTAGTCTTATATGAATACTTCTAACCGCTAAGAAAATTATAATTTTACATTGCTTGTTAAATATACTCTAGTTTTTGCTATAGACAGACACCTTGGGAGAAATAAGCTTTAATATATATATATATATATATAACTCGATAATTTTACATTATATGCACTTGATTATGTTATAACTTTAAAAATAATTTTAGCCATTTTTTTTTAAATAAGGCCGGTTTACACGACATACATTGTCATGTTATGCAAAAACTTACCTACTGTACTCTGTGTCTAAGCTCAAATTTATTGAAAAGTGTTTTTATGGTTGCTTTTCACCGGTTTTCTGCGAGGCCATGGCATCACTCCCGTCGAGCCTACCCATTTGTGCCGAAGCATGGCTATCACTCGGTTACGAGCACTCTTGTACTGTATTTCGCTAATAGTCAACTCGACTCTTCAAGGCGTCCAAACGATTCACGAATTTTAAATATTAATAAAGGTGTTGCGTAAATACATTTTATAACGGGCCGTACTTTGAGAAGGCTGGTCGAATTTAACACTTTAAGTCTTTGTAATTTAGTACTCAATAAATTTTTCTAATATAATTCCTCTAATGTTTTCACTAATGTTGAATAGTGTTAGGTTTTTCTCTTTTGTAATTTGATTATAGATGTAAGTTCTACACTTAAATTTCTATAAGTTTCACTTCGATAAATAATCGTTTTTTGTATGTTTTATATGGATTCACTGTTAATATATGTAGAATGAAAAATTACTCACGTCTGGAAGACCGAGATAGTTTGCTTCAAGTTGCTTAGCAAGCATATCAAAGGAAATTGTTACAAAGTAACTTAAAATTAGTAATTGACACCTGCGAACGCAGAAAAATCGGACGATTCCAATGATATACAGAACTCATTTTACATATTTTCGTCTTTAATAGCGATTGCTTTTCAAGTATCGAATTATTCCGATTCTCTATTAAAAGTACTTATAGGGATATTCAGCATCTAGTTCTTCTACTATAGGATCTTTTTACAAATCTATAAAAAGTTTAATTTCTAAGAGAGACATCTGAAAAATATCGAGTTATGGAATCGAGAATGAATTTAAATATATCGATCCTGTGTTTCGTTGTACTTTGAGCGCTCCTGGGCGCAAAAACTGCTTGTCGTTTTGTACCCAAATTACAATAACCATTAATATTACACAGCCTTTATTTGATACTTTACGGTATTTATTTGTATTCACTGAATAATGTGAAATTACAAAATCTATTTGTACTTTTACACTTAAAACAAACAAAGGCATTAAGTCCCTATTATTAGACATAACAAGATACATCTTATTGATTGAAGGGCGTATTTTCTTTTCATCATTTTTTAATAATTTATTCACAAAAATAATCAAATGTTTACTTTAATAAATTCCTCGCCAGGCTACACAGCTTGTTGGAATTGGTGTTTTGTGTCTAAATGTTGTATAACTAGATTAGAACGTGACTTTAACTGAATATTATTTTACAAGATCATTGCTGTGTAAAACCTGTCTGCTTTATATAAAATTCACCAAACACATCGAAGCTCTCAATTACGTAATTTTGTTCAAACATTAACAGCAAAAATAGTTAGTAAGAAACGTTCAAAATTAACTTGAACACGGCTCGTAATAACTCGTTGTCAACGCATCACTTAAGACTTAAGTCATTAATCATAACATCAAAGAGCTTTTCTAACCATGACTCACGTGAAAAGCAAATTTCAAGGGTCAAGAATTCTATTAACTCTGTACTTAGTTATACCTCTCTAAAGGGTATATTTTTCTACGCGTCGCGGTCGTGTTGATGCGGTCGCTTGCTTGCCTTTTACTTTAATATTAAAAGGCCCTGAGATAATTGAAATCCTCACCGCCCACCCGGTGGAGAGTATAATGAAGCTGTTATTCTGGCTCACCCTCTTAAGGGCTTAGGTTAGTCTTCTCGTCCGTCCCGTCTCACTAATGAAAAATTACCTTTTGTCAATTAATACAAAATATTTGAATATTTAAAATCAATGAATTAAATTTAAAAAACATTAATTTATATTTTATCACCCCTAAGGCGTCGGCCTTCCATCGTAGATCAACTGGTTGCGGGTTTCAATCCAACTCAACGTATGCCAGTCAGAATTCATTTCTTCATACATAGAATACTAGAATAAAAAATAAGCATGCCAAGCAACGTTTGTGCTAAAGAGATGAAATATTGTAATTTCTTGGTTTTATATTTAAATGTACTGATAATGTAATATTTATTGCACCGAAATTAAGAAACAAGTTATAGAATTCGTTAGTATTTCTTATTTCTTCTATCGTGAATACGAAAACCTATTCATTTGTTTTTAAATATTTCAAAATATATAGATTACATGCCAGCTTGAACTCATATCTAGTAGACTTAATAATAATACGAAGATTGCTAAATTACACATGTTTCAAAAGTCTGCACTACTATCCATACCTACTTATATTACGCTTTTCACCAAATACCGCCACCACCACCGAAACCACAAAACCGATTTAAAAAATTCTTTCACCAATGGAAAGCTACATTATCAGCTAGTGATAACCGACATACACTGAGGCGGAGGCGCGGGCAAAAGCTAAGTACAAATAAATGTTTGTTACAATTTGAATTCATCATAGCCAGAGACTGAAAGAAGCACTTTATATTACCTTCTCTTTAAAAATAGAACCTAAAACTCGTATAAAGCCAATGAATGTAAGTGAATGATTTATTGGATTCGCTTATAGATTGCGAAAACGACGGTCCCGTCGGTTCACCCAATCTTGTCTTGATCCCAATTCGAATCATGCAGTGAAGAAATATACGCACGACAAGCCTGAACAAGTCATGTAATTTATTACTAAAACGTTTTCGCATACAGCAAAGTAATATGACGACATTTTACCTAATACTGTTCCCGAAAAAATGTGGTGTATTCAATAACTTTTGTATGAAAGTAGAATTTAAATGGCATATGAGGACTCAGGATTCAATAAACTGCGCAAGAAAGTGTTTTTTGTCTGTTTTCTTTTTGATTATATTACGAACTCCACATGGCTCGTATCCTTTATTGTTTGCAAATAATTACATTTATCATATCTGATAGAAAATCGTTGTTTAATCTTATCTAATAGTAAATAAATTGCACTCGGAGCGAGTAAAGACATTTTGGGGGGACTAACTTAACACATTAAAGGCATAAATATACTAGTTTTTAACACGCTTTATTAGCTTGGTATGTATGTATCTATGTGTGTAACGGAATCTTCGAACGTGATTTTTACCCATTTCAAAACGTCGTATTAACTTGAACACACACCACACTTATCAAGGACCGATGACAATACAATAAGTTGATCAATTTTGCTCGATTATACTGATCTGGATCTTAAGGATTAATGGCTTTTTCCATGCCTAAAAATATGGAAGTGTCTTTTGCTGATATTGCAAAAATAAATTATAGTATAAAAAAAACAAAAAAAAACACGTTCTAAAGTGGAAAATCATTCTCTATGAGTTCAAAAAGAAAAATAATTTAATCGTAAAATGAGCAAGGTGCTTTTCAAGATATTTTGTAATATAATAAGTTTACTTTTACCAATAAAATATTTTCACAACAATTGCGTTTTAGCAGCGAATATGAACAATCACGCTGTAGGTTAACCTGCGGGAACTGTTAGTATAAAATAGAAAATTTCACTAAACGTTGCCGCGCTCAGTTCTAGTCCCTGGTAAATTTCACCCGTTAAAGCCGCTTTGCCATCTTGCCCCGCCTGCTGTTTGCCCCAACCTTTATAAGTCCGATTTAGTAAAACAGAACACTGAACATGAAAGTTAAACACATAAAAAAAACCATTCATCAATCACTGTCTGAGCATTTGAGAGTCTGAATGAAATACGAAATCGATTAAGAAAATTGAGAGTGCAAAAGAGAGAGTTAAAGTTTAGTCGAGTTAACATAATTTTTAAATGATCACTTTTTAAATTTAAGCTATCTGCACTTCTTATACTAATAAACTATATTTTCTAAACTGCAAATTTTCGCACTCTCAAATTATCTGACATCTACTTAAATTGCTACAAAGACTAATTATCCTCACGTATTATAGACGACATTGTCTTCTGCAAAACATAAAACGAAAAAAAAACGAATTTGGGAAAGACAGTCCTCGATATGTAGATGGTGAGGATAATTATTTTGTTGTATAATCAACTAATTCAAACTGTCTACATTAATGTTGAACGTCAATACATTCGGTGCATTTAGCAAATAGACCAATGTTTTAAGATTAATCACTAGTACGATCTTAAGACATTAGCCTCAATTTAGATGTTATGACGCAATTGAAATCACGAAGATCGGCTTAGCAACAGTTTGTTTTAGTCTACCTTTACTGGCAATTAAACATCTTACTGAAATTGTGGTTCTGGTGAGACTTTGGAAAACCTATAAAATGCGTTTCGAGACAGAAAACTAAATTTTAAATATGGTGAAAAGTACACATTAATCAGATACTTCTCTTGGCTACCATAGCCATCAGAAACTTGCAGTTGCTGGGCGGTATATATCTTACTTTTTATTTCTTTTATTTAACTAATTTTTTTTTAGTTTAGTACATTATGTACTTTATACTATGTATTCAATAATTTTGAAAGTTCGCTTTATCTTGTCCTACATTTTCTTATTTTACAATCCCAATATTGAATTTAAATTTTACTTACTACGCACGTCTCCATCACCCAAAGCTAGACTGATAGAGAGTGACCACGCGATTAATTTGGTAAAACGCGCTAATCCGCCGCTTTCAGCGGCTATAAGGCGCAAGTCCGGCCGCATATGGAATACTGTTCTCATCTCTATGCAGAGGCACCTCAGTGCCATCTTCTCCCTCTGGACCGCATCCAACGAAGAGCGACTCGAATCGTCGATAGCCCAAACACCTCCGATCGGATCGATCCCTTGGCGTTACGTAGAGATGTAGCTTCACTCTGCATTCTCTATCGCATTTATCATGGAGAGTGCTCCGAGGAATTGTTCGGACTAATACCAGCCGCAAATTTACGCCATCGTTCCACACGGCAAAATTTACGTCCTCATAACCTGAATAGTTGGCGCTCCACTACTGTGCGCTTTTCGAAACACTTTTTGCCCCACACAACCAATCTGTGGAACGGGTTATCGTCTGCGGTATTTCCGGACCGAAACGACCTTCAAACCTTCAAGAAAAGAGCGTACACCTTCCTAAAAGGCCGGCAACACGTCTGCGACTCCTAAATTGCCGACGTTCATGGGCGGCGATGGTCACTTTCCATCAAGTGACCTGCTCGTCTGCCCCCTCTAACATAAAAAAGTCCGCTTTATGCAATGTTTCCTAATTATAATAATCTTAAGAATATTGACTAAAGATATTTTAAATTCTCCACCTTTTCACAGAAAAAACAAAAGAAATTGTTTGATATGATCAAACGCATTTAATTACGGTATTCTCATCTTTAATTTGACCTTAGCATATTAATTGTATGTCTTTCACTTCTTTCTTTTAGCATAAAACGTGATATGTAAGAATCGCTGTGAAGCAACTCTTTTGTTGACCCTTGAGTTTTCCACCCCACCCTATTTTGTGAGGAGTGGCACTCCAGGGTCTGCAATGTGCTTGTGACTTTTGACTCGCATGTTTCCATGGTTCGACAATAACCATCATATGATCAATAAGTTTGTTTGCCATCCGTTGCCATCGATGCTCAATCTTAATGTTTTTTCATCGACAGCCTTTAATAGTCCACTGCTGGTCTTACTATACCACGCTGCCCAGACGGGTTGATATAAGGTTTGTCTCAAGATTTCAATATGATAAAAAGAAAAATGCTAGTCATTTTTTCATATTTCCGTATTTATATATTGCGAAATACAGGATTACAACACTTGTGATGTAATCAAGAAATTCCTCTTCATTTAGACTTGAACCTTATAAAATGCATGTAAACTTTTACTAAGTAACGTAAGCTTTACAAACTACTCAGGTTAGTAATTTTCATAGAATGGCAGAAATTCCGCAAGTTAATTTAAATATAAAACATATTAGATTCCATCAAAAAAACAAATATGATAACAAGATGCTCCTGCACTGAAACCAGTTATTAATTTTGTTTTTTACGGTGGCAGAGCCGTAATTGATTACACATGGGCATACCACTAAACTTTTTAAATTAATTATATTTCTGAACACATACATACGAGTATTATAGATTAATTACGTCTAGACATAGAACAAATTATCGATTTCGTCCCACAATATTTGTCCTGTGATGGAATCGAAAACATGACCTTTTGCGTATATATTATTATGTCATTTCAGTAACATTATTATATTATTCATCTTTATAGGTCGTATATATTAATATACGTGTACTTCCTATGATTGGTTTCCTGTACATCAACATTAATGTTACTAGATTGGAATAAAGCTTTTTGATGGATTATAAGAGAAAAGTTCACGCATCACTACCCAGTGAAATTAGTTTTGCCCAACTTATACTTGTGTGTATAAGTGAGTGTATAGGTGTGGTATAAGTGTTGTGTGTGAGAATGTGTTATAAGAGAACATCCTTAATATACAAACGAAGGAGCTCAGATCAGAGTAATTCGAAAATATTCCCCGACATCGTGTAAGTAACTTGGTGTATAGCATGCCACATAGCACAGTAATGGCAGCATAGTAACACAACACAACTATGGTAACCCAATAGCCTCCAAGATTTTCATGTATTTTCAAGTGATTTTAACTTAACCCGAGTTGCTTGCTCACGAATGTATATGAGTAATACGTAACATATGTATTTGACTTTTAAATAAGACAATCTAAGAACCTATCTGCACTATATACGAAGCTTAAATATAAAACCTTATAATATTTGGTTTAAAATTGTTTATATAATTAATTTATTAATTTATTTTTTATATTTTCGAATTACTCTGATCTGAGCTCATGGTATTAAATTAAGGTGTGTAAGACTCGAACATCCGTCTCAGAGTTGGTAATGATATTATCTGTTATTTTGCGGAGTAGTGTTCAGAAATGAAACAAAATAGATTATGAATGAAGTAGATACAGTACAAGTATCGAACACCACTTTATAATATTTTAAATCATCCACTTATCCCCAGTTTTCATATAATTATGTATGCCATAAAATGATGTCACAAGACAATTTTATGTTTTGACCACATTTAAATTCGTAGTAAGAAAACTTAATAGCTACGTCACGCTACGTTTCAGGACAGTACGAAACGATGAGGTAAGATCTGTGAACAAGTATCTACGGAAACTCTTGGGATCACGAATCACGGTCCGTTTAACAAACATTTGACAAATAGAGCTTACATTTACATACTTCTGAAATCTATGCATATTGTCACGTTAGCAAACCTAAAATCGGAACAATTAACTAGCTGTCGCTGACATCAGAGGTTTAAAAGATTATATTAAGAAGTTGGGATATCTATAGTAGCCATCGATCAGATTTCGCAAAATAAACACACTTAGCGGTTTCGGGTTGCGGAAAACATTTCGTCAACGAGGTTTAGCTGGAGCAGTGACATGGCTGCCGATTCTTCCACAAAACACAAGTAAACAATTCTGATTTACTTTATACACATATATAGTGGTGTGATACTAAAGTCTCGATAGGGAAGGAGTAGTCTGCAGAAGTAGATAACAAGAAATGTCTTTAGAAACATAAAAACATATCATCATTTCTATCTATATTACAAGTTCTTATGTTTTCAGTTTATAAGCCAATAGATTTATTATAGTCGTTAATAAAAGCATTATTTTAAATGCAAAGATGAATTGTAGTACCAAAATTAATCAAGTCTCAGCAGTAAAGCTTACGTCACTTTAAAAGACGGTGACAATTTTTTATCCGTGAGGAATAATGTTTCGGGCTTTAGAATAAAACATTGAATCTTTCGGTCGCTCAATCACCATCAATCCGATAAGTAATCGAGCCACAAATTGAACAGATGGATTATTCGAATAATGAGTACATTTTAGCCACTTTAATTTAATATAAATTTTACTAAGCCCCGACGCAATAAGTAAGAGGTGGTTAGGGTTAAAGTATGTATCTGTGTAGGTATCATGTGTCTGTGGCAGCATAGCTCCGAAACAGATGAGCCGAATTTGTTTTTATTTTTTTTCGAGGGTAACTTAATCAGAAGCATCCTTATAACTCAAGAAAATATGTTTAGGCGTTTAAAGATCATAAATTATTTTCTAATCACACAATTAATTCTAGGCAGGGGTATTTTTATATGTACTTTTTTTTTACTAAATTTTATCACGACTTGTAGATATAGAAAAGTTTATTTTAATAACTAATTCCGTATTACAGTAGTTGCATATGATTTGTAACATCTGACCTTCGATCTGTCGGCCAACTCTAGCACTCTTTAAGTAGTCAAAGTGAGTTATACACATCCGTCCCTTTTAACGAAATCACTTCCACAGATTGCAAGAAGTGATTTCTTTAAAAGATTGCAAGGAGGGGCTTGTGGGTAATCCGTGACCAAGTAGGTTAACACATTGCAAAGCTAAGCAATCCTAGCCAGGTCATTCTATAGATAGGTGACCATTTCTTTACGAATTGAGACACGGGAGAGGCACGAGAGGCCTCGGAGAGCACGTTAAGCCGTCGGCTTGGGTTACCATACGAATATCTGTGGCAATCGTTACGGGTAGTTTTGGAGCCCTAAACAGTCTTTCTACACAACTTCGAAATCGCCTACTTGAATTGTGGACGTCTGATGGTAATCGCTCCGCGTACAAAATCGACGTTCAGCTTTATCGTGGTAGACTTAAAGCCGACCCCAACCTAGTTTGGGAAAAAGGCTCGAAGGAACAACAACCGAAACTTCTGGAGATTGCAAGAAAACGAGGGGAACGATTTTACACATCAATAATACTACGACTGATAACAATTATGTATAATTGCAGGGTGTTAGCTACCTACCAAAATTTTATCACAATCGATCTTGTTGTTTGAGTGTAAAGAAGTAACAAATATGTGAAGGTATCTCACAAATTTTAGCCTTTATAACATTAGTGTGATTGTTTACTTTTGCCTAATTTGTCTAAATTTCTTATCTTATCTTAAGTTATATTAAACTACTACCAAAAAAGTCGGCTAAAAGCATATACCTGAGATTTTTATAAGTTTATCTATCCACCTTATCGGTAAACGTCCGACAGTCATATTTAAAACGCAAAAATAAGATATTATAAGAGTGGAGATCGCGGTTAGGCAAACGTGACCTAGGGCGCTCTGCAGCACGATAGACCGATGACCTAAGGAAATTGAGTGGCAGCTGATGGACGAGGACTGCCCAAGACCGAAATGGTTAGCGCTCCTTTGGGGAATAATTCGTTCAGCAGTGGACGGCGATATACGGATGATGTCAAGAAGTAACATAGAAGTTGTTTTGTTCAGACTGGCGATCTATTCCATATGTGCAGAAAACGTAGTTAAGCCGCACTAAGAGCATAAGAATAAATGAGGATGGGGATCTAACAAATTAAACAGCATTTTGCTGCCAGACATCTGTAACTGAAAAGCCAAATGTGCGTGCCGCTCATCCCTCTAGTATCCCGAAATAAGCTCAGATAATTTCACTCATTTAGTGAGAAGCAATGTATGAATTAACACAGGTTTTCTTTGAAGCCGTGGTATCACGCCGGTCTAGCCAGCCTATTTGTGCTGAATCAACACTCAAGTCAAATTGACTCTGCCGTTTGTGTGATTCAATACGCTTTTGTACCATCGGCTAGACTCATAAAGTTTAAGCTGACTTAATATTAATATACAGAGTAGAGACATAGCTGAAGTATTAGACAAGAATTCTCAAACTATATTACATAGAACAGGGTCTCGTCTGAACTTTGACCGCTCGAGCACTTCAGTTTATAGGTCAAGACATAGACGTTCCGTATTAATTTCATAATGTGAAAGGTCGCATACCATTACATTCTTGACCATATTAACTAATATGCTCATGCAAATTACCTTAAAGTATCAAATAGCAATACTATATTAAAATTTTATTTTTGTTAGAATAAAATCCGAGTGGTATTTATATTTATTTAAGACTAGCTGAGCCCGCTACTTTGTACGTATGCAATTCAGCTTTTTATATAATTAGGGACTAATTGTATTCATGATAAAAAATGTTGTTATCGTGTCAAGTTTTTTTTACATTTTCACACTGCTCAAACTTTATCTGTATTTCCACAAAATGAGCTAAATCGGTCCAGCTATTCTCAAGTTTTAGTAAAACTGACGAACGGCAATTAAGTTTTATATATAAGAAGAAAAAGATATACGGTTATGCTCATGTGTGTATTTCGATATGCTACAAAATTTGGTCTGACAGAGAGCCCTGTTATGTTTCCTAACCCTTGATTTGCAGGTGTTCAGGGGCGGCGGTAGTCACTTCCCATAAAGTGACTCGCCCGCTCGTTTAGCCTCTCGTTTCTTTAAAATAAAATGTATTTTTTCTCAACTTGCAAACCCCTTGTTATTCTTAACACAGTGCGGTACATTTTAAAGCTAAAAAAGGTTTCTCTGTAAAACACTCGTTTCACTAGTTTTATTCTTTATACGTGCAAACATTTAGAATGTTCGTTTGCACAACAAAGGACATAGAGACTGCAGTCACGTGACAATGAAAACCAGTAGTTTACGCACCAAAATGTTAACTAATGGTATTAGACAGTTTATATCCTCAGCGTTAATATAAGTATCTCATTTAAGCATTAGAAGTATGTAATATATCTTCATCATCAGCCTATCGCAGTCCACTGCTGGACATAGACCTCTCCCATTGCACGCCACTTAGATCGATTTTGGGCTTCTCGCATCCAGCTTCTGCCAGCCATCTTGCGCAAATCGTCACTCCACCCGGCCTGAGGGCGTCCTACACTACGTTTGCCGAGACGCGGTCTCCACTCAAGAACTCGTGTTCCCCAACGGTTGTCAACGGTTGTCACTGCCACTTGAGCTTGCTGATTCGGTAGGCTATGTCGGTGACCTTGGTTCTCTGCCGGATCACCTCATTCCTGATGCAATCCCCTAGAGAAAGGCCGAGCATAGCACGTTGAGCGTCTTTGAACTTGTGGACCAGCCGTACGTCCACGTTTCGGCTCCGTATGTCATGACGGGTAGGACGTACTCATTGAAGACTCTCGTCTTAAGACACTGTTGGATCGACGATGAGAAGACTCGACGTAGCGTCTCAATATATCTTAACTTATCTTAAAAATAGTATGCTATTATAGAGGTGCATGCATATTGCAAAGCTAAGCAATCCTAGCCAGGTTAGATTATGGATGTGTGACCATTCTTAGCACATTGAGACCCCTCCGTGCCTAGGAGCTGTCGGTCGTCGTCGTTAAGCGGTCAGTCCCGGTTGCCATACGAATATCTGTGGCAATCGTTACGGATAGTTGTAGCCCTAAAAGTCCGACAATAGTCGGTTTACAGAACTTGGATATTGCCTAGTACAGTCGGATGGCAGTCATTTAAAATAAGAAATCGAGGCTCAGCCATGTCGTAATAGACAAAAAGCCGACCTCAACCTAGTTTGGGATAAGGCTATTAAGGATAAGACTATTATTGACTTGATATATTTTAAGAATTGAATTTCGAAGTATGAATTATTACACTCTATCAAAACTCTATACTCTATCAAAACATAAACAGAAATTACCTTCAAAAAGTAAATAAAAAGCAGCATTTCTGCCACTTTTGAAAACATTTTAAGTAAAAGTACTGTAAGTGTGTTTAACGGGTGCTTTCAACGTTTTCGCATTACATGCACTAAGAATGAAGTGGGTTTGAAGTGCCATTTACTTCTGTCACCTCACTTTATTACTCCTACTTTAAAGCTCCTACTTTCATTTATACCACATTAAAGACATTACAAGTAAGAAAAAAAATTAAAATCTCTTTTTGACAGAAAATATCGATTTCATTTTCTGTTATTAAATTTACTCATTTTCAGGTTTTAAAAGATTTATAAGTATACTAACAAAAAGCCAGTCTAAGGGAAACATTTTTTTAAAGTATACTGAAATTGTCATCACAATGGTGCAGACTCTACCAAAATTGTTTTCGTATTAGTACTAAAACTCAAAAAAGTAGAATTTAATTCAAGCCTATCGTCCTGTAATTAATCGACAGAAGACTTCAATTGCAACAAAACGAACAAAATACATAGATGGCATATGTAGAAGCAGTTACAGTGTATACAAACCCACATCGAAGGCACCTTTTACAAAGTAACTGACAATCTAATCTCGATTGCTTGCCGCATGACCGCTCGTGCTAACACAAAAATTAAAGGTAAAAGAAACAACCGCCACATAATACTTCCAAGTTGATACAAGTTATTAAACTAATATCTTTCAGATTATTAGGGAATACGTATTTAGGCCAAAAGTGGTGTATTTGGTGGGAATATATATCTATAACTTGGGCCGGTTGATTGTTCAATAAATGTTGAATGTAGTGGGCAAATATTTTTTTCATATTCTAGTGTAAATATTGGTACTAGCATGAGGCCTTTGGACGATTCCCAGACCGGACAAAATTTTATAGGATTTTTTTGAGAGTTGCTTCTTATAAAATTTCATTAAAATGGGTCGAGCAGTTTTGAAGATTATCCTGAACAAACAAACAGATAGACTGACAAAAAATATTTAAACTGGTCTTTAGGTGTAAATAACCGTGAGAACATGAAAAAAAACTTATTATTTGACATTACGAACAGACACTTCAATTTCATTTATTTGTAATAAAAATATGCAATGGGAGAGGCCTATGTCCAGCAGTGGACTGCGATAGGCTGATGATGATACGTAAAATAAAAATAAAAAAACAGTTTGCTCAAGTTTCAAGTTCCCTTAATCACATTCCGATATTATTGTACATTCTGTTATAGATAACTATAAAGTACAACATGTGGAAAGCCAATATATCAATAACAATTGTAACTCAAACGAATAAGGTACAATTTTGATTGCAATCTAAAGTTAGATTAGACGATATAAGCCTACCTGTAAAGTATACATAAGTGTCTTTTCCCCTAACCGTTGTTGAAAGATAAAACATTGAGGTTAAAATGTATTCACACACGGATAGGGAGGCAACAGGGCGGAACAACTGTACTGCGGTAATGAGATTCTGTTCAAGTAGGCGTACTACGTAATGTAAAAGTATGGAGTCAAAGGAAATTAAATACTTTTAAATCCTGTATATTATTTTATAAAAATTAGTTTTATGTTATGGCTGTACAGGCTTTGATGATTTGAAATTCCATTCGATTTTATTTTCGTTGCCGTTGGCATCCAGCAGCTAGTATAGAGAAGTGTTTTTTATGATAAAGGGGGCAAAAAAACGGAGGGGTCATCTGATAGTGGGGATGGTCACTTACTATTGCTGCCCATGGTCACATAAGTGTCACGAGAGTCTTCAAAACTATTATTCGACTAACTTGGGATTAACAACATGCGCGAGGAATAAGGATTTATCTTCAGTTATCTCGTAATTGTGACCTAGTGGTATTTTTCTTAACTGCAAACATCAGCTGCCAGTAAACATAAGCTATCCAATAAATCTTGGGTTTTTTGCTTGATTCCGTATTTTGTGGCCCAATTTGTGGTTTTGCAAAATTAAATGCGATGTTGGCTTCGTAAAACTGATTACTTTTATAAATCTTGAATACAAGTAAAAATATGGTCAGAAGCTCATTCGTTCAGAAATATGAATATAAAAATATGAATTTTTCCCTACTCCTCTTTTGTTTAATGTGTCGGATGTACAGACTAGGAAACATGAGCAATATGTTGGTATACCTACATTTTACAATCTCAAACTGTGATACTTACACTACTGAGAGCACAGAGAAATTTTGTATGATTAGATTACGAGATTACTTAGTCAATTGCAATCTGCCTGGATATCCCGAGAACTTCAATTCGTTCCCTGACCATAGACCCACTTGTCATGGACTAAATGTGGTTTTTAACCTACTTGAATGAAATGAGGAGGTTCTGAATACGTCTCCTTTTTCTTATGTTTGATCCTAAACTCCATTATTTATGAACCAGTTTTAAAACAAAAACATTTTTAAAGGGTATACTTTACGTTCGGTCCCATTCAAATTTAAAGAAAAAATTCAACCCCTAAAGGAAAAAATTGAGAAATGAATAAAATAGTTCATACAATTTTATTTATCATAATGTAGGTACGTTGACGTTTGTGATACTTCTAGTTAATTATTAGCTGCCCCGTCAGACTTCGTACTGTCAAAAGTTATTATCCTGTCGCAGTCCGACAGAAAAAAATCCGAACAAGCACGAGTCCGACTCTTCCGAGCGCTCCGTACAAATTTGTAGGTACATAACTATATATAGGTAGTTCAGGAATCGAGTATCTCAATTTTTTTCCGAGGTTTCCCCAAAATTCAGTTTCCAAAAGCCATACTTATTATA
Organism: Arctia plantaginis; assembly: GCA_902825455.1. Taxonomy (NCBI): domain Eukaryota; kingdom Metazoa; phylum Arthropoda; class Insecta; order Lepidoptera; family Erebidae; genus Arctia; species Arctia plantaginis. Next base: position 3,676,308 of record CADEBD010000284.1, on the reverse strand, counting down.
TTATTGTTTTTAAATAACTGAAATTGTGGTTTACATAATAGTTTTTGCTGCCCACATGGGACAACACTTTGTGTGATCCACAAATTGTTGTTCTGAGTCCAGGTGTTCCGTTTCATCATTTCACGTCCAGGTTTGTAAAGTCCTCCCCGACAGTTAATACCTACCTAAATTAGTTAGGTAACCTAATCGAAGTTGTTTTTTACTTAAATATCAAATTTAATCCAGAAGTATAAGAGAAAAATTAATAAATAGTATCACATTGTACACCAAAGTTGAAAAAATATTGTCGATAATAGTGTTCGATTTCGATGTTTGATTACTTTAAAAAAAGACTATATTTTTTATGCTTTAATTACAAATTTATAGTTCTTAGATTCTTCCTGTACTTGTAGTATAAGACGATGTTACTTGCCAAATTTCATAGTTCTAGGTCAACGGAAAGTACCCTATGAATTTTTATTCCTTTGAGAGTTTCGAAATATGCGTTTTTTGCGGCATAAACGCCTGTATCTTTTTACACTAACTTAGAAGTTTGATTTTACAGCTTCAAGGGATTGTAGACCTGAGTATATGGTGTACTAAACCTGTATCAACTCGATACTTCCACACGTTATCAAGACGAACTTTATTTTGGGCAGACACAGATAAATTTTTAAAATGTTTGACAGCTAGGGACAGGTGTTCTAATTTACTCTATGTTTTATATGAGATAAGAAAAGCGTCGGTTTTACTATTTTCTCGCAATTTTTTCTCTCCTTAAAAATCTTTCTCGTATCTTAACAAAATACGAAAAAAAAGTCGGCATAGATCAAGCCGTTCTCTAGTTTTCCACCTAGCAACACAATTGGCGATTCATTTTTATTTATTTAGATTATAATAGGCATGATCTTGATATTCCGATGCAGGGATAACTTGTGGACATGTATACATCTACCTGCCTAAGAATTTACTTAGTTTAGTTAATGGTTATGTAATGTGTGATAAAACGTTACTAACTAACTAAATTAATATTTGCTTCTAAAAGCATCTCTTGAAAAAGTTCCAAAATTCAGCATACAGCATGCCATGGGCATGCAAGCCGTTTATGAGCCTATATAAATGGCCTATAATAACTTATAGGCGTACAACTGCATAACTTTTAATGATGAACTTCCCTCACCTTAGTTATTATTGGAACATGAAAGATAGGCATTAAAATAAAATCGAAGGGGTAACGTATATTTTCCGATCCAATGCTTCTATCCGCCTACGCCACACATTACTAAAATACGAAAACATGAATATTGAAACAACGCTCATCACTCCATTATAATAAAATATACATTTCTCTATCATATAAACAGTTATATAAATAGTTATATATCTTATTTTTCCTATTCCTTACTAGATCTAGTTACTTATGTTTTTGTATTGTTATATTCTAGGCAAACGAACAGACAAACTTAAATGATATTAAATTGCATTACGATAGTGCTACTTATTATTTTCGGTGAATCTATAAAATATTTGAGTTATGTAATACTAATAGCATTAATTCCTCTGTGATAGCCCTAATTCAGTGTCGATCCTACACAACGGCACTAGTAGAATATCTTTCTCTTTAACCGCAATCGTCGGTTTGATGAAGGTACTACTACTGGATAGTAAACACAAAATAAATTTGGATTTACCATCGCTGACACAAAGTACCTACTTATTTGCAGTGGTTACCTCTGTAATAAAAATTAATAAAATTTGTGTTTATCTGTTTAAAGGTCAATAATTATCAACAATATTTACCAAATTTTTATACTCACAAACACAACCGTTAAGCATAAATTTATATTTTAACATTCGTACAAATTAAGCAATCTCTAGCAGACATGTCTTAACCCATGTCACACTTAAACTTTGGCTTTAAATTTCATCACATCAAAATTAATCAGTCCATTTGTAACAATTTTCTGTAATATGAATATAATAAATCCCAAATGCCAAAAATTAAGACGACTGGATTAATGAATTTCAATGTTTCAAAAATGATACATTTGTGTGATACTTAAATTACCAATAAACATTTTGAACACCCAGGTCAGTTTTAAAAGCAATTTAGACATTGTTAAATGTTCAAATACACGATGCATTTTAGTCTTTTGAAAGTATGAGTTCATTAAACATGAATGAAGGACCTGTCTTTTTCAAAGATACATAATAACATAAGAAAACTATGTCAAAAAGTTTGGTTCACTTTTATGTTTTCGCTGTTCTGAGGCTTTGATGAGATTGACGCAACTCAAAAAAGAAATGTAATTTTATAGACATGTCCATATTTTGTCTCTTTTATTTTTATTCGTCTGGTTTTTTTTTGTCCTTTTTATTAAATTACATATAATATTAAAGAATAAGTAGAGTGCAAGTTTTCTGCTGTTTATAATAGGAGAAAGACACATCTACTATTAAGTTTAACGTATTTTTTTTTTCCTAAGAAAATACTAACACATGTGCTGTAATAGACAGTGTGCGATGAGTAAGGTTTTTGAAAAAAGTAATTTCATACTTTAAAATTATAGTAATGAACAATAAGCATTACTTACACAGAGTATCATTGAATATCATCAATCAAAGGTAATAAATTATAAGGAAGCTACATATAGACCTGTCGACGGAAGACTGATACGATAAATGGAAAACATTGTTATATATTCACCATTGACACTCGTCTGCGCGCTGGACTGAAAACTCGATTGGAAACCTGACCATGTTTCAATATGAAAGACTGCAGTGTGTAGCTTTATTAGATAATAGTGTTAGACAGACACATATTGAAACTGGAACTTTATACCTTTGTTATAAAAAAAATCCATTTCGAGCGTACAGTGAATTCTGTAATCGTATCGTATTAACAATGATACTTAATAATGATAAACGTAGAAGCTTGTAGATGTATGAAATATTGTCCATCAAACTATTTATTGTTAATATCAACATCAACAGCCTATAATAGTCCACTGCTGGACATAGGCCTCTCCTTAGAAAGGAGGTTTTGGCCTACTATATCTCGCTGGCCAGACGGGTTGGTATAGGGTTTGTTTCAAGTTTTCCTTCTTTTTGCAGTGCTGTTGTTCCTGTGCAGTTGGTTCCCTTAGTCGGCTCTTACGACACCCACGGGAAGAATAGGGGTGGTGACATTCCGTATTCTTAATCCGTCACCACACGAATAATTTTTAATATATATATTAATATTGTTAATATAATATGTTTTAATTATAGCATGCATAAAACAACTTGAATAAAAAATGAAAATTCTTCGTTTTACTTATGATCGAAAACAATGCACAAATTTAATTAATTAATTTAATTTTACATTTAATTTTACATTTTTTTTAAAGGCTTACTAGCAACGGAAATTACTAGTATTCCCGTTAACCCCTCCAGCTAAGCTAAATTGCTTGTATTAGGAGTGGGTTCACGTCGGTAGTGTACTGGTCAGGATTCGAACCCACGATCTCTTGATCGCAAGTCCAATGCCTTAACCACTAGGCTACCGCCGCTTAAATATACATAGATTGTCAAAAACCAAACTGTCATCTAAATATAAAAGTAAGCCTTGTTTGAATTTTAAGTTCCAATTCAAGTAATCACGAAAAATTACAATTAAGCTAACATCAGAACATATAACGAGAAGTCATTATATGTACGTGAAATCACCTAGGTCTCTCACTCTTTCTGTTGGTAGCACACGCATGATCAACGATGTCAACAAGTATTAATCCGGACCGTAATCGTACTTAGTAATAACGAAGGGTGCAAAATGTGTCATCACGTACCAGTAATCCGTGGAAATTTACAAGTTGTCGGCTCAGAGAATAGGACACGTCGTTACGTTTGCTTAATTGACGAAGTTCGCTTCAAAATACTATGAACGGGTTCCAATCAACATGTATTATACTCCGCAAATTACTTCACCAAGTGATAAATGTTGAATATTAATTTAATAAGTTTTGTTGTATATATATGTATTTCGCAGGTATTGATTGAAAATTTCCTAAATCGAGATATTATTAGTGAACTGACTATAGATTTGATTGGACATTTGGACATTTTAATTGATAAATAAAAACAATAAGTATAAATTACGAAAAAGGAACGTAACAAAAGTATTATTCAACTTATGGTACATATAACTTTTGAAGTCTGTTTTTCGTCTAAAAGTAATGCATATCGTTAGGTATAGAAGATTAGTATTTTAGTATTTGAGAATAATAAATGAAATTTGGATATTTTATTTGACATATTATATTGTTTCTGCTAAATTTATTTAAATATACGGTTTTTCTTACTAGTAAATGTTATTTCGGTAATTGTATTGGGTAACCAAGTTAATATCGTCTCAGACTTATTGCCAGATTTGCAAAAGCTATAGTACCATACTAATGGTCACAAACAAATATACGAAAAATATTTTACAATATCCCCCGCCTGAGGCATTCCATATTTGAAATGCAGACAAGCAATTATAATAATATTATGATATGTCATGTGCCTCTATTATTAATCTATACCTATGTTCAAAACCACATCAATTTATTGCATATTATGGAATAAAAATCATCTTGTATAGAAAAATAAATTAATGATTTAAATTTGGAATCATCCACATTAGTGAATGTAAGAAGTAGACCGAAATATCGAAACCAAATAAATTCTTGTGAAGGTGGATAAGTTATAATAGGGTCTTGATAATAATAATAAATATTTATTTAATAAAGCACATTACTAAAAACCAATACTGTGTGACTTAAACTATACCCGATAGACAGACAGATAGGCAGACAGACTACAAAGTTATTCTATAAGGGTTCTAATTGTTCCTTTTGAGGTACGGAGCACTAAAAAAGACGAATAGATAAAGAAAATCCGAATTAACGACTAAAATCCTCTCGATCTGACATCAAAAGTGATCTTACGGTTTGCCTCAGGGCAGGTCGGCAAGATTTATGTGGGCCCTCGTTAAGGATCTCGTGCCAGATTGAGTTATAAATAAGAACCAGACGAAAACACCTGGGTTATTGCCCTCCCTGTTTGATTGATGTCCCACTCTCAATAACGCGTTGAGTAACGTGCAACGGTCTCGTGATTAATAGTATTAGATAGCAGTTCTTTTTTTGTTAGGTATACCTAGGCTATGTGGGTTATATGGGTATACTCACATCCACCCATCCACATCCACAGCCTTTAATAGCCCACTGCTGGACATAGGCCGTAGAGAAGGAAAACTTGACACAAACCCTATACCAATACGTCTGGCCAGCGTGGTATAGTAGGCCAAAACCTCCTTTCAGAGGAGAGGCCTATGTATACTCACAACTACTTAATTTTTTTATAGAATCGCAATAAAAAAAAATGGTGAAATACTCGATCACAGTACTTATTTTATTGTTATTTTAAATTGAAAATACCATAGAGTATATAAAAATGGCTATGTATTATTAAAATGAAATCAACAACAGCTGTATAGAAAAAAGAAATAACTTATTCTGTGTCCGTCCGGTTGCTCTATCTAATGGATTTGTTTAAATAAAAAATTCACACAGATTTGACATCAAAGATTTTACTGAAAATTACCTAACTAGTTATAAAGTTACATTTAAACGACAATTTCACAGATATATTTTCGTTTCTTCTACATTTGTTTCTTCTAAACTGAAGATTAACTTCAATTTAAATTGAAATAAGGTTGGAGGTCTAGATAAGCCATATATGGGCATTCAATTTAAATCTTATACTGCGGAGATGCATAGATCCGTCCAATTTCAATATTTTATTAGTAAGAAACAGCCAAAGTCAGATAGTCGTATAGTTTGATGAATGTTTAAAGTTATATCACCCACTACTTTAATTTTTACATGTTGTTTCTTAAAGAACTGAGGACCTGACCGGAAAATAGATGGTAAGGAGTTCACAAACACTACAATATCAGCGGTCTTAACCTCTTTAACAAACATGGTCACAGTTTGGACTCATTAAAGACATTATTTCTGTTTTGATTATGTAGTTTATGAAATAGGACTTCATATATTGACTAAAATATCCAATAAAATCGGATTTTTTTTGAAATGTTATGGCCGCTTTTTTATTTTTTTCCGTGCAGTGGTGCAATATTAAAATTGTATCAACAAAAAAATACCGAATCCATTTCATAAAAACGTTGAATGTGTGTTATGATTGATATGATATATATGTCAGAACAGATGTTGCAGTGGTTTAGGTAGCCACATTACTTCCGCTTCCGAGTATTGTGATCCATTTATTATTATTTTCAACCCGACTGTCGTTCAATATGTCAGTTCCTTGTGAAATTCTCTAAAATACCAAGAGTATTGTTTACAGGTAGCAAGACTTATCGTAAAATAACGTGGTTTGCATGCATTGTTTAACAGTAACAAAGATTTTAGCAAACAGCTTAAATAAATACCAACACTGCAAATGAATAAAGTTCGAATGAATAAATCTTGATTACATTTTTTAAACAGTCTAAAGTGAATATTTATAATGTATGTAAATGTAAAGAGCAAGAATGTATTTTACAGTAATTACCATACATTGCCGTCCTTTAGCAAAAAAAAAATCGTGAAGCTTAAAAAGTTGTTTTGGAAAAATGGCAAAAATTAAAAACTATGAAACAGATGAGAAATGATTGCTGGTGAAATAAACTAAATGAGGTAAGGAAACGCCAGAATATAGTCAATAAATTGAGTAGTTGTAATATTTTTTATTAGTTAAAGACTGTAGGTTATTGGCTTTTAAGCAATGTATTATGATTCCATTGCTTAATTTAATTATTTTATTAATGCTTAATTTAGTTGTTTGTTTCTGCTGACGCCAGGTGATCAAACAAATCCACCGAGCTCTTAAAAAATACATATAATTTACTGTCACAAATCTTCCGAAGTAGGTAGGTAGCATATACTAAGTGCTTTAACCTGATGAACCGTTTGAGCAACCAGTTAGTGGGTATTGTTAAACGTTTATACTAAAATACAATGTGACTCGAACGCTAAAAAGGATTAAAAGTAAAAGCTGTCAACATAAACAAGGAACTAAATGAATCCAACAAAGCGTAAAACGGTTTTAGCCGGATGTAGTACGGATGGAATGGAAGCCCTGCTTGCGTTAGCTGTCGTGACTGTTCGCCGCATATTGCCAAGCATTCTCGTGGTTAATATCAGCCAGACATATACCTAAATGAATACACGTTGACTCGTGATATGCGTAGTAGTTTAAATTCTTGCAAAGAGCGTATATTTGGAATGTTTATTGTAGATTCACGTTGCATTTTCCTTTATTCCTTTGCTTAAACAGCATTTTTAAGTAGTTGTACGTTCGAGTTGACGTAATAATATAATGTTGAACTTCACATCACGTCGTAAAACGTAATATAATGTCTCGAGAACGTTCCCTTAGAGAAGATTAATGACCTTTCAAAATGTGGGTCGACTCTTAAGTGCTTGTTTGTACAAACAAAGCCTTCGCTTTCAAGATTAAGTTTACTTTTGTGAGGATCCCAAGTTCACATGAATCCAAAATATGACAGTTTGTTTGACAATTCAATTTTAAATCATATGTTGTACTGATAATATAGCCGGTAAATAACTCTACACATCTAGAATGAGGTTTTTACTGTGAATTTAAGTAATTGTAACTGGCGCTCTATTTGTAGGAACTATAATGGGTAGGGTCACAAAAATTACGAACATTTACTCTTCTTATACTTATTAGTAAAACGCAATAACGGCATTCCTGTGAATACAGTTTTGATTACAAAATCGTTTGTATTTGACATTGATGGATAGATTCCGCAGCATAAAATGAACAAAGGAATAAGCAATCACGAAGTTGTCACCAAAATCAGAAATATTTGCTTTGATCCTTTAAAATGTTGATGAAAGTGAACTTTAATCCCTTCCCCTGATTGTTTTCGAAGTACACTGTTCTCAACTGTACTGAAATGGAGGATGATGAGATTATTTATTGAGAAACTGGCATTTTTCTAGGTTACGATAATTTAGTCCAAAAAATACGTGAAAATGCTTTAGCACTAGCTTTTTCTCGCTGAATCGCTCACCCGAAAATAATTTTCTATAATAATAATAATAATAAGGGGTTATTATTATTATTATTATATATACTAGGGCCAGACCCATCTCACAAGCTAGGCAGAGTCAGAACATACACTTTTTCATTTACAAGTTTAATTTCGGTTAACCGGCTCGGGCATTATAAAATAAAATATGATAAAATATAAAAAAATTATAAAATGAAAAAAAATATGATAAAATACTATGGTATTTTAACATAACGTGTCTTAACTGTGTTTACGTGTCTGATATTTTTTTAAGAATTTATTTTAAAAAAATGGAGATAATTTACATTCTAAGAAATTTTACTAGCTAAAGTTCCTCAGTAGACAAATAATTGATTATTTACCACCAAACTAAGCTCCACCAACCACTGGAATATATTCAGTAGTTTTTGATCTCGTGGAGACTGGCTTAAGGCGTGAGTTGGAGTGACTTAAGCCACCTTTATTCATTTATCCACTTTAAAATACCAATACCTGAAGATACCCAATATGTAAAAAGCATTTCGTAAAAGAAGTTGTTGTTGTTGTTGTTGTTGTTGTTGTTGTTTTTTTAAAGGACCACTCACATAAGTAGCCGAAGTTGATCAGATCTGTCAGCAGCCTTTCAATCAATTCATGTCTGGTATATATTTGATCTCCAAATCTACAAATGATAGTCAAATCAAGTCTGACATTACAATTTTAATGTGTATTTCGTTCCTGAATATATTTCTAAACCAAACAAAACCCTAACGTCATGACAATAATAACATTGCAAAACCAACTAATTGCAGTTTTAAGCTTTAATAGAATTTGAGGGGTTGGGTGTTTAGCTTTATTATCTCACGGATGATAATTGTATTTGTCGGAAACAAGATTATTTACGAGAACTGAATTAAATAAGCATCTATTATAGGCATTAAACAAACCAGTTTGCAGTAATTTACATTTTCAATCTATTAGAACTTTAACATATGAACGTCTTGTAAGTGACATAGTCAAGCGACTGCCTGAAAAACAGGTCTCACACTAAGCTCAGGCCTTTTGAAAAAGAATTCGTAATATTTTGATTTTACCTTTTAATATTCAATCTTGCACATTTTAGATTCGTTTTATGATAGCTTTAGTAACAAACAAAATATTTTCATTAAAAATTATAATTAGTAGAGTTTAAAACCCCATCTTTAGAGTTATATCTAAAAATAAATTTTCAAAGACAATAAATAACAAACTAACAGTAAGGAGTTATGACAAGGGCAAATACACAAGAAATGTTATATTTCAGTGGCAATGGAGGTATAACAGCCTGCCGACATTCAACCACATTGTCTCACCGGAAAACGTTGCTTTGCGTACCTTCCGGACCCGAGTCAAATGGGCGGGGCAAACCGTCCTCGCCAGACGCTGCCTGCAGACTTCATGAGTTACGATATAAAAATGTTTTGGATATGGAATTATCATACTTAGAAACTCCAGTAAAAATCCTTTTATATAATTGAAAAAAACGTACACTTTATTAAATTTTACGAGTGTAACTTAATAAGAATTGAAATCTGACTTAGATGATTGTACAAGATTGACTTAATTTTGCTCTTGACTGCATGGGTTTTTGTTGTGAACTTTATATATATAAAAATATGATGCGTACTCGCTATTTATCAGTAAATACATCTCAACAACAATTATTTTATCTAGGTTATCCTTGGCTCTGACAATTATTTACTTTTTGTCTGGGTTTTTCACTAGAATATGTTTCTTTCTTTTCTTTTTTCTTTTTTAAAAAGACAACTCCCGCATTAGGAATAAATCCTGTGTCGCGGGGGACTTTACAAACATACATGAAACGGACACAAAGAACACCCAGACTCAGAACAACAATTTGTGGATCACACAAAGTGTCGTCCCATGTGGGGTTTGAACCCACAACACTCGGCGTAGTAGGAAGTGGCGTGGCGACCGCTTAAACCACTACGCGTGTACGTGTTTATTCTAGTGAAAAACCCAGACAGTGTCCAGTATCTTTCTCAAGAGATGAGCATTGTTTATCTTTGTATTTCAGCGTTACTTCTATCTATTTTCATTGATTTAAATTACAAAAATCATTTTTTGTCTTACATTTGGTGAAATATGTTTTATATTAAAATTTTACTACATGAAGTTTCTAAAGAATATGAGAATGACACAAAAATATTTAATCTGTACTTTAAAAAATGTATAAATCATGTTATAAAAATAAAATATGAAGTACCGTATATAGTACTCTATAAAGTTTAAATAAAGTATCAGGTCCGACAAGCCGTATCTGTCCATAAACTAACACATTAAAACGTATTAACCCACAAAACTGAAAATATCTCATAAAGGTGTGATAGAATTAAAAGCTTTCCCTGAAAGCTCTTAAAACTATGAGAGAAAGTCCCTAAAGTTTGGCAAAAGGCTTAAGAATTACATCAACAACCAAACTAAAGCGTTGGGACTTTTGTTGGTTAGGTCGTTCTTTCGTCCCTCTATTTAATGCTGGACTTATGTTCGCCATTACTTTGTCAGCGAAAATATTGCGACCCAAAATAAGTGAGTTCATTAATCTTGCAAGTTAGTCTGGATGAAACCTTATATCTATTTAGTACATTCCTTCTTCAATGAAATAAAAATTATCATATTTTAGCCTATCTCTGATCTTTATTAGTATAATACTTTAAAAATCACAATTCTTTTAGAATACGTTTAAGTACAGCAAATTAAATAGGTTAAAGTAGTTTTCATTGAATGTAAATCCAACCTTAAATTACTGATTTTGTAGTTGCATTCGACTGCACGGATGGCGTAGTGGCTTAAGCGGTCGCCATGCCGCTTTCTACTGTGTTTAGTGTCGTGGGTTCAATCCCCACATGGAATAACACTTTGTGTGATCCACAAATAGTTTTTCTACCTCGGGGTGTTCTTTGTATTCGTTACATGTATGATGACACAGAAATGATTCCTAATGCACGAGTTATCTTTAAAAACAGAAAAACTGTCACCGCGAACATTTGCCAAAATCGAAATCAATATGCGCACTTTTTGCCGGTTTATTGAAACTGTTGTATTCATCTAGCAAAATGGACTTCCCTTGATTAAGGCTCTGAAATAAGAAAAAATAGCCATTGTATTTTCTAATAAGTCATTTTTTTGTGACAAGAAATAAAATAAAAATGTTGAAATTCATCTATGGCGTCGTCCGTGGCATATGAATATATCTATAAGTGCTTTCACGTACCAATTTGCTTCCAGTGTTAAAATAAAGTGAGTCATATGTTACGCATAAAATATAAACTTTACTCCGTTTGTAGCTCTTTGAACAGAGTACACACCTCACAAACATTAGAGTCTACAAATGACTGTGGTTCAAATGTCTAGCGATGTGTCGGTCCAATTCGTTCAATCGAATTCCGAATCGTTTCGAATCCATGAAGCATGTTGTTAATCAAAATTACATCATATATCTGATTAGGGTCAACATTTTTGTTCACATGAACGGTAAGGTTAGTATTTTGTTACTGAACGATCAACTTTAGGTCTGAAAGTTTATGTTTTACAAATATATTCACGATATTCACATATATTCACTAATTTTTGGTACTATGGCAGCTGACGACTGGCTATCGCCTATCTACAGCTGCAAGAAAGATAACATCAAATAAAGGATAAGCGAATAATTATACTTTCGAAGAAATTATATGTTAATTATATGTTAATAAATAATTATCAATGATTTTTCGGCTTCATCTACTCAAAGTTAAATAACATAATGCGATCCGTTTCCAAGATCGGATTGAAAAGTTATGATCTTAAAGTAGAATCGGGTTAAAAGGGCATCTCTACGAATACCGAGACCATAACTTTAGCTGCAATTTATAGTTCTTTTTACTTTGCTTGTATTGTATGTACATTATTTAGTAACAGTAACGAACGGACTGAACTTCTTTAACGATTATTACGAAGCAAAGAAAAGGGAATCTCCTTTACAGCATGTGGCAGTACCTATCAAAAAGCAGGTTAAATTTGAATTTTCGATCAACCACGTGATAACTACATTTTCTTTTATACTTGGTGAAACAGCACTCCAGCGCGCAGTTTTTGACTTAATAGCTTCTCGCAATCTTCTTATTTGGCCTGCGTAGTAAGAGCCTGTTATAGTGGCCCCCTTTTCCAAATAATCCACCATAATAATTCCTTCTGCATCCCAGAAAACAGACGCCATAACCTTTCCCGCTGAACTTGACACTTTGAATTTCTTCGGCGTTGGTGAGGAAGCTCGTTTCCAAGTCATTGATTGTTGTTTGGTTTCGGGATCAAAGTGGTGGATCCAGGTCTGGTCCATGGTCACAAAACGCGACAAAAAAAATCTTTATCGGCCTGGAACTTTTGAAGATTCACCCTCGAAACACCCTCGATTCACTGTCGACTCGTTTCTTTTTTTGCTCGTCGGTTAACATTCTCGGTACCCAACGCGCAGAGACCTTTTTCATATGCATTTTGTTGACAATGATTTTTTGAACGCTGCCATAGGAGATCCCTGTGACCTCAGCTACATGCCTAACGGTCACCTTAGGTCAACACTTACATTTTTATGTTTGCGCTGTTATACATTTATCTAAATATAAATATAGATAAAAATGAAATACTATTCCCGGGTAAATGTATCACTTGGGATTGGTTAGACTGTTTTACCTTTTAAATAATCCATAAAACGTGGGGCATACTGAAAGGCTCTGGACCTGACCACTTACAATAAAAGAATTAAAAAAATAACTATGGACTTTGAAAATACAACTCCTTGGGAACATGTTACTTTTTAATTTGCGATACTGTCATTTGTTTTTTCATTGTGACGTTCAGTCAAAAACTTTGTGTACATTTGCGTTCAATGATTTTTTATGATTATCGTTGTGGCTTAAGTCAATGATAGAGTTGCCAGAGACTTCAATTGGCATTTGGTGACGAAGCATCATGTCGCAGCTCTGTGTATTCGTGGTTTGGAGGATTTATACGTGGACGTGATCATCTCCATGACGAGGTACGTGAAAGTCAGCCCGCGAGTGCGATTACAGACTCTAATATTGACATTGTACGACAACTTACTACACAACTACTACTTACTAAAAAATACTTGCCAGCAAATTCGTGCTTTGTTAGGCATTGGAATGAGCCACGTACAAAACATTTTACATGTGCATTTGAAGGTTCGAAAGCTTTGCACTCGAACGACTGCGTGTCCAGTGTTGCCGTAAAATGGTAAAAAAGTTTAACGGAGGACAGTAATTGGCTCTTTATAGTATCATGGCAGGTGAGAAAACCTGAGTATACTCTTTGGACTTGAAAGATAAAGCCAGTCGCCAGAGTGGGTCTTTCCTTCTGAAAATTTGCCGAAGAAATTTAAGAAAAGTCGAAGCATTGGTAAAAAATAGTTGCTTCTTTTTTCGGAAAATCAGCACATTACACTACAGTATCACTTTAAGAATAAAAGGCAGTGACTACAGATTGGTACGTAAATACTTGCTTAACCAGAATCTTAGAAAAAGTTTATGAAAAGCGTCCTCGAAGCAATGTCCTCCTTCACCACGATAACGCATCCTCACATTCCGCTAAAGTAACTGAAGCCTATTTGAAGTCTTCAAATGTGGAACTGACAACGCATCCCGCCTTACAACCCGGACCTCGTACCCTGCGACTTCTTTTTGTTGCCAAAAATTAAAGACAAACTTAGAGGCACACGTTTTACGAGCCCTGAACAGGCAATGAATGCGTTCTATGAAGCCATTGAAGAGGTCCCTAAGAAAGACTGGTCCAACTGCTTTGTGCAGTAGTTTCAGCGAAAATGCATTAAGTGTGAGTTAATATACTTTGAATAACGATAAATGTATCGTAAGTCTTATATCTAGTCTTATTTATCAGAATCCAGAGACTTTCAGTAGGCTCTAAGTATTAGGGTACTAAGTAGGTTTTCGCCGCTGGACGGAATTTAAACCCAATTTTGTATATATTACCATAATACATAACAGACTACGTGATGCAATAAAAAAAGGTTGCATTTGTCATGGTGAAATTGAGTAAAAAAATAAAAAAACTGAAATAAGCTAAAAACATAATATATCCTGATATAGATCATTAATACAAGCATTTACGAAGCATATGCAACGCTTATTAAGTGTATTTCTAATTGGTCTATGAAATAGGGAGAAGTTTTGAGTTTTATTTTATTAGTTATTAAATAAATAAATAAATCTCCTTTTGAAATAAGTAAATTAATTAATTTTAAATTTTTATTTCTAAAAAACTATGTGGAATTTTCAAATAGGATTTTTACTGTAATTTTTGTAAAAAGTCCTAAACTTTTGATTTAAAAAACTATCATGCATACTGTGCGCCATCGTAGACATTTTAATAACAAGTATTTGTTTCCGTATTTGTCAGTAAAGTAAAGTAAAGAGAGAGATAGAGCGAGAGAGAAGAATTTGGAACTATTACTCCCAATGAGAAATAGGTCATATTTGCTCCGTATACAAGAACAATATCTGATGTATCGTAAATAAATCACCTTAATTTATTTTATGTCTTTGTAAATACTCAATAGACATTTATGCCGAACATTTTCTCTTCATTTATAACCAAAAGTTTGTTTTAATTTTATGCGCTACAACAACGTATATTCTTTTCATTTAACGTACATTCACATTTAGTCGTAAAAAAATTTTGCAAACACACACAACATTATATTTAACACCGGCAAGGACATTTTTTTTTAATTAGAAAATAGTTAAGAACAAGCGAAATCACGGACAAAAGTTAGTGTGTGATACACTAACTAAAATAAAAAAAGGAATTCTTTGTAAATAGAAGGAGGTTTTTGTTAATAATAATAACATAAAAAAAAACAATTACTACATTGTAATGCCTTAGAACACATTCACTTTAAGCTTTTATAATAAAATAACACAAAAAACTAGTACTACTAGTTTTTCTAGTCTCTTTACGACTGAGGTTGCAAATATCTATCAACTCTTCCGTGAAGCTTTGACAGCACTATTGCTTTGATGAAACAAAAAATATTGAAAATAGCAAAGGAAGCTTAAAGCTACCCACGTCCTGGCAGAATATGTTTAGTAACGATGATCTGATGAGAAATCATCAAATCATCGTTACTAAGCACAATCTCTGGGACTCCTTAAAATGAATCGAATGAACTTAAGGATTTTACTAGTAGCTTAGTAGCTACTAGTAAAATCCTTAAGTTCATTCGAGTTCATTAGAGTTACGATATTGACTTCCTTGCTGCATCACCAGAACAGTTCTAAGATAATAAATTACGAGTATAATGCAAAACCTGCATGGCTAGCGTAGTAGTTTCAGCAGTCACCTCGTCGCTCCCTACTGCGCTGAGTGTTGTAGGTTCGATCCTCACATGAAACAACGCTCTGTGTGACCAAAAAATTGTTGTTCTAAGTCTGGGTGTTCTTTTTGTCCGTTTCATGAATGTTTGTAAAAACTCCCGCGACACAGAATATATTCGTAGTGCGGCAGTTGTCTTTACAAAATATATTATTATCCAAACTACAATATAAATAAAGCATACTTTTATTTGCTAAGAAATCTAATAAAAAGTAGCAAACTTAATACACCAGACGTCATTCAAATTTTCACAAGTATTTTTTCCAGAGATAAAACGTTAACGTCACTTGCTTAGCTCATATTAACCCTCATAATAGCGGCTTTTACAGCGACTCGTCCCAATTGCCTAATCGTTTGTTCCGCTCGAATGGTTCGCGGGGAATTAGCAAGCAGTCAGCGGGTTGGAATCGGAACAATAACGGTGTCACCAGGGACAAATATTGTTTCAAATCAAAATAAAGTTCTACTTTTTACTTAAAGTTATGATGGGTTTGGAAACTGAGTAAGTTTTTTACAAGCTTTTGCTTTAACTTGCAATATCTGTATATACTATGTTTGCCCTGGTCAATTCTTACAACAGAATTTAAAGCAATTATGCTCAACTAATCATGGTGAAATTTTGCTTAGATGTTTAGTTTGGATGACAAACATTAAAAAAAAACCATACGTAATATTTTGTACCAACATTTTACTTATAAAATAATTAGTATATATTTAGTTTAGTCAGTTCTATATTTAGTATATAAGTTATTAGAAACGTGACATTTAAGATGTTTATTTTCTTAAAAATTTCTTAAATTGGTGTCCGATATTTCGGCTCTTTTGCAAGTATCATAATCATGAATGAAACGAAAACTAATTCCCAAAAAATAACATAGTAACAATTTCGTTTCTAATTAGTTATCAACGACGAATGCCCAAATATATTATACGTGATAATTATTTGTAAATGCAGTTTAGTAACCTTTTTATTTCGTGTATGTAGTCGTAGTTTATTTAGTGATTATATACTTCAGTGTTAGTTTTTCCTTCATTTAAACACGGTATCCCTGTTAAAAACACAATACCACAAACATTATTAAAAAAACTCCAACGTCAGTGTCAGAATATTTTCTCGTTGTTAATATTATTTTTATTAATTTCTCAATAACCACCAGTTCTGTTACGATATACGTTTATATTTCAGACAATACTCAATACAGGCTTAATAATGCAGTTTATACATATTTGACACAGCAAAAAAAGTATGAAACTGATTTACATACTAAAATGGGTATTCTCTATGTTATTTAAGTTAAAACAAATCCTACCTTAATTTAATTCAGTCATAAAAATAGTATTTGCTTCAACACCCTGTTAAATTCCGGATCTTGTATTCTTGATTTACCATAGTTTTGTGTGATTAACATCTTACCCTGAAACAAAAAAAAAAGTTAATTCAAGCATGAAGAAATTTGAATACTTTTCACACAGACCTAAATACTCATAGAATAAATAATAAATTAACATTCTTATTTTTTTTAATGTCGTCATTTAGCAATTTTAAGTATACTAACAATATTTTTAGTTTCGTTTTATAATTGATCCTATTTGTTTTCAACTGTTTTAAACAACACTATATATTAATGGGTTTTTTTTATATACTGTGGTCATGACTTAGAACAACAGTAGTCAGTGTTACAGTATATTAACAGTAGTTAATATACTGCACATTAACAGTACTAACGTGTTTCAATTACGAAGGGTCTATATTTTTTCCATTCAATAAAAGTAAGTAGGTACTGCTGCTGTTAATTTTCATTAGAACTCCATTCATCAATAAGATAAATATCTCTTAATACATAAATATTATTAAACCTTTCTATATTTACATCAGGATGTTCGTGATAAATCAATTTGTTCATCGAAACTCAGTAAGAGACGTGAGGTTAAATGGGAGGGTTATCAAGCTCGCCTCGAGAATGGACAGAGGCCATCCATCAATGGCCTCGGTTCAATGAACTCGTTATTGTCTTGCGCTCCAAGGCTGGAAGGCTTTATGAGTAAGGAAAGCTTTAAGATGTGCACGTATTTTTTATTTTAGTCAAGTGGTTAGTGATCCTGAGTGCTAAGCCATAGGTCGTAGGTTTGCTTGACACCCAGGACAATTAATTGTTTGATAATCACAATTTCTACAATATCTATGTATGTTTATTGGCGGTCTGGTTACTATAGTACACGCTCTGCTTAGTTTGGGACCAGACAGCGGCGTGTGAGATGTGTAAAGGTTTATTTTGTAGAGAATATTGGAAATGTTCTGAGTAAGATAATTGTTTGACAAAATTGATTTAAATTTGCTCGTAACTTGTATATAAATTTGAAATCGAAGTTAATCGCAGTAGATGATAGGAATTATAAGATGACGTTCTACTGAACCTGAACTGAACCTACAAATTGAGTGAATCAATTATTCCGGCTCAGAAAATTACCAAAATGTTTTGTCAAGGAATAGGAAATTGGGCTATTTAGGGTTTTGAAGCAGCTTACAATACAAAGATAATCATACAACATTTTTTCTTTATTATGATAGCGAAGTTTAAAACTTTAAACGAAATAGTGGCGATTTAACTCCGGTCATCAAATTTAAAATAAAATGAATTCAAAACTTTTTTAAAACCTCTGGTTAGCTCAAATTAAGTTTGCGATGATCGCCGTAATTCAAGTGTAGGCAATTTCTTGTAAAATAGGCTCACACCACACCGTACTGTAACAACATAAGGCTCTGCCTACATGTACAATTCAAGCTACGTTACGTCTCATTTACTTGGCCTCGTTGGCAGCTACATCATTTATTATTTCTCAGGAATTCAGAGACTTAATAAATCTAGATTACTTTATACTCTTATACGAGTATAAAACGTGGAAATATTGTTGTCACTGATTTATTGTGTATTGTATTAGTTAAAGTGGTTGTATGGTATAAAATATTTTATATGAAAATAAATTATTCTTCACCTGACAGGGTTACTAATGTTAAGTAATCTCAGAGTAATAAAACGAACATATATTGACTATTATGTTCTTATTAAAGAAAAAAACCTATTGTAAGTACACTGTTGCAATAAACCGAAACCGAAAGTTGTTTGTTCAGCCTTCGAGAGATCCAAAAAAAAAGAATCTAAATTTAAGTTAGTTCAGAAATTTAAAACACTGAGATTGAAAATGTTGTTTTATACATAAAAATAGGTCTAAAAAAAGTAAAATTTTATAAGCATATGTTAAAGTATTAATTAATTATCATACAAAATGCCCTTTGAATCATACATTAAAAGGTAGATTGTACAAAAGTGAAAACCCAGTGTAAACAGACAATAGCAAACATTGGCTCCAAATCATGTTTGCTTCTTTATTTGCTGATAAATCCATGTTCGGAACTTGTCAAATAGTTACTTACTTCGCTTCGCATGACGTTGGGTGGGACTCATTACCATATTGGTACAAAGAATACTAGGTGCAAAGCGAAGACGGGTACGCCATACAAATGCTAAAATAGTTTTTCGTCACTTTATTCTTCATCCCTTTTACTATGAAAATATGGAAAATGATTTGGAACTTGATTAAATAAGCCATGCTTGTCCAGCGGTCGCCGATGGTAGGGCGCGGGCTCTCGCAGGGGACGGGCTTACGAGCCTTCGGCACGCTCAAACAGGTTTGTGCTCAGGCGTCTCATTTGACGATAGCAAATTATTAAAAGGTCATGAAATTGCTAACCTAAGACAAACAGTTTACTGTATGAACCCATTCTTTACAAGTTAGTTTTTAAGAATTTCATTCTCATCAAATTCTTATAGATAGTGAATTCTGATAGAAAAAAATGCTGGATAATATCAGTCGGCTGTTATGCAAATATTTCTTCTCGTTGAAATTCCTTTTATCCCCGAACAAAGACTCTTAGGCACTTGTTCAATGTATGCACTCAATTTAAAATTTAATAGCTGAACAGAGAAAGCGCACAAACGAGGTTGAGTAAGGAAAACGTAATAATAAAATATTATTCATGACACTTTACGCGATCTAGTTTTTAAATTACTATGATGAAAGACTTTAAGTACGATTTAGACAGATGATACAACGCTATCTAACGAGAACGGCAATTATATTTACAAAATCTTAAATAAATATTTACCTATATATCAAGTGGTATTGAAAAGAATGAACTTATCTTCTTTAGTCCTGATCTTGTAAAACTAGACGAAGGCTCGTAAACGTTCGTGAGGCTTTCTAAATTCCTATTGTAGTTCGTCAAAGTCGTTTAAACTCCAATAAGACTTGATATAACCTAAGACTTCGGCTCCTAAGCAGGGCTTACGTTGACTTCAAATAAGCGTATCTGAAACGGGTAAAGTTCAGGCGGTAGTCAAACACTTTTATGTATATACAACTGAGTTTTAATAAACATACAATTGCACCATTCAGTAATGGACAACTTTAAAATAACCTATTTGGTCTATGGTCTCGATTCCCTCAGTCAGTTAAAAGAGCGACTTTATATCACAAGTATATTGTTAATATTTACTTGGATACCTTATATGCTGTTACTTGCCTTTGAGTAGTGAGAACACACGTCATATCTGAACTTAACTTGGAAAGTAAACGACAAAAGGTAATGTAATTTCAACAAATGTAACAGTAATCTTAAAAGACGTTTTACACAATTTTATCCGTAAATTACGGTTTCACTTTTTCAAGATTAAACTTGTGCAGCGATTTCCATATACAATAAGAATTATATTCTTATACCTTCTAGAAAAGACACACCAAACTACGTAGTAACTATTATTTTTTTAATCGAAAGTTCTCGCGCCGACTAGTACTTATACATAAAACTTTCCAAAATCAACCATTCTGATGCTGCCTGCCGGGCTCGCCTAGTCGAAGGCCTTGCTTTGTCTTGAGGAAATACAAACTATCGACTTGTACAGGACACGTCGATATTTTGAATTTGTTCGTACCCAGTTTTTAAAGTCTAATACTAAGTACTCACTATTAAAAAGCCAACAATAGTTATTGCACATTTACAGACTAAAGCGACACTTTTGTAAACAAAGGTGACAAAATCTATTCGGCAGAGCCTAAAATACGAGTGCTTAATTAGCACTCGTACTGGAGACTCTCATTAACTTGTAGGTTTCGGGCGAAAACTTGCGACGAGAATTAAAGGGTGAATGTCGACTGTTTGTCAATGTCGCACTGCTAACGATGAGATGACCAGGAACTAGAACGTTTAACACTAGATGTGCCGCGTTTTGCCATAAATATTACTAGAAATATACATCTGGATAAAGTAGCTTTTTAATTGTGAAGTAATTTATTGTCATCGGTGTAGTAGTTACACAGTTTATCGACTACACGCAAACAGATCAATAACTCATTTGAGTTACAGTACCCGGGCTTCCTGATCGAGCAATAGTCTACTGCTTTCTTCCATAGCCCTTGCTGCTTATCCTTTCAATATACTACTAATAAATTTTGCCATCTAATCCCCAGAGTACTCGGTTGATAGCATAACATTTAGGCATCAGAAAGCTGTACATTAGATGGATACCTCATATTTTAACAGAAGATCAAAAACTTGAATGCTGTGTTTGACATCATCACATTTAAAACCAAAAGACAATCAGCGCAATGGATATTTCCAATCGCAGATTTGACGACAGAAGTAAAGAGCCCTTCTCCCAAGGGAAAAAGATGTTTGCCTCATTCATCGGACTGACTGTTACTGCAGATTGGTATCTCAGTCATTGTTTACCAGTTATCTTGCAAAATGTTAGACAGTAGCGCCCAAGAAGCAAACTACGCCACACGAATTATCGAGTATTTATCTATCGAAGGTGTGGAGCTAGTAAGTCATCCTCCTTAGTCCCAACTGGCACTTATGACATTTATTTATTTCAATTAAATTAAATCAATTAAAATAAAAGATAAACTTAGTGGAATTCGTTTTATGAACCCTGTATTTGAAAAAGTCGTGGAAGAGATCCCTAAAGAACAGTGGGTTCACTGTTTCAGTCGATGGTTCAATCGTATGCAACGGTGCTT
Organism: Arctia plantaginis; assembly: GCA_902825455.1. NCBI lineage: Eukaryota > Metazoa > Arthropoda > Insecta > Lepidoptera > Erebidae > Arctia > Arctia plantaginis. The sequence continues at coordinate 3,654,701 of CADEBD010000284.1, read as the reverse complement.
AAAAAAGAACGGAGACTACTTCAAAAAGCAAAAACACTATTAACAGGCTTCTAAATAATTCCTTACTTTTTTTTTTTTAATATATACGGCAACCATCAGTCTTAACATATGTTTATATATATATAAACAAATGTTAAGACTGATGTTTTGTAGCTTACATTAAAATTATATTTTTACACTGCCTGTGTTTGCACTCCAAAACACTCAACGACCTCTGTCCACATCCTCTCCAACGCAAGGCCTCAGGTGGCTCAAGTACCTACCGCTTCAGGGTTCTGTGAAAATTCTCGGCGAAATCGTTCATTTTAGAAGTAATATATTTCAATAACATCCAAATTTAGGAAACGGAAAATGAAAGGTTTAAAATTATTTCATATTTTTTCCAGAGAGTTATGAAATCTAAAAGTTTTAATTTTTTAAATTACAAAGGTTAAATAAAAATTAAAAGTATCTTCACCGAGGAAAGGCGTGACGGGGTTTCTCTCAAAGCGATGTCATCGTTTATACCTTGACGTTTTTCAATATACACCGCCGTAATTAATTTATGTCTATTTAACTATAATATATCAAGAAAATAAAGTTACAAAAGCACAGTCGTAAGCACCGCCGTGCTGGAAATCATCTCTTTGTATTTTCTAACCGAAACATTAGTATAGTATATAGATACTATTGCGTATTCTCGTTGTTTTAAATATTTCGTTGTCGTGTCACGGTAAGTTATGAACCGTGACATATGGTTTGATGGTCGGATATGATCTTGTAATCCAAATGATGATTTGTAACCCAAAACAATTACTAGGCCTCCCGTAACTATGGCCTTGGCACTGTTCTAATTTCTTCCCGGGTCTTACGAAGTGATCCGAGCGGAATAATAATTCCGTTGTGCGGATTAGGACAAAGTAAACACTGAGTCACTCTTCAAATTATGAATTTTAAATTCACGTACAGTTCAACTTTGTAAGTTTGCTTTATTTTCGTTTGTCATGAATATTCTCCCTTTACACTAAGATTCAACTTTATTTTAATACTGGCTGTTTTTCTCACGTTAATCTACATTTCACTACTCAGCAGTCAATAATTGTAGATTGAATTTTCTTCAAGAATTAAGAGTAATATTAAGATAACATTAAAAATGGAAATCAAAACTTGGCTTTTATAATAAATAATTCCAATCTATCGAAATCATAGTTTAGAATACATTTACTTACGGGCCTGTTAGTCTTGTGGTTAGTGACCCTGACTGCTAAGCCGGAGGTGGTGGGTTCGATTCCCACCCAGGACAAATATTGTGGATGAGCACGGTCATTTGTTCTATGTCCCGGTGTAATTTATCTATGATATGTATTTAAAAATATGTAAGTATGTTTAGCAGCAGTCTGGTTACCATAGCACAGACTATATTATTATTATTATTAGCTTTAGCCATCACATTTTAGTTTAGGATATCAAGCTTATTCTTTTATTTCCTTAAAATAAGACAACTCCCGCACTAGGAACATATCCTGCGTCACGGAGGACTTTACAAAAGTTATGATACGGACACAAAGAACAACAAGTTGTGGATCACACACAGTGTTGTCATGTAGGGATTGAACCCATAGCACTCCATCAGTAGGAAATAACGAGCTGGCCGCTTAAACCACTACGCTATACATGCAGTAAAATTATACTCATTTGTGGCTTTTGAAAATGCGCGACTAGTTTCAGACCTAGTGAGTCATGAAGCGTCATTGAATTTATTATAAAACCTAATAATGACATACACTAGAACAGAACAAAAACGCTACTATCTACAACCCTTGAATTTAATTTCCTGCTAACCTTTAATCCCTTCCGATAAAGGCTTGTTAGAGAATTTATTATACTAATCAAACAAAATGTCGTCACTGTTTACCCGTTGCCATAGCTACGATAGGTTTATTGCCGATTAAATCAATATCATTGCGTCATATTTATAGAATGTAGGTAGTTATAGATAAAGACATTATTCATGCGAGAGCTGCTCGTCGATACCAAGACCACACAGAAAACGAGTGTGAAGTAATTCTTACCTACGTTACTTTTCACCGAGTGAGTGAAGTTACCGGAGGAGGAGACCCTGCCCCCCACCTCCTTTACCCTAATTCTAGAGGAGGACTCAAAGTGCGACGAACGCATTTTTGTCCTTTGAGTTGCGGGTGACAATGGGCAGTGTCTCGCTGGTATTGTGGAGGTACAATGTAAAAATGGTGAAAAATTTTAGAAAAAATAATAAACAAGATTTCAAGCAGGGAAAACCAATTTACTGCATAAATATCTAGGAGTACACCCAAGAAATTAATGGATCAATTAATCATTAATTTTGCACTATTCCTACAATAGCAGTAATCACGTACGAATATTCCCAGAAGGTGGTTCCCGTTGTTGTTATTACACGGATAGAGCACTTTCAAATTTCTATTTATTATTAAAGTCACGACCGCAATATCGTTATCTAAGTTGCTCTCAAGGGTAATAGAACAAAGAACAAAAGAAATCCGAGGGATCAGGAAGATCTCTGGACTGTTATGTGTTATCTTTTATATAACTTAATTAAATTGTTGATATCAAGATCATTTGGTCGGTATATCATGGCATGGGTATTATCTGTAGGTAAGTATCTTAGAAGCTTCTAGATTAAAATTGACTTCGTCGTCGTTAGCGTATCACACACACATTATCAATTTTATCGATCAAAAATCTATTCAAAAATCTTAACGATCATGTTGATACATAGTTATAGATCGTAAGGCTCTTAATATTTTCGCTTAGTTCCAGCCGAAACCCGACGTGCAAGGATTGTCTGGATTTTGAATGCATATTTTTGTGTGCAATATATTTTCTAAGAACAGTACACAGAACAAAACAAACTGTTTTTAAAGCATATTTTAGTAGCATTCAATAAAATTTCACCCCCTATTTCATCCCGTGGGTGTCGTAAGAGCCGACTAAGGGAGCAAACTACGCAGGACAATAGCACTGCAGAAGCAGCAGAGAAGCAGAGAGAAGGAAAACTTGAAACAAACCCTATATCAACCCGTCTGGCCAGCGTGGTATGGTAGGCCAAAACCTTCTTTCTAAGGAGAGGCCTATGTCCAGCAGTGGACTGTTATAGGCTGTTGATGATGATGAATAAAATGCGAGTTAAATGATATACTTCAAAAGAATGATAAGTATAATAAATTAACAGGTATTTACTAAAGCATAACATAAGGAATAATTATGTGAATGAATGTATTTAAGTGTGGCTGCATTTACAATGTTTTTATTTTGATTGAAATGTAAAGATGGAATTACCGTTTGTCAGTGTCTTTGACCTTAATCCTGACATAAAAAAAACAATAATTCATCTCTCACTGCATTACTACTAATAAAATAAATTTAAAAAATAAAAGCAAGTGAATCAGTTTTCACACTTTCAAACTCATAAAAGCAAAATTGTTCCTCGTAGTACAGCGTTAAATAGCCCTGTAAAGATTATTTATACATACGAGTATTTATGTCGTTTTCAAGTAATCGGCTTACGTGAACGTCATAGGAACGTTTGCAAGTTAAAAAAACGAAAATTAGTTCTTTAAAACATCGGAAATTAAATTATATATTGTAAGGAATCCCAAATCTGAATTCGTTGTCTGTCTATGAGATGACGGCTGAAGGGCTTCAGATAACACACCCACAAATTAGTTGAACGCTCGATGTTTGAGTTTCACCGGCACCTAATGCCTTAGACATTACCCTATTCAATCGAATATGTATGCTTTTTAAATAAAATAGCAGAGTACTTACGAGTATTTTAGTGGACTTAGGAAAGTGAATTTTAGTGTAAAAAGATGAGTCCTAAAAAGTCATAAAATGAGTCCATAAATTAACGGTACTAAAAGTGATTTAAAATACGAAAGCGAACTAAAATATTCAAGAGAGGGTCGGCAAGGATAAGATTAAGGGATTGAAGGTAGCGTCACGAAGAGGTTGTTTATTGTACGAGGCTAACACACCCGCCAGGTATTAACGTCTTTGTTCAGTGCCATACCAACTCACAAGGGTCGCTCATATTGTAAACTGGTGAACTGTACATGAATTGAGACGTTGTGGATGTAATTTGGGATATAAGTGGTGAATCGTTTGGTCTTGTTAGAGGGTCTTGTGTTCGAGAGAGGACTAACTTTCATTACGTACTTGTATTAAGCTTAAGTATTTTCTTATTTAACTAGTAGACAGTTTTTTTTTTATTTGACTACCTTTTTATTTGGTTACGATAGCGTAGAAGTTATTGATCCTGTTTAACTATATTATATCCTATATCCTTTGCTGTATCTCTGGTAATCTATGATATAGAATATTTTTACGACTTAAATATTTGATGATGTGTGATGACGACTGTGTGGCACGGTTATATAACTTTGACAATACACACCCTCCAAGATTGAACTACAATCTTGGCAGGTGTGGGTTTGGATCTCGTTAATATTTACGCAATATTTTTCTTATTGTTATTTTGCATTGGAATCGATGTTGCAATATACAATAAGAACCTTTTAACGAAAAAAATAATTATATAAGTATGTTAATCCGTAATGTAGAACTTGTTGTAAAAACTATATTTTATTTTAGATAGCGAGGTCAGTGTATTTGGGGCCCAAATGAAGATCATTGTAAACCATTGATTAAACTGTTGGCCTGGTGCCTGGTACTGTTTATTGGTGACATTTGAGTCAGAGGTCGTATTTTTCATTCTTACCCAGTTTTATTCTTCATGATGTTAGTGGCAAATGATCCATCAGGTGACCCGTCTGGTCATTAGCCTATTTTTTGCAGTATTTAAAAATGGTTATATTTATTTTATTTATTGGCCCTTGTCCAGAAGTGAACTGCGATAGGCTGATGATGATAATGACATCTATTGGCAGTTTAGTAAACGTAATATAGGTTTTTGCATGTGATCAGATGGCACTGCGTGCGATGTCATATAGTAGTAGTATAATTTAGGTAAGAAAACTATTAAAATGTTAATCGTATTTTTAACACCAATAATTCAAAAATGTTTATTTGTAAAGTTGGGAACAGATGTAGCTAACGAAAAGGGACTCGCTAACAATGGTCATTTAAAAGGTAATGACGAAACTCTGGGCGCTCTTAGCTATTTTATGATGCGCTGACAGTTATCAAGTGGAGTTTCAGCCATATTCTACGGAATTCATGATCTGCCGTGGTTTGACACAACATTATCTAACACTTAAGAAAACTTTGTTCACAAGAACTTTTAACTTGAAAGTTAAAACAATATTCTTTGTCTTTCATGTCGAATTGAATATTGCTTCTCTTACCACAAATAAATGTCATCATTTTGTAATTAAATGACTACATAAATAATGACAGTATTATAAATGGTTGGAAGTACGATGAAGTGTCATAATTAAGTTGTGCTACTTCCACCTCGTTAACAAAAAAAAATGTTAAATTAATAAACTCGTTAACAAAATAAAAAAGTTCTGCACAGATTGAGCTCAAATTTGACGATGGTTATATATCTTAAGACCGGTTACAAATATTGTTTTGATCAAGTTTTTCCTTCAGTTTGGTTCCTTATTTCTCATCAATACAACCACAATGTGACAATCCGTGTGGTGATGGATTAAGAATACGGAATGTCACCACCCCTATTCATCCCGTGGATATTGAAAGAGCCGACTAAGGAAGTAAACTACGCAGGATAACAGCACACGCGCAAAGAGAAGGAAAACTTGAAAGAAACCATATATCAACCCGTCTGGGCAGCGTGGTATAGTAGGCCAAAACCTCCTTTCTAAGGAGAGGCCTATGTCCAGCAGTGCACTGTTATAGGCTGTTGTTGTGCCATACCGAAGCAGAGTACAGCTAGTTGTTTAGTACGAAATTGATAAATTATTCCTTAGTCTTTGTAGCTACTGGTCACGTTATCATAATTCTTATTCTTTGTGAGTGTAAAGCCCTCATAGCCTGTTAGCTCGTGACTACTAAGTACTTTGGATTTGTGTTTTGGAATTGAACCCACTCAAACCACATATTATGCTATTATCAAATTTAGACAAAATATACAACACGCTTCAAAGATGGTTTTTACCTTTTTCATGTCAGTTTTGGTCCCCCTTTTCCTATCACTGCAACCACAATATAAAACAGCAAAGCGTGGCAGGCCAAAGCTTTATAAGTCACTGAGAAACCGCCAACTGTGGTTAATTTTAAAACTAGCAAGTAAAAGCTAAGATTTGCCAAATCGTGTTGGCAACAGTCCGAAGAAATAATAACTAGACACATCTCACATTCGGCCGTTTAATGCCAAACTATGCAGATGCTAAAATAGGGAAAAATGAGCAGATAAGTCGCCTTATGATAAGTGACTACCGCTACCCGTGGATACTTGCAGCTCAGGAATTACATGAATTGCTAAACTGACCTTGGAGTCGTACGCTCTTTAATTGAAAGGTTGAATACATACATCTTATAGATAAATTTTATCCAGACACAGAACAGTGTGTTACCATATGATATGCTTCATTCTCCCCATCCACTATTAGTGTATTTAAATTTAATTACGAGTAAGTATATACACTTTGTTCATAAAATGTCTTCAAGAATACTGAAGGAAGCTTAAATGTACACCTTAAACTTAGACGAGGCGAAAAGCAAACCTATTTAAAAAAAAAAAATATACTCAAGAACAATATTTTTATGAAACATAAAAATCTATTTAGCTCCTGAAATGCGCCAGAGAAAATCTATTTGCCTTTCAATACGGACTTTCAAAATCACTCTAAACTTGTTCAACTAAAGATTTTATTCGGACAATGATAAACTCTTTGTCAACTTTTCAACGATATTGCCAGGAACTTACCAAAGAGTTACTAAAACAATTCTATATCTTTTCCATATTACTTTTTCCAATCGATTAAAAGTTCTACCCCACACCATTTCAATTTCAGCACTACATATTTTTTGAGATTGAAGGCCGAACGGGTATGTATCCTCGTATTTTACTTATATACTCACATATTTCATATACTTTGAGCATAAGATAGGTTTTGAGAACTGACTAATTAACTACAATAAGATTTAAAAACATTGAAACATCGAAATGGGTTTTTCTGAATAATTCAATATATAATTAAAGGCCATAAATTTTCATTAAAAAACTTTTCACTCCGGGAGTGCCGACAGAAGTGAAAACAGAGAATATTTTATTAAGGTTTGTGAAATAATAATCATTTCCATAACTAATTATAATTATGTTTAGAAAAAGTGCAACCTAATCGAAACATCAATCAAATCAAAAGCAATTATTTAGCACGATAATATAAATCCTAAAAGTCATAATAAACTAGCGTCAGTTTTTAAATAATAAAATATAGAACTTGCTATCCTATTAATTGAGATGTGAAGCTTGGATAATAGATAGGCTGTGGGAGGAGTACTAACTATCTAGCAGCCTAGAAGCTAGTAGCTTAATAACGGTTTTGGGTTTTGGAAATGTTAACAGAACTCAATATATTTACCTACGTACTGATGACAAAATGTCTTAAGATATTGTAAGTCTCCTGGTGAAATTAACGCACAGTGTAATTTGTTGTCAGTTTTATATATCCTAAACTTAATAGCAAAAATTTTATACATTCACAAACCTCAAAGCTATAGGTTAACGATTGACGATCATATAAAAAAATTCTCTTGGAGCTTGAAGTTGTATCAAACATAAACATGCAAACTAGCATCAAATAGACATATCAGAATGACACGGCTTAGCTAAACCCTTAGCAAATTCTCTTTGAATTTCTCGTAAAAATATCTATAAAATTTTACATGATTTGAAGCTTTGTTATGAATAAATCGTTCAAGGTCATTTGAGCCGAATCCCTCAAGGAATAAGGGTACAACATGAAAATCTTTGTAAGAGCAGTGAAATATTTTTTTTGGGTATCTGTGAAAATTACGCAAACGGAAAACGAGGTCGAGGGTCGTATTCCTCAACGGAATGATCCGTGCCGGACAGTTTTCATTTCATCAGATATTGTAAAAACTCCACTTCATGTAACTGTTAGGAAAACTTTGAAATCCTTTCGTTATCTTTGTCGAAGAATAATTTATGCCCTTCTCTTAAGAGTTTTGTGTAAATATTCAATGCTGGTAAGCTAAGTAAACATAAATAGCAGCTTTTCAAAAAATTATCACCGATTTCTATGCGTCTTAAAAGTGATAAATTATAAAAAGCTGTGGTCTTTATTTCTTTACTTTCTATCGTTAAAAGTGGAATATTTTCTTTCATTTTTTATGGTAAAGAGGAAAACGAGTAGAAGCTACACACACACACACACACACACACACGCGGACAAAGACCTGATGGTAAGTTCTTGATGGTAATACTCAGTATCTAGTGCATCTAGTCAGATACTTCTCCACCACCTAAAGGTAGATTGGGAAAAAAATTCTCAGGCATTAAGTCCGGCGTTGTAAGATTGAAATTTGTGCATAAAGTATTAAAAAGAAGAAAAAAAACTATGACAACCGAGGCCCATGCGTAAAATTCAAAAACTCAAAAGTTCAGCATCGATTGCGCTCAAATTTTGATATTAAATTTTGCGCTCAAATTTTGACGTGTGTTTTTATTTAGTCTTTGCAACCAAAATGTGCCACGGCTTGTAAACGTGTAAACTTGTTGAAGCGGTTAAATTTGATATCCTTTATGAGTAATATAATATGGCAACATAGTTCTCAAACCGTTGTCCTATATAACAATTGACTTGGTTAATTCGAATATCGGTTTAAGTTTTCCGCATATCAAAAGCCCATTCAAACTCATTTCGCTGTGCTCCTAATCACTCCGGCTCACTGAAGCCAAACCCTACGTTTACACTTGAGTAACATAAGGATTTTTTTTATTCCCTTAAACGTATTTTGATAAAGAAACTACAATGGTGTAGCTAGTATAGGAAATGGTAAAAGCAAAAACACGATATAACACTTTAAAAAATAACATTACGTATTACGGTATAGAAAATTGCACAGATTTCATAAATGTTTTTATTTTGTAAAAATAACTCCTACACTAGGAATACTGTGTCGCGGGGGACTTTACATACACACATAAAACGGATACAATAAACACCCAGACTCAGAACAACAATTTGTGGATCACACAGTGTTGTCCCATGGGAGGATCAGATTTACAACACTTAGCGGTAGGTTGAAGCGGTGAGGTAACCACTTAAACCACTACGTCATACGTGCAGTCATGTGTGTAAAAGTCGCAGTGAATATTACTCACTGTTTACGTATTATGTATTATTTCGATTTTGAGTTGTATTTTATGTTTCATGTAATAGGGTGCAAACAAGCAAGCGTAAGTGCTTATCGCCGCCCATAGACACCTTTTACTCGAGAGAAACGAGTGCTATGCCACTATTTGCAAGCCAAACCAGAATTAGAGGGCGAGGGGGAGCCTTAGGCTTTTGGTAATATTTTTTTATGGTAAAGTACGTAGAGTACGGTAAGTAAAGATCGCCTGGACACCTGTGACTCGAAAGAGTTGAGTGTCTCTTGAGTGAATGATCCCCCAAAATTAGGAGGGGTCTTTGGACCTCCAGTAACATTCCTAACTCGGTGGAAAGCAATGAAAGAATTCCTTAACGTTGGTTTTCTGTAATGTAAAGCAGTAGTTAAGACGGTCCAATAGGTATGTTTCATGAATTTCTTCTCGACTTTACGGCACCCGAGAGTCAGAAAATAAAAAGCACTAGGAATCAGTTACTTAGTATAGTACCTATAAATATCTATACTAAACAACTTATATAAATAATATTATGCTCTGAATCTGGATAACTTAGCAAATTTATCTAATCACGCTTCGTTAAAGCGTGCCTGCATCACTACTTTGGTTCGTTGCATTTGGAACGCGCAACAGAAGCAATGTAAATGTGCACTTGTACTAATTTAGCATCGCTTTTTTTTTCCTTTTCGATTCCGGATTCCGGCTCCGGATGCAGGAACCAGGAGTATGGGATGATTCCACTAAAAACCACTCCCAAGGCAAGCCTCAGGCCCTGGCTAGAAGTTTAAAAGTCATTAGTTTCTTAATTTACATAGTTTCAAAAGACTGGTTCTGAAAAATATCTACTGTTGAAGAACTCTTTTCATGATGAATAGAATATTGGCTTAATCAGTTGTTTAATACTCGATCGGGCATGAGTCCTTGTCGATCTTAAAAAGACTTCTCAAAATCATATAAGAAAAGGAGGTTCGAAGAACTTTGAAAAAATGTCAAAGGGATAAAACTGCTCTAATTGCTTATGTTCCTTTACTTCTTAGATATTTTAACTTACAAATAGAACATTTGCGATGATCGGAGGGCAGTATGTACGTAGAGTTAAGGTCGTTAACGCAGAGCGATATCGAATCGATCCCGCCATGGTCACTGCATCGTTGTCATTGCATTCGAATAGTGTTACATACATTACCGCTGATCTTATCAAGCATCTACACACATAGTAATAGTATCTATATTTTGAGTTAAAATAAACAAGGTTAAACATAAACACAATTTTCCATTGTTTGATAGTCAAATATTAACAATATGTCTACACATTAATTACTCGTACTTAATTACCATGTTTTTGTGATAATATTATTATCTCTGATATATATCAACATGATTCCACTGTTTCAAATGACATAATTTAGTTTAAACACGAAAGTTTAAAGTAATGGTGGTAATGCAATTCTTATTGTTGACCGAGTTCAGACAAGAACAGAGCACTGAATATCTTATATATAAAATTCTCGTGTCACAATGTTAGTTACCATACTCCTCCGAAACGGCTCGACCGATTTTTATGAAATTTTGTGTGCACATCGGGTAGGTCTGAGAATCGGCCAACATCTATTTTTCATACCCCTAAATGACAAGGGTGACCCACCCCTAATTTTTTTTTGCCTAGAAATAATGTATATGGCAAAACAACGTTTGCCGGGTCCGCTAGTTTTTAATATAATCGGAGTACCTCCTGCTACGTATCAATTACAGTAACTTACTTGTTGTCATTTAACGATTATGTAGAGATACATAAATTTTGTGTATCGCGATTGATTATACGATGTACAAACATATCCAGAGCGTAGAAAAATCTAATCCTTTTTTTTGTGTATGGAAATGTACTAAAGCGAATGTGTAAATATGTATGTAATATGTTTATATTATTATGATCTGATGTGTTGAGATACACACATCAGATTATATCAACAACCTTTAATTGTCTACTGCTGGAAATAGGCCTCTTCTAATAAAGGCGGTTTTGGTCTACTAATACCACGCCAGACAGGTTGGCACGTGTGGGCAGCGGCTCTGACCGCTCCGAATAAGGCGTCGCCTAAATAGAGAATGTACCCGAAGGGGGTGCCCACGCAGTTGCGGGCAGGCGCTAGGAGGGGTCCGGATGTCTTAATAACACACACTACTCCGCCACAAACGCCGGTGTTGTGACGGCCCGAGGTTGTTTCCACACGTAAAAAAAAGGGTTTGCTTCAAGTTTTCCTTCTCTTTGCAGTGTTGTTGTCTTGCGTATTTTGCTCCCTTAGTGGCCCCTTACGACACCCATGGAATGAATAGGGTTGGTGACACTTTCTGTTCTTAATCCGTCACCACACGATTTTAGTACCTCGACACGAAAATAACACACACTTTTACCATACATTTAAATTATCTATTAATTTTTGATTATTTTATTTGAGTTAACTGAAAATAAAATATACATATATATTTTTGATATTGATTTGTGATTGATTGATGTAGAAACAGAGGTATAGTGGGGATCGCTTTTTCATCGTGCATTTATGGCAAAATAAAATGCACACCCATTTATTATTATTTATTTATTCTTAGTTATAATATAATAAAAAAAGATAAAAGCCATAAGCCGTTACGTAGTAAAGTTACCACATAACTTCTTATTGATTCTATGGTAAGAGAAAATGGTTTTAATTAAAATTTTAATATAAAAACGTCAGTATTAATTTTGTTTAAAAAATATTCTCCTTATAAAATTATTAAAGTGAAATAGGAGTGGGAGCTTCCATCAAATGACTTTCTTATTTAAAGCTGGTACTGGTACGGTGTCCATTACCTTATCGTCGTATTGTGTTATAGGTACATATTAGGGGATACATGACGCTATCTAATACACTCGCATAAAAATCTAAATTTTTAACTACCAAAAATTTTTATTGATGAATAGCGAAAGTAGAAATGATTAAATTATTAATAAAGAAAGTAAGACCCTATTAGTTTGCTCGGAAGTGTACTCGTCACACTTAAGTACGAGAAAGCGAATCAGGAGCAGCGACAATATCGGTAAGCCAATCATTGGCTAACGTTATGACTTAATTGCTCCCCCGTACTACTTCATACCTCAAAAGGGACCCCAAAATCGACTTCTGTTCAGGTGAAGGTCAGCGCTCAAGATCGGTGCCGGTACCTATATTTATACTTGTAGGGAAGACAATGTTTGTTATTTGTTCTTTGCCTCTGGTGTCAAATAAAATAAATATTCCATTTCTTTTTTTTTCCTCTTTTCCTCAGTATGCCTAAATTTATTATTTATGTAGCTGAAAGAGTTTATAATAATTGTGAACAGTTAAACTTATAACTCCGTACCGGAGCTAGAATGCACTGGTATTTGTAGGACTGAGTTTTATAAAACATTCAATGAAAACATAAAATTGAGTTTAAGTACTAGTATTCGAAAGTAAAAAGTTTAAAGGCGTTGTTACTTTTACTACAAGACCTCTGCCTGAGCATGTGTATAACTATCTCATAATTTTAAACCAAACTGACCAGAGTCAGCTTGTCTGCACTAGCCCTCTCGTTATTATCTTTTACGGACATATAAAACCGTATCTTTCAGAACTTTTATGCAACATTGTTGTTTTCATTTCAGTACTAAAAGCAAGTTTAAGGACCATGTGTTTCGTATTTATTGCTTTACAGTGCTGCCTCTGTATTTTACGATTTATATTAAGGTCTCGAAATGAGTTTTGATAGATAGAAATAGATTTATATTTAGCAGCAAAGTAACGGTTGAAAAATAATAACAGTAGTTTATTAAAATTAAAAATAACAACTATGCCGTCGCGGGACTTCTGGTACCAAGCCCAATTTGCTGGACTTGTGAACAATGTTATTTATGAGATCAAACTGTAGGTTTATATGTATCCACAACCTGTTTCATCATCAGATCAGCTCCAAAAAAAAATACATCTTTTTGGCATTTAAAATATTTAATATGTACCTATATATACCAAGTTTTATTTTGATATGACATTTACAAGAGGGTTAATTTTAATTATTTATTATAAAAAAAATTACATGCGACATTTGTTCACGTAGCGCGTTACCTACTTACAAATAAGACTAATTTTAATTAAAGTCTTAATATACTTAATCATATTTATAGTGTTAAGGAAATGTTCCCGAAAAGGAAGACAGACGATAGTACTGATCCTCAAACCTTTGATCATGGGTTACAATAAAAAAAAAATTCGTTTAAAAAAATCTTCATTTTTACTCGAATGGACACAAGTCAATATTTTGCGAATCTCAATTTCAAGTATTGTAATCTCACTTCGTAAGAACATAAGCTCATCGAACAGTACACAAAAGGCTACAACGAGAACAGAGAAATAAGTCCGCAATTTTGTCTGAGTGCAATTCCAAGTGGATTATATTTCAAACATTGGAACAAGTTTCAGAAATGGACGACATTGATAACTTTTATAATAAAATTGAAGATTTTTTATTTATTTTGCTGGAGAGCTGAATAATTAAAATGTACAAGAATGCTTTGTCTGTACTCTGGCACTCCACTTTACCTTTGAACGAAAGAAGTATTCGTAGGAATTCCAATGTTTAGAAACAATGTTTTATTTCATTTACTTTTTGTTGAGTTAGAGTAAAAAGAGAAAATGATTACAAGTAAATGTAAAAAGACTACATAGGTGTGGTTTATTTTGCCCGTGGCCCCGATCACGTCAATGTAGACTTTATTATTAAAGTAAGGCTTTTTTTGGCGGCAGCCTTTTTTAGCTGGAACCCAAATTCCTTCATAAAACGCCTATTGGTGTGCACCAAATATTGTAACATGTAACATGTATAAAAATTCATTATGATCAGTTGAATAGTTCAGGAGTGAAGATGTAACTAATGCAGGACATGGTACCGTTACCTAGAAACGTGACATCAATGTCGTGAACATCAACCAGTCCCCGGGGGTTAGAAAATTTACTTTAACGCTTCGACGCTGCTCGCAAACACTGGTATTATATGGTTAGGATTCTATTGTATAATTAGGCAAATGAACACATTGTGAATAGACTGTATAGCAAGTACTCGTCACGTACGTACACACCTTCACACGGGTATATTAATACATCATTTTTAAGCATCTCTTAACGTTTAGTCCACGTAATTTATGTAAAGAAATTTTTCGACGATTTATTTGCAAAATATTGTTCTTTTTCTCCTTCCAGGGTTTATTACCGTGTAATAAAACCTCTAAGATGCGAAAAAGATGCGAAAATTGCTTTATACTATGTAAGCATAAAAGTGGTTTAGGATAAATATAATTATATTTTACTGAGTGGAACCTTATAAACCAAACTCGATAACTCGATATATTATGACGTGTCAACCTTTATTTATTGCGAGGTGTGAACTTAGTTTATTTAATCCTGTCCCGCTCGAAGACAAAGTTACCATCAATATCATCCTATAAAACATAATTAGGCAGAAACCGTTTAAACTTTCTCATACGTAATTTCTGTAAGATCAAATAGACATTTGCGTTAGCAGACGCTAAAGTGACGGATTCATTTATATATGTATCCTGAAAACATAAAGTTTTTAACGATTTTCAGATCGTTTTAATCATTGATTCGCGAACACACAAATAAATTTTACTATATGATTCAGATTTTGTTAGCTCTTTTGAAATTTGGTGTTCGGTGTTAAAAAGTGCGGTTACTAAGAACGCTGCTGCCGTGTTTTTATTGTCATAAATATGTTTACAAATTTTGTAGGTACACAGCAATAAAATAAACATGATAATTTATATCTACATTTAACTTTAACAAGGAAACATTTCTCAATTCAGTCTTCATTTTTAGTTGTTAGCGGAGCGGGCCTATAAATATTGCATATAAAGATGTGAAGTAGTATAGTCTTATCATGATAATAGTATAATTAATTACCCTACACTGACACCACATTGATAGTATCAGTTTTATCTACATTTCACCCGTGCGAAGCCGGGGCGGACCGCTGGTAATCAAATAAATGAGAATTATTTTATCAAATCTAGATCTTAAGAGGAGTTCTCAGCGCTGTAATAAATTAGTGTGTTTATTATTGATGCGGATTGGATACTTTTCCGTATCCTGTTAAGAAATAAACTACAGACGAATTTTAAGAATCTCTACAATTTGCATAAACACAGCCATTTTAAAAATAAACAAAATGATAAAATGCCTTTCTATAAAGTATATTTCTTACGATGTTTCCATCAGTTCTACATTTAATACGTTTCTTGACAACTACGAAATAATAATAAAATAGAAAATGTCTTATGTGTATAGACTTTATATCTATTATGTTGAAAATTCGTAGCAGAACTAAAGTAACCGATTCATTGCTTGTCATCAGGGAATCAACGACGATGCATAGGCTTAGAAAACCCAGCATTCATAAAAAAAAATCCCAAGTGAAGACATCGCACTAAAAAGTAGAAGATGACACTAAATGAATTGACACTAAAGAACGAACGAACGTAATCTATCATTGTAAAAGTTTCTGGAAGAGGCTTATGTTCATATCTTTTAGCCGAGATGATACTAAAATCATATTTTAATACACTCAAGTGGGTTATACTTTCTAAATAAATTACCATATTTATTACATGAAACAGACATACAATTTCAACAAACACAACCGTATATCCACTGTACACCATGCAATTATACGAAGCCACACACCCCTCTGTTTGGTGGCTTACCTCCGATCCCAAGACACGTGTCATAAGGCTGACAGAGGCCACACTCACAAACGCAGACGCATACTCACAATTACATAATCTCACGCTTACATCACACAAGGCATAAAATTTACTTTAAAATTATGCTTTTAAGTTTCAATTTTAAATGCCTAGGTAGGTATATTAATGCATGCTGAGTTCACCTGTAAATAGTTATACATAACTTGCATTGTAAAATCTGAATATTTATATTTTAAGCACCATGTAATGACTGTCGGTGATACTTACTTAAAAAATCAAGGTATAGGGTTTGTATAAAGTTTTCCTTCTGTTTGCTCCACTTGCTGTTGTCCTACGTAGTTTGGTCCTTTAGTCGGCTCTTATGATTCCCACGGGATAAATTGGGGTGGTGACACTCCTTACTTTTAATCCGTGTGTGTGTGTGTGTAAGGAAATTGCGAAATGGGGCCACGTTATATAGAAGCTGCAAAGTGGGAGTATTTTGCTAGTAATACTGATTTTTGCTCTATTGTGTCTTGAAATTTACTAACTTGCGTGTGAGGACACAATTATGACATTGCAACACACTGTAAAAAATAACTTCTATAGCTCCTCTGGCTTGTTTCTATGCTTGCTCTGAAACTTATATAGATTCAAATGTGTACTTTTTCCTTTAGCATGATCTGTAAAATGCTAATGTTAAGTACACCGGCATAAATAATACGTACCAGTACCAATACAAATTGAAAAATAATGTAATATAAAAAATGTAATTAAATTATCTAAAACAAGAAATTTAATTTTTAGTAAGAATAATTTCTGAAAGGAATTATTACAAAACGCGGGGAAACCATGTCTTACTACAGGCTATTCTAAAGCTTAGTAGAACATTTTTAATTTACTTTTCTTGTATTTACAACCGCTATGTAGATAGTAGTTACTTTTCATTAGTTGTATTTATTCATTTTCTCACAGAAAAAATATTCCTTTTTGTGCATGTGCTACATTGTTTAGGTATAAAATATAGAATGCGATTTATATTTTATATTGCTTTCACAGTGTTTTTTTTAATGTAGGAAAGGAAATATGTAATAGCGGTTTTTGGTCGGTTCGAGTCCGACATACTGGTGGGTGGTATCGGAGGGGAGTTCCGGACAGGAAAAAAAAAGTGTCTATGGGCGACCGTAATCATTTACCATTAGGTAAACTTGTCTGCTCCTATGCCATAAAACAAATTAGGTGGGTGGTTAAATTTTATTTTGGGAATATTTAGACGATTTAATAACTTATAGAGATCTTTGATAAGTGTTGGACAGTAAGCCAAAACCTTGACCTAAGAAGATACCTATGTCGAGCAGTCGACTATTAAAAAGATGATGATGATGATAGAGCTCTCTTCATCAAAGATATTATGGATAGAGTATCAGGTATTTAAAGCATTTCAAAACTTTGTAAGCGTCGCTTGTAACTAGCAGTGACTTACTAAACGTCTGATTGAATCTGTTGAAACTCAAATATTTGTAGGTAGTACCTGCCTATATATAGGTAGATAAACCATTTAACCATTGTAGGTGACAAAGGATTATCAATATTGACAAACAATCTGTTTCTACCTTTCTTCGTTAAAGGAATATTCATCGAATATAAAACGTTAAAAACAAAAATGTATTCATCAAGCTACTTGCTTGTTCAAATACTTTCTTTTGAATGAAAATGAATTAATAGAAAAGGTCAATAATATAAATTAGCTCTTCATTTAAAATAAGAATAGAAATATCTTTTTTCCATTTTTTTTGTTGTAGAAACAACTAGACTAAACGTATAACTACAAAATATTGATTCGTATATATTTCTTTATGATTAAATTTATCATCTTCGCTAACGATGGAATATCCTTTGCAGAACTATAGCGAAAGCAACATAGTTATTGCCTTGTTCAACTTAAAGATTTTCGAAGATACTTGATCTAGTTCCGAGTATCAAATTCCGAGTATCAAATTCTCGGCATACTCGTCAGGCAAGCAGATGACAAACTAAAATGAAACTTTGATAAACCCATCTTAGAAATGCCGCTAATTTAAAAGCTGTAGTATCCTAAGTTAGATCAATAGCATCAATAAATGACAGTTAAGCAAAGAAAAAAACTGAGAAAGAAAATAAAATATAGTCGAGTGTTGTTTTATAAAAAAATATTTTTCACTCCTCTCCCTTCAAAATCTAGTAACCTGAAAGGAACATGAATAGTTTCTAAAATAACACGAGAAAAATAATAAGAATTAACAAATTTATATATCAAATAAATGATATTCCAAGTCTTTTGTTAAATATATATAGTATAGTATACTATAGTAGCACAGACACGCCTGAAAACTTAAATTTATAAGACTTAAAGCTACTAAAACTGAATGAGTCATTAGTGCCACGGTAACGCGCTGATGATATGTAGAGTCCATCTTCTAACAAGACGATATCAAGCCCAACAAGACCATGCCGTAAAATAAGAAACTCAATATTTCTCAGTATGGTACGATCTAAGAAAATGATTTTTACATTTAGGTACGTATTCCTGTATTAAACACGCTGTTTAGAAATCAAATAAAATAGTCCTCAGTGAATTTTCTCATTACTTTACGATAAAATTATGAATGCAGTTTTTATTCTTTTATTCTTTTCTAAATATTCTCCGCTAGCTCCGCGAAATAAAACTTGAAAGCTAGACGTAAACATTATTTATTGCTTTAAGGTAGTTTAATTGAAATCTAATAAACTACGACCGACGGTTATTACGAAGTATAATGAGCAATAGTCGAAGACGTTTTAAGAGTACGCAGATTAAAAAAAGAATTCTTACGAGTATGTATTTTTCTATTATACTTAAAAGTAAATCGAATTAAACACACTTACCAGGAATTCAGTACAATTTTCTACCGTCTTTTTTTCAACGTAGATACCTAGATGCATTGGCATAACAATTTTTTTAAATATATTAAACAACGTGACAATTTTGTTTCGTTACTGTCGTTTTGTAGGAATTTATTTGCAAAAACCTGTTTAAAAAGCTTCTAATCGATCGAATCCTAAAAATGTATATATTACTAGTACTACTACTACTACAACAATGTGCTACAGCGAAGCATGACAGGGTACAGCCCTGTCATGCTTCGCTGTAGCACATTGTTGTTGAAAAAACCGATAAAATCATTCCACCCTTAAAGTGTATATTGTGTAAAATTTTGAGCTGAATCTGTGCAGGGTTTTTCCAGTTTTTGAGGCGAACGCAAACCAACATAACATTTTTATATATTTAGATTTTTAATTCGTGAATTAACTATCTCTAGGTATGCACCTTTATATTTTCTCACATTTGTTGTTTAAATTTGTTCTTAACTATACATAATACTCGTATATTAGTACAATCCTATATGTGTGTGTTATCCATTTTCTCTGTGAAATTGTACTGTTAGTATTTAAAACGAACGACTAAATAGTTAAATAGCGCAGTCCACAATGTACCTACCTGCTGCGCTATTGGGCTATTCAATTTTCGTGGCAGTCTGTAAATAGATGCCATATTGGATTTTCCACAAATAGAAACACTTGTGTATTGAATGTTCTATGGCTGGCTGGCTCTTGGAATAAATATTATATTGAAGTACTTTAAGATTTATAATTTCAAGTTTGAAATTCGCCGTATAGATTTTAATCTACTTACATAATCTCTCCTTACATATTTTCAGTATGGAAATTTTGCAATAAGATCTCTGTTTGAAACAAAATAGCAAGTTCGTCCCACTTAGAGAGTTAGGCGGCCTGAGTACCTGCAATTAATATTTTTACAAGTTAATTGGAGTCGCAATTTAAAAATAGAATAACAAAAATAAATACATATAAAATACGTACAAAAATAAAAATAAGCTGTCTCATTAAATTTCATGGGTCTTAAGAATTACACTTAACATGCTGTTGAGTTTCATTATGTACATATGTCAGAATCGCCTAAACACTGAGAAATCTATAGGCATCTTCTCAGATCTCTCTCTCTTTGTCTCAGATCACCAATTGCCGGTTCGCTGCTAGCGCAGAAATTGTTGATTATAAAGATAATTAATTGATATTTAATGTGTAATATCGTGATCGTGACATTTAACATGGAAGTATAATTGTATGAATCTCGTTATCAAGAGAATCAAAACGCGTTTTGGCTTGACGCCAATCCATATATTTGGTACAGTTGAATAAATGCAGTTCCTAATCATATATACGCTGACCAACCACCCTTTAGTGAGTCTTGTGGCAAAGTATGATAAATATCTGTGTCTGCCTTAACTGATATTAGGTGATGATTATTTGAAAGGAATACACATTTATCATGTGTAATCGTAAAGTTGTTGTGATTTCTTGGTTTTTATGTTAGAGGGGGCAGTCGAGCAAACGGGTCATCTGATGGAATGTGACAACCGCCGCCCGTGAACGCCTGCAACTCAGCAGCCACAAACGCGTTGGGGGCCTTTTAGGAAGGAGTACGCTCTTTTCTTAAACGTACCTTGTTCCACAGATTAGTTGTGCGAGGCAAAAAGTGTCTTGAAAAGCGCACAATGGTAGGGCGCCAATTATACAGGGCCAATTATTTTTGGGCTATCAACGATTCGAGTAGCTCTTCGTTGGAAGCGGTCCAGAGGGAGAAGCTGGTACTGAGGTACCCCTGCATAGCGATGAGGTAGTGTTCCATATGCGGCCGGACTTACGCCTTATATTTTATTTATTTATTCGTTTCTTCGAGAATAATTTGACCTTACCCTCTAATTGACCCCGAAACTGGACGTCGCTCGATATGTCGATGCTTATCCTAAGCATCGACATATCGATCTGATCTGATCTGATATAAAATGTGATCGCACATAAGCCTATCTCGAAAGTTTCAAATTAACTTTAAATTAGTACCAAACAAAGGAAGATACGCCACCCTATACAATTTTTTTTTTTAATCCTTTGTTGTTGTATTTATATTGTACGTCAACATATACACAATATTAATGAAATTCAAGCATAAAATTAAAGAGATAATTTTAACATATTTGTACATGATTAGTTTAATATATCATACAGCTACAATTAGTTTGTTTGTTCATTTAATTTAGTATTAATCTTAAACACAATATCTTCATTGACCACCCTCATCGCACTTAGAGATAACGTACCTCAATATAATTGAAGTATTATGTAACTCGGTTAAGCCTGGATCAACAGTGGCCCACGTAAACCGAACACTAGGAGGCTAAAACCTCTAAGATCCGTAGCGAATTGAATCAAAATTAAATTAAAAGAGGATATCCTACGAAGCTCGGGGTATCTTCGTTATTTAAAAGTAAGTCAAGTAATATGGTTGTGTAAGTTACTCGTTATTATTGAATAGATCGATTAGACCCAATTAGATTACATACGAGTACATACATAGACATACATAGAATGGAATAGAATAGAATATGCTTTATTGTACACCAATTAAATATTACATAATAAATATAAATATAATAAATATACATTATATAATTATACATACATACAAATATATATATATATATATATATATATATATATATTATATACAATATTAGTATAAACAATTCATATTGATAACCATGAAAACATTAGTCATGAACAGTTATTGGAAGCAAAGGGTACCATGAAATATAAACTCAAGTAGTGAACTTTGACCATATTTTTAAATGCCGTCAATGTTCAGGCACCTCTTAGGCGTTCCATAATCTGACAGCCTGCACCGTGAAAGATTTGTCATAGAATATGGTAGCGTGGCTAGGTACCATTAGCTCCAAAGATTCCGACGAGCTTAAGGATCTCAGATGTGTGTCACTGAGGAACACAAAACGTTCCTTTTAGTAAGGAGGGGTTAATGGATTGAATAAAATACTATAAAGTATAGAAATAATATGTGTATTCCGTTGAAGTCGAATTGGGAGCCACTTGAGTAATTTGCGAAATTGAGTCACATGATCATATTTGCGTAAACCAAATATAAATCTAATGCAGAAGTTTTGAAGGCGCTCAAGTTTGTCAAGTTGCACCTCAGTGATATATCATATACATAACATAACATATATATGACATATCATATACACAAATAATATATAAAACTTTATGGATGTGATGAATCTTCTGGGGTGTCCAGAATGCGTGCTCGGACTTTTGTCTTAAATAAGAGGCGTCTGGGTGCTATCCTGATTTCGAGAGGCAGAGTGTTCCAAAGGAGAACAGATTGGATTAGGAACGAAGAGTGGACACACGCACAAGTATGAGCGGGACAAAACAGGAGTGGATTGTTTGAGGAGGAGGTTTGAGGGTTCTGTTGTGATTAGAACATAGAAATTGGAATGAGGATGTAAGGTAGGAAGGGGAAACAGGTGAGTTGAGAATGGAATAGAGGGTGTTAAGGGGGCGCTGTTGACGGCGCTGGCGAAACGTGAGCCAGTTCAATTCGCGACGAAAGGAGGTAACATGACCTCGTTTATGTCTTCTGTCGAGGCCTGATAGTAGAGCTGCAAGTCATCGGTATAAAGAGTCTTCTTACTTGTTTCCTTAATAAATTTATTAAAAACTAGCTGTGTCTTGCTACGTTTCGCTGTAGTAAATCGTTGTTGTATTTTTTTTTTATGTTAGAGGGGTCAGACGAGCAGACGGGTCACCTAATGGAAAGTGACCATCGCCGTCCATGAACGTCTGCAACTCAGCAGCCACAAACGCGTTGGGAGCCTTTTAGGAAGGAGTACATTCTTTTCTTGAAGGTTTGAAGGTCGTATCGGTCCGGAAATACCGCAGATGATAACCCGTTCCACAGATTGGTTGTGCGGAGAAAAAAGCGCACAGTAGTGGAGTGCCAACTATCCAGTTAATGAATATGAAAATTTTGCCGTGTGGAACGATGGCGGAAAGTCCAGAGGAAGAAGCTGGTACTGAGGTGCCCCTACATAGAGATGAGAACAGTATTCCTTATAGAGCTGAAGGTGGTGGGCCGGAGTGAAATACTGCCTCAATCTGTTCAGCACACCGAGCTTTTTCGAGGCCCATTTGACCTTACCCTCTAAGTGACCCCGAAGCTGAACTTCACTCGATATGTCGATGCCTAGGATTCTGTCTTATGCTTATGAGATTTACATATATTGCCATCCTCGTCCAAAATAATATATGTTTGCTCCTTTTTTTTAACCAATACACGTTTGTTTGAACAAGGAAACCTACCAATCTGATGGGAATAATTTTTGTCATTTTAGTACAGCGTTTATTGAGAAATGTATTATATTATTATTATTAGGTATATACAAGTTTACGCCAAGTAAGTTTACATATTGACACCTTGTATTATAAATATCTGTAAGCTTAATATATTTTTCAAGACGGACATTATATAAGTAGACTTTAAGTCTTGGACTCATGCATATACTTATAAAAATTGTTTTTATTTTAATATTTGTAAGGCAAGTTACGGGAACCAAGAAGAAGTACCAATGGCTATAATTATATTTGTCATAGTTACCGGATGGAATGCGGCCAACGCATACATTATCGAGATTACTAACTATTATCGAGTTGAATGCCCGTGTGGATGTCGTAAGAGCCGACTGAGGGAGGAAACTACGCAGTACAACAGCACTGCAAAGAGAAGGAGAACTTGAAAAACCCCTTTTTTTACGTGTGGAAACTCCCTCGGGCGATCACCCCACCGGGGTTTGCGGCAGTTTGGTGTGTCGGAATCGGACCGATTAAAACCACACGGTGTGCCACTCTGCGCCTAAAATAGGAGAAATCCGGAAACTGCTGTTATTAAGACATCCGGATCCCTCCTAGCGCCTCCCCGCAATGGCGCGGGCACCACCTTCGGGTACATTCTCTATTTAGGCAACGTCCGGCACATGCTGACGTCGCCTCCTCACGGCTGGCCGTTATATCGGGTGGAGGGAAAAACCCGTCCCGTCCACCCGCGGCCACACTCAAGGCGACATGAGGCGCTGGTAAGCGCGCCTCCGCCGTTCGATTCGTCGGCGGCGAACTGGGTTCGAGTGGAGATCATCCTCCCGAGCTCGCTCTTGAACTTGAAAAAAACCCTATACCAACCCGTCTGGCCAGTGTGGTATAGTAAGTCGAACCCTCCTTTCTAAGGAGAGGCCTATGTCCAGCAGTAGATTATTAAAGACTGTTTGTGAATATCGAGTTTAACTTTTCAAGAAGATTGAAAAACTACAAGGAGCAAAAAGTATCAAAAACCGTTGTTAATGAGAACATTGTTTGAGGAAAGTTTTTCAAGTATACCCCTATTTAATACTTAAAGCAGAAGCCTCGTTGAAAACTTTTAAGACGAGGGTTTTGATACGCTGGCAGATAGAGTTTTAGTAAAGTTTATTTAATCATTTTCGGGAGACACAAAGTACCTGCCATGTCCCTTACTGAACCATCTTAAGGTTGACTGGTAGATAATGCCATGTGGTATTAAGTCCGCATTGTAGTTGTAATTCAGGTAGTGTGAAATAAAATTAAATACAGGAGAATTCACTTACATGTCTCAGATTCGGAATGAAATGTCTCGAAAATGAGAATCGATTAGAGGAGAAAGAGAAGGAGATTTTTTTTCGATTAACATTATTTTATTATTGATTTTTATTAGTTTATTGTATAAGGTACGAATAGCTAGAATAGCTTGAATTTGGAAGCGGCGGTAGCCTAGTGGTTAAGGCATTGGACTTTCGATCACGAGATCGTGGGTTCGAATCCTGACCAGTACACTACGGAAGTGAATCCACTCCTAACACAAGCAATTGAGCTTAGCTGGAGGGGTAATGATAATGAGAATACTAGTAATGTCAATTGCTAGTAATCCTTTATTAAAAAAAATCATAACGACACTTCTACTACATTATTATTATCTATTTTTTTGGTTGATTGTAAAAGTATTACGATTTTCGTTCACCGGATACACCTGTTAAATAGAAACTGATTTTGTCAAAATATTCATTGTTTTAACTGACTAATAGTGCGACTGCCATGCCCGCTCTGTGTAATTATTGTACGTAATTCCAAAAAGTAATATATTTAAGTATTTCTATCCGTTTTGTAGAACCCATGCTACAAACTTTGCTTAGTTAAGGTCACTATATCGAAGTGTAATATGCTCAAAGATATTGTTATCAGGAATTATCAAAAAGTTATATGTATAGATTAGCTAAGTAAACAAATAAGAACTCTATTTTATCCATCTTGGAGATAACTTTGAAAAACCGTAATTGCAGACAGTCATAAACAAGTCAAGTGTTGTAGGAATCAACACCAAAAGTAGCTGGTTATAGTGATAATATTTTATCTTTAAGAGAAGTGGGTCAGACGGGAGCTCATTAACTGAACTTAATTTTCTTAAAATGTTACATGAAATTTTAATACTAAAGACCTCAATAATAACAACACTGTTTTTTAGTTGGTCATTTATTTTAAGGAGGTTGGCTCAGAATTTCTGCTTCAATTTCGATCATCACACACCAGTCAGGTGTGCCACTACCCATACCGCCATCCTACTAATACTAGTATGGCGTCTTTTTTAAAAAATAAATACATATGATATAATCATTTATATATATATATATATAATATATATATCAGCCCTTACAACAATTATAATTCGATTTGAATAATAATTCTCTTTGTGTTTCTCTTACTATATTTTTTTATTTATATATGTAGGCCGAGGAGACGAGACGACCTTATGTCTGTTTCTGCTGTGGTGTTACTGTTTTTGTTTTGACATAAAAACTATATTATTTGATCTTTGATTTTTTTCTTAATAAACAAAACAAATTAAAACAAAAGAATAAAGCTATAAAGTGTTTCATTTGAATTTAGAAATGTATCATGAATAAAACTTATGTTAGCATGTGTTACGTATAACTTGTGTTTTATGTAATTTTCTTCAAGCTGTTCTTTTGGTAAGATGTAATTATTCATTTGATAACATTATAGATATAATTAAAATATGTAAATAAAATATAATAATAATAATATATATATAAACATACATAAGGGAGTAAACTACGCAAAACAACAGCACTGCAAAGAGAAGGAAAACTTGACACAAACCCTATGCCGAGAACAACCCGTCTGGCCAGCGGGCTATAGGAGGCCAAAACCTCTTTTCTAAAGAGAGTCCAGCAGTGGACTAGTAAAGGCTGTTGATGTGATGTGATGTAATAATCTTTGCACTTTGAAAGTCATCCTTTTGTAAAGCAATAAACATATTAAAATCGAAAACTGTGTAGTAGGTCTTCTATTAATCCGTCAAGCAAGCAGAAAAGCTAATTAATATTTGCGATCCCTGCTGCGTGAGTAAGCGCCCTCGCAAATTAATACCATATATATTGATAATACCGGTGCTTTACTATAGCTTATTAGTGTTATTTATTCACTTTGCAAATACACTGAATTTTCAGATGTGGAGTTACGGCAAATTGGTAGTATAATATTACGAATATTTACAGAGACTAACCCCAGGCTAGCTTCAAAGTTTAGTTTAAATCCGCGCTCGCATTGATACAGTTAAATTGTTTTATCATTTTACTTCTAGATGATTTTTTAAAAATACCTACACCGTGTTTGCGGACAGCGCTTGTGTGGGCAATTCATGACAGCATTTGACATGGTCAGTATAACTTTTACGAAATATGAAATAGTAGAAAGCGATACGCCTAAACCGTCACATTAATTGGAATGAATGTTTTGATAATTTAATTGACATCATTCATTCGTTCATCATATTCGATTCCAAGTCTATTTTTGTATTGTGTCGCTCCGGATGAGCGGTAATCAATTTATATAGAGAACATTTAAGCTATATACACTCACACATAAATTTAACAATATGTATAATTAAAGTATATAGTACCGTAGCTTATAAATTCAGCCGTAATCACGAAAAGCCGGCTAAGTGCTAATTACATTAAATTCCTCATTAATAGTTACTACATTCGTTGCATTCTGTTTGCCGACTATTTGCCACTGCTTGTTTTAATTGTTATTCAAATTAGTTTTAACTTGCAAATTGTAGTTAACTTATTAACTGTATTGATTTAAACTACCCTGGTCATTTTCATACGGGATATTTGCCATGTTTAGTTTCGGGAATTATTATCCGATATTTCGGCACTGTTGCAAGCGCCATTATCGCGGATAATCTGACAGTTGCTCACTTTCAGTTTCAGTTCGTAATCTGATTCAGAATTGTTTCTATTACATTCTGTAACGATCGTTTTTGAATAAATGAATTGACATAAATGTAATAAATTAAAAAAAAAAAACTGTTCATAAGATGGTATAAAATATTGCTTTTTTAATCTACCATAAATTCTTAATATTTGAGCCCAGAACTTCGGTACGAGTACTGCATATTCCATAGGGGCGATCGATTCTTGCATTATACAAAATTTCAAGGCATACGGGACAATGCATCCAGAGAGTTATTAAAGCGAGTAACAGGGTGGCATTATGAGAATTAAAATATTTAACAGGGCAGTATTGTGAGAGCAAAAATGTTTAAATCTATATTGTTTGGTACTTTATTTACAGCCTAATTTTGTTTCTCTATAAATACGATATACATACAATACCGAAAATCATTCAAATCTGACTGATAGTTCTAAAGGATAATGCATTTTACTGTTCAATAAACAAAAAACTTTTAAACTGTATTATATCAGTAAAAATTAGTATATAATTAACAAGTTTTGTAATGATAAATGGTTTTTATATTCTTCATGTGAATGGAGAATTAAATAAAAAACACTGTAACATACTATATTCATTGATATTTTGAATTGTTAAGCCTTTCAAATAAATTTGTATTTAATTTTAATCTTTTCTCTCTTTCCTAAATCGTCAAAATTCTAGTAGCTCATTTGTTACCCTTTCAAAATAAATTACTCGTAATTGTTTACAAATAACTTTCACTGTTTGTGTACGCAAACAACTTATTTACGCCCTCTTCCCACTGGCTTTACCGTGTTTACCGGGTTTACCGATTTAGGTTGCGTGTGCGCTTTTAGATGACTGCGACCAAAGGGTGACGGTCGCAACGGGTGACGAGACCCGTCTTTGGTGAGACGGGTCAATGCCTGTCGGGGGTGGCGGAAGAATGCAATTGCAATTGTCGCTCCCCTGGCCATTGTTGCAAGGAGAGGAACACCGAGGTGGTTTTTAGTCGGTCCGACACACCCCTTCGCCATCCCCCACTGGGCGAAGGACATCCATGAGGATCTTCCACCCCGTTAACAAAACAAAAATACCTGCCCTTTTTACAGCGTTTAGCAATATTACAGCGTTTAGCAATATTACCGCTTTTGTAGAGAATACCTATTACATAAATTTAGTGTTAAACGACTTCCTATAGTGTCTTATGATCATGGTTACTATATAAATTTCTGTGAGATATGTTCATCCTCACAACAAATATTTAGACATTAATTACAAACCGTGTAGTCAATTATATTAATAATAATAACATTTTTGGACATCTTACACACGACGCTATCTAGTTCAAACTAAGCAGAGCTTGTATTATGAAAGCTAAATTGACTGATAGAATACTTTTATACTTTTTTGTAAACACATACATATTATACATAGAAAATACCCAAACTCCGAAACAAATATTTGCAGATCATACAAGCATTTGGTCGGATCGTTAATCGAACCCGAGACAGCACAGCGCAGGCACAGGCAGCATGCGCTATCACCGCACCACCGACGCTGTTATTATTATATAGATGTCACGTTAACATTGGGTATCGATTTACAGTAAACAGATGTTTACGACATGTATACAACGCAAAAGACTACTATAAAATTTGTACAATATTAATTAAGTTTCTTTAAAACAACTCTTTTTTCTATGTATCTATGTATACTTAGTTTTTTTTTTTGAGTTCGGATGGCAGATGATTGATGACCTTGTAAGTTAATGGACTGGTATACATATAAAATATAATAAATAACAATACTTGATTTATGACTTTATTAATATTCAAGTAATTAAATTTATATATTTTCATTAAAATACTATTGTTAGACTACTTTCACATGCCAATATAATGAAGTCTTTGAAGAAACACACCATTGCATCATTGGAAACCTCATCATCATCAGTCTTTATTAGTCCACTGCTGGCCATAGGCCTCTACTTGGAAAGCAGGGTTTGCCCTACTATAGCACGTTAGCCAGACGGGTTGGTTGGGTTTGTTTCAAGTTTTCCTTCTCTTCGCAGTGCTGTTGTCCTGCGTAGTTTACTCCCTTAGCCGGCTCTTACGACACCCACGTGATTAATAGAGATGGTGACATTCTTAATCTGTCACCATACGGATAAAATAACAACATTCATCAACAACCTTTAATAGTCCACTGCTGGACATAGGCCTCTCCTTAGAAAGGAGGTTTTGGCCTACTACACCACGCTGGCCAGACGGGTTGGTATAGGGTTTGTGTCAAGTTTTCCTTCTTTTTGCAGTGCTGGTGTCATGCGTTGTTTTGCGCCCTTAGTCGGCTCTTACGACACCTACGGGATGAATTGGGGTAGTGACATTCCGTATTCTTAATCCGTCACTACACGGACTGATATATTAATAACAAATATATAATATTTAAATAACAACATTAGTATAACCCAAAACTTTTCCTTATAAACAGGTCCTCTAATACCTACTACGTAGTAACTTAAACAGTATTCAGTTAAACAAATACACAAACTTTCATCTATCTCCTCTTGCTTCGCTAATTAGTCGTAACGTGATAGTCAAAGTTCCTGAGATTATCACGTTCAGCCAAAAACAAACTATGCAGTTGTTTAATACTAGTGAAGAATTATTAGATAGAGTAGTTAATCAATCACTCAATACTAAATAAACATTCATACGAACGGTTACCTGACATATTACAAATGTTATCTTTGCTCACGTAATCAATATATAGGAACATTGTTTGAGGCGTTATTGAAATATTGAATAGTTAATATATTAATTTGAAGCGAAGGGTGTGGAGGCACCCATTAGCGCCCTGACGAGTTTCCTCTGAGATCTTCGATAATTTGCCATAGATAGATAGATGTTTTATTAGTAAAAAAACAAAAACCAATTAAAGTGCGCTAAATAGCAGTTGAAAACAAAATTATCCTATCGGGGTGACGCATCGAGTGTAGCTGAAAAATGCTAAAAGATAATGTGCTAGAAATACAAATAAAGAAAAAGAAATTATTTTTATTTTCGATATGTAGGTAGGTATAAAAATATTTTTAAAAATTAACATTCTTAAACGACAAATTACGATATTTTTATAAACGATAGTTTTAAAAGTTGCTTCAAAAGCTTGCGCACCTGTCCTTGTAACTTTCGCATGAACAACTGTGAGACTAATGCTATAAATAACAAATATTTAATAATATATCAAAATCGAGATTAAAATCTATCCATCATGTCATCGCGTGGCACTATGATATTATGGCATATTTTAATTTGAAGTTTGCGTATATAACTTATATACTTTGATGATTTTATAGCATTCGACTGTTATTTCAACATAAATATTTCCATACCTAAATATGACTATTACTATTGATCTGTGTGTTTTTATATATAATACTGTTTATCTAGTTGAATTCATATAACAAAGTCGTCAAATATTAGTAATAGCTTTGTTTTTTAATCATTACAAATACTTGAAATTGTTCTCAGATATTTACAAAACACTTATAAAAGAGATAGGTATCAAACGTACACCTACACATTTTTACTTACACTCAAAGTTAAAACGGTTCGGCGTAAAGCATACTTTCAGAGGTATGAAAAATTGCTCTCGTGAAAATACTTTGACATTCTTGTCACAACGACCCTACGTTTAAAACGAACGACAGACATAAATGTTAAAAGTATTTCAAGCATGATTTACGACTGTAACTCTAGAGAGTAGACAAAGTATTTTTGTAAGTACCGAATTTGTTCACTCGTTGAGAAACAGTATCATTTTCCCAATTAATCCATTCCAGGTAGAGTTACAGTTTCATCAACATTATTTTTCTGTCCTTTTATTCGAATTTTATTTAGGTCTGAAACATTGTAAAGGATTTCGGCTGTTACTTATAAGACCCGCCACCTGCGTGACGCCTCCTTGGGAATTTAATAGGTTTCAGAAAAGATGAAGAAAGTAGGTATATTAGGGTAAGGAAAACATCGCAGAGGTGCAGTTCCCACCCGCTCGATTATCAGAGTGGGGGGAACAGAGGTCGAGGTCGGTCGGTACATCAAATACCTCGGCCTCACCCTGGACAGCCGTTGGAGCTTCGAGGAGCATTTCGAGCGGTTGATCCACCGAGTTAGCGGGGTGGCGGGCTCCCTACAGAGGCTATTGCCTAATCTCTGGGGTCTGCAGGAGGAAGTTCGCCGCCTCTACTGTGCGGTGATACGATCCATGGCCCTCTACGGAGCACCGATATGGGCAAAGCGCTTATCGGCCTCCTCCCGCTGCCGAGCTAAGCTCAATCAAGCGCAGCGGGTAGCGGCCATTCGGATCGTACGGGGATATCGCACCATATCGTCGGAGGCGGCGACAGTCCTGGCACGTTTCCCGCCTTTTGATATCCTGGCGGATATGGACGGTGAGAGCGAGAACGACCAGGACGAGCTCGAAATGCGGCGAAACGCTCACCTACAGGCCCTGGCGCAGTGGCGCGCGCGGTTGGAACAGCCGCGGAATGCGCGCCAACGTGCTGTCGGTGCCGTTTTGCCTAACCTCGAAGCTTGGGTAGGAAGGGAGGGAGGTCGCGTCACCCACCGACTGACGCAGGTGCTCACTGGGCATGGCTGCTTCGGTGAGTACTTGAATCGGATTAGACGCGAGGAGACGGCACAATGCCAGCACTGCGCAGCCGACTGGGACTCCGCTCAGCACACGCTGGAAGACTGCCCCGCGTGGGCATCTGAATGCGAAGTCCTGGTCGATGAAATCGGACTTGTCCCCGCCAGCAATCATTACTGCCATGCTGGCGGGTGAGGAGGGCTGGGGCGCAGTGGTCTCTTTCTGTGAAGCTGTAATGCTCCAGAAAGAGACCGCTGAACGGGATCGGGAGAGGGCCGATCCCGAGCGAAGAAGACGTCGACGACGTAATGAGCAGCCGACGAGACCGCGGGCCGCTAGAGAGTGGGGACCTGTGGCGGCAGATTAATTGCTGCGGTAGGGGCAAGGATGGCAGCCTGATCGCACTGAAAATGTGATCGGGCTGCAACATCTGGATAGGCTGAGAGGCAGGGAGAAGCCACTGGCTTTCCCTGAGATGGGACCTAGCTAGGTGCGGCGTCGATCTGGGGGACCTGAAATCACATGGCCCGGGTTCTCCCCAGAGCAGGGCGCCTAAGGCTGGCCGCCGGAGTGGTTTTTAGTGGAATCACCACATACTCCTGGCTCCTATATCCCCAAGGAGCCGGAGATCCGAATTTTCCACTCCGTCAACAAAAAAATAACAAAAAAAAAAAAAAGGGTAAGGAAAACATGTGCGTAAAGTGTTAGGGTTAGAGATATCGCAAGTCACAATTAGGGAAACCAGACAGCAGTAGTTCAAAGAAGCTGGTATCTCGTATCTGGATATTTTTGCATCTACTGTTCTTACATATTATTAAAAAAAAAAACTTTTTAAGAATTTTAACTGTCTCTGCATGGTCGATTGGGACTAATCCCTTCCACATGTCCACGATTGTAACTCTGTACTGTGCACCAGGATCAACAGCAGTGACCCACAAACACACAGGAAAAAATTAAACTGTCTTGGAACCCGCAACGAAATTAATCAGAAGAAAATTGGAGCAACTCCTCCAATTTTCTTGTGATTAATTTCGTACAAATACAATAATTCCACTTTCCTCGTTAGCAGAGAGGGAGACAAAATAAAGTAAGTAGGCACACCCTTTTAAACAGGGAAGCATAATGGATCCTAAGTGAGCTATATTTTTATTTCTATGATATGTATGGCAGAATCGCTTAAACGCACGGAAATTCACCCTAGTTGACACAAGATCCAGCATAGTCGATTGTTAATAGCGACCATCGGCGGTGCCCATTGGACACGTGACACTCGATAGTCACTAGTGCGCCTCCGCTCTTTGAATCCCCCGTCCCCCCTGCATGCGAAGAGAGAGGGCTTGCTTGCCGGTAACCTCACTAACTCGGTGAAATGCAACGATAACACCGGTTTTCTATAACCCCATGGTAGGACTCAGGTTGAGCCATTTCTTCCGCGGTCGATGTCTATACTTATATGATTGGGGAGCTTGGTGCCTCCAAATTTTATATCACACACAACCAATACCTTCCAATTTCGGAACGCAATTAGTAAACTGTCAGGTAAATCAAAGCTGGGTATTAACAATGTTAATATTATTTAATAAGCAAATCAATTGAATTTCAAATACTTTGAGTTCAGTACTTGTTGAGACGATTCACTTCATATGTCTGTAGTAGTAGTAGTATAAAAAATACTACTCGTAATTATAAAGTAACTGACACGTAAAACTCTGTTATAGACTAGCACTATACACTATACACTAGCTTTTGACCGCAGATTCTATCGCGTAAAATGGTTTTTGGAACGAAGTTCCTTATCGCGCATTACACGAACTAAATGGATGGGAGCGAGACCGATTTTATTTTTATTTTTTTATTAGTTATTATTATAGATAAACCAATACAATAATTCAAGACTAACAATACAAATACAAAAAAATGTCTAACAAGACTTTTATACGACACTTCAGTTGGCGCGTCGACGGTCACATTTTTTTTATATTTCAGATATATAGCAAACTTCGTAACTAGCAAACTTAAAGAAACTTCGTTTGGACCAGGAGTCCATAGACCCCTCTCGCCGTTTTTCCTACCCTCGGAAATATTTATACTTCTGAATAAAAGATAGAAAAGATAGTGTTTATATGAAATTGATGATGACCGAATGTACGACTGGGCATAAAACACCAATAAACCATTGAGTTACAATAAACAGTATTTTTTTATAAATATACCTACCTGAAAATTACCTTTGATACATAATTTACTGTATAATTATATTTTATTTATTTATTGAGTCTTCCTGCAAACATATTGCATAAGGCGGACTTAATGCCTCAGGCATTTTCTTCCAGTCAAACCTTTGGGTGTTGCAAACTGTGTGTGGCAGGTGTATATTGCTCTTGCAAGCATCTTTGCTTGCGTTGAAGTGATTTATCTATTACTATGGAACAATTATTTTTTAATGTAAGGTGTGATCATGAAATTTTGCGTGGAGTTTTCCAGAAAGACAAGGACATAAGATATTTTTAATATTGAGCAGCAAAGTTATTAAAAACAAATAAACTTATTTATAATAATAGGTTGTTTATCGTGTACATTCAAATTGGTATATTGAGAACCATGAGTCAGATCGGAGTCAGATAAAACATCATTGTTTACGGAACAAGATTAACATCTCAAATTCCTTTCATTCGAGGCTATCCAAACAAATTCGCTGTCTCTCTCACTGTAAGTATGTAGGTCATGGCAGATATTATGTCAAACGACAAGGACAAAGCTGGGTCTGCAGATGTCATTAATCACGGAGGACACTTTACAAGGCTGTTGGTGACAGCCAGATGTTCCTTGAAAATGTCCAGATACAAGTTTATCTATCGGCTTTTGTATGTAGAAATTCTTACACTGTTTTAAGTACACATAAATATCCTTAACCTACTTTCAATGATAGTTTTCAATAATAATAATAATTTCGGGCATCTGACACACAACGCCATCTAGTTTCAATACAACGAAAGCTAGATTGACTGATAGAATAGTTATATATCTACGACTACTGACAACGTCTTATAAATTGGTTTGCCGGGTGACACTTCAAGAAACTGCGTTACGCTCCGCTCACGTTATGCGCTCACAATGAGAGCGAGTGAGAGGCACGCGTCCCTTCCACTCGGGCATGGTTAGCCCGCCTAAGAGCGAGAGAGACAGACATAAAAAGTGAAAGGCACGCGTCCCTTTTTTAAATATAATTCTTTGTATAAATAAATGTTTTAAATTGTTACTATTATTTCATCCTTCTTCCTACTATACGAATGAATATTCACATTAAAATTATTTTACCACTCAAAGTCGTTGTCACGTAAAACTTTCGCCCGTATACCGACTTTACAGGCAACCAATTTTTTTTGTAAATATATACATATTTTACATATAATGGAATGATCTTTGAGTGTCTTGATTAATTCATGAATATTAGAATGACTGTCGATTAAAATAGATAATGTCGGTCTTGAAAAAAAAACGAAATTCAGTTTTTACCATATTTGGATACTACATTGTCCAAATGTTATTACTATATTCAAGAAAAAATTATATGAATTTTATATTATTCAGTCGGTAAACTGACTAATTGGATAGGCACTGAAAGTAAAATGAAGCATGGGATTTTTCTAGAAAATTTTGTAATTATTAGTTGCTATTTTTTTAATGCATTTTACAATAAACCCTATTTTTCACTTGTACACCAATTTTCATAATTACGGAAATAGAATTAAAAAAGTTATGTCAAAAAAAAACTAACATAATTATTTAAAATGGCTTCTCTGTAAAGTTAATAAATGACAGATCCGAGACTTTTCTACGACTATGACGAAATGTTCATATTACCACTACAGCCAAGCTAGAAATGCTTCATTTGAGTGGGTATACTTCAGTGGTGCACCAAGTTGTGGTGGAACCTACAGCCGCTTGATCGAAAGTTCGATGTAATAATCACAATACTGTCGTTTCCTAAATTATTAATTATCTCCTAATTAAACCCGATTTAGGAAAAATAAGGAATATTTTTTTGTATATACACAATTATAATATCGATTCGTGGGAAACAGCTCTACTCTACACTACTGCTACTATTATTCTAGCACCGATTACCAATTACATTAAAAACGACAAGTACTTTAAAAAAATATGA
The DNA here is from genome assembly GCA_902825455.1 of Arctia plantaginis. NCBI lineage: Eukaryota > Metazoa > Arthropoda > Insecta > Lepidoptera > Erebidae > Arctia > Arctia plantaginis. Next base: position 3,618,581 of record CADEBD010000284.1, on the reverse strand, counting down.
AAAATGACACTTTATAAAACATATAGAAACCAGGTCAAGGATGTATCACGTCAGTAACAAATGTGTTATCCGAATAACACAATTGTTACTGACGTGATATCCTTGTTATTTTTTGCAAGCATAAGACTTTTAATATCATATTCTTCTTGTTTTAAAAATAAATGCACTGTCAAAGCAAAATAAATTAAATAAAAAATATCACGAATTGTAAGGGAAATTTTTTGAATGGCAGCTGGTTTACAAACTTTTCGATACGAAAAATGAACCAGTGCCCGAGAGAGACCATTTGCAATGCACGTCCTGAGAAAGTTCGAACAGGATCCCATTACCCAAACTCACACAAACAACCAAAAATGGCTGACTCATTTCAAATATTAGCATGTTTAGCTCATTTCATGCAGTGGCTTAACAACTTCATGAGGGGAATAGAGGCAATATTTTTAATGCGTCTTTGAGTCTGTTATATCTCTGATTCTACTAATAGACGCTAAATGACCTGGTTAATTGGAATGGTCTGTTCCAAGCTTTGAAATACAAATTCCAAAGTTTGACTACGAAGCTATTATAATCGACATGCTGCTTGGTCTAGTGGTTACTGGGAAGCGAACCCACCGCTTAGGGGCTAAGCCGTGGGTTCAATACCCACCGAGGACAAATAATTATATGCACGATCATTAGTTCTCCGTCTGGGTGTGATTCATCAATGAAAATAAATAAAATTGAAGTGTTTATTTTTAATGTCAAAATAATATGTGTTTTTTTTTCACACGATTATAATAATAATATAATAATAATAATATTCTACCACATACACACAACGCCATCTAGTCCCAAACTAAGCAGAGCTTGTACTATGGGTACTAGACAACTGATATAAATACATATATACTTTTTTTTGTAAATACATACATATTATACATAGAAACACCCAAGACCAAATCAAACATCAAATGTTCATGCACAGAAATGTTTGACTTGAGCGGGAATCGAACCCGCGACCTTTGGAATAGCAGTCCGTTACACAAACCACTACTCCATCCAGTCGTCGTGAAAGATTATTTGCACGATATCTATGCCTGGACTGATTTTGATAATATTTTACAACCAGGTAGCTGTCTATATAAGGAGTAACTAAGGCCATTGTTTCTCTCAGAAAAACCAGAGAATCGAACCCGAGGTCGCATGGACCTTATCTTATTACACCACTAAGGCAGCGTTTTTCAAATTCCACGCAAACGAAGTCGCGGGTACCAGCTAGTCTATAATATGTATGTACAATTTTAGAAATATATAAGTAAAATTTAGCAGCAGTCTGGTTACCATAGTAGAGGCTCTGCCTAGCTCGGGATCAGATTACCGTGTGTGATCCGTATGAAGTTATTTTTCTTTATTACTTATACCTTAATTTTAAAGCTTTACGACAGGCAATAACAATTCCGGACAAAGCCGCCTTTGAATCCATTATGATCATATTTTTATTAAAATTGCATGAATTTGACACAATGCATGAATTTCTGACTAACAATATCGTTTGTAAACTAGCTAACTAATCAATGAAAGGATAACTGAAATGCTTATCAAAATTCCTACGACATTTCACAATAAACAAATAAGGTTTACTGTCCAACCATAATTTATTTTAATATAAACACTTAATCGCGTATGACGCTACAATACTGATGAACAAATGATGAGGGAACCTTTATTCGTAGCATTACGAAGCTTTTCCTACAACACATAAATCCTTTTAAAAAGCTATATGTTTTAGGATGATTCCATTACTTTTCATTGTTCAAACAAACTTCATTAGGGTAGGGTTGCCAAACGTATCAACACACCATCAAAGCAGTAAAGATTTTGACTGAGGAACATGATGCAAAAAGTTTGCTTATAATGAGGTTTGTTGGTAATTTTTGCTGCTCCCACCTAAAAACAAATATTCTATACGTGTTTTACTCGGAAAAGGTTTATTTGGCAAAATATACATACGCAGTTAAATGTTATGTCGAGGGAAATCAAGAGGTGAATATTTATTTTATCTTATAAGCAAACGGTTGAAGAACAACTTTAGTATGTTCTCAAATTTATATTTTTTTATACTTCCACAAAGATATCCTATCTTAGCACTTATAGTATGGTATTATGCTTCGTCGCTGGTGACTTGAATTTCCATAGCAACACGACAACTCTGTTAGCACTACTTACTCTGACGATTTATTGGCATCAGAAAGTTTTACTGAAACTTTGTAACCCTTTCAAAAAATAAACCTCCAGAACCAGGCAGCTGTAAACTGCTTTACAGCAGATAGAGAGAATATATTTTTTAATTAAAATAATTACGGCCTGTAGTTTGGGGATGGTATAATTGTAATGAACAAACCGCCTTCTGGTCATTGTTCATTTTTATTAAGTCTATATTCTATATAAACCTTACATTTTATATTAGAATACAAACCAAGGGTACATAGTTTCTTAAAGTGGGCGAATTGATGTTGGTAGGCCCACATCAATTCGCCACACTTAAAAAAAACCTAGAAAGATGTATACTGACTAATATCTGCAACCAAAGCATTCGTAACCGGCGAACATGTATTAAAAGTCTGATTGTTGTTTAAAATGGCGCGTGTCAGTCAGGATCGTAGCAAATATCGTGTCTTCTTTGCCTACCCAGCATAGTAATAAGGCGTGAGTATTATTCGTATCTATGTAAGATATTATATAGTTTTGTTCACGTATAAATGTCGCGTAATTTGGAGTGTGACCTTCTGCGTCAGCTCCTGGAACTTCAGCGACAACATTCATATTTATCACTTTAACAATTAGACGAACAACACAGTATAAAGGAAACACGAATTACTTTATGAATTTAGTTGCATAAGTAGTTTGGTATACTTCAAATGTTCATTTAGAACAATTTTAATGGACAAACTACATTCTCCTGTTTTTGGTATTTTTTTCATTAAACATGTTAACAAAATTTCTTTAAATATATTGCAACTTTACCCGCGATTTTTAAATTTACTCCTCACTTCCATTTAGATCATTCCTTTTTCTACAAATTCAAATCATAAATGTGAATATTAATTCTTGGTTTAAACCAAAATCAAGACCTCACTATTGTGTTATTCCACAATCGAAATACATATTAAATATCCTTTTACTAAAAGTTGAGTTTAGGTATAATTTGACTTTCTACTGGTAGTGATTAAGCGTCATGACAGAGGAATTATACAGGCGGATGGTAGGCGCCTTCTGTCTGCGGTTTGCTGACTATAATGGGTATTATAAAAAATATTACTATCGTTAACACAAACCATTTCAATAAGGTCCTCGACGGTTTGTAATGACGGTGGATTATAGGCGTGATCACGGATTGTGAGAGTGGAGAGTCTAAGAGTGGAACCATGGGCAAAATATCAATTTCAGTTTGTTGTTTAGGTCGTAGTAAAAATGTAAGGCGTCATGACAAGGGTTTTTGGCCTGCCTACCCTCATTTCACATTAAGTTTCATTAAAAGACCCGAGAAAATACCAAGAGTGACAATCGGTGAGTCTCAAGACGAGTTAAATGGTCTTGGAATACATATAAATTTAAACGAATAAGTACATATAATAAAAAGACGCAAACAGTTTATGAAAAATGCAGGAATCGTAGCAGATTTAAAGAATTTGTACCTAACTCTATAACGTTGAGAACACAGTTAATACTCGTAGGTCACAGAAATTTATTATTTACGTTTCTTTTTAACAAACATAAAACTAATAAATAAAACTCTAAAAGTTGAACAAAAATGTTAAAGTGTGTAAAACATAGTTATTAAAGATTGTACCATAATTAGGATGAAAGAGTTAGAAAGCGACAAATATCTTCTGTAATGTAGATCGTATGCATATAGATGTGTAAATCATGTAGATCGGGAGCGTAGTATTTCCAGTAGAATAGAACAACAATAGGTGTGATAGAATTGGAGCTGTTAGCGGGTTACAGGGTTGCCAAGAGGACCCTTCAGGCAGCGATAAAGCGGGCCAAGAGCGAGGCCCGCCGCGAGATGCTGGAGACACTGGAGCGGGATCCGTGGGGACGCCCCTACCGTATGGTTAGGGGCAAGATGCGCCCATGGGCCCCGCCGCTCACACGGTGTCTTCAGCCAGAGCTGCTTGAGAGGGTCGTTGGCTCCCTGTTCCCAACACGAGTGGTGGAGCATACTCCGCCACAGATGGCTCCTTGAGGCGCCTAACGTGGATGACGACGACGTGCCTGAGGTCACTGGGGTGGAACTAAGGGTGGCGGTGTTACGGCTTAAAGCCAAAAACACCGCCCCGGGACCCGATGGCATTCCTGGCCGAGCGTGGGTCCTGGCCTTAGTCGACGAGGCTCTCGAGCCCCGACTGTGAGGGTTTTTCAGCGCATGCCTCGAGCGGGGCCAGTTTCCGAAATTGTGGAGGACGGGGAAACTGGTCCTCGTCCGAAAGGAGGGGCGCCCGGCGGACTCACCGTCCGCCTACCGGCCCATAGTGTTGCTTGACGAGGTGTGCAAGCTCTTTGAAAGAGTGATTGCAAGGCGCCTCGTCAAGCATCTCGTGATGGTTGGGCCGGATCTGGCGGACAACCAGTACGGTTTCCGTCAGGGGCGCTCCACCGTGGATGCGATCATGCGCGTGAAGGCTCTGGCGGAGGAAGCAGTCTCCCGGGGCGAAGTGGTGTTGGCGGTGTCCTTGGACATCGCCAACGCGTTCAACACTATGCCCTGGAGCTGCATCAGGGAGGCGCTCGTGTATCACGAAGTGCCTCTCTACCTCCGCCGCATAGTCGGGGCATATTTGTCGGAGAGAGCCGTCGTCTACCCCAGTAGGACCGGTCTCGGTAGGCGTGAAATGTCGTGCGGTGTTCCGCAGGGGTCGGTGTTAGGGCTACTCTTGTGGAACATCGGCTACGACTGGGTGCTTCGTGGTGCCTTCTTGGATGGTGTCGCCGTCGTGTGCTACGCGGACGACACACTCGTGACGGCGCGCGGCAAGACGCACCACGAGGCAACCCTGAGGGCCACGGCCGGGGTTGCCCAAGTCGTTGAGCGTATCCGGCGGCTGGGTCTCGAGGTGGCTCTGCACAAGTCCGAGGCCCTGTTCTTCCACGGGCTTCGGAGGAAGCCGCCTGAGGGATCTAGCCTCACGGTAGGAGGCACTCGCATCGGCATCGAGCCCTCGATCAGGTATCTGGGTCTCGTACTCGATGGCCGATGGGACTTCGGATATCATTTCCGAGGTCTGGTCCCCAAGTTGGTTGGGGCAGCGCGTGCGTTGGCGCGGCTGCTGCCCAACATGAAGGGACCCGATGACTCCTGCAGGAGACTCTACTCCTGGGTTGTGCGGTCCATGGCCCTTTACGGGTGCCCGGTATGGGCGGGGGCCCTGAAGGCCAGCAACGTCGCGATACTGCGACGACCGCAGCGAATGCTGGCCATCAGGATCATAAGGGGGTACCGCACGATCTCCTTTGAGGCAGCGAGTCTCCTGGCCGGAACTCCACCGTGGGACCTGGAGGCGAGAGCCCTTGCGGCACTGTATCAGTGGCGCAAGGAGGCGCAGGAGTTGGGTCGATGCCCCGAGATTCGAGAAATCGATGACCGGAAATCCATACTCCGCCAGGTCATCATAGGGGAGTGGAGGGAACGACTCGGGCAACCGAGCGCTGGGCACGCCGTCATTGCGGCGGTAAGACCCGTTATAGAGGATTGGCTCGAGAGGCGTCACGGGACCCTCTCATACCGATTGACGCAGGTGATCACTGGGAAGGGATGTTTCGGAGATTACCTGTGTCTGATCCGCAAGGAGCCAACGCCTGAGTGCCACCACTGCGATGGCCAGACCGTGGACACGGCTCTCCACACGCTGGCAGAGTGCCCGGCGTGGGTTGAGCAGAGGCGAGACCTCGTGGCGGCCATCGGAGTGGGAGTTCTCTCGCTCGGTAGCCTGATTGCGGCTATCGTGCGGAGCGAGAGTGCGTGGAACTCTGCCGTCTCCTTCTGCGAGCAAGTTATGCTCGCGAAGGAGACGGCGGAGCGGGACCGGGAGAGGTTTAGAACTCTCCCGGCCCGCCAGGCCCGGGCACGGGCCAGGCAGCGCAGGCGACTCAGGCGCCGGAGGTCGCAGAACGACCTCCGTCCTCCATAAGCGCAGGCCTGGGGGTGACAGGTGAGGCCATCTGTCACCCTAGCAGAAGCAGGCCGGGGTGGCGGCGAGCGCGTTGCGAAGCGCGCTCGCTTCCAGGGAGCACAGGGAACATGGGGTTCCCACACGGGGCGGGGGTCGTCTACTCGTCTGTAGATGACCCGAGGTATGTCGGGGCACCAGGGCCTTCCTTTCTAGGGTATACCTGGTTCCCCGGCTATTAGTACCCGGCGAAGGCGTGCGGTTTTAGTCGGTTCGAGTCCGTCATGCCACCGACACCGACACCGGTGGTATCCGAGGGGATTTCCGCACGGGAAAAAAAAAAAAAAAAGGTGTGATAGAATTAGTCGTAAAATTATTTTTAATATTATATAATAATTAGTAAGTAAATACCGTAGTTCATGGACACCTGGTCCTGGACTCTGGTAACTTCACTTGTAACTTCTGGTAACTTTCCAAACTTGGCACTTCACCTCATTCTGTTTTTTTCCGTCTGCATCAATCGATGCCAAAGCGCTTTTTAGACTCATCAGTGTTTTTCATTTTTGAAAATAAAATTTGAGTGAATTACGAGTATAATATCTAACCAAACAAAACACGATCGAATGACTTTTGTAATTGCAGTAAATCTACAAAGCAAAACCTATCAATAAAGTATTTGTTTCACAATGTAGTCTGAAAATGAATTTCGGTTAAAATTGATTGATTCGCTCCAGTCTGATTCACATACCCCCCTCTACAGGCCACTGAGCACGGATTTCTAATCTACACAACCAGTTATAACATCACCAATGCTTTATTGAATGTGTTTGTGTGTGGTACAATCGTCTGATGGTCAAAACAATAAAAAATCCTATCAACTCGGTTATTTCATTAAATAATCGGGTAATACTAATGCAACTGCCAGTAAAATTTGAAAGTTAAAATACATTACTTTTCAGTCATGTTAACTTTGAGTTGGTCTCTCCGTAATTTTTGATTAGATGTTTATAACTTCTTAGAGGTTCAAAACTATTATATATTAAAACTTTGAACTTTTCTATATATTCGTGTTTATATCGCCAATGTATTTATTTGACTATCAGTATGTCAGTTCTATCAAAGTCTAGTCTTAGTAACTATCAAATAACACAGAATGCATTTTCCCCCGATTTCAATCGCAACTCCAGTATACAAGGTGAAAACTCATTAGACCTTGTGGTTTACATCTGAGTAGCCAACGCAAAGCAAAGTTAGGAAATTCCCAACTACCTAAGCAGTACTTTTTGCTCAACTTAACATCTTAACTTGCATCCCCACCGTTGGCAACGGTAATAGCCATCTTAATTTCACTCAAGTCATTTAACAAAAACGTTTATAAGTACTTGTCAGAAAACGGTTGAAACTTTTAGTTAATTTTAAATAACATGAGATGTTTTTACAGTGTCAGAAGATATTAAATAAAGTGTAGGTTATATTTGAATTAATACCTTTATAGAATAACAATTCTTTTTCAAAGATATCGCACTGCATTCTTCACAAAAATACTACTACTGCAGCTCTTTAACAAATTTTTAAATAAACAAAATAACATTTTTTTTTAACTATATACCTATAAACCTCCTTTCTAAGGAGAGGCTTATGTCCAGCAGTGGACTATTAAAGGCTGTTGGTGATTGATATACCTATGTATGTTAAAACTTGTAAATAATCTAGGTACCGTAAATTCATATATTTTATACTAACAATTTCGCTGCTATAAGTGATAGTATGGTACTGAATACCTATCCCATATTTATAGAATTTAATACAACTGTTATAATTTACTACAAACCGAACTCTTTTAAAAGGTTTTATTAGCTTCACTTTCATAAGCGTAACTTACTATGTAAACAAATCTGAAAGTCAATTTTGACCTACTTCTAATAGTCGTAATGAAATTAAATTTTGTATGTACGACTTAACGAGTAGGTATGTAGTTAGAATGACAATGCTATAATTTGCCAATTCTTTTGTTGCTCTTGATCGAGGACGAGAGCTTACCATAGCCTAAACCCCCACGAACGCTAATGCTAGGGCAGCGGCACTTGTAACTGCTAGCTGCAGGCGTCCATGAATAGCGGTAGTCACTTGCCATCAGGTCACCAAATAAAACATTTATAAATAATCATCCATACTAATTCATACTTTTATAATAAATGGGAAAGTATGTCTGTCTGTCTGTTACCTCTTCACGCTTAAACCGCTTAACTGATTTAGATTTTGAGAAATTTGGTATAGAGATACTCCGAGTCCCGGAAAAGGACATAGAGTAGTTTTTATCTAGAAAATCATCATTTAAGGGGGTGAAAAGGGGGGTGGAAGTTTTTTAAGGAAATCAATTACCGCTTAACCGATTTAAATAAAATTTGGTATGGAGATACTTTGACTCTTGAGGAAAGACATAGGCAAATTTTTACCACCATTGCCGATATTTTCGCGGGCAGAGCCGCGGGCAAAAACTGGAACGTATCATAAAATCTAAAACAATTTTCGAGTATTATACATTTTCAAGTTACACTGTTGTTCAAAGTATAACTTACAACTCGTAAGTAATGAGTTGACTAGGCAACAGATGTTCTGGATAGTTTTAAGCCAATGATTTCCTGACTCCTCTGTTTATTGAGTGTTAGTATGCAAAAATAATAGTTTACATATATCTGGCGTGAAAAATGCACGAACTGCATATTTTTCTTACCTTAATTTTATGGTTATGCTATTTTTTTTTTTTTTTATTTATAGCTCGTCGAAAAACTTTTACTGACTAGAGAAGAAGGTAAGTCATTGGGTAGTAGCTCAACTATGTTAAGTAAAGCATTTGTACAATTTCCATAAAACATAGACGGTAGGATCTCGGTATTTTTGTCATCATCCGCAGGTGACCAACTTCTTGAAAAGACTGACTGCTCATGTAACACTTGTGGTATAAAATAATTATACAGTATAGGTACCTAATCTAAAGCAATAAATCCTGCTAATAAGACATAAGACTCTTGACAAAAAAAAACCCTATACTCATTTTACTATCGCAATTAACACAACAGATTAACATTAACACGATGATCGAGCTATTGCTTGTACCTAAAATGGCCTGAAATAGAAACGCTTTCAAAGACTATTTTAGATACAATGTAATCACGATGAAATCGGATTACACTAATACTAATGGCTATATTAGTTATCACATACTGTGGCGAGGGCAATGATAGCAGAATTTAATACCATTAGCATCAGTATCGGATAATCTGGTACCTGGTCTAGAGGCGACAATTATAATTTACATAGAGACATACGCGTCTATATCTTTGAACACATATAGGCCTATTAAACGCCCACTTGCAAGCCAATTGCCGTCAACTGAATTCTACTAAAAACGGTAGGTCTTTCCTACCTTGACTAGGGAGTATAAGCAATAAGATAAAGTAAATAAGATGCGCATTTAACTCGAACTGCCTGTTGCCGTAACGACCGTAACTGCTAAACCTCTGCTAAACCTAAAATCGGAAATGTTAACTATAGACACTTGACTTAACTAGTCAATAAACACGCAAATTTCATTTTTGATTAATACATTAAACTAACCCCTCTTACATGCCTACTACTGTAACTCCTGTACACCAAGATCAACAGCAGTGACCCACGAACACACTGAGTAATGACATGCAGGAAGTCCCAGGATACATAAAACTGTCTCAGAACCCGCAATGAATCTATTCAGAATTAAATTAGAAGAGTTGGAACTATAATAAATCCACTTGCCTTCTAAGCAAACAAAAATAAAGTAAAAGTACACATACAACTGTATAACATAGTGTCCAATTCCAATTTTGCCATACTAATAATAGTAAATGGCATCCATAACTCAGTGGGAACTGCATTACAACCGCACCAGTTTAGAATCATTCTTTACATTGACAAATGTGAAGCAGGGTTAACCTGAATTTAGTAACGGTCGCTATATCGTCAGAACTCGTTACAAATTGTTTTTGAACTAACCTATTTAGTGACGACCTAGTTGGTCTACAAACGAGTCGCCTAAACTATTTGTTATACAGTTTTGCTGTTACAAATAACCATTTGAGATGGAAGTCTAAAACAATACCCCTTTTCAATTTATCTGTTGAGGGTATTTATGTAAAAAAAAAGGAATTATAATTTATTATAGCAAACCCCCTCCCTTTCAATTCTGGTAAAGGGGACTCAAAGAGCGGCAAAACACTTGTGACTCTTGAGTTGCAGGGCACTAAAACGACAACATCAAGCAACATCCACTCAAAATAGTTAGAATTATGCTGAAACTCCAAGTGATTTATAGTCGATATTGAGCTACTAGACCAGGGATTTCAAAAGTGGTCGATATCGGTTTCCCAGGTGTCGACATAGATGGAAACCGATTTTGGGAGTCCAAGAGGTCTAATAATCGACCTCTATTAATTAACACAAGTTAACTTATTTGAATTAATTTGAAACTTCCAAGATTATTAGTTAGGTTATGTAGGTATGCCAACTTGTTATAAGAGTGATTTATATTATAGTAGGAAGTATCACTGTTGTACTTTTTTTTGCAATTGTGCCACCCGCTAGGTAATCTAGTTATACCGATAAATTTGGTCAAAGGACGACTGTTAGAAAGAGATACGAGCCGTTGTACGACCTTTGATGATATCCTGAACTATTAACAGAGATCCTTTAATTCTTGTTTGTATCTTCTCATGCATATATGCGGCCTAATTTGACAAAATCTGTGCAAGTAAATTGAGATAAATTAATCAAATTGGATTTTCTGTCTAAATGAGCGAACGCAATTACTATTATGGTGAGTTAGGTATTGATCCCATAGGCGGCATGATTAAGTGATGATAGAGTTCACGTCACAATATTTCAAGATTTTTTGTATTTTCTACAATTAGTAATTGCTTCAGATGAATTTATCTTCTTTGTCTTGGCTAAATAAACAGACTTGAGAGAAGTCTGTCTTTTGAAGTTACAGAATCTTGTTCTATTTTAAATCCCTCTTTTAACATCAGAATCAGTACTCAAAGTAATTGTGATAGTAATCATCTACGGCAACTTTACTATAGGAGTGCCATGCTTCGTCACTTATGAGCCGGCTCGACCAGAATGGTAGGTACTACTGCCTCACAGAACCAGAGCTATTCTCTAGCACGAATAGCATAAATTAAGAAAAATCATCTAAATTTGGCCAAAATTTGCATTTAAGCATTCACAAAAAAATACAAAATAGTTCTAATACTTTTCCAACTTTTTCAGTATGACAAAAAATGAAATCACAAATAGACAACTGCACAGAACTTCTTACTGCTACTTGTAATCCCTAACACCTAATTAGTTGAATTTGGTTAAATGAGATTGTAATGTATACAGACCGTTCATAGAGAATCGGTTATTTTGGAGCTGTCGTTTTGAAGTTTCACATTGTTGAGAGGATTCACAGTCTCTGTGTTTAAGCTTAATTGATTTAGGTTTGTGGTTGATTACCACATAAGTGATAATATTATTTCTATCAGTCAACTTCTATAGTACGGTAATTGGCCCTACAATATTTTTTGGTACTTTGTGTTCTACTGTGTCATAACGGTTTCTTTTTTAGAAGTAAACCGACAAAAAATAAAATAAAAGAAAAGGCGAAAATATAATATTCTATTATAATAATACATATAAACATGTTGAACAAACTAAGCTCTTATACTAATCATCCTCATCAACAGCCTTTAACAGTCCACTGCTGGACATAAGCCTCTCCTGAGAAAGGAGGTTTTGGCCTACTATACCACGCTGGCCAGACGGGTTGGTAAAGGGTTTGTGTCAGGTTTTCCTTCTCTCTGCAGTGCTGTTGTCCTGCTTAGTTTTTTCCCTTAGTCGGCTTTTACGACACCCACGGGATGAATAGGGGTGGTGACACTCTGTATTCTTAATCCGTCACCACACGGACCTTATACTAATCCTTATACTAATGGACTTACTTAAATAACTTTTAATCATCGGCAAATATACGAGTACAAACACGCAAATTAATTATTACGTTGGAATCAGTGATGGCGATATTAGCGCGCATTTTGTTTGTATGGTCAGCGCTAACCTAAAATAATTCACAGCAATTTTTTTTTTTTTTTTTTTTGGCTTTTAAATAAACCTACAAAAGTATAAAGGTCTTTATACTTTTGTAAGTTTATTTTATATTAAAATTCTTAGTGTTTTTTAATCTAGTCGTATAGCCTGTTCATCATCATCAGCCTATCGCAGTCCACTGCTGGACATAGGCCTCTCCCATTGCAAGCCACTTAGATCGATTTTGGGCTTCTCGCATCCAGCTCTTGCCAGCCATCTTGCGCAAATCGTCACTCCACCTGGCCTGTGGGCGTCCTACACTACGTTTACCGAGACGCGGTCTCCACTCAAGTACTCGTTTTCCCCAACGGTTGTCGGTTCTGCGTATGGCCTGTTAAAACCGGACAATCCTATAAAAAGTTATACGGTTGTCATACATTTACAACAAAATATTCAGATGGATTTTAAAACCTTCTCAATCGGAAAAATATATTCTATTAAAGTATTTCCCCAAACTTTCGAACATTGATCTATGTTCTACAGAACTTTTGTAACAAAAAATGTTTTGTATATCTAATAATAACATAAAGTAAAACCAATAACTACGGCACACAAAAGTATGTTATGGACATTTACTACCTGCTGTAACTTTAGTTTGTAACTCAAAACCTCTATGCTAACAACTACTAGTCTACTAACTATATAAATATATTCTAGAATATTCCGCATAATCTAATCTCAAGTTAAATAGAGTTAGTCAACAGGATCTTCATAGTTATTGTCAAGTTACATGTGTCGACGGGGAACCGAAACAAAATTACTCCATCAAGTTATATTGCTTTTCGGGTATTATAATTTCTGAATACAATGTGTGGGTATTGATATTTATATAACATATATCACGATTTTAATTTAATTTGCTCTGTACTTTAGATATTTGGTATTGGAAACAAACTTTATACATAATAGAAATTGAATTAGAGTTTTCTCAGAGGAAATCCATTGCGTAATTATTAAATTATATGCTAGATTAGTGAGAGAGATCTTCAATTCTTAATGGGCATCAATCAATTCAATAAAAATGATAATGGTTTTATAATTAATTGTACTCTGTTGCTGATTTCTTTACTTTTTTTTCGTGAAGCTGAGACTGGTGTTTAGGTTTAGTAATTCTTAATCATAAAAACCGATAGATGGTAAAGAAACTGCGTTTGCAACATTAGAGTAGACTCAATAATATTGAACATTTTATAAATAGTATTTAATTTAATAATAAATGCTTATTAGTTGAGTCAGGTTTGTTTTGCCGACAGTGACATTAAAAACGTAATCGTTGTCTTCATTAAAAGCTTGTGTGGACTAACGAACGAATGAATGGTTTATATTAACACCCAACAACAACATTCATAAATATCTGTGTTTCTAATTTTAATCCATTTATGTACCTTCTTCTTCTTCTTCAAAACCGAAAGACGTCCCTGTTGGACATAGGCCTCCCCCTCCCTTGGCTTTTACAAGTTATAATTTGAGGACACGTAAAACTAAGGAAACGACTATATAATAGGAAACAATTATACATCAGACATGACACATCATTCCAGAAGTTTAGATCTCGTTTGAAGATTTGAAAAATATTCTTCTGATGCTTAGAAATAATTAAAAGGAAGAAGTAAGTACAACTTGGAGACGATCAGCAATAAATATTTGTACTTAGTTCTTTAAACCGAAGTTTCTCATCAATTATTCACAATTTTTTTAATACCAATTACGTCTAACGAGTCTACCTTCACATAGGTATTTATATCACGTTACGTCTCATTATGTTTACTAGAGATTGTATATATGTTTTGAATTTCTAGTTTCATTTCATGGACCAGTATTACTTGAACTGTGTTGTGGAATGACAAATTAACATAGGTGTATACTAAACCCTTCTTCACGTACCTGTTGATAAATAATATTCTAATTTTATAACACATACCTATTGTTTTTGTTAGCTTTACAGAAAGCTAACAAAAACAATAGGTATGTGTTATATTGTTTTTGTTAGCTTTCTGTAAAGCTAACAAAAACAATAGGTATGTGTTATACGGGCACGCCGTCATTGCGGCGGTAAGACCCGTTATGGAGGATTGGCTCGAGAGGCGTCACGGGACCCTCTCATACCGATTGACGCAGGTGATCACTGGGAAGGGATGTTTCGGAGATCACCTGTGTCTGATCCGCAAGGAGCCAACGCCTGAGTGCCACCACTGCGATGGCCAGACCGTGGACACGGCTCTCCACACGCTGGCAGAGTGCCCGGCGTGGGTTGAGCAGAGGCGAGACCTCGTGGCGGCCATCGGAGTGGGAGTTCTCTCGCTCGATAGCCTGATTGCGGCTATCGTGCGGAGCGAGAGTGCGTGGAACTCTGCCGTCTCCTTCTGCGAGCAAGTTATGCTCGCGAAGGAGACGGCGGAGCGGGACCGGGAGAGGTTTAGAACTCTCCCGGCCCGCCAGGCCCGGGCACGGGCCAGGCAGCGCAGGCGACTCAGGCGCCGGAGGTCGCAGAACGACCTCCGTCCTCCATAAGCGCAGGCCTGGGGGTGACAGGTGAGGCCATCTGTCACCCTAGCAGAAGCAGGCCGGGGTGGCGGCGAGCGCGTTGCGAAGCGCGCTCGCTTCCAGGGAGCACAGGGAACATGGGGTTCCCACACGGGGCGGGGGTCGTCTACTCGTCTGTAGATGACCCGAGGTATGTCGGGGCACCAGGGCCTTCCTTTCTAGGGTATACCTGGTTCCCCGGCTATTAGTACCAGGCGAAGGCGTGCGGTTTTAGTCGGTTCGAGTCCGACATGCCACCGACAGGTGGTATCCGAGGGGATTTCCGCAAAAAAAAAAAAAAAAAAAAAAAAGGTATGTGTTATAAAATCCTTTACATACAAATATTGAATATTTCAAATTGCATAAATTGCTTTCCTTTGCCATATTTTTTTAAAAAGGGGTACAAAGCATTTTCGCTTAGTAATATATACGTAGATACAAAATGCGGGTAATTACAAAGTCAAGACCCCTAAAAGCTTCCTTAGACACCATATTTTATTGGTTACTTACAACAACATGCAAAACACACACGTATAAAATGAGATCACTACAATTTCACTAACATTACGCCAAATGATCAAAGCTTGGTCACTAATCAATTCAGGATTCAAGGATTCACCTTTCAATAGAAATATTTCAAACAAAAAGCGAACAAATTTCTCGTAAAATTCAAAGTATAGTATAGTATATATTATTTTCAACAGTGTTCAATAAACGTCTTCAACCCTATTTTCTAGTATTTTGTGTCAGAATAACTAAAAGCTGATAGTATAATCAACATTGAAAGAAAAAGGTTGGGATCCACCAATCATTAAGTCAAATTACAAGCCTATGTCGAAGCCCTGATTGACATTTTGCTCTAATTAAATCGGTTAATCTCGTCCGCCATTTTCCATCAGGTACTCGTTCTCGAATTTTCGTAGAAAGACTCTGTTCCGAACGTTTTTAAGGTAGTTTTAGTGTTCAATACGTAATGGACCTAAATGGATTTGAATGCGGTAGTAAAGTATTTTATTAGCAGTAAATCTGCTGTCCATTTGTGATATAAGTTTTAAATTCTACTAGCCGTAACCTGCCTCGTTTTGCTATGGTCGCATTTATTAACGAGAAATGAGGAACAGAACTGACGCGAAAAATATTGAAAACAGTATTTGCAGTGGAGTGTACATATGTCAAAATTACATGGACTTTCAGTATGATAAATGACACTTGTGTGATTTGGTACCGTTAATAAGAAATGAAAGTACACAACACACCATAATATAGGTATCATCATCATCATCAACAGCCTTTAATATTCCACTGCTGGACATAAGCCTCTCCTTAGAAAGGAGGTTTTAGCCTACTATACCACGCTGGCCAGATGGGTTGGTATAGGGTTTGTGTCAAGTTGGGGTGCTAGGCTAGAAAACCTCCCTCTGGTGCACCCTGGAAACGCTGGCGATGGCACTGTTTCCTCCTTGTCCACTTGGAGGAGAGGATTATCGCCAGCGGCTAATATTCTAGCAGAAGAGGAAGCCGTTCATCGGCTCTCGGGCAAGGCCTGGTCCAGCAGGGTGGGCGTGTCTGCCGGTTGCCCTGCTGAGCCAGCAGGGCAACCGGCAGACACTGCTCTTCGGAGCATGGAGGAGGAAACCTCGGTAAAAAAACCGGATGGGGGGGCCCTGTAGGGGCCACAGTTTCTCGGCTGACAGCGGTGGAGAAAGGAGGACGGGCACGGCGTGTACTGACACTCCCACCGAGCAGGCAGGGGGACGTAGTCTCCCTGTCAACCGTAGGCATATCGTAATCCCGAGAAGAGCGCTGTGGTTAAGTCTCGCGGCTCTGATCGGGGGCGAGGGTCTTGGCTTAACCGCCCGGACCGCGAGGAAGATAACCTCTCTAAAAAATTCCCCGAATCCCGTGTTCTGGTGCGTGGCCAGGGGATGCATGGCTGATGGGAAGTTCAGTCTCGAGCGCACTCCAAGCCGAGGTACCTGCGGACCCCTCGGTTGGGTTAAAAACTTACGCTTGCCTGGGTAATGGGGGATCTCTGCCCGGGTGGACCTTTAGTTCTCCCCCACTCGTGGGATTTATTATGAATATGAATACTAATAAAAATACCAAGAAACGGACACAAACGGAAAACAAACAAAAACAGGCAAGCAAAACGGACACTGAAACGAAGGGTGCAAGGGAGAAGAGGAACAGTGGAGTGGATGGGTCGTCCACTGAGGGTGAGGTGGCGTCGAGAACGCCTATCTCGGTGGGGCTTCCCAGAAGTCAGTCTGACGCTGGTCTCTGGGAGCCGAAGAGCATCAGATCGGCTGCGTTCCGGATCCGCCGTTTCGTCGGATGGCGCGGAGGCCATGGAGGCGGAGCGAAGCGACAGCCGGAAACGCGGACGCTCCAGGGACGAGGAAACCGACACGTCCCAGGAAATGATGCCAGGGGATGATGAGTTCGCCCGCTTCCAGGCGAACCTCCACGAGCGGGAAGCCCGTCCGCGTCCCAGCCTGCCCCTACCGCCAACTCAGGGGCATTTGACTCCCAACTGTGTGAAATCCTCATCGCAGTTGGGAATATGCTGGACGGACGCCTGCTGGCCTGGAGGCGAGACTGCCCCCTGCGCCGATTGTGCGCCCCCCGCTCGCGTCGGCACAGCGGCCTAAGGCCGCCGCTACGACCGCGCTCCCCGTGGTGGGAGGCCGCGTTTCTTACGCGGCGGCGGCGTCTGCCCCTACTCCATCGGCTCCCCAAAAGCCGAGGAGGGGGGCCAAGGCACCGGCCCAGGCGCCGGCCAAGGCACATCCCCAGGCGCCGGCCAAGACGGGGCCTAAAAACAGCGCCGAGGAGCGGAGTGGCATTCCCTTCGCTCCCCACTCCGACACCCCTGCCGGGCCCCCTCCGCACCTGCCCCCTCCAACGAGGGTTGGCAGGAGGCGAGGGGCTCCAAGAAGTCACGAAGGCGGGCCAAAAGGGCTGCCCAAAAAGCAGCCCAAGCCCAGCCTTCGCCACCGGTGGCAACGGCCTCTATAAAGAGGCCGCGGAAGCTGCAGCCGCCCAAAACCGCGGCTGTAGTGGTGACCGTGTCCCCGGAGGCGGCTGACGGCGGGCTGTCCTACGCGGCCGTCTTTAAAAAGGCCCGGGACAGCCTCGCCAACGATTTTGGGACGGCGGGGGTCAGGATGCGTCTCGCCCAGACGGGAGCTCGAATCCTCGAGTTATAGGCCCATCGTGCTGCTGGACGAGGCGGGTAAATTGTTTGAGAGGGTTCTTTCTGCCCGCATCGTCCGGCACCTCTACGAGGTGGGCCCCGATCTGTCGGACGCCCAATTTGGGTTTTTGGGCGGGGCGTTCGACAGTCGACGCCGTGTTGCGCCTGAGGGCCGTGACCGAAGAGGCCGTGAGCTGTGGCGGCGTGCTGTTGGCGGTGTCATTAGACATCACCAACGCATTCAATAGTCTGCCATTCAGCTGCATCAGGGAAGCACTCCACTATCATGGGGTGCCAAAGTACCTGAGGCGGCTAGTGGCAGACTATTTAGAGGAGCGTAAAAGTCGTGTACGAGGACCGAGAGGGTAATTTGAGGTGTCGGCCCATGTCGTGCGGTGTTCCACAGGGGTCTGTTCTTGGACCCCTCTTGTGGAACATAGGGTACGACTAAGCCCTTCGCGCCGATTTCCCCCCGGGCTGGGTGTAATCTGTTACGCAGACGATACCCTGGTGACAGCCCGGGGGGCAAACTTCCAAGAGGCGGCGCGCCTGGCCACAAGGGGAGTCTCCCTGGTGGTCGGGCGCATTGAGGCGCTGGGCTTACGGGTGGCCCTAGATAAGACGGAGGCCCTAGATAAGACGGAGGCCCTGTTTCATGGGCCCCGTCGTGGTCCACCCCCTGGCGCCTCAATCGTGGTCAACTCGGTCCCTCGTACCGGTTCGGGCCCAGATGCAATATCTGGGCCTGATCCTCGACGGAAGGTGGCTCTTCGACGAGCACTTCCGATAGCTTGCTCCAAAGCTGGTCGGCGCTGCGTCTGCCCTAGGGCGACTTTTGCCCAATTTGGGTGGACCCAGCGTCGCGACAAGACGGCTGTACACGGGGGTTGTCCGGTCCATGGCGCTTTATGGTGCACCGGTGTGGGTGGCGGCTCTGACCGCCCCGAATAGGGCGCGCCTCTGGCGCCCCCAGAGGATACTGGCGGTCAGAGCCATACGCGGATACCGCACGGTGTCCACCGAGGCGGCTTGCGCCTTGGCCTTAACACCCCCGTGGGATTTGGAGGCGGAAGTGCTCGCCGAAGTTTATCGGCGAGTGGCTGACTTCCGGGCGGAGAGCGGATTTCGCCCTCCGTCCGAAGACGTGCGCGAGTGGCGCGAAGCCGCTCGCCGAGCCACCATGGTCAGATGGTCGCTCCGGTTGGAGACTCCACGCGCTGGCTTCGCCGCCGTGGAGGCTCTCCAGCCGGTCATCGCCGAGTGGGCAGGGCGGCAGCACGGGACCCTTTCCTTTTGGCTGACGCAGGTGCTTTCCGGGCACGGTTGCTTCGGGAAGTACCTGTACTCGGTCGCTAGGAGGGAATCGAGTCCCGCCTGCCACCACTGCGACTGCAGTGAGGATTCGGCCCAGCATACGCTGGCGGTTTGCCCCGCATGGGCGACGCAGCGCCGGGCCCTCACTGCAGTCATCGGAGCAGATCTCTCGCTACCGGCCGTAATTCGTTCCATGGCCGGTAGCGACAGTTGTTTTACCGCGGTCGCAACCTTCTGCGAGGAGGTAATCTCGCAGAAGGAGGCGGCGGAGAAGGCCTGGGAGGACGACCTCCACTCGGACCTGATCCACCGCCGTCGAACCGGGCGGCGGAGGCGCGCTTACCTGCGCCTCATGCCGCCCTGAGTGTGGCCGCGGGTGGACGGGATGGGTTCTCCCCTCCACCCGCATTAGTTGGCCAGCCGCGAGGGGGCGGCGTCCGCGTGTGCCGGACGTCGCCTAAAGAGAGGGTCCACTGAGACGGAGCCCGCATCAGGAGCGGGCCGGCGCTGGGAGGGGTCCAGAAGGCGATAACTACCTGGACCCCTCCTAAACTGGAAGCGCAAAGAGGGCACACCGTGTGGTTTTAGTCGGTTCGAGTCCGACACACCGCCCCGCCGAACGAGAGCCCCGGCGGGGTGACGGTCCGAGGGGATTTCCACACGTTAAAAAAAAAAAAAAAAGGGTTTGTGTCAAGTTTTCCTTCTCCAATATAATAATATATATATATATATATATCTTTAGGTATACATTGCAATAATATCGATATGGAAAATCAGGAAGCTCTAGCGCGCACTTGATGCGTATTAAAAAGGTGGCCTACCACAGTCTACAATATTAAGGGCGGACGCGTAGCAGCCTAAATACACAGAGTAGGTACGCAAACGCACGCAACGAAAAAAAGCGTCCCTTAATGTCGAAGCGTCCGTAGCAGTGCGCTCGTGCATTGTCCGTAATCGTTCGTCTAAGCACAGAGGTAGGTGTCAATTACGAGTACAAGTATGAGTAAAAATTTTACAAGAATATTTCTGCGTGCGGTCTGTAAGCGCTAGTCCACTTCTATCCCTAATATAACACGCCGTGGCTACCTTTACGGACATGTATGTATATTACGGACGATATTCGACTATGCAGGCTAGACCGCGTCCCTACGTAACAGCACGGACTATGGTAAGCCACTTTTAGATTGTATATCCTAACAAAATTTATCTCTTATTTTATAGCGCGAGTTACAATTTAAATATACACACAATTTAAATTCAAATATTGTAGGCCATCCGTAGTACTCTCCGATAATTTGCGGTCATGTGGAAGCGATCGGTCTCAATTAGCGTTCAGTATTAACTCTCATCTAGGTACATTATAAATGGGTACACTACAGAAATACAAAAACTTTAGTCCATCAGTCACAAATACGAATTTCAAAATACCGATTTTCATAATTTAAAAATTCCGAATATACCTAACAATTCCGATTTATCATTTATTCGATTTTTATAATTCAAAAATTTCAATATTCCTAACGTTTATAATAAAATTACTATGCTCAAAATACCGACTTTCAATAGATCGAATAACAAAGAGTAAGACTTAATGATAATTCGAAACATCTAAAATTCACCAGTCAGCAACAATAGAGCGGATCTGGCGCTCGCTTGCCTTCGCGCTTTTTGGTCACAATTCTAACCTAACCTAACCCAAATGATTAACCAATAATAGTGAGAATTTAGAGTTTAATCGCCACTGTCTAACCTTTTTTTTTTTTAACGTGTGGAAACCCCCTCGGGCCGTCACCCCACCGGGGTTTACGGCGGGGTGGTGTATCGGAATCGGACCGACTAAAACCACACGGTGTGCCACTGTGCGCCTGTAATAGGAGGGATCCGGGAACTGCTGTTATTAGGACCTCCGGACCCCTCCTAGCACCTGCCCGGGAGTCAGCCACTCGCCGATAAACTTCGGCGAGTTCCGACCAACGCGCAAGCCACCTCCGTCGAAACGGTGCGGTAACCGCGTATGGCTCTGACCGCCATTACCCTCTGAGGGCGCCAGAGGCATGCACTATTCTGGGCGGTCAGAGCCGCCGCCCACACCGGTGCACCGTATAGTGCCATTGACCGGACAACCCCCGTGTACAGCCGTCTTGTCGCGACGATGGGTCCACCCAAATTGGGCAAAAGTCGCCCTAGGGCTGACGCAGAGCCGACCAGCTTGCCACTGTCTAACCTAACCTAACCCAAAGATTTCAATAACAGTAGATGTTACGCAACGTAGGTACAAGTAGAAGAAAACAGAAAAAAATAATACCTAACACCATCAAAATATCAACAAAACCATCTGAAATAATACTATCTGAATATTGAAATAGTTATAACTTTTAAATGGATAATAATAATAATGGATGGAATTCTAGTTAAAATTGTTTGTTAAAGATAAAAACGTTTTAATATCTGATTTTCAAGGACAAGGAAGGAAAATCTAAATCAATCTATGACGCAGTTTTACTTGAAAAAGTAATTATTTCTTTACTACTTGTGATTAGATACAAAATGCATTACAACTCAAACAGCTTTAATTAAAAATATATCAGAAGAAGCATAAGAAACACTGTCAGGAGTTAATTAAAAGTGTCGGTGAAGAAAATGTACTATGCAACTGTGACAAAGTGATAGCTAGATTGACAGCAGTGCAATGCATTCTATAGATAAACAAATAGTATAAAAAAAAACTTTTTTTACTTGATAATGATTTCAGACTGCAGCCGAATATTACCTACAAATAAATTATTGAAAATGAATTGGAAATGAAACCACAAAGACCATTAAACATGTGAAAATAGTGCTTTCAAATATGTTTTTTACTATTATGCGGCTAAATTCATTTTGACTTTAACTTTGTTAGCGGAATTAAATTAAATTATACTCATAGAACGTTTCAAGCCTCAGACTAGATGTAATCGTAACGAATGTGATTGTTTAGAAGACAGAAAAGAGGCACGTTTATTCAGAACTCGATTAAATCACACAGTAAAAGAAGATAACATTAATAAGAACCTATTAAAATGAAATAGAAATTAAATTGTGAATGTTTGCAATTTGTCAGATTTGTCAGAGCTCTTCTAAAGCCCCTCGAGTATGACTCTAAATATACAACATAATACCACACAAATATATTAAGAGCAATAGTAAAATAACTATGTATTATATATATATAATATTTATTTAACTACAATCACTCCTCATCATCTATTTTGCAAAGAAAAAATAAAACGCAAGTAAGTATTTCGTAAGCTTACAAGTTTCGTTTCGTTATCCGATATCATGGAAACTTTTAGTGACGTGAGTTAACAAACAATATCAGCTCAAAACATATTTATAATGTAATTTTGTATACATTATCTAAAGTGACAGCTCGTTATCAAAAGGCTAATGGGAATTTCAGCTAAGCTAAAATGACACATCACTGATAGCTTGTACTAAATTATCGGCCTAATACAGAATGTTTGCCAATGGAACAGCCAACGTAGGGACATAATTTGCACTTACATTAACATGATCATGATACCAATCCCCCCCTCGTTTGAATTCATGCATTAAATATGCTGCAATGGTGTAATCGAGGTACTTAGGCCTTTCTGATCTAATTATAAAATATTATTATCGGTTCTGGTAACGCGTGAAAAGACTGGCTGGTAAAAATTAAAGTAAAATTGGTTCAAATGTTAACTAGATCGAATGGAGTTGTTTCAATAAAGATAAATTATTTAATTCAAGTAATTATCATGGATTTATTATGGATACAACCATTGGCTGGAGACCATTATTTTATCCATGACCCAAAACAAGTGTGCTTGGGATTCCTCCGCCTAATTTGTTGAAGGCTAAAGAGGGGAAAGAGTCTAAGCACGAGAGTGAGAAGACTCACTTAGAATAGAATATTAAAGAATGGAATGACCTTTCCTGTACACCAATTACAAAATAATATTTAGATATAACAAAAAAAGATATGTATAAGGGGCGGCCTTATTACTAAAATCCATCTCTTACAGGCAACCTTTGGATGGAGAAATCGACAGTACATAAAAGAAACAAGGAGAAGTCCGGGTGTAGTAAAGCTGAAGTAGTGTTAAATATAGGCATACATACACAAACCAATATTTCCACGTTGTGAGTTTTTTTCTGACCAGGGGGCCAAGGCCTGCAGATACTTATACCCGGTTTCATTGCAATAGATAATTTTACCGACACACCGTGTGGTTTTCATCGGTTCGATTCCATCATAGTACTTGACTGTTAGCTCCGGTAAGGTGATGACCCTCTGCGTACCTATCCATAAATCAGCTAACATCTACAATATCCATCATAGCGATGTATTGAGAATAAAATTAACAATTTAATACTGTTTTATGGTACCCACAGACCAAAATAAAATAACATAGTCAACTTCCGTGCAAACAAATTGTTTATATATCTCCTTATTTATTTTTGTCGAAGTCAAAAGATTTTGTAACATATTTAACTAAATAATAGGCTTTAGAAACCTATTATAGTGGTATCACCATTTCCAATTTATTGTAAGGATTGAAACGGCTTTTTTACTCGAGTAATGCGTATTATCTAGCTACACCCTTACATTAGCTCCGGAAACGTTGGACTCACGTAATATCCGCTAGCGATCAGAAACGTCACGGATATATAGCGGTGTTTGTTTTCTCCCTGTACTAACTCCCCTACTCTCACACACGTAAACGAATCACTGTACTATCGGCTTGCGATGTGCCTAATTTTTGGCAACTATTGGGGTCTGCATCACTGAACTATGTCTCTTTGAAAGATTGGCATTCTTTTTAGGACACAAAGCTGCCATTTTTTTAGGTATTCGTTTTTTTGTATTCGAAAAGCAATACTACGATTTACGTTCGTTTGGGTTAGTGCTGATTCCCCCTGTTCTTTCGCTATCCCGATCGTTTGAAACCTCGTTGACTTTGATTTTATTAATTTAAAGCATAGATGATTTTATATTGAGTAAATGGTAGAAACTGCTAGCAGTATTTTATTTTAATCATCAAGTTTGTAAACAGACAGAAGAAAATAAAGATAGGAAATATGTTTTCTACCTCTAGTTATACCATAAAGTTAAAGGGGTTGTACTTTGTAAGAACGCACTAATTTCTTAAACTCTCAGCCAGAGCTAAATATAGTTTCAAATATGATAGCCAAATTATTCAGGAAGTTTATAGACTACGTGACATCACGCCTTGGCTATTAAAATCGTTGCTACATCGACCAGTCGCAAACGCGCTGAGAATGTGGCAGTCCAATGCAAACCACGCAAATGCATGCTTTCTTGCCTGCCGTGCCCCCCCTACTAGCTGTACTAGCTGCTAGACGATGCCTTGGCCGAGGCGGAATGTTGGGCGAACAAAATTTAGAGGTGTTCATCCGTTGATACAACGAAGAAGAAGATTCTGATTGTAACCCAAGTAATATCAATAGCCACTGAATTCTATTAAACTTCACATAAGTAATCACTAACAAGCCTTCTCTCTTCCCTAATAACTAGGTAAATAAATCAATATTCAATACCCTATATTAAATTTGTAAGGAGAATATCGTCGACAATAAATTTTCCGTCTTCAGTCCTTTTTAAAGCAGTCTGTTGTTGCCACATAATCGTGTGGCACACATACATTGAATGGCCTTATCATCTCTCACACAGCTGTCAATCCTATCATCAGTACGCTATCTAAAATATTCCTGTTATTTTTTCTTACAACACGTTAACGTGAGAGACATACGATTTTCAACTTTACAGTTTTTGGTTTTGGTTTAGTTTTCAGTTTTACTTTGGTTTGAAAAACCTAAACTTCTACTCATTCGCCTATTAGATTCTGTTAGAAAATAAAAAATGATTTAGAGTTGTACTTATACACATATATGAGATAATTTGTAATTATATACATTTATGAGATAATTTGTATGTACTTATACAGGCTGTAAGGGAAATCGTAACAAATACTGAAATAGTGTATTCAGACCATGATTCTGAGTCGAAACTCATTGTATTTTCAATTTAAAAAATTGAAAATCTTTGGAATATGAGATAATTTGGAACTTTCAGATTAACTAATCTGATGTGATTTTAAAGTCATTGATTTCATACTAACAAAGCTAGTTTTGACCTTGAGATAAAACTATTCTACTATGTTATAAACATAAGTAACATTTAATTTATAATTTAATTACGATAAAAAATTTAAGCGTTCATTCATCCTATCATTTTACGTTTTCTGATAATACTACTGAATATTAATTATTTTTTTTTTATTGCCTTCATTTACAAAGTGCCGTTCCGATAAATTCCTGTGTTTAAACTATAATTTTTCTAAACATGTTTTTAAAATAACTGTAATAGTACGACCTAGATTTTGATTACGAAAAACTGTATACTGTTGCCCAAAAAAAAAACTTTTTTGGTAGTAAAAAGTGCTTTTCACTGTTAAATAAGAACAAGTACAAACAAATTTATTGTAAACGACAGTACAACATCTCTCGAGACAGTTCGACGACTCTCGAGATAGTAAAAACATTTATAAAGAATGAATTATGCTGATATACATACTGCCAAAGCCTTTATAAAAAATACTTTAAATACTAAAATATCAAATAAGGTAAGGTAAAGACGATTTTTACTAGAAGTTACGAAAAGCAAGGAATATTTGTAATGGTACCATGACTTAACCGAGGACCGCTGTTAATGTTGAATATTATAACTAATATATTTTGTGTGTGTATGCGTGAGTAAAGTAACCAGAATTAGAAACGGAAAGAATCGGGTTTGAAGTGAGTTGTTAGTGTCCATAGGCAGCGGTAGTCCCTTACCCGTACGCATCGGCCTACGGATGAACTAGGATAAAACCAAGGTCATGTTCAACGAACATGTACTACCGGAACCGATTGCGGTACACGGTGCCGTTCTCGAAGTTGTTCAAAATTATGTGTACCTCTTGCAGACATTGCAGTTAGGTAGAAACAACTTCGAGGACGAGGTGAACAGAAGAATTCGGTTGGGTTGGGCAGCGTTTGGGAAGCTACGTCGAGTCTTCTCATCGTCGATCCCACAGTGCCTTAAGACGAAAGTCTTTAATAAGTGCGTCCTACCCGTCATGACACACGGAGCTGAAACGTGGACACTTACGGTACGGCTGGTCCACAAGTTCAAAGTCGCTCAACGTGCTATGGAAAGGGCTATGCTCGGCGTTTCTCTAAGGGATCGCATCAGAAATGAGGTGATCCGGCAGAGAACTAAGGTCACCGACATAGCGTACCGGATCAGCAAGCTGAAGTGGCAGTGGGTTGGCCATATTAGCCGCAGAACCGATAACCGTTGGGGAAAACGAGTTCTTACGTAGTGTAGGACGCCCACAGGCCAGGTGGAGTGACGATTTGCGCAAGATGGCTGGCAGGAGCTGGATGCGAGAAGCCCAAAATCGATCTAAGTGGCGTGCAATAGGAGAGGCCTATGTCCAGCAGTGGACTGCGATAGGCTGATGATGTGATGATGTGATGTGTGTCCCTTACCATCAAAAGGACCGTCTGTTCGTTCGCCCCCATACAAAAAAATCCTTTCCCATCAGTTAGATCGTATACTTCTTTGACATGTTAGTTGTTTAAAAAGCTACGAAATAGTAAGAAGAATGTTGATTTTATTTCATCACCATCTTTTAATAGTCCACTGCTGGACATATTCCTCTCCTTAGAAAGGAGGTTCTGGCCTACTATACCGCGCCGGCCAGAAGTGTTGGTATAGAGCTTATTTCAAATATCCTTTTCTTTGCAGTGCTGCTATCTTACAGAGTTTTCTCCATTAGTCGGCTCTTACGATACCCACTTTATGAACAGGGATAGGGGCACTCGGTGTTCTCAATCCGCCGCCACACGGAAAGGATTAAATTCTTGTATTTATTACCTATGTTCGGTGTCAAAAAGGGAAGTTAATTGTCACTATGCATATATTCCTTTTAAATTGTTTATTAGTGATAAGCATCACACTTTTTAAATAAAAATTTAATACGTAAACATTAATGTAGTGTAGTTTTAATATGTGTAAATTCTCTTTAACAGTCACTGGCTGAACTGAGTAATTCTTGTCAAAAAGGAAAACCAAAACCACCCTGCCACTGAATTGTTTCTAGGTAATAACAAAATAGTCTTTTACTTATAACATACATTTTCTTTCATGGTTTCCTATGATTTGTACCATATTGATAGCAGCTATCATAAGGAAAACAAAGAGGCGTTGTGTCTATTTATGTGTCAGATAATGGATTACTTAATCATAATAAACGAGGGTATGGTGACGTCACTCAATAATACGGTAACGTCAAGAAAGTATAATGTTATTAAAGAGGATGGATAATGTGTGTGATAGAAATTCATTTAGGTACCTAACATTTGGGTAATAACTTTACTTTTTACTATAAATCAAGTATGCCATATTTGATGTCACTATAAAAGTTATATAAACTTAACTTTTTGACTGGCCTGTTGGCCAGTGGTTAGAGCCGCTGACTGCTTCGCCAGGTGTAGTGGGTTTGGTTCCCACCCAGGAAAAATAATTAGGTAATAAGCAAGATCATTTATTCCGTGTCAGTATGTAATTTATCTATAATATGTATGTATGTCTTTCTAAGGAGAGGCCTATGTCCAGCAGTGGGCTATAAAGACTGTTGATGATGATTATGATGATGTATGTGATTAGAAACATATAAGTATGTTTCTAGAACAGGCTCTGCCTAGTTTGAGATGAGACTGCCGTGTGTGAGATGTGTGAAGTTATTTTTATATTATTATTATAAAGTTCAATCATCATCAACAGCCTTTAATAGTGCACTGCTGGACATAAGCCTCTCCTTAGAAAGGAGGTTTTGGCCTACTATACCACGCTGGCCAGACGGGTTGATATAGGGTTTGTGTCAAGTTTTCCTTCTCTCTGCAGTGTTGTTGTTCTGCGTAGTTTTGACCCTTAGTTGACTCTTACAACACCCACGGGATGAATAGGGGTGGTGGCAATCTGTATTCTTAATCCGTCACCACACGGACGGATTACAAAGTTATCCATGCCGAATATAGGATTCATAAATTACTAGCTACAAAATTAATTACCAATAATTAACTTTAAAAAGTATCACCAAGCTCATCTCGTTGCTCGTCTACGTCATCATCAACAGCCTCTATTAGTCCACTGCTGGACATAGGTATCTCCTTAGAAATGAGTATTTTGCCCACTATAGGGTTGGTATACGGTTTGTTTCAAACTTTCCTTCTCTTTGCAGTGCTGTAAGTTGTCCTGCGTAGTTCGCTCCCTTAGTTGGCTCCCGTCGGTGTATACCTTTATTACATCATGATGATGTGATAAACTATATTCTTCAGTCCTTAATATTCCAACCAATATTCTTTCCTTTAATTTCAAATTGTGTTAAATAATTAGAACGCCCTTTTTTGAAGTCGGAAATTCGTTGTTTCACACACTTATTTCTGCCTGCACACTAATCAACTACTTGTAATTGATATTTGAATAATACTCAAGAAATTTATAAAACAGTTAAATATAAAAAAAACCTGTTACAATTTACGAAGTGATAAATATATTATCAAAATATTTTATACCTCCTTTCCAAGGAGAGGCCTATGTCCAACAGTGTTTGTTCACTCACTTTGACGTTCTTTAACGTTTAATATCAGAATTACAACAATTTGAAAGTTATATAAGCGGCTGCCTGTTAACACACAATATGTTAAACGAATTCTAATTAGAAATGAAATAGCAGACTAGATCATTGCCAACTTTTTTAACCCCGAGTAACTGCGTCGTGAACACGTAGTAACTATACGTGTGACCACGTACACATATTACAAATACCTACATATATTCAAGCGAGAAGTATGAAATGTTTATTACATGACAATCATTTCTCATCAAACCCAAACATAGCGTATATTTTGAACATAAGAATGAAAAGAGATTTAAGAACTTTACTGTCTTGTAATAGTTTAAATAAACGATCTCTTAGTTCTTCGTTGGTGTATAGCAACCAGAATGAAGATTAAACTGTGAATATAACAAGGTGTCAGAACCTTGACATAAATATCGCTCTTGTTTTCATACAACTTTCAGAATATGAATCGTTTGGCCAAGCTAATCCAAATAAATCTCACGGCCCGATACGCTAATGAAATTCCTCAATGTTGCTATTTCTGTATGGTATGAATACGCTGAGGTGACGTGTGAGAAAAATTCATATGTCAGCTGCGAGTCACAATGACCAAAATACTGACAACGACTCAAGGTTGAACGTTCGTCTAAAATGGCCGTAAGCTCAACGGATGATTGAGATAACTCAGTGTGAAAGTTTCCCGTAGGTATGTGGTACTCACTGGGCGCGACGACCGATGAGCTGCTAGCGGTGACTCACTAACACTATAGAGTGCAACACTTCACTATCAGCGGGTCAACGGTTATGTGTACCAGTAGAGAGTTAGTGGCGTGTAAAATTAGCGCGGCTTAGCACTGAGCAGCGATGCGTCGTCGCTGAGCGAGCGGCGGGCGGCTACTGGGGCGTCTTGCCGGCGCCCGCCTAGCCGCCGCCGCCCGCCCCGCGCCTTATCACACACGAATAAAATTTATTTAATGGATAACCGACTTGACGATGGGATTCCCATTGAAAATTTTCCGTTTTATGATGCGATTATTAATGGCTTTAATGATATTTGGCAAATTATCTGTGATTCTTTGCATGTTGCTGATTATAAGAATCGTTTTATCGTAACAGCGGGATAAAAAATATTTATATGAAGTTTTGTATTTGCTCGTTTATTGGCGAATGGAGGTGATGTACTGAAAGTAGGTCACATCACTGAGTTCTAGAAAGTGGTTTTGTAGGTAACATATGTAGCTATAATAGTCGAGATACATGCATGTTTTTGCACTGAAAAATTAAGCGAGATCTGTAGGCAAACATGAGCGCGCATATTTAGGTCCCGACTCTATCGAAGCTATTCTGATTTAAAGCTTACATTTTAATGAACTCAATTACTACAGACAAAATATCAAGATTAAACAGATCTGCTAAAGTACTATTCAGTTTCTGCTTTTATGAGAAGCTCCAAGTAGCATTGCGTTAACAAAGCTTAAAATTTACCTCTGGCTTTGCAAGTATTTGTAGAAATACGGTACTCGCATACCAATGACTGCTACTTAAGCTAGCAGTAACACGCGTCTAATATTATTTCAAAGACGATGCGAATTTTAAAGCAAACAATAATAGTGTAATGGTTGCTCTTGAAATTTTCAGATCTAAGTAATTCATATTGAATAATCTAATTATAATACATAATAGTGGCGTTGCTGCACTTTGAGGTTAGAGAATGCAATTAAGTGATGACATATCTATATAGGGATGAATAAATGTCGATATAACATAACTTATCCTAATTGATCTAGTAGTCCAGTCATTATAGTAAGTTCACCTCATTCGAGATACCCAGCTGTAAGTCTGTAAATACTTGTATATTGACACCCTAAAAGTTGTCTCAAAACCTACATATGGTAGGGTGTAAGCAACTATTAAATTTCAAGGTCAAAAGTCACAAAAATCGGTTTATTGTGCTTTTTTTGGAAATATCTCATTTCCTATGGGTTTCTGCTATTTGTATTCATTTTCAATATTGTAGAATACAAAATTCTCTACAAATTTTGTTAAAAAAATTTTTTTATACGGTGAACCGTTTTCGAGATAGAGGGCGGAGAGCGCGCGGTCACAGCATCACTTCAGGTCAACCGGTGCCTCCGGTCGAAAACGCGCCATATATAGTTGATGAACTATCGATAAGTCAATGATTATAAATAAAAATTGTTCGGCCCAGAGATTATTAGAGAGTGGAACTCAAACCTTATTGGCAGTCTATAATGCTCCGAAATCTGTGAAAAGTCTCGATCATCTTCGTTATACGAGTATGCATTACGTCAAGTCTACAAAACTTAATAAACCTGTGCAGCTTTCAAATATTCCACCAACAAGTGCAGCTGCTCATCAACATTTCAACCGTGTATATTATCAAGTTCAAACTTGGTTAGGACATGATTTGGAACCCCAGGTATGGGGTTGGACAATGCGAAATGATTTTCTGGAGCCTATCATGACAATTTTACCACCTGCTCCAGAAGATTTGCTAAATACAATTTTCTGCAACTGCAAGAGTGGTTGTGATTCGCGATGCGGATGCAGGAAAGCGGGCTTGCAATGCTCTTTAGCTTGTGGCCAATGTAATGGGCAAGCTTGTCTCAATGCTCTATCTTATCAGAGCGACATTAACGAAGATGGAACCTTTGACCCCGAAATCATGGAAGAACTTGAGACAAATGTCGTTGAAGACGATAATGAAGACCAGTTTGAAATTTACCAGCAGCCAGAAGACGACGATGAAGAGGAAGAAGATGATTAAAATTATAAATTGTAGTTTTTGTAACCTTTATTCCATTTTTTTACATTCAATAAAAATAAATGTATTCAATGATATTTTTAAATAAAAAGATTAATTCATAATTTATTTGTTTTTTTTTCATCATGTAAGAAGTTATTAATATTAATTAGGTTAAAATTCAATAGTTTCCTATATTTTCATTAACAATTCTGCAATTACATGGGCAGGTAAGTGTTGTTAAATAAATTAATACTGAATAAAAAGTGGATAAGTTAGGAAAAAAATGATAAAATATAATATAATAGTTAATAAAAATTGACAAATATTTATAATCATTGATTTATCGATAGTTCATCAACTATATATGGCGCGTTTTCGACCGGAGGCACCGGTTGACCTGAAGTGATGCTGTGACCGCTCTCCGCCCTCTATCTCGAAAACGGTTCACCGTATAAAAAAATTTTTTAAACAAAATTTGTAGATAATTTTGTATTCTACAATATTGATAATGAATACAAATAGCAGAAACCCATAGGAAATGAGATATTTCCAAAAAAAAGCGCAATAAACCGATTTTTGTGACTTTTGACCTTGAAATTTTATAGTTGCTTACACCCTACCATATGTAGGTTTTGAGACAACTTTTAGGGTATCAATATACAAGTATTTACAGACTTACAGCTGGGTATCTTGAATTCCGAGATTCTTACCTAATTTAAGCTTAAATGACTGGACTATAGGGTTAACATTCAAGAAGAGGTATAAAATAAAAGTACCTCCAACCCGAAAATCTACTGAACGATTAGAAAAAGATGATGATGATGATGTTTGAATAACCGAAAATACCATTTTGGATTGGAAAAAAAAGAGTAACTCGAAATCGGTCTAATATTTAAGAAACTCCTTACTATGGTACAAGCGATTACCCAGACACGCATATCCACATATTAAGCTTATAACATATCCATATTTATATAATTAATGTGAAAGTGAGTATGTTTTTATGTTTGTTACTCTTACACGCCTAACCTCCTAATTCTTTCACAAGCTAACGCTACATTAAAACTACATTATCAGCGAGTAACATAGTCTACTTTTTTTATGTGTGTTCAGGCGTAACTCCGTCATATAAAGACGGATTTTCAAATTTTTTTTGTTAGGGGCTTGTTCCGAAATGGTCTCATTTAAATTTTAAATATTTATATATAGATCTGATGATGAGTTTCGGAGACAAATTGTTGTTCTGAGTCTGGGTGTTCTTTGTGTCTGTTTCATGTACGTTTGTTAAGTCCCCCGCGACACAGGATATATGTTCCTAATGTTGTCTTTAAAAAAAAAAGATGTATATTAAACATATCTTAACACTAGAAATTCAACACGGTTCTGGGTGGTGTAATACCCCAGGCCATCGCTAGTGGAAGCACTGATCAGTTCATAATATTATAAATATTCGAACTAGTATATATATTCTAGAAGAAACTTTTATGAACCCCGACGCAATAAGGTGGTGGCCTGTATTTCGGTGTCTCTGTCTGTTGCATCTGGAGTGGCTCCTGTACTGTACGAATGTATCAGTTTTGATTTAGTTTTGTTAGTTTAAGAGGTACCGGTATCGAAAGCGTACTTAGTTAGATTTGAAGAAAATATTATTGATCTGTTTGAATACTTTTCATCATTAATTATGAACAGTCTTTAATATCTCACTGCTGGATATAGCCTCTCCTTAATTGTTTTCTATTGTTAAGCCTAGAACCTGTAAATTTACATAATTATAATGGAATGCAATAAATTAAATTGAATTGAGGTTTTGGCCTATTATACTACGCTGGCCAGACGTGTTGGTATAGGATTTGTGTCAAGTTTTCCTTCTCTTTGCAGTGCTGTCTGCGTAGTTTGCCCCCTTAGACGGCTCTTACGATACCGACGGGATGAATAGGAGTAGTGACACTCTGTATTCTTTATCCATCACCACACAGACATATTTACCAATCGTGTAGGATTTTTTTTAAGGGAAGATATTTTAAACTTCTTATTAAATTTATTTTAAATTGATTAAGTATCTGTATATCTTTTGTACCACAAAAGTTTCTGATAAAGCTATCCGATTTTGAGATCAAAACTCTAAATTTGAAAAGAAAATTGACACTTCTCGGGTAGTGTTGTATTTCTTTTTAATTATTAATAAGTATCAATCTATTCTGAGGAAATCGAAGAATGCCCGCCGAAGCTGTACTTCTGAAATGTTTTTATTTTGTAACCAATTTAGAAAAGGAAAAAGCAGACATACAAATAGACTTCTGACTAAACACAGTTAGTTATACTGTTGTGTTGTTTATATCAAGTGTTTCTAACTGATCACAGGTTAATTCTAGTTTTTGTGTTGCTCACTTCTAACATACCCGTTTTGTAAAACAAATCTAAGATCTTGTTCGCATTTATAGTATCCCTGATAATAATAGAAAACTATCCGTTGTTTAGACTTTATTGTGTCTACCATTTCTTTCTCATTTAACAAACGAGAAAAGGTCATCTTTATGAGGCTATTTCTAATACTCTTCCCACATAAAAGATAAAATCAATTTATAGGTTGGCAGCTGTCTAGGTTATTGACATCTAAGTACCTCAAGTTATTTTTGTTAGTATTATAATTGTATCAGCAACTGGTTACATTAATAATAATCATCAACAGATTTTAATAGTCCACTGCTGGACATATGCATCTCCTTAGAAAAGAGGTTTTAGCCTACTATACCACGCTGGCCAGACGACTATATACAAAAATAACGTCACTAAATTCTTTTAGCAAGCAAATTTCATTCATGTGTATTTTAGCGGTCCCCGATTAGTTTCGGTATCGACAAAGACATTTTTCAAGGAGTTAAATGTCCTGCTACGTAAGTATCAGGCGTTAAAAAATACACATTTATAAAATCATTTAAATAAGAATATCAGGAGTTTTAATCTATAGTGGAACTTATTTTAAAGGAGGTCAAAAATAGGGAGTATAAAAGGGAGCAAACTACGCAGGACAACAGCACTGCAAAGAAAAGGAAAACTTGAAACAAACCGTGTACTAATACGTCTGGCCAGCGTCTAAAGAGAAGCCTGTATACAGCAGTGGACTATTAAATGCTCTTGATGTGTTGACATGATAAAAGTATCTGCAATCTGCATTAATACGCCCATAATCAAAACAAATCCAATTAAATTAACCTAAGAGAGTCTTGTTTCGGCATAAATAGATCTGCTCAACCAGAGTAATAACATGGCTTAACAGAAAACCGATGTTAATCAATTCTCTCGTTGTTTTTACCCGACTGAATGAGGTTGAAGTAAAATACCTAGAGAGAGTTGTAGGTGTGGCGGTAGTAACTTACTATCAAGTCTGTTCGTTTGCCCTCATTTACCATGAAAAATTTATGAAAGAGGGGGAAACGGGGAGACAGTTCACCTGATGGAAAGAGATTACCAGCGCCCATGAACGCCTGCAACTCAGGAGTCACAAGCACGTTCCCAGCCTTTGAGGAAAGAGTACGCTGTTTTCTTGAAGGGTTGAAGGTCGACAGGGAAGGGGAAGGGGAAGAGGAAGGAAGGACTGACGACAACTTGTTCCACAGATTGGTTGTGCGAGAATAGTGCACAGTGGCGGAGTGCCAATTATCCAAGTGATGGGGATGAAAATTTTGTCGTGTGGAACGATGGCGGCAAATTTAGTAAAGAGATGTTGATATTGAAACGACTATACAAACTCTATTGAATTACAACTAAGAATCAAAAACTTTCGATTGAGTCACCTTTAAAATTAAAAAGCAAATCAAAATGGTTAAATCAACGTTAAATAAACATCTGCGTTTAAAAATGTACCTACCATGGGATTGCATGATAAAATAAAGAAATCAAAAACATAAAAGTTTAAGTTATTTAAACATTATTTTTATAATCTCTCCATTATCATAGGTATACAAGGTATAAAATATAACGAGTGCATGTAGAAACTGTTGTTTGTGCCTTTTTATGTAAAATAAGACGTACATAATAAGATATTAAATAAAAGCAACACAGCAAATTGACATGTCATAATTTGTCATCTCGTTAAAAATCTCAAAGCAGTATTCCACAGAATCGTATTTTATAAATACAAGTTATAATACAGTAAAGATTCTTATAAAGGAGCGTTTCTTTGATGTTATTTTATGGCTCGTACCTGATCGAATCTTCCTGCCTCTGATCTCCTGTGAGTTCACTGCGACGGCATAGGTATGTATAGGTATGCCGTTTTGAAGAGGCTGAACATTATCTTGGTCAGTCAGTAAACAATATCAGGACATAAAATTGCAGTTGAGTTATGTAGATGGTTAAATGTTTGATTTCTTTAACATGCTTAGAATGCGACTAAAAGAAATGTTGTTAAAACTTATAGGAAAACAAAGTTTATATGAAATCGTTCAAATGACACACATGGTAATATTGACAATATGGGACACAGATGGTAAGGGTCACAGAGGTTAGGGATTTAGGGGTTTGTGTTAACACTGAGCTAAGATTTCGTGATCACATAGTGAAATGCTGTAAAAAAGCTTATAGGAATTTGGGTTTTGTTTTACGAACAGTAAAGGACTTTAGAAACCTAAATACAATTATAGCATTGTATAACGCGTTGGTAAGAAGTCAGCTAGAGAGTAACGCAGTCATCTGGGCCCCACATGAAGCTAAATATAGCCTCATGTTGGAGCGAGTTCAAAATAAATTTGTTAGGTTTTTGTACTTCAGATACTATGGAGTATACCCATTGTATCCATTAATGTATCCCACGTTATTTATTCTGGGTATGGTGGGATACAATGAACTGAGGGTCAGAAGGGAACTCACACTCGTCTCGTACCTGTTTAGGGTACTTAGGGGTGGGATACATAATGAAGACGTGTTAGGACGAGTCAGCATATGTGTTCCGGACAGATACGTGTGGCGGCGCCGCCGGCCGCCGCTGCTGGCTGTCCCGTGCGGGCGCACCAACCTGCAGAGAGAAGCACCGCTGACGCGCGCACTACGTACTCTGAATATAATTGCGGATGAAGTAGATTTATTTTATTGCTCACTGAGTGAATTCACAATAACAGCATTAAGAATTATTTCTTATAATAAATAAGTAGATGGTATAACACTATTGCATTGGGCTAAGCCTGTAAAAATAGTTGTTTTTAAAGAAAATAAATAAATAAATAAATAAATATTAGCAATTTTGAGAAGAGTATTTAGTTTTTAGAATGTTTCATTTTTAGGGTTTCGTACCTCTAAAGGAAAAAACGGAACCCATATATAATCACTTTGTTGTCTGTCCGTCCGTCAGTCCGTCTGTCTGTCTATAAAGACTCTTATTTCGAGAACGCGTAGAAGTATCGAGTTGAAATTAAAACTAAATACTCAGGTCTAGTCTCTTGAAGCTCTGAAAAGAAGATACGGCCGTTTATGCCGCAGAAAAACGTATATGTCGACACTCTCAAGGGAATCAAAATTTATAGGGTATTTTTCGTTGAACTATAAAATTTGGCCAGTAATACCGTCCTTACCAAAAGTATAGGGAAAACTCTGAATCTATACATTTGTAATTAAATCCTGTAAATGGACCTACAAATTTGTACGGAACCCTCAGTGGGCATGTCCGACTCTCACTTGCCCGGTTTTTTTAATGATACGGAGGGTTTACGACCACAACGAGTCACCTGATGGAAAGTGACTACCGTCGCCCATTTCGCCCTGCATCTTAGGTGTCACAAGCACGTTGCGGGCTTTTAACGTCGACTCTTTTGCTGAGAGCTTGGAGTTTGGGTTTGAGAGGAGGGGTTGATTTTATTCCATAAATAAAACGAGTGACAATTTTTTCTCAATCAGTTGTGAGAGGCAAAAAGTTTCTCGAAAAGCGCACAGCGGTGGAGTGCCTGTTATCCAAGTGATGGGATCAATGTTTTGCCGCGTGATAAAATATTATGACTTCACATTATTGCAGTATGTAAAAATATTAGTAAGATAAGATAATAATATATTATAACTTGATACATCTCACATACGGCTGTGTGATCCCAAATTAGCAGAGCCATTGTTATGGTATCCAGACTGCCCAATATTATAGATAAACTACGCTCAAACATAGAACGAAATATTGATTGTGCTCATCACACGCTGTTCGTCTTCGGAGGGAATCCTCGACCTCTGGCTCAGTATTCAATATTATTAACCACTAAACCAATAAGTTAGTCAGATGTTAAATTATTACCGCTATCGTCGAGTGAAGCTTGAAGCTTTGAGCTTCGCCGTAGCAAAATGATTTTATACAATCATCGCAGCAAAAATATATATACTTATGTATTTGTTTGTTTGATACCTATCAAGGCATTTTTCAACAACTATTTTTTAATATTGACTTGTATTTTCACGAGTATGTTTCTTTCAGCACACAATTTACATCACCAATAAGTATGTTAGCCTGGTGCTCAACGTGGAACAAAAAAATATTTCAGATCTTATTCCTCACTAGCTGGTACCCACGACTACCTCCGCGTGGAAATTAAAAAGCGCTGCCTTAGTGGTGTAGTACGGTACGCGACTACAGTGCATGAGACCTTGGGTTCGTTTCCCGCACCATGCAAAATTTTATGGGGTTTTCTGAGGGGAAAAATAGCCTAATTCACTCCCTACAGCTATCTTTCAGTAAAATATTATCTATTAAAATCGGTCTAGCAATTTTTTTCTGGAGAGAGCCATTTAAAGTTACACTAAACTACGATTATATAATAATTTATCAAATTTTGCAAGAACAGATTAACATAAATTCATAATTGCCTTAGTCGGATAAGAATAATAATGAATTTTATAAAATTCTACGCTGAAACTACTTTTAATATTTTAACTGATTGCTTTAAAATCATAACAGGTTTAAATATATCTACGTTACTATAAGCAGTACTATAAACATTTATAGGTAATTCTTTACCATTTGACAGTCTCTTTTATTCACAGCCATTTATTTAAAAAACTTACCATCGGTGAAAAACTTTTGAGCTAAATACATTTAGTTATTGCTGCGGTTAATGGTCACGACTCTGGCAAATGCTCAAGAGATAAAAACAGTACATTAGCGACAAATCAAGTACGTTTTTCAATGACAATAATGAGTCTTCGTAAGTGCTCCACGTGGCTGCCGACAGCGGAACAATCATAATTGTGCGATGATATTCGTGTATTTCTGCCAAGTGCTAACATTTGTAGACATCATAATGAAATATGGCCTGAAGCGTCATATAGCAAAATAATGGTTTGTTTTGTTTTTGTTAAATGCATGATACCAGTATAATAAAAAATGTTAAAGCATCTATCACATTTACGGTGTGAACTTTATTGTAAATTTATTCGGGACTTTCAAACTATATGGTCATTGAGTGAGTTCATTATAGTACGCTAATTAACTTAATTGATACAAGTTTTGTCATCAAATTAAAACTTAACAGTGTCTTGTTAAAAGCATTGTAGCTTCAGATGTTACTCTCTGAATAATAATTATTACAATGAATTGGAATTTTATACGACAGTTTAACGGGTCGATCGGCCATCGTAACTGGTACTGTACTGATTAAAGTATATTCCCAATATACTAACCGCATTTTATTGTAATTATTTTTGGTCTAACTCGTTAGCAAAGTTCTTTTTTTCGTTTGCATATCATTTTTTAACAACAACATCAACATTAAAATTATATATATTCAAATCCTTATTACATATAAGGATTTGAATACATCGTGATGATGATGATGATTCCAATCTAAAAACACCTGAAACACGTAGTAAACACATAGTCTCGTACAATAATAATATTTTCATGAACGACTTTCCATAAGTATTATTATAAGAACTTTATAAACAATTTTACAAGCACGTTGCAATTGTAAACTAGACCCTATAAATAATTTATATAATGCTGCTGATAGGTAAGAACACCACCCTGTGGCCCTAAGCAATTCAGTTATTATTTAAAAAAAAAAGCTATTTTGTATAAGTTATTTTTTGGGTTGGATGCCTATATATTGCCAGTTATTAATATTTGGCCTTAATTCATCAAATTCCTGATAAAACTCCTATGAGAGTGGGGGGAATATTTTTTTAGTTCTTTTTTAAATAAAAACCAGTTAATAACTATTAAACAAAAAAAGTGAGTTAAAAACAACAATGACAATCTTGAAAGACATACTAAACTATTCTGTCTTAACTTTTTACAGTCAATATGGTGGCAAAGCAAGTGCTGAAAACACATCATCCTTATATTAATCAATTCTCGCAATACTGCTTCTGACATACATTTCAAAGATTTCCTTTTAAATCTGTTCATAAAATATACGGTTTTTAGAAAAAGAGCTATAATCTGTTTTTGCACATTGAATACCAAAACTAAATATAATTTAAAAATTGCGATGAAAAGCAGACTCATTGCTACTTTTGAACCCAATTATTTAGATTTTTAGAGGTGCCATTTCCAGCTAGCGATAACTTTGTGGTTCAATCGTAGTAAACATAGCAAAGACGACTTAATATATACATTCCGGCTCGAAACTCCAAATAATAAAACTGTTGTGGAGTCTGTCGAGTCGCAAAACTTAAAACTGTAGCCAACAATTCTATATATGTATGTTTTTATTATATATATATATATATATGTATGTAAAACGTATGTCTATAAAACGTATGTTTTTATTATTGAAGGCCTTATATTATTATATTAAATTCTTGTTCTGATACTTGCCTTACCTTTTTAAATTTCAACTTTAAAAGTCAGTCGGCCGAAAAAAAAACAGTTTAAGAACATTCAACTATTTTGATTCGACTTACATTGCCTAATGCATAAGTATGTACATTTTATGTAAATTAATTAATACTCATTACCATCTTTCTCCATCCATCCATCAGCCAACCATCTTTAAACTAAGAATCAGACAAACTTAACTTATTTTTTCGTTTGTTCCGTTTATTTACCTTAGAAATGCGTTATACTGACTAGAGATTAGCAAAAAGATAGAGTAAAAAGTATTACATAAATCGGATTAATTGCACTAGGCATTCGCCTCCAGCTAACCTTTAGGCGATGCAGAGCTGTGTGTACGGTGTGACAAATTAAATTAATACGAAAAATTAGCCTATATACAAAACACTAGACATATATATATACATATTCGTATTCGTCGTAAAGTTTCGATCTTATTCTGAAAATTCCGCTTCCTCGAAAAAAGTATGATAACAAACCAGTTCCTCCCACCCTACCACTCCACATAATACATCGTTATATTGTTATCGGGGCAAGGTTGTTTAGATGTTCAAACATAAAAGCTATGTTAGCTCATGATACGGTGTTCGAAACGGTTAGATTCTTTGTTGTATGTGTTTAAAGTTTAAGGTCGTACGATCATACGATCTGCTTTAAGTCTTGCTTGTATCTTTACTTCCTAAACTTATGAACCGTTTGATACGTTTCAAGAGGATGCTTAATATCGGAAATTTTCACTCTTGAAAAGCTGGGACACCAATAAAAAGAAAACTATTAACACTCCTACTTACACACTACATACACGTACGCCTATATTGTCTAAACTCAAACTTAAAACACCTTCAATGGCGCTGTTTACTTCTGTGAAATTAGTAAGTGTGCGTTTGAGTCTAAATAACAGCGATGTATCATCTGCAAACAACACAATCTCGTGACTATCCTTGACAAGGTGAGGTAAGTCATTAATATTTACTAAAAACAAAAATTTGCCGAGAATAGAACCTTGTGGAACGCCAATTTGTACCACAGAACCCGGAGATCGCTCACCGTTAATATCAACTTTCTGAATCGTATTATATAGATATGAAGCAAGAGGTTCCAGTGCTTTAGTTTTGTTACCATAGTGCTGTAATTTCCTGGTCAGCGTTTAATGAAAGGGTAGACAGTGACGTATTAAATACCAACATCTTGGAAAATGTAATTTGAGACACAATTACGTACTAGAGGACTAGACTATTACCGTAAACCGGGCACTTTACTATTAAGATCATCATCGTCATCATGAACAGTCCATAATAGTCCTCTGGATATAGACATCTCCACAGAAAAGAGGTTTTGACCTACTATACTAGGCTGGTCGGGTTTCTTTCAAGTTTTCCTTCTCTTCGCAGTGCTGTCGTCCTGTGTGTGCTTGCTCCATTAGTCGACTTTAATGTCAGCCGCGGGATGAATAGTGGTGGTGACACTCCTTATTCTTAATCCATCACCACACGAATAACACGGTTTACTATTTATTTAAAACTCAATATACATGTTATACAAAGGCGTACTTAATGCCATGGGGCATTCTCTCCCAGTCAACCTTAAGGTGATGTAGAAATATGATGCGGTAGGTATTTAGATACCTGTTCCTATACGTAGATTAGAAGAACTTATAGGCTTAAATTGTTTGTAAGTCCAAATTAAATGTGAGAGCAATGTAACATATTATTATAAAAAAAAAACAGTCTCGCAAAAAAATTACCCTATTTGAGCAGTTCGGAGACGACCAGCCCCGACGTACTTTTTCGACCGCGCCGAACGACTCGACACATTCGACACGGCAAGACTTTTAGACGAGCATGATACACTTAAAACTGTCAGGCAACTTAGAAAATAAACTTAATATATGACGTGTAAATTTTGGCTGTTAGTCAAAATAAATTCAAGGTATAAATACGAGTTCGTAAAACGAGGAACTACTAACTAGTGGTTGAAACAAGTACAAGAATGTTCAACATTTAAAACTTGTCATATTTATAACTTGCCCATAAAAAAACGAACCTATTTTCGTGTAATTTCCAGAAGTAGAACAAAGAATTATATAGTTCAAGAATACTTTTTAGTAACGCCTTCTTAAATAATTCAAATATTAATTTTAAGTAAAAAAAATCAAACAATTTTGCATTAGAAGTTTTTTTAAATCGTAAGTTCATAGTCAAACATAGGGTACCTACTCTTTTTGAAGTCCAGTAACGACTCTATATCAACAGGGGCGTAGGTAAAGATTGTTATTCCTACGTAAATAATGTTTATATATCGGGATTCGAACGCACAAATCGGTTACTAACTCCACGTCACATAATATAAAATGTGATTATGGTAATGGAAATGGAAGTCATAAATACGCTTTTATGTCGTACGCTCCACGGCTCTTAGTACGTAATAGTACTAACACTATGTTGATATATTTATAAGTAATAGTTCTAGCCGACGTGAAGCCTTTATCTTTATGAAATTCTTATTTTTTTAACGATTCCGTTCTCAAATTTGATTTCTAGTTCTTTTCTTTCAAATATCTCAGAAGTAAGTCTCGTAACAGGTTCACAATTTAACGATTCCGTTCTCAAATTTGATTTCTAGTTCTTTTCTTTTAAATATCTCAGAAGTAAGTCTCGTAACAGGTGCACAATTCACTACTAACTACCTACCTAGAAAATTGTCTTGAGTTATACCCAGTCGACTTAACTAAAGTTGTTAAATATTTTGTTTCTCTTTAGAGAGGCGTTCATCCTCTTGAAGTTAAAATGACTAATAGATATTTTTTTTATGAAGTGAAAAATTTTACGAAACAACGTTCTCTTATAAATAAAAAATACAACTATTAACTTATTTTAAAGGGAATTCATCGACATCCTGGCCGGATTATCTTCTAACACTTTCATCAACAACAGAGGCCATACTTTCATTATTTCGTCAGCGCCATTAATTGGGTTTGATTTTGATTTCTTTTATAAAATTATAATTATTAAATACATGAAAATAAATAGTTTTGTATTTTTATTATTCCGCATGTACTATAGTTGAAATTTTCTTTTTTGTTTTTATCCATGCTCTGAGATTTCAAAGATATTTCCATTACAAATAATAATATGGTCGGCATTATACGAGTATACAGCACTGGCACCAAAGTTTTTAAAACGCCTAACTTAACTTAAAAATAAAATACAATAACAATCCAACAAGCGTTCTGTTTCTTTGTACATAAAATAGATTTACAAGCTCGTATTTACGATTGTGGACTTGAAAGACAAGTAGTATTAAGATACTAAGATACTCTTTTGATTTATGTAGAAAATTTTATTTATTCATTTATC
This sequence comes from Arctia plantaginis, assembly GCA_902825455.1. Classification (NCBI taxonomy): domain Eukaryota; kingdom Metazoa; phylum Arthropoda; class Insecta; order Lepidoptera; family Erebidae; genus Arctia; species Arctia plantaginis. The sequence continues at coordinate 3,574,592 of CADEBD010000284.1, read as the reverse complement.
TCTTTACTGTACACAACTGCAATATTATTTGTACAGATATTTGAAAAATTTAGGTATAAGAATAGGCGGTCTTATCGCTCACGGCGATCTCTTACAGACGACCTTTAATGAAAATGCTTTTTTTAAAATATGTTTTCATACATGTAAACATGAAATATGCCACCATGGCATTTCGGACTTTTGTAATCGATAAAGCTTTTTTTTTCACGTAGAAATGTGGTACAACATTCTACGTGACTATTCAGAATCAAGCTAATTTCACACAGGACTCGGAGCAAACCATAAACTTAGTAAGTATACTAGTGATATATATATGATTCTCTTTGTTCAAAACGGTGTATCTTAACAAAACATTGCATATTTTCTGTTCCCAGTTTATTTTTTTCAGACATGTTGAAAAAAATTTCAACATAAACCTAGGCTTCTCATTTATTTATCAACCCACACAAAAAGGCCATAGGTTTTTGTGTGGGTTAGGCACAAACATGAATGGAAATTTGGAGGCAATTAGAATTTTAGTTTCATTTAAGCAAATAAAATTTCCATCCATAATCAGCCATATTAAAAAGGTAGAAAGTTTCAAACATTTAGATAGCCGACTTCCAGATAATGACCCTAAGTTTACTATGTACATTTGTACATCATTTTAAGATATAATCGATCGGTATTTATTATGGTGTCACTGCGGCAGAGCACATTTATTCACCAATGGTACACTATAGTGATGAAATAGTCCTCAAACCAATAATTTACTAATTTGGTAACCATGGTTTTCTTGAATTTTTAAGGTAGATAAGCCTAAAAATTAAACCAAATTTTGGTAAGTATAATTTTTAGGTATACCTTTCAGGTTATTAGATGGTAAGTCGCTGCCTTTAAAATCATGGGGGAGGAGGCAAGTGGCACTCCGGTAATCCCACTCCCTCGATGAAAAGCAACGAATAAATTGCTAAACGCCGGCTTCTTGAAGGCCGTATATCACCCCCGTTAAGCCGCCCCATTATGTGTCAAAGCATAGCTCAACCACGACTAAAAAATTTTTAAAATTTAGAAATTCTAATTTTTACCCGACTTCAAAAACGAGGGTTATCAATTTGGATGTTTTTTTAAAGTATTTATTTTATGTATGGGCACAACTCAAAGGATTTTATTCCCAAATGGTCCCATTAATATTCCATATAGATCTGGTGATGACTTTCGGAGACAGACAACGGAATTCTTAAAAAAATGACATTAAATCAACCGCGATTGCTTTTAGGTCCTTAGTGCTCTTTGTTGCTATTGTTTAAAGTCGGTTCAACTTTTTTAGGGTTCCGTACCTCAGAAGGTAAAAAAGGAACCCTTATAAGATCACTTTTTTGTCCGTCTGTCCGTGTGTCACCACCGATTTTCTCAGGAACAAGTAGACCTAGCAAGTTGTAATTTATACCAGATACTGAGGTCTATGGTCCCTATTAGGTGTATAAAAATCAAGGTCCTGAGTCAACACGATAAAAAGATATGGGCAAATTTCTATTTTCGCAAAAACTTGTAAGTACCAAAATTTACCTTAATGGTAGTTCCCGTTGACCTAGAATCACGAAATTTTGCAAAAAGAAACGTCTTACAGCACAAATAAAGGAATAATCCCAAAAAATCTACGTAAAATCTGGGTAGGTACGGTACCCTCGGCGCACGAGTTCGACTCATACCTGACCGGTTTTTATTTGTAAAGGATTTTTATAAAATGATGAATGTACCAAATTTTTGTTCGGATTTAGAATCCTTTCTAAAAAAAATTATGTGAATATAATTAAACTGCACTGACTAATATACTGTACGTCAGTTAAAACTTTCATATTTTCTAACTTTTTAAATAGTGCCGCTCCCTGTCTTGTAGTTCCAGCTACTTGACATTCACGTCATGATGGCCCTCACAATTATTCACTAATGGAACATTTAAATGCGAAGTTTAACCAAGACCTCCGTCCTCACAACCCACAGTCATGCCACACTGAGGTTTTATATGCTAAGCGAGGAAGAAGGAGTTCTAAGTAGGGTAATTTCATCCACCATGAGATCTTTTGCGAGTTTGCCTCTCTTTGACAATGTTGAAAATTATCAAGAGAACTTAAGATGGAGTATACTATGTAAGGTTTTTTTAAATTATATTACCATGCCACGATCGTATATTGGGTAATGTTGTTTGATGATTCAATCGCAGTTTATATTACCTACTGATATACATGTAGATTACATGACAGAATAAAAATACTAAATAATAAAAATACTATATATTTATAATCTATATTAATATATTTTCAATCTACAGAATATGAAGTGTAGAGGCAAGGGGAACTATCTCATGTGTGAGCAAACTTGAAAAATGACCAGCTGTACACTGAAAATAGAGGTCGCTGGCCTACGAAAACCTACGATATGAACGTAGATGGAGTGAAGTGTGCTAAGTTAAAATTTTATAATATGTTTACCGTCAGAAAGTTATTACAAATCTATTTATTGTCTGTAAAACTCATTGGTTATTTTTGCAGTCTAGCACACAGTGTGTAATTATTATTCAAGCCAATTTAAATTTATCCTTGGTTACCGCAGCGCTACCCTTATCAACGCGTTTTTACGGACACTTTACATACACAGAGATGGTTCTACTTGCCTTTACCCTCCATACTGTAGACGCAACTGTGACTTTGTACGCGTCACGTAAGAAGTGAAAAACCACGCACAAATATTGTGTGTAATTTCATGTAATTTAAGTTTTGATTTCAGTCGAGCCTAAAAAGCAACCATTTCCAATGTTAATTTTTGAGTAATTGTAGTTATTGTAAATGTTGACAAATATTTCACAATTCAATCATCTTTACATAGTATAAAATAAAGTCGCTTTTTTGTGTGGTACGCTTAAATCTTTTAAACTAAGCAACGGTTTTTACTAATAGAGAGAGTGATTCAAGAGAAAGGTTTATATGTATAATACATGCATATCATAGCAGAGAAAATTTGAGAATTTCAAAGATTTGTCGTTAAAACATTGTTTTTGCGCGCTTACATTGCAAACGCTGTCTAATACTTACGATATAGATCAAATAATATAGTACAGAATTGTATATCTTAAAAAGATCTACAAAAAAGTAAAAAAAAAATAGATGTCTAACTGCTATGGATAGCCCAAAGTAACCATATTTATATTTTAAATATTACAAAAAATAATGGGTTTTATGAAGTTTAGTATTTTATTATGTTCCTTATCCCATTTACGTTACATATGTTGTGCATTTATCGTAGATTAAAATTGCTTTTTACAGTATCTCATTAAAATGAATATTTTGGAAGATATTAGAGGTTTAAAATGCGGGGGCCAAACAACCGTAGAGCCATACGACCGTCCCGGGTGGCAGCGGCCGGCAGGATCGGAGCGGGCCTATAAATATTGCATAATAAGTATAAAGATGTCCTGTAGTATATTCCTATTATAATAATGGTATAATTAATTACTCCACACTAACACCACATTATTATTATTAGTAATATCTACACCGCACCCGTGCGAAGACGAGGCGGATCGCTAGTCATCTATGTTTTTATTTATTAATGAGTAAATTATTAAACTAGATTGTAACTGTACACTTACAAAATAATTATGATTTATTTCGCAATGTAAATAATACAGATATTTATTTATGTCCACTTAATAAGAACAAAGCCTTAAAAATCTAAGACGTAAAAGTTTTTAAGTATCATACCGAGGGTTCTGGTAGTAAGAACATTGAATGTGTTTAGATTTCCTTGAAAAGATAAAAAAAAGAGAACTTTTATATGTTGATTATTGTTTCAAACAAATTTTAAATATACTGTATAGTAGTGCCTTACTGAAATAAACATTTGAAAAGTGAATCAACAAAAATTCTGAAAACATTCTGAAGCAATTTTATCAGCCTTGTTTTACTGTCAAGGTCATCGCTATACAAATGATGGTTAGGTGGCAATTAAGCTAATATTATAAAGATGATAATACACTGCAAATAATTTAGTAAAAAGTAATTTATAAAATAAAAAAATTGTAGTTTCATCACTTATAACTATTTTAACCAAAAAAAAAATTAGTTTGGTGAGTAATTAGATTTGCTTGATAAAACGCAACATCTTCTTTTAGTCTTTTTGTGTCCATTGTATTTAGTAATACTCTGATTTTAAATTTTGAAACTATTGGAAGATTAACAATATATCAAGTCCTTTATAAAACAACTCATCATCGTTCATTGTTTTTGTTATTGACATATCTTTGTTGGAAATATTCATGAACACTCAAATATTTAAAGTACTTTCAAACGTAAGCATCTGAAACTTCTACGAATCATTTAAAACAAACCGTCAGACCTAGCATCACAAAAAATACTGTCTAATCAGTGAAGATTAAAGTATCAACCACAATTGCTGGTGCAAATTTTGTGTCTACAGATAAGCTGAGAACTATATATTACTAAACAGATACAATGTCAGCTTGTAACAGATTCTAGTGTTACTAGGGTGCGCCTGTCGAGTCTAATCTAACAATGTCTCTGGAACCACTGGAATTATTACCTTTTGAAAAGTGGTGTGAATTACAGACTATGTTCAAAGCAGATTGGCCCCGAGGTATCTCTGGTTACACGGTTTTGGAAACTCAGAGAGTATTAATCGAAAAAGGTTGTGATTACGGTTTTAAAGTTTATTGCCCTTTCGGTGACCTAAGGAATGGAATGGTCGCCGTTAATGTAAAGGTATGCGAATTTATCCTTCTTTTGTATAGGTACGTGTTTTATATGTAAAATATGTGTTTCTATAAATAAGAACTTAGTCTTGTTCTTAAATAACACAAATTTTTTAAACCATCTGTTTGAAAACTTGGTTATATTAAAAATTAAACTAAAAAACAAAATGACAAATGTCATAATCAATGTCATATGTCATGTCAATGTCATAATCACAAGGGATTTATTTTGCATTTAATAAAAAGTTTAATATATCTTATTTATATTAATCTTTGTGTAATTTTTAACTTACTTTTGTTTTAAAGTAACTTGAATAGGATATTAATAATAAATAGGCAATTACTAGTTTGCTTTGCCTTTAGTATAAAAGTTATGAATCTGGATTCGGAATAGAGTAAATTATCACCATTATAGAGAAGTCTAAGATTCTGAGCATCACAAAACAATAAAATATTTTAAAATATATTCTACAAATATATTAATAATGTAAATAATGTATGCACATGTGTGGCAAGAGACCCACATAGGTGTTTTATTTAGATTGCTTCATTTTTAGTTCACTTGTTTGTGCGTCAAATTTTCTATCCCAGATCTAGAATTAAATTGTTAAAAGGAACTTTTTTGTAATAAGTCCCAATTAGGAGGTATAGCTGATTTTTTTAGTGAAATACCTACCTATTTATGACTAATGTAATTGGATACTATGTATTTCTAGGCTGTTATTTTCTTCACAATCTCTTCGATGAGTAACCATCATTCTTCTCTAATCTTCTAAAAATAATTATTTTATTTTGCAGGATACCTTTCATGAACTCATAGTGTTATGCCCTCAAGATGACACCGAGAAACTCGAAGACGCTCTAAGACGAACCAAAATAGTAAACTTACATGACTATGACGTTATTCCATTTGCTCCTCACCACGTGAGACAGTGTATTCAGAGAGTTTTAGAAGAGCATGTTAAATTGAAACTAATATCATCAGACGCATTTATATATGATAAACCGGCAACATTTACAGGGACCGAGTAAGTTATTAAGATTTATTTTTAAAATTGCAAGGTATTTTTGCGCATTACTTCTTTCTTTCAAATAGCAAATTTCAACGTTAACCTATGCAAAATTTCCATTAAAGTCATTTTGAAAAATGTGTTCGACCACTCACAACAAATATATATGGACTTAAAATTGCAGGAGTTATGACTAAGTGTTCCAGTCATAAACGACGTCGTCAGACAGACGTCATTTGCGGAGCTCAACTTTTGGCAGAAGTTAATATCCACCTCTAATTAATAATTTCATTAAACATACTTCAACAATTGCTCTTCTCAGAAGATAAGGCCTAAGAATAAATACCTTAATAATTTTAACTTGTTTAACTTACTTTATTAAAGACTCGGTGAGGCGGATCTAAGGAATTTGATAATTGTGGAGTGCCTATTTTTCTTTATTTTTTTCTGTCCGGTGGCTATGTTCGACTCGAACCGACTAAAAACCGCACGCCGTCTCGAGTACCAGTAGCCGGGGAACCAGGTATACCCCAGAAAGGAAATCCCTGGTACCCCGACGTACCTCGGGGCATCTACGGCGGTTAGATGACCCCCTCCTGTGTGGGAACCCCCCTGTTCCCTTGGTGCTCCTCTCTCTCCTTTTGGGCACGCGCGCTCCGCAGCGCGTTTGCCGCCACCCTGGCCTGCTTCTGCTAGGGTGACAGATGGCCTCACCTGTCACCCCCAGGCCTGCGCCTATGGAGGACGGAGGTCGTTCTGCGACCTCCTGCGTCCGAGTCGTTTGCGGTACCGGGCCTGTTCCCGGGCCTGGCGGGCCGGGAGAGTTCTAAGCCTCTCCCGGGCCTGCTCCACCATCTCCTTCGCAAGCATAACTTGCTCACGGAGGAGACGGCGGAAATTGTGGAGTGCCTAAAAAAATAGTTTTATATCTTCAACATGTTACGGTTTTAATCTATAAGAGTTTTTTTTTTAATTTTAGAGTGCCTGAGGGAATTTCCTTTGGTATCCTGACATCAGAACACGTGGACTTAGTTGATTCGAAGTGGCCATATCGTTACAATTCTTCGCGTTGGTACTTTCAGTTGATGATTAATGTGAAATTTGGTTATGGTCTGTTCGAAGGCGGCAAACTTATCGCCTGGGTTTTACTCAATGAATCAGGTGCCTTACTGAACTTGTACACTCTAGAAAGTCATCGAAAAAAGGGTTATGCAGAACTTATAGTGAAATTGGTCAGTAATATATTAGTGAAGGAGGGGAAACCCGTGGTAGCATTCTGTGTCAAAGGAAATGTGAATGCCCGTAAACTATATGAGAAACTTGAATTTTTGAACACGCATTCAGTTGAATGGTGCTTTCTTAATAATAAGTTTATCTCACTTTTGGATGTATATTATTGATTCAGTGATTCGTTTACGAAATATTAAACTTTAAATTGCTAATTTTTGTTTCAATCAAGTTTCTCCTCAATCCCTACAAACAAAACTGTTCCTTGAAAAACCTGTAAAAATGTGGTAGTATATACATACCTTTAGCAAATTTAAAAGAAAAATTATATTTGCTCAGTTACTACTATTAATTTAAGAGTAATAAAAAATCCGTACTACATAAGACATCTTTTTAAGAACAGGGAGTCGGAGATCCGAAGGAATTTTCCACTTCGTCACCAAAAAAAAAAGGTAACATTCTTAAAAAACATTCGGCAATTCACTATAGATTCTTATACATAAACGCATTATCATCATCATCAACAGGCTTTCATAGCTAAACATAGGCATCTGCTTAGAAAAGAGGTTTAGCCAACTATACCGCCCTGGCCAGACGGAATGGTATAGGGTTTGTGTCAAGTTTTCCTTCGCGTTTTCCTTTGCAGTTCTGTTGTCCTGCGTAGTTTGCTCCCTTAGTCGTCTTATGACAACCACAGGATGAATAGGGGTGGTATAATATGTATGCAGTACAAGTTCTGTTTAGTTTTAAACTAGATGGCGTTGTGTGTCAGATGTCCGAAAATATGTCCGGATGGCGTAGTGGTTTAAACGGTGACCTAGCCGCTTCCTACATGGGACAAGTTCACAAGTTGTTGTTCTGAGTCTGGCTGTTCTGTTTGACTGTGTCATGAATGTTTGTGAAATCCCCCGCGACAGGATTTATTCCTAATGCGTTAGTTGTCTTTTTTACTCTCTTGTTATAATTATTATAATATTAGTGGTCAACCATTCGAATTGGCAATTGTCTTTTTAATGTTGATTAAAATTTTAGATTACAGATAATTTTGTGTTTATAAAATTCATTAATTTGGGAGGAGTTATGATGAGAGAGCCTAGAGCCATCCTTTACGTATATATGGTCTGTATACTCGACTGGAGTAATACTACGGCCTCACCGAAAACCATTTTCAAGCAATTAGTTGGTTGGTTTTCACCATGTAAGTGAGGATCATTTAATTTGCCTGCATGATGGTGGTGTAGTGCTTCAAGCGGTCGCCTTCATACTGCGCTGCGCTGCGCTGTTGTGGGTTTGATCCCTACATGGGACATCACTTTGTGAGATTCACAAATTGTTGTTCTGAATTTGGGTGTTCTTTGTGTTCGTTTTATGTATGTTTGTAATGTTCCCCGTGGCACAGATATGCTAAAAATAAAACAGCTCCCTTAACAATCCTTTCTCATAATTCTGGAGGAGGGAGAGGGGTTCAAAATGCGGCAACGTACATGTGACTTAGTTGCACGTGTCCATAGGCGGTAGTTGTCACTCATCATGAGATGATCTGCTTATTTAACCTCTATACCACAAAAAATATTATTTTGAAACAATCGTTTCAAAGAATAAGCGAGTTCAGTTGACTGCCTCAGTGGTGCAGTGGTAGCGTATGCGACTGCTGTGCTGAGGTCTCGGGTTCGATTCCTGGGTCGGACCAATGTTTGTATTTTCTGCAAATATTTGTTTCGGAGTTTGGGTGTTTTCTATTCATAATATGTATCTATTTACAAAAAAAAAAGTAGGTATATAAGTATTCTATCAGTCAGTCTAGTTTTCATAGTACAAGCTCTGCTTAGTTTGAAGTTAAAGTAAGTCCAAAATATTATTATTATTATTATATCAGTCATTCTGTACTGCAAACTTGCTGGTGATATCAAAATTATCTGCCAGTAGTGACAGTTAATACTATATAACCACCGGAGGTATCCAAGGGGGTATCCGCCCAAAAAAAAAAGTTGTGACAGACAATTTCAAGTATATTTACATGGAACATCAGGTACAATGTCGTGATATCTAGTTAAGATAAACACATAGATCTAGAATATATTTTGAAGCAATTTCACGTGAGCGTAATCTTATCAGCCTCGCAATATCGTCAAGGCTTATGGTGGTAGTTGTTAACATAGATGTCACAGGAATTTGTATAGGTAAGACATTTCTAGAAATTAAAGAATCTTAATAGATTGAATTTAAAAACTCGACTGAAAATGCATTCAGGCAATCCATACGCTATGTCCATAAAGATATACAATCTGTGATAAAGCTTATGTAAGGTTAGGTAATAATTTCTTAATATAAAATGTCTCTTTGGGATATTATGTTAGTATTTATTTAAATACTAACATAATATTTTACAGCCAATGCCGTCACTTGAGTCATCGACTTCCCTGATTAATCGATTATAGTTGACTTGGGAGTTATATTTTTAACATGGCAACATTGACAGGGGAAGTGGATAACAATAGTGGGGATTGGAAGGGAGAGAAATAAAATGGAATGGAGAACGGGGCAGTCGAGTTGGGACGGTCAAAGTGGTAAGTCGTTCTTGCTTATAATTAAGAGTGAATTGTATAGTGTGAAAGTGTCATTGTATATTGCATATAAACCTGAAATACAATACCGGTGTTATTACTTTATATCCTTGTCAATTATCATATAACTACACATACATATTCAGGAGGCTTTATATTACACTTATCTCAAAAAATTAAATAAAGGATAACACGGTTCAATATACATTGATTAAAAATTTTGTGCGAAAATACAGAAAAGCAAATTTAGAACAAAATAAATTTTAAAAAATATGGCTGGTTTAGAACACCATTGTTAACTGTACACGGCAGCGTCGCAATGTCGGCGACTCATTTCCTATTACCTACCTACTAATCAAATCACTTGCTTTTTAAAATCAATTTATTTAAAAAATACGATTTTTTCTCGGCAGTACGTGTAACTCCTTGAAAAAGTAGGTACTTTAGTTGTCTCGTAATCTTACAAAGATTAGCGCCCGTACAAAAAATCAGTTATCTACAGACTGCTACTGCCGAATTTTTGCCGGACATACACGATTGATTCCATACCTCGGTTTTTCCGTAAAGCTAAAAGTGCGTTTTGATAGAGTTCCCGGTAAATTAACATCATGTCAGAATATTCCGCGGCTGTGAAGGTCACTCGCGGCATTATGGATGTCGATACCAATAACCCAATAAAATTAAAAGACTGATAATGCACTCAGTTTCACACACACTACACTACACACACACAATCTAATATTCTCACTTTTCAAAATAAATTTAGCGGGACTCGTCACAACACAAAGTCTTGCCCACACGATAACATTAATAGTTTACACCATTGTCGTGTATTAAGTTTATGCCGAACGCAATAAGGCTAAACAATAATTAACACAACAAAACTTTTCTAAACACATATCTCACGAACAACAACAATATTATTATTACGATAATTTATTGTGAACGCATCTACAAAGACACAGAACAGCCTGACACTCAGCGATTCGCGGTGGCTAAGGGCCAACCGGCCGACTATCAGTACTTACTGGATGAACTAATTAAAAACGCGTGTTCTTCATCCTGGTGACGCAATAATCAACATATTTCGTTCGATTCGAGTGTAGTAAAAGTGGCAGCGTGTGATATTAATGTGCCGCGTATACAGCTGATCGCCGCCTGAGGTCAATGTATTATGACTGCACAAAACAACAAAATTGACCTGTTTCTACACCACTGAATGTTTTTTTCATATTTTGCAAATCGTCTAGAAATAAAGTAAAGAATATATGGGTTTAAGGTTTGACAAAAGGAAAAAAAACATAGTGTATATCACATACGAACAGAAACATGAATGAAAATACAGTGTGACACACAACACCGTCCGGCGTCCACTCTTACTCCAAGGTACTCCAAGACTACCCGTCTTGGTGGGAGAGTGGATCGTTTCATCCCGCACAGGGGCATATACGTCTCTCCGAGCAGCACTACATGTTGGCCACCTACCACGGCCAACGATTAAAGCCTCCAAGACTCCGCTCTGAGTTTAACTCTGTCTCCATCCATTTCCAAAATCATAATTGTAATAGTTCAAAATAAACTGTGAAAGTGAGCTGACGTATAATTTCTCTCAATAATTTAATTACCGGATCGAACACGTGTTACCACACGAGGCCGACCCCCCTGATGTTGTATCATCTATAAAATCAATATCAATAATCAAATATATAAAAATGTTCAGTTTCTTTGTCTTTCTTCGCTTCAAAAACTCAAAACGTTCTACACCTCGAGCTCAAATTTTGACACGACTTATAAACCACTTCAAGTATTGTGTTTAGCTGTACTTTTTGAGTCAGTTTTTAAAAAACTATCTTTGAAGCGTGTTGTACAGTCATGTCAAAATTTGAGCTCAATCAGTGCAGAACTTTTAAGAGTTCACAAATCACTTTGAGGAGTTCAAATCAAAAACTAACTTATCATTTTTACATTTCTTATAATGATGTGATAATGATAAAATTAGACTATTACATACTAAATAATATAATATTTTATATACAATGATGGCTTTTTTTTTCTATAAGTCGCTTTTCTTTCTATCCCCTGCATTCGCCCTGTCCGACAAGATCCATGATTGTCACCATGTCTAGTGTCTAATAAAATGTAAAACATTGCGGGGCGTAGTAAAGATTGAATTGAATTGATAATTTTCTAACCGTATTCAAATGCGTGTTTGGGATTTAGTTTTTTTTAAGAATGAAAAATAGAGAAAATCTTAAGTCTTCTATAAAACGACTCCACATTGAATAGATTATGTTCACTGGCCCATGTGACTTAAAAAAAACATTAATATGCAAGCCAACCATACCATTCCAAACTTTAAGCGTGTGAAGTGCCTTCAAACCCTAAAAAAAGTGGCCTGGAAACAATTTTAAACCAAATTCTCAGAATCGGCATCACATAGAATGCTGTCTAGCGAGTATATTTAATTATTAAATATTAAATAAACATTAGTATAATAGCGAGTGAAGGCATGCATTTGTGCAAATGTGGTTATTGATAGCAAAGTGCAGATAAGCTAAGAACGGTATATTTATAAATGGAGACAGGACCGCTAATAACATACATTTGTATTCCTAGCGTCTGCCTGTCGAGTCTAGTCTAATAATGTCTCAGGAGCCGCTGGAGTTATTACCTTTTGAAAAGTGGAGTGAATTACAAAGTTTGTTCAAAGCAGATTGGCCCCGAGGTGTCTCTGGTTACACGGTTTTAGAAACTCAGAGAGTATTAATCGAAAAAGGTTTTGATTACGGCTTTAAAGTTTATTGCCCTTTCGGTGACGTAAGGAACGGAATGGTCGCCGTTAATGTAAAGGTATGTGAATTTATCCTTCTTTTGTGTACGAAAATATATGTTGTTGTAAATAAGACATTAGCCTTATTAGCCGCAAATAAAACACACTGATAAAAAATTTGGTGATATTGAAAATTAAAGTCATTTAACTTTTCAAGTGAAAGTATCTGTGCGTGAGATAATATATACGAGTAGCTATACATAAATATAATATAATAAAAAAATATATTTGATGAACCTGTTGGTCTAGTGGTTAGTGACCCCGACTGTTAAGCCGGAGGTCGAGGGATCGATTTCCAGACAGAATATAAATATTTGTTCTGTGTCTGAGTATATTTTAGTTATAATGTTGGATTTGGAATCAGAAAGCGTGTATAAGATGTGTGAGGTTATTAGTTATATTATTAATAAAATATAATTTCAATAATAACGATTTATTTTAAATAGAGATAAAGATAATTAAAATAAGAGGTATACTTTGTGAACTTGAAGACTCATTTAGGCTTTGAAGTATCTTGTATAGCATATTAATAATAAAGAAGTGGTTTCTACCTAGTAACTACCTACATATTACTAATAAGTGTATAAATACACACTTTACCTTCCTTGTGTGCACATTTTCTTAAATAAGACTTACTAAACATAATAAATTACTAATAATATAGAGATGTAGAAATTTTTTATTTGGTTGATCGGGCTAATATCAGGAACTATTGCTTCGAATTAAAAAAATATTTTAGTGTTAGATAACATATTTATTGAGGAAGACTAAAGACTATATAACTTTACGCTATGACTAATAGGAGCCGAGCATCAATAAAAATGTGGTAAGAACCTGGATGACGCAAACAAAATTGCGCTGGTCAGCGAGTAAAGTATATTTTTTAAATAGCAAATTAATCTATTTGGTTTTCATCAAGTGAAAATGCATAATAGCAATAATCACTACATGTTGTGAAATTGAAGATTGCTATGTTTTTAAATTAAACCACATACTTTTATTAGTAATAGGTATATAGCTCTATTATAATGACAGCTCTAACGAGCATACCAAGATTAGAAGTACTTTTATTATAACTAATATGTTATCGTTGTCAAGGCAGATTTCACAATAATAGCTTTAGACTGAGAATGTGCCCTGGGGTTTATGTAATCGAAAATTCTCCACAGATGTTCAAATGTTTATCGTAACTGAAGAATAAGAGATGAAGATTGAGCGTAAATAATTATAACGACATATGAGTTTCATTTTTCAACAAAATAGTCATATCAAAACTATCTGTTTTTTATTGCTTAGATCGTGTTATTTGCTTCAACATCACTGTACTACCGACACACTATTTAATCCTCTTCCCAACAGTACTAACCAACATCTTAACAGAGTAAAATAAAACAATTACAGATAAGTCAAATACATGTAATAAATGATCTTATCTGCAGGCTAGCCACAAGCAGGAAATGACTGACTTGAGTACTTGACTTTGGTAAAACATCAGCTTGTTTTATGTATTATAATTGAATGACTAATTTAATTCTTATCGGCTTCTTCATAAACATTTATTTAAACTTCAGTACAGGAAAACTTTGTACTTGTTATTTTGGGAGGGCTCAAAACAACTCATTTAACTTCATAATCAAATACCCATTTTCTTCTACTGTTTTTATAGGAAACACTATACGAGATAATAATACAATGCCCTCAAGATGATACTGAAAAACTCGAAGACGCTTTAAGGAGAACCAAAATAGTAAACTGGCAGAAATATGTAATTTGTCCATTTGCTCCTTATCACGTAATACATTGTATTCAGGAGGCGTTAGGAGAGTCTGTTAAATTAGAAACTCTGCCAGCAGACACTTTTATTTATGATACACCAATAACATTAACAGGGACCGAGTAAGTATCTAAGAATTTATTTTTACAAAAGTATCTTTTTAAAATAGGTATTTATTCAACGTTACCTTATATTTTTAAATTGATACTAATATTTATACTAAATTAAAACTCAAATAAACTAGACTTTATAATAGCTTTAGCCTATGGACTAGCTGATAAAGGTGCCTTTTTAAAAGTAATGTTCGCAGACGCACACATTACTATGAGCGGACTTTAAACTGCAATACTTTCGCCAAGACAGTAGCAGGACAGCTTCTAACAGGAAAATAATAGCTACCTCCAATTCTCTATAAAGCAGCTCTTTTTAGAAGAGACCTTTAGTGTTTAATTTATATATTTTATTAAACCCTCGACAACGTCTAGTGTCTAGGTCTAGGGTCTTTCGACCAATAAAAAAATTGTAGGGTACCTAAATTAAATATTATTAATACATTTTTTATTTAACGGTTTTGTTTATGAATTTCAGACTTCCCGAGGGAATTTCCTTTGGCTTTCTAACCGCAGAACACCTGGACTTAGTTGACTCAACGTGGCCATATTCTTACAAATCCTCGCGTTGGTACTTCCAGTTGCTAATTAATTTAAAATCTGGTTATGGTTTGTTCGAAGGCGACAAACTTATCGCCTGGGTTTTAATCAATGAATCGGGTGTTTTACTGCACTTGTACACTGTAGAAAGTCATCGGAAGAAAGGTTATGCAGAACTTATATTGAAGTTGGTCAGTAATATATTAATTAAAGAGGAGAAACCTGTGATAGCACACTGTGTTAAAGGGAATGTGAATGCCTATAAATTATATGAAAAACTTGGATTTTTTAACTCGCATTTAATTGCATGGTGCTATATCAATAAAAACCTACGAGAATATGCTATTGTTATTATTTATAACACATATAAAATTAAGTATTATATTTATTATAGTTATCTATCTATCCACTATCAAGAACACGCATAAACTTTCCTAAATAACTTTTTACCATTACAGTTTTGAAATTGCCGTTTCTCTGCCTGTCCATCCATCTGTGGTTTAACTTAAGATTGTGGGTCAGTACCAATCTCTAAGTTAAACCACGGAGCTTTCTAGTGAAAGCTCTAATTTTGTATATATATTTATATAAATTCCGTAGACAAAGTAGCAAAATAAAATCTTCAGAATAAATTTTTACGGTCACCCCACTGGGGTTTGTAGCAGGTTGGTATGTCGGAATTGAACCGACCAAAACCAAATGGAGTGCCACTCTGTGCATGAAAGAGAAGGCATTCCGGAACACACAAGTGTACCCGGATGTCTTAATAACAGTATTAAGTCATCCGGAATTAATGGTCCGGATGTCTTAATACTATTATTAAGACATCCGGACCATCAATTCAATTCCCTAGTTCAGAGATGTCCAAACCGAAAGGAGATGCTGGATGGTTTCGATCGTGGTTCGGCCGCCCTTATCGCCCTTAACGCGCGGGGCGACAAAAGCTCCCCACATCGGGCCCTCATATCGGAAACTCCAGTCCAGCTTACGGCAGAAAGTGGAAGAGGACCTTTTCACACATGTTAGATTCCCTTAGGGAGGTGTTCGGCCGAGTGCTGCAAGAGCGCCGGCCCATGTCGTGATGGGTGTGTACTTTGAACACTCCTGTGAATTTGGGTACGACGGGCCCTTGACTTTACGACGGAAAAAATATTTATTAAGTTTACTGCAAGGCAATTTTTTAAGTTTTAGGTAAATATGTTTCTGCCATTATTCTTTATGTATGTGTATGTTAATATAGTGTGTATGTATTGTGTATACAGAAGGACTTCTATGTAAGTATAGTAATATATGTAATGTGTATGTATTTTCTTTCTTTCTTTCTTTTAATTAGCGAGTCAGTCAGTCAGTAATTAGGGCGTTATTACCTTTTAAAAAGTGGGGTGAAATACAGAGTAAGCTCAAAGCAGATTGTCTGGTTCTACGGTTCTGGAAACTCAGAGAGTATTAATCGAAAAAGGTTGTGTAAATTCTATTGTTCCTTCGGTGACATAAAGAATGGAATGGTTGCCGTTAATATAAAGGTGCAACCGAATTTATCCTTATGTTGTATAAGAAAATATGTATTTTTGTAATTTTTATCTTTCATAACAATAATATTTTAAAGATTAAAACTTGGTGAAGTAAGAAATTTAACTAATATAATTTCTCAAGTAACAATATTTAATATTAGGTCTATACCTATGAAGGGAGATTTGCATGAAAAATTTGAAATATTTTTTTAGGTAATGAAAGTACTGGCCCAAATTATCTATATAATTTTGTAATTTTGATGACAGTTTGTTTATCCCTCTGCTGTAGAAGTCTAGTGGATGGGAGGCAATGAAGTCAGCGAAAGCGTTTTGTACTGCCTCTCGGGTGTTGGATTTTTTTTCACTTAAAAAAATTATAGTTTTGCGATGGTCTGACGTGAAGTGTGAAGTCGCACGTTGTCGTGGAGAAACAATGGGGAAGAGCGATTGACCAGTCGCGGTTGTTGAATTGCGAGCTTCTCCATCATTGTTTGCAATTCCTGGCAATAGACATCTGTCATCATTATTGTGCCATTCGGTTGCTGTGATCTACAAGTCGGGTCTTTGTTAACTGGTCCACCAAACAGTCATCGTCATGTTTCTATGGGTGATCTTTTTTTTGGCGCCCTGAGACGAATGCCTGTTACTTTCTGAAAATGAAGAGTTATTTTGTGTTTTAAAGTAACTTGAATAGGATATTAATAATAAAGAAGTGGTTGCTACCTAGTAACAACCTACGTATTAATGTATATCAATAGGTATACATACATACTTTAACTTTCTTGTGTGCCCATTTTCTTAATGGAAACTAACTCAAAACAATCTATATATATATATACTAAGAGGGGCAGAGAATTAATTCAATAAAAAAAAAAACTGGATTTATTTATTTTGCGAGACGCTGACGAAGTTCCGCGTTTTCAACAAAATACTTATAAAAAACATGATATTTTTTATTGCTTTTTTGTTTTAAAATGCATGTTCTTATTGTTATTATATGTGAACATCTTAACAGAGTAAAATAAAATAATTACAGATAAGTCAAATACATGTAATAAAAAGATAAAGGAATCTTATCTACGTGCTAGCCACAAGAAGGAAGTGACTGACTTGAGTACTTGACTTTTGTTAATCATCAGCTTGCTTTATGTAATATAATTGAAAGACTATAATTACCATTCTTATTGTCTTCTTCATACACATTTATTCAAATTGGAGTAAAATTTAAACGGTGTCCAAAATACCTGAATTAAAATTCAGGACAGGACAACTTTGTACTTGTTATATTTGGGGGGCTCAAAATAACTCATCTAACTTCAAAATCGAACGTGCCTTATCTTATATTGTTTTTACAGGAAATCCTTTCTGAGATATTAAAACATTACCCTCAAGATGATACTGAAAAACTCGAAGAAACTTTAAGAAGAACCAAAATAGTAAACTTGCAGAAATATATAATTTGTCCATTTGTTCCTTACCACGTAATACATTGTATTCAGAGAGAGGGCCTTAGAAGAGTCTGTCAAATTAGAAATGCTGCCAACAGATACATTCATATATTATGATACATCAACAACATTTACATAAGTATCTAAGTATTTATATTTTAAAGAGTATCTTTTAAAAATAGGTCTTCATTCTACATTACCTTATATTTTAAAAATGATAGCAATATGTATGTTAATTCATCACTCAAATAAACTAGACTTTATAACAGTTCTAGTCTATAGACTATCTATATAGGTCCCTTTTTTAAATAATGTTCGTGGACACACACAGCAATATGGACGGACTTTAAACTGCAATACTTTCGCATGTAACTATATGTTACTCATTTCGTCAGGTCTCATTCAGATTCTCAGAACAACTTCCAACAGAAAAATAATAGCTGACGCCAATTCGCCAAAAGCAGCTCTCTGAGACCTTAAGTATTTTAACTATTTTATTAAACCCCCGGTAACGCAGATCTAGGATCCTTGTATCAGTGAAAAAAAATTGTAGGGTATCTGAATTAAATATTATTAATACATTTTTAATTTATAATGGTTTTTTTATGAAGTTTAGACTCATCATCATCATCATCAACAGCCTTTAATGGTCCACTGCTGGACATAGGCCTCCCCTTAGAAAGGAGGTTTTGAATTTTAGACTGCCTGAGGGAATTTCATTTGGCTTTCTGACATCAGAACACCTGGACTTAGTTGACTCGACGTTTCCATATCGTTACGATTCCTGTTGGTCCTTCCAGTTGATTAATATGAAATCTGGTTATGGTTTGATCGAAGGCAATAAACTTATCATCTGGGTTTTAATCAATGAAGCGGGTGTTTTACTGCCCTTGTACACTGTAGAAAGTTATCGGAAGAAAGGTTATGCAGAACTTATATTGAAGTTGGTCAGTAATATATTAGTTAAAGTGAGGAAACCTGTGATAGCATACTGTGTTAAAGGTAATGTGAATGCCTATAAACTTTATGAAAAACTTGGATTTTTGAACTCGTATTTAAGTGCATGGGGCTATATCAATAAAAACCTACGACAATATACCTTTGCTATCATTTATAACACCTATAAAATTAGTTATATTCTACTATGGTTTAACTTGCAGATTATTAAATATATTCAGGGTACCCTTAGACACAAATTGGAGATAAATTTCATTATCCCCCATCTATCCTATGCTGTGAGATATCCTGTTATAAATTAATGTTCACATTAATCATATTATTTTCCATAAAATCAATTATAAATGCATTCTGCATAACATGGGCAGTGACCAATTCACATCGTACAACGCGACCAAACATCCATCCAGTTAAGTTGTCGCCTGCATTATTTCCAAATCTATACGACCTTCAAGAATAGAGCATATTTCCTCTTCAAAGGCCTGCAATGCACGTGTGACTCCGAGTTACTGGTCTCCATGTTTACCGCCGGTAGTGACTTTTCATGTGATGGCCAGAGGACAGATCGTTTGCCTAATATTTAATTAAAAAAGCTCAACAAACACAACACCTTACTCTTTATAGAGTGAGATGTTTTGTTGAGATCTTATGATCACAATAATTTTATAGATGATGATTATTATATTTTGAAATTATAGGAACCAATTGCGCCTACACACACACCCAGCGCCTACAAAAATTTTCTTATGAAGTACATATTGCTCTCATTTTTTTGCAAGGCTTACTTTGTGTAGTTAATATATTATATTCTCAATAGTTTGTTTTACATATTTGTAATAAAAAAACAATGTCAAATTGATATTAAAAACGAAAAGTAGAAAGTTCATTTCCATGTCAGAATTGGTGACGACGGTCGCTTTTTCCATTTAATATTTCAGTTTCAGGATAGTAACAAATTTATTAAAAAAGTAGCTGATTCGAGAGCATTTTCCCTATTTGGATTTCAATTCCTTGTTTGTGACAGAATTCAGCAGTTTCTCTAACCTATTTCTATTTTTCTTATTCTAAACGGTAGGTCGCAATATTGTAGGTAAGTGTAGGTTTCAGTGAAGTGATACGGGTACCATCAGTACCTATTTAATATTAGGTTACCTATGAAGTTGGAGATTTATTTGAAAATTTTAAATAAAAAATACTGGTTATTTTTATTTCAGTTAATCAAAGTACCGGCCCTAATTATCTATACAATGTCATTTTGATAACAGTTAACTCGTGGATTTCATATTCCAAAATTGTACGAATTTTCATTTAGTCCATACTGCCAAAAACTAGCACAATTTCACAAAAACAAAACACTAAAATGACTGAATTTTTAAATAAAATAACATGGCTTTCGCAAAAAAAAAATTGAATTTTAAATTGCGTGCCAATCCACAGATGATTAAATCTGAAAATGCTGGTTTTAAAAATGGTTTTAGAAATCTACATCATCATAGGAAAAGAGCCATTATTTAATAATATAAGAAAAATGAAAACATCCTAATAGTAATAAATTCTTATCTTAAACTTCATCATCATCATCATCATCAGCCTATCGCAGTAAACAAGTTCAACAGTTCTCGTAAACATACTTATTTAAGAACAATAACAACTCGTATTTATAAAATGAAGTATGAACAGGATTTCCGTCGCTCTTGTCATTTGTTTTATTAGAATAATAAATACTACTGTATGTATGATATTTATGTAACACTTTTTAGCATTCAGAATTGTACCTTCCTAATTTTATAGTGCACTAATGAACAGAAGTCTAAGGAAAACAACATTTAATTTACAATGAGTGAATAAAAACAAAACATAAATTAGTGACTAATACAGCAAGCAATAACAGTATCCATCGTGTGATGATGCGAGTTGCTTGTGTGGTGCGATCGTTTTGTGATATAATATAATGTTGCCTCAAGATCCAATGCAACATTTACCTTTGGAGAAATGGAATGAACTTCAGAACGCCTTTAAAGCAGACTGGCCCAGAGGTATCAATGGATACGCGGCATTAGAAATACAGCGACAGTGGGCGGAAAAAGGCATTGACTACGACTTAAAAGTTTATTGCCCTTTCGGTGACGTCTGGAATGGAATGGTAGCTGTTAATATAAAGGTAAGTTATGTATATTGTCTCTGGCTCATTCTGAATATTTTGTAATTATTGAGTGAACTAAGCTTCACAGACTTTTACTTTTTATTGTTGAATATTAATTGTACCTTAATAATGAGGCCTGCGGCTATTTTTTTGTGTGTATTTTATTTACAATTCAAAAATAATAGGCATTATGCCTAATATTAACACCATACCTGTCTAGCAGCATCAGGTATTCTATATTTTAAGAGTCAGCAGTATTATTATCTTCAAGTTTACTTTGAAAGAGGTAAAGTTAACAAAAGTCAGAAGAACCAGTTGAATGCTTATTTTTTTTTCAAATAATGTTAAATTTAGAGGAAGTTTAAATTTTAAGTTTTTTTTTTAATATTCAACAAATTCCAAATAGTATATTTTAAAATTTTAGATCATGTTGGTATAAGTATACAATTCTTAGCTCTAAAACGTCTTACAGGTAATTAAGGACATAAGGATTAATTCAGGACAACATAAATAAACTTTACATTTTATATTAATTTAAAGTGGGTCCGTAATACCTAATGTATAGGTATATTCCAAATTACTAACTATTAATCAGTCATATTATCATAAACCACGCAAATTTGCACTGAAAATTTTCTAAGATCGTCCAGTGCCCACTCATGATATGACAGAGATTAGTGTATTTCTATCAAGACATTATTGACTAAACAATTACTTTTTCTAGTGACTGTGACGGTGAACTAGGGAGTTAAGGGGGATAATAAATCAACAATAAACAGACTGCCCCCTTGGAGTTACGCTACAAGTCTGTTTTATGGACGAAAACACTTAACACAATAGGATGCCAAAATACTTCCCGATTGATGGCCTTAATGCCGAGATCTGTTAATGATCCATATATATTTTACATCTTTTGTTTAATTATAGCATCATAATATATTAGTTAGATCATGATAGCTGTCGTAACATCTTTACATGTTAGTGTTCTTAGCTTTCGTCAGGGTAACAGGGACTTCCTTTCTACGTTATAACCTTCCCCAGCTACTGGTACCCGAGACGGCTTGCGGGTTTCAGTCAGTTGGAGTCCGACTTAACCATCCCACCGATCGTCCGATGAGGGTTATCCGAGGAGATTGCGGCATTGAAAAAAGTGTTCTTATCTTAGATACGACACGTAACTTGTGCACATTATCGTAAGTAGATACCCACTTAATCTGTCTTGAAATAATTACAAATAAATTGTTACAGGATTCCTTTTACGAAATAATAATCCAATGTCCGAAGGATGACACAGAAAAGCTCGCAGAGGCGTTGAAAAAAACAGAAATTATTGACTGGAATAGACAAATTGTGGTACCGTATGCTCCTCGGAACGTGATTGAATGTCTTAGGAATACCGTTCGTGACTTGGACGTGGATCTTTCTGTACACAGGTTCTTGGAATGTTTTATACTCGAAGATGCTACATTTGAAGATGTGATGTAAGTAGCGAACAGATTTCAGTTAGAATAAAGCACAAATGTTTTTAATACTACTTGTTGGCTACGTCATTTTAACCAAAACAAATACTGTATAAGTAAATCAAATAACGAAAAAAGAACTATTATAGAAATATATGCCACTGATATTTAAATCGGGGGCTCACGGCTTTTTCGTGCAAAAAAAAATTATAACCAAAAAAAAACCTGCTCTGCGGGATGCTCTCAACTGAGCTTGATATTCATTTTAGTTTCTAAAGTTTTCATATAATAACACGTAAAATAAGACGTAAATAAAAACAAAGAAATTTATGTAGGTACAATATATTGTTACTACTTTTGGTGACTCACCAAAGTGAATTGTTAGTATAGTATATTTCTCTTAATCTAAAAATATTTGTCGTAGCGAAATAAATATTGCAATGCTGTCAATGTGATGTAAACTTAAACGATTAATACGAAAAGTGTGATATGTGAAGAAGTAGGTAAGCGTTAAGTGTATTCAGCCACCACATTTCGAATAGTACCTACTTTATTTTAAAGGTAAAAGTTACATGTAAGGTATATCTTAAGGCGACAACCGAATCAAACTTCCATCCTAAAAATTATTGCATTTAATAATATTATGTTTCCTCACTAGAGAATAATAGTTTATGAGCACTAAATAATTGAAGAATATAAGATGCCTATTTACGTATTATACTTTATTTTAATGTTTTTTTTTTATTTATTACAGTCTCCCCCAAGGCATTACCTTCGGCCCTGTAACATTGGAGCACCTTGACTTGGTAAATTCAACTTGGCCAAATCGTTACGCAACTTCTTCATGGCATTTTCGACTACTCATCAACACTAATTCGGGATTTGGTCTTTACCTTAATAATGCTTTAATATCTTGGGTTTTTATTAAAGAAACTGGCCCATTACAACATCTGTACACTGTAGAAGAACATAGAAAAAAAGGATATGGTGAACTGTTGTTAAAATTGGCAAGTAAGATCTGGTTGAAGGAAGGGAAACCAGTGTTTGCGTTTTGTTTTAAAGATAATGTCAGCGCTTGTAAGGTGTACAGAAAGGTCGGTTTTCTTCCGGGAGAACAGATTGCTTGGTGCTACCTGAATAAAAAAGGTAAATAAAAATTGTTATGGAACCGGTTGGAATATTTACGTTTGCTTGTAAGATAAGTGAATTTTCTAACACTGATTAAAACACCTATTACAAGGGGCAATCAACTGGTTAGCGAATCCTCTCTTTGTATTAAACGGATATCACAACGTCTTTCAGCAAAGTTATATGTACGAAACTGATGATTGTAAGCCACCTTTAGACCCTGGATTGCTTATTAATATGACGTCATGTTCATCTACTCAGTATACTGACAGTAGTACAGTGCATTGTACAGTATCAATTTATTTGTTTTTAATTGTGTTCATCTATAAGAGCCAGTTGGTAAATATTTTAGTTCACGTTAACAAAATCTCGTTCACTTTTTTGATGAAGCACAATAGATACTCTGGTACTTGTTGGATATAAAAAAATTATATAATTATAAGCAATTAATAAAACTTATAATACGAATTGCAAATAGTATAATTGAAGTACAAAGAAGTAAGTAACTAAGATAAAATCAATATTAGTTAGTCATGAACATAATCACCGTCCCATTTATTAAAATAATGTAATGATCCTACATTACATTTATTAGAGTATTGCAGTAGGCAATTATGTTAGAGACCGTGGTAATTAAATTTTCGAGACATTATAAACACGTTTTTGGGTTATCTATGAGCATCGTTATGATCAGTAGCATAACTGTACTCTGTGATCATTACTTATTTACATTTTTGTTTTGTTTTTGTTGTATATGGCGATATGCCTTTTCGTACCCCTCCGGGGACATAATGAGTGTGGGTATGTATGTGTGTACATGCTATTGACTGTGTAAGTGTAGTATCGTGTTTCAATACTACACTCACACTGATATTCTTATATCAAGGTTATACTGTCTGATTATCTGACTTTAAACAGACACAATAAAGATCAGGTCTTTTATCAATATGGGATATTATTATAAATGGTATCGCATTCAATATACTTATTTTATTGTCAAACCACCGACTCATAGATAGAGTGTCGATAACATGAACGCAACGCTTTATAGTATTTTTTTTAATCTTTACGAAGACATCCACATTAAAATAAATCTCATCTATGAACTATTTTATTGCTCGAGTTTTTTTTATTCACTTTAATTAAAGAACGGTACAGATAAACGCAGTGTTTATTCCCTGCGTCGGCTGCGTCCTCATCCGTGAACGCGCCACGTCAGCGACAGGTGTAATAATAATATTTGATAATGTCAAAAGAACAAGATTCCTTGCAACGTCTACCTATTGAGAAGTGGAGTGAACTTCAGGCGGCCTTCAAGGCAGACTGGCCTCGAGGTATTTCTGGATTTGCGGCTCTTGAGGTGCAAAAACGATGGGCAGAACAAGGCTTCGATTATGACTTCAGAGTTTATTGCCCTTTTGGTGATGTTTTGAATGGAATGGTGGCTGTTAACGAGAAGGTGATTATCTATATTCAGTATATTTTACTAATTATAGTTAATTTTGAATTATTGTTACAACCAATGATATACTTTTGAGGTTAGTAACTAACTAGTAGTTTTCTGATCTGTCAGCCGCATAAATTGAATAACACATTGAAAAATTAAGTAGCAAAAGTTTAATACTGAGAATATTAAAGTTCTGGTTGGTTATCCCAACGTTAAAAATATTAGTTATCATTATTCTATGAAGCTAAGAGATACAGGTAGACATCTATTGGTAAGAATAGTAATCAATTATGGTTAGTGTTCTCTTCTGTATACACAGATGGCGTTAGTGAGCATGTTAATATAGGTCGTTGTGAGAATGTATTTAATTGTACTTAAATTACTATTATTGTCGCATTCATTTATATTTTGAAAAAATATGGAAATATATAGGGGACAAACGAGGAGATAGGTCACCTGATAGTAATTGATAACCATGGCCTGCGGATACCTCCAACTCAAGAGGCACTTGTGAATAACTGACCTTTTGTTTATTTTGGTAGCCCTCCCCTCCCTCTCCCATATTTAACACCAGTTGGCTTATGAGGGCGTGGTATCACCACTGTCGACCCGACTCATATTTATGTGCCGACCCTAGCCCTCTTACAGCGGGATAAGGAACTTAGGACCAAAAAAATATGTATAATAATATACCTATATAATATTATTGGATTATAACATATAGTATTAAACATATTTTTATGATACCATTGAAAAATAAATGCGAAAAACTATAATCGTAAAATTACAATGTGAGTCTTTCGTATCGAGGTCATTCGATTGTTGCCATAGTAACCACAGCGAGTATCTACATTTTACTCTGATTACAGACTTGTATTATATACATACCTATTATAAAACTGGATCATGTCAGCTTAAAGCCTTGTATTTACTTTGTAACAGCACTACTTTGCAGAAGTCACAATGCATTTTTTAAATTATATTCCTGTGCAACGCCTTTGTGGTACAATTATCAACCAACACTCAATAAAGTATATTCAACCGAGCGCCGGGCACGCCGTCATCGCGGCGGTAAGACCCGTTATGGAGGATTGGCTCGAGAGGCGTCTCGGGACCCTCTCATACCGACTGACGCAGGTGATCACTGGGAAAGGATGTTTCGGGGATCACCTGTGTCTGATCCGCAAGGAGCCAACGCCTGAGTGCCACCACTGCGATGGCCAGACCGTGGACACGGCTCTCCACACGCTGGCAGAATGCCCGGCGTGGGTTGAGCAGAGGCGAGACCTCGTGGCGGCCATCGGATTGGGAGTTCTCTCGCTCGATAGCCTGATTGCGGCTATCGTGCGGAACGAGAGTGCGTGGAACTCTGCCGTCTCCTTCTGCGAGAAAGTTATGCTCGCGAAGGAGACGGCGGAGCGGGACCGGGAGAGGTTTAGAACTCTCCCGGCCCGCCAGGCCCGGGAACGGGCCTTGTACCGCAGGCGACTCAGGCGCCGGAGGTCGCAGAACGACCTCCGTCCTCCATAAGCGCAGGCCTGGGGGTGACAGGTAAGGCCATCTGTCACCCTAGCAAAGCGAAGCGCGCTCGCTTCCAGGGAGCAGAGGGAACATGGGGTTCCCACACGGGGGGCGTTGTCTACTTGCTGTAGATGGCCCGAGGTATGTCGGAGCACCAGGGACTTCCTTTCTAGGGTATACCTGGTTCCCCGGCTATAAGTACCCGAGACGGCGTGCGGTTTTAGTCGGTTCGAGTCCGACATGCCACCGATAGGTGGTATCCGAGAGGATTTCAGCACGGAAAAAAAAAAGGTTCACGATTTCTCTATGATGTTTTTAAAAAGAGTACCAAGCTCGCTTCTACACTTAGAAGATATGATTAACGTTAAAGTTAAGATTTAAGAAAAGTGTATGTTATGTTATGCATGATAAGGGAATTTCTTTCCATTGATTTCCGTTCTATTTTTGTAGTTTTTAGTTATGTTTTCAATGTAATAAAATTACATGCAAGATAATTTTAAAAAGCCCTATTTATATTGTCTCTCGTCTGTTGACTAACATTGTTATAACAAATAAATCAGTTGATATGGCAACTCAACATGATCTTTATAATTATTTAATATTGCAGGGTACTTTTTATGAAATAATAATACAATGTCCAAACGACGACACAACAAAACTAGAAGAAGCTCTGAAAACGACAAAAGTAATTGATTGGGAAAGAGAAGTTATAGTACCATATGCTCCTCAGAACGTAGTCAACTGTCTTCGCAATATAGCCCAAGAGATTGGAGTAGAGGAAGCGGAACACGATCCGTTAGAAACATTTATACTTGAAGAAGCGACATTTGAAGATGTAAGGTAAGGTATCAATAAAAACACACTTTTGTAAGCACAGAAGCTGGTGCATGAATTTCGTAGTCGAAAGGTAGTACCTTAAGATACCTAACACATCTGTGTTTCACACATTTACCGCACCCTAAGTTCAATAAGATGTTTACTTTCATAACTTAAAAAAAAATCATTTGAATCTCGTCATGATTCAACAAGAGTAGATACAGTGGTGACGTCATCGCCACTACTGTTTTTTAACTCTAGCCGTCTCCAGATCGTAAACTCATAAATTAATGAAAAAATAAGTTAGGCTAGATTATTCATAGAACAATAATAATATCTTGAAATTAGATTAGTGTTAGACAGTAACTAACAATTAATGTTGGATTTTGCATTCATAAAGTGGAGTAGTGAAATAAACCCAGCAACGATATGAGCAGTGTATGTCTATAATAGTCTGCTTGTTAAAATAAACTAGACTACTAGATTACTAACAAGGATACACAATAACGATCTATACGAACCATGTTTATTTAATCTTAAAACAAATGATTCAATATATGTACTAGGATAAGATATCATTAAATAAATACCGTCCTTGTCTTCGTTTCGCGTTCTCTCAATGTCATTATTCACTTGTGCACATAACAATGCACGAAGCGGCTTGTAAATAATTATATTAGGATTATATTATACAAAATATTGTTTGCCCCATTTTATCTTGATGATTGTATAATTTTCTCTCTTTTGTAAAGAACACATAAAGTAATGTTTAGAGTAGGAGCAGTCTAGTTGTTTGAAAGATACATAAACTCAAACTCAAATTTCTTTAGATCATAATTTATTTAAATTATTTTAAATTGTCTCTTGAGTAGACTCTAAAGTCATAGAGCAACACACACAATAGCAACAATCTCTGTATTGTCAAATATTTAGCAAACTAAATATATATACGTATAGAAAATCTCTTATATGCCTGTGCTGATCTACAAACTTTTGTTAAACGATTCTGCTAACACGATCTTAAACGTGCTGTTTTTTTTTTAATTTACAAGGAACCGTCTAGGTTTAAGTAACGAATCGTGTATAAATTAAAAAGAGAGAGAAACAAAGAATAAAGTATTATAGAATACCAATTAATTTAGGTTTAATTTGTCATTTTAAAATAATCTAATATAAATTAGATTATTTTAAAATGACAAATCATGATCGTTAATAAGAAAATAAGACTGCAATAATACCTAATAAAAATTCCTTGAGTAACCAATTTCATGTACAATTTTTGTGCACTTGTGAGAAACCTTATTTACATAATTAAATGTAAATTATACGTTGGGGAGAAATGTTATAGCTGTGTTATTCATTTATAGACAATAAATTACCAATTTTTGAAGAAAATAATGATTATTTTGTTCTACTTTTTACATATTACGTAATTTTATGTTCATTTACATCATAGTTTAATGAAGTCAGTTCTTTGTTTACTTAAGCTTAACACTGTACAAATGAACAGTTCAAATAACCCTAATAATGTAACATAACATTGCTATGATGAAGTTTAAAAGTAGGTACTCTAAGATATTACATCATTTAAAGCGCTTTTTTCTAGAAAAAATAAACAGTAAGTTTCTTTTTAAATTTGGATTTTGGACAACCCCTCTGTTTAGTCATGGGAGAGCCAAGCCTCTTCACAGAATTCTTACGTTGCTTTTTAGTGAGTGAGTGAGGCCAGCGGAGACCCAACCATCTCCTCCCTCCCAGCTCCGGAAGGTACTCAAAAGGCGTCAACGCACTTGTGACTCTTAAGATGTGGATGTGGTAGGCACTTAGCATCAGCTGACCCGTCTGCCCGCTTGCCCCTATAATATAAACAAAAAAAAAAACCTAACCGAGTCCAGCCGCTGGCAACAAAAACTTGGTTAAAGAACACTAACAGCATTGTTTAATTTTCTACTGATGGTTTATGATCATCATCAGTCTATCGCAGTCCACTGCTGGACATAGGCCTCTCCCATTGCATGCCACCTAGATCGATTTTGGTTTAAGATCCCTATGACTCAAAATAAAACCCCATTTTATTTACTTACAGCTAAAAAATCTAAACTGGTATCAAGTCTCAGTACTATTGTTATAAAAAGTTAATATTTATCAAAATAGAACTAACCTTCAGTTTTATTTACAGCTTACCGCCAAATATAACCTTTGGCCCTATTACATTGGAGCATCTCGTCTTAGTGGACTCAACGTGGCCTCATCGCTATGCAAATTCATCATGGTACTTCAAACTACTAATTGACACCAATTCTGGATACGGTTTGTTTCACAAAAATGAGCTTATTACTTGGGTATTCATCAAAGAAACTGGTGCATTACAACATCTTTTTACGGTAGAAGAACATAGAAAGAAGGGCTATGCTGAAATATTGTTAAAGCTGGCAAGTAAGATCTGGTTGAAACAGGGAAAACCGGTATTTGCATTTTGTTATAAACATAATGTTAATGCTTGTAAAGTTTATAGAAAACTTGGTTTTGTGCAAACCGAACCAATTGCTTGGTGTCACCTAAATAAAAAATAAATAATCAACTACTTTGTTTTATTTCGAAATTCAATGCATTTAGAAATTAACTTTTTAATGATTGCTAGTTTTATGTATTTTTGGTGCATGGTATTTCTTAATGAGGTTTTTTAAAAACTTGTCATTTAATTGTCTGTCCTGTTGTTAAAACCAGTCGTATAATTTTTAAACAGAGAATACGAACCACTGCAAATATTTTGCTGCAAAGAAAATAATTAAATGTGGTGACGGATTAAGAATACGGAGTGTCACCCACTATTCATCCCGTGGGTGTCGTAAGAGCCGACTGAGGGAGTAAACTACGCAGGACAACAACACTGCCAAGAGAAGGAAAACTTGACACAAACCCTTTTTTTTTTAACGTGTGGACACCCCCTCGGGCCGTCACCCCACCGGGGTTTACGGCGGGGTGGTGTGTCGGAAACGGACCGACTAAAACCACACGGTGTGCCACTCTACGCCTGTAATAAGAGGGATCCGGGAACTGCTGTTATTAGGACCTCCGGACCCCTCCTAGCGCCTGCCCGCAACGATACGGGCGCCTTCAGGTACATTCTCTATTTAGGCGACGTCCGGCACACGCGGACGTCACCTCCTCGCGGCTGTCCGTTATGGCAGGTGGAGGGGAAAACCCGTCCCGTCCACCCGCGGCCACACTCAGGTTGACACAAACCCTTTTTTTTTTTTTTTTTTAACGTGTGGAAATCCCCTCGGACCGTCACCCCTCCGGGGTTTGCGGCAGGGTGGTGTGTCGGACTCGGACCGACTAAAACCACACGGTGTGCCACTCTGCGCCTGTAACAGGAGGGATCCGGGAACAGCTGTTGTTAAGACATCCGGACCCCTCCTAGCGCCAGCCCGCTCCTGGTGCGGGCTCCGTCTCAATGTTTTCCTCTCTTTATAGGCGACGTCCGGCACACGCGGACGCCGCCCCCTCGCGGCTGGCCAAACTAATGCGGGTGGAGGGGAGGTGGACACAAACCCTATACCAACCCGTCTGGCCAGCGTGGTATAGTAGGCCAAAGCCTCCTTTATAAGAAGAGGCCTATGTCCAGCAGTGGACTATTAAAGGCTGTTGATAATGATGATGATGAAATAATTTTTAGAGGGGCCACCCGCTCACGAAAATGTGGAGAGTAGGGCCAAAATGTTCTGTTAAACCTAATTTTAGTTTAAAAAAAAAGCAGATTTAAGATATTAAACTACATTCATTACTCTATTAGAATAGAAGAATATTTTTCTTCTATTCTAATAGATTCGCACTAATGATATTAACACGTTTCTTTGTTTAAGTTAACTAAAAACTAAACGTAAGCCTAACATTACACGATAAATGTAAACGCATTACTCCAACCCATTTCTCTAAATCGAGGCCACGTAATCGCAGTCCGTCACTTTTATGATACAATCAGCAAAGACGCTCAGCAACAACTCCAGGCAATAAAACACACAGCCTTGTTGCCCAGCCATTCGTTGTTGCTTGGTGCCACTAGGAAGACAACAAAGTCACGAGCTTTCATGTGCAAATCGCACATAAAAGTAAATACAACGCTTTATCGGGAACAACAGAAGAAATAAATCTTTACTGTTTCATGCTTTAACTTTGGCGTGTACTGGAGTGGAAAATATTCTATTTGACTGCGATGCTCCAGATGGAGGTTATTTGGAAACATTTACTCGTTATTAGAGTTACTTTCTATACTGGTATATCTTCAATAGAGGAACATCAGTTGTGACTACTACTTATAATCTCGTTTCAATTAAAACATTTTGGATCTGATGTACATCAGATTTGTTTCTGAATTCTAAACATAAAGGATACTCTGGGTACAAGACAAGAATTTTGATACAGTACTTGATATTTTAGAAAAAAAAAAACATTTTATTACAGAGCTACATACCCTAACCAAACATTATAGCTTTTCTTTCCTATGTATATTTTTATCTTTTTAATAGATATAATTATATATTATGATTTGTAAATGTAAAGAATTTAACATTCGCCATAGTATAATAATAACCACGTGGAAAAAAAAACATTTTATAGAATAAAGAGTAAGGTTTGCTATCTTTTATTAATTTCTAAATTCAAACTTCGCTAGATAGAGTAAAAGTTTCGGTAAACCTTGCATATTTTAAATGTTTTCCTAATCTGTCGGCGGTTGCCGAGTAGAATAGGGTATAATAAATCCTTCAACATTGTATTGAAACGAATATATTCAGTTCTAAATGTTATCTGTTTTCTCACAGTATGATTAATGTAGTCGACTATGTACGTATGACGTTTTAGTATAAATTAGTTCGCACGCGACTGTTTTCCTATAAAAAGTGAAGAAATTAATTACTTAGCCTACAGTGGCACTGTGAGCTGACAGCTGAAATGACGGTTACAAGAAATCATTTTATTTCTTTTACGCTTTTCAAATTTTGTTATTGAATTTCAACTTTTTACGGCTCTATAAGGTTCTGCCCTATCTCCCCAAGTCCCAAGCTCCCCAAAATGATTTTCATACATTAATTCCCAACCTCCTCAAAAGGGTCTCTCGAAATAGGGATTTGAAGTTCTACAAACATCCTATCCGTGTACTTTGGTCAATAAATTTAAATTTTAAATGCCTTAGTTTTCCATCTTTAGAAGTCGAATATTTTCGTCTAGTTTAAATAGGACGAACCTTAATACAACCAATGTAATTTAAAAAGAATGTAATCAGTTTACAAACTGCATAAGCTGCACAAGAATGAATATTTAATCAAATTACAATCCGTTTTCCTTTTGATGTCAGATTAAAGCAATAAATCATCATCATCAACAGAATTAACTCTTCTCTCTCTAGAGCAGAGCATTAGAAATAGAATAGAATAGAATAGATAGCAATAGAATTCCACTAGACAAGAACACTAACTGCTTGAACACACACTACGTCTACGAATCATGTTAATCAGCTCTTATATTTGAGACTAGACGAACTTCACTCATGACTTCTAAGCTGGTATAATCTTAAAACTGAGTTAGGTAGGTACATTGAAAAAAGTAACTAGGTTTTCGTTGAAAAGTGCCGAGTTGTCGCCGAGCTCTTTCATGCAAATGATTATTCCGAAATTGTTCCAGATTTTGTGAAAAATATGCAAAAAACACAAATGCAAACGATCTCCATAGAAAAATAATACATGCTTAAATCTGCAATATGTTTTGTATATAAACTACGAAGTGGAAACTTTTAATCAACGCGTTTTGTGCCAATGTGACGCCACAGAATTGCTCGTAAATTATTTTGCCTTATACTTGAATTTTCTTTAATGGTAAGATGTGGTAATATTTTATACTTGAAGTTAATTATTTTAATGTAACATTGGTTTTTATTGTAAAATTAATGTATGTTTGTAAAGTCCCGACACTAGATATATTCCTAGTGGTCTTTGAAAAAAAAATATTCAAGAAATATAAATACTAAGAACTTAACTTAACTAAATAATAAGAATAATAAATACATTCTGACGCAGTTGCTTTCCGGGTACGCTACTTTGGTAATAGCTAGTATTCGGACAACAGGAGAATACTGAGACACTCGAACGCCTGCTCTAATACGACTACAGTGAGGATTGACCACAGCAGTGAGCATTATAAGATATAAAAATGTGACCATCAGCAAAGGTGAAACTTTGAAAATGCGACTGTGCTAATAACATTAAAAATATCAATTTAGGTTACTAAAACGAACTCTTCCACAACAAAAGTAGTACCCAAAAATAAATACAGTTACAGTATCTACTCCATAGCAATAAACTCATTAAATTCCTCGAGAGTTAACAAATCGTGTTTCAGGATTCCAGTTCAAATCATGCTTATATTAAGCTTTACTTTAGGTAAGTAGATGGAAGTCGAGACATATTTTTACTCACGCAATATATGAATATTACTCATAATTCTCAGTAAGAGTCTCATTTACAATTTCATTAAATAACTTAAAGTGACGGGGTAAGCCGAGAAAGCTTACGTATGCGTTTCATATACTCGTATATTCCATTCAGATTGCCTAATAATTTACGTTAAACAATATTTTTGTATTTCGATCACGTCAAAACAGTGAGATCCATGCGTGAGAAAATATTTGTAAAGAATCAACGGCCAACAAAATATTTATAAAATGTTATTGAATCAGGAAGAAAGTTTTGCTGGAAAGAATAGATCGAGCACTCACTCACTCTATACCGATTCGGGGGCATACCCTTGCAATAGACCCGGTCTGTCCGCTTCACCTTTTATGGTGATGAGCTGTAGGGGTTTACACTTAAAAATAATAGAAATAGATTTTTCCAGCCTTTTTCAATTTGATGATGATGATAATTTAATAGACTAGCTACCAAGACCCACCTTTAAACCCAATGTAAAATATCAATTCATGTATCGGTTCTAAATAATGCTTGGTGATAATAAAACATCATGTATTATTATATATGTCGCAAATATCACTTTATTGATCAATAGCGAATATCTAGAGTGCAATACGATTACCAAATGCTCGTTCTAACCGTAAAGTAGAGCACAATGTTGTACAAATAACTTGATCCTGCTATAAAACACTACATTGCAAGTTGTCATACTGTACATAATAAATTGACACATCATAGAATTGCACGGTTTTTAATATCTTTTAACAATTATATTATGTGATAATCGTTATCAATCAAAACCTTGGGGAAATAATAGCATGATGTAATTGTATATAGTATCATCACCATCATTATCAGCTTATCGCTGTCCACTACTGGACATAGGTCTCTCCCATTGCACGCCACTTAGATTGATTTTCAGCTTCTCGCATCCAGCTCCTGCCAACCAACCTGCACAGATCGTCACTCCACCTGGCCCGTGGGACGTCCTACACTACGTTTGCCTAGACGCGTTCTCCACTCAAAAACTCATTTCTTCCAATAGTTGTCGGTTCTGTGGCTAAATGGCCATTGCCACTTCACCTTGTACCGGTGGGCTATGTTTATTTAATACGCTGGCTCATTTTCAACAGCACCTACTAAGAATGTATTGTTGCATTTGACAATTCTAAATATCACACACACAAAGAGAGGTTTATCTCTGTTACCGAGTGCTATGGATTCGATGCCTTAAAAAATATGGTTACGACATTGTAGTTCTGATTCTAGATGTTAAATGTACTTTGCGGATTTTAGCCGAGCTTCTACTATGAACTTCTTGTAATTTAACTTAAAATTTTCCTGCTCCACACTTTGGATAAATAGTAATGTAAAGAGGGGAAGAAGATTAAAAATTCACAAATTCTATTCACTCGCACACTCAATAAAAATGAGTTACGATCTATTCAGCACATTTACTGATTCTGATGACATACTTTATTTTCCTCGCTAGAACGATCTAGTCAAGAGTCAACTCGTAGAACTCGACAATAACCTTTCATATCTACATATGGTTCACTTGGTTTAACGAGCCGCATTATTTACATCCATCCATCTTAAATAATGTCAGTTATGAAGGCGGAAGTCTGTTTATATGTTTTTTTATTACTCCATCATCTCAACTTCAACGTCTCGTAGCAGAATTACGCAGTTTTTGTTTTAGCTAGTAGGTACTAAACAAAGCAAGTAACCTAACCTTACTTTCTTGTTCCCTGACATCTCAAGACTTGGGCTATTCAGGTTTATTGAACACAAAAGTTACACAGTTTAAGTTATAAGTTACTTCTTTCTCCTCCTAGCCTTTTTTCCAAACTAGGTTAGATTCAGCTTTAATTCTCCTACGATACAGCTGAACTTCGGTTTTTTACGTGGACCGACTGCCTTCAGACCTCCACAACCCAAGTACTAGACAATACCGAAGTTCTGTAGAAAGTTTGCTGGTGGACTTTTTTTTGGGCTCCAACTAACGGTACCGACGGCTTAAACGTGCTCTCCGAGACACGGAGGGGTCTCGATGTGTCACCCATCATAGACTGGTCACCCATCCATAGACTGACCTGGTTACACTTGCTTAACTTTGCAATGTGTTAAAGTAAGCACAAATATGGTCAATTTTTTAAGTTCAATAAAATTAATATATATGGTAATTCTATTCGCTCTCTATTAATATTGTACAACGTTCGTGTAGAATTCACTATCTACATGAATTATCGAGTGGAGACACCTGTCGCAGTGACATTGAACATGACATTGAATTACTTTATAACCTACATATTTTGTAGCCAGAGTGTTATCTGCTGCAAGTTGTGATGATATTTACAAAAACATAAATAGAAAAGGAAAATGTTTGACTTTAATATCAGTTATAGGGAATCAATCATTAATTATAAGCAGTTGTATGTATTCTAAGATTGTTTTACGCTATGTAAGTTATATGTGAAAAGCAAGATAGGTGATGTTCTGGAGTAAAACTAATAAGGTTAGGGAAATCTTATCTTCTAATTGTTATCATCTTTAACTGTAACTAATTGTTTGGGTTTGGAGCTCTGGTATTTATACGTTTAAACGAATCAATATACTCGTATTAGTTCTGAAAACTAAAATTTGATCTATTTAGTCTTTATTGTATCACCATCTGGGGCGACGAGGGGCAGGATTTCGCTGAGTTTGTCTTCTTTCAAAGCAATGGAAAGTCTGGCAAAAACCTTTGTTTTACCTGTGGAGTAATGGACCCAACAAGTCTGTTCTTTCATCGGAAATGAGCATTGTCTATGTTCCATAGTCTGTGGCTTTTCTAGGCTTAAAGCACCAACTAAGTTATATAGTTTTGCTCACCTTTCCTTATAGCATATTATATGTATAAACAACAGTTATGAAATGCCAATAACATTTTAAACCATAATTTCTTGAGGAGTTTTACTCTAAAATTAACAATGACAATTACCTACATAGAACATTTCAGTCTACAACACCATTATTATCTAAGTTCCTTTTATTTATTTATCTATATATCTATACATTTATATATAAATACAAATATGACATCCTTATAATATCCAATTAAGCACAGCCGCAATTACGTCTGTTAGTTCACCAAACACTTATTGGCACAGCGGCTACGTTTTCGTCATATTCACACGACAATCAATATCGAACTGTTTTTATAACATAGAACAATCTCTCAGTTAAGTAACCAACTATTAGTCCCTTATGTTGTCTTTGTTAATTATTCTAACCTAAAAATAACATGTTAGGTAAAGTGCAGTGTAAAGACAACTATAACTATAGAAACTATAGAAAATACTATACAAGTAAATGTTAGATTTCGTCATTAATAAAAATGGTTTAAATCTACAAAACGTATGAATCATAATTAATTCATAAGACAAAGATTCAAACCCTGCCAAAAGACATTTGGACATCACTTGGGAGGTCCAATTTCATAGCCAGAGGGGACACATTCTCTATAGAATAATCTGCTCGTATAACTGTCAGCTCCAGCTATCTACGACTTAGGAGGATCTTTGTTTTGAAATCTTTCTTTAATAATACTCGATAACATTGAAAGCATCCGAGAACATGACATCATTATATTCGTTACGCTAATTGTGATCATAATCATATTCATCACTAATAAATGTTTAGGTCACACTTCATCCATACATAATAATTGTCATTAAGGGTCATAAAAACTTAACACACTACGTATATGAACATTATATATTATGACTTAGGTACTGTCAATCTAAAAGGTAGTAACTTTATGAGCTAGTAAAACCGAACAATAATTTATATTGTTGCTTGAGAGCTAACTAATGAATACAACCCGTAGCACTTTGTAAGATGTGTTACAAATAGTCCGTTAATTACATTCTATGTAATATACGACGTATGGAAGTTAAGATATTCACACTAAAATGTGATAGATGAGCGACAGCGAGATGATAAAAATTCCATGAGCGGTCGGCACCTCTCCATTTCGAAGTTTATGTGCGAAAAGGAAATGAATTGTCCAATGCTTAAGATGTGCAGATGTGTAGATGTGGAACATATTGTAAAGATACCCTGCCCGCAAAAACGTGGACGCCTTCTGAGATTCCTCAAACTGGGCGATGCGACATCCAGGTCTGACAGAAACTCCATTACAGACTGCTACTTTAGCCGGTGGACAGCATAGGAACTCCACGAATAACCAAAGATCTATCCTAGGTATAAGATAATCCATTTCAAATTCTTAACAAATTTTAATTAAGCAAATTGATATACCCATTTTACATTTATGTGCCGAAAACGTGGGTTTATTATAAATATATGTTAAGCAATAAAGTCTTCAACATGTTTGTACATTGTATAATATACACATTAATATTTTGTGTCTAATACTCGCCTTGCAGCCTATACTTAATAAGTATTTTTATATCAAAAATCAGTTACATAGATGAAATTAGGTGTGTTTCAATTCGTGAATAACCGAGTTCAAACTTGCGCTTACTCTCATTGGTAGGATGCCAAGGGAGTCCAGCACAGGTTATGTAGTATCTTAATAATATATGTGGTAGGGGTTTGGTGATCGGAGTGGAACTGCTGTAGCCACAATCTCGGTCGGAACGTGGTTCGGATAGTAGTGTCCCACGATCAGTGCTAGTGACGAATAATTCTTGTAAAGTATTTTAGTGATACTTACATTGGATATTAGCTAGTGCAAGTGTCTGGATGACCAGGTGAAATGTGGAGTCTAGTGATTTTCTGTAAGTACACATACACAGGCACTAACATTAGGCCATTATCAATGAATGTTAAAGGATGCTCCATATGCAGAGTAATTACTCTAAGAAATAGATCTCAGGGTAAACGGACTGTACCTAATTCGTAATTTGGATTTATATATTTGGCACGTACATAGTGCCTAGTACATAGTGTCTACCTATATACCCTCATAGTAATACATTCTTTTTTGTTATCGAAAAAGTATTCTACTTAATTTTAATAAAAAAATAAAAGGTCGCATCTATTTCGTTCATACAGGTAGGTATAAAAAGCCAACTAATTAAGAAGTTAAAAGAAAGGATTGTTTTTAAACTTAGAATACATTAATTTTTTATTTTCTTTTTGTGTAATTTTGCAGGATTTCATTCTGGATTTAAAACAACACACGCAGGATTTAATAATAGAGATATTCTATCATGTAGGTACTCTGTAATAGTCTCGA
Organism: Arctia plantaginis; assembly: GCA_902825455.1. NCBI lineage: Eukaryota > Metazoa > Arthropoda > Insecta > Lepidoptera > Erebidae > Arctia > Arctia plantaginis. The sequence continues at coordinate 3,535,647 of CADEBD010000284.1, read as the reverse complement.
ATGTGCCAAACTCTGTTAGCGAAAATTCCATTTGGTTTGTATCTGGAGCTTTAGAAGCTCAAATTGAACTATCACAATGCACCCTCTGTGTGTGCAGTAATATGAATATTGTTATTAACTCCAGAAACGTTTTAAGCGAACTGTAGTACAGGAACCTAATCACTCAACCCTAATAGCTTTGTATATAGGAATGCATAATAACAACAAATAATCCTATTAAAGTAAACGGCAGAACCATTTACTACAACTTAAATTAGATAATATTCAAGTTTTATTTCTGTATACATTGTATAATAGAAATGCTACCGAAAACGAAGATAGACGATAGTACTAATGATATCTCTGATGATGGGTAAAAAATAATCGACCTCAACAAAAAAAAATCTTTAAAAAACATTTTTTTGGAACGAATTTTTTTATAGAGCGATAGAGAGACCAAAAAATATATGACAAGACTTTTTTCCGACACTTTGAGTTTAAAGCAGACTGTAGAGCAAACGACAACCAAAAAAGCCGTTTTAATGATAATAATCATTTATTTGCATTAAAATACATATAGTTTAACATTAAAATACATATAGTGCACCAATTTTCTAACAGCCTATGGCAGTCTGAACATAGAAGTACTCTCGACGTGTGATCCAACACCAAATCTTTAACCTTCCTTAAATTAATTAACCTTAAATTTTATGACCAATCCTTCACTGTTGAAGCTGTGCGCTTGTGGAATGCACTGCCGCTTAACATCAGGCAGGCGCAAACATTAAATAGATTCAAGAAAATGGTACAGGAATTTTATTCACCTTAAGAGTCCACCACGCTTGAGGGTGTAACGAAACTGTTTCTCTTTTCTATATGTTTATTCATTTAAGAATGCGTATATATATATATGTATGTGTATATGTATATCTGCTGGTATAGTATGTGGGTACTTATATATATGTAGGTTTATTTATTGTGATATGCATTGTAGATGTAAGTATAAAAAATTGTAAATGTTTGTAGATAGTATGATATGTGTAGTATATGTAATATGTATAGTGGATAATAGTAAACAAATAGTAGGTTCACAACAATTCAACTACTACTGTCTCTCTGCAACTTTTGATCCATCCTAAGGTTGCCTGGAAGAAATTGCATTTAGCAATAAGGCCGCCCTTTGTACACTCGATATTTGATCGTTGTGTTCCTTTCTTGAAACTCTGTAATTTAGTGTGCAAATAAAGAGTTATCTATCTATCTATCTATCTATCTATCTTCCCCAGTTTCAGTAACCTTTCTCAGTTATCTTCCTCAGGTCGTCAGTCCATCTGGCTGGGGGGGGTGTTTTAACTTCCTTTTACTGATTTAAAGTCCCTACTCGTAGAGAAGAGCAAATGGGTCCTGAGACCATTTCGAAATATTTATTCTGCAAGTTGTATCGATACAACATTGTTTTTATTGTCTGTCGAATCAGCTGATTTGCAGACATGTAAAATAAAAAATTCTTAATCTACTTTTCTCAAAAAGGAGATAAGTTATGTAAAAAATATAAGTTGCTTTAACTATGGTGTATTGCTTCATATTGCCCCTTTTTTGAGTATAATATTGATGAGTTACTGATATCTATTGCCCGCTCTTGATTACTTACTTTAAAAAATAGAGGAAATTTAATAAGCAAACTTGTTCAAATAGCTTTTTATTCCAATTTTCACATTAAGATTTCCAAAATACGTAATATAACGCCGAGCGGCAGCGAGGAACGGGTGAAAAAAGGGTATCATCATCATCAATTTAATAGTCCACTACTGGACATAGGCCTCTTCTTAGATAGGAGGTTTTGGCCTATTATACTACGCTGGCCAGACGGGTTGGTATAGGGTTTGTTTCAAGTTTTCCTTCTCTTTACAGTACCATTGTCTTGTGTAGATTGCTTCCTTAGTCGGCTCTTAGGACACCCACGGGATAAATTAACCCCTATTTATCCCGTGGGTCTTGTATTCTTAATCCGTCATTACACGGACAAAGGGTACAAATAAATACATACTTTTAAATGAAACATCTCAAAATTTAGACACACAACAATAAGTAAAAACGTCTTAGCTTTCTTAAGATAAAATTTAGATTACATAATCTAAATTTCGAAAACAGCTTCAATGATTTTCATGAAATTTAGTACGCAGGGGGTTTCGGGATCACTGGGAAGGGATGTTTCGGAGATCACCTGTGTCTGATCCGCAAGGAGCCAACGCCTGAGTGCCACCACTGCGATGGCCGCCACGAGGTCTCTCTCGCGGGACCTCCGTCCTCCATAAGCGCAGGCCTGGGGGTGACAGGTGAGGCCATCTGTCACCCTAGCAGAAGCAGGCCGGGGTGGCGGCGAGCGCGTTGCGAAGCGCGCACAGGGAACATGGGGTTCCCACACGGGGGGGGGGGGGTCGTCTACTCGTCTGTAGATGACCCGAGGTATGTCGGGGCACCAGGGACTTCCTTTCTAGTCTAGTTTTAGTCGGTTCGTGTCCGACATGCCACCGGTGGTATCCGAGGGGATTTACACACGGAAAAAAAAAAAAGGGGGTTTCGGGAAAGATTAATCGATCTAGCTAGATTATCTTTGATTTTTACGAAGAAAAAATATAGAGCAAAGCTCGGTCATCCAGGTACTATCACTAAACAGTGATATCAAATAAAAATTATATACGTAGATAAATCTTCTATATAAAAATGTTAAGTTGGTTTGTGTACGCTTCAAAAACTCAAAAAGTTCCGCATCGATTGAGCTTAAATATTGACACGATATACAACACGCTTCAAGGATGGTTTTATCTATTCTTTAGAATCATAATATCCCACAGCAAAGCGCGGCAGGGCACAGCTAAGAGGTTATATACTTATATAGATCTCAGTAAGATAACCGTGAATGATGGTTTCATGTTTTGTTGCCTGTATCGTATACTTACTTAGCAATTAGTAATACTTATGTTAATTAGACGCTCATAGTTCCTTGGATTTTTATCATTGTGAAAGTTAAATATCTTTATTCATTCATATCAGTAAGTTATAGTTCCCTTCCCCCCGGACCGCGGTTGCGAGTTAACGTGTTCACATTACCAATTTTGAATAAAATAAATACATATTTAAATAATAAATTAGTAAATCAAATAGTGAAGTACCAGGCGCCCATAGCGTGGCAGCGGTTCGCAGAGTCAGTGTGCGAAGAAGACAGCAACAGGCGAAACGGACATACAAGTTAAGTCTCCCTTCATAATTGTCTGACATACTAACTGTCACCTGCCATATATTACCTAGCAAAGTCACTTGTCAAGGGACACCTGTCAACGTCAGATGTCAGGTGTCACCCGTCAACGTCAATTGTAAAGGTCTATCTGTCAACGTCACCTGCCAAAGTCGCTGTCAACGTCAACCGCCATTCGAGCTTCCGGCTAGGGTTGCCATGACCCAAACGAAAACCCTCATTTCTACTCAGTGGGTATTTTTTTGTGATTGATCTGAGTCCAGTTTTATCAATTTTATCGATCTTTTTGTGCAGCGTCGACCCCGTCACACCGACACTGGGACAACAGGTACGCATCACTACATATTCCCCAGTGTAAAGATACGAGCCTAAGTTGCTGCAAAATAGAGAGGTCAAGTTTCGCTGGCCGCCAGTGAATTTGTTCTGAATCGTCGATCGGTGACGTTGTATAGTTGATTGCTGCTTGTTTTGACTTGTTGATAGCCTGATATCTGCTATAAATTTCTGATAAAACGATAGCCTAACGTAAGTCATGTCACTACGCCGTACTCCACCCACCTCATCTGCTGTGCCTGCGCCTCAACAGGCGTTTGATTCTGATACTACTTCAGAACGAGGAGGCAATGTTAACACACGGCAAAAGCGTAGACGCGGAAGCGACGATGACCACCGGCAAATCAGGAATGAAATGTCAATGATATCAAACAAACTTGATCAATACTTTTCGGAATTGAAACAACAGAATACCGAGCTAAGAGACAGCCTACAGTTTATGTCTGACAAATACGATTCACTCACTAAACTGCTTAGTAAAGTGGAAAAAGAAAGGACGGAGGACAGAAAGCTGATTTCAAAGCTGGAAGAAAGACTGGAGTCCATGGAACGGAAATCCAGATCAACAGGAATAGAAATACGTAACATGCCGATTTACCTGCATGGAAGCAAGGAAAGAGAGAAAAAGGAAGATATCTGTGGTTTGATGCATTGCTTGGCGAAAAGTGTCGATGTGAGTCTCAGTGATTGTGATATAAGAGATGCGTACAGAGTAACTACTAGCAAAGAAATTGTAAAACCAATCATAGTCGAATTAAACAGTGTCATGAAAAAGAATAAAATAATGGAAGCAGTAAAACAGTTTAACAAAAACAAGCCTGTTGGAGGCAGGTTAAACACTGATCACTTCGGGATTCCAGGACAGAAAAAACCTGTTTTCATTTCTGAGGCTTTGACAGTCAAGGCACAGAAGTTGCACTACATGGCACGACAATTCATGAGGGAATATAATTATTCATTTTGTTGGACCTCGAAGGGTATAGTGTACCTACGTAAAGCTGAGGGAGAACTAGCTATCCGCATTGAAACTGAGGAAGATCTGCTTAAAGTAAGGTCAAGGCAGTGACTATCTTTAGTATGTTTATTCTTTGGTGTTTTTATGTTTTTATTTTATTTACTTGTCAAAATTTATAGTCTATTTACCAGTTATTTTGTTAACAATTTACTAGTCCATATTGTTATATTACTAAAATTTCACTTAGTAAACCTAATTATCACACACCAAAACTTGTTCTGCAGACACAAAATTACACCTTCTTATTACTTTTTTGACATACATGTCCTGCAACTATCTACAAGCTACAATTATAGGATTAACAACACACATTATAAAAACACAAAATCTGCACCCAGATCCACACTGCGTACACTGCGATACTCTCTAAATTATTGTGTCCTAATAATGAATATGTATCGTATAATTCAAACTTCGATTCTATACTAGACAATCACACAAATAGCATAGATGAGATTGAAGTTGCCGATTCTTTCAGATGCGAGCCTGAGAACTGCAGGAATATTATTGCGCATGAAGGTCTAAAAATACTTACTCAAAATATCCGGAGTATATCTGCAAATATTCATAGCTTCACGACACTTTTGGTGAGAATGTCCATATCCTTAGATATCATCATACTCACAGAGTGCTGGCTGTCGTGCAACCCACACATACCCGCAATAGATGGTTACAACTTATATTCAACTACTAAATGGACCAATAAAAATGACGGAGTCGTAGTTTACATCAGGAGTGATCTTGCTAATGTAATAGTCACAGAACCTCCATTTGCAGGCGCTAGTTGTTTACAAATATTAATAGGAAAAGATTTTTGTATTCTTGCACTCTACAGGCCTCCATCATTCAGGGATTTAACCGGCTTTCTCTCTTCTTTAGATCAACTACTGACAATAAACTCTTATTTCACTAACTTAGCAGTCATGGGCGACATTAATTTGGATATTGTGAATGGTAACATAGATAATAAGACATTAGAATACTTAAATCTTAATGCTGCTCATGGGTTATTACCAGCCCATAATCTGGTTACACATGGAAAAACCTCACTCGATCATATCCTCCTTAAAACTAAACTCAGAGCCTCAACCGTCGTTATAGACTCAAACGTTACGGACCACAACGCTGTTTTATTAACTTTAAATAAAATAAAAATTAATAGTACAAATAAGATAATTAATAAAATAAATTACATTAAACTAGAAAATCAACTAAATACTACTGATTTTTCCTACATATACGAGTGTACGGATGCTAATATTGCACTTGAATATTTTAATAAATCACTCACTAGAGCTATACAATACAGCACCATAACCTACAGTGTACCACATCGCCTGAGGGCTATAAAGCCATGGATTACGCCAGGTATGCTGAGGTGCATGCGTAATAGGGACAGGATGTACATAAAAATGAAAAAATCACCGGACAATGATACGGTCTGCATTACTTATAAACGGTATAGAAAATTTTGCAGCCGTATTTTAAAAAACCTTAAAAGGCAGTACGAGGAAGCTGAGTTGAAAAAAGCTGGATCTGATCCAAAGAGGATGTGGAATGTAATCAGAAATGTAACCCACACACAAAAGAGATATGTATCCGCTAGTCCACTACTTTTGATAAAAGATTCTGGTGAAGAATCTATTGAGGAAGTTAATAATTTTTTTGTGAAAACCGGGAAACACATAGCTGAGGAGGTGGCGAAAATGATTGACGGTGGTACAAATACGATTAATAAGACACCTCTGAATGCTACTTGTGGGTCATTGGTTTTGTTGGAAACTGACGAGTCAGAAGTGGACCGATTGATTCAAACACTGCGTGGTGATTGTGCGATAGGCGTAGACGGTATTTCATCTAATGTAATTAAACAGTACAGGAGATTCTTTGTGCGGCCATTGACGTTTATACTTAATTTGTGTATAAAAACAGGTGTATTTCCCGACCTATTTAAAAAAGCTCTGATTCATCCTATACATAAGGCGGGGGATGCAGATCAGGTAAATAATTATAGGCCAATCTCAGTTTTGCCTTGCTTGTCTAAAGTTCTGGAAAAAATTATGAACAATCGCCTAAAGAAATACTTGGAAGATAATAACATACTTTCGAATAACCAATATGGCTTTAGAAACAACAGGTCTACAAATGACGCAGTGTTTGAACTAACAAACCATATTGTGCAGGCTTTGGATAAAGGTAGGAAAAGTGTTGCAATCTTTTTGGATTTAGCCAAGGCCTTCGACACAGTCTCCATCCCCAAACTGATTGATAAATTGGAGCGTGTTGGTGTAAGAGATCGACAATTAAAACTTTTTGAAAGTTATTTGACTAATAGGACACAGTGTGTAAAGATTAATGAGTACATCAGCAAGGAGCTTCCTATAGAATTCGGTGTGCCACAGGGAAGTATACTTGGGCCCACGCTTTTCCTAGTTTACGTGAATGAAATGTGCAAACTGAAAATTACCGATGGCAAATTATTAGCGTTTGCAGATGACACCGTACTTATTTTTACAGGTGAGACGTGGGACCAAGTCTTCGGGATGGCACAATTAGGATTCAATATAGTAACTGAGTGGTTGGCAAGTAACACATTATCTCTCAATGTTGACAAGACTAGAGTCATGCAATTTAGCATCAAAGGATCGAAAATAGCAGGAGTTGATCGATTTATTACTGCTCATAAACACATACATGGCAGCAACTTTGCATGTACTTGTCCCAACTTACATACCGTCACTAGCATAAAGTACTTGGGTGTAATCATAGATGATAAACTGTGTTTCGCACCACATATTGACCTACTTACGGGAAAAATTCGGAAGCTTATATATATATTTAAACACTTGAGACATGTCGCAAGGCCAACAGTTCTAAAAAGCATATACTTCGCTTTGTGTCAATCCCTGTTAGGGTACTGTATTCTATCTTGGGGTGGGGCTTGTAAGTCAAATTTAATAAAGCTTGAGCGGGCATAGAGAGCTGTACTAAAAGTAAGTACTTTTAAACCGTATCGCTTTCCCACAAAAGATCTGTATGAATACTGCGAAGTTCTGACAGTACGGCAGTTGTTCATTCTGCAAATCATATTGAAGCAGCATTCAATGCGCAAAACAGACGCGACATCATCATCGGTTTTGCGACGCAATTTGCGTACGGTAAAGCTTCCGCCAGCTGATAGACATAGGACCTCATTCAGCGAACGCTTTTACTACTTCCTAGGGCGTTTTATATATACCAAAATCAATAAAGTCATTGATATAGATTCAGGCAGTGAGTATCAGTGTAAGAAGAAAGTAACAAACTGGCTCCAAAAGCTCTCTTATAACGACACCGAAAACCTTATACATCCAGTAACATAAGCAACACACACACACACACACACACACACACACACACACACACACACACACACACACACACACACACACACACACACAGAGAGAGAGAGAGGGGGGGAGAGAGAAAGAGAGACGCACACACAAATACACATTCAACATGCACTCAGTGCACGTACATATATGTAGATACCCCACACATTCCGTATACAACGGGTTTACTAAATAGTTATCCTAATTATCCTTATCCATACTTAATATTTAAGTTCGCAAATATTTAGCTTATGTAAGTAGGTCTAGGTTTCTTATTGTAACCAGTACTGTCTTATTTATTTTAGCTGTGAAACTGGAAGGTAGCTGGTACTTATAGCACAGGATATCCTATTTTAAGTACCAGCAGAACACTAGAATTAAGATTTTTTGTACCTCTTTTGAGAATTCTACTACTATGTACCTACTTGTATATTGTGCCAATAAAGAAATTTATTATTATTATTATTATTATTATTATAGTTAGGGAAAATTTGAAAGTGAATTTAACTGTTCCTTTATACACTAGCTGGTGCCTGCGACTACGTTCGAGTGGAATTTGAAAAGCGCTGCCTTAGTGAGTTCTATTCCCGGACCAGGCAAAATTTTATAAGGTTTTTCTGAGAGAAAAAATAGCAAAAGTTACTCCTTATATAGACAGCTACTTGGTAGTAAAATATTATCAAAATCGGTTCAGCCGTTTTGACGATTACCAACGACAGACAGACAAAAAATATTTAAACTGGTTTTTAGGCATAGGTATCGTGCAAATATCCGTGTAAGCATGAAAAAAACTATTATTTTGACATTACAAACAGACACTTTAATTTTATCTTTATATATATAATTCTTCTGTGAGTGTGTATGTCACTGAACTTCTTTCAAACGACTGGACCGATTTTGATAAAAAAAATTGTGTGTGTTCAAGGGGATCTGGGAATGGTTTAGATTCACAATTTTGTCCGCTGGACAATGTTTTTTTAATTAATTTTTTAATTTATTAGTAGTTGTTGATTTTGGAATGTTTTACATTGGATCCGACAGACGGCGCTACCATCGCAGTGTCAAATTTGACAGGACAACGGCTGTCGGGTCCGCTAGTTTATTTATATAGATAATTGCGTCCGACTTGAATACACACTTTTACGAGAAATGATAAAAAGACAAAGTGCGACTCAGGCCACGGTATGTTACCCTTGAAATTGGGAAATACTTCGTCTTAAAATAAAAAACATATTTTTTTAGGATAATATTTTGTATTTTGTACAACATTTTATCTAACAGAGCTACCTACTTGGTCTCGATAGTTTTCCTTTTCCAATAAATCCCTTATGTATTCTACCATCATGTATTTAGATTTGTCAACCCAACAGTTTAGCTTAAGCACTTTAAAGTTCATAAAGGCATCGCTGACACGAAAAATAGTCCTAACACTACCACTAAGTCATTGATAGACTCATACATCGGTAGTCCCAAACTATATAGTTACAAAAGTAAGGAAAAAAGGGGTAGTGGGAGTCACTTAAGCAAGAATTAATATAAAACATGTATTTAAACTTTATTAAAATCGACTCTTATAGTAGTTTAATTATTGTACTATCAGCCTTAGATAGTTTCGTTACCTTTGGAATAACATATTAATAGCTATAAAACTTGAAAATAAATATATCTATGACCACCATTGTCCGAATTAGAGAGTAATTATAGTCACTAAGGGGATAATGAGAGTCAGCCTAGACTAACAATTGTCGCATACGTAATCTCATGGCAAATCCCAACCTGTGCAGTTTGTATGAGCCCACAATCCGTAAGAAGTGCACCTGTGCCACAAATTAAAGTTGCGACAGCCAAATTCATCACATACTTAGCAATTAACAAAATCGTCGGCATCACCTATCTCATTAAGACTAAAATCTAATTTTGAGGAATCCTTGGCAACAAATATTTAACAGGATCTTGTATCTTAGCACTGCAGGCAAAATTATGTGAAATTTGAAGCACTTCTTCATATTGATACTGCTGTGACTTGACTTACTTGCTGTGACCCCTTAAAAAGCTTAAGGTATTTATTTTATCCGGTCTGCTAGAACTTTTTTACCTCTGTTATGAATGCAAGTAGTCGACCTAGGTGTGGTTTCGATGAATATTTTTGTTTTGACTATTATTGGAAACTTGAAACATGGCTTTAGCAGCATCCCTCATAGAGTGGCCTTGACTCATAAGTTCTTCTGCTTTTGATAGTGTGATAAACAACCACTAAGCTTTATTTGTTAAATAGGGCGTATTTTCGGTCTTTTTGATATTATAAACAATGACAATGAATGGCAGTGGGATTTAACTCCCATGAGCTGCATTGTAGTGACTCTTATAACCCAATTACACATAATGTGTAAGAAATGAAAAAAAAAATCATTAAAACACAAAAAAAGATTTATAATCTACCTACATAGTTAGTCTACAAAAATCATGCTCACTTCACTTGTATGAGATACCCTAAAAAAAATTTACATCATTTTATTTTACGTATTTGTCTGTGTCATTCATATTTATATCTAAAATCATAACTTTCTAGTACTAACAGTCTCTGTGCTAGGTCGCAAACGGTCAAACAAACAGACAGACGGACATATTTCAACTTAAAATTTGAGGCCATATTATGCCTGTGCATTCGAGTGGATGTTAAATAATTTCCTAATAATCTACGAATAATATTATTCATAGCTAATAATATTTCTTTGCATGTAGGCACTAAAACGTCGTATAACACTGTAATTGACGATACGTGCGTACATGAATGGTCATTTTTTTCACATAATAGCGTATATCAGGATGCTTTCGTCACAATTAATTCTCGAGAAGTGAACATTGAGGTCGATTGTCTAATAAAGAAGCCATACTTCTTATGCTTTGGCCAGAATATATGTACATTAATCAAGTAGGGGTTATATTGACCAAACATGTTAGGACATGCTGAACGATCACTTGCCAAGTACCCCATTCTTAATAATATTAAATGTACACCTTTAATAATGTAACAAAACAGCAATATTTGTTTATCTCTATATTTTTAATACAAAGTTGTATTGAATTGGACAAACAGACTTAATGATACAATTATAAGTTTGTTAGTAATCTCAATCAGTACAACCCGCTAACAGTACCTAATTAATGATACGTTAAATAATAATACAAGTACTACGATTATTAGGTACTATTTATTATTTATTTATGGTGACTATTATTATGAAAACTTATATTAAGGTATTATTAAATAGGTAATCCTTGTTGTTTGTCTTTTACTAAATTAAACACGAGTGGATCATTGGTTTCTTGACTAAAACACTGTTTATCATTAAAGAAAGTTGCTTTTTTAACAAACTAAGATTACAAGAGGAAGTGTTTTGCTCTAAAAAAATGACCTCATTGTAATTTAGCTGCACATGGCAAGGCATTATTGTCAATAGATTGTTATTATATTGAGGGAACAATGTAGGCACTTCATTGTAGCTAGATAATGCCTACATTGTACACAATAGTTGAACATAATTGGAAACCGCAACTAATTAAGTAAGATCCTAGTTCATTAATGTTGCACTCCACAATCCCATCCAACTTATGAATGGAAATGCAACTTATCTGATAATCTAAATATAAAAAAATATTTTCTCTTTGTACTTACTTCCATTAGGAATTTATGTTTATTATTTCATTATTTTCACTGAAGTAACATGGTCCGGGTCCTCCTCGGAATAGGGCGAATGAGTCCGGCCTTCGGGGTGGTTTTTAGTGGAAACACCACATACTCCTGGCTCCTACATCCCCAAGGATCCGGAGATCCGAAGGGATTTTCCATCCGTCATCAAAAAAAAAAGGTGCTAATGTATTACTTAGAATTGGAATATTGGTTTCTTGTGACTGTATACTCAATCCTGAGAGTCATGTCAACGTCTGTTCTAAGTCTTGGCACGTGTAAAAGCCCGCCATTTGTTTCAGTCTTTCGCTGTGTGCAGAGCAGTGTGTACTGAGATGTTGAAAGTGGAGCGGACCTCGGCCACTGGCTCTTTTTTCTTCAACCATTCTTGTCTAACTAATATTTCAAGATCATTGCCATCTTTTCTCGCGATGTTGCGAAAGTATTTCAGAATTCTGAGAAGACACAGGGATGACAGACAGAATATAATATATGTATATAATATAAAGATTTTACTATGGAGTACTTTGCCCAGTTGATAAGCCTAAGTGATACACTAGTAATCATATAATAATAACCTTGTATGTTAATAGTCACTTTGTTAGAAATGAGCCTTCAACCACTGACTTATAATGTACTACGTAAGTAATATTAGTTCAATGCCTACAACCGTTAGAGTTAGCGAGAGTTACACGGTGTATTTATTATTATGTAGAATACATAATAATAAATACACCGTGACTATGTAGCGGACATATATTTTAAACGATCAAATTATTTCCAAATTTTTTGATCGTTACATTTCTAAATAAATTATTAGTAAAAGAAAAACTCTACACCGGTTCTTTTGTATTTTTTTAATGTAATTATGAATGTAAAGCAGGCACTTAAAATAATAAGATTTTTTCTACAAATAACGCTTAAAACTTATTAAAATATGTACGTATAACGAAACGAAAGTTATAAGTAACTCTTTGCATTCATTTAAATACATTTGTTTATGTGCAAATTTAATTTAGATTTTAGTCATCGATTACTTTGTTTTGTACATCTTTTTATAGAACATAAAAAGATTTCACATTAATCTTTAAAGAGACGGTTTCTTATAAAAATTAGTTTATAGCTACGTTTATAGTACGCATATAATACATAGTTTTAGCTATCATTTTATATGCCAACAAGTTTTTAGTAGTGAGCCCATGATGCTAAATGGGGATTTATTGTGGGGGATAATGGGGAGCTATTGCATTTGAAGGATTAGGTAACAGAATGAATAAAAGTTATTCTGTTACGTTTAGTTCTGCCGTCTCTTTCTGCGAGCATGTTATGCTCGCGAAGGAGACGGCGGAGCGGGACCGGGAGAGGTTTAGAACTTTAGAACTTAGAACCAGGCCCGGGAACGGGCCAGGTACCGCAGGCGACTCAGGCGCCGGAGGTCGCAGAACGACCTCCGTCCTCCATAAGCGCAGGCCTGGGGGTGACAGGTGAGGCCATCTGTCACCCTAGCAGAAGCAGGCCGGGGTGGCGGCGAGCGCGTTGCGAACCGCGCTCGCTTCCAGGGAGCAGAGGTAACATGGGGTTCCCACACGGGGGGGGGGGTCGTCTACTCGTCTGTAGATGGCCCGAGGTATGTCGGGGCACCAGGGACTTCCTTTCTAGGGTATACCTGGTTCCCCGGCTAATAGTACCCGAGACGGCGTGCGGTTTTAGTCGGTTCGTGTCCGACATGCCACAGATAGGTGGTATCCGAGAGAATTTCCGGGCGGAAAAAAAAGGGGAAGGGGAGGAAATCGAAAGAAAAATATTCGGGGCATTAGATATTGAAAGCTCCGACGATTTTAAAGTGACACAAGCTCATAGCAAATATTCGAAAATGCAAACTGCAAATTCAAAAAATCTCGATTTCAAATACCCGTGCGTGTTAGATTTAATACAGACGGTTCCGCTTGATGTTCTTGTCATGCTAGACAAACCTGTGACAAAAAATTTGCGGTGAATTTTAAATCTGATGGTTGGAAATATTTTAATTTGTTGTTTGTTTTTTCAATTACAAAATATGACAAATAAAGGCTAAAAAAATTACTTAAATGTTGTTTAAGAAGATTTCTTGGATTGTTTGCTTCCATTTTTTTTTATCTGCACTGAATAATGTCAAGGTCATGTGTTTTTTTCCTTAAACTTTTTGACTCTCCTACGTGTCACGCCTTATGTCACGCTTAAATCGTCTGATTTTTAAAATACACACTTTTCGTCATGTAATTAACCAACCTTACCTTAATCTTACAAGCTCGAGTATTTCTGTGTTTTGAGCACTTCATTCAAACAATGACGAAGAATGGCTTTCAGTAGAGTACACTATTAAGTTAATATTAGTTTCTTACTGTGCTATTTTAAAATTAAATTATTACCATTAGTCAGCAAATATTATATACTTGTATCATGATTTCCCGGGATACGTCCCGGGACACTGTTTTCAAATATAATTTGTAAAGCAGTATTTACTAAACTAAAAAGCTTAAGAAAGGTGAATTGATTGTATTTATCTGTTTAAAAGAAAATGAACTTAGTGTTCTGCATATCCATATTAACACATACATTTGTGTGAATCCACCGTAAAACATTTTAATTTTAAAACTATGATTCTTTCAGATAAGAAACATTAACTTCCGTTTAGAGAATTTACTGTAACTATCATTTATGGAAGTCATTTTGTTTTTAATCAATAGACCATTTTAATTAGTTGATTACTCATACGAATTTAATAATAAAAATCATCGTAGGTCCTTCGACCTCCTAGGACTAGAGTAACCACTATATAGAAATATTATTATTTTAAATATTATAGATAAAAAGTAATGTAACAACACTATAAACTCAGAATCAGCGTAAAGTAGTAAAAACAAATATTTGGATTAGAAAATCAATTCGATAGAAATTTTCTCATCGCCCACTGACCTCAGATGTTACGCCTAGAATCAGATCAAATAGGCACCGGTTACGTAATATTCCGATTATGATAATGATAATATATTGACAACTTTCTACCTTTAGTATGCACTATGGTCGCACGGTTCACTGGACATTTTGGATAATTTATTATAATTTATTCTCAAAATTAGATCTATTCAAGAGGACGTTGCGTAAGTTACCTTTGTCAGACCTTAATCAAACACAATTGAAATATGACATAAGTGACTTAAAAATTGCATCATAATCAAATATATGTGTTTTTTTTTGTATCTATGAAGAATTAAGGCTTTGTTAGATTATACTGTGTTCGTTTAAATTTTACTTAAGTTTCAATAGTTCCACACTTGGCAGTTAGTGATGACCAAAAACGTTGTCTAAAAATCAATTATAAATAACAATTAGTTGAAAATATAGTTCATTTTTAAGAGCATTAGATAATATTCATTCTAAGAAAGTGTTAACATCTAGTATAGATAGTATAATGTCACTTATAGGATTGTAATACAATGTACCTCACTGTTTTCATCGAGTAGATACAATAGAATCGTATAATATTTAAAAAGAAGTACCTGTCCAGTTTCTTAATAGTTATGGTGATAAAAGTACAATCAAATTGAATTAAATAACACTGTATGTTTGTAAAACATCACGTTTTGGAGTTCAACGATAGAAAGCTTAGTTATGCTCTAAAGCAACTGTAATAAAAAAACGGATGGACCCAAAAATAGTTATCAAAACTCTATTACTACGGTACAGTTTTGAAATTCCGACCCCCAACTTAATTTGCATACTGCAAATTTGCCCTTTATTCTTAATGCGATTTTTACAGGACTTTTTTTTATTATTACAGTTACATAATTACAATAACATATTTTAATTTATCTATAATATGATTGGTTACCATAATACAAGCTCTGCCTAGTTTGGGACCAGACTGCCATGTGTGATGTTATTACTTTTTGCAACTGTGTTTAAAATATTTTTTTGGTAAGGGTGCAATATTATTCTGTAATATACTAGAGACCGTGAATCGATAAATGGAAAGTAGGACGCTCAGATAGGCCGAAGATCTTAATCACGTTACCTATGTCTTGCATTAGACAGAATGAT
Organism: Arctia plantaginis; assembly: GCA_902825455.1. Lineage (NCBI taxonomy): Eukaryota > Metazoa > Arthropoda > Insecta > Lepidoptera > Erebidae > Arctia > Arctia plantaginis. Next base: position 3,519,925 of record CADEBD010000284.1, on the reverse strand, counting down.
GACGATAATGAAGATCAAAGCGTTCTAAGCATAGGTAAAGGCATCGGTAACAGATTATTGTTGTGTGTTGTATTACTAATAGACAGCCCGTCTATGTTTGCTAGTGTTGTTGCTGTGTACCTTTAATAAAAAGGTAATTATACCTTAAGCGACCTTGTAACAATAGAATAACCAACCGCGTGAGATAGCCGTCAACCCTCAAGTTTTTTGCACACATATTTCTCTATGACAGAAAAACTATGAGAATTGCCTCCATACCACTTTAGTTTACGAAACTATTGTGAATATAGTTTAACAAAGAGTCAATGGTGCTAATTCTGTTGTTCGAAAACTAACTAAATTAAAAATCGCTAAAAAAAATATTACATCCTTTCAAATATTAGGTTTTCAGAATAGGAAACGTTGTCTGACATGACTAAACAAATTTTTTGTGATTTTTAGTTTAGAGAGTTTTAGCACCAATATAAGACTACCTTGTAAATCAGTATAGTATCATTTGATGGTAAAACTTTAAGTAAATGCTGATGAGACAGCACTTAAGTCCTTTGCGATAAATTCATCTTTGATATATAAGTATATATATGTACATACATATATGTTTTATACCATGGAGGTTTTAAAATTCTAATTTAAAATCTTTAAATTGGGTTATTCATCTGAATAAAAACAGATGCTTAAATGCTTTAAATACTTCAATCACTTGTCGTATATCTATCTTTTAGAGAAGATGCCTTTTACAGGTTTTGATCAATATACTTATATTGTTGAAATGCATACTAAAATAGCCCACGTTTCAAATTTATTAATTAGTGTTCGTTACACCGTTATTGTTATTGCGAGTTTTGCCATGCTCGCCTGCTCGCTATCTCGAGGATTGTTATTCAGATGAAAGTCGTCTTATTTGGAACCACTTAACTAAATTAAATGTAAAAGTTACAAGGCCATAAAACCTAGAAGCATATCCATTGCCCAATAACAATAACAATTCCAGTCCATTTGAATTTAAAGTTTATTACGCTGTATTATAAAATTATTGTGTAATAAAAATTTAAACATTAAAACGATGATTATCTTGACTTTTATGAATTTAAGCTTACTTATATTGAATGTGTTAAAAGCCATCACTAATTTAAAAACTGAAACAGAATTGCTAAAAGTTTAGACCTACGAGTAGTTAAGCATCCCCGAAAAAAACATGTAAAAGAAAACCGTTTAACATTTATAAATACTAAAACAGTGTTTTCTTCTTCTCATAAAAGAAAAACATTAAATCAATTTTAATGATAAAATGTATTTGAAACAATTTGTTTATTTTCTAGTGTGTCTCACCATTACATGGGCTGAAGCCCAAAATGGTCGAGGACCGCAGTACCAAGATCACAACGGGCATGGATGGGATATCAGGCTGGCAGTTCCTGGTGAACCCGGCAACGATTATCCTACCCTCGGAGCAATACCACGAACGGATTTCTCGTGCGCCGGCAAAGAACCAGGTAATAATGGAAGAATTAAAATTGATGGTTTTAATTACAATTTGCTATCCCTGAAACCACGAGATAATATCCTTACCACAGAATTAAGGACTATTTAGCAACATACTAAAATGTTATAGGTACATTTTTAGATAGCTTGATAGATAATGTTTATCGCACACAACTAAAGGAAATCATACAAGTTTGTGCATAATATAAATATTCGTACGAACACAACTTACGTAAAACAATCAAAATAAACTGAATAACGAACTTGCTACAATTGGCACTCTTATCGCGATTTGCGATCTTTTCCAGTGACTGCAAAAAGAGAGAAAATATGAAATGAGGAGTTGCAGTGTACGATTAAGTGGTGGCTCAGATATTAATAAATTACAGGAAAATGTTAAATCACAAATTTAAATAACAATATACATACCTATATTAAGTCGTCCGGTACAAGTGTCCAACAATAATTATGCATCTTGTACCGAGTCCGACGCGGTGAACAAGTCGATTTTCGGGGAGTTATTTTATTTATTACCTCTTGACTTAACTTACAGCACATGTAAGAAAGTACATTCTATATTGAATAAAAAAAGTGCCCGACAGAAACGAAGCAACATATAGCTTGTCCGATAAATTTCATGTTTAATATTCAAAAAAAAAGTTCGAAAAATAGTGAAAGTAATGGATAAGAATTAATTAGCCATATCGTGCTTGTACATTAAATAATATATAAATGTGTCATCATTAATTGTAATTTTCTGCGATAATAAATATTTTGCACTAAATATAATGCATTCTCTAAATCATCTGTTTCTACTTCTGACCCATCACTATATACATTGTCGTCATTTTCATTATCACTGTCTTGGGCATTGCTCGTTGTCGCTTCTGTAACGTGAGAAGTATAATTATCTTCAAATTACCGTAATTAGAATGAAAATTTATTGGTAGGTAATAAAAAACATACTATCGTTATATTGACGTGTTTGCAGGGCGGGGGAGTAAAGGTGCTGCCTATTTCAGACTTAGCATGTGAAAAACTTGTCCGACTCAGTAATATGAATAGGTCAGCCAAGTTTTAGCTTGAAAGGACTATTATTTACAGTAAAGATTTTTTTATTCCAGGTTACTACGCAGATATAGAAACCAATTGTCAAGTATTCAGAGTCTGCACAGTTGGATCAACGTATGGTTTTCAGTCCTTCCTCTGCCCAAATGGAACTTTGTTTAACCAAGCAGTATTCGTATGTGACTGGTGGATGAACGTTAACTGTAAAACTTCCCAACAATTAATCAATAACAATAATGAGAAATTTGGAAACCTTAGACTAGGACCACAACTTATGAAGGATATTAAAAAGATGCTTACTCATCCTATGCGAAATTCTTATGATAAAAGTATTATGAAAAGTAATTTAATTGTCATGCAAGATTATAAACCGCCAACTGGCCAGTTGTTTCCAAATGGTGCACTTTTGGCTGGCCCCGAACGTCCTCCTAACAATGTTTATGTACCATCAAAGCAAATACAACAAAACTTTATTCAAAGTAATCCAACAGAATATACATTTTCTGCATCGACCCCCGAACCACAATACGTTTCTGCTCCAACTAACACGAATTTTCCGTCAATACAAAAAGATGAAAGTTTCGTCCAAAAACAACAACAAAGTGGTCAATACATCCGAACTGGCAGAGTTCAATCTTTACAAAATTCACAACATAGCAGTAATCTCATTTCCAATAGCCATGCAGGACAATTTTTACCAAATTCTAATTCAAACTTCAACAATAACAACGCTTTTGGAGAATTTTCACAAGTGACACGACCGACACAAGTTACTACATTCACGCAAAGGAAGACAAACACAGTTCTGCCAACTACTACAAGCAGCACACAAAACAATCAAAGAAACCTAGCAAATAGACAACGGTCACAATTCAGTGAATCAAAACGAACAGCTCAGGCAACTGATGGAAAACATAGTGATATTGGAGACACATTTACGGAATCACGAAATAATAAAAATTTTCCTCCTGGTTTACCAAAGTTTTCTAATGAAATAAAAAATGGTAAAGCTGGGAGGGAGTTGAAGGATAACTTAGTAAGTACAATCGCAAATATTTCTACAACCGCCATAACTAAGGCATTTAGCCGCTTTATTCAGGAAACAAAATCTGGAAATCCTAAATCTCGTGCTACAAATAAGACTTGGATTATGAAACCAACTAAAGCAGGTAGGCAATTAACGGACCCTACTCCATATACCTACGAAAGACCGTCTCTACCAATCGAGACGCCAACAGAAATCTTCGTCGATAATACCACGCCTTATAGTTATGATATGCCCACTTTTTCTCTATCAGTGGAGAATGCTAAATCAACAGAATTAGAGTCTGAAGAACCTTACGTCTATCCTAGCCCAACTACAGCTGCAAAACAAATATCAACGGAATCAGAATTTACTCGTTTATATAATGCCCCGGCAGTAAATCCAACCCAACCTACAATTTCAGAACATTTAAATGTACCATCACCATCTCCACTCCCAACAAAATCTTCAAGATATTATCTGCCACCAGCTCCGTTTCAAGCTACGCAACGATTGTATTTGCCTCCAAAAGATTCTACAACTTTGTCTCGCCAATACTTGTCACCAAACGCTGTACCTCAACCAGTATATTACCAAAATGCCCAACTAAGAGTCAGCCCAAGCTTTACTTCACCAATGAATATACTTTCTAGTGGTCATCTCAATCAACCATCATTTACATTAAAAAAAGACTCACGTGTAAATATAAACAATAACAATTTAACATTAGCTGATATTTTAACAAAGCAAAAACTAGATATCACTGTTAACGATATAGTCAAGGATACCGACAGTATACTGAAAACTGTTTCTCCCCTCGAATATAATCAATATCGCAAGAGCTTTATTAAATCTCTGGACCCTTATCAAAATGAATACATTTCGTTACGAAAGCCGACAGATAGTGGTGAAAAGATAATGAATCAATCTCCATTACAAACTACTACAGTGTTTTCGAAGAGTTCGCGACTTATTGCAACTCCGGCAATTAGCTTACTGCCACCTGATGAAAGTTATATTTATCAAAACATTAACCCACTCTCTAATTTAGCCTATTATAAAGAATCTGCTTTTCCCAATACAATAGAGAGAACAGTTTCCATTAAAATAACGATACCAGAAAAAATTGCCATGTACTTATTCAAAAACCAAAGTGATGCAGAATTTGACAAATTAGACATTTTAAACACTGGTAGTAGTAACTATCTAGTGCTCAGCAACAATAATGATAACTTGTTAACTAAGAAAAATATTTTCAATTTTATCCCAATCACGAAACTTCCTGAAATTAATAACAGTCAAACTATTTCCGATTCACAGGCACTCGTCTATTCGTTTTTGACTGACTCTATCAACATAGCGAGAGAACACCGCCACATTGCACAACAAGAAGTACTATCATCTACAGTAACACCTACTCCAGCACATTTCCAAAGCTTGAATAATCAACAACTCTCCGATATTACCAATAAAATATCACAATTGACATCATCACAATTTTCAAGTAATAATTATAATAATTTTGATACAAACGCAAGAATTATTGCTACTCCACCAACTTACATTAACCAAGTTATTCCATTTACAGGTAACTTAAAATACTCTAATGAACATCAGGCACGACAATTACAAAACCCACAATTTAATGGTTATCCTTCTCGCAATACTCAAAACGATTTATATTCTTCCCGGTTTCAAAGGCCAAACACCCAACAAAACATCGAACAAAACGTTTTAAATAATCAGAATGAAATCTACAGTGGTCAATTATACCGGTGGCCCGTTCCTGAGGTAACAAATCAAATTTACAATCAACCAACATCTGCAAATCTAATTAATTCAAACTCTTTACAACACCCGACTACACATTTATTCACTTTACAGCGCAACACTAATCAAAACAATGCAGGCAGTAATCTGAAGCAGACAACCCCGGCAGTCGAGATTATTAAAGCTGAAACTATAAATCTGAATCCAGCCAAACTACAACTAGAGCCATCTTACGAATCAAACCAAATTACTAATACAGAGAACCTTACCAACTTACGTGACAGTGAAAACGGAATATCAGCTAAAATACAAGATATGATTGTGGGTACTATACCACACCCGATAGAAAATAACAAAGTAGTTACTTATAAGACAGATCGATCATACTACCTATATACAAAACCAGAAGATAATAGAATCGAAAACTTTAATACAATAACACAGACCAATACGAATACACCAAAAGACGCTCAATTAATGCAGAGTAGTAAAACCCCAGATTCAGAAACTTTCCAGTTAATACCTTCTGTAAATTACGAATTAGAAGATGTGGAAGAGCAGCAGCAAATTCTGGATGCCTTCCAAATAGACGAATTTGGTGCTCCTAGAGATATCATCAAACAGAAAATTACTGCAGGAAAGACTAATCAAAATGAGGTAACTTCTAGTGTAGAACATGACACATCAACTATGCGATCTGATATAGGTAAAACAGATTCTCCTTACTCAGTACCCTCCTCATATACAGCTCCACAATCGTCAGTAGGTAGTTTAGAAAAAAGACAAAACATACAAAATCATTTCAATTCTAAATTAGAAGATTTTGATAATAATAACAGCAATGGTTATCCAAAAGAGAGACCAGCACGCCAGTTTGTTTTCTAAGTTTGAATATTAATAGACTTTTACTAATATAGTTGATATTAGTAAGTAGATGTCCTAGGTGCAATGTAATTGCAATTGTAATTAATGGAAAATACTGTTTAAAATCCATCAAATATAAATAAGAGTTATGGCTAGATTGTGTACCTACCTAAATATTAATTTATAACTACTTTCGACGTTGCTCTCTTTTCCTGTTTTTATTATAGTGACAAGTAGGTATGAGTTTTTAAAATTACTACGAGTAGTACTAGTGTTAAACCTTCTTACAAATCTAAACGCTTGTCTTGTTATAGAAGTGGACTTTATCGGGAGAATATTACAATACAAAGTAAATATTGATTTTTGATGTGATAACATGGAGTTCCAATTTGCCAACACTCGATCACATGTAAAAATATACATATATAAATATACTTGCCCGAATAACAGGCATGTAGGTGTATGATGAAATAATTCCCTTAATTGTAAAATACTTACCTACTAATTGTAAATACAGAGATTAGCTTTAAGGTTTACTCTTTTAGATACAAAACAAATTTTCTGTTCGACTGTGTAACCAAAAACATTTTAGATCAATATTTTAGTTTTTACTTCTAGTTATAAGTATTAGCTTTAAATACGATTAAGTTAAACACATTATAGATAGTATAAAAATTAAAGACTAAAACAACTTTTAACACGAAATGTCGACTTCTGTTTAAAAAGTGCCCACATTTTATTAAATGTGTTTTGAAGAAATCAGTAACTGATTAAAATTTAATAAAGTTACGTTAAAGCCTGTCAACTTTTATTTATTTATACCTCCAAAACTTACACATGGTTTGCATATTGCATAAGATAAACTCAATCAAGCAGCTATTTGCTCCATATTTGGGTTATTCGCGACACAAAAAGGTTCAGAAATTTAATTAATATATAAAAAATGACAACACAATTTTAAAAGTCTGGTTAATATATAAATAAACAATATAAATCATCAATCATCATCAACAGTATTTAAAAGTCCATAGTCCATATATATATTTAATAATCCTGCTGGACATAGACCACTCCTTATAAATAGTAGGTAATTAAAATATATAATTTTAATGTTTATGTATTTGTGGGAAATTACGCACGACAAAAAAAAAAAAAAAATAACATGTCATGTAACAACTTTCGAACAACATATTCATTGTGACCACAGTCAAGGCCGCCACTAGCTGTTTGAGCGTCGCGTGCAATGCCGATGAAGCCGCCCCTTTTTTCTGTGCGGAAATAGCCCTTTGGATACCCCGCCATGCTTTGGCATATTGCTTAATACCAAAGCATCCTTCGGGCTGCTGAAGGACACAGTGTCGTGCCTTGCCGTGACGTCAGACATCGCCGGCCTTAAAACTGCACGCCGCGCCCCCTGGGGTACTAGCCGGGATCTAGGTGTAAACTAGAAAGGAAATCCGTGATACCCCGATGACGTTCCCCGAGTCATCTACGGCTTACAGATGACCCCCTCGTGTATGGTGACCACAGTTTTCCCTCTCTGATTCCAAAGGAGCTCCGGAGCCAGTCGCGTCGCTAACTGTCAGCCCCCGGCCACATGCATGGAGGACGGTGATAATTCAGCGACCACCGGCGTTTGAACCGCATGCGGTACATGGTCCGTTCCCGGGCCTGGAGGGCCGGGAGAGGTTTCTAAGCCCCTTGCTATCCCAATTCACCCTCGCTTTTGCGAGCATAATGTGCTCGCAGAAGGAACTACGGAAATATACACGCGCTCACTCCGTACCATGGCCACGCTCACTTAGTCACGAGGTCACGCTCTGGTCATCGCAGTGGTAGCATCTTTGCGGATCAGACACGGGTGATCTCTAAAACATACTTTGCGTCAGCCGGTTATAAGAGGGTCCCGTATTTACTCTCCAGCCAATCCTCCATAACAGTTCTTACCTACCACCGTAATAACTACGTGCCACGATTAAGCCGCCCTAAAATTTCCCGAATTTAAAACAATCGCACGGTATGTGAATCAAATTATTCATACTTACGTTTATTAAAGTAATACGAATAATAAAATATATTAAACTTATAAAGTATATATATGAGAATGTTTCGTTTTCATTTCGATTTCTGATTTGCCGCCTCCTTGAAAATGGCGCCCGTGTGCGGTGCACGCTCTGCATACCCGGCCCTGATCATGGTGAAATATACTGGAGTAGGGCGGTACAGACAGTGCCTGACACCGATGTAGAAAATCGCTTCACCACTTGGCAAAGGTTGTTGGGTATGGCACTTCAGACGATCGCAAAATACACAAGTGAGTAACCCTGTTTACCCTACATAAATACATGTATTCATTTCTGTAATTTAAATAATTTATAAAGTATTATAAATTTATCTGAAATGACACGTAGTTCATAACGTATTTTAAATCTTTAAGTAAAGCTCTGGGTGCATAAATAGAATAGGCACCCACAGACATTATTTGTTGTGTTAAACCTACCTAAATCACCAATAGACTTTAGTAGCTACTGGCTGGACATAGGCCTCTCCTTAGAAACGAGGTTTTGGCCTACCTAAATAATTAATCCATAGGTACTTCGTTGACAGTCGAGCGATTAGTGCCCCGAGTGCGGGGGTAGCGGGTGCGCTGCATCGCCTGCTGCCTAATATCGAAGGACCGGGACTCCGCCCAGCACACGCTGGAGGACTGCCCTGCGTCGGTGTCGTCGAGTCTTGGTCAGATAGATTGGACGAAACCTGTCACCACCGGCATTGATCGCGGCAATGCTGGCGAGTGGCGTGGGATGGGCAGCCGCGGTCTCTTTCTGCGACGACGTTATGCTCCAGAAGGAGGTCGCGCGATCGGGAGAGGGCCGATCCCGCTCGAAGGAGGCGGCGAAGGGGATGCGATGCGGCAGAGCTTCTTAATCGTTTAAGGGTCGCTGCGGCCACATCTTAGGGCCATGTGGCCGCTGCAAACGTCGTGTGAGAGATAGAGCAGTGGGTGCGGCTACCTCCCACCTTAGGGTGACTACGGTCACCTCAGACTTGTGTGCCTCAGACATGGGGTATTGCAGGGAGGACTCCAGAAGCCACAGATGCGGTACTTCCGAGGTAGGCCGCCGCGGGGTTTAGTGGGTAGACTGCTTTTCCGGGAGCACACGCCCTGCGTTTCCCCAACGGAGGGTATGGTGCAAAAAGCATTCTCCGGGTAAAAAATAAAGATACCTAGTTGACCTTATGATGTCCCCGTCCAGGTGATCTTTGCAAACACTGGATGTGCAGGCAAACAGGACACAGTGCAATGACCCTGAGAGTATTTTAACATAATACACAACAGTATTCAAAAGTGTAAAATATGTAAAAAGGAAATTCCTTCAACTCAAATCGTGATATATGTCACTCTACAAACAGGTTTAACTAAGGTTTATTATACCTTCGATAACTTTAAATTCAGGTCAAATTCTCCGTTTTTTACAAAACGAATAATAATTGTATGAATGAAACCGCAGCTTTTATGTCACAGGAAACTGAGCGGGAAAATCAAATCGCTGTCATTTCGTTCGACATCGTTCCCATGACAGCGAATTATTGTTAATTATTGTTGTCGTTTCATTGTTTTATTTACTTCTTGGATACCGAGTAAAGTTCTAAACATTTATTGATTTGGATTTTATCAATAATGGCTTAAAGATAATATCATAATAGTGTTATCCGAAGTTTAAATGAGTTTGCTCATTGCTTTTATTAGAGAAAGGTAAGATTTGGTTATAAACCGTGTTTTTTATTCACTGCCTTGGTAACACTAATATTTACCTGTATTTTATACCCAGTAATAAATCTAAAGTTTATTATTGTTTAAGATTTTATATTTTCATACAAACAGAATAGATTTTGTTTTGTAAAGTCTTCCTCATCAGAATAAACTAATTCTTGTTTACAAACACTTGTTGTAGTAGTTTAGACAAGGTAAAATGATCATTTTTATGTTACTAGATGATTATTCGACTGGAAGTAGTCTGAAATAACAAAAACGCAGTAAAAATAAAATAATATGATATTTTTTGACAATGATTAAAAAATGATAATAAAAGTGAACTAAAAAAAAACTCTTTTACTATGGCTTGCATAGAAATGTTATGTAAATAATATGGTCTAAAAATTTGTTTGTTATGTAATCAAAATCTTTAAAGTCAATTTTATTTCAATTAGTAAGTTTTGATTCTGTAAGATACAGTTTTTCTTATTATCATTTTAGTAGTTGAGTAATACAGATTATTTAGTCATATTATTGCATATGGTAAAGTAAATAAACTGAAGACTTACACAGTAAGTTAGTTATTATTTTGCAGGATCAAGAAAGAGAAACATTTGAAAGATGTCTGAAGAAAATATACATTTAGACGAACTTGACAATATTAACATATATACTGATCCTCGAGTCCAGTGGCTTAAGGAACGTACCTTGGCTTATACTGGAGTAGAAAAAGAGAGTGTATTCTACAATATGATAGCAGACAGGGAAAATAAAAAAAAAATGATTCAATTCTTAACATCCCCTATAGAATGTCATGAACATAACTTGAACAAAAAAACTTTCTATGTTTCCAAAGTTGTTGTAGACGAACTCATTTATGAAGATAAAGAGTACACAGAGTGGAGTGAGTAGCTATTTTGTAAATCAAATTATTTATATGAGGATATATCTTTATATACTTGGTTCACTCACTTAATGGGCCTGATCGTCTAGTGGTTAGTGATCATAAGCCGCCAAAGGTTGTGGGTTTCATTCCCAGCCCAGACAAATAATTGTGTGATGAGTATAATCATCTGTGTGGTGATGGACTAAGAATACGGAATGTCACCACCCCTATTCATCCTGTGGGTGTCGTAAGAGCCAACTAAGGAAGCTAATTACACAGAAGAACAACACTGCAAAAAGAAAGAAAACTTGACAAAAAACCATGACTAATCCGTCTGGCCACCAATATGTAGTAGGCCAAAACCTCCTTTCTAACCAGGCCTTCGTCCAGTATGTGATATGATGTTTGATGTGATGATGTGTATGAGCACAATCATTTGTTCTGTGTCTGAGTAAATTTCATCTCTAATAAGATGTATATTTAGAAATATTTTAAGTGTGTTTATCCTGGTCTTTTCTCCATAGCATAGAGTGCATAGTTTAGGATCAGACTGCTATGTATATAGTGTGGTATAGTAGGCATAACCTCCTTGCAGCCGACAGGCCTATCTCTAGCAGTGGACTGTTAATGACATGTTGATGATGATGATGAGATGGCAATGTGGTAGATGTGTTAGGTTATTTCTTTTTTTTACGACAAGTCCCGCACTAGGAATATATCCTGTGTCGCGACCAATCTCACTCATTCGGCTGGGAATCGGTTAATTAGACTTGGAACACCATTCCTACTAAGATTTATGTAACGAAGCAAAGTGCCGATATCTACTGGAGTTTAAGTTGTAGACCCTAAAACTGCCAACATTTGGTAAACTGGTTGTACTAGGACAACCAGAAGAGAGTAGTGTAAATTCTTGAAATATCTTTTTTAACCAAAATATTTATCTAAATATTTTCAAATAATAGGGGTTAAAGTATGAAATTGCCGTTGTATAGTAATAGATACTTTGCATTGACATAAAACCTTCATGGTGTAAGATTTTCGTGTGGAACTTTTTTCACATGATACCTATGAGCTTCTTCTTTTAAAAAATGTGCAACATTAAATTTTCGACTTCCAATTGCTTTTTATTCAGTTTGGGACGTGTAAGATGGATACTTTAAAAATCCGAGTCATTTTTTAATAAGAGTTCCGACGCGGAACTAACGCGCCAGAAACGGCTCGCAATATCAACGCTGCGTTTGGAGAGGAAACTGCAAATGAACGCACCGTGCGTTTTTGGTTTAAACGATTTTGTAATGGAAACGTCGACTTGAAGAACAAACCTAGTCTTCCACGAGGTTTGTTCTTCAAGTCACACAGGTGAATAAAGCTGAATTGAAGGAGATGGTGGAAGCCGAGCCGAGTCAAACTACCCTGGAATTAGCGACATGACGGCCTGATGGCGTATTGGTTTGTGTAACAGACTGCTATGCCAAAGCTCGCTGGTTCGATTCAATTCAAACATTTGTGTGCATGAACATTGTTTGATTTGGTCTGCGTGTTTCTATGTATATTATGTATGTATTTACAAAAATAAAGATGTGTATTTATATCATTTATCTAGTACTCATAGTACAAGCTCTGCTTAGTTTGGCAGTTTTGGCACTAAATGACGTTCTGTACCTAAATGTGAAAAAAATGGTTTAACGTTACCCTACCTACAATATTGACTTATTTGCATCAAATCAATTAGATAAAAATATGAAAAATGGTCATCATGATTTGACTGATCTGCAGTAAGAAATGCATGTTGAAACTCAACACAAGCCCTGTTGAATCGGTACAGAAATGAAGGAATATTGGATCGAATTGTGACATGTGACGATAATTGGATTGTTTACGATAACCGTGGGCGAAAATTGCAATGTCTGACCCCAGGTCAAACGCCGCAACCGGTATACTTATACCAATAAAAAGGTAATGGTAACTGTTTGGTGGTCTCTTCATGGTGCTATTCACTATAGCTTCTTCAGGTCTGGTCGGGCTATAACATTAGATGTTTACTGTGCCGAACTTCGAACAATGATGCCTAGCAGTAAAATATCCCCGACTCGTGAATCGAATTTAATCATTGGCTCCTTTTGACCTCACACTGCACGAGAAACCGTTGTAACTCTACAGGAGCTGCAGTTAGTAACCATACGTCATTCTTCGTAATCGCCAAACCCTGCTCCAACGGAATACCATTTTTTTTTGTGATAATGACAATTTTCTACGTAATAAAAAAAATTCTTCCCAGGAGGCAAGTACAAAATGCTTTCACAAAGTTTGTTAAAAAACCCTAGAGTTCTATCGTAAAGGCATAAATGAACTTCCGTTTAGATGGCAACAATGTGTAGATAATGAGTCTAAATATTTTGATTAAATAAATATGTCACATCTTAAAAAAAAAACGAGTTTCAATTTTTCAGTTCAAATCGGCAGTTTCATACTTTAACCCCTAATATCTTAATAGATGGATTGTGTTACCGTAGGTACACGTACTTATCGTATAATTATAATTAATACTTAAATAAGTACCAAACTGTACTGCTTACACATGTTATACACCTATCTAATGTTATGTATAAAAATATATTTCTATTATATTTAATCGTAAATAAGGAATATATAAGTCTAGTATGTTATAAACATGTGAACTATCCTCAGGAATTATTCCCCCTCCACCACCGCCGCCGCCAAAGCAAAAGAAAAAGAAAAAAGGTAAAAAAAGTCCTGAACCAGTGGTGGAACCCGAGCCAGTGGTAGACGCTAAGAGTGCTAAAAGCTTGAAAAGCGCGAAAAGCTTAAAAAGCGCAAAAAGTCTTAAAAGTGCGAAAAGTCTTAAAAGTGCAAAAAGTATGAAAGGTATTAAGAATTTTACTACATTTCACGAATCTGTCCAATATAATAAAATAAAAAAGCAACTCCACACGTAGTCTAGAACCTTTTTTTTTTTTTTTTTTTTTTTTTTTTCCCGTGCGGAAATCCCCTCGGATACCACCTGTCGGTGGCATGTCGGACTCGAACCGACTAAAACCGCACGCCTTCGCCGGGTACTAATAGCCGGGGAACCAGGTATACCCTAGAAAGGAAGGCCCTGGTGCCCCGACATACCTCGGGTCATCTACAGACGAGTAGACGACCCCCGCCCCGTGTGGGAACCCCATGTTCCCTATGCTCCCTGGAAGCGAGCGCGCTTCGCAACGCGCTCGCCACCAACCCGGCCTGCTTCTGCTAGGGTGACAGATGGCCTCACCTGTCACCCCCAGGCCTGCGCTTATGGAGGACGGAGGTCGTTCTGCGACCTCCGGCGCCTGAGTCGCCTGCGCTGCCTGGCCCGTGCCCGGGCCTGGCGGGCCGGGAGAGTTCTAAACCTCTCCCGGTCCCGCTCCGCCGTCTCCTTCGCGAGCATAACTTGCTCGCAGAAGGAGACGGCAGAGTTCCACGCACTCTCGCTCCGCACGATAGCCGCAATCAGGCTATCGAGCGAGAGAACTCCCACTCCGATGGCCGCCACGAGGTCTCGCCTCTGCTCAACCCACGCCGGGCACTCTGCCAGCGTGTGGAGAGCCGTGTCCACGGTCTGGCCATCGCAGTGGTGGCACTCAGGCGTTGGCTCCTTGCGGATCAGACACAGGTGATCTCCGAAACATCCCTTCCCAGTGATCACCTGCGTCAATCGGTATGAGAGGGTCCCGTGACGCCTCTCGAGCCAATCCTCCATAACGGGTCTTACCGCCGCAATGACGGCGTGCCCAACGTAGTCTAGAACCTAATGATATAATAATATGTTATATGAGAGTAGTGTGATATTTTATTCAAACTCAAACTCGAAATATCTTTATATCATCAATTTTTTTGATAATTACAATCGTCTTGGACTCAGAGTCATAGATCAACATACACAATAGCAACAATGCCTGTGCCGATCCAAAACTGCCCGTTTCAAAGGGGTTAAGCCTTATGAGAAGAAAGGGCAAACAAACTCACGGCCACTCTTTTTTAATCACTGCTAGATACAGTCGCTTCATTAAATATATCACAACATTGTTTTGATGTGTGCCAGGATACTACACAACATTATTTTGATGTGGGTGTGTGATTGTTTGATGTACCTATTATCACACTAACTTCTATGGTGATATTCTTTTACATACAAAATATAATATAATTTTCGATTGGTCATAATGTTATACTGCTTTTGCCTTTTTTTTTAAATAATAATAAATTTACAGCGCCTTCAGAAGATCAAGATCTGTCTATGGGTATGTCGTTTTCGTTTTTATTAATCATACTTTTATGATTTAATTTAATACTTTCCTGAGGCTATGGTAGATGCCAGGCTAAACGGTGTACTCCTTCGCCAGGGCGTGTTACTTTAGTATAAAAAAGTTACCCTGAGTTCTACAACAAAATTTAAATCCACTTCGGAAAATAAATTTCCCAAGGTGGTTGGTTCCGAAGCGAGGACCCAATATCTTAAAATAATGTTTTTTTTTTAAATCTAATACCTATATAAA
The DNA here is from genome assembly GCA_902825455.1 of Arctia plantaginis. NCBI lineage: Eukaryota > Metazoa > Arthropoda > Insecta > Lepidoptera > Erebidae > Arctia > Arctia plantaginis. Next base: position 3,504,533 of record CADEBD010000284.1, on the reverse strand, counting down.
AATTATTCTATCACGTCGCTTTGAAGAATTTGATGTCGAAACGGCAGCGAGTGCGGTAGGAGTGTCTGAAGAGGACATGGGTACTAAGAGTGGTTTTGAATTTCCCTGCCAATCGGAGCTAGTTGTCTTTCCGGAGGACAAGTATTACTTTCCGCCGCGTAAGTATTTTCAATTTACTTAAAACCTAGTGTACTTAAACCAGCATTTTTCATTTGTTTTGGACACTCCAATACCTACACGCAAACAAATTTTATTTGTTCTTTGTTTTTAAGTTAGGTACATGAACAATTTTTCGCAGTCAATTTCTTAATGTGAGACAAATATTGGTTACACATCTTGTATCTGCATTGTTTCTACTGTGTCCATGGAGTGCAAGTTTCCACTCACCTAGGCGACCCGTCTGCTCATTTGCGCCCTCCTACGATAAAAAAAGGGAAGCCTACACACCCGACAGGAACTACAGGTGTTGATGTATTACAAAAGACTGATAATAATATAAAAATACTTATGGAAAAAAAAGTCCCGGTATAACGCATATTTATATCGCTGTACTACCATTATTTTATAATACCATAAATTGATACTTGTGACGGAGTCCGTGTAGTGACGGATTAAGAATAAGGAATGTCACTACTCCAATTAATCCCGTGGGTGTCGTAAGAGCCGACTAAGGGCGCAGAACAACGCAGGACACTAGCACTGCAAAAAGAAGGAAAACTTGACACAAACCCTATACCAACCCGTCTGGCCAGCGTGGTATAGTCGGCCAAAACCTCCTTTCTAAGGCCTATGTCCAGCAGTGGACTGTTAAAGGCTGTTGATGTGATACTTGTGATATCTTTTGAAAGTTAACTTTTTATTAATAGATAGTATTAGTATTTTATTAGTAGATTAATAACGTATGTAACGTTAGTGAATTAGAAACAGAAAATCAATAATTATATTTTATAGCACCCGAGGAGGAGCTTGATCCTGACGTAGATGGAACTTTGGAATTCTATACAGTTGTTGTAAGGATTTTTTTTAAATTAGTCCATATTGCCTCTAGATTTATGTAGATAGTACCATATTCTGTATTGTTATATAGACAATAGAATAATCGCAAGAGGTTTACTTGCTTACTTGCTACAAATAAATAAATAACCGGCCACGTAATGTGTAATCTGTTAAGTGTTGTGTCACGTATCACAAATAACATTCTTCATTTGCTTTGAGTGATCCATTCATGTTGACTTTGATCGAATTTACACTAATATTATAAAGGTGAAAATTCGTATGTTTGTAACACTTCTTCGTGCTCAAACGGTTGGACCAATTTTGATAAAATTTGGAATGGCGGCAAATTTTATGAACTAGGTGAAAGAAAGAAAGAAACATTTATTTGCAGAGAATACAGGTGGTACCAGATTTTATAAAGGTGTATAATGTTCAAGCTATATTCTGCCTGTACTAGGCATGCAAATATTTTTATAGAGACTCAAAACATAATAACTAATGATAACTATTAACTAATAAAATTAACAAAATGTCAAAAAAAAAAAAAATTACATAGAAATTATTAAATTTAGAAATTATTAAATTTATTGAATTATTATATCTAATTTATTAAATCTACAAATGATCATATACATCAGTTTTGTATTGCATGAACTCTTTCATTGTATAAAAGCACTTATCAACTAGCCATTTCCTTAACTTAATTTTAAAATATTTAAATGGGAGTTCCCTAAGGCTCTTAGGAAGTTTATTGAAAACTGAAATGCACATGTGATACACATTCTTTTTCATCAAAGATGTTCTACAAAATGGAATCATTATTTTCGTAGGATCTCTTGGTCTGTATTTAGTAACATGATCCCCCTTGAATTTAAAGAAATTATTATCCCCTGGTGTCCCCTGGATTAACACATAGGCTATCTTTTTATCCCGAAAAAATGTAGTGTTCTAATTCTTAATGTATGATGTAAAAATCTCTTCCCACTCACCGTATGATACAAACCAAACAAAGGTATCGTCGGAGATAGAAAAATTGACATACATATGTGATTTTTGAGGTTTAGCAGTGGGGTACCTACCCCCCACCTAAACAAAAGGATTTAAAAAGCTGTATACGTGACGATCGGATGTGACGACGTGTGACGACCGGATGGCATAGTGGTTTGTGTAACAGACTGCTATTTACAAAAAAAAGTATATATGTATTTAAATCAGTTGTCTAGTACCTATAGTACAAGCTCTGCTTAGTTTGAGACTAGATGGCGTTGTGTGAATGTGGTAGAATGTTAAAATATTATTATATTATACATGTGTGTGCTGATACGTTGCTGCTACTCGCTGTAGAGAGTCTAGAATTGGCAGTCTACTATTTTAGTGGCAGGATTGCATTTCAAAAACATCCGCTTTGCTTCAGAGCAATTAATAAAGCTAAATTTCTATTTAAAGATGAATAAAACAATCCGGCCAGCTACAACTTTTGTGAACAGACAAGCAGTGATGATTTCAAAATCATAATAGGTGGACAAAGTGAAAGTAGTGACAAGACCCATTTAAAATAGTATTACGTTCATGAAATAAGTACACAATACAAGAACGATTTAATCCTATGGTGCAACAATAGATTTTTTTAAGGTTTTAATATTAATAAGAGGGGTAAATTATATGACCAGGTAGATCGCTTGTTTATCGTAACAGTTTAGAAATACTGAGCTGAGTGTAATCAGATCTAAAATATATCTTTATCCCATAGCGATCTGTCCCACGGGTGATTCAAACCCCGAAGCTGTTCCCACTCTTTGGTGCATTTAACTATCCTATAATCCATCGCAATCGCCGATATGTGTACTTCGTACGGCTGACACAAGACGAAATACCCTTAGCTGATACTCCAAAGAATACTAAGCTCAGGATGTCAGACTACGTATTATCCGGCCTAATATTGGGAAGAATGCTGTCAATTCTCGGGAAGCAGTTACGAGAGGTATGTGTCACAATTTGTTTTAAGTTAGGTCAAAAAATAGCAAGGATACAATAACCGCATGAAGCTCAAAATTGGTGCTAATGTTATAAGCACATACAAAAGTCCTCATCAATCCCACATCTGCAAATAAAATAGTGTCAAAGATTGGAAATATGGTTATTTTTCGATAAACGGGTTAGTTTTAAAACAACTCTGACAGATATCTTATCATAGATTCTTACACTTTTTCTTAGTGTAAAAAGTTGCGTTATTAATGATATGCGCGTGTAAGCCACCCATACTGGCTTACAGGAAAACATTCCTTTCAAGGAGTTAGAAAGAGCTTATTTAGTTTTGGTAAACTAAATTCTTAATTTGATTATTTCGAGCTCATTTCATTTAAGATTTAAGAATTTTTATTGAAAAGTCAAACAGACCAGTTCTCTAAAGAACCCCAGAAAGTTCGTAAATCTAATTTGGACGCACTATTTAGATAGTTGAAAAATGGTATATAACAATTTGTGAAAGTTTTTTTGAACTATAAATGTCAAAATTCAATTCGAACTTTTCAGGGTACATTTTCTTTTTTAAAGAATATAAGTATTCAAATACTCGATTCAAGTTTCTGTTGCTTTTTTCCTAGGCTTTCATACCTCTCTTTGAGAAACAGTTTCGCGAGGTAACAGTTTCAAATATGGATCCAAGCCAAGTAGTCTTGGCTAGACAAGTGAGCTACGCTGGTGGGCATCATCACGAGGATGAGAGCGGTTCTCAGGTACCTATTCCATAATTTTATCACCTACCCTATTATAATACAGTATTATATAAATTTTGTTTAAATTAATGAATATTATTCGATTTATCTTAAGTTAAATATGTCGTAGGAGCATGTATGTTAAATTACGCTCTATAAAAGATTTCACCATGTCTGACAAGGATCGAAAAAGTCTAGAATATTTTTCTTTTTTATACATTTAGGTATAAATGTTGTTGTAATAAGTAATGTTATATTCCTTTGGATTAACTTGTGAACAATAACTTTATCATGAATTTTTATGAGCTCTCATATAGGTGGTAAAATAAGATTTAGATTTTTCTATTTTATTTCAAATCAGGTCAGTTATCTTCGCCCATCGGACTACAGGAGGATGTCAAATATAGCAAGACAGGAAAATGCTGAACGAAGGTAAAACCACCACTATTTTACGTAGCAACAGTACTTAAAGTACTGTTGCTACGAATCTACATCTACTGAATGATGATACTGATTATGATGATACATCTAGCTTAATGTCTAAATGTCAAAATACATATTATAAAACAAAGTCCTATGTAGCGACTGTCTGTCTATTTTCAATAAACTCATCAACCGCTTAACAGATTTTAATGCGTTTTTTACCAATAGACAGAGTGAATCACGAAGACGGTTTATGTGTATAATTTGTCGAGGTCATTATAAATTGGTTGAAAATGTCAAGAAAAACAAACAAAACACTTTTATTATACAGTAGAGTTAAAAGCTAAATATCAGCAAAATGTATTTATTTTTTTATGGTAATTTGAACTATTTTAAATTGTTTTAAACCAGGGATTCCCTAACTATTACACCCGTAATAGTTAAGTAAGTAAGTTAGTTAAAGAGACCCCTTTTCTAAAATGAACTGATATCTCAGATCCCCATAGACAAGCTATTGTAAGCTTATCGACTTTCGATTTTGAGTTTTTAAAAAGTACAACAATGATACTTCCTACTAAAATATTAGTCATTTTATAACAAGTTGGCACACTTCTGTCTTGAAAGTTTCCGATCATAACTTGTGTTTATTAATAGGGGTTGATTTTTAGACCTCGTTGGCCCCAAAATCAGTTTTCGTTTATGTCGATATCAACCACTTTGAGAAACTCTGCTTTAAACCGAAATGATAACCGTAATAACAGACAACAGGACCATTTTAATTAAAACGTATTTTTAATTAAAGGATGAAGAATATGCACGCTGAGCCCCGTCGATCTCGACAGCAAAGTACTGCCAAGGCTCTAGAAATGGTTTGTATTTTTACGTTTAGTGTATTTAAAAGTACGTCTATAATAGAAAAAGACTGAACCTAACAGTAGTCCATATACACACACATGACTTTTTTATGTATGTATGTATGTATTTATATATGACTAACTTATGATGATTTATGATGACTCTACGGATGGCGTAGTGGTTTAAGCGGTCGCCACACCGCCTGCTACTACGCTGAGTGTTGTGGGTCCGATCCCCACATGGGACAACATTGTGTGATCCACAAATTGTCGTTCTGAGTCTGGGTGTTCTTTGTGCCCGTTCATGTATGTTTTGTAAAGTCCGCCGCGACATAGGATATATTCCTAATGCGGGAGCTGTCTTTTTAAAATAAAAATAAAAGTAATATATGAGGTTTTATGTAAACTACTAAATATGGTATCTAATATAAACACATGTATATATTAGATACCATATTTAGTACCTATATTTTGTTTGTGTTTTGTTTGCACATTTAATAAACTTATAAGTTAACTAAGACGTATTGGCGTCTTGTTTACTGTGCATTTCCTAATGGTCGGTTGTTAGAGCACGCCTTTTTCAATTAATCCGCCTGTGTACCATGTGCTTAAGACATAATAAATAAATTTATTAGCACTCGGAGTGGTGACGGATTAAAAATACGGAGTATCACCACCGCTATTCATCCCGTGGGTATGGACGACTAAGGGACCAAACTACGCAGTATAAAAGCACTGCAAAGAGAAGGAAAACTTGACACAAACCCCTTTTTTTTTTTTTTTAACGTGTGGAAATCCTCTCGGACCGTCACCCCACCGGAGTTTGCGGCGGGGTGGTGTGTCGGACTCGGACCGACTAAAACCACACGGTGTGAAACTCTGCGCCTGTAATAGGAGGGATCCGGGAACAGCTGTTATTAAGACATCCGGACCCCTCCTAGCGCCGGCCCGCTCCTGTTGCGGGCTCCGTTTCAAAATTTTCCTCTCTTTTTAGGCGACGTCCGGCACACGCGAACGCCGCCCCCTCGCGGCTGGCCAAACTAATGCGGATGGAGGGGAAACCCACCCCGTCCACCCGCGGCCACACTCAGGGCGGCATGAGGCGGTGATAAGCGCGCCTCCGCCGCCAGGTTCGCCGGCGGCGGATCGGGTCCGAGTGGAGGTCGCCCTCCCGGGACTTCTCCGCCGCCTCCTTCTGCGAGATTACTTCCTCGCAGAAGGTTGCGACCGCGGTAAAACAACTGTCGCTACCGGCCATGGAGCGTACTACGGCCGGTAGCGAGAGATCCACTCCGATGACTGCAGTGAGGGCTCGGCGCTGCGTCGCCCATGCGGGGCAGACCGCCAGCGTGTGCTGGGCCGAGTCCTCACTGCAGTCGCAGTGGTGGCAGGCGGGACTAAGTTCCCTCCTAGCGACCGAGTGCAGGTACTTTCCGAAGCAACCGTGCCCGGAAAGCACCTGCGTCAGCCGGAAGGTAAGGGTCCCGTGCTGCCGCCCTGCCCACTCGGCGATGACTGGCTGGAGAGCTTCCACGGCGGCGAAGCCAGCGCGTGGAGTCTCCAGCCGGAACGACCAACGAGCCATCGTGGCTCGGCGAGCGGCTTCGCGCCACTCGCGCACGTCTTCGGGCGGAGGGCGAAATCCGCTCTCCGCCCGGGAGCCAGCCACTCGCCGATAAACTTCGGCGAGCACTTCCGCCTCCAAATCCCACGGGGGAGTTCCGGCCAACGCGCACGCCACCTCCGTCGAAACGGTGCGGTAACCGCGTATGGCTCCGACCGCCAATACCCTCTGAGGGCGCCAGAGGCGTGCCCTATTCTGGGCGGTCAGAGCCGCCGCCCACGCCGGTGCACCGTATAGTGCCATGACACAAACCCCTATACCAACCCATCTGGCCAGCGTGGTATAGTAGGCCAAAAGCTCCTTTCTAATGAGAAGCCAATGTCCAGTAGTGGATTATTAAAGGCTGATGAATACTCGGAGGCGGGCAGCACATGTCATCGCGAACCTTGGGGAAGGCCTGAGATGATGATTAATACTTGTTATGTTTCTTTACATAGCGGCTGTTATTAAGTTGCAATAAAAGTATCCCTATATTAAGTTACAAACGAAATTATATGACTTTCTCAAACATTACAAGCAAAAGTGCATTGAAAGGATGTTTTGTTTACAGGAGAGTTCTTTCTCAACATTCGAGTCAACAGGACAAAAGAAATCCACCGCCGATGAAATCACATCAGAAATAAAGGAGCTTGTGGGAATCGTGGATTGGTTTGTTCATGTTTTGAAAATAATAATTAATCCGTGTTTCATTACGGTATATGGTAATATTTACGTAACTATATTCTTAAATAATTTATAAGGTATCTTTAATGGTGGAAGCCATTTGTTTATTTGTAACAGTTGTTCAAAAAAAGGACTGATAGAATCTTAAAATAAACCAAATATCACCCCGTTGCGGCTTTACGTGCGGGTCTTTGAACAGAAGGAAATAAAATAAAAAAGCTTCATCTTTAAAAAAAAACTCGTCATTAATTGCATATTAAGTTGTTCAAAAAGATATATTATGTGGTCGCTTATCTCGACAAGTTTTATGTTACTGCTCTTGGGGGGCCATCCATAGACTACGTCACACGTTTAAATGTAAAAGCAAATTTTTAATATGTGTCGGTAATTTTAGGACAACAGAACACATAGAAGGTGAAATCCAGCTTCCGATGCCGAACATTCCAATGCTCACAGAAGAACATCGCGGTGTTGTAGAGTTTGTGGACCCAGAGATGGTTGAGCAACTCCAAGAAACCGTCGTAATGTGGCAAAGTCACATCGACGCTATTATAGCCACTTGTTTGGGAAAGGTAATGTTATCTTGTGGCTGAATTTTTTCACCCTAATTTTAAAGTCATATTATAAATGCAAATAAATCCTTCTTATTTTCTTATTATTCCTCGCCTTAATTACTCAACCAAAAATGATGAAAGTATGTTGTCATAAGTAATTTTGATTTCTGAAACTGGTTTTCTATACCATTGCTGTACAGAAAACTTAGATCATAAAAAAATATACTTTTTTCCCACCAGCGAAGCCGTAGACTGAAGGTAATTTTTATAGATAGTCAGGCCCACACTTTGTACATACTAGTTTTGTAGTTGATTATTGCCAGCAATATTTTAATGCAATACTGTACTGCAAGTGCATGCAAATAATAATACATCGTTTTTATTAAATGGTATAAAATTAAGAGTCAATCTTTACATTCTTAAATATAACTAGGTATGTCAAAAACATATTTCTTAATAATTTAAAATTTATTTGTACAGACACGTGAAGGGGAAGGACCAGTTGCGGAATATAGATATTGGCGCGAGCGAGATGCGGAACTGTCCCTGCTAGTGGAGCAGCTGAAGCAACCCATGGTTGTTCGAATACTCTTCTTATTGACGAAGTCTAACTCAACGTACCTCGAGGTATTATTCTAATTTTGTAATATAATTTATTTTTAACCGACTTTAAAATAAGATAAAATTCTCAATTCTACTGATGTTTGTGTGTGTTGTGTATTTGTAAACTGAGTTTTTTCTTGGTTGGTTCCAATTCAATTTTAAGAAAATAATTCACTTCTATAGTTGAAAATGATAAGATGAAGATCATCTTATTACAATTTGTCATGATTTAGGTTAAAGTTAAATCTCATTCTGAAAATCTTTGAATTATTTCATTTTAAAATCTGCTTATATTTTTACAGGGGTTCAACAGCAACAAGGAGAGATTGTTAGAACAATACAATATGGCTAGCGATAACTTGAAATTCCTCTCTACTTTAATGAGATTCTTTACTGTAAGTATATTTTGACTATTAATATATTTATTTTTTATATTTAATAATAGCCTAGCCCAAGCTTGGTAGAGTACTGTACTATGGTATGCAAACCGCACCGCATGATCGTGTGCTCATCACACAATTATTTGTCCTGGGTAAGAATGGAACCTCCGACCTGTGGCTTAGCAGTCAGGATCACTCCCTTAGAAATAATGCATATTGCAACATATTTATGTTTAGCTTTAAGCCTTAAATTCTTCAGGAGTGATGGTGAGGGGTCTGAGTAGTTATTGTTATGGGTCCTGTCTGTTTTGTGTGTATATTATTACGTTCTGTGTAATTTGTAAGTGATCTGTGCCTGTAACTTATATAATACCTCTTGATCATATTCTGTATAGTCTTATGCACTGTAACTTATCTCTGATTTATATAAGTGAGGATTTGTAATTGGCTATCTGTTTTCTTGACTGCTTTTATTGTGATCATCATAGCTGTAAATCCTCCATAGTTTGTAATAAATAAATAAACAAGTGTATTCTTGACCTTTGATTTTTTTAAATGAAATTTATTAGCTGACAAAAAAAAATTATCGATTAATTTTACTCACACTGCCTTTTATAATATTCACTGGATAGGATGTAAATGTCACATCGATATACTTTAAAAACGTTGTTGCGAATCAATTCAATGAACTTTTTGCCCCGCACAACCAATCTGTGGAACGGGTTATAGTCTGCGGTATTTCCGGACCGATACGACCTGCAAACCTTCAAGAAAAGAGCGTACTCCTTCCTAAAAGGCCGGCAACGCGTTTGTGACTCCTGAGTTGTAGACGTTCATGGGCGGCGATGGTCACTTTCCATCACGTGACCCGTCTGCTCGTCTACCCCCTTTAACATAAAAAATTCGGCGTTGTATCTTACTTAATGACAGATAAAGTCGAAATTATCCAAGTGATTGCATTCCATTAATTGAAACTTAATACTCTATCTCAATCCCTTGACCATTTAGATTATATTTTTTTTAAATAAAAAATACTAGTAACGTGGATCACACTCAACTACAGTGAAATTAGTCTCGAGAAATTTTTGCATATGTAGTGGTGTGTATATTACTCAGATCTTAGAGCGCGTTTCCACTATATCGTTCTGGCCTATACAAAAATGTTTCGATATCCTAACATTACTATTTAATTTTATACTTATCCCTAGCAACACTCTGATTTTTGTTTTCAATAAAAACAAGTTTTTATTTTAAAGAAAAAGGTTTTGACTTTATAAAAAAAAAGGTGTGTGTGCGATTCACACACGATAGAAGTGATACTTCAAAGAGGAGAGACCGATATTTAATTTTTTTTTTTCCTTTCATCTAGGTTTTTAAAACTCCGAGGGGTCTACGGGGGGGTCAAAATTTTTGTTATTTTTGGCCTAGGACTCACCGTTTCCGAGATATTTCAATCTAAAGCAAAAAATCGTCACTTGATAGTGGAAAGTGGAAACACGCACAAAACCAGAATAAACCAGTTTACGCTGTCCGCTACCATACACTACTACAAACGCAAAAAATTCTCCAAGCTAATTTACCTGTAGTAGTACGAGTGGGTTCGAACCCGCAACAATGAAACCTCAAGTCGGACCCGAACCCTTGATAAAAATTATGTATAGAATGAGTAATAACTAGTAATAAGTGAACAATGGATACTCATTATCATATGCTCGTAGGAAGAGACCATACCACCTATTCTCCCTCTTTTGTTCCGAGTCTGAGTATAATTTATCTATATAATGTATGTATCTAGAAATATATATATAGTATATAGTATATATATAGTATGTTAATCAGCAGTCTGGTTACCTTTGTTACTTCTTTGCCTAGTTTGGGATCAGAAAGCAGTGTGTGAGATGTTTGATTCAAACGAACACTAAGTTTCGATTCAAATCTTGTATCATAATGAGTATGAGAGAGAGTGAAAATGTTTAAATATCAATATATTCATTTTCTAAAAAAACAGGTACTTGAAGATGAAGCACCGTTAACCCAAGTTATAGAGATCCTGCCAGAATTAGTGGAGAGTGTCTACATGATGTGGGTGCTGTCTAAAGGATACAGAACTGATGAAACCATGGTGCCGCTCATGTCTAGAATTTCTTGGGCATTGTGTGATAAGCTACAAAGATTTCTAAACGTCCATAAGCTCTTTGAGTAAGTAAGAGTAAGTCATACTTTTACAGTAAGAGAGAGAGAGAGAGATCCACAGGTAGATAAGTTATTTGTCCCTATTTTGCATTCAGTTTATTGATACCGTGTTTATGCAATTACAAAGTTTCTTTTTCTTTACGATAGATTGGATACTTACGGCTGATATCAGTCCCCAAGGGGTCTGTGGGGTTTACTATCTATGAATTTCAGAACACTTACAGCTTATCATCTGATATCTCACCTACCATCTGACGGCCAACTCCAGCACAGCACGCGCTCATTGGTCAAATCAAATAAGGCGCGATTTAACCAATGAGTCTGAGTGCTGCAGTCCATCCCGGCTTCCTGTAATAAACCTTCGTTACATGAAAGCGAGAAGAAAGATTAAACTAAATAGCTCATTTGTACTAAAATTAACCTGAGATCAAAATAGACATTGTTACCTAATCTTCTAGTAAACCAAATGACGAAGTACTGGCCTTAGCTCGAGCTGGGCAGAAGATAATGCTGATGTGGCATGATTTGTACAAGGAGACTCGTCGCCAGATCGAGCTTTGCGGTAAAGGTGCTCGCTGGGAATTCGACCAACCCTATTTGTTCACGCGAACAGATTACATCGGTTCTGTCGCCAAAGACTTAGGTGATGTTGTACAGGTAAAAAGGTGACACTTTTGCTTTCATACTGTTTTAATTGTTGCTGAATGTATGTCATTATATATGTTAAACGTCAAAACGATATACGCGGTATATTTTTGTATGAAATACATTGACGTGACGTCATAACTAGCTCTTGTCAAATTATTTTTTATTTAATATAGAAGAAATAAAAACAATAGAAACATTAAATCGTCAATGGACAACAGTTTAGGCTGTAGTTGAGTTTATATTTATTTATTCAGGTGAAATGAGTTACTTTGAACCTTGAAATCTCCCTTATTATACTGTTAACCCTTGTAACTAAGATAAATACTTATTTTAAAGTAGATTTGAAGCGCACGTATACTAGATTGTATTTGATTTATTAATAGATATTTTAGATGATATTCTTTACAGGTGCTCATTGACTTTGAGCGTATTTTCGGCCTCGAATTGCAATCGATTATAAGCGATCCAACTCAAATAGACGATGTGCGCAAGCGCGTCAAAAACCTCGTATACCCAATACGAACGATTGACTTCAGCGTTTTCAATTTCGATAACAAAGAGAACTGGGATGTTATTATGGGTGATTTTTGGCGTGAAGTTAAATATCTAGAAGCAGAAGCAACTAATTATATAAATGCTAGCTTTGGTAATCTAAGGTAAATAACCCCTTTTTAATTAATAGAATGTGTTCTATCCTAAAATGGCAACTCTTGCACTAGGAGTGATTCTTGTACAGCGGCTTTAGTATTACACAATGGACACAAAGAACACCTAAATCCTTGATAACCATTTGTTATCCATCAGCATATTACAGTCGAGTCCTGGAGATGGATCTCTCTCGGTTTTGCTAACTCCCTTATCCAATCTGAGTTGTCCCACTTCCCAGCATATTCCCATGCTTACTCTATGAGCTATGTGGGGATATTATTTATTTTTTATATGACCTCTTTCGAAGTTTATCCTTAAAGAAACTCCAAGCTCCTTTTATAACCGCTACGCGATTTTAAGCTCGTGGATTAACCACAATAGTAGTGTCCAAGTTTCGGCAACTTTTGTTGGCAACTATTTTTGGATTTTACAAAATCGAATAAACTTAATCACCCAAAGCTTTGTCGTGGCGTAATGAAGAGGCCAGCCACCACTTTAACCATAGTGCCATTCATATAGTAAAATTATGTCAAATTATTATTATTATGTTAAAATTATCATCATCAACAGCCTTTACTAGTCCACTGCTGGACATAGGCCTCTCCTTAAAAAGGAGGTTTTGGCCTACTAAAATTATGTACGAGTCTATAATGATAAACTATAATGTTTTTAAAGCTGACTTCAGTTCCCAACAGATGGCACTATCTTATGACACTAATATTCTTCCAGAAACTTTTATATAAGAGGAAGAGTTTGAAAATACTCGTATTAACGAACTAATCACTTTTTAGGTCAGCAGAAGAGGCGCTCACAGTATTATTGAAATTTCTTGAATTCGATACGCGAGATTCTATCAGGCGTCAACTGTCAACCAAGTTCGACCTTGTCATGAGACAATTCATAAAGGAGATCACCGCTGTCGATGATAAATTTACTGTTAGTGCTTGTATCTATTTAATAAGCTTATGTCACGACATTATAGAAAAAAATGATCTGAAAAGCTATTTATGAATACTTTTTAATTAGTACTAAATTCTATATTGTATTTATTAAGGTCAATTGATTAAAGTAATGTGCGGCGCCCGCATCGCGGTGCGATTGTGTCACACTGAACTTTTCACCAATCACAACGCCGAACGCCGTCACCATGACGATCTAGACCATGTGAAATAAACTCACACTAGGCCCTCTGGTCCAAAAGTAGTAGGGTCTAAATACACGTTTTCAAAACTACGTCCTTAATATGTAAAAAATCGTCCTTAACAAGTAAAAATACCACTTGCAAAGGCTTTTATTCTAATAGTAGTTTTACTGTATTATATATATTTTGGATTGACGTTTAGTACTATGTGTATGAGAGTAATACAGCCTGGTTCCATTATTCTGATATTTAAATTTTATTTTTCGTAGCGCCAACGCAAAAACCCGCCGCTACTTCGTAACCATCCACCTGTAGCTGGTGCTATTTATTGGGCTAGAGCGCTCTTCAATAGGATGAAACAACCAGTTATGAAATTTCAAAAAGTAAGTAGCTGCGATTCCTTTTTTTAAAACTAGCCATTCGCCCTATCTTCGCACGGGTGCAATGTAGATACTACTAATGTGATGTCAGTGACACCACATTAGTAGTATTACATATATACAATGTGGTGTATTATTATAGGATTATACTACAGCACATCTTTAAATGCAATATTTATAGGTCCCATCCGATCCTGATGTATGGCTCAACGGTAGTTGGGCCCCCACATTTTATACCTCTAATAGCTTGTAATGTATTCATTTTAATGGCATACTGTAAAAAGCAATTTTAATCTAAATTAAATGCTTAACGTATTTTATTGGATAAGAAATAATAATGTATTGTTGAAAATAGCTTAGCGTAATAGCGTAAAAACCCATTATTTTTGTGTAATATTCAAAAGATAAAAATGGTTACTGTAGAGTATGCTTAGGAGACAGATATATACCATTCCGGACTTTTGTAGATCTTTTTAAGATATAAAATTCCGTAGTACATTATTTTGGTCAATCTCGTAAGGTTTAGCCAGCCTTTGCAATGTAAGCGCACAAAAACATGTTTTTACAACAAATCTCGGCTTTTCTATACAAATAAATAAAATTGGAGTGTCTGTTTGTAATATTAAAGTAACCGCTTTTTACTAAATGCATGTGTATGTTTACACGGTACATATGCCAAAATATCATTTTTTACAATTTTTGTCTGTTTGTCTGTCTGTTTGTTCCGGGTAATCTCTGGAACGGCTGAACCGATTTCGACGGACTTTTTTTAGACTAGCTTCGCCCCGCGGCGTTACCCGCGGTTATAACAACAAACGCGGGTAACACCGCGGGTCTCAGCTAGTATCTAATGTAATATGCGTGTATTATACATATAAAGCTTCCTCTCAATTACTCTCTCCATTGGTAAAAGCCGCATTAAAATCCGTTGCTTAGTTTAAAAGATCTAAACGTACAACACAAAAAGAGACTTTATTTTATAATATGTTAAGATTAGTTACTTGGTCGAGTACTAGTATTTGGCATAGATATCTCTTGTAGCCTTGTCATATATATAGATGACAGTAACCATCATCTGACCAGGAGACGTAGGAAAGCCTTCTTGAAAATTATGTAGTTTTTTACAAGATGAGACTGAGTAAAGATGTTTATATCGCGATCCAGAAGCGATAATTGAGAATAGTTAGTTTTCTGACTCATATTTCCATCATCAGCTTAAATATGTTTTATTATTAATGTTAACTTAGGTGCCAGAACTTAACGACTGCGAGCAGAAGAAGGAAGCCTTCTTGCAATATAAAGCTTCATCTAAAGTTATCAAAGAGTACGAGGAGACGAAGTACAAGGAGTGGGTGCAGGGCGCCTCTGACTTTGTTGATAACATGATGAAGAAGAATGTTCTTAAAGTAGAATTTAAAAAAGAAGCTGGTACGTTCTTTTAGAAAACACTAAATACCCTTAGAAGTACAGTTGGTTCTTTACAAACTTCAATAACATTTTGTTCTTCCCTTGAATCGATGCTCACATAATATTGTTGTGTTGATATAACAAAAAAATTACTACTTTCCGATCTTGCTTTTCGCCAAATGTCATGATTCTGAATCAATGGTAAAATATAGCATTTGATTTACCGGCGAAGGACTTTCAAGGATGAAACGATTTGTTGAAAAAAAAATAGAATTACTAAAGTAACAGTTTTTTATGTTTCCTAAAGTAGCAGCTAAGATTACCTAGTTTGCGGAAGGAAGTCCAGATTTGGTCCAGCCACGTCGAAATATTCACTATTGTTTATCAAATCTCATCTCTTTCGTTACAGAGCCTATTTTATTACGCATTGTTATTTTCACCTTACACTGTAATGTAAATTGCAGAGGAAACAAAACCGCCTGCCAGAGGCATGCAGCTGACAGCGGCGGGTCGGGCGCACGTCAAAAAGAAAGCCTCCATCACATCGCTCTCTCCCATCGACATTGTTAATAAAGAAATCGCTGATAAACGACGCAGGGACAAAGCCCGTGAGTATTGGCGGACTTCTTTGCTAACTTTTATACCGTCATATTACTAACCCTTGTTTGCAGTTTCTGGTCACTGCTCAGCTCCTATGGTGGAAGCTAGTAAGAGACTGTGATCTTTCTCAATAGACGAGCTATCAATTTTTTATTCACATCACGAACTAAAACTATCAGCTAACGGAGACCAGGGCGTGTAGTCAACTAAAAAAAAAACCTGTTAAAAAAAACTAAAAGAAGCTGTCAGCTTTATTTTATTGTATTATTTTATTGTCATCGGGACTTTCTTCGTCACACTTTTGATGTTCAATCAAGTGGATGCGAATTAATTTATTGACTGATTAGTTATCTGAAGTAGATGTATTGCCTTACATACTAATTTGTGTGTGCACCACCACATTCATATATTACATATAGGTACAAATTCAATTACACTGACTAAAACTAACAATGCATAAATATTAAACTTTTACCAACAATATAATTAAGAATGATGTTCAATATACCTTTCAGTCAATGATATTTTAATTAAGATACGTTATATTCTTACTGCACGCTCAAAATATTTGTTCCGTAACCGTACATACATTTACAGTTGTTGTGCACTTTAGGAATATACAGGAAGACATTTTATGAACTTTCTCGAATTAATTAGGACCCTCGCCTTTTGTGCGTTGGTGGAGTATCTACCTCTTGTTTGTATCATTGCTTTCAGTGATGTTGATGAGAATACCCGGCCAACATTACGAGAATGTAAGATCACCTAGCTCAGTGTCTCTACTAGCTAAAGAAGGATTGGTACGTATTCACTTGTGGTAATGTTTTATTGAGAAACTCAGAGATTCGATACTTTGAAAAACGTGTAAAGTATTGCTACTAAGCTGTGCAATTTCAAAATCCAGAACATATAAATGAACACACACAATAAGAACAAAAATAATATAAATGAACATATCACAGTATGTATATAAAATATACATATATCACAGTGTTATATAGATAAATGTACAAAATGGTTGTGTTTGGGTGATCGCCTGCAAGTAGGTTACAATTATTTTTAATAAAAATGAATAAAGATGAATTCTAAAGAAATAATATATTAATAATAGATAAGACAAAAATAAACATTGAAAAAAGTATATATATCATTGAGATATTATGCGATGGTATAATAACCTTTTGTAATATTGTGTATTAATATTATAAGTAAATAATTCTTACATTACGATGTTTTGGCTTGTAGACAGACGTCACATGGCGTGACCTGACCGTACGTAAGCTAATGCAGGAGTACGATCTGGAGTTCCATCCCAATTTTGACAGAGATATATTCTTGATAATACAAGAAGCTGAACTCATGGAACAACTGGGTTAGTTGCTTTTGAAAAAATGAGAATATAATATAATTAACTTTTAAAAATATTATAATTCTAATTGCGTTGTAGAGAATTTGTAATGGATAATTAATTGTTTTTTTAAAGGTTTTGACTTACCATCAAACATTCGAGACGTAGCTATGCAGAAAGCTCGTATATATTACGAGTTAGAATCATTAACGGATGTAATAAATAAATACAATGCCAGCGCTCAAGCCCTTAGCCCTTCAGAAACACATCTTATGAAGCGCCACTTGTTGGATATGGAGAGACATATACTGCCCGGACTGACCAGGGTCACTTGGACTGCACTTGGTATTGGAGAGTATATCAAGGATATTACTAAAGGTGAGGCTTGCTGTAAAATACATAACGTTAATCGTTAAAAATTTAATAGTAGTAGATTGTTTTTTTCGTAAAAAGAACGCAATCGCAATTCGATCCTGAAGCGACACTTGCAAGAGTTTCAAATGACATAATATACTCAGAAAATAGAATGAACCATGGAAAGAGAGTAGGTGTGATAAGTGGTACGAAAATGCCGTTGTTCTGGTATATTATATAATTACTAATATAAGCTTGCGGTATTCTGATATAAATCATCATCACTGTCCACTGCTGAATTAAGGTCAAAAATATGAAAAATTAATATCCATCAGAAAGTGCCGAAAAACTTAATGATGTAATTTCAGGTGAAAACTCTTTGAGAGCTGTGTATAAACAGTTAAAAATGGTGGAGAAAGAGATCCAATTCCTCATCGATCAGCTAGAAGCTTTTGATTTATTTCCAGTTGTTCGACCCCAGAACTATATAGATCCTAAAACTCAATTGCCAGATCCGGATTGGTTGTATCCTTGTAAGGTAAGAACAGGAGTTGCAAGTTCGGAAATTAGTCTGTAATATGGACCACTAAATGCCAGTATAATAAAAAAACAATGCTCGTGTGTGGATGCTGTAAAACAATCCTCTGCAAAGTGTTATGTAATGGGGGCCTGGAGATCTACAGTACAGGCCTCGCCTTAGTTTAGACTCGAGATCTCCCACAAATTGCAAATTTCTTGACAGTTTTCCTGTCAACTGTTAAATATAAAAAACAAAATGTACATAATTTGTGGAGATGAAATAAACATTTTTATTATAATTTATTATATTAATCCTCGTTCAAACGTATAAAATGAGCAATATCTTGGATGCGAACCCATTCGGTTCCAAATTCACATTTCCTCCTAACTAAAACCACCAAAGCTTTTGCTTTTGAATTTGCTAGCGTTTATGCAGATTTCAGCAAGTAATCTACTTTACACATGATTATCATCAACAGCCACCAATAGTCATTAATAGTCCACTATAGTAAGAAACCTCATTTCTAAGGAGCGGCCTATGTCCAATAGGCCGCTCCTTAGTAATGAGGTTTTTGCCTACTATACCACGGTTTAGGGTTTGTTTCAAGTTTTCCTTCTCTTTGCAGTGCTGTTGTCCTGTTGAAGTAGTTTTGCTCCCTTAGTCGGCTCTTACGACACCGACGCAATGAATAGGGTTGGTGATGGATTAAGAATATATAATGTCATCACTTTATTCATAAACGATTTTTTTCTGTATTAACTATAATATATTTTCTTTTCTGTATCCTTAATACATATGCAAAATCTTACTCTGATGAATTGGAATAGGCAAGGCCTGAAAGCATAACCAAACACATGTTTGAAGATTCTACTGTTTTCAATAATGATTAATCAATTAGACATAACTCTCCTTTCTAAGGAGAATGTCCAGCAGTGGACTATAGAAGGCTGCTGATAATAATGAAATAATTGTTTATGATTTATTGTATTTTTTTCCAGGCTTACTTTGTGGAAATAGAGAACGAGCGTTTAGAGCGAGTGGCGAGCCTCTCTCGTATTTACGAACGCATCGGTCCAATTCTGATGAAGCTGGAGTATCTGATTTTAGGCACCAGTACTGGTCGTACAGCGGTCATGACCAGTTACTATTCGTTCTGGGAGCAGAGGATATTTAAATGTCTTGTGAAGTTAGTGTTTATTCTAATTGTCTTTACGGGAAGCATGTATATCATACATGCTTAAAGTGCATGCTTGAAGTGTTATAAAGATATCATAGCATGAATTCTAATTTTTATTAGCTGATCTGATAAGTAATTAGTAATGGTAATATTCTGAGATATATAGCACAGCATTTTCTAAACTCAAACTAAGCCTTAGTCGTGCTAATGGTTCTAGCACACTAACGCAGTACATACCTACAAAATTTGCAAATAACCATACTATTGCAAATAATTATATACACTGATCGGAATATTACAATTTGATCACAAATCGACAAAAATTTCGATCAAACAAAACATATGTTTGATCGAAATTTATAGATGCAGTTAACGTGTTTGTTATCTATTCGGCATACAATAATAAAAACAGCTTAGCGGCTGGCGGGCGGTGGACGTGCGAGGCTATTCTTTTTGTATCATGTACTTTTGTTGCAAAATGTGTACCTACTTACTGCTTTCTGAATGTAAGTAATAATGATGATCAGAAAAACTCGAATGAGTTTATGTGGCAGCATAAAGTTTTCGTACTGATTTTGTTACTAATATTGTAATAAATAAAATAACAAGACAACCACCCAAGACATATTTGTTGTCTTTCCTTATTTGTTGAACTGATATCAAATAGTATTTGTAAGACAGTAAAGTAATTCTCTTACAACAGCTTAGTGCTAGAGAATCTGCAAGATTTTCAGCAGATGCTCAGTGAAAAGATGCCGCTGTTCCAAGTGGACGCAGTGCTCGTCCCGCCAGATATCACGATGCGGCCCACGCAGGCCGAAGTGTGCAACATTCTCGGGTACAACGTCAAGCATTTCCTTAACAGGTTGGCAAAAGTTCATATTCACGAGATTGTCCTGTTTTTATATATGTTAGTTATAACTTTTAAATAAGCCATTCAATTAAAAGAAACAACCAAAGATATTAACGATAAATATGCTGGAATGTTAGTTTTATGTCTTGAGATTCGTTTCTAGTAAATATCATACTGTTGATATATCACATCAACAGCCTATACTAGTCCACTGCTGGACATAGGCCTCTCCTTAGAAAGGAGGTTTTGGCCTACTATACCACGCTGGCCAGATAGGGTTTGTTTCAAGTTTTCCTTCTCCTTGCAGTGCTGTTGTCCTGCGTAGTTTGCTCCCTTAGTCGGCTCTTACGACACCCACGGGATGAATTAGGGTGGTGACAATTTGTATTCTTAATCCGTCACCACACGGATTCCAAATTCCAGACCAAGACCAATTCCAAATATGAATATCATAATGTGGTTACTGACTGTATCTTTTATGACATTTGTGGGATGGAGAGTAGATCGAAACTGAATTTGGAACGAATTTTTATTTTGACAATTGACCTTCTTTTTGCCCACACAGTTTCATATACGTATATAGTTTAAATAATAGTAATGTCGCTAATATACATTAGATACATTTTATTAGTATGGATTAGCATAGATTTAGCAAAGATATTATTTGTCTTCAAGGATGCGCTTAACTGGATTTGATTAAAAGAACAGGTGTTTACTAATCATAGCCGAACTACGACTGTAATAAATAATTAAATAATCTAAAATTGGCGTTGATAGTGAGAACATATTTCTCTTTGTAGTGAAAGAAATAAGCATATTAGTGAAACTAAAATATATATTACCTATGGTATGTTTTAGACTCACGTCTTTCCCGCGTTGGATGAAAAGTACATGTCTACCTTGCGCTCCACAAGCGATTACCGAAGCAACTGGCAATGAGTTCTACGTGTTTTCGTACTTTGAAGACATCCTTCGTGTTACGGCTATTAACGATATCACTATACTCATACAGGACACTATCTACAGACTTACTCTTGACATCAACTCGTATATACAAAAGTAAGTTTGTAAAAATATTGATAAATCTCTTTATTCAGGTATCTTAGCCCATACAAATTGTTATACACACAAAAATTTCTAAGAGGTTAAAAAAGCTAATGTCTACTTAATTCTAATCTCTCTCTATGATGATGTGCTCTCAGACACTAAGGCCCGTATTTTAAAAGACGTCTCAAGTGTCGATTGAACTCTGATTGCCTGAAAATAGTTTTAAGTGCAGATCAAATCTTAAGTATCGATCTTGTTATAGAAAGCGTTTTAAGTTTTACTCAAGTATTGATTTGAACTTACAGTCTGTTCTCAATTACGTTTTCGCATGATTGACATTATTATTCCGCAGTACGCAGCTAATTATTTAAAAAATACATTTCTTTTACAAACATAATTTCTGTGAATTTGTATATAATATATTATTGGCGCAATGTTAACATATTAACAAGCTTGTTGTTCGTTCAAAATTAAATATAATAAATATTAAAATAAAAATGACTAGCTGTATGAATAGGCTATAACGGAGTGTTCAAGTTATTTATCAACACTTGTCATGTTGAAATGTCAAACGATGTTTTTATTTGATATTTCTGAAATTTATAATACTACACTTTTAACATAAACCAAAAAGGTTGTGGTAATTTAAACTGGTATTGTGTGTGTAAAATGTGAATTTTGGTGAATTTCATATCAATTAAAGTAAATTAAAGTGAAATTGATTATAGTATGACAAGCAATTGTTTCGTAAATAAAGTAAAGTAAATCTTTCGTAATTATTCAAAAATAAATAATCGTAAAACACATTAATTTTCCCTAAATGTTTCTAAATGTCCCTAAATGACTAGTTTCAGCTTGTCTCACGTAAACAAAGATCACAGCTGTCAAAATCTATACCTGAGTAATAATTTCGACATAGTCATCGTTCTAAAATAAGCTATCACTCACTTGAGTATGGATCGGTGAATCTCGTTTTAAGTGACGTTCAATAATAAAATCTCAACTTAAAATTAGTTTTAAGACTAGATTCACGACTGAGACACCTTTTAAAATACGGGCCTAAGACGTTCAATATAATCTCTAATTAAATCTTTGGTGTTTACCTATGAAGTTGCACAGTTTTATAACCAGCGTTTTCGGATTTAATTATCTGTGGATTGTCGTGTAATTCTAAATTCAAATAAATTTTTACGTTATTTTATGTTAATAAAATATAACATGTTATTTTAATAAAGAAAACCAAAAATGGAGCCATGGATAAACTGAAAATTCGTACATGAGTTCCTACGGGGAAATACCGCTGCGCAAACAACACGAAACATTAACGACGTGTACGGGCCTAGCACTACTTGTACAAACACGAATTTCCAAATCTAAAACGATTGATTATTGTTTCAATCGTTTTAGATCTGGAAATTTTGAGTTAAAAACGAACCTTGTGGTCGGCCAGCAACTATAGTCGATAACTGTGAATTGAAAGCGATAGTAGAAGCGGATCCAACTCAATCTACGGCTGAGATTGGTGCGGTCTTTGGAGTTAATGTCAAAACAACATTGGAACATTTGCGTCAAATCGGAACGATACAAGCTAGATAAGTGGGTGCCACACGAACTAAGCACCCATCGACGAGACTTACGCGTCGAATCACGCATAGCACTAGGGAATCGACATACAAACGAGGGAATTTTGAATCGAATTCTTACGTGCGATGAAAAGTGGATTCTGTACAATAACCGTAATCTTTCGTCTCAGTGGGTGGACCCTGTTAAGCACCTTATCAGTGCGCTAAAAAAAGATTACCCACAGAAAGATGATGGTGATTGTCTGGTAGACCAGCGCTAGAGTTGTACACCACAGCTTCTTCCCGAATGGCATAAAAGTGACGGCAAATGTCTCTTGCCAAGAATTGCAAACAATGGCGGAGAAGCTCTCAATTCAACAACCACGTCTAGTCAATCGTCTTCCCCATTGCTACAGTGAAATTAATCTCGAGAAATTTTTGCATATGTAGTGGTGTGTGTATATTGCTCAGATCTTAGAGCGCGTTTCCACTATATCGTTCTGGCCTATACAAAATTTTTTCGATATCCTAACATTACTATTTAATTTTATACTTATCCCTAGCAACACTCTGATTTTTGTTTTCAATAAAAACAAGTTTTTATTTTAAAGAAAAAGGTTTTGACTTTATAAAAAAAAGGTGTGTGTGCGATTCACACACGATAGAAGTGAAACTTCAAAGAGGAGAGACCGATATTTAAATTTTTTTTTTTTTTCCTTTCATCTAGGTTTTTAAAACTCCGGGGGATCTACGGGGGGGGTCAAAATTTTTGTTATTTTTGGCCTAGGACGCACCGTTTCCGAGATATTTCAATCTAAAGCAAAACATCGTCACTTGATAGTGGAAAGTGGAAACACGCACAAAACCAGAATAAACCAGTTTACGCTGTCCGCAGGTGCCACGTGCAGTCCGGCGTCAGTCGCTTGGTACTGTTAGAACATAAAGCACACATTTCATTCAAAAATTATAATTATTACGTTAATTGTTAAATTTTGTAGTTGTT
This sequence comes from Arctia plantaginis, assembly GCA_902825455.1. Taxonomy (NCBI): domain Eukaryota; kingdom Metazoa; phylum Arthropoda; class Insecta; order Lepidoptera; family Erebidae; genus Arctia; species Arctia plantaginis. The sequence goes on along the minus strand of CADEBD010000284.1, from coordinate 3,480,841 downwards.
GATTGTTGTTATTGTTTGTTATTATTGTTATAATATTTAATTTTGTTGAAGTGTTTAATTTGTGTGTAAGTGTTGTCACTTTATATTGTTAATTCAAAATGGCTCCAGTGTTAAAACATGGTCGAGGCAAGCCTTTGACTTCTCAAACTAAAGAAGTTTTGTACTGTTTGTACAAATATTTCGAAAATGAGTGTAATAACAACCCGAGCAGTATTATGACCCCCACTCAATTAGTTGCTAAATCAACAGGAATTTCAATAGCATCCGTCAGAAAGGTAGTATCAGAAAGCAAATGTCGTCCTTCAGATCAGGAAGTAACATTTAAATCTCCTAAAAAGAAACCGAATCGTAAACCTACAATAGTAATCGATAACTTTGATCAGCAAGTTATCAGAAGAACAATTCATGACTTCCACAACACAAATAAAGAAGTTCCCACTTTGAAAACTTTGCACGCAAAATTGAAAGAAGATATCGATTATAAAGGTTGTGTCAGCACGTTACGAAAACACGTCATGTCATTAGGTTTTAATTGGAAGCAAACAGAAGATAACCGGAAACTTCTTATGGAAAAACACGAAATTAGATACTTGCGAATTAATTATTTGATGAAAATTGCTGAATATCGTGAACAACGCCGACCAATTGTTTACACCGACGAAACATATAAACATACATCACATACCCTCTCGAAATCTTGGTCACATGGAAGCACTTCAGGTTTGAAGCAACATATATCGAAAGGCAACCGCTTAATCATTGTTCATGCCGGTGGTATGGATGGCTTTATACCAAATGCATTGCTTATGTTTAAAGCCAACCAAAAAAGTGGAGATTACCACGACAATATGAACTATGACAACTATTCAAGGTGAATTCAAACTCAATTAATACCCAACTTACAACCAAATAGTGTTGTTGTTGTTGACAACGCACCATATCATAACTCAATACAAAATCCTGCACCGAATAGTAATTCTAGAAAACAGCAAATGATTGACTGGCTGATATTGCGAAACATTGAGCATTCATCCACGTTTCTTAAGCCTCAATTATATGAACTGATTCTGCAAAACAAGGCGAGATTTGTAGAGTACAAGATAGACGAAATATTATGACAGCATGGTCATACTGTGCTGCGTTTACCACCATACCATCCGGAGTTTAATCCTATAGAAAATATATGGGGGATAGTGAAAACATATGTCGCAAAAAAGAATGTCGCAATGAATATGAAGGTTATAATGTCATTAGCTGAAGAAAAAAAAAGAAGAAAAAGAAAGAAGAAGAGAGAAGGAAAACTTGACACAAACCCTGTACCAACCCGTCTGGCCAGCGTGGTATAGTAGGCCAAGCCCTCCTTTCTAAGGAGAGGGCCTATGTCCAGCAGTGGACTATTAAAGGCTGTTGATGATGAAGAAAAAATGAACGCCATAACTGTAGAGGAATGGAGAAAAGTTTGTCTGCATGCTATTGAGGAGGAAAACAAATATCAGGGTAGAGACGCAGCTTTAGACACAATATCAGAACGAATCATAATAATTTTAATAATTCATCTGATGAAAGCGAGGATGGGGATGATTGTGATATGCCTGGGGTTGATGAAATATTAGAATAAAACATTTATGGCCGGAGAACACCTAATTCATACACGTTTTCACTGAAGTGAAAACCGGCATTCACTGCTTGTAATGTTTGGAACTGGCTTGTCTGCCTCATACAGTTCCATAGATTACAATGCAGTGGATACACATTTTCACGTCCGTATTAGTACGTAGTGCGTATGCGTAGACGTGTACGCATTTGGTGTGCTCCAGCCACAAACGTACATTACCTTTAAAAAAATAAAAACTAAAAATAAAATGTTGTTTTTTTTTTATTTGCTGACCATACACTACTACAAACGCAAAAATTTCTCCAAGCTAATTTACCTGTACTCGACGACAACGCGCAAGCTCACTCTTTACGACAGACCATTGCAAAGCTACAAGAGTTACAGCTGGAAGCTCTCCATCACCCAACGTTAGATCGATTTTCGGCTTCTCGCATTCAGCTCCTGCCAGCCATCTTGCGCAGATCGTCGTCGCTTCAACTGGCCTGTGGGCGTCCTACATTTCGTTAGCTCCAACAGATTTCTACTTTTTTAAATTTAGTCAATTTTTCAAGTGGGAAAAATATCAACACCAGAGAGGCAGTTCAAAATGCCTCCCGTCCATCAGACTTCTACAGTACAGGGATAATCAAACTGCCATCAAAATTAAAAAACTTTATTGATAATCTGGGCCAGTAATTTGATTGGCTAAAATAAAAATAATGCTAAAGTTTCCTTTTTTTTTAATTTTCATACAAATTTCTAATTTCAACGGTAAAGACTTAATATATTGTCCGTTGCATTCTTGTAAGAAAATAAATTCGATCTTTATCTCTATAGATCTCTTCAAAAACTACAAATTTACAGGACATTATTCTAGTCTCAAAAATTTAGGTCTAAAACATTTCTTAAATTTTACCGATTATAGCTTCTAATTTCTTTATATGATAAATTTTCAGATGGCTGAAATACCAACACCTCTGGGCCTTCGACAAAAACCTATCCTGTGAAAAATATATCCAAAAATATGAGCAAATATTTAAATATGACGAAAAGTTTTTCTTTTTCGAAGACATAATAAGTGATTTGGACAAGCACGTCAAATTCGTAGATGTTGGTGCTATAAGAGTAAACCTCAGGCCTATTATACAACAAATTCAGGAGCATGCGCAGGAGTGGAAAAATATACTAGGACGTTGTATACTGGTTAAAACTAGAATGAATATGCACGAGTTGAAAAATCAAGTTGAGGTGGGTGGTCAGGGTTTGACTGCTGTGCTGAGGTCTCGGGTTCGATTCCCGCTCAAGTCAAACATTTGTGTGCATGAACTTTTAATGTTTGATTTGGTCTGGGTGTTTCTATGTATAATAAGTATGTATTTACAAAAATACACATACATATTATACATATTAAAAGTATATATGTATTTTTATCAGTTGTCTAGTACCCATAGTACAAGCTCTGCTTAGTTTGCGACTAGATGGCGTTGTGTGAATGTGGTAGAATATTATTATTTATTATTTTATTATTTCAAAAATATAAATATATACCTAATATCTTATCCAGTCGCTACGTGCAACAGTTAACCTGAACATCAAAGGGCTTGAAGACTTCAAACTTGTGATGGCAACCATCACTCAAGTCCAACAACTGGTTATCACTGCTGAGGTCAAGTACCGCAATATGCAGGAGTTGTTCCACATGCTCAGACAGCACGGCATCGAGGTATTCTATTATATTCCACGGATTTTGTTAATTATTTAGGTATTCCTTGAGGCCGGTACTTTATTCTGGATGCAAGGAGTACTTTGAGTAAAAAGAGTAGGTACTATTATACCATTCTCTTTAGCCCAGTTATTATGTGCGTCATATTTCATAATTATTGGTAAAGGGAACTGGTACAAGAGAAAAGGAAGACCAAAACAAAGGTGTATGGGACTGTAAGTGAGGATATGGCTAAGAAGGGAGTAAACAGTGAGTTGACGAATGATAGAGTAGAATGGAAGAATCATACTTATTGCGCCGACGCCGACCGCAGAAAGTTCCTCCGGTATGGATAGGAGACCAGATAATTATGGTGGGGAGGTTCAAGTACCTTGGTCACATACTAACGTCAGACATGAGACATAGACCGCCAGCTTCGAGCGATTTTAGTCGTTTCCAATATGATAGCAAGGAGATTTTTTTGTGCCGATGTACGGACTAAAGTACACCTGTTCAGAATTTCTACACTTGTCAACTTTGGACTGCAAATACGAAGAGGTCTTTGGATGACATTCGTGTTCAGTACAATAATATTTACTATAGGCACCTTATGGGGCTAGCACCTTACTGAAGCGCCTCCACAATGTTTGCAGAGGCAAGACTGAACACGTTTAATGCCATTCAAAGAAGCCGAATCGCAGCTTTCATGGTCCGGGTTGGTCCGTGTAGGAACAGTATAATTAAGAAACTTGCTGACAGTGTGTGTGTAACAGTTCCATGTTTATAAAATGGTTACAAATAGCTACATAGATAATTGTAACTAAAGTTGATGTTAAAGAAACATGTTAAATTGTGAATATTGTAAACAATGTTATATGGAAGCTATACGTAAAAAAAAATTATTATTATAATTATAAAACCACAGAATGTCATGCGTAAGTTTAGTGCAAAAGACTCGGCTACACCTAACAAAAGAAGCCACTGCAATGCTTTTTGCACCACGCTTTCTAATATTTCCTTTGTCCAGGTTGAAGACGAAGACCTGGTATTCGTAGCAGGTCTCCAAACTTCCTGGGGTGATTTGCAACAGACTTGTCTCTTCCGCGGGAACACGTTAGAGGACACCAAAGAAAAATTCTCCCAGTTGAACGTTGTAGAGATAGCAGCCTTTTTAAAAGAGTTAGATGACTTTGTAGAAAAGTTTGACACTGAGGGTCCTGCGACAGTCGGTGAAGAAATGGATAGAGGCTCACTGCTTATGGAGGTATGTTTATTTAATTTGACAACAAAACATAACAACGACATCAAAAAAAGATACAGGCGGATGGATGGTATTTAATTATTGGCAATAGCAAGATATAAATAAAATTCAGTTTGTCCGCGTGTTTTTTTAGGCTACAATCAAGCGAGCGCATCTGAAATGATATCTGATTACTTAATTTTCGTAAAAATGTAAATGTACACATAATTTGTATTTTAGGAATACAGCAAATACTTTGATGAATTTGAGGCGAGAAAGAAGATACTTCAGGCAGCTGAACAGTTATTCGATAACCCACTGGCAGACTTCTCGAATTTCAATCGCGCAAAGACAGATATGCTTGCAATGGAGCAAGTGTACAAAATATATAAAGCCCAGAAGAACGCGAGACAGCTGTGGGCCAAGACTCTGTGGGTTAATCTAAACCCTCAAGCGCTCGTGGACGGTATTGAGCAATTTTTCAAAGAATACAGGTAACAAAAAATTTGAACCTGTTGAATTTCGTACCAGTTTGTATTTTTTTTTACTATTGTAATACTTATTACCTACACACATTTATGAGAAGGGTACTTAACTCGGTAGTAAAGCATAGTACACAAACCATACTAGCACTGTCCTGCCCATACAAAAAGTACTGATCAGTCACAAACGAGCTTCTTGCAAATAGACATAAAATGAAAAATAATGAAAAATGTAAATGATAATGAACAAATAATAAATAAATTTAAGTAAAATATTTCATGTATTTTTTGTGTGGACACATTTATTATCGCGATCGTGGTATTCTAGTTATAATTTTACCATTTTTTTTTTTATGAAACCTCATACTCAAATTACTATATCCATGACTCATGTTTTCTCTGACTTATTTGTATTCATCATCATCATCATCATCAGCCTATCGCAGTCGACTGTTGGACATAGGCCTCTCCCATTGCACGCCACTTAGATCGATATATTATATCGATATTTGTATTGGCTTTTAGAAAATTGCCCAAAGCTGTTCGTCTCAGCCCGACTGGTCTTATGCTTGACACTAAAATGAAGCAGTTCAAGAACGTTGTGCCCCTTATGGTGTCGCTTAAAAACGAAGCTATGCGAGAGCGACATTGGAAGGAGCTGATGGCAAAAACCGGTGAGTAATGTGGAGACCACCATTAACAAGATTCATGGTACGCAACGTGTTAAGTTTTCACACCATGAGTAGTTAACGTTGAGAATACTTCAATATTTAGGGAACTATTATAAATTTAAAGAAAATATTAACTCATTGCATCAATCTCTGTGAAGATTATTTCTCATATTGACTTTTTAAATATACATATAAAATTGGATAAGTATTCTTAAAAATGGAATTTAAAACGATTTTATTTATCTATAAACTCGTGTTATTTCCTTGTATAAAATACACACCTATATGTATATCACATACCTCATGCTGTGTTAATTCGCAATTGCAGCGTGGTGTTCAGTACCAGAGATTATTTTCTAAACTTTGTATTTTTTGTTTTAATAGGTCAGGACTTCGACATGTCACCAGAACGGTTCACATTGGAAAATATGTTCGCCATGGAATTGCACAAGTATCAAGATATAGCTGAAAATATTGTTAATTTTGCCATAAAAGTAAGTAAAGTAAAATATGGGTACGTTAAATTTAAAGCGAAGAAAAATCACGCAGTTTTTGGTACGAGACGGTGTTCTTTAAAAGAATCTTCCATATGTTGCGATGTCTCAAATACTTCAAGACGTCTACATCTGTCAACAACATACATGTCTATATTCAATGAATGATATTTCTCACTTGCAGGAGCTAGCAATAGAACGTGGCGTGAAGGATGTACAGGATGCATGGGAAAATATAAACTTCAGCGTGTCACGTCACTTCAATCGTGGTGAAGACCGCGGTTATACTCTCAACCCGTGTGATGAAATCACTGTTAAATTAGACGACGACGCCATGACGTTGCAGAGCATGGCCGCCTCACAGTAACTAACATCTCTCTCTTTCTCTCTCTTGTGAATTCTAAATGAGCAGTGAGCAGTAGCAACTACTGAGCAGAGTCTATTCGGCTAAACTAGTTTAATAGTTTATTCAGGGAACTTTCGATGATATATGGCATAGAGAAATATTCTCATAGTTTATATGCGAACATTTTATAAGCCATCATAAAAACAAAAATAATAAAGAACATAATAATAAAGGTCATATCGTAACTGTCCATGTAAATATTATGTTCTAATACTTTAAATTGAAAATGAGACTTTAATTTTCAAGCAACTGTCACCGGAACCCAAATCCCCCCTCACGCTGACTCAAGCGGGAGGGACTCCAAGGGCAGCAACGCACTTGTGACTTTTGAGTTGCAGGTGTACATGGGCGGCGGTAGTTGCTTACCAACAGGTGACCCGTCTGCTGGTTTGCCCCCTTAAACCATAAAAAAACTAGTAATTCCCTGCAGTTTCACTTGCATATTTAGTCACAACTCTGCTCTTGATCTGTGTTAGGTTTCATGCACTGAATGAAAAAAGCATTCATATTTTTTTTTCTCTTTTTCTAAACTATTTTAGTACTTATTCTGCTATTCAAGGCAGAGACAAATCAAAGATCAAACACAAGGAAAATCGGTCCAGCCGTTTTTGAGTTACGAAGGGTGTAACTAACACGTTTTTGTTTTATTCATGATCACTTGATGATTGATAGTTCTATATGTCACTTTGTTTTCCTACCTTAAGTGAGTACTTTTATTTCAGGTTTATTGGTCCATTCCTTTCTGTGGTGAACAAATGGGAAAAGACATTATCTTTAATGTCAGAAGTAATTGAAGAGTGGATGGCAACTCAACGCAAGTGGCTTTACTTAGAAGGCATTTTCGTGGGAGGTGACATTCGCGTTCAGTTGCCCGACGAGGCTAAGAAATTTGATGACATTGACAGAAACTTTAGAAAGGTTAGTCGGTTTATTATTTTATTATAGAGTTTTTTTAAAACAATATACTTAAAATACTGTCATATTATTGCTACAGCGACTTCGACGATTTCTATTGAACCTAGTTTACATGCGTCCTTTCAATTGTGTATTATACTTGCAGCAGCTTTTTGATACGTCCGCCATTGTATGATCTACCATTCTATGATGTGTCCTTCAACTTTTTAAAGCCAGGTGTGCAATTCTGGGAAGCCCAGCTAACTTTGACTGCACGGAAGGCGTAATGGTTTAAGCGGTCACCTCGCCGTCTTCCTACTGCGCTGAGTATTGTGGGTTCGATCCTCACATGGGGCAACACTGTGTGATCCACAAAAATCCATGTTCTGAGTCTGGGTGTTCTTTGTGTCCGTTCAATGCATGTTTGTAAAGTCCCCCGCGAAACAGGATTTATTCCTAGTGCGGCAGATGTGAAAAAGAAAATACTCATTTCGGACCCCAAGGGGGTTACCGTTCGAAAAGTTCTTCTTATTAAATTTAATTTTTTAGATTATGCTGGACACTGCGAAGAGACTTAACGCTGTTGATTGCTGCACTATGCCGGGTAGATTGGAGGAATTCATCAACCTAGGAATTGGACTGCAGAAGTAAGTTTCTTATACTTTATCAATCTTTTTATTTATTTAAAAATCGTTTAAAATATAGTTTTGTTTAGGGTACAACGATTATTTATTTTTCTCTTTCTTGAATATTAAGTCATTTAAAAAGTGAATAATATTGTTGTTCACAATGTCAAGCCATGTTAAAAAGTAAGCAACGTGATAAACCAATAGTTCCAATCAAAGAGCGTAGTAAAATCTTAGCATCAATAAATTTTTGTGTACCTAAATTTATTATTCCCCAGGCATTGAAACTGATTAATTAGTATCATGTTTCGTGTCATATTTATAGTTTAAAAAGTGTCTACATTTCAGTTCTGTACTCCTGTTTAGAATTCTGTGTTCGTCAGTAGAGTTTAAGAATATACAATACTACAATACTACATACTATATACATATTACAATCCTACAATACTACTATTTTATTATTATGCAGATGTCAGAAATCTCTCAACGACTATTTGGACTCTAAGAGGCGCATATTTCCACGTTTCTTCTTTATTTCGACTGATGAGCTATTGTCCATCCTTGGCAGTAGCGAATGCTCTTGTGTGCAAGAGCACATGATCAAAGTAAGTACGGATCCATTTAAATTTTCTTTATCGACGACGTAAGACATTGATGCGCTGACCAGTTGACGTTAAATTTTCTGTAGCAAAGACCAATTTCCATCTGATACTACTTAGCACAATAGTCCTTCACCTTCACCTTGTTGAAGTGTTCCGCATGTATATGCCTAGTATAATGTTTGTGCGTTCTTAATAAATAAATAAGTATAGTAATACTAGCCGACCCGGCAAATGTTCTACCTGGCAGCGATTCCCAAACTATTTCTGGTAAGTTCCCCGTATGTAAAAAGAACTGATACCGCATTGTTGTACTATTTAAAAACACAACAAGTATTGACTTGATGAACAACAATGATACTTCCTACTTAAATATTTGGACTAGTTGGTACATGTAACACAACTGATATAGTATCTTGAAAGTTTCAAATAAGAACTTTTATTAATTAATAGGGGTCGATTTTTAGACCTCGACGACCCCAAAACCAGTTTTCGATCCCAAGGGGTCGATATCGATTACTTTGGAAATCCCTGTTCTACCGTATAAATTTATGTTCATTTAAAAATACTAAAATGGCGATTGAAAAATGTAGGAGGGTGAAAAATACTTAAAATCGACCACAAAAGTACTCATTTTTTTTAATGCTTCAAGGGTGGTTAACTTGTGAGCAGGTAGAAGACGATTAAATTATACATTATGTATTTTTAGATGTTCGACAATATTCGTGCTTTAGAATTGTATGTTGATCATACAAATCGTCCAGTCGCATCCAAAATGATATCAGCTGAAAATGAGGTATGTGAGAATTATAAATATATGTTTTCTAAAATGCAACGAGCTCTCTTATCATTTATGTAATATTTGTAACGTTGCCCTACGCATAGGGAACACAATGTCGTCGTTGTTAATATGGCGATTAAACCTCAGTATGTAAAAGTAGAGGCTTATAGAAATCGTGTTTTGTTAATTTTTATTCAGGTCAAAGTAAAAGTAGTAAAAGTCAATAACATAATGAAAGATTTCAAAAGTTCTGAAGGTTAATAGATCTTGTGTTTTTCTACCAGATAATGGACTTTCGCACCGTAGTATACACAGAAGGTCGCGTAGAAGACTGGATGAACCTTGTGCTTAATGAAATGCGTAGTTCCAACAGGTTTTTGTCCAAGAAGGCTATATTCTATTACGGAAGAAACTGGAAAGTACCCAGGTTTGGATTTTATTTGTTTCAATTACAGTAGACACAGTCATCAAAGTAAAAGGCCAAAAAAAATACAATTGATGTTTAAGAATGTACTACAATTTCAATTTGAGCTAAAATAAAAATCAATAAAAGTTATTGTATTGGTGATTTATAGTCATATTTAGGTAGCCAATCCACACGATTTGCAAAAGATACATAATTATACAGAAATCATTTATAATCATTTTTTATTCTGAAACTATACGTTATTAAGTTTTAATTTATTAGTATCCACACTTACTACAATCATTACAGGTAAATCCTAATGTGATAGTATAACTATTACAAAAATACTTGTTTTACATAATTACAAAGACTGCTTCTTATATTATGTTGTCTTTGTGAACTCACTCAGTGAACAGCTAAATAAGTTAATATCTGTAGCTACGAGGTTCCAGTTATGTAATAAATAAAATTTTATATGATTTTATTTGTCGTTAGAACTGATTGGATATTGGAATACCAAGGCATGGTGTGCTTAGTTGCTAATGGTGTATGGTGGACGGCAGAAACTGAAGAGACTTTTAAACGTATTAAAAAAGGCAATAAGAGGGCCATGAAAGAACATTTGGCGCAACAAAATGAACAACTGGACGGACTTGTAGTAAAAGTTAGGCTGGGTAAGTTCATTCTTGAATATTGTTAAACCTGTAAGCGAGTGGTTGCCTAGTACTTTTCTATAATTTACAATTACCCGTAGATATTGATCAGAGTTCCCCAAGTAAATCTATCTATATGATGTTACATACCTATATACAGAGTTTTATAGAAAGCCACGATCATATTTAAAGTCGTGTAGTCGAGTAGAGCTTGAATAAAACTGTGGAGATGTTATCCTATCATCATCGTCATCATTTCCTTATTATGCTGCTCTTTTTTCTATTCTATTTTTATTCTGCACAATATGTACTTTATAGGGAATTTTTGGAACAAAGTTTCTTATCGCGCGTTACATGCTCTGAGTGGATGGGAACGCGATCGAAGAATGTGTAATAAGACTTTTTTTCCGACACTTTGATTAACGTCAAAGTATCGGAAAAAAGATTAACCGAAAGGTGAAAAGAACTTTGTTCCGACCGGAGGTCCATGGACCTCTCACGCCGTTTCCGCAGGTTCCTTTATGTTTTGAAAGTCTCTGATAAGAAACCATACTATAACCACTGCAGCTCCTATAGTAGACCTTATTTATAGGCAACACTTAAAAAATGGCAACACATGTTTCTGTTGTCAAAACATATTTATAAAAAAGGTACATACCGGTCTGCTTTTTTTTCTTAAGTGAAGGAATGTCGATAGCGTAGATGCTGAGCGGTTGTTTATTCGAAAGCTTTTAAAGTTTTAAAGCAAGCACCTTTAAGTGGAACCAACAAGTACCTATACTAGTTAAAATCTGTAATACAAGTATTCCTCCTCTGCAATACAGACTTATCGCCAAACGATCGTCTAAAATTCCGGACTATAACGACTATTGACGTGCACGCCCGCGATATCATCGAGGGGTTCGTGCGAGACAACGTGACTGAGGCGAGTGAGTTCGAGTGGGAGAGTCAGCTCAGGTTTTATTGGCTTAAAAAGGACGACAACCTGTGGTGTCGACAATGTACAGGTGCAAAAAGTCTTTATAAGTTTTTCTCTAGATTAACTTAACGAAAGTAACAATTATTTTTCATTATACGGATCAATTGACTGCACGGATGGCGTGGAGGTTTAAGCGGTCACCTCGTCGCTTCCTACTGTCAGCACTATTCTTGGTTCGATCCCCGCATGGGACAACACTGTGTGATTCACACATTTTGTTTTGTGTCCGTTTTATGTATGTTTGTAAAGTCCCCGCAACACAGGATATATTCCTAACGCGGGAGTTGTATATTAAAAACAATGCATTGGTAGGTAAGAAGCAAAGCAGTTTTGTATCAAAATCTGTTTATCTTGTATTGTTCAATATTCTTTCTTAAACGCATACTATGTCGATCACATACAATGTTACTTTTATTCCATGTACTTTACTCATATGAATATAATTAAATGAAAGACATTATACGATAGATATAGAAACTAAATTAAAATTTTGTAGGAATATTTGAATACGGTTACGAATACATGGGCTTGAACGGGCGCTTGGTGATCACTCCGCTTACTGACCGTATCTACCTCACCATCACACAAGCGCTTACCATGCAGTTGGGAGGAGCACCCGCTGGTAAATATACTCTACCTCCTTCAAATTATGAACTCTTCTCAAAATGTGGACCAATGTCCAATACGTCCGAATTACGTATATTTCACTTAATGCGATCAATAAATGCATATTCAATTACATGTATAGACTGTGTTACTTTGAAAATATGACACTTTATTGTAGTTATGTTATATTTTTATCTTCAATAAATGATTATTTTTATAATTCACATTCTGCACCCGATGAAATTATTAAATGATCAGAGGATGACTGGTAGAATAACACGTTAATTGGATTGATGTTGCATAAGAGCCAAAGACATTCGTAAACAATTTATAAGAAAAATGCTCCAGATTTAAAGAAGCTACTGTGCCTATTACTAATTTTCATATTAATAAATTATTATATTATTTTCATTTTGACTGCCTCGGTGGCGCAGTGGTAGCATTTGCGACTGCTGTAAGATGCCCGGGTCGGACCAAATGTATGCTCTGCAAATATTTGTTTCGGGGTTTCGGTGTTCTCTATGTATTTACAAAAAAAAAGTATAAAAGTATTCTATCAGTCAATCTAGCTTTCATAGAACCAAACTATGCTTAGTTTTAAACTAGTTGGCGTTGTGTTTTAGATGTCCAAAATATTATAACTTTTATTATTATTATTACTATAAGTGAGAAGGAAAAACGTTCGAAGTATGGTATTCTCGAGTATTCGTATCCCATAATCCCTTTATGTCTTACTAAAAAGTCTAAAGATGTTGTCTTTGTTTGAATTAAATTGATCTAGAAAGCAATGTTTTTTTTGTCCTTAATTGTACTGTTTAGGTCCCGCTGGAACTGGCAAAACTGAAACAACCAAAGATCTGGCTAAATGTCTTGGACTCCTGTGTGTTGTTACAAACTGTGGGGAGGGTATGGATTTCCGCGCGGTTGGACAAATTCTGGCTGGTCTGTGTCAATGCGGGGCGTGGGGTTGCTTTGACGAGTTCAATAGGATTGACGTCTCTGTGTTATCCGTCATATCCACTCAGCTGCAGTGTATAAGAAGTGCATTGCTTATGAAACTCAAAAGGTTCACAGTAAGTGTCATGAACTGTCTTGATTTAAATTTTATGGTATGACATAGTACTGAAGTTATCGCAACATATGCATTATTACTGCCAAGCTGGTGCAGTGGTAGCGTATGCGACTGCTGTGCTGAGGTCTTGGGTTCGATTCCCGGGTCGCAGCAAATATTTGTATGATCTGAAAATATTTGTTTCGCTGTTTGGATGTTTTCTATGTATAATATGTATGTATTTACAAAAGTATTCTATAAGACAATCTAGTTTTCATAGTACAATCTCTGCTTAGTTTGAAACTAGATGGCGTTATGTGTCAGATGTTCCAAATATTATTATTATAAACAGAGATGTCAAATATACTCTTATTTATAAAACCACTATACTAGTATGCTTATTATACATAAAAATATCAAAAACACCAATATTAACAACTCTCATAATCTAATAATAATATTTAATACAAAAACACAAATACTTAACACTCGTATGTTATTCTTGTTAAATATATTTTCTTATCAGTTTGAAGGTCAAGAAATAGCAATGGATTCAAAAGTGGGCATTTTTATACTTAACACTCGTATGTTATTCTTATTAAATGGCGACCGAATGGCGTAGTGGTTTGTGTAACGGACTGCTATTCCAAAGGTCGCGGGTTCGATTCCCGCTCAAGTCAAACATTTGTGTGCATGAACATTTAATGTTTGATTTGGTCTGGGTGTTTCTATGTATAATAAGTATGTATTTACAAAAAAAAAAAGTATATATGTATATATATCAGTTGTCTAGTACCCATAGTACAAGCTCTGCTTAGTTTGGGACTAGATGGCGTTGTGTGAATGTGGTACAATATTAAAAAAAAGAAAAAAATATATATATATTTTCTGATCAGTTTGAAGGTCAAGAAATAGCAATGGATTCAAAAGTGGGCATTTTTATACTTAAAACTCGTATGTTATTCTTATTAAATATATTTTCTTATCAGTTTGAAGGTCAAGAAATAGCAATGGATTCAAAAGTGGGCATTTTTATCACAATGAATCCAGGTTATGCTGGACGTACGGAACTTCCAGAATCTGTAAAAGCTCTGTTCAGACCTGTCATGTGTATACTGCCAGATCTTGAAATGATCTGTCAGATCTCACTATTCTCGGATGGATTCCTAACGGCCAAGGTAAAGGCATATCATTCAATTTCGCTTTTCAAGATACTGTAATTTGATTCCAAATATTTTTTGAATCGAGACCTGCCATTGTTCTTTGTACAAGACAAAATCTGTCGGGTCAGTTAGTATGTAATAATACCCTATGACGCCATAGTCAAATCATGTAAAAAGTCACTTCACTTTTTAATAATCAAAAATTCAAGAACCCTTTTACAACGATATAAAAAGAAAACATGAAATTATAAGACCCTAAAATTAGGTCAAAATAAGTTCAGTGACAATTAAATTTTAATAATATCTTCTTCTAATATCTTTCTGTTTTTCCAGGTATTAGCCAAGAAAATGACAGTGCTGTACAAAGTGGCTCGAGAACAACTATCGAAGCAATCTCATTACGATTGGGGATTACGTGCTCTTACTGCAGTACTGCGTATGGCCGGCAAGCTGCGCCGAGACTCGCCTGGCCTTAGTGAGATTATGGTGCTGATGCGGGCGCTTCGGTTAGCAGATTTCGATATTCTTCTTCAGAGCTGATAAACATATTTAAATAAATACATATTATATATAAATTACACCGAAACACACCGAAACACAATTACAAATAATAGTGTTCATCATACAATTATTAGTTATTAGCCAGATAAATCAATTGTGTATGACTTAAGCCAGTGTTGTGCCAAGATTTTGGTTTTTGTTAATCCAAAAAATAAAATGAGTATGCTTCGGATGTTACTATTATTTATTATTTTTCAGGGACATGAACCATCCTAAGTTTGTGTTCGAGGACGTGCCCCTCTTCTTGGGTTTGATCAAGGACCTGTTCCCTGGGCTAGAGTGCCCACGTGTTGGGTACCCATCTTTTAATACCGCTGTAGAGGAAGTACTCGTAAATGATGGATATATTGTTCTAGCTCATCAGGTGGGTCTTTGTGAACCTAAGCTGTAGCGGGTGAAAAGCACAGACCTATGCGATCTTTAAACCTAGTATTAACGTTTGTAACCTTTGTATGTATTTATTATTTATGTGGATATATGTATGTATTGGTATGTATATTGTGAGCGTATTTAGTATGTTTATTTTTATATATTTTAATACTATAAAGTACACCACAGACTACCCTAAATCGTATTTGGCAATATCCGTATAAAGGTTGTCTGTAAGAGATCGCCGTGTGCGATAAGACCGCCTATTGTAATACCACATGTAGATGTCCATCCATGTCTGTACAATATATGCTGTAGCGGTGTACAATAAAGATGTATAAATAAATAAATAAATAAATAATTATTGAGCTGAAAGTATTCATGGATGGCTCGTTTGCTTCATATCTGAAAAAATCAAGAAATTATGCTTAGATTGTCTGAGCATTATTGACCTATGTTGTTATCGTGTAAAGGGTACAGTTTGGTTAGCGTAGTATTCGAAATGAAGTTTCATTTCCTTGCAAGGAAGCAACACTCCACCCATTTTGTCCTAACTGCCACTATAAATAGCAACTGATTACGAGAAATAATACCTCCGTAAAAATTATTAATCTACCTATACTAATGTAATGAGTTTATTATAATAAATACAGTAATTTCATGTAAAAGGTACAATGGATTTAACGTGCGGAGACAATAATTTCTTAGTAGAAAAACATCGAGCATTTTAATATGGAATTGCTTGATAATGTTATTTGCCCCTATTTATTTATGAGAATAAAATGTTTTTTTTTTCGTGCGGAAATCCCCTCGGATACCACCTGTCGGTGGCATGTCGGACTCGAACCGACTAAAACCGCACGCCTTCGCCGGGTACTAATAGCCGGGGAACCAGGTATACCCTAGAAAGGAAGGCCCTGGTGCCCCGACATACCTCGGGTCATCTACAGACGAGTAGACGACCCCCGCCCCGTGTGGGAACCCCATGTTCCCTGTGCTCCCTGGAAGCGAGCGCGCTTCGCAACGCGCTCGCCGCCACCCCGGCCTGCTTCTGCTAGGGTGACAGATGGCCTCACCTGTCACCCCCAGGCCTGCGCTTATGGAGGACGGAGGTCGTTCTGCGACCTCCGGCGCCTGAGTCGCCTGCGCTGCCTGGCCCGTGCCCGGGCCTGGCGGGCCGGGAGAGTTCTAAACCTCTCCCGGTCCCGCTCCGCCGTCTCCTTCGCGAGCATAACTTGCTCGCAGAAGGAGAAGCTTTTTACGCCTGGACCTTTAAGCGGTTGGTGCACTGACTCTGAAAGTATGCTTTTACACAGGCATCTTTGTTATTGTTATAATGTTGTTATTATTCAACAGGTGGACAAAATAGTTCAATTATACGAAACGATGATGACTCGCCACTGCACCATGCTGGTGGGGCCTACGGGCGGCGGCAAGACAGTCATCCTACAGACGCTGGTCAAGGCTCAGACAAATATGGGACTGCCGACAAAACTCACGATTATAAATCCTAAGGTACGTTTAACCAGTACCCATCGTTTTGGTTGCGACCTCATCTCAGATTGACTGCACGGATGGCGTAGTGATTTAAGTGGTCGCCATGCCGCTTCCTACTACGCTGAGTGTTGAAGGTTCGATCCCCACATGGGACGACACTTTGTGTGATCCACAAATTGTCGTTCTAAGTCTGGATGTTCTTTATGTCCCTAGCATGTATGTTTTGCAAAATCCTCGCGACACAGGATATATTCCTAGTGCGGGAGCTGTAATAAAAAAATTCAAGTTTAAGGGTACTTTGAATCGGATTAAAAGATCTCATTTGAAAGTCACCCCAACATCTCGGGTGACTGGTACTGACAAAGATTGTTGATATTTCGGATCAATAAAGTGGAAAATAATTAAGACTCAAAAATGCACGTAATGCGTTTATTGGATTTCAAACAAAAAGGAGTGAAAATAAAAAATATTGCCAACATTGAAATTTGCTCAAAAAGCAAATAAAATTCGCTCTCAAATTAATACCGTCACTTATTTAGGTAATACCGTCTGTTGCTGTAGAACTAGACGACATGCATAGTGATTTCTTATCTTCACTAACCCGTATATATATATAGGATAAGAACGTCTTATGTGACCATCCGCTCAGTTACAGCTGCCTATTACCGTACATTTGTAACACCTCCTTGACTCATCAAAATTCTTACAACTTTTTTGGTCGATTGATAGTGATCCTGATCTATATTTTCTTTTAATACAGGCATGCTCAGTCGTCGAATTATATGGGATTTTGGACCCTGTAACCAGGGATTGGACTGATGGGCTTTACTCAAAGATATTTCGTGAAATGAATAGGCGAGTATGATATGTTTAATTATGTATATACACTTATTTATGTATTTGTTGGTAAGTTACTTAAGGTTTGGTTTCCAGTAGGTACATCTTAAGGAAACATGGGTTTTTTTAATAACTGTCTTATTCTTTTAGACCTGCAGACAGAGAGGAACGTCGCTACTCTCTCTTCGACGGTGACGTCGATGCGTTATGGATAGAGAACATGAACTCTGTTATGGATGACAATAAGCTGCTCACATTAGCCAACGGAGAGAGAATCCGCTTAGCACCATATTGTGCTCTGTTATTTGAAGTTGGTGATCTAAACTATGCTTCACCGGCGACCGTGTCCAGAGCTGGCATGGTGTTTGTAGACCCCAAGAACTTAGGATATCAACCCTATTGGGATATGTACGTTTGACTCGAGATATTTATTGTTCTTGTTAATGCCTGTAGACTTCGATAAAAGATAAAAGTTTCAACTGCAATATAGCAGGTAGCTATGTATTTCCCAAGTAAGTAAGGTGTAAACACTATATTACCAGATAAGATTCTTATATTGATTGTGGAATAGTCAAATGATTTAATTTAAAAAAAATAGGAACTTCAATGTATCTTAGTACTTATTGCCAGTCAAAACGTTCGTTAGTCAACATGTGTTAGATTGTCGAAATTAGATTCCAATACAAAAAATAATACCAACTTCAACTAGAGTGTATTTTCACTTTTTATTTTATTTTGTTCGTTACGTTTTTGGAGTTTCTTTTATATATTTTATTTATATACGAAATGTTAATATCCATTATTTTAGTGTATGCCGTGGCCTCCTATAATTGAAGGAGTCAATAGCCAAAAACGTATTGTTTGTATAAAGGGGGTTTATTGCGTACTAGCTGGTACCTGCGATTTTGTTCGCGTGGAATTTGAAAAGCGCTGCCTTAGTGGTGTAGTACGGTACGCGACAGCAGTTCAAGAGGCGTCGGGTTCGATTCCTGGACCGGGCAAAATGTTATAGGGTTTTTCTGAACCGAAAGATAGCCTAACTTAATCCTTATATAGACAGCTACCTGGAAGTAAAATATTATCAAAATCGATTTAGCCGTTTTTAAGATTACCTGAAACAAAGAGACAGACATAAAACTGGTTTTTAGGCATAGTTATCGTGCAAATAACCGTGTGAGCATCAAAAAAACTTATTATTTCGACGTTACAAACAAACACTTCAATTTTATTTATTTGTAAAGATATCTTTTGTGGTAGGTCCTTAATACATAAATAAACTATGTTTATACAAAAACTTTTGTCAACAAATATAATTGAGAACCTATATAAGTACACACAAAGATTTAAATAACTGCGTTTACTTGGTTACTTTTTATCCGCACAAAAGAAAATATTGTTTTTGTGCACTTTATACTGTTGAGGTCATTTTGTGTTCCTATGAAAAAAAGCATACATGATGTCAAATCAGTAAAATCCCGTAGTCAGTTGATGGTAAAACTACTCCATAAGAGCGATTAAATGTCCCAGGTGGCTCCGTGGCCGCACCAATGAGGAGGAACGGGAACAGCTGGACGGTCTGTTTGAGCACTACGTAGCCGGTGCCATAAACTATATCGTGTTCGGTTTGTTCGGTCTCCAACAACAGACGCCACTCAAGACTATCGTCCCGCAGACACCACTCAATCTGGTAAGTGAATTTTAGCTTTATCTTTTTCAATTCACTTTGGCATCCTGTATAATTTTTTGTGCATAATGTGTCAAATAAATAAATAAATATTTCAAGAAAATAACTCCTAAATTAAATTACATATTAACACTTTTTTTTGTCACATTACTTATTGCTGAATTAAGCCAAATATATTGGTAGGAATAATAATAACTATAACGTCACACATCTCACACACGGCAGTCTGATTCATAACTAATAACTACTATACTCACAGTGGTGATCGACATCAGACATCGTAGAGTTCATATAAATTTCCAACCCCTATTTTGCACCCTTAATGGTGGAATTTTTACAAACAAGTGCACACCTACGTCACCTAGGAAACATTTGTACAAAATTTCATGGCTAGACCCAGCGGTTGCAGCTATGCATTGATCGATCAGTCAGTGAATCAGTCTGTCAGTTACTTTTTATAGAGATCACTTACACTTAGACAGAACAAATGCTCAAGATAAACAAAATGGTTTCTGAATTTCTGTATTCCACGAAGTTTTAAAGCTTGCATGTTCAGTGTGAGACAACACTTATTCGATTCACAGATTATTTTTCTTGGTAAAGCTACAACACATGTCTGAGTAATGTTAAATTGTTAATATAGGGAGCGTTCTATGAAATTCAAACGTAAAATTTAGAATAAATTTAATAGAATTTAAAAATATAGAAAAAAAAAATGCACTTTCCTCTCTACGTAATCTCTTTCTCGGTATTTCTAATGTATTTAATTTAACTTAGAGTCAGACAAGAACGTTTGTTATCCGAATCCTGTGAACTAATATATACCCTAATTTTCCATTTGTAGGTGACCCAGCTATGCTACATGATAAGTGGTCTGATGCCGAACAAAGCAGTGGATGAAGAGATTGATAGAACTGTCGTCGAATGCGTCTTCATGGTGGTATGTAATAGCATAGCAACCTTGAATTTGTGGCATGACATCATACTAATTTAGGAATTAATGTGTTATTAGAGAGACACGTCGTGTACTATATATGTAAATGTATAGGTACCGATATACTTATAGTTCATATGAATACAACTATTATATTATTTTATACGAAGGGTTCTCACCATACTTTGCTAATAAGGTAAAAGCAAAAACGTGAGAAAGTGTAAAGACGTCTTTAGTTTATGAAATTTTAATTATTACTAATATATTTTACAATATTTCCGAGTATTCGTGTATTAACAATACAAAATCATAGATCGAATAATTAAAACGTTTCTGCAGTCATCTATATATTTCGCTGTCGCCAAGTGCGCTATAGACCCCCGAAAATTTAAAAAAATGTCTATTAATACTCGGATATCTTAACAACAGTTCTTACTGAATCCCAATTCTTTAAAAATATTATAAATAGAACACCATGGAAACGGACTCTACCCACCATCAAGACAATGATTGTTACAGCTTTAAGGATGAGAACCTCAAGGTCTTTGTCGAAGAAAACATATTTGCTTTTTGCATATTTTCCTTGTAACAGCTATTTAAGTCGAGCTTAGAACCTTCAGGCTCTTGGCTATCCGTTAGTAAATAGATAACTGGCTGATCCAAGAATAAACACTTTCCACAAATTGACAATCTCTTGAGATAATATTTAATATTTTATATTTTTGTTAATTAATCCTATCATCACGCCAGGACATTACAAAGTTGTGACAAAATGTCTTGCGAATTTTTTTTCAGTCTCGGTTCAGTAAGAGAGAAATTGATAAGTAGGTATTTGGTAATGAACGTATTGCACTACTATTATTTAATTTTAATTACCTCAACTATTGTCATTTATACTCACTAGCCATACTTTTTACATAAATTAAATGCAATTTATTTGTTTTTAATTTTCCCCACTAATCAAGTAAACAAATTGTACAAATATTAAAAGAAATTGTGCAAAATTAAAACATTTTAACGGTTAGGTGTATACAATATCAGATATAATTGATACCACATGCCGTTGCGTAAGATTACCTCCAAGGCAACACTATCTTGGTACGCGTATAGAATTTATTTATATCTTTCACTTTAGATATTATGTCGCGTATTTTAATCTTTCACTCCAACGGGGGCGTAGCTCAGATGGTAGAGCGCTCGCTTAGCATGCGAGAGGTACCGGGATCGATACCCGGCGCCTCCAAACAGGATTTTTTGTATTATTTTTAAATAATATATTGAAACATTTCACACACGAACAACTGATCCTAAATTAGGCAAGAGTCTGTGCTATGGTAACCAGACATATTTGTACATACGAACTTCGAATAAACTATCTAATAATAAAAAATAAATTATCTCATGGAATTAACCCAATGTAATATATTTCAGTCAATGTACAACAGCCTCGGTGCGGCAATAGTGGACCGTGGCCGGTTGGATTTCGACAACTACGTTAAAAAGGCCTGTCCAATGATGCTGGTCGACGATAATCCAGAGAAGAAAGCAACTACAAGTAAAAATTTCATGACATTTACTATGTACTTAGTTGGGTTCCCAGAACAATTAAAAATGTATACCTATTTATTTTTGATGAATTAAAAAAACAATATGGAATATAAAGAGTAATACTTAAACGTGTAATACGAGTATATTGATATTTTTTAATAATTTACTGACATAACCTTTTTAATAATTTCTTTAAACCAATCTATCCATAAATTGGTAAGAATAAATGATAAATTACATCAATTATAAAACTATTCATATAATATAAGCTTACAGTGAAACTGAATATATTTCAATGCAATTAAAATATTTAAAACATTTACATACAAGCATCAAAAATTCTTCCGCATCATCGCCTACTGGTAGCGTTCCCAGAAGACTGGCAGCATTGCCACGTTGAATGGCAATGCAAATTATCTGTGGTAGAAATAGGCCGGCCTTATGATCACGAGAAGTGTCGATCAGTTGCTAAGCTATATTATGCTATATTATGTATATATTTTCTCGCAGAACATTTTCCAATGGGATATGCAACATTATACGAATACTGCCTTGAACTTGACACTAAGATCTGGGAAGCGTGGGAGTGGCTCGTTCCACCGTACCAGCACTGTCGAGAAACGAAGTTCCCGTCGATATTGGTACCCACAGTCGACACGTTGCGCATGACTTGGCTTATTAAGATCATGGAGAGCGTAAGCCTTATCTTTTTATATCTTTGGGTTTCCTAAGCCTATAGACTACCAGGTAATTCTCTTTTGTATGCAGTCTGGTACATCATAGTTCACCGTTGTTTTTAGTTTTTGTACAGAAATGACACTACTATAATTATAAAGGGGAAAGTCTCTTTGTTTGTAGGTTTTTACTTCTTCTCCAACGCCTGGACCAATTTTGATAAAATCTTGATATGGTAGCTGACACCCTGGATTGGTTGACTTTTTGGCCCGAAAACAGGAACCTGTTAAACTGCGGGCTCAGCTAGTATAATAATTATTCGAGTAGTTCATATCATTCTGAATTGGCCTACGTTATCAAATGAATATTTTATGGTTTTGATATCTTTGAATCAGCATATAAATGATAAAATAAAATAAATGATATATGAATATAAATGATTTTACAATAGCTAAGTATGACGCCACGATATATTATTTTATACAAAAATCATCTACATCGTACATCTTATTACACCCTTTTATCTTAATTTGTAGTATGGTGAAGTAAGTTTAATTTCTTTTATTTACAAGCATATAATGTTGATATCAGGTTGAACGACCAGTCCTATTAGTTGGAGAAACGGGAACATCCAAAACTGCAATTATTACTAATTACTTGCGAGAATTGCCACCGGAAAAATATGTAAGTATTATGTATTTTGCTTGCTGCGAAATTTTAAGTTTTTTCATTTTTGCTTTTGACTTTTGGCTTTTGACTTAACGGATGGCGCGGTTTAAGCAGTTACCTCGCTGCTTCCTATTACGCTTAGTGTTGTGAATTCGATCCCCACATGGGACAACACTTTGTGTGATCCACAAATTGTTGTTAGGAGTCTGTGTGGTCCGTTTCATGAATGTTTGTAAAATCTCCCGCGACACAGGATGTATTCCTAGTGCGGGAGTTGTCTTAAAAAACGAGAACACGAGTAACCTGATGGTAAGTGATTAATACCGCCCGTGGATACTGGCAACAGTCAAGTGGCAGATGCGTGGTCCCTCCCCTCCGAATCAGGATTGGGCTCCGGTCACCTTACTCACTCAGTAAAAAATACCGAAAGATTTGGCCCACATGTGACAAAACATGACTCTCCCACCCCAAAAAAACCCTTAAAATAACCCTTTTTGGTTAAAATTCTTTAAATCACCGTAAAACCTGTAATCTATAATAAAGTTATTTATGAAATACCACTATATTATTTAGAAGTGTGATGTCACTTAATAAAATTACAAATATATTTTAGAAATATGTTGTAAACAGACGCGTACGTGTTAAATAAAAAAAAATACATAAATGATTAACTTACTTATTATGACTCATTACTGAAATGAAAGTATTACAAAAACATTAAGGTCAATCGACAACAAATCGGCAGTTTAGCGTAATACCGTGTACGGGGGCGTAGCTCAGATGGTAGAGCGCTCGCTTAGCATGCGAGAGGTACCGGGATCGATACCCGGCGCCTCCAAATAATAGTTTTTGGAATTCCCTACGAGGCAATTTATTTATGTTAGAAGACATTGTCCAGTTTGATCTATAATAATAACAGTTTTTGAAACGAACAACATGTGATAGTTAATGTGAAGAAATTAACTTTACTTATTTTAATTCCAGATTATTCAACCAATGAACTTTTCATCGCGTACTTCTTCTATGGATGTACAACGTAATTTGGAGTCTGTTATCGAGAAGCGAACTAAAGACACATTCGGACCGCCTGTCGGCAAGAAAATGCTTGTATTCATCGATGACATGAATATGCCTATCGTAAGTAATTATTAAGTAAAAAGACTTTAGCCTAAGGCGTCGTGATTACTACTTCACGTATCGACACTGTGACAGTAAACAGGGTGAACTTTATGATATATAGAATAAGCACAGACTCAAGAGAAAACTCAAATTTGTGTTGCCCCCAACCCTAGAATTAGAAGGGGATGCGTGGGGTTGGGCTCTTCGTGTGGTGACGGATTAAGAATACGGAGTGTCACCACCGAGATTCATCCCGTGAATGTCGTAAAAGCCGACTAAGGGATCAAACTACGGAGGACAACAGCACTGCAAAGAGAAGGAAAACTTGATACAAACCCTATACTAACTCTTCAGGCCAGCGTTGTATAGTAGGCCAAAACCCTTTCAAATTCTGCCCGGTCTGGGCATCAAACCCGAGGCCTCATACTACTACACCACTAAGCCAGCGCTTTTAAAATTAGAAGCGAACGAAGTCGCGGGTGCAAGCTATACTAGCTTGCACCCGCGACTTTGAATTCCATAGCTTTGCTCCATGTACCATAAAACATTTGTGTATGCAAGGCAAGTGGCGTCGTTTCCAAAAGGCTGACAGCATTATAGTCGCTTAAACTATGTACTGATACTAAGTACGTTATAAAATGTCTAAAAGAACAGTTGGAGGCGCCGGGTATCGATCCCGGTACCTCTCGCATGCTAAGCGAGCGCTCTACCATCTGAGCTACGCCCCCCACACTTGTTTAAATAAAAATGAATGTGTCTATCTAAAGTAAAATAAACGTAGTCAGCTCTATTACTATGCCTAAGGCGATTACGAAACGACCTTTTGAAATGTCCGCTCGCATAAGGTTTAATATGTAACTAGATCTTGGTGACTTTCTGAAGTAAAATAATGCTATTGTATGTATATATATATATGTATGTATTAGGCTATGCTCAGCAACTCTAACGTGCCCTAACTCAATAAATACTTATTCTGTCTGGGTGTAATTTACCTAATATTATTTAATGTATTTAGAGATATATAAGTATATTTATCAGCAGTCTGATTACCATAACAAATGTGTGCGATGTGCAAGGTTCTTTTTCACTAAATAGACTCAAAAATTACGTAAAACGCAAGCTGAGTATAGAAGCTTGTTACCGCGTTAAAGATTACATCAATGATTAATCTACATAGGATTGATTTGCTCTAGTCATTAGCTATAAGGATAATGGTTTGTAAGCACTACACCGCGCTGTCGCCGTTGGAGGTTCCATCGAACCGATCGGTTTTTTTTTCAATCTTAGCTTCTTCTTCTCTCTTCTTAGCTATCTTTTTATTACAGGAGTATTTTCTGGTCACTGCATAGCTTTAGTTATAAGCTCTCGTGATAACGGCAGACTAGTCGATGTTAGGCCTTGCAATAGGGATATTATGTAAATGTATTAATGTAATACGGTCAGCTTATCGTTGTTTTTATTTTGCATGACTGTTATTTTGTATCCTACTGACGATTGAAAATACTCTTTAACAAGGCCACTCAATAAAAAATATTTGAGTTTGAGTTTGAATATTATTATTACTGCAACAAAATCACAGTATTTTCAGATAACCATCTTCATCACTCTTAAAATGCATCATTTAAGAATTTTAATAAAGTTTTCGAAAGTGTTGCTAGATGATGTTCAAACAACTGTCTTTTTAGGTGGACACATACGGCACTCAACAACCAATAGCCCTTCTTAAACTACTGTTCGAGAGAAAAGGTTTCTACGATAGGGGCAAGGATCTTAACTGGAAAAATTTGAAAGATATTGGCTTCTTGGCTGCCATGGGTAAAGCTGGGGGTGGAAGGAACGATGTAAGTGTGAACATACATAATTTTATGTTGATTAGGAAGTTATTTTATAAAATATGTTTCAAGAGAACCTTTGCTTCAAGGCGCCTTCCTAATAAACAGAGATTGTCTGTTTTTTCAGGCTATAATGCACTTACCCGAGGACTATAAAATACCATGTAATGTATGACAACAAATGTATACATGCAATGTAAAACAACTTAGGGTAGGTAGCAAAATTATAGGAATGTTACAGGATTGCCTAACAGCAGCCTGTTCGAGATCACATTTATGCGAGTGTGACCTGCTCAAACTTGTGCTTTACTCATTCCGCTGCCCAGCAATATAAGCAACATCCATTCCCTTCTTAACTACTATTTGATACTTTCTATTTACTGACCTTTAATTCCCACAGTACCCTGTGTGGATTACCCTATATTAAGTCAATGGGTCCAATAGTATTCATATCAAAACTCTTTGTATAAATCAAAATTTATTTTTTTCTGTCTTTCAGGTGGACCCTCGTTTCATCTCAATGTTTTCGACATATAATCTACAATTCCCATCAGAGACCACGTTGAAGCATATCTACATATCAATCTTAGAAGGGCATTTCGAGATATTTCCAGACGAGATACGAGGAATCGTCGATAAACTCGTACTGTTGACGCTCGAATTATACAAGGTACTGGAGATGATCACAGTTAACTAAGCTACAGAATCTTCGATCAATAATAGTACTATTGATCGAAGTACAGAATAAATGGATTTTTAGTTTAAGTTGGTAACTAGTTTGAGATTCTCTATCTCAAAGGTAAAATGCCAGCCTGGGTAGGATAGATAGAATGACTTAAACGTAAACTAAATGAAATAAAAAAACTTAGAAAATCCATTTCTTGGTAGGTATAAATACAAGTCTGTAGTCATAAGGTCCCGTAAATAGTCAATTAAGTATGTCCTATAGTGGGTATTTTTAGCAGTTTTTAGAAATATTTAATTAAGCAAAATTAAATAAAAATTAAAAAAAGTAGTATTTGGAGCCGCGGGTATCGATATCCCGGTACTTAGAAAATCCATTTCTTGGTAGGTCTAGTAGGTAGTCTGTAGTCATAAGGTCCCGTAAATGGTTATTTCTAGCAGTTTTAGAAATATTTAATTAAGCACAATTAAATAAAAAATAAAAACCTGTATTTGGAGGCGCCGGGTATCGATCCCGGTACCTCTCGCATGCTAAGCGAGCGCTCTACCATCTGAGCTACGCCCCCTATATTACAGAATCCAAAATTGCCGTTTTATTGTCGACTGACCTTAATGCTATTACTACTTTCATTTAATAAAAGTATTTATTTAACATATGGTACAACGTATGTCACTGTTCATAACATATTAGGGGTTAAAGTTAAAGGAAAAATTTAAAACTGTGTGAAAGCATTTTGCACTGCCTCCTGGGAAGAAAAGTTTTTATCACGTAGAAAATTGTCCAAATAACGAAAAAAAATGGAATACCGTTGGAGCTGGGTCTGGAGAGTACGGAGGATGACGTATGGTTTCTAACTGCAGCTTCCGTAGGGTTACAACGGTCTCTCGTGCAGTGTGAGGTCTTACGTTATCATGGAGTAATAATGGTGAAGATCGATTCACGAGTCGGGGCTGTTTCACTGCCAGTTTTGCCACATTGTTCAAAATTCGCAACAGTAAACATATGCCGTTATTGAATGACCAGACCTGAGAAAGCTGTAGTGAATAAGACGATGAAGAGACCACCAAACAGTTACCATACAGTTACCTTTATATTCGTAAGCTTTGCTTTAGGGCACTGTTGCGGCGTTTGACCTGGGGTCAGCCATTTGCATTTTTCGCTTACAGTTATCGTAAACAATTTACTTTTCGTCACATCTTCCATCCAATATTTCTTCATTTCTGTACCGATTCAACAAGGCAGCGCAATTTAATTTATTATATGTATAACATTAGCCACCTGTGTGCCTCTTCATAATATAAATAAGTTTCTTCTTAAAGTATGATAAGAAAAATTAATTATATGTTACTTAGATATTTTTACATATTTGCAGATAATTATTGCCGAGCTGCCTGCAACCCCAGCCAAGTTCCACTACATTTTCAACTTACGAGACCTGTCGCGTGTGGCGGCGGGCTTATGTCTAACGCACCCTAATTACTTCAGCGACAAGCGTTGCGTCGTGCGGTGTTGGCGCAACGAGTTCACACGGGTTATATGCGATAGACTTATCAGTGTACAGGTAAAGAAAAATATTATACGTATTTCAACGTAAGCTTAACTTGTATCATTGGTTATGGGACTAAATAGCCAGTGACGAGTCAAGTTTAAATATTTGCATTGAGTGTAAATATAACTTTTGTTCTCTAACACTGCAGTCGAATGTAAAACGAAAATTTAAAAACAAAAAAACGAATTCCGACTGTGATTTGTTGCGCTCAAAGGCACATTTAACAATGGTCTCTGCCGGAATCTTGTTAGATTGGCTCGTAGGAATATTTTTGAAACAAGCTCGGGACAGTCCATCGATCCGTTCGCAATATTCAATAAAAATCAGACTTCGTTTATTTGACATCTACATTCTAGGAGTAAGAAGTGGTATCTCTTACATCGATACTCGTAATCAGCTGAGAACTATTGCGCTCGAAAGTCAAGGTATCGCAGATACTTTTTTATTTTATTTGAATGAACGTTATCATCATATTAATGGCAAGAAGTTATATTTTAGGACAATGAACTGATGCGAAGTCACATCAGAGAACAGACAGTCAAATATTTCCCCGAAGACGAACCGGTAGTTCTGGAAGAAATCGTGGTCACTGAAGACGATGTAAAGGTAGAAGAGCCGGAATTAGATGGTACTGCATATCTTATAACTTAATTATAATTGCTTTAATGAGTTTGTTATGCTTTCACGCCAAAGTCCTTATTAAAGAACAGGGGTGAAAAATATTATCACGAGACGGGTCGCAGATAACATCTCTTTTCTGGCCCTTCTTCTAGGAAGATCAAAATCAGATTGCGTCGTATTCGGCTGCTTCATAAGGAGGCGAAAATAATGTTTTTTACACTTTCAAAGGACATCGAATGAAAATACAATTATGAATGCACTTATAAGTTATTAGATAGGTTAATTTCCTACCAAAGGTTTACTTTCATTATCCTAATTTATGTATCCCATATTAATGTAGTTTATGAAGTTTAATTATTATTGTATACATAGAAATAGTCAAGAATTGAGTCGGGATGTGCACGACCTGTGTGTGTGTGTGTGTGTGTGTGTGTGTGTGTGTGTGTGTGTGTGTGTGTGTGTGTGTGCGTGTGTGTGTGTGTGTGTGTGTGTGTGTGTGTGTGTGTGTGTGTGTGTGTGTGGGAGTGTGTGCGCGTGTGCGTGTTCGTGTGCGTGTGTGTGTGTGCGTGCGTGTTTAAGAGAGTGTATTGTAATCTCATTTAACCTTTTTTATTTATAATTGTAGAGTATGGCGAACCGATAATAAAGGAACAGGAACCCAAAAAAGAGGCTGAGTCTGAAGTTGAAGTAGTAGAAGAAGAGGAAGTTCCAGAGGAGAAAGAGTTAACAGTTAGTAAAAGAAACTACTTCCATAATTGTTTAATCTACTGTATAAATTATCTTTAATTATGACTTTTTTAATACTAATATATTCATTTACCTCATAAGCATTGTATACCCTCATAAAATAAATATAAATATATCTAATGTTAGGCAAGTTTGCAAATTGCAAACATGTTTCAAAAAACTTTGCAAAATTATATGCATCCATTGTAAGACGCCTGGTCTTACAATGGAGGAAATAGCCGCCCTGTTATCCTTAAGTGGCTATACAACGGGCAAATGTCCTTGCGTTTGCAAAATCACTCCTAGTCCGTGAACGCCCTTATCTGAATTCATAATAAGCTTAGAGCTTTGAGTAACTTACGCTAACACAGTAACTCAATTCAGCTTAATTAACTCACATCACTAAAGAAAAAATGAAAGAAAAAAAAAGTATAAATATATACAATGTTAACAAATAAGATACACAATAAATTAAATAATCAATGAAATATGTACTAAGTTCACTGCCTACCATAACCTACCTACCATAACTAGCAGATAATAGTTTTCATAGTGCAAAATATGTAAAAGTAAATTGTAGTGTGTACAAACAATAAATTTAATATAAATAAATAAATGATCTTAAACTTTGAATGAATTACTTTTATCTCTTATTGAACATTAACTTTGTTTACAGCTCGAAGAGTATGTTTTCCGTGATCCTATGTTATTTGGCGATTTTAGAAACGCGTTGGAAGAGGAGGAGATCAGATACTACGAGGACTTACTTGACTATGAAGCTGTCTATTTTCTTTTCCAAGAGGTAATTACTTTCCACTGTAAGTTCAGGTAAAGAAAACACTTAGGACAGAAGATATAACAATGTTATAATGAGTTGAATAGGGGCATTAGGACTCGTAAACGTCACATCGGGGGCTGTGCCCTTAATAGTATAATACGATCAAATCCTCTCTACTGAAATAATTGCAGCCAACAATTAATATGCAAGTTATCTTCAAAAAACATTACTTGAACGGCTATAGAAGAACTTTTTTTGCATCAAATATGTTTACAAGCTTATTATTACACTTAACAAAAATATTACTATATGTTCTTCAATATTGCAGATTCTTGACGAATATAACGAACGCAACAACAAACTATCAGTGGTGTTGTTCGAGGACTGCTTGGAACATCTGACGCGGACACAGCGCATCCTCCGCATGGACCGAGGCAATGCTATGATCATCGGTGTCGGGGGCTCCGGCAAGAAATCCATCTGCAGATTAGCTGCGTTCGCTGCTGGTTAGGGCAATATAGATAAATATATGTAGTTCTCGAATCATGGTTTAATTTCTTAAAGATATATCAATTCATAAATAATTAACGTAGAAACTATGCTACACATTTTGCTTGAAATATCTGATAGCACCTGATTTGGTTTACAAAACTTCCAAAACGTAATACTATTAACACACGTGCCACCTATTCATTTTTTTTAATAAACTTAAGTTAACTTAAGAGTAAATGAAGTTGTTAAAACTAAGAAAAATATACAGAATACCTATATTAAATATTTACGTAGGAAAAGTTAATGTTTTATTGTACGTATTAAGACGGTGAATAAAATTACATTTGAATACCGGCAAACACATCTAAAAACTAATAAAAACAAATATTTTTGCCAGGTTTTGGACTTATCTGTTTAAAGTGTCAAATATAGAGTAAATTATGTCAATGTAGGTAATAATGGTTGCAGGTTGCGAAATGTTTGAGATCACAATAACACGCAACTACAACGAGAACTCATTCAAGGACGATATGAAGCGCCTGTACACCTCTCTTGGCTGCGACAATAAGAAGAATGTCTTCTTATTCACTGCTGCTCAGGTAACTAAAGAATCGCAGTACCGTTCATCAGTTTTTTTTGTAAACATGTGGAGGACTAGGATATCAACTGGCCGCTGTACAATGGTCATTCTTGACGACCACCAGCACATTGAGAATTCAGTCATTAACTAGAGTGTAGTAATACCTATAGCTTATTGATTGTGATGTAATGATATACGAATTAATATAGAATCTAACATAATGTAACGCCTGCGGTCAGTATCTGTCATTTGCCTACGTTTATGGTTATTTAACTTGATGGTTTTCTAAGTTAAAGAGAAGTCAAATTAGTACCAATCTATATCATCTTGAAGAATGTTTTATATGAAATTAAAATTAAAAGTAAAAGTTGCTAATGTCTTGTAGTAGCGTTAACTATTAATAAAATAATTATTTCTTTACAGATAATAGAAGAAGGTTTTCTAGAGTTCATTAATAACATATTAATGATCGGTATGATCCCAGCGTTGTTCGGTGACGATGAAAAAGATGGGATCATCAATTCCGTACGAAATGCGAGCGCCGAGGCAGGATATGGAGTAGCCAAGTTCGTGTTGCTTGACTAACATAATCTTTCTACACTGAAAAGTTATCTTTAGGATTTCTACACGTAATTAGGAATGTTATCTTTTTAAAAAACCTTTATAGGAAAAAAATACGGTTTACTACACAAGTATACAACCATTAGAACCATAATGCATTGCATTATCTTTTATATATATATATATATATATAATTCTTCTGTGCGTGTATATGTGACGGAACTCCTATACGGATTTTGATGGTTTTTTGTGTGTTCCAGTGGATTCGAAAATGGTTTAGAATCTTAATTCGGTCCACCACAAAATGTTTTATTTTATTTATATGTTGTCGTGCAGAGGACGTCTGTCGAGTCCGCTATTATTTCTGTACTTTGAAAGTCTGCGTATCTATGCATGACTATTTGAGCACTTGTTTTTACCAACTAATTAATTATAATTTGTATTAATTTCAATCAAGTGCAGCTAATCGCTCATGTTTGCACCACCCAAACACACTAAGAGAACACACACACACTGAAAGAAATTTGTTAGTATTAATAGATATCGAATCTAAAACAATAGACGCGATATCAGAAAACTACTTAAAGGACTATATCAACCGTCATTCATTAAATCTTTAGGTCCTTATAATACAGTGACACACATTAATGATACAGTTAATATATTATAACTATTTTATTTTTTGCAGGGATGCAGTCTGGAATTTCTTCTGCAATAGATGCACTGATAATCTTCATGTCGTATTATCTATGTCTCCTAGTGGTGATATCTTGAGAAACAGGTGTGTGAATTTGAAACATTGTCAATTTATAATTTCAGCTCAATATTAACCTCACAAATGAATGTCCCATGTGTATTTAAAATATAGACAAATTGAAGATATAATATACAATTGTAGATATAGTTCAAACTATATTTTGTTACAAAACGATGAAAAAATAGTTTGATATTTTTATTTAGTATTTTTGTACTCTACATAAATATAAAATAATTAATATATATCATTCAAATTTTGTCTACAGATGTAGGAGTTTTCCCGGACTGGTGAACAACACGACAATCGACTGGCAGTTCCCTTGGCCGAAGCAGGCGTTATTAGCTGTCGCTAATGTGTTTCTCGCTGACGTGCGTATGAAAATAACTGTGTAAAATATAATATTATACCAAAAACATTTTAATGTAAAATGTTGCCAAGACAAGACTATATACCTCCGCACTGTCAAAAAGTTATCAAATCTCATGTAGAGCAAAAGTTCTAAGTCTAAATGCCCTAACTCTACAAGCCCTAACTTAATCTACAGATTTGTCAAAATACAATGGCCTACTACAAGAACTATATTGTAAAACGGAAAAGTAATGAACAGGGATTCTTTTTTCTTACGCTCATGTGACGTGATGGAAAGCCCTTGCGCTTCGCTGGGCTTGTCCTGGCGTCCAGATTAATAAAAGTATCCGGTAATACCTCAACCTATAAAAAAAAATATCACCTTTCTATATTTTCATAGAGTATAATAAAGATATAATTATGATTTAGCAAGCTTTATAAGCAAGCTTATGCTTTTAAAGATAGTAGAGAAACGATAAATTTTATCTCTTTTTAATCTGAATTGAACACAGGAAACCGCTGTTAAACAATTTTTTCGTTGCATTGAGTGAGTAATATGCCTCAAAAGCCAACAACGCACTTGTGACTCTTGATAGGCAGTTGTCCATCGGCGGCGGTAGTCACTTAACATCACGTGTCACGTTTTTTTTATGGAATAGGGGGCAAATAATGCACCTTTGTGCATGCTATTTGCAGATGACATTGTGTTGGTCGGTGAGGGTGGGGTTGAGGTCCAGAGCAGACTGGAAAAATGGCAACAAAGGCTGGAGAATGTTGGCTTGAAAATCAGCAGAACCAAAACTGAGTACATGTTCTGCGATTTCGGCGGTTTCTCCAGTCCTGAAACCATTTCGCTGGATGGGATAGCGATAACAGTCTGCTCCAATTTCAAGTACCTCGGCTCCCTCTTACAATGTGATGGTGAGATTGATCAAACTGTACAGCATCGAATCAATACGGGATGGATAAAGTGGCGGCAGGTAACGGGAACAACTTGTGACCCCAGTTTCCCCTTAACACTGAAGGGACAAATTTATAAAACTATTATCAGACCTGCCGTCCTGTATGGTTCTGAAAGTTGGCCCATTAAGAGAACGGATGAGAGACGCCTGAACGTAGCCGAAATGCGAATGCTGAGATGGATGTGTGGTGTGACTCAGATGGACAAGATTAGGAATGAGTATATACGAGGGAGTCTGAAAGTAGCGCCACTGGATGAAAAGTTAAGAAGTAATAGGTTATCTTGGTATGGACATGTCATGCGGAGGGATGAGGAAAATGTGGCGAAGAAAGTTTTAGGTATGGGAGTTGAAGGGTACAAGAGAAGAGGCAGACCGAAGAAAAGGTGGATGGACTGCGTGAGGGAGGATATGGCTAGGAAGGGAGTAAACAGTGTGATGACGCATGACAGAGTAGAATGGAAAAATCATACATACTGCGCCGACCCCAAATAAAATTGGGAAAAGGGTAGGCAGATAATGGGGGGGCAAATAAGCAGACGGGTCACCTGATGGAAAGCGACTACTGCTGCCCATGAACGCCTGCAACTCAGGAGTCACAAGCGCGTTGCCTTTGAGGAAGGAGTACGCTCTTTTCTTGAAGGTCGTAGCAAATAGTCAAATACTCATCATCATCATCATCATCAACAGCGTTTAATAGTCCACTGCTGCACATAGGGGTCTCCTTAAAAACCGTACCTGACGAGTACCTACCCAGATTTTAAATTTGTAAGTACCAAAATTTATCTTAATTTTCAACTTTTTTTATATTTTTGAATTATTCCTTTATTTATGCTGTAAGACGTTTTTTTTTTACCAAATTTCGTGATTCTAGGTCAACGGGAACTACCATATACATAGGTTTTCGACCCAAAACCTATAGGGGACTTCCGGTTGACCTAGAATAGTCAATTGTGGTTAAAAGCAAGGTCTTACAGCACAAGTAAAGAGAACATTCTGAAAAAAAAGAAATTAAAGTTAATTTAAATTTTTGTACTTACAAGTTGTTGCGAAAATAGAAATTTGCCCATATCTTTTTATCGTGTTGACTCAGGACCTTGATTTTTATACACCTAATAGGGACCATAGACCTCAGTATCTGGTATAAATTTCAACTTGCTAGGTCTTCCCGTTCCTGAGAAAATCGGTGGTGACACACGGAAAGACGGACAGACGGATAAGAAAGTGATGTTATAAGTGATCTTTTTTACCTTTTGAGGTACGGAACCCTAAAAATGAGGTCTTGGCCTACTATACCACGCTGGACAGATGGTGGTATTAGGTTGCTGTTGTCCTGCGTAGTTTGCTCCCTTAATCGGCTCTTACGACACCCGCGGGATGAATATAGGTGGCGACATTCCGTATTCTTAATCCGTCACGTTATTCTACTCGTTTGCCTATTATACCATAAAAATGTTTTACCTTCTAACTTACAGGTACAAAAGATTCCAGAAGAATTTCGTCCAATAATCGTGGAGCACGTTGTTCACGTACACATGTCTATCGCGTACTACTCCCTGGAGTTTTTGCTGCGACTCCGCAGGAACAACTTCGTGACGCCGAAACATTACATGGATTACTTGACGAATTACCTGTCACTGCTCAACGAGAAGGATGCCTTCATTACTGCACAGGTATATTAAATGTATAATTCATTAAGTTTCTGTATGGAACCACGTTCAAAGCTTATATTTATATAAACATGTGAAATTTAATAAAATATTTGACAAAAATTTTCTATGGAAAATTATAAATAACTTTATTGACTCAAATATTATTCTCACTGCACTTCAACTTTCTGTACTTTCTACACGCCTCGGTTAGATATTGAAACCACTTCGTTCTCGTAAAAAAAAACAAACAACGCCTCATGCCTCACTAATTCCAATAAGAACTTCTGTGGTATAAATTTATTCTGTAACCATTGCATAAGTTTAAGCAAATGTTATTTGAAAATCTGTGTCAATAGGTCAAAAACTTAAACATATATAATACTGGGTATTACGTATTGTATTCTTTGTATTCTTTGACACAATTGTTAAAATATGGTAACTGTTTTTTTTTTATTTATTTTCTAATATGATTCGTTTATCACAATATGATAAGTAAAAACTTGCATTGTAATGATATAAATACTCTATACTCTCTAGACTTAAATTAGTTTCGGCGCTCGTTGTCTATCACTCTATGTATATTTATTGTGTTCTTTTGTTTTTCATAATAAATGGAAAAATAAAAGAACAACATAAAATAAATTTTATAATAAGAATATTTCATGTTCTAAATAGTACTGATAAATTATAGATTAAATAGTAGGTACTGATGAATAGAGTTGAGTATGAGTCAAGAATAATATTGTGACACATTTTACACACGGCCGTCTAATCCCAAACTACGCAGAGCCTGTACTATGGTAACTAGACTGCTGATAAACATACTTATATATTTCTAAATACATATGTATTATAGATAAAGTACACCCATAAGAGAAATAAATAAGAATTATAAATAAGGAATAGATTGTCAAAAATTATAGTTAACAATCTATATTGTCTAGTGCGAGCGTCTAATAGGTGGACTTGCTAAAATCGAGGAAGCAAACGTCCAACTGGATGATTTGAATCAGAAGCTCGCTGTACAAAAGGTCATAGTGGCTGAGCAGACCAAAGAGTGCGAAGTTTTATTGAAGGAGATTTCAAAGGGTAAGATTGTTTTAATCTTTTTTTGGATATAAAAAAAATAATGAAGGGTTTTTTTTAACAATCTAACGTTTTTTTGACCATTTCTCCAACTACTAGTCAGATTTGAAAGAAAAAGCACTGGAGGTAAATAATACCCCAAGTTTTTGGTAAGTTATGGTTGTTTAACATCTCACACCTAACCGACCTTGACCTCGAACGCGGTTACAAATACGAAGAACTACTAGTTTACTTTATAACACATCCCACGGATCCTGTCATTAAAAAATAAATATATTTGTATATCAGCGACGGAAGCGGCCGTCGCGAAACAGACGGTGGCGTCGATAAAGTCCGCGGAGATTACGGAGCAGAGCAAGGTGATCAGCGAGGAGAAGTCGGAGGCGGAGGAGGCGCTGTCGGCCGCCATGCCCGCGCTCGAGGCGGCGCGCCTCGCGCTCGCCGACCTCGACAAGAACGACATCACTGAGATTCGATCCTTCGCCACACCGCCGGAGGCTGTGCAGGTACACACACCTACCAACGCTGTTGAGAGACCGTTTCATTCTCCTAACATTAAGTCTATGTGTACTACATGTAATACAAATAGCTTTTGCCTGGGGGTCTGCCCGGGTGTATTTATTTATTTATTTATTGGAACATTAAACTGTTACATGTTAGATTATAACTAAATACAATTTATACATCACAAGTTAGTAACGGAGTATGTCGGTTATCGCGGTATAAAGTAGTATATGTTACTCGCGGATAATTTAACTTTCTATTCATGAAAGAATTTTTAAAATCGGTTTAGGCGTAAAAGCGTAACAAACAAACTCACTTTCATATTTTTAATAAAAGTATGGGAGACCAAAAAAACAAATAAATGATGTCGAATATAATTTTATTATTACAGTCCTTTTTTTGCTCATAATAAAAAAAAATCGCCAGACATAGGGGGTCTGTGTAAAATTTGCCCTACTATTATATAACAATGTTGCTAAGAAGAGGCTGTTTGATAATAGTTTTTTTTGGACACTAGATTTTGACATGATATTATTTTTGACAACGAACCTGTTTACAAATATAATTTATTGTTCGTTACGCATATCATCTTTTTCTAACACAACCTTTAGCGTTGTGTTGTTAAGTATTTTTCTCTTAAAGATAATCTTTATTATTATTTTTTATTATTTCATAGGTCGTTTGCGAATGCGTGGTTATAATCCGAGGTATAAAGGACGTAAGCTGGAAAGGTGCCAAAGGCATGATGGCTGACCCTAACTTCTTACGTAACCTGCAAGAAATGAACTGCGATCTTATAACTCAGCAACAAGTTAAAAGTGTCAAAGCTCATATGAAAAAGAGCAAGAAACTTGACACTATGCAACAGATAAGTAAAGCTGGGTAAGTATTTAGCTCTACAAGATCTCGTAATGCGTTTCCCGTGGAAGAGCCTTGCTTCGACATAAATGGGCCAGCTCGACCGGAGTGATACCATGTCCTAATAGAAAACCGGTTTAAGGCAGATTTTGCGTTGCTTTTCACTAAGTAAGTGAGGTTAAGTGAGACCAACCCCCTGCCCCTTAATTCTGGGGAGAGGGACTCAAAGGGCACTTGTGACCATGGACGTATCCACTCACCATCACGTGATCGATAAAAACCGAATACGATAGCTGGTTTGAATACAAAAGTCAAAAAGGTAGTTCAATGTAAAACAATATGCTGACGACTTTTTTTATCGATCAAAAACAAGATAACTATCGAGACACTACGAGTCGATTTCTTCAATATATTGCAATTAGCGTGCATACTAAAAGAAATTCAGAAAAAAGATTCGTTTAAATTCATATAGATTTAAAAAATAATATAACTCTTCTTTTTATAAAATATATATGCAAAGAATTTTTCAACACCGAGGTATAATATTATTGAATTTAATTTAAATATAATAGTGATTTCTATCCTTGGCAACTAAAACTCCTAGGTCCGAGGCCCTATAAGCATCGCATGCTTTTCTTGCCAAAAGTCATTGCTGCCAAGAATCAGATGTACCTAGTTCAACATAACATTTACGTTCCCAGGAAAGGTTAGCGCCAGGCAGACAGCCAGCCATAAAAATCAAGTCAAAACTCTGAAATGTTACAAATTACGTCCACCCCAATTAAAATTGGCAATGGCAAGCAAAATTATGTTGAAAATTTCATATTTTTTATACTACTAAAAACTACTGCAATAACTAAAAAAGAATCTTCATTTTCATTCTGCTTATATATTACTAATATTTTTATATTCCAGCTATGGTTTACTGAAATTCGTAATTGCCGTACTAGGATACTGTGCGGTATATAAAGAAGTCAAACCTAAAAAGGACAAAGTAGAGGCTTTGGAGAAGGAATATACAGAAGCATGCAATTACTTGGCTTCGTTGAACAGAGAAATTACCCGACTTCAGAATACTTTGGATGCTTTAAACACTAAGTATGACACAGCTATGCTCAGGCGTCAAGAGTTGCAAGAAGAGACTGATATTATGATGCGGCGGTTGATAGCCGCTGATAAGTTAATGTCTGGATTGTCGAGTGAACAGAAACGGTGGACCATAGACTTGGCAGCATTATACGTGGAACAATCCCGGCTGATTGGGAACTGTTTGCTTTCAGCATCTTTTCTCAGTTATAGTGGCCCATTTTCGTTCTCTTTTAGGCAAATGATGATTTACGAGGATTGGTTAGGTGATGTGGTTGAAAAGGGTATCCCCTTGACCCAACCGTTCACTATTGAAAAGAATTTAACCAATGAAGTTGAGATAAGTGGGTGAGTCATTTTATATATTTATTCTTACGTTTATATTCTTTACATTTTTGCCAGACATTTTATTCGATAATAGACATTTTCTCGTGGTTCCTTGCTGTAATCGAATTGGTTTTGTCACGTCTTTGGAAATGTGTGTTTCGATGATTTTGACTTTATAAATTGTTGTTGTAACGATTAAATTAGAAAACTTCATAGGCTGTCAAAGATCTGCGCTTCATGGATGTTCTTTAAAAATTGACTGCCGCAACGAACAGAATCGAACCTACAAATTGCTGTCACTTGAAAAAAAAGGACTTCTTTAGTTAAAATTAGAAAAGATATTTATTGACTTTGTTTTACAGATGGAATTCTGAAGGTCTACCGCCTGACGAATTGTCGGTACAGAACGGTATCCTGACAACCAGAGCGTCGCGCTTTCCTCTGTGTATAGACCCGCAGACGCAAGCTCTAACTTGGATCAAGAAAAAGGAAGCCAAAAATAATCTCAAGGTACCCCTGAACTCTTGTAAATGTTAAGCTCGGATTTGTTTAGGATAGATGTTTTAGTGCGACGAAAATACTTAAATTGTTCCTGTTTTTTTTTTGAAATCCTTTTTTTACATAACTGTCATCATCATTTCCTCATCACAGTTATTAATTTAATGTTGTAATTATTACACAATTTTATGAAGAGATCTACATGTAAATGTATGGGAATGATATTAACATGACATTTCGTTTTTCTTTCAGGTTCTATCATTCAATGACCCTCAGTTCTTGCGACAGTTGGAAATGGCTATTAAATATGGCATGCCTGTACTGTTCCAAGATGTTAATGAGTACATAGATCCTGTTGTTGATAATGTACTTGAAAAGAATATTAAAGGTACTGACAAACGATTGGAATGGACGCCCTTATTTAATTACAGACTTAGTAGATGTACCACGTACAACGGATTTATTTCATTCCGTTTTTTTTTATATATCTTACACGCCGTCTGATCTAGGCAGAGCCTGTGCTATGGTGACCAGACTGCTGATAAACATAGTTATATATTTTTAAATACGTACATATGATAGATAAATAACACCTAGACACAGAACAAATGACCGTGTTCATCACACAATATTTGTCCTGGGTAGGAATCGAACCCACGACCTCCGGCTTAGCAGTCAGGGCCACTAACCACTAGACCAACATGCCCGTCATTAGAGTTTAAAATAAGTATTTTTATTATTGAAAACATTTTAAGAATTTACGACAAATCTATGGTATGGAGTCATTATTGATAAATATAAAACTAATTGCCCTGACTGACTGATTCATCAACGCTCTGCGTTGCGTTGCGTAACCTAAACCGCTGGGGCAAACTTGAAATTTTCGCAACTAATGTTTTTGTATTGTAAGCAGTTACTAAGAAAGGATGTTTGAAAATTTCACCAATAGGGGGTCAAATAAGCGATGAATGGTCGTATAATATATAATAGTTCATAACTTTCAAAGTTAGACACACGAAACAAAAAATTATCACGCGAGCGAAACCGCTGGCAATAGCTAGTCAATCATTTGCAATCCACAAAGTTTTAGATAACCAACAACCCTACACCTCAAAATACCTAATGATCCAGAATATCAAAACAAGAAGAACATTCTCTTTAGTTATTTAAGAAATTAAAGTGTAATTAATTTCCAGTGGAAAGCGGCCGGGCTTTCGTCTTACTGGGCAGCACTGAAGTGGACTACGACCCTAATTTCCGCATGTACTTGACGACTAAGTTATCCAATCCGCAGTTTAACCCCGCCGCCTACGCCAAGGCCGTAGTCATCAATTATACTGTCACGTTACGGGTATTTCTTTTTTCATTACATTATGATATATAACTGTTCATTAGAATTAATTACAAGTACACAACATGTACCTATACACTCAATCCCTTATTATAAACATAGAGCCTGTTTGGCAATGGTATTAACTAAACAGTTGAAATAATTTGGTTATAGGAGTCAAAATATTAAGAATTATCAAATAAATATAAAATCGTAAGTCTATAATCTTATAGTCACTCTTTTTCAATGACCGAATCGAATCACAAAAAGTGAAAAGTGAATTATAAATAGTAGCAATATTTTAAATTGTTATCCCCCCAAAAAAAAAGAACTGAATTGAGGACCGTCTCAACACAAAAATCTGACTAATAAATAATAATATAAAAAGAGAACGAACAGTACTTAATCCGTCACCACACGAACTATGTTTGATTAAATAAAGATATATCGTTCTTCTCATGTATCAGGGCCTAGAAGATCAGCTCCTGTCAGTGGTGGTACGAGCAGAGCGTTCTGATTTAGAAGAACAACGCGAAAGCCTGATCATTGAAACTAGTGCTAATAAGAGCTTGCTGTCTGGACTTGAAGACTCGTTGTTGCGAGAACTCGCCACTTCTACTGGCAACATGCTTGACAATGTTGAGCTCGTGAACACTTTAGAGAATACTAAGTCTAAGGCGGGAGAGGTGAGACTACAATTATGTGATATTTACTCGGAAAAAAATTCTCTCTATTCTCTCTGCTTTTTCTTTTCTTATTTTTCACATTATATTTCCTTTATATATATTACACGGCTCGCTGCCCGACTTTTTTTTTTAAAGAGGCTATCCTCTCTAAATTATGTTTTCTACACTGGCAACCTCCTCAGGCCCTGCCTACATTTTTCTGCATACCTATATTAATTAATTTTTATAAATCAACTTACATAACTCACTGCCATTTGACATTTTATTATATCTCTATTTGTTTTTACTACACTGTAAACCTCTTTCTGCCCTGCCTACTTTTTTATATATTTCCACATAATATAACGTTGGTTTAAATAAAAATATTTCGTAAACTTTAAAGGTAATGGAAAAATTACATCTAGCAGAAATAACTACAAAGGACATAGAAATATTTCGCGATGGCTACCGTCCAGTGGCTAAACGAGGCTCTATTCTATTTTTCGTTCTGTCAGATATGGCCAGCGTTAACAGCATGTATCAATATTCGCTGTCTTCCTACTTGGATGTAAGTATATAACAACATTAAACATTTGTTTGTGCACGGTTTGCGAGAAATGTGTCTCTCATTGGTTAAGATATAGTCAGCATTAAAATCGTTTTCCTATATATTTAAAAAGTCATGAGATAATTAACTACGTTTTAATGTAATTCCAATTTAATAGAACTTACACCTTGAATTCAGTTAGAACTCTTTAAAATCCAAACGAATAAAATATGTCGCAGGCAAATTTATTTTAAAAAGATACTTAATAAAGGTTATCACAAACTGTGTTTTACACAACAAGGTTTAACATAAACGTTACCTTTTATCTCACAGGTGTTTGCTTTCTCACTGCGTAAGGCGATGCCGAATGTGATCTTAGCAAGGCGTCTTCGAAATATCATAGACATGCTCACTAAGAACGTTTATGATTACGGATGTACAGGTGAGCAGAAACATAACTGGAGGATGTTTATAACATATTTGTTAAATGCAAAGTTAGAAATTTAAAGTAAGGAGCAAAAAAAGTGTAGACTTTCTTTGCAATATATAAATATAATAATATATATAAAAAAATAATATTTTAACATATGTATTTGAGTTTATATTTATTTTGGCCTATACGAAGTTTGGCCCCAATAGTCACTAAATAGCTTAAACCATTAACCAGGTATATTCGAACGTCACAAATTGCTGTATTCATTCCAAATGGACATTAAGTTAGAGCAGAGTGAAGATCGTGTGTCGCAAGCGCAGCTGGATTTCTTTATTAAAGGCAACGTGTCGTTGGAGAAGTCATCACGCCCCTCGCCCGCAACTTGGATTCCTGCG
Source organism: Arctia plantaginis (assembly GCA_902825455.1). NCBI lineage: Eukaryota > Metazoa > Arthropoda > Insecta > Lepidoptera > Erebidae > Arctia > Arctia plantaginis. The sequence goes on along the minus strand of CADEBD010000284.1, from coordinate 3,437,332 downwards.
CAGGTACTTCGTTTAATCAACATTATCCTACATTGCAATCATTATGTTTGCTAGTTCTAGTCAATGCTTAGTCAGTAGTGCTATAAGGACAGCGCTCGCTGTCACAGCGTCGAACTTTCAATTAAGTTCGTTTGTGTAGTGGTGTGGTAATGACTACCGCTATCCATGGACAAGTGTAACTCAAGAGGCACAAGTGCGTTGTCAACTTTTGTGTTACCCCCCGCCCCCCCTCACCCCTTCATCAGAATTAGCAGTTTGTAATTCGAGTAACCTCACTTAAAGTGATGACAGATTTGGTCGACAGCGGTTTTCTTTAAGTCCATTGTATCACTGCAGTGAATTTGGCCAAATGTGCCAAATCTAGGCTCTTCTGGCAAACGGTGCAATCTGAATGATTTAGATAGATTAAATTAAAAGAAAATTATTTAGTCACAATATTATAAATGCGAAAGTGTGTCTGTCTGACTGTCTGTCTATTACCTCTTCACTCGGTAAACGGTAAACCGCTGAACCGATTTAGATGAAATTTAGTATAGAGATAGACATAGGGTAGTTTTTATCCTAGAAATCACCCTTTAAGGGGGTGGAAAGGGGGGGGGTGGATGTTTGTATGGGGAATCAATAACCGCTGAACCGATTTACATGCAATTTTGTATGGACATTCTTTAAGTCTTGAGGAAAGACATAGACCGCCGCGGGCAATTGCTAATACAATAATAATACATATATCACTTTATCGCAAGTCTGACGGCTTAATAGTTAATTCTTTCTCAGCAGAAGGTAGAATACAAATAGCAAATGTATATGGATAATTTGTCTTCCTCTACAGGGCTGGCAAGACATCATGAAATTGAGCACAGACTTCGAGTCGTTCACACAACTTCCTGACTATATCACTAGGAATTTGGTTGAATGGCAAGAGGTATATTTGATTTATTTCTTTATTTACACAAATAAACCCCCTTTCTAAGGAGAGGCCTATGTCCAGCAGTGGACTATTAAAGGCTGTTGATGTGATGTGTGTGATGTGATTTGGTGCATTGGCGGACTTAATGCCTAAGGCATTCTCTACCAGTCAATCATTGGGTGGTGGTGATGTATCTATTGGCTAAGTATTAAGCATATTGATATTTTCCTATTTCTTTTGGTATAAATTAATCAGTTAAGTATTTATCTATGTATCGTTGAAGAATAAGGGCTAGCGCGGACGAAGAGGAGCGCAGCGGAGAGATTTTTTTTTAAGACACTGATATTTTTTTAAAATTTTAATCATTAAAACTGTTGCTGAAAAGTACATACATGTTTGAACATGATAAAAAATGCTCGCGCGGCCTCGGGCCATGTGTATGTACTAGTTAATTACCGAGCACTACAGCAATAGTTAATTATCAAGTTTCTTCAAAATATACTCACCGCTGTGCTCCTTTCCGTCTGCGCTGGCCCTTAGGAATTGCTTAACAGCTATTCAGTGAGACCCTGGTATCGCTGCGGTTGAGCCGGTCCATATATTCTGAGGCATGGCTCTCCCACGGTTAATTAAGATTCATCACCAACAAACAGCCTTTAATAGTCCACGGCTGGACATACATCCTTAGAAATGAGGTTTTGGGCTACCATACTACAGACGGGCTGGTATAGGGTTTGTATCAACTTTTCCTTCTCTTTGTGGTGCTATTGTTCTGTGTATTTTCCGCTTTCACGACATTCACGTGAGAAATAGGGGTGGTGACACCTACAGGGAACATGGGGTTCCCACACGGGGGGGGGGGGGGGGGTCGTCTACTCGTCTGTAGATGACCCGAGGTATGTCGGGGCACCAGGGACTTCCTTTCTAGGGTATACCTGGTTCCCCGGCTATTAGTACCCGAGACGGCGTGCGGTTTTAGTCGGTTCGAGTCCGACATGCCACCGACAGGTGGTATCCGAGGGGATGTCCGCACGGAAAAAAAAAAAATGGGTGGTGACACCGTATTTCTAACTTCTTCCTGAGATTAAATTATAAATAGAAATTCAAATGATTCATTTCAATTTTGCAAATGATAACGGGCATCTGCGTTAATTTAGCAGAAACATGCATAAATTTACTTTTTCTTATCGTTATTCTTGATTATCTGTCGAATGTCGAATATGTCTTTCGAAATATAATCATAAATAATTCTAGTTAAAATAAATGAATTCCTAGTTTCTTAGTATGTTTTCATACATAAGTAATTTTAGTAAATATGTTCCTTTGTTATCTCCTCACTACCTCCATGTCTGTTCAACCGTTTAGTGGTTCGATAGCGACACCCCGGAGTCAGAAGACATACCAAACAAATACCGAGATCATTTACAGCCATTTGAGATCTTGATGTTACTACGATGCTTCCGAGTGGACCGGATCTACCGCGCACTGACTGACTACATCACTATTACTATGGGTGAAGAATACATCACCCCACCTGTCATAAGGTAATTAGCTATCGCAGTTAGTACATCTATTTGATTAATTTATTTAATTAATATAGAAGATAAATCTATCCTAAAATAGCTTTGTAGCCTCATGGCTTTCTTTAATTCACCTTAAAAAAAAATAAGATAAAGGGCAACTTATCTACCAATGACTCAGTTAGTACAGTAGTGTAATTTTATTTAAACACACGCTTGATCAATTTAATTGCTTTGAATGAATGAGAAATAATCTCTGAAGCTTATGTAGGCTCAAGGATTTTTTGAAATGCTAAAAAGAAACCATTGTCAAAGTATAATCCAGGCTCTACTAATATAAACTTTTACAGAACTTTTTTCTTAATACATAACACGAAATTATTATATCGAAAACAACAAGCCTCACAGAAAACAGTGTCCTTAACTTTTTGTGTCACACAAGACAAATTCTCTTACTACTTTGGCCGAGGCACGGAATGGGATAGAACTCTGAAACAAATTTAATCGTTTCGTTTTCAGTCTGGACATGATATTCGAACAAACTACGCCGTTTACGCCCGTGGTATTCATTTTGAGTCCCGGCTCCGATCCTACGGCTGACTTGATGAAACTGGCAGATAGATGTGGATTTGGTGGAGGCAAATTCAAGTACCTGTCACTGGGCCAGGGACAAGAAGGAGTAAGGAATATAATAATATTTATGAGTTACTAATTTGTGTTGTACCGTATTTTAAAGATTAATCCTAAATTTTGAAAATACCGTACTAAGAATATCTATAGTATCTGCAATTATTATTATTGGACTGTTAAATGTAGGCCTTTCTGTTTAAAGTAATTAAATTATATATATTTATAATATATATACATATATTTATTGATATATACTGAAATCTCTGAAATACTGTTTATTCAGGCGGCACTGGCGTTGTTAGAGGGTGCTATATCCCACGGCCAGTGGTTGATCCTCCAGAACTGTCATTTACTGTTGTCTTTCCTGCGGGAGTTGGAGAAGCAGCTCGAAATGATGGTCAAGCCACATCCTGAGTACCGGCTCTGGCTTACTACCGATCCCACGCCGACGTTTCCTATTGGAATATTGCAGAGATCGCTCAAGGGTTAGTAGTAGCATACACTACAACGAACTGGGAATTCATTTATGTAGAGCATAATGAGGTCGTTATGAACCTTGCTTCTGATTGAAATTAACTTTTTGACTCGTCATTAGTGCATTCGACTATTTTATCTGTAGTTTAAAACTTGTACAGGAGTTATTTATTTTGTGTTTAATAAACACAAAATAAATACATAAACACTGTTTATGTAACGTTGTTGTGTATAATAATAAAATAGTACCTTACATTCGTCTGAATCCCAAACTAGACAGAGTCTCCTCTGTACTAAGCATACTACAGCTACTACTACTACTACTACTACTAGCATACTCTCTACATAGTAATTGTTTAAGTTTGAGCACCAGAATTTCTGAATTGATCTGGATGAAATTTGGCACAGAGATCGAAAGGTCGGCATTTACACAAGCGAAGCCGCAGGTAAACGTTAGTATATTAATACATACATTCATTTTATAGAAAATTTACAGATTATAACAAATGAACGTGCTCATCACACATTTATTCCTTCTCTATAGTAATAGAACACACATCCTCTGCCTGAGTGTCGATAACTAACTGGGGTAACGATATGATTTTCGTTTCTTTATTTTCCAGTGGTGACAGAACCCCCTAACGGTCTGAAACTAAATCTACGTAATACATACTTTAAAATGAGGCCTCGTGCATTAGACGAGTGCACGCATCCGCAATTCAAGAAACTCGTTTACGTACTCGCTTTCTTTCATGCAGTCGTACAGGTGAGCTGGTCACACTCTATAAATAAGTTGCTAACGGTGAAATTATTCACCTCGCACACGGCCGTCTGATCCCAAACTAGGCAGAGCCTGTACTATGGCAACCAGACTGTTGATAAACATAATTATGTATTTCTAAATACATACATAGTATAGATAAAGTACACCCAAATTGTTGTGTGTTCATCACAAATAATTGTCCTGTATTTGAATCGAATCCTAGACCTCTAGCTTGTTAGTCGGGTCACTAACCACTAGACCAACAGGCCAGTCAATATAGATTGCAAATATGCAAAAAGTATTAAGCGTTTTGGGGGATTTAGACATTAATCGAACTACATAATTATGTACTAGCCGGACCTGGTCACCTTTTGTCACAGTGTGTAGTATATATTCACTGCTTTTGCTAATTTCTTCTCTTCTCTTTCTGTGCGAGACAATATTTCTTTTTATGTTCATTTTAAGATTCTTAACCAAAGTGTAGTGCACCTTTTCATTTATTGCCACACGACGCTAGACTAGTAGAGAGCCTATGGCATTAAGTCCGCTTTGTACATTTTTTGCGTAAAGTTGTTAAATAAAATAAATATTCTTTCCTATTTCTGTGTGTTCTCGTTTAATGTGTATTAAAAAATTAATAGCTTAATACAAAAGTTATTACAATTAGTTAGTTTAAATTCTGATTGTCGTTGATCGATATTCAAACATAACATAGAACACAATGAACGCAACATCATCCTGGGGCGGCGGCAGGTGTCCTGTTTGGTCGTGTGTCCCTTTACATCATAATAAAAACTATCGAGCCGCATATTCTCTTATTAAATGCTGTGAATAATTTCCAGAAAATCGCTTACTACCAACATATTATTACTAAACTCATGTTATAATCTTTTTTTTTTGGTTAATGCACACAATACGTTACAGGAACGCCGCAAATACGACAAAATTGGATGGAACATATCGTACGATTTCAGTGAGTCTGATTTCACGGTATGCATGCAAATCTTGCAGTGTTACCTCGATCGCTGCTACGCCGCCAAAGGACCTATTCCGTGGGCTACGCTCAAGTATTTGTTTGGAGAGGTATGTCCCTATGAACTTGTTGTTGGGAGAAGGACAATAATAATGAAAAATACGTATACGCACTTACCTACCTAGCTAAACCTACGCCTTTCATTAGTGAGAATTAATAATATTTTAATACCTAAGTGTTTCCCATCTGATATGATAACTTGGATGGGTGGAAATTGTGTAAAAGTTTATTTATATCGTCTAGCGTTTAGTCAATTCTTACGAAATTGTTAATGTTCTTATATTTGTAGGTAGGTTATCTTATCTTTTTCTATGCTTGATGATAAAAAAAAAATAGTATATAATATAAATTAATAATTTAATCATATTCCGATTTAATCATCATTTAAATTAGTATCTATGGTTGAACGTGCTATCAGGTACCCACAGATGCGATTTGATCAACTATTTTGGTGTTAGCATAGATATAACTACGATCCGTGAAAGCGGAGTAATAACTAAACCGAAGAGTAGGTATAGTTTGTTTATAACTAAATCTAATATCCGTGGTTCTGATAATCACCTTCGCTTCCACGGCTTCCACTTCCTTGGCCGTAGCCTCCACTACTTCCTCGGCCGTAGCCTCCACTACTTCCTTGGCCGTAGCCTCCACTACTTCCTTGGCCGTAGCCTCCACTACTTCCTTGGCCGTAGCCTCCACTACTTCCTTGGCCGTAGCCTCCATTACTTCCTTGGCCGTAGCCTCCATTACTTCCTTGGCCGTAGCCTCCATTACTTCCTTGGCCGTAGCCTCCAGTACTTCCTTGGCCATACCCGCCTCTTCCAGTTGCACCCTGACTGCTACCTCCGAAACTTCCTTGACTGCTACTGCCATAACCGTCGCCTATACACAAACAATTTGAATGAACCAGATCATAAAAACACACTGAAAGTCAAATTAATTGATAAAATTGACAAGATTTACTGATCTAACGATGGTGACGGATTAAGAATACAGAGTGTTATATCCCCATTCATCCCGTGGGTGTTGTAAGAGCCGACTAAGGAAGCAAACTTCAAAACTTCCTTTGTATAGAGAGGCCAGCAGTGGACTGTTAGGGGCTGCTGATGATGATGACTCTGAGAGTGGATTAATTTATTTGCCTACATAATTATTGATGTGAAACATCTAATGCTGTGGGTAAGACTGGCTGTTGGTGAGGCGACCCGTCGTAACCCGGCGTAACGCGGTGTGGTGTAAGTCAATTAATATAAATGTAATTTAAATACAAAATCTGAATCTTATATATTTAATTATGATGTATTTATTATTTCCTTTTATAAGGTATCCTTTTATAGCCATTAGGTATTTTTGCAAAGTAATTTATATGTTTCACATCTCCCAGAAGTCCCGCGACGGCTCAATTTTTTTGAAAAAAAAAAACAAAATAAATTGTACATAAATAGTTAGATATACTGTCTGTAAAGAGTCCAATCCCTTAACACTGAAAAGCTTTGCGTAGAGAGCTTGGGTTAACCTCAGCTTGAGTACCGGGTTATTAAAAGTAAAATATAACCACATCTATGCTACTACTTACCGTAGCAGGCAACAGCCAAGATGAGGACTAAACACGCTACCTGGTAAAGAAACAAAAAATATAAAACTTATGAAATACATCACACAATTTGTTGAGCCATGTTGGGATGGAACCCACGTGCAGTAAAATGCGGCGAGGTAACCGCCTTTAACCACTATACCATCATTGCAGTCAGATGGACTGGCGTACAAATTTACTTCTGGTATTAATGGTTAAAAAAATAATGGTAAAAAAGGAAATAATTATTTTTTCGTAATCAGAAGAAACATCGTAGATAACAAAATATGATATTGAGATAATTGTTATTATCTTCTATTTATAGGTATAAGTATAAGGTACAAAAAAAAAGATTTTAAGACAGCCGTATGAATTATAATAATAAAAAAACTAACCTTAAAAATCATTTTTACTCACTATTTTCTAAACGTAAAACTATGAGGCGATCCAAATGTGAGTGGCAAACCGACCAGTATACGAGTTTATATACACATTATTATCACTTAATAACTGTGTTTGACCCGACCCTATATATATATATATATATTCTAAATACTGTTTATATTAGTAATCAATAACAGTATAATTAATCATTATTATCTGAACAGAGTTTGGTTTAGATATTCACCATAGTACTGGAATAAAACCAAAACCCGTGAAAGATTTAAGTTTGTTTTCAATCACAGAGTCATAGATTCCATTTCTGGAGCTTTCATATCGATGTTCTCAAATCAAATACCGGTGACACAGCGGCCTTCCAGAAAGCAGTCTTAAGCATTTGTTTTGTTTCTTTTCACTAAGAGAGTAGCGTTGCCGGAGCTCCAAACCTCCCCTCGCCTTAGTTCTAGGGGAGGATAATGTAGGTGTCCATCAGCAATAGTAGTCACTTACCATCAGGTTACTCGACTGCTCGTTTGCCCCCTATACTATAAAAAGAACAGGGCCTATATATGATAATTAAAATTTATAGTAAACTAGCTTATTCCCGCGGCTCCATTGTCGTGTATGTCGGCTATCGCTGTAAAAGACGTCTATGTCTTTCCTTAAGAATCAAAGTATGTCCATACCAAATTTCATCTACAAACTTCCATCCCCTTAAAGTATGATTTATTGGATAAAAACTACCCTTTGTGCTTTCCCGGGACTCAGACTATCTCTATACCAAATTTCATCTAAATCGGTTCAGCGGTTTAAGCGTGAAGAGGTAACCGACATACGGACAGAAAGACAGATGCCAGACACACTTTCGCATTTATAATATTAGAATGAATGATCCTATGAAGTTCTTACTGTAAAGGGTTTAATGCCAAAGTTTTCTTATGAAAACAACATGGACACGTGCACGCACCGATAGTCCTCTAAACATGACCAGTAGGTATCTTATAAACATTACATATAGATATGAATATGATTAATAGGTGCATTAATTGGTGTATGATCTGTCGTGATAAAATACGACCTCTCGATATTGTGTCGTTCTTTCGTTTCAAGTATTTTCGCAGGCATGAACACGTAAGATTAAGATTTTTACTTTCGAATTTACATTATTGCTGGCTTTACCCGCGGCTTAGCACGCCTTATTATCATAATCTCCATGGTATCGCTGCCGACTGCGGGTGTAGAACCTCCGGGCACGAGTACAGGCCGCGCGGAGGTCCGCCAACTCTTGGGACCACCAGTAAACCTCTTTCCTTAGAGGTCGACGACCTCGGATGCGGGGCATGGCCGCATCGCAGATCTGCGTTATCGCATCGCGAAAGCGACCAGCCCCCATGTCAAGCTCCTCGCCACATGACCCCGACTGGGGTCCTGGGTCCGGGAGAGCTCAAATCGGATATACAGGTGACCTAAGAGCGTCTCAACCTCTTCCAAGACACGCCAGTTCCTTACTCGTGAGGCGAGGGCACGGGTAGCGAACGAAAGGTCCACTATCGAACCCCCTGCTGTCGCACGTACGTGTTGGTGGCGCCTCTGTTTAGAAGACAGAGGCCACTGAGGCCGCCCACTCCTCTACGGCCTCGCCCCTTGCGTCCGTCCTGGGGGAACCCCAAGCAACAGATTTTGCGTTGATTTCCCCCAGCAAGTAACCAAACGCTAGTCACCGCATCAAGGTCTCCAAATTGTTGAGGAAAACTTCAAAGCCGGTCAAGCTCCGGTTACGGGAGAAGTAAACACCATATATGGCCCTCCCTCCACTCGGCAGCAACATAAACCGTCGAGCCGACGACTGACACGGTGCCGTCCCAGTCACCCAACCAGTTTGGACGAGAAGGAACATAATAGGCCATGGTTTACAGGAAGAGGTCCTGCGCAGCGGCACAGTGGTTCAGGTTCGTCTGGACAAAGAGGTTGGAGACTTGGTCCATTACTGGTCCGCTTGCAGCCTCCCTGCCCCATCTGGTGATTGGCGGACTTACTACCCGCCGCACACGCTGGCTAGTGAGGGGCGGCAGAGCATGCTGCTGAAAAAAAGTCCGCTGCAGTCAAAACGACTTTCACACTTGACGCGTGTGTGTGCCGTCGCTAGGTGATGGGCATTGGCCTTCCCCAAGGTTCGCCACAACTGCCGGTCCTGTGCTACCTGCATCCGATAGGTTGCCGCGGCCTTTTCCAGGTTGTCAGACCACCTTCTAGCTATATTGCACTGTATAAAGTTAATATATAAATATCTCGGTTGCGGTGTTTGTGTTCGCGCTCCTTCGGCCAATTGTTTTTTAATACTTGTTATGCATGAGAATAGGTCTTAAAGTATTTTTCACACTCCTACCCCTAACCCCCCCCCCCCCCCGTTTTTAAAATATTACTCTCCAATTTCCTATTTACTAAGTAGTGTTTGTAACAACAAGTTAAACTTGAAATACCAGGTAATGTATGGTGGGCGCGTAATAGACGACTTCGACCGGCGCGTAGTGGCTACTTACATGGAGGAATACTTCGGAGAATTTCTGTTCGACAAGTTCCAGCCATTCCATTTCTATCACGATTCAGCCTTCGATTACATCATACCGCCGGACGGCGACAGAGACGAATACTTTGGTAACATTTGCTTTTTATTTACCCGACAGTACATTTGTCCCGCGTTAGAACTTCATAACTAAATTTTATATCTTTGTGATTTCATAGCTAAGTTGATCACGTGTAATCGCGTATTTGCTCCAAATGTGCTGAATCATGGCGAGCAATTAGCATGGCTCTCTAACGGCTAATCTGAAAACACAACATGCGAAATGGAAGCAAAATTTGGTCTAAAGGGTCCCTTAATGTTTTATTTTGTGATTGTATGATATTCAAAAGTTGTAAAATAATGTGTATTGCCTATGGTTTGATAATAAAGTCTATTATTATTATCAATACAGCTTAACGAGGCCACTGTATCTTAATTTTTCATACAATGTATAATTGTTTATGTATGTATATTTCAAATGTTTATTTATATATTGTTAATGTAAGTATGTGTATCTTCCGATTATCAAATAACATCATACGATTAATCCTTTTAGCTCATGCAAACATAATTTTGCTATTTAGACTATCTGGACATATTGCCGCTGGCCAACACGCCGGAGGTATTCGGCCTACATCCCAACGCCGAGATCGGATACTTCAGTCAGGCTGTGCGCATGATGTGGGGACATCTCATAGAGCTGCAACCACAAACCAGTACGTATCATGTAAAAGATCCAATAACTAACCAGAAAGAGAAAGAAAATTATCTTTTTCATCTTCAGCTATAGATACTGGGTGTAATTACATATCTTAAAAGGTAATGTTTTTCTAAAATACCTAAATTTGTATCACTACAAAATATTGAGCAAGAATAAATTAAGAGATGTAACGAAAGGAAAATTTAAAGAAAAAATAATTAATTAATATTGAGTAAAACGTATGATACCCGGCCTTATAGTAAATACGATCTTATCCTTGTATATTTTTTGATTACAATAAGCAGAAAACATAATGGTTATTATTACATAATCTTAAATTTAACAAAGAAGTAAAAATATAGTCTTACAACAGTAACAGTATCCAATCACACACATTACAAAATTATAGATTACTAAATGAAAATAATTTATATTTATCATAAGATTTATTGATGAAAGATTTTTTTTTTCACGCTGCCTTAGTAACTATATCAAAAAGTAAGTATTTATATGATCACTAGGGTAGAGTAGGGTATTATGATATGATATATTCAGCGTATTCCATAACACTCACCACAAGTATTATAAAAAATTACTGCGTTTACAAAAACATTTTTATTAAGGTAATTCTGCTTGTCAAGTAAGTTTGGGATTGGCAGAGGCAGTACAACGCCATTGTTTTATATCAAAGTTTGTCGTTTGTTTAAAGCGATAATGTGTGGAATTTCGTAGCTTTTCGTAGCGTATATATGAACGGACGTAACGGCCATACAGCTGCTCTGCTCCCGCATTTTAAATCTATGATATCTTCTAAGATATTTGATTAAAGAAATGCTGTAAAGGGAAATTTTGGTCTACATGTAAAATGCACAACGTATCTAACGTATTTAGTTGGATACTAATATTTTTTTTAATAGCTTTGTAAATAACCCATATTTTTGTAATATGTAATGCCTAGTTTACATGCGTGCCGAGGCTTGGCAAACGTCCATAAGCTCCAAGACTTTACAAACGCTCAGATGCTAATTACACGCTTGCGAGTGTGCTATTGTGTTCCGGACAGGCAAACATAGCAGATGTGGACATATTTTTATTCAAAATATAAACGGCGGCACTAAACAAAAAATAATATCTCTAACCCTACTGCTCAACTAAACTGCTCAATCAGTAGAGCATTGAGACTTAATGTTGATTCCCGACTGCTCAACTACAATATTTGTAATATCAAATTGAGCAGTAGGTAACAGGCACGTGCCAACGTTTAAATACATCGCAAACACTTGCCGCGAGCTTCCTTTGATCTGTGTTCAAAAACCGTCACTAGTACCGATGGGCGACGAGCCTACGCGAGCCGAGCCAAACACCCTGTTTACACGCTTGTGGTTGTGGACACTTGTCGAGGCTCGCCATGCGTGTAAACGGCCTATAAAAGATAAACATGGTTACTGTGGGTTATTATCCTTAGGAGATAGACATATAACATCGCGGCCTTTTTTGTAGATCGTTTTGAGACATACGATTCCGTAGTACATTATTTAAATCTATGTCGTAAGGTTTAGCCTGCATTTACAATGTAAGCGCAAACAAACATGTCTTTTACGACATTACATTGCAAATCTTTGAAATTCTCAATTTTTTTCTATAATAATATGCATGTCTTATACATAAAAACTTTCCTCTGGAATGACTCTTTCTCATGTTAAAAACTACAAAAAAGTCCGTTGCGTAGTTTGAAAGATCTAAGCGTACAGGAACCAAAAGCGGCTTCATTTTATACTATTTACAAAAGTGGCTAGTATAACAATATGCTTATGAAATTGATGTGCTCTATAAATTTCATTTTTATCATTTTTGCCGCTAGAAGGAACAAAAGGTAAGATTTCTTTAACAAAAAATATATAACCATAAAACATATGTTAAAACAACTGGGTTGTAGTAGAGAGCCTTCGGGAGGCCCATGTCCGGCAATGGACGACTTTCAGCTGAAATGATGATGATGATGATGAAATCGTTGTCTTATTTGTTGGTTGGTATGGTTAACCGTGTCCGTGTGGTAAAGGGAAGTGACAAACAAGACCACCAACCCGACTGGGCAGCGTGGTCCTGCAGTGGACTGTTAAACGCTGTTGTTGATGATGATGTTTAACCGTTAAACTATGAGAAAGAAATACTAAAATTACCTAACTTTTATACCTAACTTTTTTGAACATTATTTGTTTGAGATTAATATCATCGACATTCCCACTACTATATCTTTATTACACCAAGATTCTAGCCCTCCCGCAAAGCACCAGGGATGAGATTCGATGAGTTCCGAGAAAGGTTAAATCTATTTGAAATCTGCAACAAACAGAAATATTCCAAAATTTACAAAATAGTTAAAAATAATCGTATTGTGAATAGCACTCCATGGGAGAGCTGTGTTCGTTTCTATGTCTGTAGCAGAAACGCTTTAACGCATAGTATTTGCAAGGACTAAACGTTGTATTTAATATCAAAATGCACATAATTATATTGTGGAGGAACGGGTGTCGTCATGTCCCTCCAACACAAAGGGAGGATCCTCCGACCAGGTTAGGTTGATGTTGGGAAGTTGTATATATGCCAATCGACCAGAGAATTCTTCATATCGCGATACAGAATTAGCAATTCTTATTTAGTAGTTACTCCGTAGTTCGGTGTTTCTTCGTTAGATGGCGCTGTAGTATGTCTGTTCTGATGAAATGTTCTGTTCCTTTGTATGTGGGAGTAGCCACAATATATTAGCACCTGATTTATGATAAGAAATAGAAGGCTTTAGGAAAAGTGGTGTGTCAAAACAGTGCGGTGGTCATTTATATTAGGTTAAACAACTAGAAATAAAAAATACAAATAAATACAGTGTTCTATTACGGTAGTCGATCTACTACATTTTAAATTTTGCTTAGCCTTTTTTAACCTTAATGTCTAACTTATATCAAATATGAATCTTCTACTAGAAATCTACCACTTTTATTCCCAGAATAAATCCAAGTTGACTGTAACACACCGAAGGTATTGTACTACAGTTGATATGTACATAGGTATAATACACAGTTTCGACGTCTGTTTCTAGGTGAGGCTGGTGGCGCGATGTCTCGCGAAGAGTTCATTGATATTGCAGCCGTAGATGTGATGTCGAAATTGCCACCTGAATTCGAGATCTGGCGCGTACGCAAACAATTCGAAATGAATATAACTCCAACGCTTGTCGTATTGCTACAAGAGCTGGAGAGGTAATATTTTATGATTTAAGTGTATGGAACATGAGAAATAGATATTATTATTATTGGTAAACAGGATTTGTGATTAGAGAAGTGGGTCGATTGATACTTGAAAAGAAGAATTTATTTCAAATATTTGCAATAACCCAATAATCCTCAATTACTTAGTAATTTTCACTGATATTTGTTCGTTTTTTTTCGCAATTGTTTACTTGCTGTATTGCAAATAAGAATGGGTCCACATCTGTTTGCGGCGGTTATATAATGTATGAATACAATGGTCTTATTTTATTGAAAGTTTCAGGATGTTAATCATCTTTTCTGTGAAAGACTCGTCCATCGAATCGTTTTTAAAATATTGTTAACTTTTTTATTGTATGAGGAATAAACAAATTGAATCGTGTACGACTATTGTTACAGATTCAACCGGCTCGTAAAACGTATGGGCTCAACACTATCAATGCTCCGGAAAGCCTTGGCGGGTGAGATCGGCATGGACGCCGTACTAGACAACGTGTCGTACAGCCTGTTCAACGGGCAACTGCCGCAGGTGTGGCGCGGCCTGGCACCCGACACGTGCAAGAACCTCGGCGGCTGGATGGACCACTTCATCTCGAGAACTAAGCAATATACGGACTGGGTACACCATTTTTATACTCTTAACATTTTTCTCTAACAAAATGTAGAACTTTGCGTGTCTATATGTTTAGTAAGTATGTATATATTAAAGTACCTACGTATATTAATAAAAGCTTAAACGGTTTTTTTGTGTGAGTTTAAACGCTCTGATCTGTAGAGCTATCAGTGAAATTTGAATTATTGTTTTTGTATAGGATTAAGTATTTATTAAAGCATGGTATATTACTTATTAAAACATCATGCTTCAACCCCTTAGAATCTAAGAGTGTTTGAGACCTGCCATTTACTAGAAGATGTAGATTGCCAAAAATGCTGCCGTGTGAGTTATTAAGTAAAAAAAAACACCCTCAGAATAATAATAACTTTATAAGCTAGATATATTACTAAACACACACATATATTGACAATGCCGTATTTGCAATAGTATTCACGAGTGCCACGCAATATCTTGTAAAATGATTATCAGGGTGGCGGCGACAATTAAGACACTTTAAATCCACACGAAATAATATATTCTCTTTAATACACGTTAGGACGGGTAGAATACGAATGCCCGAAATATGTTAACCGTCGGTATTTATACAATCATCTTGACCTATTTTAATACAAACTTAATAGGTAACATTGTTTATCTTAATTATCCTGTTGATTATTTACGTACAATTATTATTAAATAATATTAAATTATATAACATAAATAACATTAAAGGTTTATTGCGCCGGAAGCTGTCAAGCGGAAAGCGCCAATAAAATATTATAAGTATAAATGAATCAACTATTTACTTGATTACAAAATTACTAATTATATTATAAAACAATAATAAGTTCTATATATTGCCTAATTATTAGGATGTACCTGAACTAGTTCGTAAATAATGGCTCACGTATTATGTGAGGCCGGAAGTGTTACTCGATAACAATCTTTATATCATTATCAACAGCCTTTATTTTCTTAGAAAGTAGGTTTCCAAGGTATTAAACAGTTTCTTTTGTAAAAAGTCTTTATATACCCAATGTATATAACCAATGACTTATTTAAATTAATATTAGTGTGTTATCACTATATCTAGTTATTATTTGCGCGGTATTCGCCAGGCCACCATAGAAGAGCCAATAGTGATCTGGTTGTCTGGACTGCAAATTCCCGAGTCGTACCTGATTGCGCACATACAGATCGCCTGTCGTCTCTACACGTGGCCGCTCGATCGCTCCACGCAGTTCACGAGAGTCACCAAGTGGTCACACCCGGATGAAATAGAAGAACGACCTACCACTGTACGTTGTTTTAAAAATCATCTAAATTTGATAAAATAATTTATTTCTTAGGACGTGTTCAACAACTGCCAAAAGTTATCCACTGAGTGCGCATACGTGTTCAATTTACAGCCTATTCACACCTGAGCGGTATTCGCTGTCGGCTTGCGGTATATACGGAATACCATGCGGCGCCCGCGTTTTATGATCCCAACTATTTCGCTGTAGCAGTGGAACTTCATACTAATTACCTGAGCGACACAGCGAAAACGCTTATGTTTAAACGTGCCTTTATAACTGCTTTCGTTTCGCTTTCATAAAAATGGAATTCTAACTAGATCGTCTAGGTACAAAGGTGCTAATTATTTATTTTACGCAGTATTTACGCAGTAGTCCATTTAAGGTCGGTAAAAAAAAAAAAGGGGGCTGGCGATCGTATGCGATTAATGTAAACGTAAATAGTGTCGTAATAAAAAAATGTAGGCGCATTAACTATACGCTTACAATTTTTTGGTTGACTCCATTTCGCTAGATTTGCCTCTAGCATACAGCCCTCTTCATGGTAAGCAGACAGAAAACTTTCGGCACGTTCCCATCCGCTATCGATCTTTACACAACTTCTCAGAAGATTATTTCATTCTTGCAACAAAAGTATTACTATATAGCACTCTCACACCATGGTTAATTTTAAATTTTCATATAGCTTTAAATTCCCTTTTAAAATAAGTTTCATTACTTTTATACCGTTAGGTTTATGTTTAAAATTATTTGGCAGGGCTGTTACGTGCGTGGGTTGTACCTGGAGGGTTGCCGGTGGGACTTCGAAGAAGGCTGCCTGAGGCGTTCGCACCCCAAAGTTCTGGTCACTGAACTACCCATCATGTATATTATACCGATAGAATTTCATAAGCTAAAGTTACAGGTAATGGAATTATATTTAGTGGCATTATTACATTTTATGCTTTATATTCGTAATATTTTTTATCATCGCGATTTGCTACTGTTTTGGTGTACCTAGTTGTTCATATGGCTGGCCGCCTGTTTGACGCCAGCCTTTTTTGGGAATGTAGGCAATATTTTTCAGACGGGGTAAAAGAAGGAGGTAATTTAGACTATGGAAAATGTTTAAAATAAGCGAGTTAAGAATATTTAAGGCTCGGTTGGAAAACGGCACTGAGGTTTAAACTACTGCAAAGTAGTTTCGCATACTCATATAAGTTCATTCCATAGTTGCCTTTTATTGAGCAATTTTATAATAGACTTACTTCCTAATAAATTTATTTTAAGAATAAAATACATTTATTAGGAATTTTCACTGTTGGGGAAACCAAAGTGAAAATGTCCCGTATTATTCGTCTTAACTTCTATTTACTAGACAACAATTGTACTGTATTTTCAGAACACGCTACGTACGCCAGTGTATACGACATCACAACGCCGCAATGCGATGGGGGTGGGCCTTGTGTTCGAGGCTGACCTGTGGACGGCCGAACATATCAGCCATTGGATTTTACAAGGCGTTTGTCTTACACTTAATACAGACTAAATAACACGCCTGAGGAATTAAAAAAAATACTAATTATACACAAGTACGGTGACTTATCTAGATTGACAAAATATCAATAACTGACTACCACACTAGACTGCTTACATTTTATTGTTAATCAATTAGTTTCGGAAAGTTAAAAATGGCGATTAATGGGTAAACTGATAACTGACTAATAGTTTTACAATCATCATCAGACCCAAGTCAACAAAGGCTCACTCTGTTTTGAACGTTAAAAGTCATATGAAACGCGAGAGAGAACAACGAAAGAGTTTTACTATAAAACTGCTGGCGCTAAGATACCAAACTATGATGTTCCTACCCTATCGATGCAACAGTTCACAGTTCAACAGTTCAAATTCAATCCCAAGATTTGTTTACATTGTTAGATCTCACTTAGAAGATATTTTTATTGTTTTGATTGATGCATCTAATTATTATACTTAAGGTGGTCTAGGTCAATAACTAGTTGAAGCAGCAGATTGTCGTATGCAAGTTTTCAACAATGTTTTATGGTCAACATTGATCAGCAACAGATACGACACTTTCTTTTTACATACGTTTTACAGTTGTCTCCTGTCATGTCTACGGAAAAAACTGTTTTGAAGGTACTCGGAAAGAAAAGAGAAAAAAGACGGTCGTGGAAACTTAAGTATGAGGTTGTTTTTAGTAGCCAGGGTTCTTTACCGCTTATCACTACATAAAACTTACCTACACTTGATTGTACTACGTATGTTAAAAACAACAAATAAAACTTATGTTCTTGCGAAATGCTGGAACATCCAGTTCCAGGTGTATGGACGTCCAAAAGAAAATCTGAAAAAATAAAAATTCTCTCGTAGGCAAACCACTTCTTGGATGTATCTATAGCAAATCCACTTGTCTTTCCGGTTATTCTCTGGTGTTTTCTTTGGAATGCTGTTCTAATTTATTTTTTATTTTTTACCATTTCTTCTGGACACTCGTGCCAATTGGCTAGTTTTAAATGAGCGTCTTCTTTATCTAATTGTCTTTATATTCACTTAGGGATATATTTCAAAGCACTTCGTCATTTCTATAATATTAGACAAATAATGGTGTGATGAGCACGATCATTTGTACGATAATTTGTTCTGTGTCTGGGTGTGCTTTATCTGTAATATGTATATTTATATATATATTTAGAAATATATAAGTATGTTAATCAGCAGTCTGGTTACCATAGTAATTTGGGACCAGACGGCCGTGTGTGAGTGATATATATTATATTATTTTCATTATTTCCCTGAATTCCCAAACGACAAAAAAAAATTGTAGAAACAATATTGTTGAACGAACGCACCAGATGTGGATAGAAAAGCAACAAGTTCCTAGAACGGTCGACGCTCTGTTCCGAGACATGTTCAACAAACCGCAACAGTGTTGCTTTCAACATATTAGCTATAGAATAGATGCAAATGCACCTTTACTGAGCGTGTCTAAGAGTGAGGGCCAAGTGTGAGCTTATTTGACAGCTACTCAATCGTCACGGTGACCGCGTCCGACGTTGTGAAGAGTTTTAGTTCGAGTCAATCGCAACGCTCAACGCGGTCACCGCGACAATCGAGTAAAAGTGAAATAAACTTACAATAGGCCCTCTAAATCTCGACTTATTAAGTTATCTTAACATAACGTGGATTTAACCAATTGTGATTATGACCATTACAATAACTGAATATAACGAAGACTGTTTCAATAGATATGTATATCAACTGACTGATATTTATCTAATCTTACCACCCATTTTATATTTGACTCAATTACTAATGAAGAATCAAACATTAAGCTTGATTCAGAGATTTAAAAACTTGGCCAAAAAAGTTAACAATTCAATTTATAATAGACTTGCAACGAATATTCGGTTACTATTCGGTATTCGGCCTATTCGGCTGCTTTTATTATATTCGGCCGAATACCGAATATCTACATATTATTCGGCCGAATACCGAATACTTAAATAATATATTTTGTCATTGAGAAATAATTGGTAAAATGAAAAATTAAAATCGATTGATTACGTATATATTCATATTTTTATTTCTGTTATAATCATTTAAGTAGTCATTGGTGCATAACACAGGTACATAATCATCTTCTGAATTGGAAAAATGGAGGATTCTATGTATTTGAATTATTGTGGTAATCAAAATTTAGAAGGGTAAGGTTCTCATTTCTTTTATAATCATTTATTAAGTAGTCATTGTTACATAAAACAGGTACATAATTTAATTCACGTCTGTACAAGTTTTTGGCGCTAAAATCCAGCCGAATACTTTTGCCTAATATTCGGCTATTCGGTCAGGGGCCTCGCCGAATATTCGGTATTCGGTATACTGCCGAATATACTATTCGTTGCAAGTCTAATTTATAATGATCCTTCATTTTATGAAGTTTTAACTCTAGCTCTGTCGTAAACCAAGTTTTATAATTATATAAAACGGACTCCTGACCCCTATAAAATATTTAATTTTGTTTATATAATAATCTCTAGTCATTTATTACAGTATTGTGTATTGATCTCATATTAAGATTTTGTACTTAGATGTTAATATTTGAAATAAAGGCTGAATAGTGTTTTTCTTATTTTTACTTTAATTATTATACACTACAGATATCTTTCATAATTTAGACGGAAGAATATACATTTCGTTATTTTTATTTTGGAAGTTTATTCATGTCAAGGAATTATTCACACAGTCTAAGCCTTTCCTTTTACAAAGAAAGTATTTCTAAATATTTAATCTCACAAACAGGACAAGATAGTAATTTAATATGGATGATCTTTTTTTAAATGAATACATTACAGTTTCATCATGTATACATATGTTTTAATTAGGTTAGGATTACAAAAATGCCTTTGAAACAAAAATGACTCAACAGGCCTTCTCACATTCTAAAACTTACAATCACTTTCATGATTTAGACTTAGCTTTTATTTGAGGTAAACATAAATTGTAAAAAGATGAGTCTAAGAAGTCAGATAATTGCTGCCACTTCACAAAGCCTTTGTTGAATAAGAATTGTTTTGTTTTTATGGTGCCAACATAATGTGGATCCTGCAACAAATATAGTGAGTATCTTTAAAAAAAAAAGTATTTATTTAAGGGTATTTTTGTTTAAGGTAAAAATTCATGTTCTATATTAAGAAAAAAGTTGATTTGGTCTTATGGTAATAATAAAGGTAGTTTTTTTTTTACATACAGCCCTGTTGGCAAAGTACAATAGTTAGCTGTTGCTGTATTTGCTTGTATAAAATCAGCAGTTTTTGTTATTTCACTACACATCATCACATCAACAACCTTTACTAGTCCACTGGACATATGTCTCTCCTTAGAAAGGAGGTTTTGGCCTACTATATCACTCTTGCCACACAGGTTGGTATAGGGTTTGCTCCAAGTTTTCCTTCTCTTTGCAGTGCCGTTGTCCTGCGTAGTTTGCTCACTAAGCCGGCTCTTGTGTTGGTTATCTAACTTAAAAAAAAAGTAGAAAGTTGAAAATTGGTCTGAATCTAGTTTTATTTTTTTATGTATGTTTTACATGTTACTTCCATTACTCAGAAATGGGGGGCCTACTAAAATAAGATCCTATTGATCCTAATCTATTTGATCCCATTCTCATATTGTCACGAGGTAATACTTATGAAGGACTTAGATTTATTATAAATTATTAGATTTTTTGCAATTTAAAAAAAAATGGTTCAGAATTTTTGGTATTGTGCAGTGTTAACACTAAAACTTCATACATTCAGCAGTTCTGTGTCAGTAATGCAGTAATGAGGCAACTGTTTGTGAGTGAGTTTATGATAAAGGTATACCTAAATTTTGCTCTCACTACTAAAACTGTCAGCAGGGCTGTCTAAGATGGGAAAAGTTAGAAGCATTAAGAAAGAGAAAGGTAAGTAAGAAGGGTAGGCAAAAGAAGAATAGCTGTGTTGCATACTTCAAATGCCTGTTACCCAGAACTCTAATTTATCCTAACTTCATTTTTATGCAATAAGTTAGTAATGGTATTGATGTTTTTGTTAAAGAACTACTTTAATATTATACTTACTACAATTAACAAGCTAGGATCCTTCTGACCAATATGCAGGCCCATAATACCCTTTGATGCACAATCGACATCACCTCCCATCATAATAGGACTAGCAAACTTATCAAAATGATGAACTAGTGCATCCACTATAGTATTCAATTGATCTCCTTTGTTAACATGGATAATCTTACATGGAATGTCATATAACTTGTCTATAATTAGGCATACCTGTAACAAAACAGAAACGGTAGACGAGAACATTGTTACATAAACTTTTGGGTGATGCAGAAAAAGGATGATATTGGTGCACTTTAGAAAAAAAGGTAATTTAAAGAGATTTAAGAAATTACATACATGTCTTCTCTAAAAGTTAGTGCAGATTACAAATTGCCATGCAGCATGACTGGAAATCAATGTTTCGTACAAAGATAAGATTTAAAGCTCTTAGTGTAATAAGGTAAAAGAAACATAAAAGGATAACAACTGGAATTTAACTGCTTATCTAAAGGTTTCAATTCCAGTCGTTATTAAACAAGATTACATTAACAGTCGTTATTAACATTACTCAAGATTTAGTCATTCCCTTCCGAAAATAAAAATTTAAGCTATATGATATAAGTAAAGTTACTTTTTATCTTACTTCAAAACTACCAATCCACTGCCTAGATCCCAAAAATGACTGAGGTTTGTCTTCTAGTTGTACCAACATATCTTGAATTTCTCTAATAGAAGGAACTTTAACGCAGTTGTTTTGATTATTATTTATCCAGGAACAAATTGTTTGCAAAGTCCTGTAGCCGCATCCCCAACCCTAAACAAGAATAGTAATATAACCTCAAAATCTAATATTTTACGATATAACAAATTTATATGTACAGTTTCAAAACCTTACTCTGTCATCAAAACCATCACAGAAATAATGATAGTATTCATAATTTCCAGAAACTAAGTATGCTCTCCCGGCTTCCTTCACCGCGCCAGCTGTTTCGTGAATATTTGTCAATAAACCTGACATATTGACTATTATTGACATTTGTATAAATGTTACCAATTGTTGAACACTAATACCCCAAAATTAATCCCTATAAGGCAAAGTCACCTGATACCATGTCGCCTGAAAATATTAGGATAATTCATCTCATCATCATCATCGTCATCAGCCTATCGCACGAACCGCGAACCACTTCAATCGATTTTCGTCTTTTCGTTCTATTACATATATCCTGTTAAATATACTTGTGGCCATTTCTTGTTTACCTGCTTTAATTTCACAATATAGTCATTACTCTTTAAATATGTTTTAGTCGTCATCAGTTTTTAATATTTTTAGTTATAGGATTTAGTGATTACAGTGGTGGAAACACCACTGTTATCAATATAATTTATAGTAATCATCCCCTCTCCTGGGCTCTCCTGTGTGTGTATTACGAGTTTTTTTATTAATTGCAAGGCCCCTTCCCTTGGAAAGCGCTCAGTCTGCGCCTAAGTATACCTACTTATTATCACTTATGTGATGTGCATAATTGGAGATGCTGTTGATACTAAGTGTCTATACATATTTGCGTTCATCACAAAATTATTGAAAGTTTTAGTCTGAGAAAAAGAAACTTGAATAGAAATTTGTGACTTTCTTTAGTATTTCCTTTATTAGTTTATTTTACAACCTGTTTAATTTCAAAGAACTATAACGCTTATTCTAAAAACACCCGTACATCGAGTTTTTGTGGCGTATCAATAACAAAATAATGTACTACGGAATTGTACTCGTTTACGAGTATCTTAACAATATCTACAAAAAGTCCTTGATGGATAACAAACAGTAACCATTTTTATATTTTAAATATTACAGAAAAAAAACGAGTTAATTACAAAACTGTTTTAAACAATATATTATTTAATGTAGATTACAATTGCTCTCTACAGCACATCATTGAAATGAATATTTTAGAAGATATTAGAAGTTATATATTTATATATATATATATATATAAAATGCGGTTGCAAAGCAGCCGTCACCGCTTCGAGCCGTAAGTCCGTCGCGGGTGGCAGCGTTCAGCAGGATCTGGCAGCCTATAAATATTGCATATAAAGATGTCCAGCAGTATAGTCCTATCATAATAATAGTATAATTAATTACCTACTCCACACTAACACCACATTAGTAGTATTCGCATTTCACGCGTGCGAAGCCGGGGCGGATCGCTAGTATACTATAATCTGAAGATTATGTAGGTACATTGTGATTAAAAATATAAATGATGTTTGATACGCTTAACTTCTTTATCAAACGTGCACTGTCGTGGCAAAGACAAAACAAGACAAGATATCAGCTATACTTACTACTTGTAGCAAACGGAACCAATAGATTGTAATTATAGATTATAATAATAGAACGATATTAGACGACTGGATGGCATAATGGTTTGTGCAAAGGACTGCTATTCCAAAGGTCGCGGGTTCGATTCCCGCTCAAATCAAACATTTGTGTGCATGAACATTTAATGTTTGATTTGGTCTGGGTGTTTCTATGTATAATATGTATATATTTACAAAAAAAAAGTATATATGTATTTATATCAGTTGTCTAGTACCCATAGTACAAGCTCTGCTTAGTTTGGGACTGGATGGCGTTGTGTGAATGTGATAGAATATATTATATTATATATTAAAATAATAAGATACCTACATGGCAGTCTATTGATAAACCAAGTCAGTTTTTTTAAAACAGTTTTAATAACTTCTTGTACCTAAATGAACAAATTTTGGCAATAGGGAATATGCATAAAATTTAAATTGGTCTTAAATATTTTTTTCTAGATTCTTTATTGTCTTTACATCATACCTAAAAGGTATTTTTTTTATTTAGTTAAAAAAAAATATACACGGTGATTTTGAAAGCGTTTTGGAAACGAAATATTTGAATTTGGAATCATCTATAGTAATAATAAAAATGATTAAATCAATTGTAATGTTGTCTAAAAAAAAAGTTTCAGTTTTAATATTCATTTTTACTCGATCGACTTGGAAAGTAGTAATGGACTGATCGTTCATTCATTATCTTATATGAATGAAACACGTCCGTGGGCGTTTCGGCGGCCGCTGCGCACCGCCGACGCTAACAGCAGCTGACAAAAGTATACCTATAGGCGCGAGCTAGCGAGTACTTACTTAGATAGACTCCAATTTGTCCTTCATACTTTACACGGGCTTAGGACCGTCAGAAATACCTATTTTATTTAAACTTCTTTTCGATTATTAACCACGATTGTTCTTTTCAAAACAAATCAATTTATCAACGGACTGTAGGTATAAATATTTCAGGCGTATTTAAAAAATCGGAGCTATCTACACAATAATTAACTTACATACCTATTTACACTATTTACAGTTCTCTGTATCGAAGGAACTGCTCAAAATGGAGTCCGCTGCATTCAATACACAAACGTCCACGTTTAATGCAATTGTTTTTTAATTTTCTTAATGTGTCTCTATCACTTTTCACTTTATCAAAAGCGTCCACTATCGCAATGCGTAAATTATCACGGCTTTCATATTCCCGTGTATTAACAAGTCTTTTTATTTCCGACCATAAGAAAAAATCCAGGGGCGTCAAGTCCGGGCTTCTAGGTGGCCAAGGCACTGGCCCTCCTCGACCTATCCACCGATCACTAAGCTCATTGTCCAGGTATGCACGCACTACACTCCGGCGAATAATAATTAAAACGTCTGAAATATTTATACCTACAGTCCGTTGATAAATTGATTTGTTGTGAAAAGAACAATCGTGGTTAATAATCGAAAAGAAGTTTAAATAAAATAGGTATTTCCGACGATCCTAAGCCCGTGTAAAGTATGAAGGACAAATTGGAGTCTATCTACGTAAGTACTCGCTAGCTCGCGCCTATAGGTATACTTTTGTCAGCTGCTGTTAGCGTCGGCGGTGCGCAGCGGCCGCCGAAACGCCCACGGACGTGTTTCATTCATATAAGATAATGAATGAACGATCAGTCCATTACTACTTTCCAAGTCGATCGAGTAAAAATGAATATTAAAACTGAAACTTTTTTTTAGACAACATTACAATTGATTTAATCATTTTTATTGGTACTATAGATGATTCCAAATTAAAATGTTTCGTTTCCAAAACGCCTAAAAAATCACACGGTGATTTTTTAGGCGTTTTGGAAACGAAACATATATAGAAAGTGAAAAATACAGGAGGAAAATTAACGATAATTTAATTTATTAAATTAACTTACAAAACGCGTCACCATTGGTCGAAACGAAATGTGACGTAAATGGTCACGTCGCGACATTTATCGGCGTTGATATTCATACTGTGTTAGTAATGATTGTGAGAAAAAATGTTTAAAAGTGTATTCCTGTGTGATTACTTGTGAATATATACTTGTTGTCAATCTAGGACGATGACAGAAACTGGTTTTGTCAAAGCACAATCGGATAATCTACCGAATATAGATGCATTTATTATGTCAGTATCACATTTGTATGGGAGTACTGTAGGTACTGGGTCCTGCTTGATTTAATATCACAGACATTTGTATGGGAAGTACAGGGTCCTACTTGATTAATATCACATACATTTGTATGGGACGTACTGGATCCTCCTTTATTAATATTACATACATTTGTATGGGACGTACTAGAACTTGATTCGTAATCACTTTTTGGTGAAGGTTCACCAATTTCTAAAATATTACTACCTTTGATAGCATACTCTGAAAGAGCTTCATTTACCAGTGATAGTCTTTGCCTTTTAACTATGGCCATTCTTTCAGCTGGTGGTAGTATGCTATATTACGTTCTTGACACAAAAATATACGAGTAACAACTTTCTTTAACCGTAGATCACACTTTTATCCTTTCTGTTTCATTGTGTTATATTAACCTTAAATGAATTATCAATCATCAAAATTTCATACAACCGCAATAGGAATAATCAAGCTCATTTAATGAACTTTTCAAAACTAGGTTAGGTTAGTTTTAGATCGAATCGACTACTGCTTAATAACTAATTCACACTAAGCTGTACATAAATATAGCATACTTACGTTAAAATGATCTTCACAACAAAATACAACCGATAATGGAGATACATTATCCCTTCTCATCATCTTACACCATTTTTTTCTTACTTTCGCATCGCGTGGAATACGAAAAAACACTTTATCGGGTGTACTGATAATAGTGTTTTTGCACTTCGGTACCATACAATACTTGTAAGAAGGTTTTTTAATTTCTTCCATGATTTGTATAGAAATTAAAACTGAAAATAAGTATGAAGTAACTAAAACGCTATAGTAAACAAACACGGGACACAACCAACGACGTCATCAAAAGCGCGCGCTAAATGGTGGCTTTATTCAATGTTTTAAATTTCACTATGAAAAATTATTTGACTATTTTCAAGACTATTTATATTTTTTTTCCATGTTATAAAGATGTAAATGATTAATTTAAGCAATAAAAAAAATGCATATTCCCTATTAATGTTAAAATACTTGTCGTATCTTTATGGTAATGTCTTTGTTTAGGTAAATATTATGTAGTTTGGTTAAGCCTACTATTAAAATTTAGCACCCTGGAGCTGATCAGATGAAGAAGCTAGGAAGTACATAATCGAAATATTTTTACTCTTTTATTTTGTTTGTGTTGTATTTAAGTGTTACTATATTATAATTATTTTTATAAAAATAAAAACTCACTTATAAACTAAAAAATTACGGACTATTGCGCATGCGTCAGAATAAGTCATTATTCTGATGTAATCTTTTACTCTTTATCATCTTAACTATGAAAATATCGTAAAATATAATATAACCTATTTATATTCTTACTTAATATTTTTTTTATTGTTAAACGCTATCAGGAGTATCGAATACATACCAGATAGATACAGTTGCCGATGTAAGAGTCGTTGTGTACTTTCTCGAGTTGTAAAACTAAAT
Source organism: Arctia plantaginis (assembly GCA_902825455.1). Classification (NCBI taxonomy): domain Eukaryota; kingdom Metazoa; phylum Arthropoda; class Insecta; order Lepidoptera; family Erebidae; genus Arctia; species Arctia plantaginis. The sequence continues at coordinate 3,410,088 of CADEBD010000284.1, read as the reverse complement.
AGTTTTTGATGTTTAGTAGTTTTGTGCTAATGGTTTATATTTATAAGATTTTGGCCACTCAACAGTAAAAGTTGGAAAATACTTCCAACTGTGTGTGCATCCTAAGAACCACCTGAATTGGCGCATCGATCTAACATTTTCTTTCTAATTTTATTTATTGTAGGTATACCTATTCTGGTCATGGTAGTAGAATTTCACGGCCGTGCTTTCTATTACTATTACGATTAGAGAACAATTCTGTCCACGAAGTCATCATTTTGTCGTGTCAAACCTTTTTTATAGCCTTAAGTATGTAATAGTTACATCGCATTGATAAAAATCGCATCAATAGCGAATATGCATGTTTTTTTTTTTTTAAATTAAACGTTTCTACTAGTTATTATATTACCAAAAATAAATAAAACACACTCGAAATATAAACCATTGAGCTAAAAAAATATATAAAAATCACTATCATTTTGGCGCGCTTATTTTGTGACGTGAGATTACAGAGAACGAAGTGTTTGGTTCACAAAGTTACTGAAGGTTAAAAATTGATTGATAAAATCAACTTATTACCGTGGAAAAGCACACAAAACTTTAATATAAATATTGTGTCCTGTGCGTACCTGACAAAGTATATTTCCTTGGGCCGAAAGATACAGGTAGGTATAAGGAAAAAGTGGTGCAAGGCGATGAGACAATGTATCGTGTTTTAGCTGTTTATACTGACTGTTATGAAGATCATTTTGACTTAGTTACCTGCACAGATTTTTTTTTTTACAAACTTCGACGAAAACGTAACCTAGTTTACGAAAAGTTCATAAAAATGTATTTATTTAATAATTTTATTCTTTCACAATAAATTTCATGAATTGCCTATGAATAAAAACATATACCTACCTAACTCAGTAAAGTAAGAGGGAAGTTCTAAACTATTTTCATTTACGTTTCTAATATTATTTCTGGGTTTCAGATTGAAAATAATTTTACACATAAACAAGTCTATTTTAGGAAGATCATCTGATTGTGCTTTGACAAAACCGGTTTCAGTCATTGTGTTAAGTCTAGCTGAACAAGGATTTAATACTATAAACATAAAACTATTAACGTACTATGAAACAACTGCGAAACAATACAAAATAATAATCACCTGAAACCATACAAACAACTTGTTGACAGAAGACGTCGAGTGAAATTCGACGTCAGGTTTTGTACCACCAATAGCGTTGCATTTTAGAAATTTGCAATAAGCCACTTTTTGATTATTAAATTTCACTATCAAATTATGATAAATTTCAAAAATAATTGTGTAGGTATCCTTTTTAGCAATAAAGTTTACAAATAAAAATATTTGGTCCATTTTGGAGTCACGTGCATATTCCCTATTGACTTTTCGATAGTTATAGCTTATCAGATACGGTAAGAGATTTTCATAAACTACACAGTACATAGAAGAGGAGTAAGCTTCCTCTTCTATGTACTGTATAATTAATTCACTGCAATGCACCTGCACTTCTTGTTTAGATCTTAGTATATCTAAACTCTAAACATGTACTTATTTATGTCTAAAATTACAATTTGTTTGAAATTGGTTTATGTCAGTTTTGTTGTAATGTATTCATCAACAGCCTCTTGTAGTCCCCTTTTTTTTTCTGTGCGGAAATCCCCTTGGATACCACCTATCGGTGGCATGTCGGACTCGAACCGACTAAAACCGCACGCCGTCTCGGGTACTAATAGCCGGGGAACCAGGTATACCCTAGAAAGGAAGTCACTGGTGCAGATGTATATACCCTGAGATTTAATTTTAAACCGCAAACAGATTATCAGAATTTCATTTTTGTTTCAAAAATTCTGGCTTTCTCATAATTTTCCGGACAGAATTTTTTTGTTTATGCCATAAATTGCTAGTGGTAAACAATTAAATGATCCTATCAACGGTGATCCCACTTGTGAGTCCTCCTGTACAGCTGCAGTGACCTTAATCATCAACAAAAGCAATACGCTACTGTACTAGTTGGGTGATTATATTAAGTACGATCTCGTGTACCAAAGTTATTAATGGACAACATAAAATGCCTACCGGTACAAACAGTAATTATCTAAAGCAAAATAATTAACCCTGCCCTTGAATCTTAAACGAATAACAAAATAACTGGGTTATCGTACTTAAATAGATTGGTCGCGGATGGCTCAGCCTCTACCACATGTCGCGAGATTTCTTATATTATTAACTACGAGTGCAAATAATGTAGGCATCTACTACTGATTCAAAGTATAGGTATTTTATTTTAAAAAGATAAATACGCTCAAGTTCCAAGAATCGTTAACAACACTTTTACTCGTGACTGCGTAATATTATTTTTATAATTTAGTGTGTGTCACTATTATAACGTATTATCACTATTAGCCCTATTTATCCCGTGGGTGTCTTAAGAGCCGACTAAGGGAGCAAACTACGTAGGACAGTTATGAGAAAGCCAGATTTTTTTATGAAATTCTGTTTGTGGTTTAAAATTAAATCTCAAAAGTCCAAATCGATCTATGAGAAACAATAGTGATTTTCGCTAATACGTGGTGCACACTGAGTCTCTGGATCTGGCCACTTGCAATAAAAGAATGAAAAAAATTATGGAATTCGAAAATGGAACTCTTTGGGAGCATGTTACTTTTTAATTTGCGAGACTGTCATTTGTTTTTTCATTGTGACGTCCTTTCGAAAATTGCGTGTCGCTTTCAAAATGAATTTTGAATGTCATTGAAATTTTGAATCAAAATGAATTCAGAATGAATTTTATGATTTTCGTTGTGGCTTAAGTTAACGAGAGAGTTGCCAGAGACTTCAATTGGCATTTGGTGATGGCACCATGTTGCAGTTCTGTGTATTCGTGGTTCGGAGAATTGAGACGTGGACGTGATCATCTCAATGCTGAGGTACGTGAAGGTCGGCCGGCGACTGCGGTTACAGACTCTAATATTGACACCGTTATGACAACTTGTTGAAACTGACAAAAAATTACTTACCAGCAAATTCCTGCTTTGTTAGGCATTGGAATGAGCCAAGTGCAAAACATTTTGAAGGTTTGAAGCTTTGCACTCTATGGGTATAAAAAATAATTGAACGAAAATGTTCACGAGTTAAATTCATTTTGATAGCGACACACAATTTTCGAAAGGACAAGTTTGAAAAAGCAATCGACAGTCTCGCATATTAATAAGTAACATGTTCCCAAAGAGTTCCATTTTCGAATCCCATTACTGTTTTTCATTATTTTATTCTAAGTCGCCAGAGCCAGAGACTTTACGTAGTGCCATTAATCCCATTTATACTAAATTTAATCTTTCTTACAATTATCTCTGTTATTATTTAAATTCATATATGCGCATAGTAGTGTGCGCACGAGTCGTCAATCAATTTTAATAATATTTCAGTCATTCAACTTTAGTAAGTTCAAGGATTTAAGCGTAAGTACTAGTTTACGTTTCAAACTTCCTCGGTAATTCAAAGATTTAGTCATAATAAGTCCATAATATTATTATTTATGATTATAAGTACATTAAGTGTAGGTACACTAAGGTTAAGCTAACAAGCATACTAAAACACTAAGTTCCATGTCTGCATTCACAAAACGACATAATAGTGCCTACATGTTAGCAATGAAAACATGACAACTGTGTGACATCTTTGTTATAATAATAATGATTTTCTTGATCAACAAATTACGTTGGTACAAAATATTATAAATATAAATATATATATATATATATGTATATTCTCGTTTTTTATGTAGGTACATTCCATTAAATTATAAACCGTAATGTTTGTTATTTAATCACGCAAGAATGGTTAAGCGGTGCTCAATGAAATTTGAAATATAGATAGATTATCCTTAGTCAGGCACAGCACAGAGGCTACCTTTTATCAGGGGAATAATATCGACGGGCACGCCGTCATCGCGGCGGTAAGACCCCTTGTGGAGGATTGGCTCGAGAGACGTCACGGGACCCTCTCATACCTACTGACGCAGGTGATCACTGGGAAAGGATGTTTCGGGGATCACCTGTGTCTGTTCCGCAAGGAGCCAACGCCTGAGTGCCACCACTGCGATGGCCAGACCTCGTGGCGGCCATCGGAGTGGGCGTTCTCTCGCTCGATAGCCTGATTGCGGCTATCGTGCGAAGCGAGAGTACGTGGAACTCTGCCGTCTCCTTCTGCGAGCAAATTATGCTCGCGAACTCTCCCGGCCTGCCAGGCCCGGGAACGGGCCAGGTACCGGTGGCGACTCAGGCGCCGGAGGTCGCAGAACGACCTCCGTCCTCCATAAGCGGAGGCCTGGGGGTGACAGGTGAGGCCATCTGTCACCCTAGCAGAAGCAGGCCGTGGTGGCGGCGAGCGCGTTGCGAAGCGCGCTCGCTTCCAGGGAGCAGAGGGAACATGGGGTTCCCACACGGGGGGGATCGTCTACTCTTCTGTAGATGGCCCGAGGTATGTCGGGGCACCAGGGACTACCTTTCTAGGGTATACCTGGTTCCCCGGTTATTAGTACCCGAGACGGCGTGCGGTTTTAGTCGGTTCGAGTCCGACATGCCACCGATAGGTGGTGGGTGGATAGGTCCGCAAGGAAAAAAAAAAGGGGAATAATATCGAAATTGACATTAACGCAAGCGAAGCCGCCGATAAAAGCAAGTACCTACATAACAAATATAAAAGTTCCGTTTAGAATGGTATCAAGATAAAAGTACCGGACAAGTGTAAGTCTGACTCACAATGATGATTACGACGCGACGTAGGTAATTCGCCCATTACGGGAATCGAATCTCAAAGATTATTGTCCTTTTTTTTTTAAATAATACTTAAAGTGGTCGTTCTTAAAATACGTTTTTTTTCCTTTACTAGTACTATGAGACTTTGCTTCTTACCAATTTATTATGGGTCTAGGTGGCGATATGTCTAGTTCTTTTAGGTTTAGACTATTATGAAATACTTGAAGAGAAATAACATTTATTTTGTATTGCGTCGCTAATGTTTATTGAACATTCAAGATATTTGGACAGGCCGCCAGGTTATCGGCTATCGTCTCTATATAAGACTGGTAGCTGAGATTTTTGTACAATCATTTATCAATTTCGTACAAATACGGTCGTCTGTGATATTTAAAATAAAATGAAGGCATTTTTGGTAAGTGGACAATTATGTTGTTCTGACTAGTATTGTTGGCACTCTTCTGTTTCAAGAAATCATAAAAAATCGTCGTTTAATATTTTTATGTTTTACTCCTACTTGAACTGTAGGTACTATTTAAAACCTGGGTGTTTTGAGGACTTACCATATCTGATAGGTTTTTGTAACGAGGATGTCTCTTGCTTGTCGGCAGTACAATAATAGTACCTTACTAACTTAGAGTTGATGCTGCCAAATTTTAGCTGCATGAATTTGCTTAATGTTGAGTGATAGATTCCTAAACAGGTGCAATGATTTTTAATCTATTTATAGACACACTATTGTTTGAAAGTTTTTGGACTCCCATGTGGTATAAGATTTATCTTTAAAAAAGTGTTCATTTGCTCGTGTATTCAACAAACTTAGTTAAATATTTACAGATATTCGTTTAGGTTATCATACCCTAGGTATTTTGTAGGTACTTTGTGACTGTAGTATATACCTAAGTTAGTAATTATATAGTGAGTAGTAAAAACAGACTAATTGTAATGTAAAGAAAATAAAAGATTTCGTTTGAAAACCTACCACCTACTAATCTGTTCACTGTGTCAGCGGTCCTAAAGCTATCAACAAAATGAAGATAAAGTACAGGATTCATTAAAAGATCGCTGCTATCTAGACCCATAAAACGACGTTTCCGTATGTAGGCAAATTCATTCTCGTTAATGAATGTTAAATATAAGCAGAAAATTCTTTATACTTATTTAATCCTGTTTGAACGTTCTTAGGTAGGTGTGCGCGTGCACATTTATTTCACAATTGTAAATATATGATCAGTTGCGTTATACAGAAATAAGAAAAATACCTATTGAATGGTTGATTATTTATTAATTAAATTGCACAGCTGTTTTATAACTGAGAGCACGTTCAGTTCAACAAAAAGAAACAACTAAAGATATTGTAGCTAATTGTGAGCAAAATTGACTCTTTTTTTTACTATTGAAATCAATTATATATAAAAAAGAAAACCGTTAGTTCGACTAGAACAACGTCTACCCAGCCCGCTAGTATTCATATCTAGCCGACTGCGCTACGGAGGGTTTTGTTTCGAGTGTATGTCTCTTTGTTTGACACGCTCTGTAGCCGGAACGGCTATATAGATTTTGGCGTTTGAGGGATCATTAGATTCGTCTTAATTGTTAGACTGACACTGGGTAGGTATATGAAAATTATAAAAAAACTAACTGGGTGACTTTTGACGCAAAATTATTTATTTAAATAAATATTTTCTTCAAAATTTTATCGACATAGAAAATCAAAATACCAAAATAAAGAGTTTTTTAAATATTTTACAAAAATATATACAAATACCTAATAAATTTAACGAGAAATGCTAAAAGATATATAATTTACAATTTAAGATTTTGTAGTTAAGTACCTATACAATTTTTACGCAAGTTTTGTTTTTTTACCAATAATTAACTTGTTTATATATTTGTACTAATTTGCGAGGTTAAAGACTTTCGTTGTAGAAACAGGATAAATATAATCCATACTTATAAATGTGAAGTAAGTTTGTTGGTTTCTTTGTTACGCTTTCACGCCTAAACCACTAAAGCGATTTTCAAAACTCTTTCACAAATGGAAAGCTACATTATCATCTTTTTGGTATACACGCGGACAACAGCTATTACCTACTTAATACAGTCGTCTTCGGTAGATAGCACGGAGTACGTTTAATTTAGGTGGATATTGCATTAATTAATAATGTTTTTTTTTTAATTTACAGTTTGTCCTGTTGGCGCTTTTCGCTATCGCATATGCTGATGACGGTAAGACTCCTAGGAGATTTACGGTGGTGGTTTCATGAATATGTTTTTTTAAATATACTTGGTCTATGGTTAAAACAGGTGTAGTTTCCTTTACCTGTTTTAACCATAGACCAAGTATATTTAAAACAGGTGTAGTTTCCTTTAGGAGGACCGGCTTCATGTGGAGTACCGACGGGCGCGGAAAACTCTGAAGCTGGCCATTAGCCGCGCCAAAGAAGAAAAAAGACAGGAGATGCTGGAGGGTCTTAATCGTGACCCCTGGGGTCGCCCTTACCGCGCGGTGCGACAAAAGCTCCGCGCGTCGGGCCCCCCCCTTACGGAGACTCTCCAGCCCAGCTTCCTGCGAGAAGTGGTTGAGGGCCTTTTCCCACAACGGGCGGAACACACTCCCCCGTCGATGGCCTCCTTGGCCGGAGACGACGGGGAGCACGGGGAGGATAATGTTCCGCCCGTCCGGGAATCGGAGGTAGGGGCGGCTGTTCTACGGATCCGTTCCAAGAACACCGCCCCTGGGCCAGACGGGGTACCGGCCCGAGTGCTGGCCCTGGCCCTCAACCACATGGCAGACCGCCTCGGGGAGGTGTTCGACGCTAGCTTGGCGTCGGGACGCTTCCCTGAGTGCTGGAAAAGCGGGAAGCTGGTCCTATTGAGGAAGCCGGGACGGCCAGCCGATTCGGTCGCGGCCTATAGGCCCATCGTGCTGCTGGACGAGGCGGGCAAATTGTTTGAGAGGGTTCTTTCTGCCCGCATCGTCCGGCACCTCTGCGAGGTGGGCCCCGATCTGTCGGACGCCCAATTTGGTTTTCGGGCGGGGCGTTCGACGGTCGACGCCGTGTTGCGCCTGAGGGCCGTGACCGAAGAGGCCGTGAGCTGTGGCGGCGTGCTGTTGGCGGTGTCATTGGACATCGCCAACGCATTCAATAGTCTGCCATTCAGCTGCATCAGGGAAGCACTCCACTATCATGGGGTGCCAAAGTACCTGAGGCGGCTGGTGGCAGACTATTTAGAGGAGCGTACCGTCGTGTACGAGGACCGAGAAGGTTATTTGAGGTGTCGGCCCATGTCGTGCGGTGTTCCACAGGGGTCTGTTCTTGGACCCCTCTTGTGGAACATAGGGTACGACTGGGCCCTTCGCGCCGATTTCCCCCCCGGGCTGGGTGTAATCTGTTACGCAGACGATACCCTCGTGACAGCCCGGGGGGCAAACTTCCAAGAGGCGGCGCGCCTGGCCACAGGGGGAGTCTCCCTGGTGGTCGGGCGCATTGAGGCGCTGGGCTTACGGGTGGCCCTAGATAAGACGGAGGCCCTGCTATTCCATGGGCCCCGTCGTGGTCCACCCCCTGGCGCCTCCATCGTGGTCAACTCGGTCCTCGTACCGGTTCGGGCCCAGATGAAATATCTGGGCCTGATCCTCGACGGGAGGTGGCTCTTCGACGAGCACTTCCGACAGCTTGCTCCAAAGCTGGTCGGCGCTGCGTCTGCCCTAGGGCGACTCTTGCCCAATATGGGTGGACCCAGCGTCGCGACAAGACGGCTGTACACGGGGGTTGTCCGGTCAATGGCACTGTACGGTGCACCGGTGTGGGCGGCGGCTCTGACCGCCCAGAATAGGGTACGCCTCTGGCGCCCTCAGAGGGTAATGGCGGTCAGAGCCATACGCGGTTACCGCACCGTTTCGACGGAGGTGGCATGCGCATTGGCCGGAACTCCCCCGTGGGATTTGGAGGCGGAAGTGCTCGCCGAAGTTTATCGGCGAGTAGCTGACTTCCGGGCGGAGAGCGGATTTCGCCCTCCGCCCGAGGATGTGCGCGAGTGGCGCGAAGCCGCTCGCCGAGCCACGATGGCTCGTTGGTCGTTCCGGCTGGAGACTCCACGCGCTGGCTTTGCCGCCGTGGAGGCTCTCCAGCCGGTCATCGCCGAGTGGGCAGGGCGGCAGCACGGGACCCTTTCCTTCCGGCTGACGCAGGTGCTTTCCGGGCATGGTTGCTTCGGAAAGTACCTGCACACGGTCGCTAGGAGGGAACTGAGTCCCGCCTGCCACCACTGCGACTGCAGTGAGGACTCGGCCCAGCACACGCTGGCGGTCTGCCCCGCATGGGCGGCGCAGCGCCGGGCCCTCACTGCAGTCATCGGAGTGGATCTCTCGCTACCGGCCGTAGTACGCTCCATGGCCGGTAGCGACAGTTGTTTTACCGCGGTCGCAACCTTCTGCGAGGTAGTAATCTCGCGGAAGGAGGCGGCGGAGAGGGCCCGGGAGGACGACCTCCACTCGGACCCGATCCGCCGCCGGCGAACCGGGCGGCGGAGGCCCGGCTATCACAGCCTCATGCCGCCCTGAGTGTGGCCGCGGGTGGACGGGGTGGGTTTCCCCTCCACCCGCATTAGTTGGCCAGCCGCGAGGGGGCGGCGTCCGCGTGTGCCGGACGTCGCCTAAAGAGAGGAACATCCACATTGAGACGGAGCCCGCACCAGGAGCGGGCTGGCGCTAGGAGGGGTCCGGATGTCTTAACAGCAGCTGTTCCCGGATCCCTCCTGTTACAGGCGCAGAGTGGCACACCGTGTGGTTTTAGTCGGTCCGAGCCCGACACACCACCCCGCCGCAAACCCCGGAGGGGTGACGGTCCGAGGGGATTTCCACACGATAAAAAAAAAAAAAGGTGTAGTTTCCTTTAGCCCTATCTGAAGACCGTCCGTCCGTTTCACATAAGCATACAAACAGAGTCATCCATCGATCAATAAAAATGGACAGTATGTTAAGCAGTTGGTATCTCAATTACTTACACACTTCACAGTTGAAGGAGTTGCATACATCATAGACAAGTTTATTTTTACAAAAAGATAATGTAAAATTTTACTTGTTTTTTCAGTACTCGTCGCAAGCAACAACGCCGGCGCTGATACAGGTGATAATACTCATTAATTTTGTTTTCTTTTTAAAATAATTTGACTTATACAATTTTTTTGATAATAACGATTTTTTTTAATTATTTAAATTACTTTTGTTATTTCAGTGCAAGTAGTGGACAACAATCCCGATCAAGGTAAGTTTATGTTTATTAATTAGTTTTACTTCGCAATTTTAATGCTAATAACTATCTGCCTATTATTTTATGAATACAAAAAAAAAATACTATTGGAGTATCTGTTTGTTAAATTATAATAATAGTTTTTTCATTTGAATATTGACACGGCACTAAGTGATACAAAACATGTCATCCCTTATATTCCGGCTCATATCCGGAACAGGTGGACGGATTTTCTCGGTATTTTGCACTGGCAGATAGCTATAGTATGCTAAAAGAGTCACTTCGGTTGAATTTATTTTGAAAAAAGAAAAATATAAATATGCATACTCTAACTCTATATTCTAAAGTACTTTACACTAATTTTCTATTTACTGTTTCAGTACAAGTTGTGGATAATAATGGTAAGTTATTTATTAATAACTGATATTTAATCGGATTATTTATTAGTATTTTCGGACCGATACGACCTTCAAACCTTTAAGAAAAGAGCGTACTCCTTCCTAAAAGGCCGGCAACGCGTTTGTGACTCCGAGTTGCATCATGGGCGGCGATGGTTACTTTCCATCAGGTGACCCGTCTGCTCGTCTGCCTCGTCTAACATAAAAAAAAATGATTCTCTTTATTAATTAGCTGAAGCATGTATTTATGTACCTTCTGCTATCATCATTTACACATCCATTTGTTATTGTTGTCTTGGGTGACGTCACATGGATTTACAATTAGACTTTTTTTCCTGTGCGGAACTCCCCTTGGATACCACTCGCCAGTGGGGTAATTGTGTCGTACTCGAACCGACTAAAAACCGCCCACCGTCTGCAAGTACTAGTAGCCGGGGAATCATGTATACCCTAGAAAGGAAAGCCCTGGTACCCTAACATACCTCTTGCCATCTACAGCTTAGAAAGAGTGCCTTTGTGGTAATCCCGATGTTCCCTTGCTGACACCCACCCCGTATACAATTAGAACTAATAGCTCTCGCAACCTAAAACCATGGGAGAGCCATGCTTCGGCTGTTATGAGCCGGCTCGACCTGAGTTATACCACGGCCCCCAGAAAACCGGTGGTTAGCAGTTCTATCGTTGCTGTTAATACTTTAGTAAGGTAGACCAAGGTTATCGGAGGACAACCCCCACTGACTTTGGGGAGACTGCTTCTTAGGGTTGCAACAAAATTGTGACTCTTGAATTACAATTATCCATGGGTGGCGGTAGTTACTTACCATCAGGTAGGTGACCGACTGCTCGTTTGCCCCATACCATAAAAAACACTTTCTTTACTAATAGGGAAGAGACTTTCCGTCAAACCGTTTGCATCAAAAACGTATGTGGTCGGATTCTTTCCCGAAGTACTGAAGTTGTTTAGAGGATAAAAGATAGAAGAAAGTAGCATGTACATTGAAAAGCTCTTATGTAACGATTTATAATAATCAATTCTGAGGAACTTCATTGTAATATTATAGTGACACATTATATATAATATGTATCTATATAACTGAAATTTTTATCATTTTTTTAGTAAAAATATCCAAAGTAACCTCACGTAATATGATGAGCGTTTGGACGTTCACTGTTGCCTACTTATTTTTATCACATGTACTTATTACATTATCTATAATTTTATTGGCTATTAGATTATTAAACACGAGCCTTTGTTAAAGAATTCCACAAATAGGATCTGTGTTAAATGCGTCCCACACGTCCTACCTTCACCGACTGTTGTCCACTGCATAATGTTTTACTATCCAGCTTTTATCGTACCTCGTAGGGAACCACCAAGCTCTTAGCTTAGTTTATTTTGCTGTATTTTTTTTTATTTTTTTTTAGGTTATCAAGTTCCCGATATTAGACCTGAATTCGTACAGCCCGATTATATCGTTCCAAGATCGTAAGTATTTCTCAGTTCTGTTCCTAAAACAAGATAATGTTCAGCTGGGCTGTTGCTGTGTGTGTTGTGGGCTGCCATCACGTTTGACCACGACACGTCATGGAGCATTGACTATGTCGAAAAATCTCAATATTGTAGATTCCTGGGTTTTAAATTAATTAATAGAGCTATCATTGAGATATATAAGTGTAACATTCCATTATTCATTAAAATACTAAGTGGAAGACAGCTGCGTATTGGACTCAAGTCCATTATTTCTACAAAATGCACGACGTCAATTTTTGGCTATTTTAATTGAAAATTTAAATTACATTAAAATACAAAGAGATTCTACATTCCCGTAATAATAAAGGCTTTAAATTTTTGCTTCCTTCTCGGAACATTATTTATATATTCGACTCTTATTTTCAGATAATCACAACAATCCACCATCTTCGCGACGGGCAAAAAAATACCTCAGCTAAATCTCATGTAAAAAAGTTTATCTGAATTAAAGTAGTTTTAAGAATAAGCTACATTTGGTTTTTATTCCCTTAAGAGTAAGTAGACGATGTGACTAATCCTGGAGCATCAGGCAGCCTGACAGCTCAAGGCTGAAGCTTTTTTCTTGACACCATGACAATTTTACAGTACCCGCCTTATCGATCTGTTATCAGGGTGGTCTACTACGTCTGGTAAAACGCGTACTTGGCGTTTCATGCTTTTATGGGCTTTTTTAGGCTTGGATTATGACTAGTACATACTTAACGGTGTTAAGAAATTATGACACTTAAGTAAAGTGTGCATTACATATAGCAGGACTTGTGATGTTGATGATTATAAATTTTTTATCTGGTGTCACCAGATCGTCAGATCAGAATTGATTATTGACGAAATGTAAGATTCTGATCTAGATAATTATGATAAATTCAAATTAAAATTATATATTTGCTATAAATGGGGTGGTACATGTTGTGGTATTAAAGGTTTAATATAATGCGAACAGGTCCATTTAGCCATGAAGATAGCATGCAAATTTAACAAAAAAAAATTAAACTTATGTATTAGATACATTATTATTATTATCATCATCATTATTCATCAGTTTTTGTGTATTGATTTTATTTCACTTTTATTAATTATACCTACTACTCTCCACCATTCAAAAAGTCTGACCGAATAAAATGTATTTGTAATTAACCAATCTTTCAGGGCTGGAATAAACTTATTTAATGGTAGTTCTTTAAATCGTTCTGGGATTTTATTGAAGATTTTAATGCACATCGCGTAACATTATTTTTTTTATTCTTTTCGACCTAGGTACCATGTTCAACACAAGTCTATTTGGATTTCTAATGTAGCTCCTTTTGGTGACATCCTTCGCTTGCTTTAATGTTTGAAGGTGCTGTCTTATGAATTTGCATACCTCGAGGATGTACAAGCACGGTAACGTGAGGATCTTTAGTTTTTTAAATTTGGCCTACAAGCGGAGCGATATCACATATGGACCTAATGCACCGTTTTTGTGCTATAAAAGCCTTATCTATATCTGTACCGTTACCCCATACCAACAACCCATACCTTAACACAGATTCGACATACGTAAGGTACGCTGTACATGCTGTTATTTACCTGTACGCTGTACATTTATCCTGTTTGCGATTTTCTCTATGTGTTCCTTCCAGTTAAGTTTATCATTGATAACTATACCAAGAAATGTCCTATTGTTAGCCATCGAGATGCTTAGTCCATTGTAATAGTCCATTGTAATTTACATGTATGTTATCGTCATTAAAATGATTAAAATTAATTATATGCGTTTTAAATAAATTAATTTGTAAATTATTATAATTCAGCCAATTTATAATTGATGTCAAGGTATTATTGATGTCATTTTCGTGTTGTGCAATTGTCAGATTTTTATTTGTAGTTACTATTATTGACACATCATCAGCAAATAGTATAGTGTTATGGTGAGTAACTTCTGGCAAGTCGTTAATGTAGACCAGGAAGAGTAACGGGCCCAACACACTGCCCTGGGGCACTCCAAATTTATTTAAATCGTAGTTGGATCTCCTTACTTCAATACAGTCTTTAGCGGTTAATTGTGTCACATCAACATATTGATATCTATCATCTAGGTATGTCTTTAGCCAATTCAAAGCAGGTCCCCTTACACCATAATGCTCAAGTTTCATCAGAAGCTGTACATGTGAAACAAAATCAAATGCCTTAGACATATCAAGAAACAACACTGTTGTGTACATGTTTTCATTGACACTCTGAAGGATGTCGTTAACCAAAGAGAAAGCTGCATCTCTGGTAGATCTTCCTCTTTGAAAACCGAATTGGTTCCGACGAACGACTAAGTAACCCACTGAAATGCACTGCGCCGCATGTACGTAATTTGCAAATATTTCCATTGCAGGTCATTTGCATTTCATAGTGTGTATTCAAAGACCTTATTTTTATAAATGTTTTAACGAAATTATTATAAATGAGTGAAATATACTCATAGCGACCGAGTTTATCACAGATTAAACGGACAAATGGACAGAGGATTGTTCGACACTCAATCTGAGTGACGAACAACCCGGCGTAGTGGTTTGTGTAACGGACTGCTATTCCAAAGGTCGCGGGTTCGATTCCCGCTCAAGTCAAACATTTGTGTGCATTCACATTTAATATTTGATTTGGTCTGGGTGTTTCTATGTATAATAAGTGTATTTACAAAAAAAAAAAAAAGTATTTATATCAGTTGTCTAGTACCCATAGTACAAGCTCTGCTTAGTTTGGGACTAGATGGCGTTGTGTGAATGTGGTACAATTTAATTATTATTATATTATTATAAATAATAATAAAAAAGTTATTATGATAGATTCGGGACGGCACAGTGTCGGTTTAATTTTAAACCATAAGGTTTGAATTAAGTTTTTAACCATTGTAGTCAATTACTTCTGTTTGAAACTGCTCCATTAATTAATTTAATTATCATTATTTATACGATAAGTCGCACGAAACATAAGAATACACCTGTGTAACCTAGACAGCAAATATAAAATTCTACGTAATATGTAAGATAAAGAATATTAATTTTAGTTTATTTTTATTACTTTTATTACAGGCAAATATATATGGTACCTATATTATGTATATAAGTGTAATAATGCAGCGTCATTTTTAACAACTTAAAGGCGTCTGGTTGGTTTTACAACTTGCACATGTGTCAAGGATCTTCATAAGCGTTCTGATCGGACTCTAATAAGTCCGATCAGAACGCTTATGAAGATGAAAAATACATGGACATTTTTATTACCTATTTTTTTTAAATTAATTTCCGTTGTAATCAACTATATGATATAGATATACCATAAGTCAGTATCGATTTCAGTCCAGATGCTATCCACGTTATAAATTTTGATTTCCAGTAAAATTTAGCATTGGCACTGCTAATAAAGGCATATGCTGTAAGTAATTCTGAATGGCATCGACCATACATAAAATACAAGACTGCACATTAGATTATGCTTTTGTTAACCAAATTTCTCGTTTATTTTGCTACAAGACAAGCTTAAGCAGCATTCTGTTGTGGACGGTCACTTATGGTGATATGTATGATTGAAGATCCAAATAGAATTACTTGTTTGCTCAAAGTTAACAGGGCGGGTTGAAGGTTTGGAGATGCATTAGATGGAACGGGAACTATAGTTAACAATTTGGACAGCAATAACAGATTTTTATACATATTTCTAGATCTTTGCAAGGCGTTTGACAGTGTCTGTATCAATTTGACTTCATAACAAGGTACATCTGGGTGTAAGGGATTTCACCCTTACTACGACGGTAGTGACTACTTCAAAAAAACAAAAGACAAAATGATGAAAATTGGTGATCAGTTGAGTTTTGTATAAAAGAATAATGGCGAATTTTTATTTAAAAAAAAAGAGCTTCTTAAAATGTCATTCCTAGGAAACTAATTCTAGTAAGTATCTACGTTTTTTAAACTATCGTGTAAGTCAGTAGAGCCCCAGGAACAGGCAGAAAAATATTATAAGCTTATTGGGTTACTTTAATATCCCTTATTAGTTTAGTGCTACCATCTTACAGCCATTCTTTCAAGTAGCGGAAAAACTGTCCAATACAGTGTGTAATCACCGTACTAAATCAATAAAGAATGTAGTGTGTGGTACATTTTTATATGCATAATTTACGTATTTGGAAATCCTGTTGTGGAATATAAGGAAGTAAAAAAAAAAGTGGCTTGTGCAAGCCAAAAAAAACCAAAGGTATTGACAATAACAACTTAAAACTCTTGAAAGACATTTGCGCTAGATTCTACATGCGCTAGAATTTGTTGATATACTTTTCACTACAAGACGCTGTAATTTGATTCTAAACAATTTTATGTATGGAGACTCGCCAGTGTACTTTGTTTTCTCACAGTGTTCTCAAAGGTTTAGGCCCAGAATACTGCCTTGTAGGCAACATTCTGGGCCTGAACCTTTTTCAGTTGTACGTGAATGACATTTGCACTATTCTTTTTCCTCATAATAACATATTTACTTATGCAGACGATACTGCAATAGTTACAGACGGTATGACCTAGATGTTAGAAAGACGGCATGCAGAATACTGCTTAAAACAAATTACAATTTAGTTTTCAAAAAAAATCCTGACAATAAATCTGGATTAAACACTTTACATACAATTTTATTTTTCCTTGTTCAATTTACCATCTAATGAGTTCACTATTTCAATTCCGTGCGGTGACAGATTAATATTACAGAATGTCACCACCCTTATTCATCCCGTGGCTGTCGTAAGAGCGGACTAAGGGAACAAACTACGCAGGATAACATCACTGCAGAGAGAAGGAAAACTTGACACAAACCCTATACCGACCCGTCTCTCCAGCGTGGTATAGCAGGCCAAAACCTCCTTTCTAAGGAGAGGCCTATGTCCAGCAGTGGACTAATAAAGGCTGTTGATGGAGTTCACCATCGGTGCTCAATCCTGCTAGGTTGATATATTAATAATTGCAATTGCCAAAAAAATATTTAAGATGTAAAATACATGTGGAATAGATTAACAGTAAGCTTGCCTGGAATTTCTTACATTAACGATTTAAAAAACAAAAATAAGCAGGCTGATATTCTCCTTCAAAAATCTGCGTGATCACTATCAACTAAACTAAGTTAAGATTAGTCCATCTTGCTCTTTGTCAGTTTAATATCCAGTGCTCTGGAGAGGTGCCGCAGTTATACTACTAATTGAATTGAAAAGGGGACAAAGGGCTATTCCCAAAGTTGTTAATCAAAAACTGAAGTTTACTACACATTTTATGCAGAAAATGCACACGTAAAACTAATACGTGTAACTTAAAAAAATGATAACAATAAATATATTTTCACATCCCTATAAAGAGTTTGTTCGGTGGCGATAAACTTCATTGGGTTCTTTTAATGGTTCAATATTCTATTACAAATACGAGTAAATATAAATGGATTAGGAGATGAATAGGGTTTGTTTAAAAGATTTTACGCAAGTGTAGTCGTGGGTATCAGTTTTATTCTTATGTAGGTATATATAATATATATTTATACCTAAGTAGAAAATATTGACGTGTAATCGCAGGTGAACCTGCAAAAAAAATTGGTTCATGTTATGATTAGCCTTGAGTAGTCACACGAGAAAACATAGCTACAAAAGTCTGTCTAGTGTAAAAAATAATAAAATTATGAAAACAATTGCAGTTGGATTCGAAGATGAAAACCATCTGTACTTATTAAATGACGTATCGAATGTATGAACAGTTAACCAAATTTGAACAAGTTCTCGCTAGCATCTCGGTGCATCTATATATAACAGGGAAACTTGAGATATTTTGGACAATCGCTACTTTGGGTTGTGGTACTACAGTCGTTCTGAACATGAAGGCCTATTTGGTAAGTGTACGAGTACATCTTTAGTGTTCTTTTATTTTTTTCTTTCGACGTTGACTGATAAGAAAATGTATTAAAAGAAAAACATATTGATGATATTACATAATGATATTTCAGAAATTAATTATTGACAACTGATAACCAAGTTAACCATGGTCACTGATTTTCTCGTCTTCATCATCATCAGCCTTTAGTAGTTCACTGCTGCACATAGGCCTCTCTTTAGAAATAAGTTTCTGGCCTACTATACCACACTGGCCACACGGACTAGTATAGGCTTTGTTTCAAGTTTCCTTCTCGTTGCAGTGTTGTTGTAATGCGTAGTTTTCTTCTTTCGTCGCCTCTTACGATACCCACGAGATGAATAGGGGTGGTGACACTCCGTTTTCTTAATCCGTCACCACACGGATAGCTAGATAGATATTTTAAAGTCTTATGAGAGACTAATTATCAGTGGTTCTAGTAGGGAGGGTAACTCCTCGCTAGGTAAGCCGCACATCTGGCAAGTGTGTGTGTGTGTGTGTCCTAACCCAAATGCCTTTGGATAGCCTGGAAACTGAATAATGAAGGAAAATTGCAATCGAGATTGATTGCTCTTTACATACGCGTAGGCGAATTCTTTATACACCTACAGGAATTTTGACTATAGTGATGTTATTATGTCAAGCCAAGTAGCTCCAGACCAATAAAGTGAAATTTTAAATCCGGTTATGCGTAAACTCTGACGTGAGCTCTACATGAGGCATCCTTAGAAAAGCTTCGGTATTAAAAGCACAATAAGGGCAAGAAACGGCAGAGATACAGGGAAAGTGAACAACTTTCACTTTTTTATTGAAAATGATGGATGGTGAAGGTTTTTAATTCAGCGCTTTGGCGTAAATGGCAAGAAACCCAACATTAAAGTAAGCAATTTATCCGAAATGTACTCAGAAGGTACTATCAAGATATTTTTTGCTAAATTGTTCTGCTCCTGAATTTTTAGTACGTACCATCACCACCATCATCTTTCGAGCCTTTTTTCGAAATTATGTTGAGGTCGGGTAGGTAGGGCTAGGTTCAATAAACTACCGAAGTTTATCGGCGAGTGGCTGACTCCCGGGCGGAGAGCGGATTTCACCCTCCGCCCGAGGATGTGCGCGAGTGGCGCGAAGCCGCTCGCCGAGCCACGATGGCTCGTTGGTCGTTCCGGCTGGAGACTCCACGCGCTGGCTTCGCCGCCGTGGAGGCTCTCCAGCCGGTCATCGCCGAATGGACAGGGCGGCAGCACGGGACCCTTACCTTCCGGCTGACGCAGGTGCTATCCGGGCACGGTTGCTTCGGAAAGTACCTGCACTCGGTCGCTAGGAGGGAACTGAGTCCCGCCTGCCACCACTGCGACTGCAGTGAGGACTCGGCCCAGCACACGCTGGCGGTCTGCCCCGCATGGGCGGCGCAGCGCCGGGCCCTCACTGCAGTCATCGGAGTGGATCTCTCGCTACCGGCCGTAGTACGCTCCATGGCCGGTAGCGATAGTTATTTTACCGCGGTCGCAACCTTCTGCGAGGAAGTAATCTCGCAGAAGGAGGCGGCGGAGAAGGCCCGGGAGGACGACCTCCACTCGGACCCGATCCGCCGCCGGTGAACCGGGCGTCGGAGGCGCGCTTATCACCGCCTCATGCCGCCCTGAGTGTGGCCGCGGGTGGACGGGGTGGGTTTCCCCTCCACCCGCATTAGTTTGGCCAGCCGCGAGGGGGCGGCGTCCGCGTGTGCCGGACGTCGCCTAAAGAGAGGAAAAATTTTGAGACGGGGCCCGCAACAGGAGCGGGCCGGTGCTAGGAGGGGTCCGGATGTCTTAATAACAGCTGTTCCCGGATCCCTCCTATTACAGGCGCAGAGTGGCACACCGTGTGGTAAACCCTGGTGGGGTGACGGTCCGAGGGGATCTCCACACGTTAAAAAAAAGGCGCCAATTACCCTTTACGATTGCTACCACTGAAGTTCGTATGGCAACCGGGACCGAAAGCTTAACGTGCTTTCCGAGGTACGGAGGTCGAGGTTAGGGTCGGTGCATCATAATTCACAACAGTGTGAGTTTTTAGTTCATTGTAAATTGACTTGCTTTATTTTTGACAACGTGAATATAATATATTTAATTTTATTTCGTATTTAATAGCAAGTTTGTCTTCGTGATCCAATTCAACATATACCAGGGTCATTTACATAGTCAAATATTTTCTCAGTTCAATCAATATAAAATATAGAGAAGTGCCATCAGTAAACAAAACTGACTCACAGAAGTCCTTGGTATAGTAATGTATTCTGCCAATGATATAAATAAATAATAATAATAATAATATACGATATAATTTTTAAATAGGTGTATTGCAATTTTATGTATATTAGCAAAATTTCGTGGTTAACACAATCAAAAGCTTTTAATAAATCATATTACATTGGTAACGGTTTTGCATTTATGTTTGATGCAACAAAACTGTTTCTCGTGTAATAATTTATAGCTGTGGGAATTTGAAATATTCTCTTAAACATACCTATATAAAGGCATTGTACTAGCTTCGTTGAAGCACATTGTGGTTGCATTGATGAAAAATGAGTAACAAAACTGACGCGAAAAATAGATAAAGTCAGTCTTCGAAGCATATATCGGTTGTATATTGTGTTAAAATTTAAGTATTTTAAGTATTAGTATTTTTATATATATACTCTATCTCTTCATTTAAGCAAGTATTACATCTTAAAATACTTCTCCGGAATTTGCAAGTCGGAAAATAACTTAGGCAGTGAGCACATGAAGATTATATTACACATTTTCTAAGATAAGCATCGTCATATTAATGCATTTTTTATTTTTAAATAAACATATACCTACCTAATTAAAGAAAACTATTATAAAAACACGACAAATTCTAACATTGTTCCGTTTTACACTTATAAGGTTTTTATTTGGTATGTACCTAGAGTTTTTTATCATTCTTTTACTAAACTGTAGAGAAGTGTAGTGTATATTTTATGATATAACATGTGTATATGTTAAGTGTGGGTGTAAATAATAAGTGAGTTTTTAGTTTAGTTAAGTAGTTTTGGGTTGTATTAGAAACTGTACCGCTGACTTAAATGAACTCATAATCTCGTCTGTTTTCATGTTACAGTTTCTGACGTTGGTGATTTTCGCCTGTGGATGGGTTAATGTTGGTAAGTTTACGTTATGTGCCGACAAAGGTCTACCTTAGCACATCACCATACCATAGTATTTGGATTTACCCGTTTTCTACCCACCATGTCCTTTAAAGTTTAACCTTTTACAAATTCCTCGACTAGGTTTGGTCAAAAAAAAAGTGTAACCCGTAGTGGGTTACCCCTTTTAAATAAAGAGACACATTAAAGTTTTATTCTCTATTCTGATAGTCACATTTCTTCACTTTTCACAAAATATTGCTTTTCCCTAAGACGTTTGTTCAGCTTCACTTTGCCATAATGCATTGTGATGAATTTAATTTTTTAGAAACTATAAAAAAATAATCGAATAATCTGTAAAATATTTAAGTATTTGTATATACGTTGAAAAGTTAGTTCCACTTTATTAAATTATAAATTCTGAGACGTGTTAGTATAAAAATTAAAAGAATCGTCTGTATATCTCCAGCATATTCTTCAGTGTCCTAATTAGATTATGAGGAATTAAAATTCAACACACATCAATAGCCTATAATAGTCCACTGCTGGACATAGGCCTCTCCTCAGAAAGGAGGTGTTGGCCTACTATACCACACTGGCCAGACAGGTTGGTATAGGGTTTGTTTCAAGTTTTCCTTCTCTTTGCAGTGCTGTTGTCTTGCGTAGTTTTCAGCCTTAGTCGACTTTTACGATACCCTCGAGATGAATAGGGGTGGTGACATTACGTATTCTTAATCCGTCATCACACGTAATTGGAATAGTCAACTCATTAGATGGTATGTTGAACAAGGAAAAATAAAATTGAATGTAAAGTGTTTTATTCAGATTGTATTTTATTGTTTCAGCACAAGGTGCAAAATTGCCGCGCTGTAAATGTAAGTCCTAACTTATAATTAAGTTTGTTGTGTTGTGGAAGTGAAGAAAGTAATGAAATTATAATTTTTCTCTTAACTCTTTCAGTATCAAAGCCAAAGCCCCCTGTCAGCGGTGAGTCTGTTTATTTGTGTTTCTATTCTACCTTATTACCATTTGCTATGCTTTGTACTGAGGATGTTATGATATTTTAATAAAATGATGAAGTGGTACAGCCTCCAAGTGTGAGGCACTATTAAACTATGTTTTTAAATATTCTTTTTTAATCGTGAGTGTGTTCTCCTCTTATTTCATTTATCTATTTAATTTTCACTATAATTCGTTATGCTTTGTACAAGGAGAGAGTGTTATTAAACAAAACTAGGCACATGCATAGTTCCCTAGTATCGTAGATAAGCCATTTAGATTAT
This sequence comes from Arctia plantaginis, assembly GCA_902825455.1. Classification (NCBI taxonomy): domain Eukaryota; kingdom Metazoa; phylum Arthropoda; class Insecta; order Lepidoptera; family Erebidae; genus Arctia; species Arctia plantaginis. The sequence goes on along the minus strand of CADEBD010000284.1, from coordinate 3,387,827 downwards.
TTTTTATTTCATTATTATTCTAGAGAGTATTAAACCTCTCCCAGTCCCACTCTTATGCTTTGCGAGCATAAATTGCTTGCGAAGGAGGTGGCGGAGTTCCGCGCTCTCGATCTGTAGCATGGCCATAATCATGGTACCAAGCAAAAAAATTCCAACTCCGATGGCCGTCACGAAGTCACTCTCTCCTCCTCTACTCCACCCACGTTTTATTTCTTTTTTTCTAACTTTTGTTCGTTATGCTTTGTATGTATAAGTCAAGAGTCGAATTAATTCTTATTCCTACTATTTCAGTGGAAGAAGTACCGGCCCCGCTGCCCCCTAGTGGCGGAGGTGAGACATTTTGTTATTCAAATTTTTTTCCTTATGCTTTGTATATAACGTGTAAGTGATACCGTAGTGGTTTAAGTGGTTACTTCGCCGTTTTCTACGAGGCTAAAAATTAATAATTGCAGAATCAGAATAAGGTCTTGGTTACATTTTTTATATGATTTACATCTTATTGTCATTAGATTCTTATATAAGGTTTGTTACTAAAGCTAACATAAAACTAGTATAATGTCTATTCTAAAATATGCAAGAGTGAATATAAAAAGGTAAAATCAAAATATTACAAATTCTTTTGCAGACGGCCTGAGCTAGGTGTGAGACCTGTGTTTCATGCTGTCACTTGACTATGATGTTAGTTACAGGATGATCATCATATGTTTAAGTTCTAATAGATTAATAATGTAAATTACTTCAGACTTGTTGTATATATAGACAGATATATTACTTATCGTTTAATAATCTAATTATAGTTGCGTAAGCGTTGTTTAGGGTTTGACACATACAATGTCGTTCCTTCTCTTGTCTAAGAACGTAGAATTCTAGTCGTTCCTCTAGATTCTAGAGGAAGCGGAATAGAGGTTCTGGCTAGTGGTGTTTTTAGCGATCGCGACCGCAACCGCCGCTTCTTACTCTCTCTTGCCTTGGACAAGCGCTTCTCCTCTCTTGAAATTCGATGTCCATTGTCCATTATGCCAATTTTGTTAGTTCCGTCCGTTGTTTTATGTTGTTGGTCTATTTTATTCGTATCCATTTTTAATCCCACGAGTGCCCTTGCACCTGGATAAGCCTTTATACTGTGGGGGGCGGCCGGTATCCACAGGTTTTAACGACTTTTGCAGTCTGGTGTTATAGACTGTCCTTGTCTGTGTCCGTATCATGGGCTAGCCAATTAAAGCGGCGGCAAGAGGTTCTCAGCGTACTCTCCTGGAGCCACCAGTTGGGTCGTTGCTGAGTCTGAGTCGTGTCCCTCATCATCGGCAGCACTAGTGCTTGTCGCCCCCTGCATAAGCAGTGGGCCGATCCGTCCCTGGATTCCGTACGGCTCCCACCTCGGCCTCTGCCCACAATCCCTTCGCTCGTCCAGTCTCCTCTAATATACAGAGGAATACCGAGAGCGATTCATTCCCCCTCGCCAATACCCACCAAAGAAAAGGAGGCTATGACCGTCGCCCAGCGTGCACCGGTCCCCTGCTTCCTTTGCCCCCGGACACAGTGGTAAGGAGGGACGAGAAACATGGGAACGCATTAAAAGCATTAAAAATATCTGCACTTTACTTTGCTTTACTATACTTTGTGTCAGTCGATACTAACATATTGCATAACTCCGTGAGGTAGCGCTGCTAAGACCTCTCGATCTAATTTTAATTTTCTGTCGCACAAAACAGGTAACCCTGTAATGTTTGTTAGTTTATACATTAATATAATAACATTAAAAATACATGAAGCCTATTCAAAATGATCTCCATTGGCTTTAACAAAGTTCTTTTAACGTTAGTTATCAATTGAAAAACACAAACACGCACTCTCTGCGTGGAAAAATTCTTCACTGCCAATCTTGTCGTGCGTTGACAATTTTGCATCTGATAGGGAAACAATATTCGGTACAAGGTGCATAATTATGTTCTTGTAAATGTATGTCCCAACTTACTATTATGTTTGTTTTGTTGTGTATAAGTCAAGAAAGTAATAAAATAATAATGTTGCCCTTAACTATTTCAGGATCATCGGATGAGTCCTCAAGTGCCGAAAGTGAGAGTAGCCAGATAGTGAGAGAAGGTGAGTTAATTTCTTCACGTTTTCCATCATCCTATTCATTGTTGTGTTTTTCAAGAACCATTATTGTAATAAAAGGGATCATCTCTACATGATCGTAGTTAAAGTTTATATGTAATACGTATTTAAATATCTTCATTAATGTACTTGGATAAACATCTAGTTTAATTCACAAGAACTTGTATGTTTGATTTTACTATAAAAATTAAATTGGCTAATGTTCGCAAATTCTTTAAAAATTCTTTTATTTGTTTCAATCAAAAAAATAAATGACTCTGCTGAATTCTCATCACTGTGATCCAAGTTCGAAGTTTGTAACAATATGGAGTGTAAATTTCTTACGATAAGCTTTCTTGTTGTTTTGAAACTTTTGATTAATTAGGGAAACAATAAGGTAAAGTTGCTAAATTTTTCTAGTAAATATATTCATGCCGAAAAAATGCTTTGTTTGTAGTTAAATTTTTATATTAATAATCTATGTTGCCCTATTTTTCAGACCATTGAAAGTATCCCAAATACGAAATGATTAGTTTACGATAGTATAAATTTCTTATTTTTACTGGAAATAGAATTAGTTTTTAATGTCATTTGAAATTAATGATTCTTTTTGGCACATAATTTAGATTTATATATTCTGTAAATGTACGCGTTTGTAGCGTAAGTGTGTTAAAACAGATGTTTAAAATTGTATAATTCAAAGTATTAGTACTGTCGCTTTCAAAATAATAAGTCCACATTAGGATTTCTTAGTGATTTTTTCCATTTATGTAAATTTGTTTGGTTTTAAAAATAGTAATATTATATTTGCCTTATTAGTTTATTAGCCATTAGTCTGTAGCCAATCGAGTGTTCAATTAAGCGTAGATATTTTATTTTGTACAAAGTATTATGTAATTGTAACATTTATATATACTTAAAAAAATTAACTTATAAAATGTACTTTGCTTAACATGTTACGTTAGATTACAATAAAAACAAATTGGTTTACGGAAAATATATAAGCTTGTCCTTTTTATAATAAGCATTTGAACATTTGTTCAGTGATAAGTATTATTTTTTTGTTAATTCCAATACATTAAGTTTTAGTTGTATAACAAGAGTTAAAAGATTAATATTGTTTAACAAGTCTTAGAACTGTTATTCAATTGTGAAAAACCGCATTACGTAAATATGAATAATTCTTCATCAAATTTCATGAGTCAAAATTTTGTCTTTTAAAATTATTTAAAAGGTATTTAATGATGTATAAGTTGTTTAATAAGTTTTATTAATATATGAGTAAATTTGATTTTCAATTATTTTTTCAATTGCAAAATTTGCTTATTTGGCAAATATTAATTTTAGTTGATTCCATAAAAATATTAATGGTTTTTTAAAAGATATCAAAGTTCAGTTAAATTAGATAGTAAAATTCAATATTTATTGAAATTTTTCATACTTTTGGGAAATAATTTATTAAAGGTTAATCTTTTTCTTAAAGTTATTGTATTACTATTAAAATTGTGATTAACATAGTAATGGGAAATAAGTTGCTTAAATTTGTTTTATGAAGAGTTCTAGAATTTTTACATTGAATTTAACATGATTTGTTTCATAACTTTTGACATTGACATGTGTAAAAGTAATTAATTTTATTATTAACATTATGTTGTTTGTTTGAAAGTTAAGAGTATAATATGTAAGTTCCTTAACTTTTTCTAAAGATTCAAAATTATTATTTTACGGAAGTAGATATTTCTTTTCTATATAAATTTTATTTTTACAAAGTTCATATTCTTAATATTCTATTAATTAACTAAGTTCAATGGTGTAAAAATGTGTTGTTTACAGATTTAAAATTTTGTTTTTACAGCATATTAATTCTTATATTTATTACAACCTTACTTAAGATATAGTTTTTCCAACTTAAAAATTATATATTTAAAAATCATATATAATGTGTTTCAAATAGTAGTTAATTTCTTATTTAAACTTATGTCAAATTTGTAATTTCTTTTTAGTGAAAAGGTATATGTGTGATTATGTGATATTAATTATTTTTTATTACAGAATATACTATTATTCGTTAAATTAAATAGTTAAAAAAAATACATAAGGGCTTTCTAACTAATCATATTAAATGAAATTTATCGCGTGGAAATTGTCAAGTGCTAATATATTAAAATGGATAATTTTGTTATATTGAATTACTCAATATAATTTGTTCGTTAATTATATTAAAGTAAAAAATATTTACTTATTAATTTTATTTAGTATTAAATTTAGTTCCATATAGCTCGAAAAGATTTTTTAGTTTTCATTACATAATTGTGTTTTAAATCCATATGATAAGTATTCAATAATTTTAATTATGATGTGATAAATATTCAAATATATGCAATTGATTTTTCAAATATTGTTTTTTTTAGACTACATTATTTCTTTTTAACAAATTAATTGTTTTCCAAGTCAAAAAAATTTAAGGGTGTTCATTAGTTTTAAAGTATTTTTTTATCTATGTTTAAAATCTATTTTTTGTTTCTTCAATTAATATTTTGAAATTATGACAAGTATTTGTTTTGTATCAATATATTAATTTGTTTTTGCTTAAATTATTAGTATATTAAAGTTCCCTTAAATTTTCGTATTTAGAAGGTCACTAATTTTCCCTTTGACAAGTTAAATTTTGTTTTTCATAATACGAATTGTTGTGTTTTTCAAGAACCATTAGTAGATTTACTTATTTACCTTTACACATTACATTTAGTGTATTATTAGCAAGCTCTAGCAGTCGCGTGTACGCGAGTGTACGAGCAAGTGTGTTCATACAGGCGTTTGAAAATTTGGATTTTCAGATACAGGCGATATAGTCACGCTACTGTCCGCTTTACTAAAATATACTAAGAACACACTTATCATTTATAAATGGTTGCGTTTTGTCTCGCATCACTTGAGTTAACATTATGATCTCCAAGTAAAAAAAATAAATAATGATAATGGGTGTGTGCCATATGTGAGGTTAAAAAGCCTTAGTCTTGTTTTACTACCATATGTAAATTTCGATCTAATTTATTTTTTTTGTTGCACAAAACAGGTATTACTGTAATGTGTGTTAATTTATACATTAATATAATAGCATTAAAAACACATGAAGCTTACTCAAAATGATCTCCATTGGCTTTAACAAAGTCCTTCAAACGTTAGTTATCAATTGAAAAACACAAACACGCACTCTCTGCGTGGAAAAATTCTTCACTGCCAATCTCGTCGTGCAGGTGCAAATTTTGCATCTGCTAGGGCAACAATATTCGGTACAAGGTGCATAATTATGTTCTTGTAAATGTATGTCCCAACTTACTATTATGTTTGTTTTGTTGTGTATAAGTCAAGAAAGTAATAAAATAATAATGTTGCCCTTAACTATTTCAGGATCATCGGATGAGTCCTCAAGTGCCGAAAGTGAGAGTAGCCAGATAGTGAGAGAAGGTGAGTTAATTTCTTTACGTTTTCCATCATACTATTCATTGTTGTGTTTTTCAAGAACCATTATTGTAATAAAAGGGATCATCTCTACATGATCGTAGTTAAAGTTTATATGTAATACGTATTTAAATATCTCAATATACATGAGACTGGGAAAATTGAGATTTGTTTCAAAGTATTGATATTTTCATTTAGCAAACATTAATGCTTGCTTTTTGGCACACATCATTAGAATTTACGTATGATCTCCAAGTACAAAAAAAATTGTGAATGGGTGTGTGCCGTAAGTGAGCTTAAAAAGTCTCAGTCTTGTTTAACTATATGGTAGTAAAACAAGACTGAAGCTTTTTTTGTCTTGCTTTGACAATTTTGCATCTTTTAGGGAAACAATATTCGGTACAAGGTGCAAAATTATGTTCTTGTAAATGTATGTCCCAACTTACTATTATGTTTGTTTTGTTGTGTATAAGTCAAGAAAGTAATAATATAATAATGTTGCCCTTAACTTTTTCAGTACCATCGGAAGAGTCCCCAAATATCGAAAATGATTCCCATATTAACGAAGGTGAGCTAGTTTCTTTACGTTTTCCGTCATAATACGAATTGTTGTGTTTTTCAAGAACCATTAGTAGATTTACTTATTTACCTTTACACATTACATTTAGTGTATTATTAGCAAGCTCTAGCAGTCGCGTGTACGCGAGTGTACGAGCAAGTGTGTTCATACAGGCGTTTGAAAATTTGGATTTTCAGATACAGGCGATATAGTCACGCTACTGTCCGCTTTACTAAAATATACTAAGAACACACTTATCATTTATAAATGGTTGCGTTTTGTCTCGCATCACTTGAGTTAACATTATGATCTCCAAGTAAAAAAAATAAATAATGATAATGGGTGTGTGCCATATGTGAGGTTAAAAAGCCTTAGTCTTGTTTTACTACCATATGTAAATTTATTCGTGAATAAAATATGTTTTGTTTTTACATTAGATTGCAAAAAAATGTAGTCAATATTTCTTAGTCTTCAAATTTAGTGTTTTGAAAAAAAAATTTAGTAAAGTTTCACTTCATGTCGAGTCATATATAATAGATCAATTTGAAGGGAATTTTGTTATATAGAAGTTACTATAATGTCTCCTTGTGTTAATTATTTACTAAATAATAAGTTCATTAATTCGTAAAGTGTATCCATAGCAATAGTAGTAAAATCGATCTTGATGGATTAAAATTGCTTTTATCAAATGTTGTCTTTAAAATTATGCCTATTAGGATATATTCTAGTACAAGTAAAATTATGTTGTGTCTATTAGTGAATCCAATTTTAATATTATTTGTTTTTTTTGTTGAAATCAAGTAATAATGTTCTAAACTTATAATGTTCCATTAACATTTCAATTATCTATGATGTTTCAAGTCAAAGTGATGGGTGTTAGCCAATAGTAACTGAGATGATAATTTCTTACGTCTTGTCTAACTATATCTAACAATTGTTTGTTTTAAATTTTTACTATTACACTGATAATCTTATATTCAGTATAAAGTTATATGAATAGATTCTAATTTCAATTACGAGACTGTAAATTGAGATTGTTTCAATATTGAAATATTTATAGTTATAACATAATGCTTGTTTTAAAATTCATTAATACTTTAAAATCTCAAATTAAGTAAATATTTGTAAGAAGTGATGTAACTGAGCTAAAAGTTTCTCAAGTCTTTATTAACTATTATGCTGTTACAAACATCTATATTTTAAGTTCTTACAATTTGCATGTTTGTAGGGAAGCAAATTGTACAGGTGCAAAATATTCTTGTAAAGTATTCCCAATTGACTATTATTTTTTGTGGATATATCAAGTAATTATATTAATTATGTCCAATACTTTTGTATTATGGAAAGTCCCAAATATAAATAGTGCTTATTTTCATACTGAAGGTCTAAAATAATTTACTTATAACTAAAGTTCATTACTCATCATTACGTGTTTATTTCAAAACCTTAGAATTTTACTTTACCTTTAACAATTTATTATTATTAGCAAGCTAGATCGGGTGTAGCGATGTTCTTGAAGTTTTAATTTAATAGTTTGAAAGTATAGATTTTCATATATTGATACACTATGTCGATTTACAAATATCTAACTCATATATTTAAATGGTTAGTTACTAATACTTATGTTTGATTAAGTAAAAAATAATATGTATGTAGTGATTTGAGTAAAAATTTATTTTTTTTACTACATAGTTATTTGTTCAATTTATTATTTTGTTAAAAAATTAGCTCTTACATAAAGATTATGTTCAATTTAAAATTATTATCATTAAACTCAAAACATTCGAAAATTTTCAAAGTGATTCTCATTTTTTAACAATCTTTCAAACTATTATAGTTGTTAATTTTTTAAATTATCTCGCTGAAATTTGTTATCTGTTATCTAATTGAGAAATGAAATTTGTCTAGGCAATATCGGAAGTCAATAATATTCTGTAAAGTGCTCTGTTACATTATTATTGTTTGTTTATTTCAAAAAGATAATTAAATGTTCCTTAATTCTTAATTTACAGATCTGATTGATGCTCAATTGGAAGTGAAGATTAGCTTTTAAATTGATTCAATGCTATTAATTCTTCTTTTTAGCAATACATATAATGTTCGTTATTTATCTAGTAACATTATGATATAAAAAGTATTTTTAACGTTTAGTAAGTTAAGTCTTTCTTTTTAATCTCATATTTAAGAATAATTATTTTTTAATTTTTGTAATTTTCTTACAAATAATGTTGTTTGTTAATGATAGATTATTAATCTTAATTTTAATACATTTGAATTCATATAATTTGTCAAAAAGTATCTATATTTTTTAATATTTATTTTAATAAAAAGATAAGTTTTAAATTGATTATTTACAATTGCTTGTTTAGGAAACAAAAATTGTTAAAGTTTCAAATTTGTCTAGAAATTGGTACTGCCAATTTATAAAGTATATTTTTTGTAAATATAGTTTTTAACTTATTTGTTTATAATTTTCAGACAAAATATAATGTCTTAATATTCGTAATATTAATTAATGCCAATTAAAGTTATTTTCTTTACTTTTCGTCATAATATATTTTTTTTTCAAACATTATTAGTCATTCTATTTAACAATTTATCATTTAGTTATTATTAACAAAAATTGTTGAAAATTTAGTGTAAGTGAGAATTGTTACATAAGGCTTTTTTAAATATGGATAATTATTCTAGTATACAAAAATAGTTATGTTTTTGTTAATAAATAAATTTCTTAAATATCAATCAACAATTATAATGTTGATTTTTTGTATATTAGAAAATTTTTCATAAATTCTTCAAATTAATTTTTTAAAATATATTTAAGTTGTTAATGTGTATTTAGCCAATTTATAATTCAGTAAAAGCTTAGTCTGTTTAGTAATTAAAATATCCTTTTCATTTTTTTTTATACTTCGATGTTATTTGCATAAAATATTATTTATTATTAAATTAGATGTTAATATTGAATTAATTTTAAGTAAAGTGTCAAATTTTGCTTTATAAATTCATTGTAGTTAAATCTTTTAATGTATCAATTAATGATTACTTTTATATAGTATCTTAATGTAATAATTACAAATTTTTTGAAAATGTCAATTTTGTAAAATGCTGTCTTGTATCATATTAAATTTGATTTTTGTAAAATTGATTATTATGTTTTCAATTTCTTATATTAGTTTATAAAAGGTAGTAGTTAAAATTCTTTTAACGTAAATTTAGTTCATAAAATGATTCTTAGTCTTATTGAAATTATAAATGTATTTTATTCCTCTAGTAATTAATAAGTTTATTAAACATATTGTAATAATTAATTTTTTTTTAAATTAAGAATTAAATTATTTTCTAATTTTATTGTATGAATTAAATTTGGTGTTTGACAAAGTTGATACATTAATTTAATTAAACATCATGTTTTTTTTTAGACAATATAGTATTCGTGATTAATATTTTCTAGTCAATTTTATTAGAAAATGTTGCAATTATTTAATAAGTTTTTATTGTGTTTTAAATGTATTTAAGTAAAATATAAATGTTTCTTAATATCTATGGTTTAAATTCATTTATCAACTGTTGGAAACAAATTATTTGGTCGGTTTAACAATCTCATTTTGTAGGATATGTCTACAGTATGTCTTAGTGTATATGTCAGAATAATAAATTAATAATGTTGGCCTAAATTTCAACTCGAAGTTCCTTAGTACGAATGAGTCCCGTATTAAGCTAAGGTAGTATTTCTTTAGTTTTCAATATTATCAAATTGTTGTGTTTTTTAAGAACCATATGATTTATTTTTTACACATTACTTAGTATGTATATTATGCTGTATAATCGCGCATTGCTATCAGTGTTTTCAAATATATTGATATTTCTATTTGTACGGGAAATATATGAAACTTTCTCTTATAAGATTTTCAATTCCAATTTTTTCTAATAATAAAGTTTTATTTTCATTTATATTGCTTTTTGTAACTCACTGATTTACTTATGTTTCTCTAATATATAAAAATGATAATGTTGTGTTTAATGAGTTAAATTGAATCTTGTTTCACAATAATATTTAATGTCAACTTATAATTTTATATTTCACAAATATATATAATTTTTTATGTATCAAATTCAACATAAAAATACCAAAGTTACTTTAATGATTTCATGGTTTAAACTAAGTTCTTTCAACTTGTTATTTTGAATAAATATAGCATACTTTTGACTTGGAAAATTTTAATAACCAATCGGTGTCTTGTCAAATTTTGCATTTGTAGAAATTATTTAAGGTGCATAATTATTCTGTAAATTTTCAAAATTACTATTATGTTTTTTGTTTAGATTATATAAATAATATATAATGTTACTAATTTTAGGTCTTCGATCGTTCAAAATCTTTTTCAGATAATGAGTAGTTTATTTCTAAATCAGATAGAGTAATCGATATTTATAACGTATTATTTTAACTTTTTCATTACATATATTTATTCTAATTTTAATCAAAATTAGTTTTTTAAAAAATATTCTTTAATAAATGTTGTTTTTGACACTCATAGATTTCGTTTATGTCCTAAGTTTAATATAAATTTATTATAATTGGTTGGGCATATTGTATTGAAGTTTCAAAAAGTTACCTATTATTTCTTTTATTATTATCAATTTTTTATCATTTTTAATATATTTTAAATTTTTCCATAAAATATTCAGGTATTCAAATAATATATACTAGTTGTTACGCAATTTATGCATTTATCTTTCATTTTTCTAAAATAATTTATAGTTTTCCTTCATATTATAATAGTTTTATGATTCGACTATACAATGTTTTTTTTTTCAAATTGTAGTTCAATAATAAATAATCTCGTCTAGGAATCATTTATACGTTAAATTTGGTGTTTTAATTTTCCAGTCATATTATTTTTAATTTATTAAATATATTATTTATTAAAATATATGTAGGTATAATTATTATTTTGTCATAATATGTTAACTCACTAGTGAAATTATTCCAATTAAATTTGTTACAATTTGCCTATTTAATATTATTATTGTCACAATTTTTTTAATATCCATTTATTTTTACTTAGTAATTTAAAAAGTCATAAAAAATAATTGCTAAAAATGTCATTAAAAATTTCATTGTAATTTAAATCTATATCAATGCATTTTCCATTTTTGTGAAATTCTTTAAATTTCTTATGAATTTTAACTAGTAGGAAATAGTTCAATTTATTTGATTTTGTACAATGAGATAATATAATGTTCTTAATATAAAAATTGATTAGTATACGATTTAAGACATTGTTCTTTTCGAACTAGTTAGTAGTTTCTTTGGTTAATTCATTTGCAATTTTTCAATATTTTTAATATAATTTTCCAGGTTAATTATTGTTTTAAACTTATATTTACATATTACGTTAAAAATTTAAGGTTTGAGATTGATTAAAAAGCTAGCTTTGTCTATTGTAAATTATTTATTTATTTTAATATTATAAATTTAGTTAATTTGTACTCTATGAATGTTTATCTTTAAAATAGTTTAGCTTATAGCTATTAATTTTAATGTTATTAATAAGAGATTTCTAACACTTTAATTACGAAATTTCAATAAAATTAGTAATTTTGAAGTGATTATTTTTCATTTTTAATTGTTTATTTATTTAAGCATAATAATTATTTTAATTAAATTATTATCAACAACTATCTAATGATGTAAACAAATTAGTTCATGCAATCTTATTTTTGAATTTTTAAAATATTATAGTTTTACTTTAAATTAAGTATTTAATCAAATGACTTTTCTAATGTTAAAATTCTTATTTTTATATGCAATTGTTTTGTCAAAAACAGAATATATTTCCTTAAAATTCTATGAATCTTGTCTTGTAAGAACCCCTTTGCGATTGATATTTTTCAAGATATTAATTTTTGTTTTAGAATGTTACTTTCTTCACAATAATTATTTTATTGATTCGATATAAGTATTATGTTTTCAAAGTTATAAATTGTTTTGTAGAGAAATCTTCGTCATGAAATTTACTATATGATCATTAGGAAAATTTTAGAAAGTGTGATATAATTCTAAAGCTTTTTTTTTCTATAAATGTTAATCCAAATTTTAAATATTGATATGTGGGTTTTAAATCAAGTATATTAAATATTTTGCATTAATTTTTAAAGTCTTTTTTATACACTCATTAGCTAAAGTTTAATTTATCAAATTAACTAAAATAAATTTTTTGTAATGGTTATTTTAAATTTTAAGCAATTTATGTTACAGGGTAAATTTCATAAAATTGCAAATCTTTATGTGTTGAATTATTAAAAAATTGTTTAGATATATTTAGTAAATATCCAATTTATTTTATTTATGTTAAATCAAGTATAAATAATGATTTTAATTGTGATTCGAATATTCTTAGCTTTTTATCAATTAGGTTAGATTTACTTATTTATAATTTTCTAATATATAATTAGTAAAATATCATAATTTTAATGGTTGCTTTTGTAATTAACTTAGATTTTTATATCAATTTAATTTTTTACTTTTTTAAAACTTTTTTATATAATGTAGTTGATTTATATTATTTGTTCAAAATAATTATAAGTCATATGATAATTTACCATTGATATAATTGAAACTTAGATTTTTCAAATAATCGATTATAAATCTCAAAAATTTTAGAAGTAAATAATATAGTTCTGAAATTTAAATAATGATTTAACTTTGTTATTTTAGTGGATTTCTTGATTTTCTATTTATTAATAATTAAGAAATAGATTATCATTTTAGATTATTAATCATGGATTCCGTCTTATTTTTCTGGTAAATTAGCATTCTTATTATTTTTTAAAAGTCTATATATTAAATTTTATTTTTTGAGAATTATTTAATTTTAAATTTTATTGATTAAATGCTCTATGATAGTTCATGAAAGGTTAACTTGTTTAAAAATAATAAATATTTTCTTCAACCATAAGTACTTCAATTCCTTATATTAAGTTGTCTAATATAGTATTGGCCATTTTGTTAAGTTTACATTTTGATTCCTTTCAAATGTATTTTTTACTTTCATTAAGTAGTTTCTTTCAATTAATAATTATTAGTGAGCTATTCTTCTACATGTATAGTGTTTATAGATATTTTTTGACAGACTAAATTTATTTTCCCATAAGATTTTTATAATTGTTGTCTTGTATATAGTTTAATATTTTTTTTTAAAATGTTTTTTCAAATTAATTTATTTTCTTCTAAAAAAAAATTAAAATATTGATAATGGGTGTAGTGTATAAAATCCAAGTTTTTTTATGCTTGCTTTAATTCATTGGTTTTATTTACATTCTTAAGTCTTATTCTCAATTGGATTTAAAATTAGTGCAAAAGTTTTTTTAATTGTTTGTTATTAAAACAAATTTTTAAAAATATTGTCAATTAAAAATGATACATTCTGTAGGGAATCTTAAAGTTGTCAGTGTATTCATTTCATGTGGGAAATATATTTTAACTTGTTTTTTTCATTATGGTCGACATAGTATTGTAGTTCTTATAGTAGATATAAAATTAATTTCTTAACTATATTGGAAGGTTATTTCGTATTGAATACAATTATGATTTATTTAACGTTCATCGGTTTTAAATTTTTGGTCATTGTACAATAATAAATATTATTTTATTGTGCTGCGTTTTTTCCCATAAATTAGTTTATGTTTACAATTAAAATTTTTTTTAATTATTTCGCTTTAAAAGTTTTCAATTAGAAATTGTATGGTAATCCGATTTTTTAATTGTTAAATTTAGTTTATAATATTTTCATTTGATATTTAGCTGAGATCTTATTTAAATTTTTATTTATATGTAATTTATTTAATACACTTTATTTTAAAAAATTTTTAAATGGGATAATATGAAGACTTTGAAAGATTTGTAGAGTCCAAATTGATCATTTGATTTTGTGCAAATCAATTTTAAATATTTTTTTATTTAATTTGGACTTTGAGGCTAATATTATATTCAAATTTACATTTGAGTAAATAGGTCACATTAAATTAATTCTGTAGCAAATGTAATTCATTATTTAATTTATGTTAATATTAATTATATTATTGTTGAATTCTTATTTTAAATCTTAAATATTAATTATAATGTGTCATGAAATTATTCTAAGTGTTATTTATAATAAAAATAGTAATAAAAATAATGTTTCCTTACTCTTTCATCTGAACTCTTAATACTAGTGCCCCTATGGGTAGGAGTTAATTTTTAGTTTCACTATAAAATTTTGTTTTTTGAAGAACCATTAATAGTTTCCTTTCAATTACAATCATTACTATTTTAGTTTTAGCCTCGTATGTTATCTAAGGTTTAGCAAGTTGTTCAACAGGCGCTAATTTTTGTTTTTGGATAGGGTATATTCTTGTGTCCATAAAATATAATTATTTGGATATTTGGCTATGTCAAATAGTTTTAGTTTTTCTATATTTTGTTCTTTTTCAACTTTTTAGTTTTTCCTTAAAAAAAAATATTTTTAAAGTCATATTAGAAGTATTGATTAAAAACACAAGTTTATTTATATCTTAATTTTGCTTCCCAAACTTTTAATTTGTTTATCAATAATGATTTGTGTAAATTATTATCTTACTAAAACATATCTTAAATTATAATTTTTACAAAAATCATTTAAATAACGAATTATTACTGAAATGGGATTCTTCCATTCTTTCGGTCTTGTTTAAATTTTGACACTGAAACAATATTCTTAATTTAGTCTTGGAATTATTCCTATTAATTTTGATTTCGTAAGAAAATAATTATTATGTTTCCTTTTAATTTTTATTCAAATACTATGATATTCGCTTCCATATCAGATTGTAATCCTCAACTAGTTATTATGTTGTAAATAGTTAATTGTTGTATTCTTACTTTTAATTCTAGTTTTTGTCTTGATCAATAATAATTATTATTTCATGTTTTTTAATAATGATTGCTTATTCAACATATAATTACTTGGTTTTGCTTTGTGTTCAAAACTTTATATTTTTTGTAATTTTACAAAATTTTATGTTTAACTTATATAAACTTTTTAATAATTATTGTTATAATTTTAACCCAAATAGATTGTAATTTATAACAGTATTTATGATTTTAAATTTTATAGTTTTCAAATTGAATTTTTAATGATAGTATGACTTTGGGATAAGTATATTTAAGGTAAGTAATGGAGATTTAATTATATTTGATAACAAATTTATATTATGGTTAATATTGATTTGGAGATTTCTAATCATTTGTATCAAATAGGTTTATAGGTTTGTTCTCATTTATAAATGCTTGCTTTTTGTCACACATCACTAGAATTTACGTTATGATCTCCAAAAAAAAAAAAAATATTGATAATGGGTGTGCCGTATGTGAGGTTAAGAAGCCTCAGTCTTGTTTTACTACCATATATTATGTCAATCTCGAACTTATTTTAATTTTCTGTCCCACAAATCAGGTATTGCTGTAATGTGTGTTAGTTTATACAACAATATAATAGCATTAAAAATACACGAAGCTTATTTAAAATGATCTCCATTGGCTTTAACAAAGTTCTTTAAACGTTAGTTATCAATTGAAAAACTCAAACACGCACTCTCTGCGTGGGAAAATTCTTCACTGCCAACCTGGTCGTGCTTTGACAATTTTGCATCTGGTAGGGAAACAATATTCGGTACAAGGTGCATAATTATGTTCTTGTAAATGTATGTCCCAACTTACTATTATGTTTCTTTTGTTGTGTATAAGTCAAGAAAGTAATAAAATAATAATGTTGCCCTTAACTATTTCAGGATCATCGGATGAGTCCTCAACTACCGATAGTGGGAGTAGCCCGATAGTGAGAGAATGTGAGTCAATTTCTTAACGTTTTCATTACATACGATTTTTGGCTCAATTTGTATCAAATTAGGTTTATAGATTCTTCTCATTTATAAATGCTTGCTTTTTGTCACACATCACTAGAATTTACGTTATGATCCACAAGTAAAAAAAAAGTTGTTAATGGGTGTGTGCCGTATGTGAGATTAAAAAGCCTTAGTCTTGTTGTACTACCTTATGTCAATCTCGATTTTATTTTAATTTTCTGTTGCACAAATCAGGTATTCAAATAAAATCAGTATGAGTAATTTTAACCCAGTAGCGACTGTTCATGTTCTAAACATTTTATAGCGTTTTATGCATATTTAATCGATTTTAATGACTTACGAGACTCCACAATAGAAGAATTTCTTCAAAATGAGGATAGCGAATAAGAAGAAGTCTCAGAAACAGAACAATTATACGTAAGAGGTACAAATATGGAGTCGACTTTGTGGATGAGTTATGTGGCACTTATTCCGTATCTTACATGATTTATTTTTTATGGTATATTGACTGTGGGAGGCATAATTAATTATGTGATTGCAAAAGCTAATGCTAAACGACAAACTAGGGTCAACCCATTCCGTATTATTTCCTAGGAAGTCATATGTCAATCTCGATCTAATTTTAATTTTCTGTTGCACAAATCATTTATTTATGTACTATTTTTTTAAATTTATATTTACTTATTAAAATGGCTATAATATAATAATTGCATGCGTCAAATGTTAAACGTTAGTTATCAATAGAAAATCACACACTCTCTCCGAGGGAAAATTCTTCACTGCAAGTCGTACTTTGATATAAGTCAAGAAAGTAATAAAATAATAATGTTGCCCTTAACTCTTTCAGTACCATCGGAAGAGTCCTTAGATACCGAGAGTGCGGCCCCTATTGGCGAAGGTGAGTTAATTTCTTTAGGTTTCAATCATACTACAAATTGTTGTGTTTTTTCAAGAACCATTAATAGATTTACCTTTACACATTA
The DNA here is from genome assembly GCA_902825455.1 of Arctia plantaginis. Lineage (NCBI taxonomy): Eukaryota > Metazoa > Arthropoda > Insecta > Lepidoptera > Erebidae > Arctia > Arctia plantaginis. Next base: position 3,370,838 of record CADEBD010000284.1, on the reverse strand, counting down.
CATCTAGTGTATTATATGCATGCTCTAGCAGTCGCGCGTATGCGAGTGTACGAGCAAGTGTGTTCCAACAGGCGCATGAATATTATTATTTTTGGATACAGGAGATATAGTCACGTTGCTGTCCGCTCTACTAAATTATACTAATTACATACGATTTTGGGCTCATTTGTATCAAATAGGTTTATAGGTTTGTTCTCATTTATAAATGCTTGCTTTTTGTCACACATCACTAGAATTTACGTTATGATCTCCAAAAAAAAAAAAAATATTGATAATGGGTGTGCCGTATGTGAGGTTAAGAAGCCTCAGTCTTGTTTTACTACCATATATTATGTCAATCTCGAACTTATTTTAATTTTCTGTCCCACAAATCAGGTATTGCTGTAATGTGTGTTAGTTTATACAACAATATAATAGCATTAAAAATACACGAAGCTTATTTAAAATGATCTCCATTGGCTTTAACAAAGTTCTTTAAACGTTAGTTATCAATTGAAAAACTCAAACACGCACTCTCTGCGTGGGAAAATTCTTCACTGCCAATCTTGTCGTGCTTTGGCAATTTTGCATCTGGTAAGGAAACAATATTCGGTACAAATCGATTATGGGTGTGTGCCATATGTGAGATTAAAAAGCCTTAGTTTTGTTTTACTACTAAACATGACGACTACATTCGTTTATATTTGTTTCAGATATCGCCGTGAACTGTAAGTAGCTAATTATCAATTTTGACCTAATTTTATTTAACTTACCTAAGCTCTGGTATAAGTAGCGAATTAAAAACTCGTTAGAAAAATAGCAAATTATATGGCGGTTAGCCTAAAATATATTTTTCAGCGTCTGCTTACCGCTGAAAAGTATAAGTAACGGATAGCCCATGCACTCATACAGACAAATAAAAAAACCATAGTTTTCCTTCCTCACACGGTGATTATATTACAATATAAACAATTGAAAGCTTGAAATACTAATAGTTTTGTTTGACACTTTATAGCTTAAAGTAAGTAATTAATTGTGATTTCCATTGAAGAATCAACGAGAACCGTTTATATCAATTTGGAATACGGCAATATAAACATCTCACAGTGAAGGGAGATTCATGTTAACGTCTGGCCAGCGTGGTAAGACAAAACCTCCTTTCTAAGGAGAGGTCTATGTCTAGCAGGGGATCAGTTAAGGTTGTTGATGATGATGATGAATGTTTATATGGCTAAAATCATGGTTTTCGATTTTAGACGCCTAACTATTTTGAGAGATAGTTTTGTGTCAACTCATTCAGAGCGCTAAATGCGATGTAGCAGAGACCATAATTTTTTTAAATAGCTACCCTTTATTGAATCAATGTTGCTAGGGTTGCATATATCCTGCCTAGTTGTTCACAGGGATACAAGCGTAGTGATAGCGTGAGACAGCGGTCTAAACTCTGAACCAAATAACACCTAGTTTAATATATGTTTACATTACTAATAATACTTTGCTTTCCAGTTCCAGACGTCAGTTCCGTCTAACAGCAAGTAAAACTCGGTTTGATTAATGAAAATGTTATTGGAAATAAAAAAAATCAATAAGAAACGGTTTTGTTTTTTTTTATTATATACCTAATAGAAATAAGTAGACAAAATAAAAAGATAAAAATATTCTTTCTACCTCACAGAATGGAAAACAGAACTAAGCGAAACAACTGAGTCTTAGGTCTAAGTAGTCTAGTATAAGATTTAATAAGTCATTATAAAAAGAGAGACTGATCATTAATAAATATGAGGACATCTCAGTATCGTCTATGGAGTAAATCCTATAATAAACTTTGATTGAATTGAGACGAAGAAAATATTGTCAAAAATAGAACTTTTTATTTCTCATTTTTACCATCACGGAGTGTCACCACCCCTATTCATCCCGTGGGTGTCGTAAGAGCCGACTGAGATAGCAAACTGCACATGACAACAGAACTGCAAAGAGAAGGAAAACTTAAAACAAACCCTATAACAACCCGTCTGGCCAGCGTGGTATAGTCAGGACCGTCGCTAGTTGTTTGAACACCCGCGTGCGATGCCGATGAAGCCGCCCTTTTTTTCTTTCTGAGCTGAAATCGACCTTCGGGTACCCGTACCGGTGAGGTGGTTATGGACTTAATTTCTGATCAAGAACGTTTTATCCTTATTTCAAATGAGTTTAGAAATCACATTACTTGATTTCGATACGATAATACCACGGCACTTCGTGGAACGCCGCAGCATGTTGTGACATACGGTATTCTACTGATTATACCTAGGTCACATGAAACTATGACCCTTTCCCAGGGTAAAATACAGTTGTTGTTTATTTGCCCGAACTAGGTTGAACCTGTGTCTCGGGCGAAGAAGTGCTTACAAACTATTTCATCAAAACCAATCTACAAGACTACAATCAATTTAACTAGTTGCTTAACTATCACTCCAGTCGGACCGACCCATTTGTGCTAAAGAATGGCTCTCCCACAGCAGAATGTTTGTTTCCACACTCCCACGGTTTAACCCTTCCCGTCGCGTCGCCACCTGTCATTCTCAGGCCTGCGCTTGTGAAGGACGGAGATCAATTCATAGACCTCAGGTCCGTTCCCGGGCCTGGCGGGCCGGGAGAGGGTTCTAAGACACTCCCGGTCCCACTTGGCCCTCTCCTTCGCTAGCATAATTTACTCGCAGAAGGCGTTAGCGCGCTCGCTCCGTGCTGCGGCCGTAATCAGTCACGATTTTATGCCTTTCAAACCGCCCCCCCTCCCCCCCCCGGCGTTGTGCCAGCGTATGAAACTCCGTGTCTACGCTTTGGCCATCGCAGGGTGGCACCCAGACGTTGGCTCTTTGCGAATCAGATACAGGTGGTCTCCAAAGTATTCTTTGCGCCAGCCGGTATCACAGAGTCGTCTCGTTAACGGTCAATATTTGTACAGATACAACTAAGTAGTCAGAATCGTACACCAACAATTTTTATTAAATACAAACTTATGAATTTAATGATACCATACAACAAATATGTGCCCAACCCAGGTCTCGAAAAAGTCGAGTCACATTGTATTGAGATCCATCTATCATCAATTTATCACGGACTATTGTTGCTAATAGGCCTGACATTATGATAATGTCTCATGATGAGAATCTTGTGAAAGTGCAAAAACTTTTTTTTTTAAAGTTAAAATATTTAATTTTTTCTTATGAGATTTTCGTATTGTGAAATTGGGATTCATTGTTGCGATAGTAGTATCTGTTCATGATCGATAATCGCTTTGTTCAGACAAATATTTATCCTGGGTGAGAATCGAAGCCATGACCTCTGGCCTAGCAGGGTTCGATTCCCACCCAGGACAAATATTGTGTGATGAGCACGATCATTTGTTCTGTGCCTGGGTGTTATCTATCTATAATATGTATGTATTTAAAAATATATAAGTATGTTTATCAGCAGTCTTGTAGGGGTAGTTTCCCTAACATTACTGATAGATTGCTGGTTTGATAAATGAGTAGACAACTTTACCGAATGATGATTTTATTGCTACTAAATTATGTACAAAAATTATGTATGTAAAGCTCATCGCTCGCTCATTTGTATTGCACTCGTATTACATAGGCACTTAGCCTATGTAATACGAGTGCAATACAAATGAGCGAACGCAAGCTAATTTCATTAACTACTACAAATGTGCGGGTTTGCTCGTACAAGTCTGGTAACCATAGTACAGGCTCTGCCTAGTTTGGGATCAGACTGCCGTGTGTGAGATGTGTGAAGTTATTATTATTGTTATATATGTATGTAACATAATCTTCGAACGTGATTTTGACCGATGACAATACACTAATTAAATGAATTTAGCCGATTATCCTATTCAGGGTATTAAGGATTAACGGCATTTTACATACCTAGAAATACGGTAGTGTCTTTTGAAGCATATGTGACTTAGGTTCTTGTTTCTTTTTTAGTTATCATGTGAAAATAATCACCAATAATGACTAAAAAACACAAAAATAAATTATAGTTTAAAAAACTAAAAATACGCATCAGCAAAAGCTTTACCGATATCCGTAAATCAAATATATATGTAAAAACTGAGATCTAGGAGAACTTTTACGATTAAATGATCTTTATTTTTGAATTTATTGACAATTATGTTCTACTTTTTAGTATGGCTAGTTGCAAAAGCTATTTTTTACTTTTTTAAACTAAAATTAATGTATAAGTCTTTTCACTAGAGTAGCAGTTTTCTTTAATTAAATTATATAAAAAAATAAAAAGAAATAAAAAAAAATATGAAGAATATTTACTATTAAAAGAAAAACAAACGAATCATTAATTTTACAAGATATAGCTTTTGAAACAAAAATGGAGGCTTTACTGGGACCCACAAGTAGGTCACAGGGTTACTCTACTGGTTTTCTGTAGGCCGTGTTCTGTATAGACCAGGGTCGATAATTTTGAAAATGGTAAAAAGGGAAAAAAAATTATAGTAGGATGAAACCTATTAAAAAAGGACGAGAATATAACAAAACATTTTCTGAGAACATTTACCATAGTAATGTATATATTTTATACATTATCAGAAAGAAGAGATTTCAACGAACAAAACCTCCCCGACTTTTTTTAAAAAGCTGATATTTTAGACGCGAGAATTTTCTAGTGTAGAGTAGTAGTGTAGATATTAAGTCAAAATAAGGTGAAAAAATAAATATTTCAAATTAAAAAAAATTACAGTGTCCTTAGGACATAAAAAGGTAAAATTAAAAAAAATATTTTTTGCATAAGATAACAATAAAAAACCAAAAACTTGATTATTTGAATTTTTCACATAAATCATGAGGTTATGTGAAAAAAGTGTAATTACAAAAGTTGTAGGTCTCTTTATTACCTACAACTTTGTCTTTAATTTTTTCCCATAGGACTTGTAGTTTTGCCGGAAATCGAGATACACCGTTTTTTACCCTTAACAACCCCTTACTACCTACTACTACCTACCCTTCCACTTCCCGACCTCAGATGGCCCGTAAATTATTTTTCCTTTCATTTTTGTTATATTCTCGTCCTTTTTTAACGGGTTTCATCCTACTATTATTTTTTTTGGTTTCAAAAATTGCTATGTGCTATGGATTGCTGATTGACTGTGTGTAGGTACCTATTGAAGGTGGTAGGAAAGTGTCAATAGAAAAAAAACCGTTTCTGAAAACCACGTGTTCATTCGCTTGATACTACATTAGAATGATCTGCTGTACTCCGTAACCCACTAATTACCCACTCTAATAGGAGGTGATTTTTGTTTAACATTATAATAAAATTTATTATCTAAAAATAGTCTTCAGTTTAAAAAAAGGGGATAAGGTTTGCGGATTTATATCTAAGAATCTTTTTTTTTTTCATTGGGTCTTTTTATAAAAAGCACGACACGGTTTCAGGAAATGGTTGAGGATATCAAATAATACAAATATTCTATACGTGTTTGAACCATAGAGATATAACAAGAACCTAGAGAGAACAAGAGCCCTAATCTTGCAATATAGGAAACGAGAGAGATGGAAAATAGATAGTCCTCTCTATCTCTTTCTAGTAGTTTTCTTGGGAATATGAGGGATTTATAAGTGTTCAATCGTAGCTTAGCTAAACAGAGACGGAGGGAAATGTCGGGCATCCATCTCTCTCGTTGCCTGTATCGTTTCTACTTACAGGCAGTTGTACCCCGTGTTCTCCCGGAACACATCGAATATTGATGTAAATATTTTCATAGTCATCATAAAAGGACAAGGACAAAAACTTCATTTTATTGTCAATTTTCTCTCGCTAAGTGTTAAATACATACGATGTGTAAATATTATATTGTACCTATGTATACATATACCTATACTGTTTAACTTTCCAATCTGTGTATTTCCGGACCGATACAACCTTCAAACCTTCAAGAAAAGAGCGTACTCCTTCCTAAAAGGCCGGCAACGCGTTTGTGTCTCCTGTGTTGCAGACGTTCATGAACTGCGATGGTCACTTTCCATCAGGAGAACCGTCTGCTCGTCTGCCCCCTCTGACATAAAAAAAGCTGAGCTACTAATGAAAAAATCACTTGTCAAATATATGTACTTTATAAATAAATAAACTTTTATGTTACGACACTAGATTCGATATTTTCGATGTAATCATTATTTGAGCCAATAAAAAAAATTACAATATTTTTCTTTCAATGTTTATTTCTCTATCGTACTCTAACCACTTTTGGAGCTTTCTTTAAAAAAACATCCTTATGCTACTGTACCGTCCCCAATTTAACGCATTTTGATGGACACTTTTCATACACAGAGATGGTTTTCCTTGTCTCTACTAATGCCCGTTATTATAGTGTTTGTCTCAATTATTATGTTTCACAAAAAAAGATAAAGCCCTATCTGTATTCCTCGTTCGAAGAATTTAGAGAGTGCACATTCAGGTCGGCACGAGAACACCACTTATCGGGAACACCAAAAACAACTACGTCGTCGCATCGTGTTGTAAAATGATTAAAATATTTATTTCCCGCCTTTCGGTGTACCAAAGCTTTTGAACGGCATTACCAAATTTTGATTTTTTCAGAACAAACAATTATCATCACTTGTTCTAAAAAGGCATCACATCACATCAACAGCCTTTAATAGTACACTGCTGGACATAAGCCTCTCCTTAGAAGGGAGGTAAAGAAGCATAATATATATATATTTGAGATCTACCCCTATCCATTATATCTCAATTTTGGTTTTGTCAAATATTGAACACCTTGTCTTTTTGGTTCTCAAAAACAACGTAGATGTTAAAGTCATACTCCATAACAGTGAAGTTTTTTTATCGTGGGAGAGTCATGTGGCATATATGGATCAGACGAAACCGGCGGAAAGCAGTTATTTCGTTGCTCTTCGGTTTGTGATTTGTGTGACTGAAAGAGTAGGAAAGCACTTGTGATTCCTGAGTTGCAGGCGTTCATGTAGTATTCAGTAGCCACTTTCCATCAGGTACCCCGTCTGCTCGTTTGCCTCTCTACGGAGTGCAGATAATTCCAATTATTTTACTCATTTCTCCTTCCAGCTTATTAACCCATAAGTTTGTACGAGGTTTGGGTTGGTATTTGCATCTTTCGCGTGACCGTCACCGTAGACAGGAATACCAGGGTTACCGAACTTCTTATTGTCATAGGGGTTATTAAGAACAATAGCTTGGCGAGCGTTACCCCGGCAAGCGGTATTATTATTAAAATTTTGTAGGTTATTATATTTTATACGATGTGTCACGAAGTAAATATTATCTTATCTGTGCCAAGAGTGTCCGCGGTGAGATTTGATAATACACCACTACTGTTTTAGTATATCAAGATAATAAATAGGTAATAAAAAGATTCAAAGGAGTATAAACTTTAATTTATTGTGTTAAATCTCAAATCAATTGTATCATACGTTCGATTTTCATTATTCAGGCCAAAATCTTACTTCCTTCCACTACGGAGCCCTGTAAGTAGAAATCAGTTATGTGAGTATTTATTTATTTGTGCTACAATTATATTAACATGGCATATTTGCGTTAATTAAACAAAATAAAAGATCAAAATCAAAATAATTAAACAAATTGTGAATACTTTGCTTTCAACTAGAAGCAGCCAATAGAACATATGCCTCTCATCATCATCATCATGGTATCGCCACTAAGCGAATTACTGTTAAATGTTAAATGTTACCACCCCCCCCCTCCCCCGTAGTATGTATGTGGCCCCGCCCCCCTTTATTCTAGGTAGGGGTACTCAACTCCAATGAAAACAAAAATTGTTTCAATTACAAACATGCAACTGTTTTGTATATTCAGGTCGGTTACAATTTTTTCTTAATATGGTAATACAAACTAATGGTCCTCTACAATAACGTGTACACTATACATACACGCACTTTTACAGAATGCTAAAACACTTTTTCCACCAAGAAAATAATATAGCCGTAGTATCTTCCTATAGCAACCTGTATATTTACACATCCAGATATTATATCCTTTTTAGATGAGTTATACAAACACATACGTATCTGTGGTATAATATTAGGGAACCTTTTTCATAAAATATAATAGCGATTTAATACTTACATGATTGCGGAATTCCTTGGGAAGGTCTATTTGGGCCAGATCCGGGTTGATAGGCTGTAAATGATTGAAAAGTTTATGTACATACATCATGTACGTAACCAAAGAAGTATCGACAGATAGGGTTAAACACTTTACTTAAAGTGTTTAACCCTTGAAATTGACAGTAATGAACTAAAAATTGACAATTTTGGGAAAAATGATCTAAAAAGTGTGATCTCTCATTTATTGTTATTTTCTCAACTCTTCTTCAGTAAGGAAACCATAATTTTAATTATTTAAAATGATATAATTATACTTACGTGAGGGCTGTGCACCGCCGGCTGTAAAAAAAATAATCACAATAGTACCAAAATATAATATACACTATTTATGTTTCTTTCAGTAATCAGTAACGGAATAATCAGTTGTGGAACATGGTGAGGATATGACTCTCTTCGAGTAGACGTGGAGGAGAGAACTATTACAAAGTCAATGAAAGAATTATGGATTGAATACCAAGCTGCTAGCAAACCGCTTCCGATAGCAACAAGTCTAATATAAAAACTAATGAGCATGAGTTCGATATCGACATATCATTTCGACGTTTCCCTTGGTTTTTACGAAAAATACTGCAGCTCAAAAACCCTTCCCTTGCATAGGTTTTTTTTCGATAAACTGATTACACTTAATCGAAAAAAACTGACAGTATTATTTATAATACCGTCAGTTTTAACTTTACTTATTGATGAAAACATTTTAAATTTCGCTTAAGAAAACGGGATCGATTAAATTAATTAAAAGATTAAATTATGTTTTCAAGATGTGTATATAATTATATCCCTTATACATAAAGGTTAAGTATTTATTTTAGTTCCGAAATCAGACCGGCACTTAATAGGAAATTAAGCTAAACTTATTTAGAAGAAATTATACTCTTTTGTTTGGAACTTTTATATCAAATTGCAACTCTCGTGGTTACTGGTGAAGTAAGTTGAGTTCCGATTCATACTTCTAAGATAGAGTCAAGCCGAAACTATTATTTGTGGTTTAACACCCAAACAATACAATATTTATAAAGTTTTTATATAGCAAAGCGAATATAATTGCTGTTTTTATCGAATTCAAAAGATAAATTGTTAATCTCAACAAGAATTTCCTAAATACTCTACGTTATGGACAAGTACATGAAAATAATATTTTGTCCAAATAAATAAATTCCTGTCGCTTTCCTTTCGTGGAATAATTAAATAACATGTTTTCTCGTGATATGTTTTTAGCAAAAACTTCTCATTATCAAAACTGGCTACTAAAACCAAAAAGCTTTAGTCATTGCTTTTTTTCAGTGCTTAATAAAATGAATTCAAGTATTATTATTAACAAACCATAGCTTGTTAATGGTACACGGGGTAAATATTTCTGTCTCTCACATTTTGTTGTTAAAATGGAACTATTCTATGTTTCAAATTGATTTCATTGTAGTACTTACGGTAATTAGATGATGGTTGGCCCCAGAAAGAGTCCGCTAAAACAACAACATAATTTGTCAAAAAATGTTAGGTGTAACGTAGATATTAAAATTTGAAATGGCTTTATTATGACGTGAGGCACGCAAATAGTTAGTAATACAAAGGTATATAAACAAAACTTATTTTTTAAACATGTTGACAATTCGTACCGATCAACACATGACTGAGCTAAAGCTCATTTGCTTTTACTCTTTTAATTTGATATAATTAAAAGAAAGCTTTGACTCTTGGCTTCTCTTGTATAAAATTTACATTTCAATTAATTTATCTATCTATCGGAAGCACCAGTACTTTTTACTGGATGACTTAATAAACACAATTATTTAGTGTCAATCAGTTGTGCAGTTCTATTTCTGACACATGTTAATATTTTAGTGTGCAAAACATCTACACGTACATCTGAAATTATTTCTTAGAACACATTGTTTACTTCCCTGTGTATCAACGACATGTTTATTTAGAAAGACATAGATACCACAAATTAAATCATGTAAAATTTTCCTATAGCGTATATTTAAAATCTCGTAGGTCGACTAAAAACTCGCCTTAAAAACGTAATATATACGAAATAAATTAATACCACACACGTATTTCTACATTGAAAAATTATTAAACTTGAAAGAAGCTTAAGGTAATAAAAACTAAAGTAAGTAGACGGGTGTGGTCGTAGCTACTAGTCCGTCCTGCAGTGCTATTTCGACGGTGTGGCAGTGCTGTACGCAATGATCACCAAGAGGAGGCTACGTCCGCGTGTGCCGGACGTCGCCTACATAGAGAATGTACCCGAAGGTGGTGCCCGCGTTTTTGCGGGCAGGCGGTAGGAGTGGTCCGGATGTCTTAATAACAAAAGTTCCCGGATCTCTCCTATTACAAGCGCAGAGTGGCACACCGTGTGGTTTTAGTCAGACCGATTCCGACACACCACCCCGGTGGGGTGAAGGCCCGAGGATTTTTTCACACGTAAATAAAAAAAAAAGCGCTGTACGCAAGGCTAGTACTGCTGATGTTCCATCAGATACTCATGAGGTGTCATTTCCATGCAACAACCGCTACACCGCTATCACTCAAACAAGCAGATTTGACACTTACGTTGAGGCACTAAGTTCACTGAAGGTCCATTTGGGCCAGATCCCGGTTGAGAGGCTGTAAATGAATGAAAAGTTTATGTACATAAATCATATACGTAACCAAAGAAGTATCAACAGATAGGGTTAAACACTTTACTTAAAGTGTTGCATGTCGGTACTCATTAAGTACAAAATTACTTTGGTTAGGTACTGTTGCTTACGCTAAAGATATTGTCTGTAGGTTTATGATTTCATTATTATAAAGTCGAAATATAATGTATTATGCAATAGTAATGATTAACCGTGGCTTTCTGAATATGATTAAATATAAAAAACAATAATTTAATTACAATATTGAACACACAACACACTGGAAGAAGTAGGAGTTAAGGTAAGAAATTGATAGTAATGAACTAAAAATTAACAACTTTAGGAAATAATGATCTAAAAAGTGTGATCTCTCATTTATTGTTATTTTCTTAACTCTTCCTCCTTATATTATGCTCATTATCAAAAATTACTACTAAAGCCAAGAAGTGTTAGTCATTGTTGTTTTTCAGTGCTTAATAAAATGAAATCAAGTGTTAAAGGTACACGGGGCAAATATTTCTGTCTCTGTCCTTTCGGTGTTAAAATGTTATTAGTAGTATTATTAATTATTAGATTCAATATGAAAGATTCATATTGAGTTCATTGTACTTACGGTAATTATATGATGGTTGGCCCCAGAAAGAGTCCGCTATAACAAAAAAAATAATTGTCAAATAAAGGTATTACTAGTATTAAAATTTGAAATGGCTTTATTTTGACGTTGGGCACACAAGGTTTGTGTACATATGTATTTATTTATGTAAGTAACATTATAAGCTCACAGTCTCACAACCAAAACGCTTATATGCTATACTACATTGGATCAGATATACATACCACAGGCCATCATTTTACAATACAATACAACTATTACTATTATACAAAACTAATAATTAATCATTCAAACAATCACACAGAAATAGCTAGAATACTAAAGTCAATGCAATAAAATGTCATGAAATAAAGAATTAAAGCAAGAAGATGTCATAAAAATTATCAATATGTCAATAAATATTAATAGCTGTACGGGTATATTTCAGGTAACAGTTATTTATGAGTATCTGTATCTATTGTTGATTTATGAAATTATTTAACCTGTCATGAAAAATATCAAGCCTTATTTACATTCCATTGGTTTAGGAGCTCTGTCCGGTCAATGTTTCTTATACTACAATCTAAGCCCTGAAAATCTGCCCTACGAAAATTCCGTTCCATATTGAGCTTTTCCGTTTTCATTGAAGATAACGAACTACACACTGTAGTGTGTCTATCAAGGGTAATATAATTTCTAAAGAGGGGTGATAAGCATCCAACGGCACAAGGGGTTCAGTATCAGATGTAATATTAATATTTGCGGAAACAACGGATGTCAGAACCAAATCAAGGATGAAGCTATACTTATTGCTGACATCGTTACATTGTCGTAGTTTACAATAATCTAAGAATATGTCAAAATCCGTTTTAGTGGTATTAGTACAAGAATTTAAATTTAAATCTCCAGCTATGATAGATTGTTATTTGGATCAGTATTTTCTAAACAAGCTAAAACGTCTTGATATTTTTTCTCATTGTAGATGGTTGGTAAGTACCCAACAGTTACGAATAACTTTGTTTTCCAAGTTATCCTAGCGAACAACAATTCTTTGTTGTATTTGAAATTATAATATGTTATAAATACATATATCTGAAATTATTTCTTAGGACACATTGTTTCCTTTTTAGTGTATCAGTGTGATAGATACATAAAAGATAGCAACGACAGATCAAATCATTTAGAATTTTTAGATAGGGAATATTTAAATCTTGTAAAAACTCGCCTTAAAAACGTAATATATATACGCAATAAATTAATACCACACACGTATTTCTACATTGCTAAATTATTGAACTTGGAAGAAGATTGGGGTAATAAAAAATAAAGTAAGTAGACGAGTGTGGCCGGAGCTACTTGTCCGTACTGCAGTGCCATTCTCAAACAGCTTTGCGGCGGGGTAGTGTGTCGGAATCGGAGCCGACACGGCCACACCCGGTTCGAATTGGGTCCGAATTGAGATTATCTTCAGGGGCCCTCTCCGCCGCCTCTTTCTATGAGATAATGTCTTCGCAGAAAGATGCGGCCATGGAGCGTATGACGGCCGATAGTAAGAGATTTCCTCCGATGACTGCATTAAGGACCCGACGCTGCGACGCCCAAGCCTGGTACATTGCCAGCGTGTGCTGAGCCGAGTCCTCACTGCAATCGCAGTGGTGGTGGTATCGTCGGAGTGCAGATACTTCGCGGAGCAGCCGTGCCCGGAAAGAACCTGCGTCAATCGGAAGGAAAGGGTCCCGTGTTGCCGCCCTGCCCATTCGACGATGACCGGCTGGAGCGCCTCCACTACGACAAAACCAGCACGTGGAGCCCCCAGCCGGGACGACCAACGAGCCATCGTGGCTCGACGAGCCGCCTAGCGCCACTCGCGTACTTCTTCGGGTGAGGGCCGATTGCCGCTAACCGCCCGGAGCTCACTCGTCCGCCGATATAAAATCCCAAGTCCTCCAAATTCCACGGGGGAAAGTTCCGGCCAACGCACACGCAGCCACTGTCGACACGGTGTACCATCTGAGGTCTTCTTGAAACGAATCCGTAGAACAGCCGCCCCTACCTCCGAATCCCGGACAGGCGGAACATCATCCACGTTCTCTCATCACGTGTCCGGCCAAGAAGGCCATCAACGGGAGTGTATGTTCCACCACTTCCTGGAAGCTGGGCTGGAGAGTCTCCGTAAGGGGGGGCCCGCCTCGCGGAGCTTTTGTCTCACCGCGCGATAAGAGCAACCCCAGGGCTCACGATCGAGACCCTCCAGCATATCTTTTCTTTTTACTTCTTAGGCGCGGCTAATGGCCAGCTTCAGAGTTTGCCGCGACTCTCGGTACTCCTCATGAAGCCGGTCCTCCTCACCATCTTCGCGGTGATGCTGCTGACTGTGGGTGTAGGACCTCCGGGCACGAGTACAGGGCGCGCTCAGGTTCGCCAACACCTGTTCGACTGTTACAGCGCTGTAGCGTCGAATTTAAAACGTTGCTGTTGTCCCACCAGATACTCATGAGGTGTCATCTCATGCAACAATCGCCACAACGCTGTCACTCCAACAAGCAGATTTAACACTTACGTTCTTTCACCAGGTTTACTGTAACAAAAAGAAAGAGCAAATTGGAGAGGGCAAAAATTTTCCAAAAAGTAATATCACTATTATAAAGGTATTATAGCATAGTAGTAGCAAGCAACTGCATGTTATGTATACATAGTACATATTATGTAGCAAAAGCTGAATTTACAATTAATTTTTTGTCCCATGAGAAAAAATATATTAGTTATTATACTAATAGTTTGACCATAAACTTAGTAGATAAAACCAAGTATACATAATAAATACAGCTGTTTCCGGTGCTAATTACACGAAGAATACTAGTAGCGTCTTGTACATTGCTAAATCTAAAGCTATTGAGTCTAATGCCCAACAATTAATTATAAGCACTGAAAACATGTTATACTCGTAATAGCAAATGCCTTTTAAACTTATGTTATTAAATTATAATTTCATTTACTCCAAAAGAATTTCTGTTGCGAAATTGCGTGGGATATGATATTTATACAACATTATTTTTTGTAGTTTAAGAACTGAGCGCTAATTAGACAAGACTCGGCCTGCGGTTGTATAATGTGAAACCCTAGGTGAATCTTGGATAGATAGAAAAGAATTGTCATCAACTTTAGCCTTTATTTTCTTAACACTCTCCTTATATGGACCCGTCGAAAATCACGTCTAATAATTCCGTTACAAAGATAAAACTAATTTACTGCATGTAAAAAAAAAAAAAAACATTCTCAAGAAGAAAATGAAGATTGGCAAATTTTATTAATCTCAGAGAAACCCTATACAATTTTGCGCGGCCCGGGGATCGAACCCACTAAGGCAACGTACCAGCTAGTGTTAAATAAAAGGATAAAAATATTCATACTGTCAAAATATTAAATTTATAAAAAATAATGTGTAATGTATTCTATCTCATTCTCTCGCCGACTTAATCCTATACATTTATGTGTTTGTTTCTTTATCGTGACGGATTTTCGTTTCATCGAGTTCAAATCACACCGATTCTAATGCAGTTTAACTTCAAAAATTATGTGTAGAAAATTGGTTAACGACTTCACTGAATTTACTAATAACTATAGCAAATAATATTCTATTGTACATACCTCCTTGTTGGGGAGATGCCATCGCGATTGCGAGAACTGCCAAAACCAAAATCTGGAACACGAAAAACACTCACGAATTATTCATGCTTGACACCACATTAATAAGTTATCGCAGTAACGTTATTGAAGTACAGTATTAAAATATCAATGTGATTACGCAGGGCACAACGATAAGATTAGAGTTGAATCCTATTCGCTATTATTTGTGGGTTTTCGTATTCTGCGTATTTTTATTTTCGCTGTACAGTTTTTAATAACAATAATAAAATATAAACTCGGCAGAACACACAATGATATTGTTGTCTACGGGAGTGGAGCAAAAAATGATATGTTATATGTTTATGGCAACACGATATTAATCTCGTTTACATAATTATATATCATATAAAAAACGATATTTACATCTCCTCTTTAAAATTCTTAAAATTCATATATTCTTATTGATTTTTCTAAAATTGTCTACTTGTTTTATTTAGATTAATACCATACATTAATAAATAAGTTTAAATAAAAAATACTCACCAAAACACACTTCATTTTGTAAAAGATCTCTGACTATAAGTGACTGTAGACTATAATTTCCGTTGTATGATTGCCAAATACGGATGGTACGTTTCGTTATATAGCTTCACGGCTATCTTGTTCTCGACTGAGTAAATAATGTTACTACTAGCAGTATCGTCATAAAAAAATCGGTGACACATCAAAATCACAAAAAAGATTTATTTTCGCTTTATGCGTACGATGTGCGAACATGAAAAAATCATGTGCGAATATTATTTAAATACGTGCGTATTTAAATGATGAACGCACATGATTTTTTCATAATAACTTGATTATACAATTATTAGTAAACTGTCTCTAAAATCTACGCCAAACTATATATTATATGTAACTAAATAATTTATTACATACATTTAAAGTAACTAAATAATTATCTTAGAATATGTTCCAAGTGTTCCAACCAAGGTTTGTTTGTATAGTAACATTTAGTAGTTGTGTGTAAAGAAACATTATTAACTTCGAAGGCCAGACAAACCTTTTTTGTGTGTCTGAACCGAACCGACTAATACCACACGATATACCAAAATAGGAGAGATTCAGGCACAACTGTTATAAAGATCATATGATGACCGGCTGGAGCAGCTGCACGGTGGAAAACCAGCACGTGTTAAATTATGTAAGTAATTTGATATGACAAAATAAATCTCATAGAACATGTTCCTACGAAGATTAGTTTGTATAGCAACTTTTAATGTAGTACTATGTGTCTAGAAAAATATTTTGAACTTAGAAGGTTAGACAAACCATTTATTGGAACTTCACTGATGAAGTTAAAGATAAAATGCGTGATTTTGCATAGCACTCCAATGCTAATTTAAATAACGTTGAAAAAACAGACTACGAATTAAAGTAAATAGATCTCTTAGTCGTTTATGCGGAGTAAATATGAATAGGGATTCCCGCAGGCCCATAAAACTTATTTGTTGGTTGGAACTGTTTTTTTTTTGATCTTTTGTTTTATTTAAAAACAAATAAGGCGATTTAAACCATTGACTGATAAGTACTTAATCATTTTCATGTTTCATTGTTCATACAGTGTCATATTTACAATTTGGAAAATAAAAGAATTCGCATCTTTGTGATTTTAAGTTATTGATTAAATAAAGAATTAAGATGAAGATGTTGTAGGTAGGTAGCTAGATGTTATAAGCACAGTAATATGCTTCATATATCTTTCTATGTACCTATTATATCTTCTTACGACAGTCTTTTCCATAGAATTGTGTTAAATGATCAATCCATTATAATCGCTGTAACACATAAAACACGTGTCAATGATAAGTAAGCCTCATAATTGTGGTGACCTTGTGATCTTGAGACAATACAATCAATTATAATTTTTGGGAACTGGTATGACTTCTATATAATACATTCAATAGTAAACCTAAACTGGTCCGATGTAAGTCGTGTTTCGCATCTTTTGGTGTGTAATAAAATAATTGTATTTGACTAGTCAATAACAAGTTATCATTAATAATGACACATTTCCAGATAGCTTAAAGAAGTGTATTCAGCCGGTAAATGTTTAAAAAGTATTACTTACTGCTAAATGTTTGTTATATATAGCAGATAATATCAAACTATGAAACTATATACCTCCATTTTATATAAGTACCTAGCCTAAAAGTTTATTAGTAAAATAAATACCTAAGCGAGTCTGACTAATACACTGAGAGATTCATACGATCCAACCATTAAAACCTTGATACATAAATGTTATTAAGAACAAAAAATAAATCGTTAATAAGGGTAGATTGGCCACCAAATTATAAGTGAATAAACACACTTATATTACACTTACACTTATATTTAATTTTTTAAAGAGTTGGCGGTTGCATCATCTAAGCCACTAAGGTTTAAAACCCGGCGATCAACTTGCCTTGGGCTGCGTACAAAAGCTTGCGTTTGTTCTCTTCTGGTTATTGTCGTTTCCT
The DNA here is from genome assembly GCA_902825455.1 of Arctia plantaginis. NCBI lineage: Eukaryota > Metazoa > Arthropoda > Insecta > Lepidoptera > Erebidae > Arctia > Arctia plantaginis. The sequence continues at coordinate 3,353,338 of CADEBD010000284.1, read as the reverse complement.
GTTGATATTCTTAAGGTTAAGGCTAAAAATTTTGGTGTTTAATACATCTATATTTTATCTATACAAATATCAAGTTTGGTTTCAATGTAAGTCAATGAATCAGACTATTCACAGAAATAGTCTTCTTCATTGACTTGCATATGTAATGTATGTTTGTGTTATGTACTCAAGTCAGGTAATCAATATATGATCTGAACGAACTCTTTTAAGTTTTTTAGTCTTTATTAGCGGTTAGAGTTACTGTATTTGATAGAATACACCTCTTGTACACAACAACAAGGTATTTTTTCTAACAATATCAATATATTTGTTATTTTAGCAATACACGTGAGTAGTATACATCCAATTGTAAAATAAAGATATTATTTTTAGGGTTCCGTACCTCAAAAGGTAAAAAAGGAACCCTTATAAGATCACTTTCTTGTCCGTCTGTCCGTGAGTCAGCACCGATTTTCTCAGGAACGAGTAGACCTAGTAAGTTGAAATTTATACCAGATACTGAGGTCTATGGTCCCTATTAGGTGTATAAAAATCAAGGTCCTGATACGATACGATACGACACGATAAAAAGATATGGGCAAATTTCGAATTTCGCGAAAACTTGTAAGTACCAAAATTTACAACTTTTTTCTTTTTCTGAATTTTCTCTTTACTTGTGCTGCAAGACATTGCTTTCAACCAAAGTTGACAATTCTAGGTCAACCGGTAGTATCCTATAGGTTTTGGGGGGAAAACCTATATGGTAGTTCCCGTTGACCTAGAATCATGAAATTTGGCAAAAAGAAACGTCTACAGCACAAATAAAGGAATAATTTTGACTGCACGGATGGCGTAGTGGTTTAAGCGGTCGCCACGCCGCTTCCTACTGCGCCGAGTGTTGTGGGTTCAAACCCCACATGGAACGACACTTTGTGTGATCCACAAATTGTTGTTCTGAGTCTGGGTGTTCTTTGTGTCCATTTCATATATGTTTGTAAAGTCCCCCGTGACACAGGAATGTATTCCTACTGCGGGAGTTGTCTTATTAAAAAAAAAAAAAAAATCAAAAAAAAAAAGTTGAAAATTAAGATAAATTTTGGGTACTTACAAATTTTCACGAAAATTTACGTAAAAACTGGGTAGGTGCGGAACCCTCGGCGCACGAGTTCGACTCGTACCTGACCGGTTTTTATTACTTGTAAGAATCACCATAGTAAAATAGTACAATAATGGCAATTCCTTAACAAAAACCATAATTTCGTAAAACCACATCAGTCTATCGCAGTCCACTGCTTTCTTTTTTTCGATTTGTAGACTTATATTTTACCTTAATCTTTTTATGACTCTTTGATGAGATTAATGATATATCATTGCAGTGCTACATCTTGTCTCCGTCTGATAATAGGTTTTGCTTATACATATGCGAAAATATTGATTAATAATAGGTAATATTTAATACCCGATTGATCGGTAATTAGGTTGTACGAGTAGGTATATCGCACAAAAGTGAGGAGCTTATGGTGTTCTAAATGTCAGGATCTTCACTTCTGCTGCTGAACAGCATCACCTGCCGATAGCAGCTAACAATAGATTAACTCAGCTTGTTCTTGTTGAACTGACACGAACCTTCACTACTCCGTTTTACAAGTCATAGGGTGATATAGAGCTTTAAATCAACGTTTCCTATCCAATCTTAAATAGGCCTTGATAAATATTGTTATTATCTGTGTGGTGGCTCCAATTTAGTCACCTCTTTACAGAAATTAAAAGTTTAAGACTATAAATCGAGGTACAGTCTCTCTCAAGTGTACTATGTTAGTAGGTACTACACTGTGAAACGGCTGCAAATCGTGCAATGAATGCAGCGCACTAAATAAAACAATATTATGTTCATTTTATGTTAAAAAAGACCATGTAATATAAACTGTAATTTATTGTGTTAAAGTCTTCTATTAAATGTGTTCCTGTTCCATGTGTGTTCATTTGTTCCCTCGTCTACTTGCCACCACGAAGCCCTTTAAATAAAATACAAAGTGACTTAACCTTTAAAATAGCATTACTTAAATCCTTCATCATCATAATCAACAACAGCCTATAATAGGCCGCTGCTGGACATAGGCCTCTCCTTAGAAAGAAGGTTTAAATCCTTATGAAACATTATGTATTGCTTGATGCTTTGTACAAATATTTATGTTAACAAAGTAAAAGAAACGAGTAAACAAAGTAAATTAGTTTTATTTTGTTCGTAAAGGCTTTCATTTCGGGCCTGTTGGTCCTTGATTTAAGAGAAAATTGCAGTTACAATATAATGGCGTTCATTTTTGCTGTGCCATTGGACCAAGCGCGTTTCGATATTATGGTAAGTTAAATTCCGAGCACGATAATGTCACATAATTATAAAGCAATTTGTTTAATAGATAGCTTCTAAAGAATGAATTTTAATGTAATTAGCAGTATCATATACAGTACATGCATATTTCGGTTTACTTGGAATATGGACAATATACTTACATTCCTGTGGAATTGGTCTATTCGGCACTGTGAAAAAAAGAGTAATTTTGAGTAAAATTAATCGCAAAAAATTCAGAAGTAATCAGAATCATCAGACATTGTGAACTCTAGTTGTAAAATCGGTAAAAAGTAAGTGTGTTAGTAAAAACCAAAGAACTTGATTATAGCGTCAGAGAGTGGGGACCTCTGGTGGCAGATTAATTGCTGCGGTAAGGTGGTGCCAGCGCCGTTGCGGGCAGGCCCTAGGAGGGGTCCGGATGTCTTAATACAGCAGTTTTTTTTTTAAATGGGACTAATTCCGCCCACATGCCCACCACTGTAACTCCTGTACACCAGGATCCACAGCAGTGACCCACGAACACACCGAGTTATGACACTCGGGAAGTCCCAGGAAGAAATTAAACTGTCTTGGAACCCGCAACGAAATTAATCAGAAGAAAATTGGAGGAGTTGGAAATACAGTAAATCCACTTCATACAGCAGTTGCCGGATCCCTCCTATTATAGGCGCAGAGTGGCACACCGTGTGATTTTAGTCGGTCCGATTTCGACACACCACCCCGCCGTTAACCCCGGTGCGGTGACGGCCCGAGGAGAAAAAAAAGAAAAGAAGATAGGATGGCAGCCTGATCGCACTAAAAATGTGATTGGGCCGCAACATTGGATAGGGTGATAGGCAGGGAGAAGCCACTGGTTTTCCCGAGATAGGGCCTAGTTAGGTGCGGCGTCTACATGGGCCGGTCTCTCCCCGGAACTCTCTCTCTCCCGGAAACTGGCTCCTATATCCACAAGGAGCCGGCGTTCTAAAGGGATTTTCCAACCCGTCACCAAAAACAAAAAGCTAAGGAAACTGTACTTTCATTATAAAGCCGGTATGAAAATTTACTAATAATAAATGAAACAGAATTTATAAATAGCAAATTTTATAAAAATAAGATACTCACCAGGACGCGGACGTTGAAAACCTGAAATAAAAACAATTTGATAAATTAAACAAATGAAAGAAAGGTTTGGATTAAGGACGGAGGCAGTAGAAACTAAGATAAAGAATTTTATAGATAGAATTGTAACATTCTCAGAGCCTACGAGTATTTATTGTTGATTTAGTTGGAACCTCTTTAAACTTAAGGACATCCCTATTTTTTTGTAGACATTGTCATTTATTGTTTTTTAATTTCTTGACATTTTCTTTTATAATGCTATTAACTGATTTGGATGATAACTGTATTTAATTAATGTATTTTCTTTTATTACGGTTTTATTTAATTTCAACAGTGACTATATTTGATCGATGTATCTAGTACTTAGGTACATAAATTACTTTATTTAAACAACACAAAAAGAAATTCTAGTATCTAGTACAAAAATAATAATAAATTAAAAATAAAATAAAATTAAGTTAGAATATTTACAACATTAACACTATCTACATACATTCTATGTCATACATATCTTCTTTTATTATATGTAATTGTGTACCTTTTATGGTTGAACATGTTTATACTAAAAACTGTTACTAAGACCTGTAGGTATTGTTATACACACACATGTTCTGCAAATAAATATATGTCTATGTTTATACCTGTATTTAAAAAAAAGAAAGGGTTTCGTATTGACATTGCTGTCATAATGTTTCTGCTAGGTCTGCATCGTGCAACGAAAGCTTCATTAGTATACAAGTATTTACAACTACCCAAATTCTATCATTTTGCCGCGGCTCACCAGCTATGATCGCATAGGCTGGTTGAAGTATCCAACCTATACATTCTCGCTATACAATGGATGTCACCACCCTCCAATAGGAGGGATATAATATCACATAATGAAATTCGCATAACATCTATTCACCAGCACAAGCACCACGACCCGGGGTGTTAAACCTAAACAAGTACCAAGACTGGCTAATTCTCGACTTGTTCTTGTGTGTGTGTTCTTCTTCAATACCCGTAGACGATAAATAAATTCAAGATTGGGCCAAATAATAAATAATGTAACAATCAAATCAAAATCAAAAGTAAAATATGACCTACCTCCATTGTTGTTAGCGACAAGTACTGAAACAAGAGAAAAAGTTAGGTTTATTTTAAAGTAAATATTAGATAATTATCATCATCAGGTTCCTATTCTTTTCCAAATGTATTTGGAGTAATTGCAATGAGTTTTCACTCGACATACTCTTTTACGCACTCCTTCATTTCATTGCTAAATGTTTTTCTTTAACCTGCCTGTAACCTCAACCTGCCTGACGCTAGCCTTCCTTGGGAATTTAGTAATTCTTTTAGTATGTTCTCGTACGTTCGTATGAAGCGAAAGATATTTGAGAATACCAAAAATTTAAAAATTTCTGTATTTAAAGTAAATAATTATGTGACATAATAAGTAGGTAAATTATTATCAAAAGTAAAATAACTTTTGTAGGTTCTAAAATAAATTTACCTGATATATGAATATGGCCCACGACTAGCTCAATAAAATAATAAAAAAATCTAGGAACCCAAGACGTAATAGGGCTTTGAATCAAATCAAACCATTGAATTATTTCTCCATTATGAATTATTTAAAATTAATTTCAACATACCTCTGTCAGGACGGATGGTGCCGGGTCCTGAAAAAAAATGTCAAACAAGGTTTGATTAAATAGCCTCTAACTTTTATATTACCAATAACAGATATTTTAGAAGAATTTGTTTCTGAAACAAATGAAATAGATAAAAAGTAACATTATTCTTATAATATACTTACTACGTTGAAAACTACCTGAAATCAAAAAAGATAAATTTAATAAAATAATTTAAAAGAAAAGTTAAGAGAAAGGAATAAAATCAACAATAAAAGCATTTGACATTTAGGGTTTTAGAGTTTTGGGTTTTGATTCTAATATCTAAAACATACCACGGATAAAGATTTTTAGTCTAAAGTCATGTAAAAAAAAAAAAGTTGAAACATTAAAATAAATATTATATTTATAAATCAATCAAAAAGAAAGAATAATTATCCTAACATAGACGAGAAGAGACAAGACAGCATTTTCGATCAAGTATTAAACTTATTTTTAAATTACGATAAGTGCGTTACTAATCGAGAAATCCGAAAAAATACAGGAAACGTCGCGAAAGCTCCAGTATTACATGCAAAAGATTAATAAAACTTTAAGAAATATTTCAATAACTGTAGCAAATGATATCGTATTGTAATTACCTCGTTGAGGGATCGCCATGGCAATCGCGAGAATTGATAAAACCAAAATCTGAAATAGGAAAAACACCTTATAGAACGAGAATTTAAAATTATTCAATTTTGTTATAACAAATTAGTTATAACAGTAAAGTTATTCAGTATGACTTTGACGATTTAACCTCAGCGTTAATATTGATAATTATTATAATATGTATATTAATAATTTTGCGTGTAAAACTTCTAATGGAAATTCATTAATTTGTATTATATCTTAAAAGTTGCCATCCAAAATTATACTGACAAGTAATCTAAGTGTTTAGTATATTTGTAGTTATAAAAATTGGATGTAATACGAAATCATGTGATTTTATTATACGGGACTAGAACAAAGAAGGATATTTAAAAGGACAAAGAAGGTCTTCACAATTCTAGGGATTTTAATTGTTATTTTATTAAATTTTCTTTTAACCTTACTTAGTTAAAATACGGTATCAAAACAAGATAAGGGTTTATAAATAGAATTATTTACATGAATTGACTTACCAAAATCCACTTCATTTTCTAATAGATCACTGATTACAAATGACTGTTTACTGTAATTTTTGTTGTATGATTGCCAAATATGGATGGCACGTTTAGTTTTATACTTCTTCACGGATATTTTGTCCAGACTAAGCAAATAATGTCAGTACTTACCATATAGTCGCAAAAAGTATCGGTAACATATCAAAACACAAAAACGTAAGTTTTCTTAATTACACTCTTTTCGTACACATATGCAAACTCTTTTCACTCTATCTGCACGTTCTTATTTGGATGGTAAACTCGTCTATGGTTTCATTATTAGAAGTAACTCATAGACAAAACAAGGAAATGAATATATGGGTATAATTATTTGATCAATCTAACTGTCTTTAATCTTCACCAAACGAAATTTGGTTGTCACTTTAAACTTTAACTGTCAAAATGGTTGATGCGTGTACGTAGTTAATACTTACTTTTGTTAAATAAATAACAATGTTACAAAATTTAGTAAAACTAAAGTATTCTCTTCCGATATATTCCTATAAAAGTTAGTTTTGTATGGTAACGTCAAATATAATAATTGTGTCTAGAAAACGTACAAATCAATTTGGTATTAAAATTCGTGATTTTGAATAGCACTCCAATCCTAATTTGACAAACATCGTAAAATAGACTACGAGTTAAAGCAAATATGGATTTTAGTTGTTGTAGAGTCAATATGAACAGGGAATCCCTCAGGCCCATAAAACTTCTTACAAAGAATTTGTATTATATTGAAGAATTATTAATTCTATAAACCGACAACATTGACAATGAACGAATAACACCGATGTCACTGTTGGTAACAGAATGTTATTGATTATGTTGTGTGTGTACCTTAAAAAATATTATCAATATTTAAAAGTGATACGATTCAGATGCAAATACTTTATACATTTAACTATCGTGTCATTTTTCGTGACACAAAATTCCTTTAAACCTCCTGTGAATTAGCGATGAAAAAGTTGCAGTGCCTTCGAAAAAATTTAAGGCAAGATATTATTCAAAATTGGTTGGAAGTTCATTAAAAATACTACCGTTGACGATTCATAAAATAAAGAATCAAATTAAGAACAGAACATAGTTTGTACCATTATATGTTAATATCAGAGATTTTAATTCTCTTTTCACATTTTCTTTAAGTGATAACTGTTTAGGCGCGTTGGGCATTTTTTGAGATGGGAAAAAGCAATTGAACTTGCGGCACTGTTACCGACACCTCTGTGTGTAAGTATATAAGTTTTCACTTCTGTCGGCACTCCCGGAGTGGCACTGTTTTTTATTTTTACGGTATTTTATTATTTATTTATTGTTACGGTATAGCAGGATAAACGAGCAGACGGGTCACCTGATGGTAAGTAACTACCACCAGCCAATGCACCTGCAACTCAGAGTTACAAGTGTATTGAAGTCCTTTGAGTCTTTCCCCCAGAATCAGGTGGTTTGGGGTCTGGCAACCTCACTTACTCGTACCGTAGCGGTTATCTTTGAGGCCGTGGTATAAACCCGGTCGAGTCTTACCATTTTTGCCGAAGCATGTCTCGCCCACGGTTTGTGATGAGAAGTAGTTGAATAGATGTTTAATGGTAGTGGGTTGAGGATTGAAATTTGCTTCATTTAAATCGATTTCCCTAATCAAGGAATAGTTGAATAGATGTTTAATGGTGGTAGGTTGATGATTGAAATTTGCTACATATAAATCGATTCCCCAAATCAATAGTTTTTAATAGAATATTAAGGATACAAAGACGATATAAATCACCAATTCTATTTTCAAGTGGCTCTAATCGACTCTTAAGCATCAGTTATATTCAGCTCAAAAAGAAATCAACTCGAAAATAAGATGTATAGTAGGAAACTTATACTTAAACCTATATTTGATAAAAAAAGATGACGAAAAAAGTTAGTGGTGACTGGATAATAACTCAAAAAAATTCATAGACTCCATGTAGTGCTGAAGAATCTTTTACAAAAACCTTAAACCTTACGAAAAACTTAGTTATTGAATCTTTCATTGCGAATATTCATATTGCGTAATACATTAAACACGAGACGCAACGGAAAGAAACGGTGACTCATCACGAAAAATATAAACTGTGTATATGAAGTTTTTTTTTATGTTAGAGGGGCAGACGAGCAGACGGGTCACCTGATGGAAAGTGACCATGCCGCCCATGAACGCCTGCAACTCAGGAGTCACAAACGCGTAAACAGTGGCTGTACGGTGTAGTGTGGTTTAAGTGGTCACCACCCAGCTTCCTACTGCGCACAGTGTTGTGGGTTCCCCACGTGGGACAACACATTGTGTGATCCATAAATTGTTGTTCTGAGTCTGGGTGGTTTTTGTGTCCGTTTCATGAATGTTTGTAAAGTTCAGACATAGTATATATTGTCAGTGTGGGTGATGTCTTTATAAAACAAGAAGACCAGATGCAACGATATAGTAGCTGAGGACACAATACCGGATTATGATCTCTGTCATAATTTCTCTACAAACTGTTGAATTAGGGTACTGATTAATAAATAATAGTTTGATCATAAACTAGGCAAAGCCTGTGCTATAATAAACAGACTGCTGATAAATACATATAGTATAATAGTGAAATATGATCGTGGTCATCACATAAATATTTGTCCTGGGTGAATATCGAACTCCGGCTAGCAGTCAGGGTCAGTAAACAATAGACCTATCTATCCTTTAAATATAATGTTTAAAAGTAAATTACTTTATTTGTTTATCTTTTTAATGCATCTAACATTAACATGTGTACGAGAGTGTTACGTAAGGAATAGAATAAATATCACAGTACTACGTTAACTTTAGAAACCTTTAGCAACTTACTGTATCTAGACAGAAAAACACAACTTAATTATGAGTGTAACAATTAAAATGTATTGTTTATTTCCAATTTGAATTTAACTAGTCGTTACAGTATTTTGTCTAGGCACTCAGGCATTGTGAATAAATGAGACATAAAAAAAATTGACGACTTAAATTGTTATTCAGCTTGATTTACCAATAATTACTGACACATATTGGCCTAGACCTTTCATCTTGCGAACCACAAGGCTTTTTTTGCCCTCATTATGAATCAAAATCTGTTGAGAATACCCATAGTATCAGGCTAGACCTAGGATAGGAATTCACATTGAGTGATTTGAATTTAATAAAAAAGTCAAATGGTACTTGGTTCTTCGCTTTTCTGAAACATTTCTTAAAAGAGGAACGGATTCTTATGCGAAACTCAAAGGTTATATGTCAATAAAACAGACTGCTATATCAGATATTGGTATTATACATAGTACTGTATGTAAAACAAATATGGATACCATAATTGATTAACAACATACTCAAATATGGTAGCCATAGATACCAATACTATCCACTGCTGGACATAAGCCTCTCCTTTCTAAGGAGAGGCTTATGTCCAGCAGTGGACTATTAAAGGCTATTAATTTGAAATAACATTATCTATTTTATTATTCTTTGCTGAGAGCAATGTTTTTTTTTTACTTTGTTTATATTTAATAATTTACAATTACTTAGTTTGATATAATAACTTTACGAAAGTATGGGTATACGTGTAATCAATAGTACCACGCATATAGTACAAAATAAAGAGACAGGTTGGTAAAAGAACGTAATTATTAAACATTTCTGTAAGTTTTTGATTAATTCAATGAAAGACAATAAAGATTACCTTAACTATTTACAGGTAATGACACATGTCTTTAAACTCCCTAATCTTGGTTTTTTTTCTGATAAAAGGCGTGAAATATTATATTGTCTATTAAATATACCGAACCTAGATCGGTTATAAGAATGTATAACTAACCTGTCCTATAGAAATATAGGCTTTGTTGTTTTTTAAATGTCACAATCTTCGAATATTGCAAGGAACACAATTAAAAAATTATCGGGACTTGGTGCAAGAATGAAAGTTTTTATTAAATCGTAAATGAGCCCTGTATGAGTGGATTGAGACACGTGTAGTGGCTACGGTTTGGTGACCTCTTTAAAGAAACTGTTGAAATGGATTTATTTGTATAATTACAGATGAATTTGATACCTCGACTAACTATCTGATGATCTAGAACTAACAAAGACGGCACGATTAATATTTGTCGGGCATATCCAGTATGGTGGTCCGTGTGGTGACGGATTAAGAATACAGAGTGTCACCACCCCTATTCATCCCGTGGGTGTCGCAAGAGCCGACTAAGGGAAAAAACTACGCAGAACAACAGCACTGCAGAGAGAAGGAAAACTTGAAACAAACCCTATACCAACCCGTCTGGCCAGCGTGGTATAGTAGGCCAACACCTCCTTTCTAAGGAGAGGCCTATGTCCAGCAGTGGACTATTAAAGTCTGTTGATGATATCCCGTATATCCTTATTGAGATAGACTTATAATTACTTATTATTACCCCCAGACTTATAATTTCCAATTGTTCTCGTTTTACAAACAGTACCACCGATCAACCTACAAACCAGCCCAGGCCATCAAAAAGTGGTGCTTAATTCCCACTAAGCCACATTTGATCTTTGCTCGGCATAAAAATCGGTCTAATACCACAGTGATGACAGACCATTGTTAATATCGCCATGGTGACAATCTCTTAAAGGTCAAAAATGACAAAAAAAATCTTTGGGATTTACCCAAGAGGTCTACAAAGATAGAAAGTTGCGTGACTGAGACAGTGCTAGGAGTTTTACATAACCCTTCTACCAGGCTAGTTCATGTTGTGGTAAAAACGTGGTGTCGTACTAGACATACGCGCCTGTTCAGTGTTCCTCTGCACCGCACCAATTATGCTAAGAATTCTGTTCTCACTCGTTTGCCTAGCTGTTACAATATTAATTTTGACGAGATCGACATCTTCCACCTCTCAAAAAGTGCCTTTAAAAGACAAATAACTAAAAAGTTGCAATCATACTTGTGAGTCCAAATTAAGATTGTTTTTGTAAGTTGCTTTCTTTATGAATACTTCTCACTCTGCACAATATACCTAATATAAATTAAATTATAGATAGTATATAATACGTACAATTGCCTATGTTTAAGTGGTGCACGCAATTTTCTTTTACTTGTCGCGAAACTTTATTATTGGCTAAGAGTCTAAAAAATGTTTAACTTCACCCATGATATATGTAACATAGCTGTTAAGTTTCCAAATAAATAAATAAATAAAAAAAAAGTGATATTAAATGTAATTTATTGTGTTAAAGTCAAATTCAGTTAAATTCAGTGTCGTTCGCCAATACTTCTTCCTACTTGCCGTCACGGAGCCCTGCAAATAGAAAAACAAAATTACGTTACCTTTAAAATATCATAACTTAAATAATTTATAATGTATAATGCTACAAACATTTAGTTAAACAAGCCAAAAGAAATACATAGATACACAAAACAAAACTATTAAATTTTCGTCAAGAAGGCTTTCAATTACAGAGCGACTTAGTTTCATAGAAAATTGTAGTTATAAAATAATAGTGGTGTTTATTAGTGCTTTGCTATTGAAACAAGAAGGATTCAAATGACGTTGTGCTCCGCCACAATGCCAACAATACCACATAAACATCTTATTTCACAGATAATATTTAAAGATTCAAAATGAAACCCTAAACATTCTATGCAAGATTACTGTTTTTCTGTGTACTTAGAACATGGACAATATGCTTACATTCCCGTGGAACTCCCGTAGCTTGAGGTATATTCGGCAAGCGTTCGGGCAAAATTACTGTAAAGAAAAATAAAAGAAGTTTTATGTAAATAATCGGATGTAATCAGCATGTTCAGGCTTAGTATACTCTGGTTGATCAATCGGTAAAAAGTAAGTGTGAAATCAAAAACAAAAGACCTTGATTATTACCACATACGCCAAAGAAACTGTAATTTAGTGTGCTTTTATTGTGAAGTCAGTATGAAAATGCAATAGTAACGGAAATTGTTTCTTAATAAAATACAATATATAAATAGCTAAATTTTATCATCATCATCACATCAACCGCCTTTAATAGCCCACTGTTGGACATAGGCCCCTCCTTAGAAAGGAGGTTTTGGTCTACCACGCTGGCCAGACGAGTTGGTATAGGTTTGTGTCAAGTTTTCTTTCTTTTTGCAGTGCTGGTGTCCTGCGTTGTTTTGATTTTTTTGATTTGAATTGAAATTTATAATATTAATAATATATTATACTCACCAGGACGTTGTAAACCACCTGAAACAATTGAAATAAAAGTTCAAAAGTTTAGAGAAAGTAGGAACCTAGGTAAAGGATTTCATGGATAGAACTGGATGATTAACAGCATTGATTCATTGTTGTTTGAGTTAGAGCCTCTGTGAATTTAATCTCTATTTCTGAAAAAAAGAAACTATTTTCAGAGGTACAAGTTTGTAATACCCCTCTGAAAATAGTTTCTAAGCTTAAGTCATTTATTTAGATTAAAAGCAGACAGATACCTTTTGACTAGTGTGTCTTAGTATTAACATCGCAGTTATGTAGCTAATTCCGCAAAGCGTCCAGCAAAAACCGTGGATCGCAGCTTGACAGATATGATCACCTCACTTGGGCTAGTATCCTCCTCATACATTGGAGTAACATAACATCTATTCGTCCAAACCGGTACCTAGGCCAGGTATATTAAACTTCATTCCGGTACTGGCTAATTCTGGACTAATTGTTGCATTAGGCAATACCCGTAGAAGATAAATAATTACAACCAATACTGACTGACAAAAGGAATCTATTAATAAATATGTAAAAAGTAGTTCATAATTAAACCTACCTCCATTGTTGTTAGTGACAAGTACTGAAACAATAGAAAATACAGGTATAGTTAATTAAATATTATGTATTAGGAAATAATGCCGTCGCTTCCTTCTGCGAACATATGATGTCCGCAAAGGAAGCGGCAGGGCGGGAGAGAGAACGCGTGTGCGTTGCCCCAGAGGAAAATGTTCGAATTTCATTATTTGAGTTTAACAGATATGTTGTGTATGACGTCGTGTAATTGTGTATGGTGAGTAAAAATTTGTGCATCCAATCATTGGGGAGTTATTCACCAAAAACTGTTGCCGCGACAACGTTGTCCCAGCGGCACTTTTTTATTTTTTGGGCGTTGAAGAAAAAAAAATGATATCAAAAATTAGTGGATGATGTGTTGTGTATCTCTAAAATTTATAAATGACAACTTACCTCGATCAGGGCGGGTGTTGCCATATCCTGAAAAATACGTAAAAGCAGTTTTTATTTAAAAGCGTCATACTTTTTTATTACCAAACTCAGTCATTCCCGAAGTTTATAGATATTAGTATATATCAAACAGAAATCGTACTGTAAGGTTCTCTTGAGGACACAAGGATGAGTTAACGTTCATTTAAACGCATTCTTACTCAGAACATATGAAATTAAGACAGAAAAATAAACATTTGCTGGCGTCATGAAAGAAAAGGAATCTATTAATAAATATGTAAAAAGTAGGTCCGTGTGGTGACGGATTCAGAATACAGAGTGTCACCACCCCTATTCATCCCGTGGGTGTCGCAAGAGCCGACTAAGGGAAAAAACTACGCAGAACAACAGCACTGCAGAGAGAAGGAAAACTTGAAACAAACCCTTTTTTTTTTTTTTTTTTTTTTTTTTTTTTTTAACGTGTGGAAATCCCCTCGGACCGTCACCCCTCCGGGGTTTGCGGCGGGGTGGTGTGTCGGACTCGGACCGACTAAAACCACACGGTGTGCCACTCTGCGCCTGTAACAGGAGGGATCCGGGAACAGCTGTTGTTAAGACATCCGGACCCCTCCTAGCGCCAGCCCGCTCCTGGTGCGGGCTCCGTCTCAGTGTTGTTCCTCTCTATAGGCGACGTCCGGCACACGCGGACGCCGCCCCCTCGCGGCTGGCCAACTAATGCGGGTGGAGGGGAAACCCACCCCGTCCACCCGCGGCCACACTCAGGGCGGCATGAGGCTGTGGTAGGCGGGCCTCCGCCGCCCGGTTCGCCGGCGGCGGATCGGGTCCGAGTGGAGGTCGTCCTCCCGGGCCCTCTCCGCCGCCTCCTTCCGCGAGATTACTACCTCGCAGAAGGTTGCGACCGCGGTAAAACAACTGTCGCTACCGGCCATGGAGCGTACTACGGCCGGTAGCGAGAGATCCACTCCGATGACTGCAGTGAGGGCCCGGCGCTGCGCCGCCCATGCGGGGCAGACCGCCAGCGTGTGCTGGGCCGAGTCCTCACTGCAGTCGCAGTGGTGGCAGGCGGGACTCAGTTCCCTCCTAGCGACCGTGTGCAGGTACTTTCCGAAGCAACCATGCCCGGAAAGCACCTGCGTCAGCCGGAAGGAAAGGGTCCCGTGCTGCCGCCCTGCCCACTCGGCGATGACCGGCTGGAGAGCCTCCACGGCGGCAAAGCCAGCGCGTGGAGTCTCCAGCCGGAACGACCAACGAGCCATCGTGGCTCGGCGAGCGGCTTCGCGCCACTCGCGCACATCCTCGGGCGGAGGGCGAAATCCGCTCTCCGCCCGGAAGTCAGCCACTCGCCGATAAACTTCGGCGAGCACTTCCGCCTCCAAATCCCACGGGGGAGTTCCGGCCAATGCGCATGCCACCTCCGTCGAAACGGTGCGGTAACCGCGTATGGCTCTGACCGCCATTACCCTCTGAGGGCGCCAGAGGCGTACCCTATTCTGGGCGGTCAGAGCCGCCGCCCACACCGGTGCACCGTACAGTGCCATTGACCGGACAACCCCCGTGTACAGCCGTCTTGTCGCGACGCTGGGTCCACCCATATTGGGCAAGAGTCGCCCTAGGGCAGACGCAGCGCCGACCAGCTTTGGAGCAAGCTGTCGGAAGTGCTCGTCGAAGAGCCACCTCCCGTCGAGGATCAGGCCCAGATATTTCATCTGGGCCCGAACCGGTACGAGGACCGAGTTGACCACGATGGAGGCGCCAGGGGGTGGACCACGACGGGGCCCATGGAATAACAGGGCCTCCGTCTTATCTAGGGCCACCCGTAAGCCCAGCGCCTCAATGCGCCCGACCACCAGGGAGACTCCCCCTGTGGCCAGGCGCGCCGCCTCTTGGAAGTTTGCCCCCCGGGCTGTCACGAGGGTATCGTCTGCGTAACAGATTACACCCAGCCCGGGGGGGAAATCGGCGCGAAGGGCCCAGTCGTACCCTATGTTCCACAAGAGGGGTCCAAGAACAGACCCCTGTGGAACACCGCACGACATGGGCCGACACCTCAGATTACCTTCTCGGTCCTCGTACACGACGGTACGCTCCTCTAAATAGTCTGCCACCAGCCGCCTCAGGTACTTTGGCACCCCATGATAGTGGAGTGCTTCCCTGATGCAGCTGAATGGCAGACTATTGAATGCGTTGGCGATGTCCAGTGACACCGCCAACAGCACGCCGCCACAGCTCACGGCCTCTTCGTTCACGGCCCTCAGGCGCAACACGGCGTCGACCGTCGAACGCCCCGCCCGAAAACCAAATTGGGCGTCCGACAGATCGGGGCCCACCTCGCAGAGGTGCCGGACGATGCGGGCAGAAAGAACCCTCTCAAACAATTTGCCCGCCTCGTCCAGCAGCACGATGGGCCTATAGGCCGCGACCGAATCGGCAGGCCGTCCCGGCTTCCTCAATAGGACCAGCTTCCCGCTCTTCCAGCACTCAGGGAAGCGTCCCGACGCCAAGCTAGCGTCGAACACCTCCCCGAGGCGGTCTGCCATGTGGTTGAGGGCCAGGGCCAGCACTCGGGCCGGTACCCCGTCTGGCCCAGGGGCGGTGTTCTTGGAACGGATCCGTAGAACAGCCGCCCCTACCTCCGATTCCCGGACGGGCGGAACATTATCCTCCCCGTGCTCCCCGTCGTCTCCGGCCAAGGAGGCCATCGACGGGGGAGTGTGTTCCGCCCGTTGTGGGAAAAGGCCCTCAACCACTTCTCGCAGGAAGCTGGGCTGGAGAGTCTCCGTAAGGGGAGGGCCCGACGCGCGGAGCTTTTGTCGCACCGCGCGGTAAGGGCGACCCCAGGGGTCACGATTAAGACCCTCCAGCATCTCCTGTCTTTTTTCTTCTTTGGCGCGGCTAATGGCCAGCTTCAGAGTTTTCCGCGCCCGTCGGTACTCCTCATGAAGCCGGTCCTCCTCACCGTCTCCACGGTGACGCCGCCGACTGCGCGTGTAGGACCTCCGGGCACGTGTACAGGCCGCACGGAGGTCCGCCAGCTCCTGGGACCACCAGTAGACCTCCTTCCTTGGAGGCCGACGACCTCGAACGCGGGGCATGGCCGCATCGCATACATGCGTAATCGCATCGCGAAAGCGGCCAGCCCCCACGTCGACCTCCTCGGTCGGAGCCTGAGGAGACAGCCACGAGTGAATTATGGCTGCCTCCTCTAGTAGGTCCCGGTTCAGCCTGGCAACAGCCCACCGCGGAAAGCGGGATAAACGCCGCCTCAAACCCTATACCAACCCGTCTGGCCAGCGTGGTATAGTAGGCCAACACCTCCTTTCTAAGGAGAGGCCTATGTCGAGCAGTGGACTATTAAAGGCTGTTGATGATGATGATGAGTTAATAATAAAACCTACCTCCATTGTTGTAAGCGACAAGTACTGAAACAATAAAGACAGGTATAGTTAATTAAATATTATGAATTATAAAATAATGCCGTCGCTTCCTTTTGCGAACATATGATGACCGCAAAGGAAGAGGCGGGACGGGATAGAGAACGCTCCACCGCTGTCTCTACCCGCAGAAGGAGCAACGAGCGCCGGATGGCATTAGGGGTAAGGAGAGGAACACCGGGGTGGTTTTTAGGCGGTAACAGTCCGACAGACCCCTTCGCCATCCCCATGGGCGAAGGACATCCATGAGGATCTTCCACCCAAAATAAAATAAACTTATTTTCAAAAGTAAAAGAAGTTAGTATAATAATTTTAACGTAATCAGCGTTATTGTCTACGATTAAATAATAAAACTATTAATCCTTTTTACAAAAAAAATGTTGAACCAACTTTAAACTGACTAACAAAAAACTGAGGTTTTTGGTACTTTTTTGGTAGTATTAAAAAGTAGTAAGGAGATAAACCCGAACATACAAAATTTAAAAAAAAATGTGATATTTGTGTAATAAAAGATCAGGAACTACATAATATTTAATAACTACAGCCTTAAACATACTATGGTTCTTATTATATCCATACTTCCATACTTATAAATGTGAAAGTAATCTAGTTTGTTTGTTACACTTTCACGCCCAAACCACTACTCTAAAGCTATGTTAAGAATTCTATTACATATGGAAAGCTCGTTATCAGCGAGTAACATGGGCTCCTTTTTAGAGCCGCGGGCAACAGCTAGTACACAAATATTTTAGACATATTCAAATATAAGGAACAGGAAGAAACAGGAAATGTGTCCATATTATCTATTCGCACCATTGAACATACTCGAAATACGGCACATAATTCAAAAAGAAAACTAAATTTTATAAATAAAAACTATCTAGTACCCAAGACTAGGTCACACGAATTATTTAAATACTTGTAAATGACAACTTACCTCGATCAGGGCGGGTGTTGTCAAATCCTGAAACATACGTAAAAGCAGTTTTTATTTAAAAGCGTCATGCTTTTGTATTACTAAACTGAGTCATTCCCGAAGTATATAGATATTAGTATATATAGGTATATATCAAACAGAAATCGTACTCTAAGGTTCTCTTGAGGACACAAGAATGAGATAACATTCATTTAAACTCATTCTTACTCAGAACATTTGATATTATGAAAAAAAAAAAATTTGCTAACGTCATGAAAGGAAAGGAATCTAATCTCTAATTCTTGCATGAGGCAATACCAGTAGAAGATAAAGAAATACACACTTGTGCTGACTAACAAATGGAATCTATTTAAAAATATATAGAAATTTGTTAATAATAAAACCTACCTCCATTGTTGTTAGCGACAAGTACTGAAACAACAGAACAGGTCACACGAATTATTTAAATATTTAAAAATTACAACTTACCTCGATCAGGGCGGTTGTTGCCATATCCTGAAAAATACGTAAACGCAGTTTTTATTTAAAAGCGTCATGCTTTTGTATTACTAAACTGAGTCATTCCCGAAGTATATAGATATAGATAAAGTATATAGGTATATATCAAACAGAAATCGTACTCTAAGGTTCTCTTGAGGACACAAGGATGAGTTAACATTCATTTAAACTCATAATCGCTCCTAACATTTAAAATTAAGAAAGATAAATAAACATTTGCTGGCGTCATGTTAGGAAAGGAATCTATTAATTAATATGGAAAAAGTATTTGAAAAACTAACATAATGCATTTTTATCAACGTAAACCAATACAAAATCTAACAGTAGAATATAATAGACAAGGTGTTGAACAAGTAAATGTTGCTAAATTTTTAGGAATATTGATCGACAGTCAGTTAACATGGAAACCCCAAGCAGAGGAGGTGTGTAAAAAATTAAGTACTTCTGCATATGTACTGTTAAATTTAGCAAAAAAAGTGAGTATAACCACAATATTAACAGCTTACCATGGTTTAGTGGCGTCGATTCTGCGGTTTGGGATTGTATTTTGGGGAAATTGCACCTTAAGAGAACAGGTTTTTAAAGCACAGAAACGCTGCATACGGGCAATGTGCGGTCTAAAAATGACAGACAGTTGTGTGCCAATGTTTGAATCCCTAAAGTTGTTGACATTTCCGTGTATGTATATTTTTGAAGTTGCAGTCTTCGTAAGGGTTAACTTAAATTATTTTACATGTATATCAGAAACAAGGAAAGGACCGATTAGAAGTCAATATAAAAATATGTTGCAAGTTGGTGGTTATAATACTGCGTTACTGAAGAAGAATGTTTTCGGCATGGCTCCTGTTATTTATAACAAAATACCCAATGTTATAAAAAATGAAACATTAGAAACATTCAAGAACCAACTGACTACACTTCTGCTAAATAAGTGTTATTATTCAATTAATCATTTTTTGAATGATAAACTTTAGATGTTAGTTTTTTTGACATTACCTATGTTTATTTGACATTGAATTTATTTTCCTTCTTTCAATCAATATTGCTGACGTAATTATTTTGACCACTTTATTTATATTAATATTATAAGTTGTAATCATTCGAAAATTTATTTGTTGTTTTGAATTTATTGTTAATTTTTGATGCATTTTTAATGTTTGCATGCCTAGTCCAGGTAGATTGTATAAGGATTAGAAAACTTGTTAACATCACTATTTTATGTACCTACAATCAATGCAAATAAAATATATTCTATTCTAAATCCTACCTCCATTGTTGTCAGCGACAAGTACTGAAACAATAGAAAAGACAGGTATAGTTGATTAAATATTATGAATTATAAAATAATGCCGTCGCTTCCTTCTGCGAACATAATTGATGTCCGCAAAGGAAGTGGCAGGACGGGAGAGAGAAGGCAGTACCGCTGTCTCTACCCGCTGAGGGAGCAACGAGCGCCGGAGGACATTTTTTTGCCGGAGGGCATGAGGGGTAAGGAGAGGAACACCGGGGTGGTTTTAAGTCGGTAACAGTCCGACAGACCCCTTCGCCATCCCCATGGGCGAAGGACATCCATGAGGATCTTCCACCCCGATAACAAAAATAAAATAATAAGTAACTTATTTTCAAAAGTAAAAGACGTTAGCATAATAATTTTAAAGAAATCAGCGTATTGTCTACGATTAAATGACAACTTACCTCGATCAGGGTGGGTGTTGTCAAATCCTGAAAAATACGTAAAAGCAGTTTTTATTTAAAAGCGTCATGCTTTTGTATTACTAAACTTAGTCATTCCCGAAGTATATAGATATTAGTATATATAGGTATATATCAAACAGAAATCGTACTCTAAAGTTCTCTTGAGGACACAAGGATGAGTTAACATTCATTTAAACTCATTCTTACTCAGAAGATTTGAAATTAAGAAAGAAAAATAATCATCTCTAATTCTTGCATTAGGCAATACCAGTAGAAGATAAAGAAATACACATTTGTGCTGACTAACAAATGGAATCTATTTATAAATATGTAAAAAGTAGTTAATAATAAAACCTACCTCTGTTTTTGTTAGCGACAAGTACTGAAACAACAGAAAAGGTCACACGAATTATTTAAATATTTAAAAATGACAACTTACCTCGATCAGGGCGGGTGTTGCCATATCCTGAAAAATACGTAAACACAGTTTTTATTTAAAAGCGTCATGCTTTTGTATTACTAAACTCAGTCATTCCCGAAGTATATAGATATTAGTATATAGGTATATATCAAACAGAAATGGTACTCCAAGGTTCTCTTGAGGATGAGTTAACATTCATTTAAATTCATTCTCACTCATCACATTTGAAGTTAAGAAATAAAAATAAATATTTGCTGGCGTCCTAAAATGTGTAACCAATTTTTGTAAGAAACCTCATTATTAAGTAAGTAAGTAAGTATTAAAGTATAAAATTGGCCGGCTTGTACTGAAAAATTGAAATTCGTTTTTTTCTAAGATGTAAAATATTCATTTAATCAAAATATTTATCCTTATTATTTTATTTATATTATTTATACATTGCTGCCCTCTGAACGGAAGTTATTTTATACCTTTACGATAGAACTCTGGGGATCTAGATTCGACAAATTGTGTGAAAGCATTTTGTACTGCCTCCTGGGAAGAAAACAGTTTTATTTTATCGTTGAAAATTATCAAAATCACGAAAGAAGTGGTAGTCCGTTGGAGCAAGGTCTGGTAAGTACGGAAAATGAATTATTGTTTCTAACTGCAGCTGATGTAGAGTTACAACGGTTTCTCGTGTAGTGTGAGGTCTTGCGTTATCATGGAGCATTAATGGTGAAGATCGATTCATGAGTCGGGGCTGTTTCACTGCCAGTTTCGCCATCACTGTTCGAAGTTCGGCACAGTAAACATCTGCTGCTATTGCCTGACCAGACCTGAGAAAGCTATAGTGAATAACACCATGATGAGACCACCGAACAGTTCCAAGTGAACACAATTATGTGGAACTAATGTCAGAATGACGTCATGCCATGTCATGTTTTGTCAAGATATAAGTCATATATGATCCATAATTTCCCACTTCCTGACGTAAGATTCTTACGTAAGTTAGATAACATAAATATTGACATCATAGAAAATACAGAAGACTCATTTAAGTGTTCCCCTCAAAGGATTTCTTTAGTAAACGGCGAAATACGAGTACCTATACGTTATGAATGGAAACCAGAGTTTACATGAAGTTATAAGAACGCCGCAATAAACCTGCATGAGTAACGAAACCAGATCGCGACCCAAAAAATGGTAGCACGCCATTTATCGAGGTAATAACCACTCTTAGTTATTCGGTTTGAAAATGAATTATTTATAGCTTATTCAACAGTAATTATAATTTAAGTTTTATATATCAAACACTCAAACACAAAATTTTATTTTTAAATGGTTTAAGAAAAATATGCCTTGAGACTATCAGGCTTAGGATACTTTTTCCTTTAATTTGCAAGACGTTGACCTCCAAAAACACTTTCAGTGACAATAATTTACCAACGGGACCTGTATGGGATGCTGCATTTTTTTAGATTAGATGTTTACGTCTGAACATTTTCGTTTAATTATCACGGAACTACAATATCTTCTTCTTTGATAATATTTTAATAAGAATATAAATGTGTATTCTCATTTACAACACATAATTAGTCCAAGACAGCATGGTTTTGTTGCCAACTGTCTCAATTGTGTCAACTCTATTTCACAGACATTTTGCAAAGGCGTTAGATCGCGTTGATATGAATATGATGTCTACCAATAAGAACGTCCTGGTTTAAAAATTGAATAAAACACACAATTTTTTTATGAAAAATGCATCCGATTGATTTATTTGATAGATAATCTTATGCAATTTATGTATTAAATAATATATTGGCCAAATGACCGCCGCGGTTCTTTTTGCAGACGGTCACCCGCTCAAGTCAATTTTCGATGACGCTGTGCACCATTTCGACCGGTATGGCGGCTATGCCTCGTCGAATGTTGGTTTTTAGGTCACGAATTGTGGCTAGATTATTGCTGTACACTTTAGATTTAACGTAACCTCAAAGAAAATAGTCTAAAGGTGTTAAATCACACGATCTTGGTGGCCAACTGATCGGTCCATTTCTCGAAATTAACAACTCACCAAACTTTCCACGCAATAATTCAATGTTCACTCGAGCAATGTGAGGTGGTGCACCGTCTTGTTGAAAATAAAGGTCGTCTGCATCAATATCATCAAATGCCGGAAAGAAATATTCGGTTAACATCGAGTTATAGCGCTCGCCATTTACAGTAACAGGGTTTCCTTCGTCACTTTCAAAGAAGTACGGACCAATGATTCCACCGTACCATAAACCGCACCAAACTGTTATTTTTTGCGGATGCAATGGTGATTCATGAACCACACGTGGATTTGACTTACTCCAATAGCGACAATTATGTTTATTAACAAATCTATTGAACCAGAAATGGGCCTCATCTGAGAAGATGATTTTACTATGAAAATCGTCATTGGCTTCCATCATTTCCAGTGCATAATCGCCAAATTCACGACAGATACAATTTCCAAGCGTTGGTTTAAAGTGAAACGTGACAAGATAAAATGGCAAACCTTACTAAACACAAATGTCAAGAGACGTCAAAAATCCATCATCAAACATGGCCGCTATGAGCTGTCAAAACCAGGTCATTCCTATTGGTAGACCCTTTATAAATAAATAAATAAATTTATTATATTATTTTATTAAAGAGAATTTTTCACTAGTTATTAAAGGTATTTTTGGATTTGATGCTTAGGCTAAGGCAGTAAAAATCCATTCTAATAAAAAAAACAAAAAAGTTTTTTACAATTAAGTAACTAACGTCAGACATATGATAGGGATAAGACATAATATATGATGACGTCATAATTATGACATAATAGTCACAATTATGACGTCATATAAAAGTCACATGTTAGGTCATCACTGTGTCATGATGATGTCATACTATATGACAAAACTTTAAGGTTTTAAAGAAAGTCATTTTTATGTAATATCTATGTAATAATTCTATGATCTGTCTATGACATCATACGGAGGTCATGTGTTCACTGGGTTACCATTACCTCTGATTGGTAAGCTTTGTTTTAGGGCACTGTTTTGACCTGGGGTCAGCCATTGCATTTTTCGCTTACGGTTCTCGTTAACAATCCACCTTTCGTCACATGTCAGAATTCGATCTAATATACCTTAATTTCTGTACTGATTCAACAAGGCAACACAAGTTTCATCACGCATTTCTTTCAGCAAATCAGTCAAATCCGGAGGCTCCCATGTTTCATATTGGTTTATCTTATTGATTTGATGCAAATGAGTCAATATTGTAGGCAGGGTAATGTAAAACCATGCCGGTGATTCCTGTGTGGTTTGTTTTTCTGATCGGCTTTCACCATCTCCTTCAATTCAGCAATATTCACCTGTGTGGTCTTCCACGCGGTTCGTTCTTCAAGTCAAAGTTTCCATTACGAAAGCGTTTAAACCAAAAACTGCGTTAATTAGCAGTCTTCTCTCCAAACGCAGCGTTGTTATTGCGAGCCGTTTCTGCCGCGTTAGTTCCGCGTCGGAACTCATATTCAAAAAAAGGACTCGGGTTTTCGAAGTATCCATCGTAACGTCTAAGCTGAATAAAAAAATTATTGAAAGTCGAAAATCTAATGTTGCACATTTTATAAAAGAAGAACCTCATAAGTATCATGTATCAATTCAAAGTATCTATTACTATAGGTACAACGGTAATTTCATACTTTAACCCCTATTATTTAAGTTTTTATTTCGTCTGACCTTTTTATTTTTTGAACATTTTTTTGTTTAAATAATCTGGAAAACAATTAAGTCAATTTTAGCCTATTATGATTCAGCGAGTGTGAGTGATTCACTAATACACATAGTGAAAAAAAATTGATTTAGTATTTATCAAGTAAAGATCATCTTTCATGTCAAAAATTAAATGTATAATTTTTAGATGTGTAACTAGTGTCTCTGAGTATTAACCTCGCTGTTATGTTTTAATACCGCATAGCGTTAAGCAACAACTGTGAAGCACTACTTGCCAGGTATTATCACCTCACCCGGGCGAGTATCCTCCTTATACGTTGGAGCGACATAACATCCAATCGTCCACACACAAATTTAGAAAGAAAAATAAATTTGTAAAAAGTAGTTAATAATAAAACCTACCTCCATTGTTGTCAGCGACAAGTACTGAAACAATAAAGACAGGTATAGTTAATTAAATATTATGAATTATAAAATAATACCGTCGCTTCCTTTTGGGAACATATGATGTCCGCAAAGGAAGCGGCAAGACGGGAGAGAGAACGCAGCACCGCTGTCTCTACCCGCAGAAGGAGCAACGAGCGCCGGAGGGCATTAGGGGTAAGGAGAGGAACACCGGGGTGGTTTTTAGTCGGTAACAGTCCGACAGACCCCTTCGCCATCCCCATGGGCGAAGGACATCCATGAGGATCTTCCACCCCGATAACAAAAATAAGATATAAAATAATAAGTAACTTATTTTCAAAAGGAAAAGAAGTTAGTATAATAATTTTAACGTAATCAGCGTTATTGTCTACGATTAAATAATAAAACTATTAATCCTTTTTACAAAAAAAATGTTGAACCAACTTTAAACTGACTAACAAAAAACTGAGGTTTTTGGTGCTTTTTTGGTAGTATAAAAAAGTAGTAAGGAGATAAACCCGAACATACAAAATTTAAAAAAAAAAGTGATATTTGTGTAATAAAAGATCAGGAACTACATAATATTTAATAACTACAGCCTTAAACATACTATGGTTCTTATTATATCCATACTTCCATACTTATAAATGTGAAAGTAAGCTTGTTTGTTTGTTACGCTTTCACGCCCAAACCACTAAAGCTATGTTAAGAATTCTTTTACATATGGAAAGCTCGTTATCAGCGAGTAACATAGGCTCCTTTTTAGAGCCGCGGGCAACAGCTAGTACCTACAAAAATATTTTAGACATATCCAAAAATAAGGAACAGGTAGAAACAGGAAATGTGTCCATATTATCTATTCGCACAATTAAACATACTCGAAATACGGCACATAATTCAAAAAGAAAACTAAATTTTATAAATAAAAACTATCTATTACCCAAGACAAGGTCACACGAATTATTTAAATATTTGTAAATGACAACTTACCTCGATCAGGGCGGGTGTTGCCATATCCTGAAAAATACGTAAAAGCAGTTTTTATTTGAAAGCATCATGCTTTTGTATTACCAATCTCAGTCATTTCCGAAGTATATAGATATTAGTATATAGGTATATATCAAACAGAAATCGTACTCTAAGGTTCTCTTGAGGACTCAAGGATGAGTTAACATTCATTTAAACTCATTCTCACTCATAACATTTGAAATTAAGAAATAAAAATAAACATTTGCTATGCATTTATGTTCTTGTTTCGTCTGACCCTTTTATTTATTTCAATCTTTTTTTTAAAATAATCTAGAAAACAATTAAGTAGATTTTAGCACATTATGATTTGGTGAAAGTTCTTTATGGCGGTAGTACGCTCCTAATACAGAGGGTGAAAAAAATATATTTGGTATTTGTCTAGTAAAGATCTTTCATGTTAAAAATTAAACGTATAATTTTAGGTGTTTAACCAGTATTTCTTAGTAGTAACCTCGTTGTTATGTTACTAATTCCACAAAGCATCCAGCAACATGAATGTGGATCTTGCTTGCCAGGTATGATCACCCCTCCTGGGCGAGTATCCTCCTTATACGTTGGAGCGACATAACATCCAATCGTCCACACCGGTGCCTAGGCCAGGTATATTTATTTATTTATTTCCTTTAAAAACAACTATTATTACAGGTTTAGCCCAATGCAATAGTGTTATACCATCTACTTATTTATTATAAGAAATAATTCTTAATGCTGTTATTGTGAATTCACTCAGTGAGCAATAAAATAAATCTATTTCATCCGCAATTATATTCAGAGTACGTAGTGCGCGCATCAGCGGTGCTTCTCTCTGCAGGTTGGTGCGCCCGCACAGGACAGCCAGCAGCGGCGGCCGGCGGCGTCGCCACACGTATCTGTCCGGAACACATATGCTGACTCGTCCTAACACGTCTTAAACCTAATCCTAATTTCTCGACTAAGTCTTGAATTAGGCAATACCCGTAGAAGATAAATAAATACAAACTAGTGCTGACCAACAAAAGGAATCTATAAATAAATATGTATAAAGTAGTTAATATTAAAACCTACCTCCATTGTTGTTAGAGACAAGGACTGAAAGAATAGAAAAGTCAGGTATAGTTAATTAAGTAATAAGTAACTTATTATCAAAAGTAAAAGAGTTTAGTAAAATAAATTTAACGAAATCAGCGTTATTGTATACGATTAAATAATAAAACTATAAATCCTTTTTACAAAAAAAAAAGGTGAACCGACTTTAAACTGACTAACAAAAAAGTACTAAAAACTGAGGTTTTTGGTACTTTTTTGTTAGTATTAAAAAGTGGTAAGGAGTTATACCCGAACATTCATTATTTTATTTTTGTTAAAGTGATATTTGTATTTAAACCTATGTTAAAAATTATTTTACCAATGGAAAGCTATCGTTACCCGGGGGAAGCCGAAGCCAATAAAATAATTATAATTCACTTTAAAATGTTATTAATATTGCCTTTTAGTAAATATGGTATAATATTCAGTATAATTATGAAAATAATTACTGTTAACCAAAAATAATATGGTAATTTTTGTCACATTTATTTGTA
This sequence comes from Arctia plantaginis, assembly GCA_902825455.1. Taxonomy (NCBI): domain Eukaryota; kingdom Metazoa; phylum Arthropoda; class Insecta; order Lepidoptera; family Erebidae; genus Arctia; species Arctia plantaginis. Next base: position 3,326,211 of record CADEBD010000284.1, on the reverse strand, counting down.
TTTTGCAAATAAAATATAATATAAATTATTTGCGTTTTTTGGTTTCGATAGAAAGTTTCTGACTACCGACTTCCACGAAGATTTCAGTGATGATAAAACCAGGTTTGTGCCAGTCTATTCGGGAACTTTGAAGATATTCTTCATACCATGGTCAACCAAAAGCCCCTCTTTAACTGCTTTTTGCCTTTTACACCAAGTACAGGATCTGAACCCCTTTGAGTCGATCTTGAATTCTAGTCCGAGTTATATCATACCTACCTATTTCTCTTATTCCCCTACATTCGTATGACATTTAGTTTAAGTGCGACATCTTTTTCCTCTTTTTCTGTGTTTCCGAACTTTTTTCAGACCTTTATCTTAAATAAATATTGAAGTTTAAACATTGTCTACTTTTTATGCCTAAATCTAATGGTATAAACAGAAAAGTTTAACATTCGTCAAATTAGGACTAAATCGATACTTGCTAAAATTATGATGAAACAGATATTAACTTACATAACACAGGTAAAATACACGTGATCGTACTCAAAACATTACCATTGACGATGTGGTCGCAATCCAACGTTTTTGACATATTGTCACCTCGGTAACCGACCACCAAAATGTATCTTAATATTATGCATAACCATAGCGAAATGTAACTAAATAACTTCAAAACTTAACGATTGCCCTAATTAAACACAGAACTTGCCTGTAAAATACTAAGTACTTAAACCTGTCATTTGGCGCCTCGCGCAATACTATTTTTGTTTTTATACATCAATAAACGACAAAACTAAATCGTCTCGCATATTGATCATTTTTTGTTCGGTGCTGGGATAAATCATTTGTTTAAAACTATGTAAATACTTATTTGATAACTATTTAAAAAACGCATAAGATTTATTTTTTGTTTATGTTACTTCTAGAAATGCTTTTATCTTGACTTAAAAGAACTTAGTCCTTCAAATGGTCGCCTAATGCAGGTGGTCGGGAAACCGGTGCCATGACCCTAGGTACCCAAGACTAGGTCACACGAATTATTTAGAAATGACTGCTTACCTCGATCAGGACGGGCGTTGCCGGATCCTGAAAAATAAGTAAAAGCAGTCTTCATTTAAAAGCCTCTTACTTTTGTATTACCAATCTCCGTCATTTCTAACACAGAGAGGCGGAAAAAAGAATTGGGATGTGTAAAATTTTTGTGTGTAACATTTGAGCGGTGAGTTGGTATAATGTTTTATTAAAATAGGCCTTAGGTGTCATTTAAGTAATTTAACAATTATACAAAAAATATTCTTTATGTAATACTTAGTTTTAATGACTTCTCTGTAATTAATTTTGCCAAGCAAGAACAAATTTTATTTGAAATTAATTTCATGTTTACTGTCGGTTTTTTCTATTTTATTCCAGAAAAAAGTTAAGGATTTGCCGAACGAAAATGAAATATCTAATTCACGTAAAAATTTAAAATTTTTACGTGAATTAGAAAACCATGATTATTTAGTAATATAATGATTGAACACAAAAGAAATACTACAATCACGCAATCTATTTTTATGGGTGCTCAGTAAATCGTGTTTCATCCTATTGTGATTTGCCGCCAAAAAATGAGTTTCACTGTTCGTGGTTATCAGCCATTTTGAAGTTAAAAATTTAAAAAAGTTTTTACTAAAGTCTATGCTTTAAAATATGTTTATAACAGACAGGTATAGTTTAAATTTAAAATTAAAGCAATACAATTATTAAACTCTTTATAGCGTTTCTTTTCATTTATATGTATAAGTATTCTACATGCTTTTAATTTTGGTAGTGTAAGGTTTAGGAGTTCTTATAAAGAATCGAATAGAATTTTTAGTTTTTGAGTAATATTTGGTTGCTTAACTCTGGCAACACGGAAAAATGGCGGGATTGGCTTACAATTTACCTTATACTTATTCTATAATACCTACCTCTGCTTCGATATTTTAAGCATTTGGATATAGGTAGATGTTTAAAACGCTATAGCTCTAACCAAGTAAATTATTTATTGGAACAGTTGGTAAAAGGATACTAGTTATGTAAGTAAAAATAAAACAAATTAGTTTAACGCTACGCTATGCCTACGTTAAAGAAACTGTGCTTTTGTGTAATGAAACTGAAATGCACTAGTATGTAGTAATGGTGAATAAAATATATATAGGGCAAATTTTTAATAATAATATTCTCACCAGGACATGCACAACTTGAAATGAAAAAGAATTTGCTAAATTAATTGCAATTGAATAAAAAGTTCGGAAGGAATAGAGAAAGTATCAACCAAGTTTTATAGTTTTGAGATTTATAGCTAACTGCTATTTCGTTATTGTTTTAGTTAGAACCTCTCTAAACTTAAGCTCTTTTTTGAAAAAAAATTCGTTTGTTTAAAAACAATAATTTTTTAATAATATTATGTTAGGTTCTAGCTAGACTATAGACAAATTTGTGAATATTAAGGAAAACTTCACTCAATCTTTTTATAACAATAGCATTATGATATTCTATTGTTCATACCTCGTTGGGGTATCGCCATGGCTATCGCGAGAACTGACAAAACCAAAATCTGGAACAGAAAAAACACCTTATGAAACGAAAATATAGATTTTTCATTCCTGACACGATAAAGAAGTTGTAGCAGAAAGTTATTGAAGTATGGCATCAAAATATCATAATAATTTAAATTTGGATTTGTTATTTCCTATCTATGGAAATTTATATTAAACTATAAATTTATTACAAATTAAACTAAACAATCAAAATCCTGGCCCAAAGTCAGAGTGACAAGCAATTCAAAAGTTAATAATGTTTACATGTGTCCTATCTTGACTTGCAATTTTAGCTGCACACTTTTCTAGTTACATAAGTAAATTAATACAATGTAGATGTAAATTTGACAGAGAACAATATCATACTGTGTAGTATGATGTTGTTTCCTACGGGAGTAGAACCAATGAGGGTTTTCGATATTTTTTCTGCCACCAGACGGCGCTTCGTATGCGTCAGGTCCAAACAGCTGTCAGATAGCACAGATTCTTACCGAACGGAACGTATAATTTTTTAGTGAAATTCTATGAATTTGGAAGTGTTATTGAGTTTATTATGCACGCACGCACGAATCATTATGTCTTTAGAATCAATTATATAGCTTTTTAATGTTTTTCCTAACACTTTATTCTAACTTTACTTAATTAAACACATAATGAAAACATTAGATAAGGGATCATAAATATATTTATTTCAATAAATTGACTTACCAAAATCCACTTCATTTTGTAATAGATCACTGATTACAAATGACTGTATACTGTAATTTAAGTTGTATAATTGCCTAATACGAGTCGTACGTTGTTGTTTATATATAGCTTCACGAACATACGTTCAAACTAAGCAAATAATGTCAGTACCTACACTACCTACTCACCGTATCGTCGCAAAAAATAACGATAACATATCAAAATCACAAAATATAAGTTTTCTTAATCACACTCATCACATACTTTTACTTTTTACTCTATAACGGCGGGTTTTTGGATGATAAACTCGTTCACCCATTCATTACATTAAGTAACTCATAGACATTATGAAATTAATTGAACTTACTTAGTGTGCACTTACTTACTTTTGTGTAGTACATAACATTCTCTTCAAATAAATATGTTTTATTATATATATGTATAAATGTTAAGTTGGTTTGTGTAGTATGCTTTAAAAACTCTAAAAGTTGCACCGATTGAACTCTAATTTTGCGATATGCCCACATCCCGCTTATAAGATAAATTTTATCTATTTTTCGTAGCTGTTTTGTTTCTCATGAATGTAATTAAAACAATACGCCATAGCGCAGCGTGGCACGGTTTAATACTATTACATATAAGTATGTAGATATCTATTATTTATGACTAATAAACTAACTACTAACTAACTAATAGTAATGAACTTGATATTTAAATTCATGATTTTGAATAGCACTCCTCTTTTAATTTGAACAACGTTGTAAGACAGACTACGAATTAAAAGTAAGTAGATTTTAGAGTCAATATGTACAGGAATGGGAAACCTACGGGCTCATAAAGCTTATTTGTACATTGTTAATTATTCTTTGAACCAATAACATTGACTATAAGAACAAATAACTTTGACTTCGACTAACATTGTGTCACTGTTACCAGAACAATGTTATTGATTGCGTGGTGTGTGTGTGCAGTGAAAATTTAATAATGTAAATATACTATACGTAAAATCGAGAATAGAAAAATCCCAAACCTGTTGATTGCATTAAGACACTACGATCCTTATAACGTCTCCAAGTTAATCGAGTGCATAAAGTAGTCTTAATTTTAGTAAGCTTTGTTTTGTGTTTGAGAATTGTGAAGTTTTTAACAATACAAGGTGTATTGTTAAAAACTTCACTTCTATACTACATTAGGTATAGGCTAAACACATATTATTATTACTGTAAGTAGAACTAGTTTAATATTCATATTATTTTATTCTCTGTAAATAATTACAGTCAGTCAGTCATCATCATTCCCCCTGTCCCCGGGCGCTTGATGAATGGCAGACCATTATGCCAGTGTGTCTAGTGTACTGCGAGAAGTCTGTGTGTTAGAAGGAGCGTAGTTTAGTATTGTAAATAGATAAAGTTGTTGTAAAGTATTGTTTATTCTGTATTAACGTTTTTATCTTAATTAGTGTAAGTGGCCAGAGGCTGTTTTGATAAAGAAAAAATAAATAAAATAAATCATTAACGTCTCATATGTTGCTTCCGTCTGATAAGAGGCTCGCCAATTAAACATATGCGGCATCTGCTATTAATAATATTTTTTTACCCGGATTTATCATTAATGTGAATGTAATTAACAAGAAAACGTGGGATACGTTGATTTTTTTTATGCCAGGTAATTTCATTGAAACAAATTACGAAATAAAAAAACGGTTGTCTGTAAAGTCGGTTTACTGACGATAGTGGAACGTGACAACGTCATAAGAAAATACTGATGGAATGGTTGCATTTTTCAAAAATGTATTATTGTATACGAGTAGCAGCTGTCCACGCGGACGCATCGCTCACTCAAGTAGGAGAGAGACAGATGTCGAACGCTGCCGAACGCGGAGGCCGATTGTGCCTCTTTGTCACTCGTTCCGGGCTCTCGCTTGCACTTCACGCCTTAAATGGAACGCCTCAGAGCGAGGTAACGCCGCATGAGTCATGTTTTTTCGTGCGTGCAGCCGGCTCCATCGAATTATAAGACGTTGTCACGTCAAAAAGTTCTTGAGTATTAACGTGAAGTAATAATGGAACTTCTAATGTGGTGGCAATTAACAACTGACTCACTCGACTACTCAATACTATAAATGAAGGAGAGGTATGGAAGAGACGACTCAGGCATCGGAGGTGGCAGAACGACCTCCGTGCTCCATAGGCGCAAGCCTGGGGGTGACAGGTGAGGCCATGTTTCACCCTAGCAGAAGCAGGCGGAGTTGGCGGCGCGACGCGCCCTTTAATTTTTAACTTTAATTTGTAGAACGGGAACAGAGTGGTTCCCACACACTACGGGGTCATCTACATGCCGTAGATAGCCCGGGTTCGTCGGGGTTCCAGTGATTTCCTTCCTAGGGTACACCTGGTTCCCCTGCTACTGTTACGTTAGATGGCGTGCTATTTTTAGTCGGTAAGAGTCCGACATAACCATTGACTAACAAAGATCTACCCTATACTCACAGACAATTTTTCACGGTTGCTCTGAGTACTTTCATAGACTTAACCCAGTATACTCAGTATTGTCGAATTAAAAGTTGTATGTATTGTGGAAATAAATAACACTAATATAGGGTGAAAAATAGTCATTTATACAAGACTATAAATTATTATGTATTCCACGCACCGTAACCATAAAAAAATATTTTCTATGGAGCCCTGCCCATACAAAAGTTGCCTGGTAGATATCGCTTTTTGCGATAAGGCTGTCCATTGCGTTGCGTTATTATAATAGGTCTTTACCTATGAAATTGCCGTTTTGTGTGCAATAAATGAAAGTACTTATTTCTTTCAAACTTTTTTATTTCTGTTATTCGAAGTAATCACCCATGCAATCGACGCATCTTTGCCAACGCATTGGCAGTTTATTGATGCCCTTCTTGTAAAAATCAGCTGGACGGGAGGCAACAAACTCTTCAAAGGCATTTTGTTCTGCCTCTCGGGAATTGTTTTTTTTACCCACTAAAAAGTTGTCTTAATTTTGGAAAAAGTAATAGTCGGTAGGTGCAAGGTCTGGTGGTCACATCTGCAACCAGCTTTGGTCAATCGGTCGTCCCCACTGCTCCGTCACGACAACGCGCGACCCCATACTGCGCAACAGACAGTCTCCAAGCTGCAAGAGCTGGGGTTGGAAGCTCTCCCTCATCCGCCATACTCACCAAACCTTGCACCTGATTTTTACAAGAAGGGCATCAATAAACTGCCAATGCGTTGGCAAAAATGCGTCGATTGCTTGGGTGATTACTTCGAATAACAGAAATAAAAAAGTTTGAAAAAATAAGTACTTTCACTTATTGCATACAAAACGGCAATTAGGTAAAGACCTAATATTTTATTTGTTTTTGTATATTTTGTTTTCTTGGTGTACAACTCTCAAAATTTGAGAATTTATTATAATTATAAGTTGCTCTTAATTGCTAGTACCTAAGCTTCAAATCAGTCTGTCACCCCAAGCCCACAAGGTCTGGCGATGTATACGCTAAAAAAGGATTGCAAATCGTGCAAGTGATTATAAATATTATGCATACCCTTAGTGTGTGATTATAAATATTATGCATACCTTTGAATATAAATTCATATATGTAATAAAAAAAAAAGATAAGTAATATAAAATTTAATTTATTATGCTAGCCTTAAATTAATTGTTGTTCATCTGTAATCTCTTCTACTTTCCCCCACGGAGCCCTGTAAGTAGAAAAAGAGTTACGTAACCTTTAAAACAACATAAATTAAATCATTGTACCTAACTGATATAATAGTTAAAAAGTTATATTACTACAAATATTCATTAAACTAAGTCATAGAAATAAATAGAGAAAAAACAAACCTATTTAAATTTGTTCGTAAAGACTTTACAGATTAATTCAGAGTTGGCTTGACCCTGGTTTAATAGCAAATTGCAATTATAAAAGGAGTCGTATCTAAAATTATTCTATAATTAATACCCATAAACATAATTATTTATGATTATGAAACGCGATAGTTGAAAAATGAGGCTTATCTGTGCTTTGCTATTGCTTGTGATCCACATGGTACGTTACATCCTGGGCACGATAATACCATTTACACATAAAACAATTTATTTGACAGATAACTTTTAAATGGTGAAAATTAATCAGCCTAAACATTCATAGTTAATTACTGCTATATGAGACACGTTTACTATATTTACTTAGAACATCGATAAAAAGTATACTTACATTCTTGTGGAACTGCTTGCCCATTCGGATAGTTTTCGTGTGCAGATAGAAGTAGATGTGAACAAAAGAAAACATTACGTAAAAAACTGATCACATCAAATCAAAATTAAGTATGCCTTAATTTTGATTTAGTATTTTTTCGTTCTTTTTACTTCTGAGTCATTCAAACAAAAATCGTAATAAACTCAATTAATGTCTAAAATCAGGATCAGGATCAGGATGAATTTTTTTTATTACTCTTTACACTCGCTTGCTTTAAATAATATAGTATTTTAGAATAATTATGCAGATTAATTAACAATTAAAAACAACAAATACTCGTATTCATCCAGCAAACTTTGCTTGAAGAGTTGGGAAACAATAAGTGTATAAGTAAAAACAAAAGCACTTTGGTTATCACAATGTACGCTAAAGATACTGTGTTTATGGAATGTAATTATAATTAAGGCGGAATAGAATATCACATCAACATCACATCAACAGCTTTAATAGTCCACTGCTGGACATAGGCAGAGAATCCTAAGGAGAGAAAGGAAGTCTTGACTGTCAGTGCTGTTGTTCTGCGTAGTTTTCTCCCTTAGTCGGCTCTTACGACACCCACGGGATGAATAGGGTGGTGACACTCTGTATTCTTGATCCGTCACCACACGGACCACGGTCACATGGACCACGGACGAATAGAATATAATAAATAATAATGGTTAACCGTCTACTTTTCTGAAGAAAAGTCATACTTATATTATAAATTTGAAAGTGAGTTTGTTTGTTTGTTTGTTAGTGTAAACGTAAACTGATTTCAAAATTCTTTCACCAATGGAGAGCTACATTATCAGCAAGTAACATAAGCTACTTTTTACCGCGTTACCCGAAATACACTCCGTGGGCAAAAACTAATAAAATATAATAGTAGGGGAGCCCTAGATCTGTCACTCTAGCAGAAGCAGGCCGGGGTGGCGGCGAGCGCGTTGCGAAGCGCGCTCGCTTCCAGGGAGCACAGGGAACATGGGGTTCCCACACGGGGGGGAGGTCGTCTACTCGTCTGTAGATGACCCGAGGTATGTCGGGGCACCAGGGACTTCCTTTCTAGGGTATACCTGGTTCCCCGGCTATTAGTACCCGGCGAAGGCGTGCGGTTTTAGTCGGTTCGAGTCCGACATGCCACCGACAGGTGGTATCCGAGGGGATTTCCGCACGGAAAAAAAAAAAAAAAAGGGGAGCCCTAGAAGGTTATTTCGGGGTTTTATTCGAGTGTGTCAGATTAAGATAGGAGGAATACCTTACACTAAGTTGAGTACCTCCACCATACATGAGCCGTATAGGGGGGAGCGTCTAGGGCAGCCTAGCAGATTAGTTAGAAAAAAAACGATATTTAGAAATACTCGGACGTGTAAGATTAAGGTATCTTGGGTTAATTACATACACATTAGTATGCGTAACATAAGGCAATGGGAGGGTCACAATGTAGCAAAATAAACACATGACCTTTTATTTTTATTTTAAAGCAATCACTACAAGAAATCTTCTCTAAATGTGTTAATAATTTGACTCTAACCCTCCTATTTAAGATACCCTGCAAAATTATCGTCAAATTTTGGCTAGCATAACAGGAAAACAAGTTGAATCGTCCTTATAAAATCTATCACGCTCGGGTTTTTCCAAATGGCGATTTTTCGACTTTGCAGTTTGCATTTTCGAAAATTCGCTACGAGCCTTTAAAATCGTCAGACAGTATAATATTTTGTACAATATCATACATAATCTCATCATACCTAATTTCATTATACCTAATCTTTCAAATGCAATAGGTCCCCAAGACGCTCGAGTAAATCCCCATTTAGCATCATGGGCACTATAATTGAAATAAAAATGTAATAACAATATACTCACTGGGATTTTGACCACCAGCTGAAATCAAAATGTTTTGATAAATTAAATAATTGAGAGGAAAGTCGAACACGAATGACATCAGTAATTATTTAATTAGTCCTGAGCTAGGAATGTATCCTGTGCAACTTATCGGTATATTCTTAGTAACAACTTCTCTAAGTTAAAATCTTTTACTAACAAAAGTAGATTTGTCTGTCGTGAAAACAATATTACATTATCAGTTCAGACAGTTGACAGTTTCAGATTCTCAAAAGGGATAAGAATTAGACTTGCAACGAATATTCGGTTACTATTCGGTATTCGGCCTATTCGGCTGCTTTTATTATATTCGGCCGAATACCGAATATCTACATATTATTCGGCCGAATACCGAATACTTAAATAATATATTTTGTAATTGAGAAATAATTGGTAAAATGAAAAATTAAAATCGATTGATTACATATATATTCATATTTTCATTTCTGTTATAATCATTTAAGTAGTCATTGGTACATAACACAGGTACATAATCATCTTCTGAATAGGAAAAATGGAGGATTCTATGTATTTGAATTATTGTGGTAATCAACATTTAGAAGGGTAAGGTTCTCATTTCTTTTATAATCATTTATTAAGTAGTCATTGGTACATAAAACAGGTACATAATTTAATTCACGTCTGTACAAGTTTTTGGCGCTAAAATCCAGCCGAATACTTTTGCCTAATATTCGGCTATTCGGTCAGGGGCCTCGCCGAATATTCGGTATTCGGTATACTGCCGAATATACTATTCGTTGCAAGTCTAATAAGAATACCTACGAATGTTTTCCTAGTAAGGCAAATTTTAATATTTTTTTAAATAGATAATGATTAAAATTTGTTTTTTTTTATTAAACTTTCATATTATTATAGTACATTTTTACAAATTTTATCATACTCTATATACATAGCCAATAGGGATAGCGAAGTAACATATTTTACTGCTGAGTACGAGTAGATACTCAATATTCTAAATTGATGACAAAATCGTCCATGTAGATGAATGAATGATTCACTTCATTCGAGGGTCTTGAAACATTTAGGTACAAAGCTCCCCTTCCCCTGGGATAGGGGGGACTTGAAATAATAACTCCTGGCTCCTAAGTCCCGAGGAGCAGGGATCCGAAGGGATTTTGTTCACCGTCAACAAAAAAAATGGTACAAGGCTCTTACTGCAAGACCGACACCAAGAGTAAAGCTTAGAACGAAGTACCAACACCAGGTGCATTGACAATAGACGAATACTAAGTCTGGCCGTCCAACTTTGTCTTGCATTGTGCAACACTAGTTGAAGATAAATATATACAAAATTGGACTGACCAACTAAGAGAATCTATCAATAAATAGGTGAAAAATAACAAAATAACTTACCCTGATTGTTGTCTACGACAAGTACTGAAACAATAGAAAGTTAGGTATATTTTTAAATCATTAAAATGGGTTATGAATAATAAGCAAGTTACTATCAGAAGTTAAACTAGCCAGCTACTAATAAATATATCTGTGGCCCAAGTCTGAATTTATTTCACATTAACTCTTTCTCGACAGCGTAATAAACGCAAATAATAATTTAGTTGTCTGTTATCTTGTGCAAGATATCAGGAACTGCAAAATATTTGATAAGGCCACTATTGTATACTTTTCCGGTACAAATAAAAGAAAGAGGTAATACGTGTGTATACACTCATATTCTTACATATAACACTATTTAATCGCACAATAATACATCCTCAAAATAATGACGAAAATTTCAATTCAAAAATCTAAACATGACATAGACAAATTCTTCAAATAAATAATCAATTATGTGAATTAGTAAAAAACAGCAAAAAATTTCAACTTACCTCCATCAGGCCGGTTGTTGTCCACTACGAGAACTGAAAAAATAAGTAATAGCAAGTTATATTTAAGAGCATCCTTCTTGTATATTACCAATCTTAGTCATTTCCAAAGTATCCTATATAGATATCGAACGGGAATCGTACTCATCGGTTCTCTTACAGACAGTTGTATCCTGTTTTGACTCTTTCGTCCGATTAAGGAGGGAGAATAAACATTAATTTAAACTCATTCAATGTTCCCGGAAAATCGAGACTGATTTTTATATTGCGTCTGACATTTTCAAATTTTTTAGGCAATCTATTATTTTACAAACATGTACAACAATAGAACTATTACGGAGTTATAATTTGGTTAGAGACCATTACAATATTAGTAGGCTCCTAACACAGAATGAGTTTTTTATAAGGTTCAAAGGTTTAGTAAAGCCTATATTTTGTTTCAAATATGACTACATAAATAATGTTTTTGTTTATCGAGCGAAACTATAAGGAGCTCGCTAACAAGTAAGTTTTCTGCTAGGACACGTTGCCCGAAATAACAAAAATATACTTTGAAAAACATCTCAGACAGACAAATTGTGAATGAGCTTGGGGAGGTGTGCTTTACATACATAATATAGTCGTCGAAATACATACAGAATTCAAAAAGTATGTAAATACTAGTAATGTAAATACTAATAAAATTTTAACTTACCTCCATCAGGACGATTGTTATCCGCTACGAGAACTGAAAAAGTAAATGAAAGCAGATTTGACTTAAGAGCCTCTTACTTACTATACTACCCATCCCAATTATTTTGACTATCGTACGCTAAACTTTTCTTACAGAAGTGATTTAGGAACAAGGGTGAGTAAACATTAACTTAAATTCATTTGGACTCACAACGTTTGAAAGTAAGAAAGAAAAGTAGGCATTTGTTAGCAACTTCAATCAACAATATAATTATTGATGCAACATACTCCTATCAACAAGAAAATGAAACCATTTCCTTTTGCAAAAATATTTTAGAATACTCTCTAACATGTCGTTTTTTCAAACTATTGTAAAACAAGCCAAGATTTACTCTATTACCGAATGGCGTAGTGGTTTGTGTAACGGACTGCTATTCCAAAGGTCGCGGGTTCGATTCCCGCTCAAGTCAAACATTTGTGTGCATGAACATTTTGATTTGGTCTGGGTGTTTCTATGTATAATAAGTATGTATTTACAAAAAAAAAAGCATATATGTATTTATAACAGTTGTCTAGTACCCATAGTACAAGCTCTGCTTAGTTTGGCACTAGATGGCGTTGTGTGAATGTACATAAATACAATATTATATTGTATTATTTATATTACTAAAACCATTACATCGGTATCTGGCTCCTAATAAAAAAATTGCATCAAGCCGGGTTAATAAAAAATTACATTGATAAAGAACTGAAACATACAGAAGGTCGATTCTCGTAATAAAAATTCAATCAAAATTCAGTACCGATATACTCTCGATCACACAAACTGACTGTAAATGATTATATCGTATAATAACCGAAAGTTCATCGGTATTCTAGTAACCTTAATAATACTTACGAGAATTGATCTTCTGACTGTAAATGTCAATAAACATGAATAAAATTAAAAATAAATATCAACTAACCTGCATCAGGACGGTTGTTGTCCACAACGTTTACTAAAAACAATTAAAATTAAATTTGGGTTAGTCACAAGTTTATATTAGCGATCTCGCTCATTTTCGAAGAACTGAACGTGTTTAAAGCCGCGTAAATAAAACACAACTCCTCTGACACCAGTGGAAAGGCTAAGTTATTGAATAATTAAGCTCAACATGGCTAGAGGAAGAGGTTAATTCTTGCCTGCAATCATAAAAGATTTCCTGTGCTTGTACGCAAATGAAAAAAAAATGATTTTTTATTCACGTAGAAGATTCACAGAAAATCATTAAAGATTTTTCGTCTATAATTCTCTAAAATCTCAGAATACGGTTCTCTAATATTTAATCACCGAAATCTCAAACGACCTATAAATAATTATTAAGAAAATGCGTTAAACTTACTTTAGAAAAGACTTGAAATCTTTAATAGACGGAAGTTTTGAATTGCATTATGACATTGAAACACCTTTAACATATTCCAAAAACTAAGTTCTAAAGATTTTCTGTTTAGAATTTAGTAGGCAGGTAGCTACTCTACATATGGTTAGTCACATGAATTACTTAAGACTAATCTTAATCTCAACTTACCTGGATCAGGACGGTTATTGCAAGGGGCGGGTGCTGAAAAAATAAATAAAATGAAGTTTTTTTAATAGCCAATTAAACTCGCGCGTAAATTACAGAGCAGCATCTTAAACATTTTTAAATAATAAACATGGTCTTAGATACCAACTACATTTCAGATATTAGTCGAAGAACATAAGTTATGAGTGACATCTCAACATAGTGTTTTTTTTTTACGCATTAGTGATATATATTATAATTTTAAGAGTTATGAAAACATCCGTCAGTCTATATGGAAAATCATTATTTCAATGAAGATTTTACATTAGAGCACAAGTTGAGTGATCTAAATTTCTATTACACAAAACAGTAAACTCATTAAAACGAATTTTATTCGCTCCTTATGAAAATCTATGAATTTCTGGGTGTGTATGTGTGTGTAAGTGTGACCGTGGTAGAGCTGTGTTGCCGCACAAATGGGCCAGGCGCGACCGCAGTATGTACCATGGCCTCACAAAAGACCGTAGCCTAAACCCGCCTCTCCCGAATTTGAAGGACTTAAAGGATAGCAAAGCACTTGTAACTCTTGGTGGCAATGAGCGGCGGTAGTCACTTACCATCAGGTGACCTGTTCGCTCGTTTTCTCGCCCATTACAAAAAAAAAAAACAATGTGTCTTTACATCCGAAATTTCAGAATACTCTCCCGCTCTCTCTTAATTTAAGAGCCAAGCCTTTGTCGGTGGAGCTTGTCACTTGCTATATGTATGTTGATCTTGGCCGTCCTCGTTTTCTCTTGCCTTCTATTTTTCCTTCCAGTATTATTCTGAAGAAGTTGTCGTGTCTTATGAGGTGGCCAACCATTTTGCCTCTTCTGTTTTCAATGGTATTCAACAATTGCCTTTCTTCGCTCACCATTCGCAGGACCTCCTCATAGGTCCTTTTGCCCATCCAACTGATATTAATCATTCGCCTCCAGCACCAAATTTCAAATGCTGCTAAACTGTCTTTGCCTCTTTGGGTCAGCTTCCGCGTTTCACAATACACTTACCTAATATTCACTTACCGTAATCAAAAACAACGTCGATTATTTTTAATGGACGTTGTTTGTGAATAATGTAAACGACTATAATAATTTGGAATAAAAACTTAAACTTGTGTAAGAAAAAACCTATTGTATGGTAATTAAATAGTAGTTTTACTAAAGCATAACAAAAGGCCATTGGTTTTTTATTCAATACTAGCTTTTTCCCGCGGCTCCGCCTGCGTATATTATTATCGCGTTAAAAAGTAGCCTATGTTACTCACTGATAATGTGGCTTTCCATGGGTGAAAGAATTTTTAAAAGTGGCTTATTAGTTTAGGCCGTAACACACAAACTCACTTTCGCATTTATAATATAAGTATGGAAGTATGGATTACAAATGCTATCAAAGTCATAACAATATATATGTTTGTTAGTTTGTTTACTTATTCTCTTATCATGCCTTTGCACTTCATCCAGAATGTACTGTCACGGACAAAAACTAGTCAACATAAATAAGTTTTCATAAGCTATATCAGTGTCATTTCTTTTTTAAGTACAGTCAAAACTTTTGTTAATCAACTAATTATGTACGTGGTATCATAACACGTAACAGCTAAGTTTAAAAAAGCATTAGGTGCAATGTTTAGTAATCACCAAGGACAATAAACTAATACCAGAAATGATATTGTTTGTGAAAATGAAATAAATGATCATAATTTCTCACGAGTCTTACCGTTATTAACGTATGCAATGGCAAAAAGCGCGAACAGCATAAACTGTAAATAAAAAAGTCTTAGTTAATAATAGCTTGTGGTAACATTTACATGTAGCGAATTACCGCCACCTAGCGAAAATATGCAGAACCATAACTTCACCTGCAACGCGCAATGAATTTTGTAATAAAGGATAAATAATTAAATAACGTTAGCTGGTAAAGACCGTAGGCCAGCAAATTAGTTCATCTAATCTTGTGTAATACCATCACTTACGAGTAGTATCGGAGCGACATTGCTTTAATGCGGAGTGAAAAAATGCATCAATATGCATCCATTCATTAGAGCAAAATTCTTTTAAGTATATTTCATTGCCTAAAGAAAATAACATAGACGAGACAATGTCGGCCAAATTCGTATTCAAACTATGAATAAATAGCTGTCTCTGCAGTTATCCCTGCATTAATAGTCATTCATTAGCTAAGGGTGAAACCGTATTCTTTTAAAACTTATATTATTCTTTAATAAATATTCTATCGAACACGAAAATAATTATTCTCCTCCGCCTGGTAGCTCCAGAGATTAGCGCGTTGAAACAATCTAAACAGCGCTGACTAGTATAGGTTTTAGTGGGAGAGCCATGCTTCGCCACATATGAACCAGGCTCGACCGGAGTGATACCACGGCCGTACAGAAAACCAGTTAATAGTTAATACAGGTTTCTGCTTAATAGCAGTTCTTTCGTTACTCTTCGCCGAACTAGTGCGGATACTGGCACAAACCCTTTCCTTGATTCTGGGGGGAGGGATTGAATAGATTTCAACGCAATTGTGACTCTTGAACTGACTCACTTACCATCAGATGACCCGTCTATTCGTTTGTCCTTCTGTTCTAGAAAAAAAAGTAGGTTAAGTGAATGACAGTGAAATTTCGTTGGTAACTAACATTTAAATATTAACAAAATATGTTCTCAGAAAAGTCTGAGAACATATTTATTACTTAGTTAAATAGCACATCTGTTTAAAGAAACAGATGTGCTATTTAACTAAGTAAACCATTTAATTATTTATTGTGTATGTGTCATTACCGTGTTATTTGAACATAACGAATTACCTTATTTACAGATAAAACAGATGTCTGTCTACCTCTTATGTATTCCTACCTACGTCGTTCCTAGGTAGACATGTATACAGACAAAAGCTAAGAAGAAAACATTTTTGAAACGCACTTGCACATATTGCTATTTTAAGATGCGCCAAAGATTTTTCACTGCACCTTTATTTCTTTTCTTTTTAACCGACTTTAAAAACTCTATTCAATCCCTCCCCTCCCCCAAAAAAATTTTTAAAAAAGGAGGAGGATATCAATTCGGCTGTTTTTTTATGTATACTCCGTCATATATAGCCCATTTTCAAGCCATTTTCAAACGGAGTTTAAGGTTTCTTGTTGTTTTCAAATATAGGAGGGCAAACGAGCAGTCGGTTCAACTGATGATAAGTAACTATCGGCGCCTATAAACACCTGCAATTAGAGTCACAAGAACGTTGAGGCCTCCTCCAGAAACAGGTTGAAGAGGGGTTTGGGCTCTGGTAATCTCACACACGTAGTGAAAAGGAACGAAAGACTTTCTTAACGCCGATTTTCTGTCGAATCCTGGTATCACTCCTGTAGAGCCTGCCCATTTTTTGAACATCATCATCATCAACAGCCTTTAATAGTCCACTTCTGGACATAGGCCTCTCCTTAGAAATTAGGTTTTGGCCTTAGGGGTTTCTAAGTTAGGCTAAGTTTTCCTTTTTTTTGCAGTGCTATTGTCCTGCGTAGTTTGCTCCCTTAGTCGCTTCTTACGACACTTTTATTGAAATTATTAGACGGTAATTATATTTTTACTATGCGTATTATGTCGGTACGTATCTTTTTAAGAAGATAAATCTGAATACTTAATACACAATCACTCCTATGTATCGCTTCTAACTTAACAAAAATAGTAATACCAACGATTCCAAAGGACACCCAGGCTCGAAAATCAAGGATATGTAAATAAATTTGAGATATCTTGCCCATGGGTGCCCAACGACGTACTAATAAAAAAAACATCGTCCGTGCTTAAGCCTATTCTATTGTTATAGTCTGTTTAATACTGACTATGGAATATTAATTATTATTTATGTAATATTGACCTTCACTAAATAAAACAAGAATTTAAAAAATGTAATCCAGCGAGTTTTTATTATTTCTGTCAAATCTACAACAGTTCGATGCGGTGGCATGTATCGAGATGACGTCTAAAACTATTATAGATAGCATAATTAAAGTTCATATCTTAAGTTCATGTGTGGTCGCTCTAAAATTTATATTACATTATGTAATTTTAGTAATCCCTTAAAGTCAGTAAAGATAATAACATTACCTTGTTTAAGCTCGTTAAAAAAATAAACTCCAATTCAGGTCGATGATGACGACATCGCGAAGTATTGCGTTTCTTATGAAATTTTATTTAAACAAGTGAGTGCTAACAATGGTAGACACATCGAACAAAAAAATTGCTCACTTACCAAAAACGCCTTCATTTTATGTTAAAAATATCACAGATGACCGTATTTGTACAAAACTGATAAATGATTGTCCGAAAATCTCAGCTGCCAGTCTTATATACAGACGACAGCTGATAACCTGTCGGCCTGTTCAAATATCTTGGACGTGGAATAACAATACTAACGCAATTCAATATAAATGTTTTTTTCCTCCTTAAAATTCTGCTAACTACATAATAAGTCTAAATATTTAAAAAAATAACGACTTCAATTAAACATAAAATTGCGATTACCAACTTTAACAGTTTACCACAAGGGTCTTAGGGTTCATTTTAAAATTAATTTCAGGTTTTTTTTTGGAAACACTATTGAGTGAAAATATTGTATTTGTATATTGCAAAAAGAAATTTCATCTAATCGTACACCACGAGTTTTTGTCCTGCCTAACTGTATTTTGTGTTTACTGTTGAACACTTGTAAATAATTAAGAACCTTGGAATATACAGATCAACGTTTTTCTAAAGTAAGTAAGGTTATTTCTAAACAAGAGAAATTTTTGATTAGACTATCAGAAACTTAGCACATTTAAGAACAAAAACTAAATTTGTAACTTGATTAAACTAAAGTCTTCTATAACAGTAGGTGTAGTACCACAAGTTGGTACTGAACTATTACAAAAAGTACATATAAATTACAAACAGGCATAAATTGCACTTAAAGTTTAAAACCTTGAACTTTTAATGTTAAAAACTAAAATAAATAAATGAAATTGATAACAAATCGTGTCGCTTGTGTTGTTTACAATTTTTAACCGACTTCAGAAACACAAAAGAGGAGGGAATCAATTCATCTGTATTTTTTTTGTATGTTTGTTACGCGATATCTCCTTCAATTGTGGATCGATTTGCTAAATTCTTTTTGTAATCGAAAAGGTATCCTGCCGAAGTGGTCCCATTACCACCGAATTAGGATCTGATGATGGGATCCTAGAGAAATCGAGGGAAACCCTCAAATTTTACAGCCCCGACAACGTGTTTTAGCTTATTTCTCTAGTTTTATAGGTGTTTGCGTTTAGTAGTCGTTATGTCATGTTGCTGAGGTGATGATGAAAGAATCCTTGACCTTTATTTTTTTAGTTCAACTTGTTTCTTTAAAGGATTTATGATAAGAATGATCTATGTCATAATATATGTAGATTACTACATGTCAAATCCGATTCTTCGATTACGGAAATATAAAAGCATGTGAAGTTTAAACCTAGTTGCCTTTGAAGCACGATTTTTGCCTTTAAACTTAAATTAAACTTAATGCAAATTGTACACAGGCGCACTTAATACCCAGCGCATTCTCTCCCAGTCGACCTTGATATCTATTGAAATCTACCTTAATTTATAACCATTTTGTTTATTATTATTTTTAATATGTGTAGGGAGTTTAAACTCACAAGAACATTACCGTCCATGACTAGAAAATGCGTTGACTGACAGTATTTTCTGTTTAATTACTACAAATATCTTCATTACTGAAGTTCCAGAAGCCTATATAATCGATATCGAAGGCATACTTTTAAGCGGATTTTGAAAAAATATTTTACATAACCAAATGTTAATAGGTAAGTTATTTGTGACGGATTAAAAATATGGAGTGTCACCACCCCTATTCTTAGTGTCGTAAGAGGACAAACTACGTAGGACAACTCAGCCCTGCAAAGAGAATAAAATATTGACAACAAACCCTTTTTTTTTTAACGTGTGGAAACCCGTTCTCGTTGCGACGCTCGGTCCACCCAGAGTGGGTAGAAGTCAGCCCAAGGGCAGACGCAGCGTCGACCAGCTTTGGAGCAAGCTGTCGGAAGTGCTCGTCGAAGAGCCACCTCCCGTCGAGGATCAGGCCCAGATATTTCATCTGGGCCCGAACCGGTACGAGGACCGAGTTGACCACGATTGAGGCGCCAGGGGGTGGACCACGACGGGGCCCATGAAATAACAGGGCCTCCGTCTTATCTAGGGCCACCCGTAAGCCCAGCGCCTCAATGCGCCCGACCACCAGGGAGACTCCCCCTGTGGCCAGGCGCGCCGCCTCTTGGAAACCCTACATCAACCCATCTAGCCAGCGTGGTAAAGTAGGCAAAACTTGGAAACTATGTTCACACAATTAGTTGTCCTGGGCGGGAATCGAACCCACGACCTCTGGCGTAGCAGTTAGGGTCACTAACCACTAGAATTTAGTGGTTAGTGCAGTCACTAACCACTAAATTCGACTGGTATGTTGGTCTAGTCACTAGGGCAATAGACCAGTGTCTATTGCCCTAGTGACTAGACCAACATACCAGTCAAATAGATAATAATATACCTAGACATTTTTTGTGTCAAAGCTATTTGTATAACATTTTTGCACCGTCTTTATCAGTACTATCCTTTATAAAATATTTACATATATAGATAAACACATACCTTTGCGTATGCATAAGATCAAGGTCACTCTATATTAGAACAAAAATATAGATACCTTGACCTTGCGCATTAGATAACTAATATTTGTAGTAAAACCGCGTACATCTTCTTCTAACGGATTTACCTTATAATGGGTATGTTTCACACTATGTCAATCTTTGATTATCTTTGTGCATTCTAGTCACAAAATACGTTTTTAATATGGCTAGGGTCGAAGGAGATGGGCACGCCGTTATCGCGGCGGTAAGACCCGTTATGGAGGATTGGCTCGAGAGGCATCACGGAACCCTCAGGTGATCACCGGGAAAGGATGCTTCATAGATCACCTGTATCTGATCCGCAAGGAGCCAACGCCTGAGTGCCACCACTGTGATGGCCGGACCGTGGACACGGCGCTCCACACGCTTTCAGAATGCCCGGCGTGGGTGGAGCAAAGGCGTAGCAAAGGCGTAGCCTCGTGGCGGCCGTCGGAGTGGGAATTTTCTCGCTCGGTAACATGATTGCCGCCATGGTACGGAGCTAGAATGCGTGGAACTCCGCCGTCTCCTTCTGCAAGCAGGTTATGCTTGCGAAGGAGATGACGGAGCGGGACCGGAAGAGGTTCAGAACTCTCCCGGAGAGCGACCTCCGTTTTCCATAAGCGCAGGCCTGGTGGGGCAATCTGTCACTCTAGCCTAGGTGGGTGGTGGCACGACCTGCTACGGAGCGCGCACGCCCTTCGGGGGCATGAAAGGTAACATCCGGGTTCCAATACAGGAGGGGTCATCTATATGCCTTAGATGGCCCGAGGTACGTCGGGGTACCAGGGCTTTCCTTTATACCTGGTTCCCCGGCTACTGGTACCTGGAGACGGCGTGCGGGTTTTGGTCTAGTCCGACATAATCACCCACTGGTAGGTGGTATCCGAGGGGAGTTCCGCACAGAAAAAAAAGGGGTCGAAGGAGAAAGAAAAAACAATTTTAAAACTACTTTATTACTCAGGTATTAGTTACTAAAAGTATTGTAGGATATCTTAGAAATCTATGAAACTGTTAAGCAACTGTTATAGTGTTATAGCATTAGTATTAGGAGTGCTCTGTACTTTCATTAAGACTGCTTTTTAACCGACTTCAAAAACACAAAAGATGAGGTTCTTAATTCGACTGTATTTTTCTAATTTGTGTATCAGACCATTGCTTTGTTGCGATTAGAAGTTTTGCAATAAACAGTTTTTTATAAAGTTTTCATAAATATATCAACAAGCTAGTTACATTTATTTACGTTCAATTCAGGATTGTTACTTGTCTCTTGAACGTAGACTTGACTTCGGACTATCGGGGAACGGAAAACCCATAAATTACTATATTTTAATGTTTGACGTCTTGAAAAAAACATTTCCCACTATCACATACAGTACTCACTAAAATTTGAATTCTTTGGCAAAACATGCTATAACTCCCCTTTCCTAATTTAATTACAAATGCGTTATTTCTAATGGTACAAGTAAGTTTATATAGTTGTTTTGGATGATTTACGTAATAGTTAAGTTTTTTTTTAAATACAATTTAAAATAAAGAAGAATGTGAAATTTAAAAATTGTTAATGGTATTGTCGAAGGCGTTTGACGTATTGTAATACTATCTTACTTTAAACATACATATTAGCACAGATGTCGCTGACAATACCTGGGTCTACATGTTTTTAACATATCTGCAGTTTAACTGTCATAGTTTTTTATTGAAATATAGGTCAAAGAAAAAGTTTTCCTTTTGCTATTATTAACCATCTACTTCGGCCCAGTCGGTTAAGTTAAGTACAATTTTAGTAATGGAAATGATTAAATAAAGGATATAAGTTATTAAAAAAAAATAGGCAAAATTTCGGCAATTTTTATAAAAAATCTTTAAAGTCCAATATCTTGAAAATGATTAGGTTTGGGATATGGTATTTTATAGTGCAATCTATCAGAAATAATGGCAGCTACAACAGTTAAAGTATTTAGGTTGACTTACCCAGTAACCCTGTATATGCTGTATATGTTACTTATCGAATTATCAATGATGATAACGCAGTTTCAAGATCCGGTAGTTTTTACAAAAAGGAATTACTTATCTATTGTCAGACTACGCGGAAATACAACACAACAATGTAATGTGTGAGTCAGCAAGTAAAAAAAATATTGAAACGAAACTTGCTTAATTGCATGATAATGAATACGAGTACCAAATAGAAAATATACTGTCTGATTTTTCTGTTTCAGTAATATTTGTTAATGTAAAACAACAAAATACCAATTATGTAACAAGGAAATTGAAACTTTTTTATGCATATCGAAACCCCTCAGACTGTCTCCCTACCGGGGTTTTCAGTGGGACGATGTATCAGAATCGAACCGACTAAATCCACTCGGTGTGCCACTATATACTACACCTAAAATTGGAGGGATCAGGGAACAGCTGTTAAAGACATTGAATCTAACCTTAATAAGTTGGTTCATAGAAGTAAGCTTCTATGAACCAACTCTCGATTATTAAATTAGGAAAGTAGTCATTTTAGGAACTTTCCTAAAATGACTACTACTACATGACCACTTAGTCTTTGATACTAACGGATGGCGTAGTGGTTTAAGCGGTCGCCACGCCGCTTCCTACTACGGCGAGTGTTGTGGGTTCAAACCCCACATGGGACGACACTTTGTGTGATCCACAAATTGTTGTTCTGAGTCTGGGTGTTCTTTGTGTCCGTTTCATATATGTTTGTAAAGTCCCCCGCGACACAGGATTTATTCCTAATGCGGGAGTTGTCTTTTATAAAAAAAAAAAAAAAAAAAAAAATACATTATGAGTTATCTTATTATCTATCCCAAAAATAAATTTGTCTTCATATTCAATCAACATCTTATATTATGGTTAAACAGAAGTTTATTTTTTCTTACAAAAATAGCTGTTAAATGGCGTCGCAATCATTATTCTGACCGTCCAGAAGAATAATTTCGACACAACACAACACGACAACATCATGTCTTTAATGAAGTTTGAAGGTCTTATAATTTAAAATCCGATTAAAGGGCTCGGTCTTCACGGTAACAGTCAATTCAGGATATAAGTATGCTACCCTGAGCTACTCGTGCTTAAACTCCACTGTCTATCAGTATAATCAATATCCCTCTCCTCCTATGCACTCTTCTTCATTATTTTTTTACAAGTACATTTTACAATAATTCTTAAAATGGTCGGGATACGAGCCTCCATTACGTAAGTGAAAATAAAATTATAGTTTGTAAAATGTGGACGTTTACTACGCCTCATTTTTATTGTGTTTGTATGTATAATTTAACATTAATTGATTAGGTATCAAGATTGGATTACCTACGCATTGAAATGAATTCCAAGAGCTCGTAGCGTAGGTACTAACTATCAGCGCATAAAATAATTCCAATAAAATATCAAATCTTTCAGCTTCTACTAAGGATTTCAGTGGAGGGGAACACTTAAATAAGGTTTCTGTATTTTTGGTACCCTGCTTTCTAATAAGCAGCATTCTATTAATTATATAAGTAATAAATAAGCTGGCATCTCTTACAATTGCAGTTTCACTGTTCATGTCAGTGTTTTGCCCGTCTTATAATGTAACTTAAAAATATTCTAAACCTATTTACGTCATGTGCTTTACGTAAAAGATTTACGTCAGGAAATGTGAAACACTGCCCCATATATGACTTACATCTTATGCAAATCATGACACAGCACGATGTCATCCTGATGTAAATTTTATCAGGATGACATCGTGCTGAACTGATAAGTTCTTTCCTATACATTTAAGTAAGTAAGTATAGGAA
The DNA here is from genome assembly GCA_902825455.1 of Arctia plantaginis. NCBI lineage: Eukaryota > Metazoa > Arthropoda > Insecta > Lepidoptera > Erebidae > Arctia > Arctia plantaginis. Next base: position 3,302,249 of record CADEBD010000284.1, on the reverse strand, counting down.
AGAACTGATAATCTTCTTAGGGCTGGACAGATTTTCTTGATTTACCTATAGCTAAGAACACTCGATCAAGTAATTTTTAAAACAAAAAAGACAAAGTTAAAGTCGGTCCGTCCTTAGAAGAGATATGCGGTAGATACACAGGTACACACACGTTAAATATTATAAAACATATTATTGCCTCATCGGTTAAAAATTGGTTTCCATAGATTAATGCCAAATAAAGCAACTTTAACTAGTACATAATTATGTAAACTATATAAACATAGAACAAAATGACTAGTAACGCCATCTTTTATTATAACACACCATACAAATTACAAACACCAACGAATGTTGGAATGACTGTCTACTCGTGCCATTATAACTATTCAAAGGTGGACTACTAGAGGACCTCAATTGTACCAAAACAAATACATTAGCTACAAACTGACTGCCTCTTTGGTGCAGTGGTAGCGTATGCGACTACTGTGCTGTGGTTCCGGGTCGGACCAAATGTTTGTATGTTCTGCAAATATTAGTTTCGGCGTTTGGGTGTTTTCTATGTATAATATGTACGTATAAAAAAAAAGTATATTAGTATTCTATCAGTTAGTCTGGCTTTCATATTACAAGTTTTGCTTGGCTTGAAAATAGATGGCGCTGTGTGTCAGATGGCCAAAAACATTTTATTTATTCATTTTTTAAAAATAAGTTATCATTGTTTTAACTGCATTCAAAGAAGTGGATGAACAGAGGACAGCAATCAGCAAAATTGAAAAACTGTTACGGAAACAGTAATACAAATCTGCGGTACTTTGATCTTTTTACGAACAGAATGCTTAGTAGGTACGTAAGTACAGGATAAAACATAAAAATTAAGCAATAGAGGATTACCTGAAAAAAGGATCTACTTTTTGGCAAATAAGTTATGTATAAGAAAAGTAAGTTATGTATCATGTTTTTGTATCAGGAAAACCGTCGAGTTGCCTGAACATTATTTATTAGTTACTTGGACTAACATTTTTTCTTATAAGGCTTCTTCTGAATTATTGTTCTAGCTGTGGTCAGACTATGATCAGTTGATACATTTGATTTCACTGGTCTATGCATTGGCATAGAAAATCATATTAGCAACCACAGCGTTAGATAAATATGTACACTGAACCAAGTTTAAATACTGACCAAAATACATACAAAACTAAAGAACGAAGGAGAGATTCTCAAATACATATTTTAAAATTTCGACACGCCGCCGTTCCACTGACAAAATATTAATGTTTATAGACCCAATACAACAAAATATTTATATATCAATGCAATACCTAGAAGCTTACAATATAAAACCTGGAATAAAATACTATCATTAGGAACAAAAAGCCTATTTATGAGACAAAGACAGAAAAAATAAAAAAACAAAATTTCTGCTCTAAATATGCTCATAAACTCATTTGCAAATACATTTAAAAGGGGTGTGTAAAATGCAAATGTGAGACTATAACAATACACGTAGTATTCTATGTGTGATATAAGAAAATGCTGACGAAGAGACGATTTCAAACAATTTTTTTTTTGTGATATAAACGTATTTTGAGTCTGAGTTTGCTGTCCAAAAATATACATATAAGGCAAACAAATAATAGTTCATCATCGTGAACAGACTTTCGTAGTCCACTAGCTGGACATAGGTCTCTCCTTAGCAAGGAAGTTTTGACCTATTATACCACGCTGGTCAGACGGGTCGATACAGGGTTTGTTTCAAGTTTTCCTGCTCTTTACAGCGCTGTTGTCCTGAGTAGTTTGCTCCCTTAGTCGACTCGTACGACGCTGACGAGATGAATAGGGCGATGAAATTCCGTATTCTTAATCCGTTACCACAAGGATAAATCAATAGTTATCTCCAACAAAATGACAAACTTTGCTCTTGAATCTGTAGAATAATAAGTGGGTTATCTTAGTTAGCGAGGTCACACATAGTTTATCACGAGATGTCTTAAAATTTCAACAACAAATAAATAATAGATAACAAGTAGATACCATTTCAAAGAACTTCTTAAAAAAATAAACAAAGCCAGTCAGCCGAAAAGTTATTTTTTGTTTTTAGGGTTCCGTAGCCCTAACGAAGAACCTTCGCCATGTCCTTCTATCCGCCCGATACTTATCTTAGAGGCTGATTGTACTGTGGGTGGAGGAACGGGCGCTACAGGAGGGAACCCCTTCGTAAGACGCAAAGGGATCTTCACCTTTGCGTCCTACAGAAAGGGAAGATCCTCCGTTTGGCCTTCCGCGGCCAAATGGTTGATGGTAAGAAGTTTATAAGGTTAATGGTAAGAAGTTTATAAACGTATATACTAATCGGCACAAGAACTTTCACTTAAACTCACACTGTAAATAGGTCACTTCAAAAAAATTAAAGTGGGTGAATGAAAATTTGACGATCATGTTTTATTCTCATGTACCCTACGGTGTGGGCTATGGTTGGATAGGTTATAAGAAAATCATAAATGTAAATTTTAGATATCTGTTTAAGAAATTATCATTCACGCCCACCTACAAGCTAAACTATTAGGTGGAAAAATCATTTTAGCATATGTTAAAACGCATTTAGGTGAAAAAGGATCACGCCTGAGTTAACTCTATCAGTTTTAGAGTCTAAAACTTATAATCATCATAATCAACAGCCTTTAATAGTCTACTTCTAGACATAGGCCTCTCCTTAGACAGGAGGTTTTAGCCTACTATACTAAGCTGGCCAGACGGGTTGGTATAGGGTGTACTTGCTTCGGCAGTACATATACTAAAATTGGAACGATACAGAGAAGATTAGCATGGCCCCTGCGCAAGGATGACACGCAAAATCGTGAAGCGTTCCACATTTTTTGGCTGATGGGAAGTTCAGTCGCGAGCGCACTCCAAGCCGAGGTACCTGCGGACCCCTCGGTTGGGTTAAAAACTTACGCTTGCCCGGGTAATGGGGGATCTCTGCCCGGGTGGACCTCTAGTTCTCCCCCACTCGTGGGATTTATCATGGAACACATAAAGTCTAACCAAAACAAAAAACGAACGGAAACAAATATACAACGAAAACAGGCAAGCAAAACGGACTCTGAAACGAAGGGTGCAAAGGTGAAGAGGAATAGTGGAGCGGATGGGTCGTCCACTGAGGGTGAGGTGGCGTCGGGGACGCCTATCTCGATGGGGCTCCCAGAAGTCAGTCTGACGCTGGTCTCTGGGAGCCGAAGAGCATCAGATCGGCTGCGCTCCGGATCCGCCGTTTCGTCGGATGGCGCTGACGCCATGGAGGCGGAGCGAAGCGACAGCCGGAAACGAGGACGCTCCAGGGACGAGGAAACCGACACGTCCCAGGAGATGATGCCACCGAAGGTGGCAAGCAGCCGCCGAGGGAGGGCACGCAAACCTGCCTCGGCCTCGGTCTCGACCCCGTCAGGCTCCGCGTTCTCAAACGCGGAGTCGTACAGGAATGTACGAGTGGACGGCGAGGCCGTAGCGGAGGAGGAGATCGCGGATCTCCTGCTCAAGGTTCGGGAGCCGGTGGGGGGAAATGCCCCCCAGGCTTCCGTGTCCGTGCAGGAGAGGGCGAAAGCGGCGGTGGCCGTCATCCACAAGGTGGCCACCAAGTCCGTGAACCTTAAGGGCTCGTTTGTGAGGGCCCTTAAGGACTCCTCCTCCGCTTTGTCGGAGGTCGTGGAGAGCCTAGTGGGCGATGTGTCTCGCCTGCAGGTGGCCAACGAGAGGCTGACGGAGCGGGTGAACGAGCTGAGCGCTCAGTTCGCCCGCTTTCAGGCGAACCTCCCCGAGCGGGAAGCCCCGTCCGCGTCCCAGCCTGCCCCTACTACCAACTCAGGGGCATTTGACTCCCAACTGCGAGAAATCCTCATCGCAGTTGGGAATATGCTGGACGGACGCCTGGCTGGCCTGGAGGCGAGACTGCCCCCTGCGCCGGTTGTGCGCCCCCCGCTCGCGTCGACACAGCGGCCTAAGGCCGCCGCTCCGACCGCGCTCCCCGTAGTGGGAGGCCGCGTCTCCTACGCGGCGGCGGCGTCTGCCCCGACTCCATCGGCTCCCCAAAAGCCGAGGAGGGGGGCCAAGGCACCGGCCCAGGCGCCGGCCAAGGCACCGTCCCAGGCGCCGGCCAAGGCGCAGGCCAAAGTGCCGGCCAAGACGGGGCCTAAAACGGCGCCGAGGAGCGGAGTGGCATTCCCTCCGCTCCCCACTCCGACACCCCTGCCGGGCCCCTCCGCACCTGCCCCCTCCAACGAGGGCTGGCAGGAGGCGAGGGGCTCCAAGAAGTCCCGAAGGCGGGCCAGAAGGGCTGCCCAAAAAGCAGCCCAAGCCCAGCCTTCGCCACCGGTGGCAACGGCCTCTGCAAAGAGGCCGCGGAAGCTGCAGCCGCCCAAAACCGCGGCTGTAGTGGTGACCGTATCCCCGGAGGCGGCTGACGGCGGGTTGTCCTACGCGGCCGTTTTTAAAAAGGCCCGGGACAGCCTCGCCAACGACTTCGGGACGGTGGGGGTCAGGATGCGCCTCGCCCAAACGGGAGCTCGAGTTCTCGAGTTCCCAGGGGCTGAAGGCGCCAAGACGGCGGACACTTTCGCTGAGAGGCTGCGGGGTTTATTCGCGGCCACAGATGGTGTCAAGATCGCCAGGCCTACCAAGTGCGCGGAGCTGCGCATCTCGGGCCTGGACGACTCTGTGACGGCCGAAGATGTCCGCGCTGTAATCCGGGAGAAGACGGGGTGCAGCGCGGACAACGTCAGGGTCGGCACCATCCGCCCCGGTCCAGGGGGGCTTGGCGCCGTGTGGGTCAGCTGTCCCGTAGCGTCGGCCAAAGTATTGGCCGACGCCGGCAGGCTGCTCATCGGTTTCGTGAGCGCTAGGATCACAGTCCTGGCGGCGAGACCGATGAGGTGTTACAAATGCCTAGCATCGGGGCACACGCGCGTCAAGTGCCAAAGCTGCTTCGACTGCAGCGGACTATGTTTCCGCTGTGGTCGACCGGGGCATGTGGCGGTGGAATGCTCTGCCGCCCCTCACTGCCCGGTGTGTGCGGCGGGTAACAAGCCCGCCAATCATCAGATGGGGCAGGGGGGCTGCAAGCCTCCCCGCAACTCTCAGCAAGCATCGGGGGCTAGCCAGTCGACCCAGGCTGCCTCCGATGTAGTTCGTGCGTCGACGTCGTCGCCCATGGAGGAGGCTGTAGAGACGATCCAGTAATGGATCGGGTCTCCAGCCTCCTGGTCCAGACGAACCTGAACCACTGTGCCGCGGCGCAGGATCTCTTCCTGCAAACCATGGCACAGTGGTCGATAGGTGTTGCCGTAGTCGCGGAGCCCTATTCTGTCCCTCCCCGTCCAAACTGGATGGGTGACTGGGACGGCTCCGTGGCAGTCGTCGGTTCCACGACGGCTCATTCCCCGCCCTTGTCGCTAAGAGACAAGGGCACTGGATATGTTGCCGTCGAGTGGGGGGGGATCACCATATATGGTGTTTATTTCTCCCCCAACCGGAGTTTGAACGACTTCGAGGTTTTCCTAACCAGCTTGGAGACCTCGATACGGCGACTAGCGTCTGGGCACGTCCTTGTGCTGGGGGACTTCAACGCAAAGTCCATTGCGTGGGGTTCCCCCAGGACGGACGCAAGGGGCGAGGCCGTAGAGGAGTGGGCGGCCTCGGTGGGCCTCTGTCTTCTAAACAGAGGCTCCACCAACACGTGCGTGCGACAGCAGGGGGGGTCGATAGTGGACCTCTCGTTCGCTACCCCTGCCCTCGCCGCACGAGTAAGGAACTGGTGTGTCCTGGAAGAGGTTGAGACGCTCTCGGATCACCTGTATATCCGATTTGAGCTCTCCCGGACCCAGGACTCCAGTAGGGGTCACGTGGCGCGGCGTTTATCCCGCTTTCCGCGGTGGGCTGTTGCCAGACTGAACCGGGACCTACTTGAGGAGGCAGCCATAATTCACTCGTGGCTGTCTCCTCAGGCTCCGACCGAGGAGGTCGACGTGGGGGCTGGCCGCTTTCGCGATGCGATTACGCATATCTGCGATGCGGCCATGCCCCGCATTCGAGGTCGTCGGCCTCCAAGGAAGGAGGTCTACTGGTGGTCCCAGGAGCTGGCGGACCTCCGTGCGGCCTGTACACGTGCCCGGAGGTCCTACACACGCAGTCGGCGGCGTCACCGTGGAGACGGTGAGGAGGACCGGCTTCATGAGGAGTACCGGCGGGCGCGGAAAACTCTGAAGCTGGCCATTAGCCGCGCCAAAGAGGAAAAGAGACAGGAGATGCTGGAGGGTCTTAATCGTGACCCCTGGGGTCGCCCTTACCGCGCGGTGCGACAAAAGCTCCGCGCGTCGGGCCCCCCCCTTACGGAGACTCTCCAGCCCAGCTTCCTGCAGGAAGTGGTCGAGGGCCTATTCCCGCAGCGGGCGGAGCACACACCCCCGTCGATGGCTGCATCAGCCGGAGACGACGGGGGCAGCGAGGTCGATGTTCCGCCCGTCAGGGAATCGGAGTTGGGGGCGGCTGTTCTACGGATTCGATCCAAGAACACCGCCCCCGGGCCGGACGGGGTTCCAGCCCGAGTGATGGCCCGAGCCCTCGACTACATGTCGGACCACCTCAGGGGGGTGTTGGACGCTAGCCTGGCGTCCGGACGCTTCCCTGAGCGCTGGAAATGCGGGAAGCTGGTCCTGCTGCAGAAGCCGGGACGGCCTGCCGATTCGGTCGCGGCCTATAGGCCCATCGTGCTGCTGGACGAGGCGGGCAAATTGTTTGAGAGGGTTCTTTCTGCCCGCATCGTCCGGCACCTCTGCGAGGTGGGCCCCGATCTGTCGGATGCCCAATTTGGTTTTCGGGCGGGGCGTTCGACAGTCGACGCCGTGTTGCGCCTGAGGGCCGTGACCGAAGAGGCAGTGAGCTGTGGCGGCGTGCTGTTGGCGGTGTCATTAGACATCGCCAACGCATTCAATAGTCTGCCATTCAGCTGCATCAGGGAAGCACTCCACTATCATGGGGTGCCAAAGTACCTGAGGCGGCTAGTGGCAGACTACTTAGAGGAGCGTACCGTCGTGTACGAGGACCGAGAAGGTAATTTGAGGAGTCGGCCCATGTCGTGCGGTGTTCCACAGGGGTCTGTTCTTGGACCCCTCTTGTGGAACATAGGGTACGACTGGGCCCTTCGCGCCGATTTCCCCCCCGGGCTGGGTGTAATCTGTTACGCAGACGATACCCTCGTGACAGCCCGGGGGGCAAACTTCCAAGAGGCGGCGCGCCTGGCCACAGGGGGAGTCTCCCTGGTGGTCGGGCGCATTGAGGCGCTGGGCTTACGGGTGGCCCTAGATAAGACGGAGGCCCTGTTATTTCATGGGCCCCGTCGTGGTCCACCCCCTGGCGCCTCAATCGTGGTCAACTCGGTCCTCGTACCGGTTCGGGCCCAGATGAAATATCTGGGCCTGATCCTCGACGGGAGGTGGCTCTTCGACGAGCACTTCCGACAGCTTGCTCCAAAGCTGGTCGGCGCTGCGTCTGCCCTAGGGCGACTTTTGCCCAATATGGGTGGACCCAGCGTCGCGACAAGACGGCTGTACACGGGGGTTGTCCGGTCAATGGCGCTGTACGGTGCACCGGTGTGGGCGGCGGCTCTGACCGCCCAGAATAGGGTACGCCTCTGGCGCCCTCAGAGGGTAATGGCGGTCAGAGCCATACGCGGTTACCGCACCGTTTCTACGGAGGTGGCATGCGCGTTGGCCGGAACTCCCCCGTGGGATTTGGAGGCGGAAGTGCTCGCCGAAGTTTATCGGCGAGTGGCTGACTACCGGGCGGAGAGCGGATTTCGCCCTCCGCCCGAGGATGTGCGCGAGTGGCGCGAAGCCGCTCGCCGAGCCACGATGGCTCGTTGGTCGTTCCGGCTGGAGACTCCACGCGCTGGCTTCGCCGCCGTGGAGGCTCTCCAGCCGGTCATCGCCGAGTGGGCAGGGCGGCAGCACGGGACCCTTTCCTTCCGACTGACGCAGGTGCTTTCCGGGCACGGTTGCTTCGGAAAGTACCTGCACACGGTCGCTAGGAGGGAACTGAGTCCCGCCTGCCACCACTGCGACTGCAGTGAGGACTCGGCCCAGCACACGCTGGCGGTCTGCCCCGCATGGGCGGCGCAGCGCCGGGCCCTCACTGCAGTCATCGGAGTGGATCTCTCGCTACCGGCCGTAGTACGCTCCATGGCCGGTAGCGACAGTTGTTTTACCGCGGTCGCAACCTTCTGCGAGGTAGTAATCTCGCGGAAGGAGGCGGCGGAAAGGGCCCGGGAGGACGACCTCCACTCGGACCCGATCCGCCGCCGGCGAACCGGGCGGCGGAGGCCCGCCTACCACAGCCTCATGCCGCCCTGAGTGTGGCCGCGGGTGGACGGGGTGGGTTTCCCCTCCACCCGCATTAGTTGGCCAGCCGCGAGGGGGCGGCGTCCGCGTGTGCCGGACGTCGCCTAAAGAGAGGAACAACAACAGTGAGACGGAGCCCGCACCAGGAGCGGGCTGGCGCTAGGAGGGGTCCGGATGTCTTAACAACAGCTGTTCCCGGATCCCTCCTGTTACAGGCGCAGAGTGGCACACCGTGTGGTTTTAGTCGGTCCGAGTCCGACACACCACCCCGCCGCAAACCCCGGAGGGGTGACGGTCCGAGGGGATTTCCACACGTTAAAAAAAAAAAAAAAAAAAAAAAGGGTTTGTTTCAAGTTTTCCTTCTTTTTACAGTGCAATGGTTGGGCCTCCGAAGACCTCACTGGCTCAATAAAATGCAACGTAAGCATGGCTTTCTTACTTTCTAACACCGGTTTTCTTTGAGAACTTAGGAGAGTGTCGCTCTTTGAGTGCAAGTGCAAGGGCGGAGTGGGGTCCCAGTACATTTTATAATAGCTATCTGCACTACAGTGCTATGTCCTGTATTAACCATCATTTAATGCCTAGCTTACAAGTGTGCCGAGGCTTGGCAAACGTCTACAAGCGCCAAGAAAATATTCGCGCCATAAGGCGCCAAGCCTTTGCCGCAAGCGTCCTTTGATCTGTGTTCATAATCCGACACTAGTCCCGATCGACGACAAGCTCACGCAAGCCGAGCCAAACACCCCGTTTACATGCTTGTGTTTGAGGACACTTTGTCTTGTCGAGGCTTGCCAAGCATGTAAGCAGCCTATAAAGGCTTGAAGCTTGTGGCCGTTTGCCAAACCTTGGCATGCATGTAATCGAGGCATTATATTTTTAACATAACATTATTTTTGTATTTAATCGATGTTATTTTTGATACACAGAATCCAAAGTGTGAGGTACTTTTTATACCAGGTATACCAAAGAAAATCTCCACACTATTTTTTTGGAAATTAAACTTTATGTTTAGTATTACTATTTTATTTTCAGATATAATGATGAAAAGTAAAAATCTAGTAGTAAAGAAAATCTTATCTGAATTTTTAGACTGATCGACTAGGATTAATGATGTATATAGTTTTTATTTTACTTTAACTTTATCAAATACAATAAGTTCTCCTATCACCCGTTTATGATGACTTTAAAGAAAAAGAAACGTTTGTTTCCTTTCCTTTAACGTTTCCTTCAACAATATTAATTTAAACTATTTTGACATAACAATAAGAAATACAAATGTCAAAAATATGTACCATTTTATACCAATAAATGTTTATATTGTTAATATGCCAAAAAATTGCGTAAATTGTGGCTCGTAACAGATTAGCTTAAAAGGCCGAAAACCATCGCAGTTTAAGTGTGTCTACGGATATATGTATCCCACACATTTTCTCTCGGTTGTCTATGCTATAATTCATCGGAAGTCAGACAGGAGATGCACCAACTTGCAATTATGTGTAAGATTTTTAGAGGGAAGATGATGCACCATACCTACATGATGAGTTGTGTCGATTTTTTGTGCCCAATAACCTTCGCAACAGGGCATATATATTGTTTGCCGTATTATCATGTCGCATCGTGGCGCGCGCTAAGTCACTCATACCGCGCACTTAACGCTCTCCAATAAATATGTACGCATGCTAATCCCGACTGTGATTTGTTTGCTGATGGATGGCCGAATATGATGTCAGTAGGCTTGAGATTCTGTGAGCAGGAGGGATGATTTGTATTTTTTATTTATATTTTATCTTTGTTTTCATTTGTGTTTTATGTCTTTAATTATTTTAATTGGTAAAATCTATATAATTAAAGTAAAAAAAAAAACATCAGTCGTCGGTCGGTCACTAGTACTTATTTTAGAATATTGTAAGAGCTGTTTTACTGTCAAGAGAAAATTCTACTTAAGAGATCCTGCCACCCGTCAGTCACCTGGCACCGAAACAAATTAAAGGTAAAAGTAACAAAAACATGGGGTAGCAAAAGACATATAGTATACTTAAAACTACTTTATTGCAAATAAACTGGTAACATTAAATTCAAGTAAGATGCCCAGTTGCCGTAGCGAAGTTAGGGATTGTTATCTGAAAGGATAATATTTTTAGTTAAAAAACTAAACAAAATATTCTCATTTTTTATTGTGAACCAATGTTTTACGCATTATTAACCGACTTCAAAAAAAGGAGGAGGTTCTCAATTCGACTTTTTTTTTTATGTTTGTTACCTCAGAACTTTTGACTAGGTGAACCGATTTTGATGATTCTTTTATTCAAACTACTACTGCTGTTGTTTATACCTAGTAGACGTTTTTAAATCTTCGGCATTTTTCTTAGAAATAGTTTTATACTTTAGCATCACACCTTCTCTGATTTTTTTTTATTATTATTAAGTGATACAAGACATAAGAAAAAACATTAAAACTTACATCTGCTGGGTCTGCCATACTGTACATATTCGGGTCTAATATCAGGTTTTTGATAACCTAAAAGATAATAATAAGTTAAGTACATAAATAATCAAAATAAATAATATCAATTTAATTGATGAGATTACATAAAGTAGTCAAGGGTGACATCCATCCATGAAACAAATGACGCCGTTAAATTCTTCAAATATATTATAACTGTCGTGGCCAGATCATAGAATTGAACAGTTCGTGATCTGATCGCACATTTACGTCTGTGAAATATCCGTATTTCATAATATGGTCAGTGGTTGTTGTGTTGTCAGTCAGTCTGATGATATATCAATTCACGTTTGGTCATATCATTAATCTAGGGCAGGGTAGGCGAACCTTTATGCATCAACGTGCCATTTTTTCTAAAAAATGTTTAATGGGGTCATTGACGTGCCATCAAATAATTTTGACTTTCTGATTATTTTTTCATTTTGATAGGCTGATGATGATAATGATTATTTGGAAAATAACAATAATAAATACTATCAAAACTCTTTATTAAATAAAGTAAACAAAAGAGGTACATTTTGAAACGGTTTGTAACCGAGTTTTTAATGTTATACATCTCTGAAAATAATGACTCACAGGCATAGGTAGATGAAAACATTGATAAAATAGCATGAGCCCGCTTCTTCAAACAGTTAAATGTGTCTGGTAACGCATTCCATGTTTCCAGAATTTTATTATTAGCAGTTTTACTTAAATTACTTGTCAATCTTTCAGTTTCAATTAATTCCAACTCTTTCCTTGTTTCAATAAATTTTTGAATCCATATTGAACTAGATTGGAAATCAATCAACTGCATTTCAAATTCTTCAATTTCCAACCAATCGAATTGAGAGAAGTTCAGTTTATGAAATGACGTCACAATAGGGTACATAATAAATTTGAGTATTTCCTACAATTCTTTGAACTGAGAAAATCTCCCTGAAAATTATTTAATTAAAGAATCGATTACAGAAATAAATTCTTCAGTAAATTATTCTTTGTCTGCTGTCTCGTGAATGTCAAAATCAATTATATATTTTTTCAAGTTTGAAAAATACTTGTAGTTTCTTGTGATTATATCGTTTCTGATGCTTGCAGGTTAGCCTCAACCGAACACTCCGTAGCGTAGGTTCGATCGTCATAAAATACCTACTTAACACATTTTTTACACATATTTTATGATCGGCGACGTGCCCAAAATATTGTGTCGCGTGCCATCAACGGCACGCGTGCCATTGGTTTGCCTACCCTGATCTAGGGTATCCGTGATATAGTAGATTTAATAAAATTTTAAATAAACATTGAACTTACTCTGATAAGTTGTTGTAACCACAGTTCTTGACAGATTTTTGTTAAACTTGTACAATCACTAATTATTGACTTAATCAGAAAGTTATCATGCATTAAACTGGTTGTATTGTCAAACGTTGATAATTCATTGAGTTAAACAAAAGATCAATGGATCTGATCATCAAACCCTATCGTGATGTGACTGGCCATTTCGTAAATTACGTACATTTCATGAAATGGAATCAATCATGGAATGATCCATTCTATGATTTGGCCACGACGTACTAATTATATGTATGTACAGATAATTAGACATTTCAAAAACATTGTAAGAATAGTCAGGATTAGACAATACACAATTATAGTTACAGTAAACTTACCACCCTGATTGCCACCCGCGAAGAATTCGTCAGCTGGAAATAGCATTAATATATTTAGTAGTAAGTCATATGTAGGTATATTTGAGTTCTCATATTGTATGATTTATTGTTTAAATTGATTAGGAGATTATTTGTATGAGTATACGCCACCTTTCTTTTTTTCTTACTGTTATAAGTTGTTACATTTAGACAATTGTAATAAATTGATAATGCATTAAATAAATGATCTTAAATTTCAACAAACACAAGACGCATAAATTAAAACTTCAAAATATCAATCTTTACATTAAATGCTTTTATAATATCTGCCGGGTAGCTACTTACGGACGAAGTTGGGAGCTGAAACAAAAAAAAATGTTTTAATAACAAAACATAAAAAAAATAGAATCTATGATGATATCACATTTTTAGAAATAAATCAAATCAATTTACATTTTAAATATTTAGTAAGCCTATCCGATGTCAAAACTACCAACTGACACTGGTATATTTTTTTAATAAACTTTATTCACATTTAAGTTACATTTTTTTACAATGTCTCTCTATTCGCCAACCTGTTTTAACAGTTTGTAGTTTGTATTGTTAAACACAGATTAGTTTAAGTAAGACCAAGATTAGTTTTAAAATACTTATAATAATGTATACTCACTAGGGGCCTGGGCACCTCCCGCAAAAAACGGGTCAGCTAGAAGTGATGATATTAAATTAGATTATGTCACACATACGAGTAACTTATGCCTACTCGTATATCCCTTAAAGGCTATTCGCATTTCGTCAATTTTAATTTAGTAACACTCACATAAAGCTAACAGCTAACCAGATACTTTGAAAGTTAAAAAAAGGAATATTAGGCAATTGAGACTTAAAAGTAGAAAATGAAGAAATATTCTTCCTGGGTATACTTTTGCTCTAATCTTAGATTTCATTTATAAGACATCAAAATAAAAATTGGTGGACGTCTAAGAGTTTCGATAGGGTCGTTGTATGTCATCAGCTGTGCATCAGCAACTGCAGTTTAGCATTTTGAGAAAATTTTACTGTTACGGAAACAAGAGATACAAAACTTAACTTGACAAAATTAATTTTATGACATGCTATACCTATATATGGGGTCAAAATTCAAAACGTTTATGTTTTTCTGTATTCTTCTTGTATCTTGTAACAAGCTTTGAACATTAAGAACTCAGTGAAAGTTAGAAGAAATAGTGGACACTGTGCCAACGCCCAACACTGAGATTGTAAAATACATATGTAGTATTTCTTCCATAACTTAAATACAATAACAACAATAAGAATGACAATACTTACGAATAATGTTGATTTCTGTAACAAAAAAAGGCTTTTCAGTTTTTTTTGTAGTTAAGAAATAATAATAATAATTTATGTACTAAAATAATTTTAAAAAATTATCTTCTAATCCAAGCATTCGGTATGCTAATTTATACTTGCGGCTTAAGGGGGGAAACCAGTTTAGACCGATCAAAAAAAAGACTTTTCATTGCATAAATTGTTAGTATAATATATAGTATAAATAGTATGGTTAGCATAATTGTTAGTAACTACTCAAGAATATGTGGTCAAAATTTGAAAGCAAAATTCGCATTAGCTCCGACGCTATGAGCACTTAAGTGACCGCCCATCGGATCGGCGCCGAAGCTACATTTTATTTCAAACGCGTTTTTCTCGACTTTTTTTCACTGGTGGGCTATTCTAGCTTAAAAAGTTATTGACCAATCGTTCTGAAATTTGTTGTAAATATGCTTTATCCGATTCCAATCCGTTTGAACCTAATTCTGGGATTATATTATTATTAAAAATGTATTTTTTTATGCAAAAAAGGTGAAAGAATATGGTGTAAAAACATGACATTGTGTTCGAACACCTCAAAAACATTCAATTTTAAATTTTATGATCACAATTAAGTTCATATTCTTAGAAAATATGTTGTTAAAAAAATATTGTGATGATAGCAGATAAAAATTGCGACTTCAGGAATGCCCACCAGCAAAATACTGATGGCAAACGTCCATGGACAACACGTTCTAACGCCAATATTTCCGGCGGAAATTACTTGAAAAAATTCTAAAGTGTGCTTAAAAACATGAATAAAATACCCTCTAAGTTTAAACCATTTCTGATTATTCCTTCCCTGTTTAAAGTGTCCCCCTTGCAGTTTCATTGCAACTGATTTTAAACCTTTATTAAAAACCATAAAATTACTCACCGTCTGTATTTGCTCCATCTGCTACTTGCACTGAAAATATACGAAACATAAATTTAAAAGAAGTTGAACAATATTACCTAATTAGTATATTAAATATCTACAGGTATAATCATCTGCCATTACTTGAATAATAGTATAAAAAGCGCACAATCAATTCAAGTTACATAATTAATTTTTTTTTTATCATCCGAGTAACTTCATTTTAATTATGTATAAATTCCTAAGAGAGCTTATGGATGCCAATTGTAAGAGACAAACAATGCAAGATAATTATTATCCATTGCCATTATATTTTACAGTACTTGTAATACTGTTTCCGGATTTAATCAAAGGTTGTATTATATGAGATATACTTGCAATTTATATCTCATATATACAACCTTTATCTTTTCTCATATATAAAATGTCAATATTTTAAGCATTTTAAGCATTACCGTGATCTGCGCTCGCCAAGGCCAAAAGCGCCAACGCCACAATCTGTGAAATGATAGATTATGATTATATTAGATGATTATACTGCATTACACTGCACGTACTATTATATATTTACATATCACATATACATACTAGTCGTTTTCAAAGTACTTGTGAATCAAAACTATTTGAAATAGCTATGAATTAATTATTATCTATCTTTTTGTGATAAGATAAGATATATGTATATAATATGTTTCACATGAATGTAACCTCAGATGTCCATCATGTATAAACCGATTTGGAAACCCTTTTTTCTGGAAGACGATATTTCCCGTTTGGTTTCAAAATGAAAACTGCTGAAAAAATACAATTTCTTACATTAACGAATGAAGAATATATTTTACTACAATACATTATGGTGTAGGCACATCGAAATCAGTGAAACTGTTTCTAAAAGTGATTATTTCTTTTGAGATGTGTTTCACTATATGAATCAGTATTGCATTTTATTGAGTTCCCTCATCCTGTCTGTCAATCTTTGTAAGTATGTATTATTACAACTGACTATCAGGCTAAATGTACTTGCATGTGCTCCTTCAAGAAAATGATTCATTCTTTCTTTTGTATAACGGTTATGACATGAATTATGAATCAACGTTTGTTTCTGCTCGACATAGGCCTCTCCTTAGAAAGCAAGTTTTGACCTACTATATCACGTTGGCCAGACGGGTTGGTACAGGGTTTGTTTCAAGATTTTCTTCTCTTTACAGTGCTGTTGTCCTGCAGATAGGTTGCTCCCTTAGTTGACTCTTACGAAACCCACGGCATGAATAGTGGTTGTGACACTCTATATTCTAAATAGTTCCGTCAACAATTTATATAGATGTATTTTATTCACGTATAACTAAGGAAACTTCATCATTTTCATTCAATGGTCAAACATACAAATTTAAGTTAACATAAACCAAAAGTGTGTCAAGTGGTTCGGTAAACAAAAGGTTTCTAAGTGCACCTACCTGTAGCTCTCATTTAAATGATATAACATTTATCTGAATAGACAACTTATGTGGAGTAAAATAAGGAACAAAAATCTCTCATAAGAATAAAAGGCTATTGAAAAGATATTCAAAAAATCTTAATATTTAGGTACTTGCCACATTTTAGGAGTTTTAATAAAACTATTCTTTAATTAAAAATATAATAAAACAAATCTAAAGTGGTTATCATACAATGGTTTTAAAATAATTTCTTAGATTTTAGAAACAATAAAGACTGAGAGGAGTTTAATTAATCATCAAATTCATTATCACCAAATCAAATTTAATAAAGCCTAGGTAAATAATTAGTAGCTAATGCCAGGTACAGTCAAGTTTCTTACTTACCAAAATTACCTTCATTTTATATGATGTTATCACAGATGAACAACGTATTAGTACAAAAACAGAAAAGTGATTGAACAAAAATTCAAGTTCCGAATCTTATATTCATAGAGCCGCACCCGATAACCTGTCGGCCTGTTAAAATATTGTAAAGCCGTAGTATAAACATTACCAACGCAATACAATACAAATGTTTTTTCCTCTTAAAAACAATACACAAGTGGTTTTGGCTGTCCCAAATACTCCGTAATCTTAAAACTTGTAGGTATTTCTACTTGTGTGTGTAAGTAAACAACAACTAAAATGGTTATGTTTATTTACACCAACATAGAAAACCTTGACTACAATACATAGCGTGAGATAGTGTAACTATATGAATATATGTAGTTGTAAATTATGAATACTATAAGCAGGTTTAGAAATATAGTTAAATAGACTAAAATTCTAATTGTGTATACAATTAGAATTTTAGTCTAATTAACTAACTACTAACTTAACTAGTGCCTAGACTCACATTTCAACCGGGGGACCTGAAATCACATGGTCCTACCGAGAGTAGGGCGCCTGAGGCCAGCCGTCGACTTTGTTTTAGTGGAAACACCACATATTCCTATCTCTTGTGTCCCCAAGAAGCCGGCGATTCGAATCGATTTTCCACCCCGTCACCAAATAAAAGGCTGACATATCGAAAAGTTTTCAAGAAAAACGAAAGATCGTATCAAACGCAGTGACACAGGCTGAAACACCGGCAAGCATAGAGAACTTCGAGTATATGTATGCGAAACTAATTTGCAACTGTCATTGGATGGCCTTACTATCTTCAATCTTATACTCTTAATATTATTCAAATGGAAGTTATTAAAACATTATTAATTCATGATCATATTATGTTTTAATCACTTTATTTACCCCCAGCTAGTGGCTTTAGATTTTTTTTTAACATACTATTGGGGACGAACTGCCGCCATCTTTTTATATATATATATACCCAGATACACTTGCACATACATTACAAATAACATATCACTGTTTAGTAATACTTAAATACATAGTCAACAGGAACAGGTTACACTTTAGAAAGAATACCGGTGTTAAACAATGCTTACTTTGCTGTGAGGATCTTAGACCAAACTCTCCTAAGTCCATCAGGCCATCGAGTATGTGTACGAGCCCCAGATACCTCATTGAGGGCTCGATGCGGATACTTTGTGGCTAGATTCCTCAGGTGGCTTCTCTCAAATCCAATGAAAGAACAAGGCCTTGGATTTGTGCAAAGCTACCTCAAGACCCAGCCGCCGGAAAACACTCGTCCCCTTATTCAGAGGAGGAGATACTAAAAAGCTAGTGTGGCACATGTGACTTCTGAGTTGCACGTTGCAGGTGGCAGCGGGAAATGTGAGAATTTCATCAAGTGAACTGTCTGTGCTCGTGTAGGGTATACACAAAACATAACAAAACAAGGGCACATCATAAAAAAAAAAAACTAAATTCGCGGGTTTGTACTGGCAGTAAATATTCAACAAGTGTCTCAACAGTCGTATAAAATTGATAAACAAGTCGTGAGCAATGAGTATTCATGGCGAGATAGATTATATACATACATTTTACAAAACTGTTTTAATACTCTACGATTTACCTACATGACAATTTCAGATCTTTAAGTGGAAAGTTAATTAAAGAATTAATCAATGATAACGATGCCTTGTCAGTATGTTTATGAAAAGAATATGTTTTAATGCATGTACTTGAGTAATCTTAATCTGCTATTATTTTTATGTGTATTAATGAAATTTGTGAGTGATTTGTTTAATAAACTTGAAAGAGATACAAAATTTAATTTCTTGTATTACTCGTATCAAAGTAGTCGAAATGATCACAATAACAAAAATTAATCATAATCATCATCCTTTATTCTTTACAAAGAAGGTTTTTTGTTTTAGCAAGAATTTATAATTGAATGAATTAAATTTCCCCATCAGTAATTTAAAGTAAACAAAGGGTTTGTGATTAATAAAAAGGTACAATAAGATACGTAACCGTTTTTTTTTAATATTGAAGTAACTTTATGAAAGACATAACTTAGTTAAGTCAATAAAGTCGTTGAGCTATTACTAAATAACAAAAAACATCTTGCAATCATACAACAGAAAATAGTAATTTGTCATCAGTGATCTATTGCAAAATGTAGTGTGTTTTGGTAAGATAATCTATTTATAGATATTTGTGATCAGTTATTTCATGATCCCTAGTGTTATGAATCTACATATATTTAGTTAAAACTTTAGTAAGAAGCAACTGCAAAAAAAATATTTAGACAATTCAATTATGAGTAATGAGACTTGTGATAGATTGATAATGACAAGCGATGCAAATGTTTATGTTTGTTCTAATAAGGTAGAAAGCTATATTCTTCTTTCTTCTGCAGAAATAAAACATAACCAAATACTTTATGCTGTGATCAGCTGTATGAAATATAACATTAAAGTGTAATGAAATAGGCCTATTGGTCTAGTGGTATAATGATCCTATTACAATAGATCGTGAGTTCAATTCCTAAGAGGAAAATACTCCTTATGGTGTGTATTTGTACCATTATTGTGCGTGTTAATCGCACAATAAGTATAAATAAGTAATACATTTTGGTAGCCGGATACGGTGATATCTTCTAACTGGAGGTATTTTATCTAATATATATATATATATATATATATATATATGAGTCGCGTTATTATCTAGTACGGCTCTGTCTAGTCTAAAATCAATTGGCCTCATGTGACGTGTAAGTTATCCATTAGTTAGACTTTCGTTGCGTACTTACTACAAAGAATTAATACACAACAGATAATGAAATAAAAACGCCGACTTGTTACTAATCTTATCGCTGTTCGTTGTTTAATCACGAGAAGGTACGATATCATTTATTATTAGTTATTGATAGATATTAGTGGTAAAATCTCTCCCCAGTTTTGAATTATACGAAGAGTGTTGGATAATAATAGTAAAACATGAGCAAAAATGCAAATTGATCACATTGTTTTCCGATCGCATTTTTCATAACAACTTGTTTCGTATGATTGAATTACTGTATAAATTACTTCATTTCTGTGTATAGAAAGTAAGTGTTAGTTACTAAACCTATATGAAAAATGAACTAATAGTAACTTCAACAACTTGGCGAAACGTGATCCAGCCATTCCGACGCCAGATTGGCTGGCCACTTCAGTAATCAAGCAACATACCCAATCAACCTTTAGCTTAATTTTATTTGCTGGTAGAAGTAAGTCCAATTTCAAATAAAAGAGAACTTTGTAAATACATATGCCATATGAAAACAGTAAGTTCTAGAATTTTCTTAAAATTGGTCACCACAACAGATAAGATAAATCGTTTCCTACTGCGTTCAATTGAGCAAAAAAATAACGCCTTGGGGAAACTCGAGATCCCTTGCTTTGCCATTAATTTCCTTTTCAAGATGACTAAAATATTTAGATGATTTTTAAAGCGGTTTTCTTACTTGTAGCAGCAAAGAACCGAACTTTATGTCAGTCACTGGTCGCGGTTACATCTTGACAGGCCGGATGAACAGTGTCCACTGCAACCCAAATTCTAATCGGAATCGGTACCTTACTGAAATTCTGTTTTTGTTTGCACATGTATTTTGCTGAATATTTGTATCACATTCACAGACAATACAGTCGAATTCGCTCAAAATGGCCTTGATCAAGGAATTCCAGAAGATTGTAAGTATATCGTAGACGTTTAAAGTCAAATAAAATATATGTACCTATATCCTACGAGACAAATTATTAGTCATTGCATTATTTATAATGGCCGGGCTATATAAAAATATCAATTGCAAACATGCTATTCGATTTATACTTATTATCCTAAACAAAAACCTAATCAGTAGTATGAAGTACTTGTGATTTAAATGACCTATTACTATTGAAATTGAAACTAAAAACGCAGAATGATTTTGAAAAAGAAATAATTAAAAAATGTGTAAGTAAAGACACAAGTTATTTACAATTCACACACATTTAAACGTTTTAATAATATACTTACCAGAATGACACATGTAAACCTAACCAGGTATTTTGTTTTGCCGTATTTACATTAGGCGGTGGATTGGAACCATAGATAAGGAAGACTCAGACTCAGTTACAAAGGAAAACTCAGACTGGTAAAGTAGGGTAATTACCTAGTAGTAAAAACTCCTTAGTATGTCTTTGACCTTTGTCAAAAAACTTATCTTTCGTTCACAGACGATGCACCTGAATTCGTGCACGTTGGACCTGATCAAGCAATTCCACGTGAATGTAAGTAAATCATCTCCATCATCCTTTACTAGTCCAATGTTGGACGTAGGCCTCTCCCTAGAAAAGACACAAGTAATCGTATATCGCCTATGTAAAATGAGTAAGTATGTAGTTATCGTCCAAGTGATTAAACCAGATGGCAATTTAAAGTTACGGTGGAGAAAAGAAATACATACAGGAATCTTAAAAATAAAAGTTTTCGGCTAAATGTAGAACCCAAACTAAATGTAATTTGTATTTTCTATTACGATTTCATAACCTATTAACCTACCACATTTTACTACAAATAAAAACATCCTATTCTCAAAGTATGCATTTCTATTAACGCCATTTTCTTATGAATAAATTCATAATAGAAGTATGAAGTCTTGAGAAACGTTTTATAAATTGTAACTTTTTAACTTACAGGGCTAAGGTAAACATCAAACATCGGCAACATGAAACAATTAATTTGAGATTCTAACACAGTAGATTATAGTTTATATTACTTTGAATTTTTATTTACTCTTAAGTAAAAGTGCAAGTGAAATAATAATCATATCATATTAAAATTGTCACATAATATCATAGTTTTTTTTTATTTGCCTTTTGCTACTTTCTAGATTCTTATTGAAATAGGTTAAACTTATTTTTAAAATGTTTTTGGAACTACATTCGAAATATCTTCCCCTATTCAAGCCACCAAGTCACGTTCAACACTCGCTCTAGTACTTAGTACTTTCAAGTGACAGGTATATCTTAATCTCTACATTTTTAAACTATAACATTGAGCTCATAGACCATGTTAGGCCAGGACTAACATTCGTCTAAGGAAACGTACCCATATTATGCCAAGATGCGCTGCGCTACTATAGTTTTTACTACTACTACTACTATAGTTTAGTAGGTACTCGTAACTCATAAATGTGATTTGAAATCATTGTCATCTGCATGCAGAAAGTAAAAAATATTATTTATTGTAAGGTATTTGTCTTTAAAATACAAATATGAGTCACCTGTGAGTTTAAAAAGCACTAAACGCAACGCGCTATATTTGACCACGTTACGAAAACCGAAGCCTTCCCTCGCCCCTGTGACCAAGCGAGGTATTTTGAAGTCCCCCTCCTTCTCAGAACGGATCACATAGTATGGGTACGTACCCTAAGTGAATATCTAAAATATTATCCCCCATTAATACTGGATAAGGCCCTCTTGAGTAACAGGTGTCCATCTTATTTTAATTCAAAGACAAGTATAACTTAAACTGACTTTCTTTCGGTGCAGTCGAGTTGTAAGCCTAGGTCTTTCACCGATCGACAAACAGGTATAGTCATACCATTAAAAATTATTTTGGGGAGCGTCTCAAAATTGACACTGTTCATCGAACGCTGACTGCCAATTATTATTGCCTGACACTTTGTCGGGTTGACCGATAACCCAAACCTTTCAAACCAGTTTTTGATGGTTTTGAGATCTATGTTGATCTCGTCGATAGCTATTGGTATGTCATCAACATTAGCTTGAGCATACAGTTGCACATATGTATTTTCACACATACATGAAACGGACACAAAGAACACCCAGACTCAGAACGACAATTTGTGGATCACACAAAGTGTCATCCCATATGGGGATCAAACCCGCATCACTCAGCGTAATAAGAAGAGGTGTGGCGACCGCTTGAACCACTACGCCATCCGTGTTATAAGACCCTTTTTTTACATAATTTTTAACTTTATTATGATTCTTCCTAAACCATCAACTTAATCATCATCAAGCCTGTAGTACTTTCTACACTTCTTCTTAATATATTCATTAAACAATTCCAAATATGAGTACCAAGGAGTACTCCCTAAACCTACACCTGGGTCGCAATTCTCAGGCGCTATCGAAGTCGCATCTGTTGCCCTCATCTATTACGTATCTTATGGTCCCGGCACCCGCACGGTGGACCCATGGAACGCTAAGAAATAGTTTTTTTTTCGTGAGGTATATTGGTTTAAAAAAAGGTACTAAGATTTTTCTTCATGGACTACAATATAGATATTTAGTATACTATACAGACAGACAGACAGTATATAATTGGTACTACACTAATTATGAAACATGCAATATTTAGATGATGAAGAAACATAGGTCTATTATTTCTCGTATTTATCTATTGTGAAGAATTATAAAACTATTAATTGCTTATTAGAAGAATCCTAATTGATATCGCAACAATTATTCGTTCCTCATATCCTAGAACTGTAATTACGATGTTTTTTTTTTTCAATGACGTTAATAAGTGACAGCGATTATCCCACGATTAATGCATCGTACGTGAATAGAAAGCAAATATAAAAGACGATTGGACTTGAAGAACTTTAGTCATTGATTAGAACTGGTAAAACTGGTATAGAAAATGTCACGACTAGTGGTGAGTTTTTTTTCTTTTTTCTAAATGTTAAATTTATTAAATTGCCTACTATGTCTGTAAAACGTATAAGTGAAATAGAGAACGTTGCATACGTTCTCTTTTTCACTTATACCTTGTCAGGAGACCGCCCGGGCCCCATCAATACAAATTTGTTCTAGTGACAGTTCTTGCGATGGCGGTACACGAGCCGAACCGGTACTTTCTGTAATAACTGCACCCCAAAGAAACCTTTTTTGTTTACCTTGCTGAAATCCTTTCGGATACCACAACCGCGGGTGGTTATGCCTGACTCGAACCGACTAAAAACAGCACTCCGTCTCGGCAACCAGTAGCCGGGGAACCAAGTATACGATAGAAAGAAAATCCCGAGCTTTCTAAATGTTGTAGATGACCCCTTCGTATGTGGGAACCACGATATTCCCTTCCTACTTCCTAAAGAGTACATAGAGCCACCACCAGACCTTGCACCTACCGACTATTACTTTTTCCAAATTTAGACAACTTTTTAGTGGGTAAAAAATTCAATTCCCGAGAGACAGTACAAAATGCCTTTGAAGAGTTTGTTGCCTCCCGTCCAGCTGATTTTTAAAAGAAGGGCATCAATAAACTGCCAATACGTTGGCAAAGATGCATCGATTGCAAGGGTGATTACTTCGAATAACAGAAATAAAAAAGTTTGAAAAAATAAGTACTTTTACTTATCGCATACAAAACGGCAATTTCATAGGTAAAGACCTAATATTTCAAAGTTTCATAGTTCTAAAGACGCTGCTAGTATATATGAGTTTATGTAGATGTGTTGATGTCTTACTTTTCTTTTAGGAGTGACCTCCAAGGATATATTTATTGCGAAAGCTGAGCCAAAATAATGGTCGCCTTTATTCCTAAACCGGGGCTCTATCTAAATTTTAGGCTCTCTCCGTAAATACTACAATCCACAGAAATGCCGAAAAATACTTTAATCAAAATTTTGTGGTCACTTGTATGATTAGCACCCTTCTAACTAATTGCCTATGTCCAGCAGTGGACTATCAAAGGCTGTTGATCTTCTTGTAGGCTGTTTAATATATTTAAGGCAGTTGTTTGGCTTTTCTTACAGATCTACATTTGGTAAAAATAGGCATACCAAGAAACTCAGGCATAAATAACCTTACTATGTTGACCTACAACAATGCTTAAAGACAAGCAGATTTAATTTAGTCTCTGCTTAATTTTAGGTAGTTGCCTGTGTGCTGATGTTCGTGGCAATGGCAGTATGCCTGGACACGCCGACGAACCTAAAACCTAATACGGAAATGCCCAAAGATGGTCAAGTTCATGTTCCTACCGGCCATCCTAAACATCCTAATCCACAACACAAACTCGACGGCCAACACCAGGATGCTCCGCGTCAAGACGGTGGACAAATGCCAAAGGCAGATAAATCTGACGAGAAGCCTCCTCAGGATACGAAGAATTAAACAATTTAGAGAAATTCCATAGAAATTATAACGATTCATATATATATATGTTTTTGTTTAATATTTTATGTAACAAGCATAATTAAATCAGTTGCAACTATTTTTTTCTTTATTTACATTTTTTCTGTACATTGATCTGAGTAGCCTGCTTGCAAAAATCTATAAAACTCAAGTATTGTGATAGTAGTAGAGAACTTTTGCTTAAATAGAAGCTTTAACGTTTGAGAAAGATCTTCCACCTTTTAATGAAAGACCCTGTTACAGCGACATTACTTATGTACGTAAAGCTGTTTATGGCACTGATTAGAAAGGGTCTCCTGAAATTTATAAGATACGGGCAGTGAGACGTTCTTAAAATCATTGTCTAACATTCATGTAAACATAAACAGTAGGGTGAAGGCAAACAGACTTATAAGAAAACTGGTGACAATCAGAAAGCTCAAATGCCGTGCCACATATGCGTATAATTAATAAAACTCTGTTAATTTATTGAATGGAACGGAGATTATCTTCTCCAACACGAAAAGAGTATATTTCGAGGCCAGGCCAGTAGACCAGGCTAGATGATGCATGATGTTTTGAAGAATTAACGGAAACTTTTGCGATGCAGGATTGGTACTCCAATGTTGGGAGTAGCTGAATAAGATGAGATTGAAGTATGTTTTTCATTGTATGTGGAGGTCGCTACATATAAATCGATATGAATGATATCAACCGTCATTTCTCATCCACAGCTACGCTGGATCTTCAAACTAAGTGTCGAATGCTACACTACATATCTAGTCTTACCAGTCCCACTACTCACTCGTTTGAATTTTCTCCGGTGTCTCCTAAGGATATCAATAAGATTATTCTATTCTATATATTCGTTCTAATGCTGTGGGGTGTGATGGCATTAGCCTAGACTACCCATCCTAGACTGTATTCTCTCAGTAATTACTGATATAATCAACTTCTTTCTCGACTCTGATACCTTTCCCTCTTTGTGGCGCAAGGCTTATATTATTCCTCTACCAAAAAATAATAACCCTTCACTTCCTGAACACTTTCGACCTAGCTCTATTCTTCCCTATTTATCTAAAGTACTCGAGGACTGTGTACAGTAACAACTCTCACAGTTTGTATACAGAAACCGGTCACAGCAGAGTTACCGCTCTCCTTAAAGTGACTGGCGATATTAGGAAGTGCATGGAAGATGTTATGGTATAACGAAGTGCGTGAGTGACTAGTGCCACCTATCTGTCATCTAATGTTAATAGTCCGTTCATTTTTATTGCGCCGCCGCCGTTAACACGAGTATATTGTTGTCTTGAATTATTACCAAATTGAAGTAATTAAAACCAGTAAAACATTTATTTACCTGTAATCCTTCAGAAGACACCAAAGTCACAGTACTGGTCCTAGTTTATTTCTCCAATGCCTTTAATACCGTCAATCACGAAATCCTGTTATCTATCCTCACATGTCTTATGGTTCCTTCTGAGACACTGGAATGGTTCTAAACTTATCTTCATTCTTTCAGTAATTACTTAATATATTAAGACGTAACCTCTGGGCACCTACCTTACAAGATTTCTATACCACCCAAAGGTTGACTGGAAGAGACTGCCCTGGGCATTAAGTCAGCCGATGTAGAAAAGTGCATGAAGTTAAATAAATAAAAACGTCTTTTATCATTATTTTGCTATAAATTGTTGTAAGGCGTTTTTGCATTTTATTGATTTAGGCTAATAACGAAGATTAGAAAAGAGAGAAAAACTGTTTCACTTTTCAAGTTATAATTTAGAAAATAAGTAAATATAGAAGCATTGTTCTAAATTTATCGCCTCAAAATGTTCCTTTTACTAGATATAGATGGCGCTGCCGTCACGCAAACATAGTAACTATCAGCTCTGTTTACAAATTTCTATAATAATAGAGGAAGTGATAAACCAGTTACAGAATACACAACATTAGTTTAAGTGCTTCATAACTCACGCGGTGCAGTATTTGTGAAAAGAAAAAATGAAGTTTTCCAATAAAATTCAACAATGATAAAAACGGAACTATTAAAACTATGATAACTGTGATTAACGTATTAAACTAGTAAGAAGAAAGATAATACCCATAATAGATGAACTACAAACGTATACAGAAAAAAAGAACTACAAGTAAGTAATTTTTCAATTTGTATCAACAATAAATAGTGTAAAATCCTGAAGCACCTACATTAGTTTGTTATATTCAAATCGATTGTAACTGACAAACACGATTAGATAGAAGCAAACGCCGTGCACTATTAGATTGGGTATTTCATTACTCGCATTAAAAGAGCGTTTGGTTCAGTGGTAAATACCCAAGATATATGCGCTAAGTGTCGGTGGATCCGAACCTAATGCGCGGAAGAAGTCTTTTTATGCAATAACATTTTATTCAAAACATCACACAAAATATAAGATGAATTTCTTTGAGAATATAACATTGCGCAGAACGCAAAAATCGAAATCAACGACGTCATTGGATCAATATAGTTCCATGAATTCTACACTAGATGGCGCAACACACAGTCTTAGTTTAATATCAGTCGAAGACGACTCGGAAGAAACATCACACCTGAAGCACGAAATAGAACAATTGAAGGCAGAGTTATTATCGGCTCACAGGGAGATAGAACACTTATCGCTAGAAAATACTGATTTAAAAGATAAAGTCATACAATTAAAGGATAAACAAAAGCTAATCGAAAAAGTAACTAAAAAAATTTATATTGAACATACCCCAAACAGCAAAAATACATTGTTGTCTCCACGTGTGAAAGGAAAAAGTGCAAAAAAATATATGAACATCGAAAAAACCCCTGTAATGAATTCAAATGACAATATTTCGTTGCAAGGGTACACTCAAGCACAGAATACGGATCGTGATCACGAACTAGATCATGACACACACCCCTTAGATGACAAGATACAACGGAGGCAAGAAGTTCAAACGGTAATAAAACCGAAAATATATGTTTTTGGTGACCAACAGGTGCGGGGATTTGCTCAGAATATTATAAAAACACGAAGAAACAAGTGGAACGATATTTACGATGTCACGTCAACTATCAAACCGAATGCATCAAGTGCTCAGATCCTAAGTAGCTGCAGTGATACGTTTATAAATAATCTTACACTAAATGACATAATTGTTGTAGCTGTTGGTTCAAACGATAAATATCCGTATAACTTTATATCGGAACTATGTAATGTATTATACAAATTACGGCACCACTCAGTGTTTGTAACTAATGTGCTGTATAATCCGTATTTAAATGAAAAGATGCTTAATGATAAGATAGAATTAATTACAAGCAACTACAAAAATTGTAAATACATAAATATATCTAACTGTAATAGTTACTTCCATAACAATAGGAGTTACGAATTAATGTATCATAATTCCTACATAGAACAATTGTGCTTTAGGCTAAACATTGAAATTGATCATCGCTGCTATCAGAAGGAGATTATGAATAGGATTAAAACAAATTTAGCTAATTCAAAAAATCTACGAAGCAAAATAAACAACAGCTTTGGGTCGCAAAAATCAACCAAGAGAAATATACAAACAAAAATTACCTCATATTTCAGCATTAGCGAAAAGGATAACACGGGATTACCTTTGAGTCAAAAGCCATGTAACCTACCAGATACAACTAATCTTTTTCGTGGCTAACACAAGTACATGCACGCTTCTACATCAAAATATAGCTAGTATACTTTCAAAAAAGGATAAATTCGAAATAATCTTAGATCAATTAAATTACAATATAGACATAGTGTGTCTTACGGAGACATTTATGAAAAGGGGTACGGAATCAAATCTGATTTTAAAACAATACAATTTAGCAACAGCCTACTCCAGATTAAATAAACGTAGAGGAGGATCGTGTATATTGGTAAAGAAACACTATGAATATAAAATACCTAACCTCAAAATACAACCGATTCCTTATCATTTTGAATACTGTGCAGTAGAACTATTATCACTTAAGTTACTCGTAGTATGTATATATCGTATACCAAATAAGAATGCCCAGATATTCCTAGAAAACTTACACTGTCTTCTAAATTTAGTGTGCAAAAGGGCAGGTAAGAATATTATATTGTGTGGTGACTGGAATATAGATATGCTTGCAAATGAAAAAAATACGAAAGACTTGCAAGCCATTTTAGATAACTTTAATTTTAAAAACCACATATTATGTCCGACTCGTCAAAGTTCCTGTATTGATATTATAGCGAGTAATTTACCCTCCGTCAGACCCAATATACTTATGCTGGCATTATCAGATCACGAAACAGCTCAAACTATATCCTTCGAACACACTTGTAATGTACCTAAACAAAATCTGTTTTGGTTTGAAAAAAAAAGAGACTTCGCTAAAGCTTACATTAATAAATTCATTACATGTCTATCTGCCCTCTCATTCAACGAAGTATATGCATGTGATGATACAGAAGAGGCTTTTAATGTATTTCACGATCTCTTTACTTTATTTTATGATCTATGTTTCCCAACTATTACTGTTAAAATATCTAAAAAGACTAAATGCCGATGGATTTCTAAGGGACTTAGAAAATCTAGTAAGCATAAACGTCATCTCTATCTGCAGTATAGGTTCTCTAGGACAAATAAAAACAAACATAAACTTATATATTCTAATTATAGCAAAGTGTTTAAAAAATGTATTATACAAGCACAGAAAGTTGAAAGTCTGAATTACATCAAAAATGCCAATAATAAGTGTAAAGCAGCGTGGAACATTATAAAAAATAATGTGTGCGATAAACGGGGCACTGGTTGCATAGCGTCAATAAAACTGAATGGTACGGAATATTCAAATCCGAACCAAATAGCACAGCAGTTAAATAATTATTTTATAAACTTGACATCCCCAGTTATAAGCTCTGTACCAAAATTAAATGTTTCGAATATAACTACCTACCCCTATACAATTAATAATAATTCTGATACCATTTTTTTGACTCCTGTAAATGATTTTGACATTTTTAAAGCTATTAACTCTTTACATAACACTAATTCGACAGGCTATGATCACATCAGAACTGACATCTTAAAATTATGCGCCAAAATAATTTCTGCTCCCTTATGTTATATTATTAATTTGTCACTTATGCAGGGACACGTACCTGCTAGACTAAAACTATCAGTTGTCAAACCTTTGCATAAGAAGGGCGATACAAATGACATGAATAATTATAGACCCATTACGTTGATTCCAATATTTTCAAAATTATTTGAAAAAGTAATGCATATTAAATTATATGGATTTTTAGAAAAAAATAACATTCTCACACCTGAACAACACGGTTTCCGAAAAGATCACTCTACTGCCTTGGCATGTTTTACTTTAACGAAAGTAATTACTGACAATCTCAATATAAAAAATAACATAGTATCAATATTTCTTGACATGTCCAAGGCTTTCGATTTTGTAAATCATAAATTGTTACTCCATAAGCTTGAGAGATATGGAATCCGTGGAAAAGCACTAGATTGGCTTAAAAGCTACTTAGATAACAGATATCAATGTGTAGAGATATCAAGCATTTCTGGTAAATATAAAACATCCTCTAGATCCGAATTTAAACGACTAAATAGTTCTGGGGTACCTCAGGGGAGTATTCTAGGGCCTTTATTGTTTATTTTATATATAAACGATTTACCGAATGTGACTGAGCATAAATGCGTACTATACGCCGATGACATTACCTTAATTATAGAAGATAGCGATAAAAATAACATAGAGAATAAGATAAACAATGAACTGGGTAATATTATCAATTGGTTAGAATGTAATTACCTTAAAATAAATGTTAATAAAACGAAAATGATACAATTTCAGACATACAATAGTAAACCCATTAAATTAGATATTAAATGTAATAATAATGTAGTTGAAGAAGTGGATGCGACGTCATTTTTGGGCATTACAATAGACAAACACTGTAATTGGAAGCAACATATTCAGAACCTTTGCATGAGTTTGGATAAATTTGTTTATGCTATATATCGCCTTAAACAAATATCGACTCTTAGCACTGCTTTAAGCGCATACCACGGCTATGTGTCGTCAAAACTACGATATGCGATTATAATATGGGGCAATTCAGTTGAGGCAAATAGGGCATTTCTTGTGCAAAAGAAATGTATGCGAGCACTATCCAACTTACAGCAAACCGATAGTTGCAAAGAGCATTTTAAGAAATACAACATACTACCTCTACCTAGTCTGTATATTTATGAGATTTGTGTTTTTGTGCACAAACATCAACGGCTATTTTGTAAACATAACGACGCTGTCGCCAGGTCAAGCAGAAACACACATAAACTCTTAGTTCCCAGACAAAGAATAAGTATGTATAGTAGGAATGTATACTGTATGGCTATACATATTTATAACAAGATACCAAATAGATTTAAGGAAGACACCATTAATGTTTTTAAAAGAAAATTATTTACGTTGCTCTTAGATAAATGTTTCTACAGTGTTAAAGAATTTTTTGACGATGAGAAATTGTGACATAATTATTACTATATTACTAAATAATGCATGATTAAATTGTAAAAAAAAAACAGTAAATTCAGTATATTAACATTTTGTTCACCAGATAATGGTAGAATGTGGCTAGCATCTAAAACGAACCTACTAACAACTCTGTAAACCCATATTCTGACAAATAAATATATTATTATTATTATTATTTAAATGGAGGAGGAAACGCAGCAATGAAGCGCCTTAAAATGATTGATACACACTAACATCGTGATACATATTACAATCACGTTTCCTCATCCAATTGGGTATTTAGTTAAAATAATATGTTTTTAATCCCATTTGCTATCGAATAAGGTATAGCAAATGGGATTAAAGTAGTAGTAAATTAAGTCTTCGCCATTTCCTATTTAAAATCGAGAAGTTATTTACTCTAAAAGTCATCATCATTATCATATTAACAGCCTTTACTAGTTCACTGATGGACATAAGCCTCTCCTTAGAAAGGAGGTTTTGGCCTACTATACCACGCTGGCCAGACGGGTTGGTAATTTTACAATTAATTATGATTAACGCGCACTAAATTGGCCAATATTAAAAACTCATATAAAATGTTATTTTATTAAATATATAAGAGATGTAGATCTCCAGATACATACAACTGAAAATAACACTTTTTCGAGATGTTAAATACCATTAAGGTTAAATACGGTGTTTACAAACTTCTGAAAATTATTGTACATTTAATTGTATTAGCACCAAGTTAAGCCGTTACTATAACTAAGCTGGATATATTTAACTATACTCGTACTCTGATGTGACATGTGTATGTGAAATATGTTTGATTAAAAAAAAGTTTATTATTTATCTATTCCAGCAGATTGAGAATAGAAGAAAAACCTCTATCTCCTAGAAGAAAAACGAAGAACATCAGAGTTGATAATCTTTATTTATAAGACAGTCTTATAAGCATATATTGCAATATTTACATAATGTTTTTCAGTCCAAAACCTCTAAAGATCTGCCGCTAACCATTTCTATATAAGAAATCGAAATGGCTGTACATTTCTAAATTACAAATTTTTTTCATCACTGGGTCGATTCTCTGTCAGCTAGTCTAGTGATGGCCCCATTTGCCGCCGCCATATCCCATGCCACTGTATCCGTAGCCTCCAGCGTATCCACCCCAGCTAAGTCCACCAAGACCGCCCAGTCCGAGACTGCCAATAGCAACTGGAGCTGCGATCACAGCACCACCACCTCCAAGGAGTAAAGCCCCTTCATGTGCATTCCTGGCAGCAGCATCGGCGATTGCTTGTGCTTGTGCAGCGCTGCTAGCTACGGCAGCGGCTTGGGCACGAGCAGCGTTGGCAATTCGAGCAGCTTCCACAGCACGGGTGTTGGCGATGGCTATAGCCTGTACACGAGCAGCGTTGCCTAAGCGCTCTGCTTCAACAGCGCGAGCAATTTCAGCAGCACTGGCAGCTGCTGCACGTCTCGCTGCTTCTGCGGCCCTTGCGTTTTCATAAGCAGCCGCTTGAGCGCGTTGAACATTAGCAACGCGAGCAGCATCTAGCGCAGCAGCGTTGTTGATGGCATGAGCCTGACCAGCACGAGCAGCAGCTTCGGTTACTCGAGCACCCTGGATAGCAGCTGCTGCCGAATTACCAATTTGCGATGCGTGAACAGCCTGAGCATTCTGGATTGCACTAAGGTGAGCCGCACCTGCTGCAGCAGCGCTGTTAAGGGCTGCACCCGAACCTATTGCAGGACCGCCGTATCCAGCACCGGCTACTATATGGCCACCAGCGATTGCAGCACCTGCAAGGCCAGAGCCATCAAGTTCACTAGCAAAAATATGACCACCGAGTCCATAACCTCTGTGGTGGCCTACGCTAATCACCGGTGAGGTGATGGCAGATTGTTCCCCATGAGAATCTGCAACTTTTTCTGAAATAAAAACAAGTGTTTTGTTTACTTATTCTATGAAATTTATGGTATAAGTGTTATGAACGGGCGTTGTATAATTCTTATACAGATATTATGATTAAGGTTTAGCGTATTCTTTACGCTTTAAGACACTAATTAAATAACAAGATCTCGTCATGACTACATCAATATTTAAGTTTTAATCAAAATCAGATAGTCTTCGGAATTACATAATCCTAAGACCGCCTCACTTAATCCTCTGTCAACTAAATAACAAAATCACCCCACACATTACATCAATAGCCTTTAATAGTCCACTATGGCTACTACTGGACATAGGCTGAGGCCTATGACCAGTAGTAGCCATAGTAGGCCAAAATCTCCTTTCTAATTTGAGCCTTAGATAGGAGGTTTTGGCCTACTATACCATGCTTGCCAGACGGATAGGTATAGGACTTGTGTCAAGATTTCCTTCTCTTTGCAGTGCTATAGTTCGGCGTAGTTTGCTTCTTTAGCGGGCCGTAACGACACCCACGGCACGAATAGGGGTAATGATACTCCGTATTTTTAATCCCTCACCTCACGGATGTTATAAAAAAATATTTTTAGATGATATTCCAACGTAATAAAATTTGTTTCTAGATTTTTGTGATTAAATTACTTAAAAGTCTATGTACTTACTGTCTCCAACAACTTCATGCGCCACGGCGATGACAAATAAAATCTGAAAAATAACAAAACTCAAATAACTTCTATGTAATTAAATTGAAACCTATATCTATGGGTCCTATTGCCCTTTATTTTACCGTAAATGGAGACATCGCTACAATATTGGTTTGCTGTTGCTTTGAAGCTACCAAATTGGACTGCTGATAATGTTTGATGTCTATCGCAAAATAGACTGCACTTTTATACTGCACCTAAAATTATTAACATGAAATTAACAATTCTAATCAGTCGATCGATGCTGCTCTATTTGAATATGATTAGGTAGGTTCAATAAAAACTTACCGGTGTGCGTCGGTTGGTACATGTTCATACACAATCGGACCAAACTGAGGAGATATCAGACCATGTCGGATCCACTGAACTTCTTATACGATGTAGCTAACTTATATGGTGTAGCTGTGTTGGTAATCACCACAGCCATTTAGATATCTGATCAATCATTGTTTTGTATCAATAAATCGTCTCATCAATATGTAGTAATCTAAGATAAGATGGAAATCTTCAGATACATTGAATTGTATGTTAAAATTACGATAAATAAGCAATATCTCCTACTACTGTTCACCTATATTATATGTATATAAAATTTATTACAAGCTTGTCATCTTGGATCTAAAGATATCATTTGTAATTAAAATCTGTCTCTAGATAATCCTCATCATCATCATCAGCCTATCGTAGTCCACAATATTCCAGCAATAATAAGTGGTAATCCATTAATAATTTTGTTTTAAATGTGTTGGTATGTTGTCAATTTCTCAGTTAGAACTGACTGTTTGAGATACAAAATACAGAAAAAGAATGTTTGTTTTGAGTCTATTTTATTGAAGTTTTAGTAGAATACTACAATCAATTTAAGGAGAACATGATTTTTAACCTTTAGGTTTAATATACCTTAAGTTTAAAAAGTGCGTCTAAGAAAATTATTTATTAAAAAAAACAAACAATTGTCGATATTGTATTGTGTGTATATGTATAACTTCTATCTTAAATCTGAAAATGACTATTTCAATACAAATTTAAATATATTATTTCATCATGTAATTTTTTTGTATGTTTTATGTTTTGATAAGTTTTATCCATAATTTATTTAATACAAGAAACATAAAATATCGATATAATTAACCTTCATATAAAATGAGAACGAAGGGATACAATCATAGCCTTTCCTGTAAATAATTTAATTAATCATGAAAATGATTTCGCAACTAGCGAAAACTGCAACTAAATAAGTTGAACTATAATTCGAACAAAAATTATAACAATTAACATGCAAATGAGGATTCTAGTGGCTGAATTACTGATGGAAATATTGTTGTTATTATGTACTTGTTGTTGCAGTCATTGTTTGTATATCTGCATGTTTATGTAACCCGCCTGTTCTGTCACCAAACCAAACAGTTCGTTCAAAAACCACATATTATACAGCAAGCCGCTTGTAAATTACGTAGTACTGGTTATGAATAAAAAATACAGTTTGAAAAAAAAAACAGTGTGTCGTGCCTATTGCGTGTCATTATTATTCAGTTGAGTAATAAGATTTTACAAATTGATTCTTTGATTATTAAATACGTGAATGAGTTCGAATCTTTGCATTTGGGTCAGTGTATAATCCAGATTTAAGGGACCTCATTAAGAGGTTTGTAAGCAAAAAGATTGCACAGAAATTTTTATGATTAAAACTGAATTGAATTTCGTATGTCAGAATAAGTTATGAATACCGAATAACGAACGTATGGATAGTGTTAGCAATAATATTGTATATTTATGAAATAATGAGTTTAAAATTTACAATAAAAACAAAATTACCCAATTACACTCAGGCACAGAATTAATAATCATGCTCATCACACAATTGTTGGTTCTGGGTGGAATTCGAACCATTAGGGCAACAGGCCCGTCACATAATAGCTACACAGTCATATTGCTTGTCTATACTCGTAGAACATTGCTAGGCCTAAGCTTGTAGGCGCGGAAAGCTAGAATGCGCTAACATCTGAATACGCTTTAAATAACAAATGCGCTATCCTATAAACATTATGAATCTCAAAATAACTGAAATGTATTATGATAGTTAGTTTACTACTCTTACACGCAGAAAAAACTAGACTGATTTGGATACAATTTGATGAGAACTCAGAATTTATTCTGTATTATCAGTAATCACAGTTTTAGCAGCCTGGTTGCCCCCGTCAAACTCCAGATTTATAACTTTCAAAGTGTCTGCTGGCGTTGTTCCCACCGTCATACAGCCAGCTGACAAAAATTACATAACGATAGCTTATATAGATGTATATATATATGTAAATATATAAAACAAGCAAACAGAAAATTACTGAATATTATTTTTACTCGTGTTCCTAAGTCTTTATGATACAATTTCCTGATGCGTCTCATCTATTATCGCATGAGAGGAAATTCCTCATTGGGTTGAATTCAAATTGTTTATGTTAATCTGCTATGAGCTCATGGACTATAACATTGCTAGATAATGGAAAACACTTATATCTTAATATTATGCCAATGTTCAACACCTGGTTCTAACCATAATCAGTTTGCTCATCACATCCTCCGGGAATGTAGTCTTTGGTACAATGAACATAATATTACAGGTGACATCTGGGGCGGTATACCTACTATGAGAATCTCAACTAGGGGGAATTTTCGTTCTTTCACAGGTATGCCTAATTTTATTGATTTTTTTGGTTCCCGCTTTGCTAAGAGTGAAGTGGATTTATTATATTTCCAACTCCTCTAATTTATGGCGATGGCGTAGTGATTTAAGCAGTTGCAACGCCGCTTCCTACTACGCTGAGTGTTGTGGGTCCGATCCCCACATGTAACGACACTTTGTGTGATTCACAAATTGTTGTTCTGAGTCTGGGTGTTCTTTGTGTCCGTTTCATATATGTTTGTAAAGTTACCCGCGACATGATATACCTCTAGTGCAAGAGTTATCTTTTTTATATCAAAAAATATTATAAAAGATATGTACATAAAAACGACCTAGTAAGTGAGGGTCTGGAGCACATATCCAGTGGATATTTTACTAAACTTTTTTAAGTTTACGTATCTTGGGTCCGATCTAGGAACATCTGCGAAGTGGGGATAAACTAGTAATAAGGTTGGCAAAAAACAAAATAAGTATTCAATCAAGAACAGCAGACTCGTTAAAGATCACAACTTCAGACTGTTGAATATGTGGCTTTTCAATTTTATGATTTGAAACTAAACTATTGTCGTGAGTCACTTAGTTATTTTGCGTAATTGTTATATTATTAGTGTTAAACTATACGTTTATCTACAATCCTAATGATCTGAACTCATTTACTAATTGTCCAGTTAATTTTGCAATAATTTAGTATAAAATATTCTATTAATGGATATATTAGCCAGTACGAATAATATATTTTATTAGATCACCTGTAAATTATTACATACAAAATTTCAAGATGATGTTCAAACTTATAGTTTTGTCGGTAAGTGATAAAAAAGATTTTTTATGCAATTAGTATTCCAACAAATGTTTATATACTTCACTTTAAAATAATGTTTTTCCATCTAACCCAGTGACTAAATCCTTGTCTTGCAATTAATAATAGTATGGTACCGCAATAATTATTTCTTGTGCATATAAACATTGTGCATGGGAACTCCAAAAATCCTATGGTATGCTATGATTCTCTGCTTTTTTTCATCTGTTCTAGTAAATTTCCGATACTGACAGAATAATCTGGCTATAGCTCCGCAGACGCCATTATCTAAGCTATTCAGAACTTTCTTCCTGTTTGTTGGAGCAATGTCAAAACTTACTCGATATTTCGGATGGCGGATGACTGCCAACCAAGTTTACTTTAGGCTTAGAAATGCAATTATTAACATTACGTTACAACTAATAATGTGTTAATTGAAATGTATTCATATGTTGAAATTTCTATATCTATTAAATTATATGTATAATTATATAATATAATAATTATATATTTGAAATGATTCGATCACACCCTTGGAAATACCGTTAATGATTCGGAAAGGTTCGGGCACTTTTCTTTTCTGGCTTTTTATTAAAGTAATACACTTAAATTTGTCAGTTATTAATGCAGTTTGAATAAAATATTAAAGATGAAAAGATAACCCTGCAACTACACTATTAGCAACTATTGTCTTATTAAGGTATTGCACAATATTTTAAGGCAATATAATTTGCACTATGTTCAATTAGGATAGTTGAAAATAGTAAATTACTTTTTCGATTCGATTACGTTTACTAAACTAATAAAGATGATTACAGTAGAGAAACATATTACCTAAATGTCTTATTATTTACTTTTGTTTGTTTTATCAAATTCATATGACCGTTTTAGAGTTTAGATGTTTTGTAAATTAGACTCTGTTCATAGGCTTTTGTTGTTGACCGTACATAACGAACTTTTTTAACCAGATTCGTCTACAATTTATTGCATCCGTTGCCCCGGAACTGCTGCTGGCCTAACTGGCACAATGTCCTGTATTATTTGTTATTGAATGAAATAAATTTTGCACTTCTTAAAAATCATTGTGAAGGCACGAAAATACTACAAGACACTAAATCACTAAAATACTACAAGATACTAAATCACTAATACATTAAAATCCTAAATGAAAAACGGACAATGAAAATGATTGTTTCTTAATACAAAGATGGTTACGAATATTCTTCACAAAACATGAAGTTAGTGTCGCAAATCTTATCGGGTAAATATTTAACGCGGTCCCCACAGTGTATCCGGGTCCCAGCCAAACGTTATTACAATAATGGTTTCGAGCTCCCACATTACACAATTGTAAATATATTAAAAAGAAAAAAACAAGTTTATTAACTATCAATGGAATAATTTAACAAAACAGAAACCCTTATAGCCCATTTACACAGTCAGACATTTGTTTTGTTTAGTTTTATATATATAGATTTCATAATTCTATGCTCTATAGACTATTTCTTTTAAAATTCTGTGGTAAAAAAGTTTCCGTACTTATATCATTTAGACTTAAAACAAAGTACAACAACATAGTTTAAAAGAAGTCGGTTAACAAATGTAAGTTAAGTATTTGGATTCAGGTACCCCAAACTCTTTTGAATTTAGAACGATCTGAGTTTTTTTTTAATTGAGTATTTAAGCGCAAGCTAATATTATCTTGGTTCTAGAAGTTTAGATCGTTTTTATACATATTTCATATAATAAAGATCAATATCCGGCCTTTAATTCTGTTTTTTTTTATAACTTGATGAATCTATTTAAAATGTATGTATGGTACCTAATATCCTAATGTTCCTTTACTAGGTTGCCTGCATCTTCATCGCTCAACCAGTACAGTGTGGGATTATTTCAAATTTATCCAATATAAAGACAGCAGCAGTCGGTACTGTATCGGATATTGCTTCGATAGTTCCAAATGTGATCACGGCTAAAGGTTCAGCTGTATTGCAAGCGGCTGCTGAGACAGGCAACATTATCGCTGTCAGCGCGGGACTTAAAGGTTTGTCTAATTTATTTACTATCTGCTGCATCGACAAGAAAAGATTCTACTCCCTTCTCAAGGTCGGTATTCGTGTTCAAAGTGTTTTAAAAAAACCGTTAAAACTATCACTATAAAAACTTCCCATCTATGTGTTTGTTACCATAATTAATAATATTAATAAATAATATTTAAAATAATATTTTTAATATTGCACACACATCTCACACACGGCGGCGGTCTGATCCCAAACTAGGCAGAGCCTGTACTATGGTAACCAGACTGCTAATAAACATACTTATATATTTCTAAATACATACATATTATAGATAAAGTACACCCAGACACAGAACAAATGACCATGCTCATTACACAATTATTTGTTCTGGGTGGGAATCGAACCCACGACCTCTGGCGTAGCAGTCAGGGTCACTAACCACTAGACCAACAGGCCCGTCAATTAATGTTTTATACTTGCTATTATAAATATGTTTATAAGTCGAAAAGAAAAAATAAAAACCTTCCTACACTCTAAAAGACGCATAAATCCATACTTATTTTGTAAATGTGAAGGTGAGTTTGTTTGTTTGTTACGATTTCACGCCTAAATCTATCAACAGATTTTATTAATTACTAGCTGAGACCCGCGGTGTTACCCGCGTTTTTTGTTATAACCGCGGGCAACGCCGCGGGGCGAAGCTAGTCTAAAAAAAGTAGCCTAAGTTACTCCTTATGTCATCAGCTATCTGCGAGTGAAAGTCTCGTCGAAATCGGTCCAGCCGTTCCAGAGATTACCCGGAACAAACAAACAGACAGACAGACAGATAGACAGACAGACAGACAAAAATTGTAAAAAATGTTATTTTGGCATATGTACAGTGTAAACATACATATGCATTTACTAAAAAGCGGTTATTTTAATATTACAAACAGACACTCCAATTTTATTTTTTTGTATAGATATAGATAGAACCATAAAATCACCATGAAAGAAGCATGCAGGTGTACATGGGCGGCAATAGTCACTTAGTCTGCTGGTTTGCCCCCTATATGATAAAAAAATGAATGGGGGGAGGGGGCAAAGCAAACGGGTCTCCTGTTGGTCTCTTACCAACAGGAGACCCGTTTGCTTTGCCCCCTCCCCCTATTCATTTTTTTCCCACCACCGTCGCCCATAAACACCTGCAACTCAAGGGTTATAAGTGCGTTGTGCGTTTCAACTCTTCAAGTCCCCCTCTCCTAGAAACTGAGGAAGGTGACCCTCGGCTCCGGCAAACTCTCAGACAGAAAGAGAAGAATATAATTATACTAATTCTTGTAAAGGTCACGTGATTGATTACTTTATTCGGTTATATTATTGTTGTTTTTAGGTAACTTTATAAATCCTTAGTCGCAAAGTACACCCAGGCTTAGAACAACGTTTTGTTGATCACACAAAGTGTCGGCCCTTGTGGGAATCGAACCAACAACACTCAATTATTTATGAAGTATTTGATAGTATACTATTCTAGATATATCCTGGTTTCCTGGATTCTCTTTATGGTACTCCTTTTGTAATATACAAAACTTTCAAAAAAGCAATACTTGATCCAACATAAAAATAAAATTATTGAAACATATACATCATATGATGATGAGCATCATCCCCGAAGTGGTAGTCAAAGGCCCTTTATATTCTACTAGCTTTTGCCCGCGGCTCCGACCGCGTTTATGTCGTGTGGTTATCGCGGTAGCCTATGTTACTCGCTGATAATGTAGCTTTTATTTGGTGAAAGATTTTTTAAAACCGGTTCAGTGGTTTAGGCGTGAAAGCGTAACAAGTTTGTATTAGCCGTTAATTGTTAATAAAGAACATATCTTAAGTAATTAGTAATTTCATAATATTTTTTTATAGCTGAAGCCCTAGAAAGACTGTCCACATCTATTACCGACTCCATATCTGAGGGCCTGGTGTCTGTTGGGAGACGCTTATCGAGACAGGGCACTGGTTTAGTTGAAGATACACTGGCAAACTCCGATTATGCTGGATTGGGCGTGGTTAGTACGAAAGTCTTGTACTTAATTGTGTAGAATAGTTCAGGAACTTTCTTTGTATAACTAAAAATGTAAACTAAAAGGGAAGGCTAAAAATTACTTCTGAAAATACTGAATATTCACATCACATCACATCAACAGCCTTTAACAGTCCACTGCTGGACATAAGCCTCTCCTTAGAGGTTTTGGCCTACTATACCACGCTGGCCAGACGGGTTGGTATAGGGTTTGTATAAAGTTTTCCTTCTCTCTGCAGTGCTGTAGTTCTGCGTAGTTTTTTCCCTTAGTCGGCTCTTACGACACCCACGAGATGAATAGGGGTGGTGACACTCTGTATTCTTAATCCGTCACCACACGGACTGAATATTGACTACTTATTATCTTAACTATCTGTCAAAACTAGATCCCTGAGGACGATACGTCAGGTGAAATACGCAGAGTAGGACAAAGACGACTAGATACAAGACCGCATTACAGGTAAGCATCATAAAAATACATATTAACATACAAAACAAAATCGAGATAGTCTCCTTCTAAAATACGAAATCAATTCGGAGAATAACTTAGCTTACTTAAATAATAAATTATGTAAATAGGTAAATAATAGTAAATGAAGAATCAATGCCCATGTACAGGCTCCTGTCCGTCACATTGTGGAAACGTACAACACACACTTTGCCAATGTTGACATTTTGGCACAGTCGCACACAAAATTCAAAATTGCAACAACTCAAATCTTTAAAACATCGCATTAGACTTTATTTCCACAATGTATATAAATTTAAATATATATATAAATATTTTTTTTTTAATACATGCGCACGATTTACAATTCAGATTCAGGTGGTAGAAGATTGAGGGGGGAAGTGTTCTTCCCCTGGGATAGGGCCTGATTAGGCATGGTGTTAAATTGGTGTGTGCACGTTCACTTAATAGATTATTTACTCTAATTTTAAATTATCTATTGCCTAACGTGTACCTATTACATGACCCATCAAACAAAACAAAACAACAGCCCCAAACAACAGAATCCCTAAACAGCATATATATTAGATAACCAAAATCAATAGTGATTGGTATTGGAGACAGAGCATTCATACAAAACTTAAACATAAAACTCACTAGTGCTATACCAACACTGTGTGACACTACATATTTCATTGTGACATCCTCATCATCTTCTTTCCCTTTTCTCATATCTATTTGAGGTCTGCGCAATGATTTTTCTTCTTCCATTCTCCTCTATAACTCGTCAGTTTACTGCTTACTGTCTTTTTCAGCCATATTCATCTCTACTCTCTCTACTCTTATGTCTATCAATATCCAAACGTAAAACTTTCTTCACTACATTTTGGACATCTTTACGCATCACAGTCCATGCCAGGAAAACATTTTTCTTCTCAACTTATCATCCCCTGACGCTACTTTTAGGCTTCCTCGAATGTATTCATATAATATCAAGGTGTAAAAAGAATATCCCTAGTAGAATATCCCTAATACTAACAAATAACATGGGCCGTCTGGAGAACCGAAAGTAACACAATGAACTCAGTTCTCATTTCCGAGTCAAGCCGTAACTATACCCTAATTCCTGGTATCCTATGAACACTCCAAAAGGTTTCTGAGTTTCTAGAAGGGGAAACACTGGCTTTACCAGCCAGCAGAATCCAAAAGCATAATGGACTGACTATGCGTAGAAACTTGGAAAAAACCCTCCTCCAATATCCATTCACACATTCAAGCCTATATATTCGAAGGTTAAGGCAGTCTCGTATTAAATGCCCACATTTTCGTGAATACAGTTCGGTCAGGCTAGTATAATATAAAACAAGGCCCAATGGTTTCAACTGTGCACTTCGGAAATTAGATATAGAAGGTGATATGAACAGAGGAAGTCAGATAAGAGAGGAAAACAATGGAAGATTTCTATTGGTTCTCATTTTTTTCTGAATTAGTAGTAACTAACACTGATGGATTTAGAGTTGTGTACCTGTCATTCGAACTTGTTCTATTTTTACTATTTTACCCTAAAACTCTTAATTATAACTTAAAATTTA
Source organism: Arctia plantaginis (assembly GCA_902825455.1). Lineage (NCBI taxonomy): Eukaryota > Metazoa > Arthropoda > Insecta > Lepidoptera > Erebidae > Arctia > Arctia plantaginis. The sequence continues at coordinate 3,258,748 of CADEBD010000284.1, read as the reverse complement.
CTTTCCAGGCTCGTCTATACACCACGAGTGTACCAAAGACCGCATGGGACTATCCGAATCGAGTAAAATAAAATACAAAATAAACAGTGAATGTAAATAAAACTAGTAATAAATATTAAGTTATAATATTAAAAATACGAGCCTCATTTACTAATTATGCCGTATGCCGCTATTTACTGTGTGTCTGCCAATATTTTTGTGTCTTTTGAGAACTCTCCAACGACCTATCCCTTAATACAATCCCAATCGATATCAGAAATGCTAAAGTTCGTTAGATCGTTTGTTTGTTACCATTTTACACTCAACTGATAATCGTTAAATTGTTCATTTACATGACCAGTGGTAATTCAGATAAAAATAAGCAAAAAGTTATTTTTTCCTTTCCTTTCCACTTCACGGGCATAACGGCAAAGAAAAATACAAACATTTATCCCGTGAGTGTCGTTAGAGCTAGCTAAGAGAGCAAACTACGTAAGGCACTGCAAAGAGATGACTTGAAACAAACTCTATACCAACCCATTTTGTCACCGCCAGCAATGATTGCTGCTATGCTGGCAGGTGAGGAGGGATGGGGCACAGTGGTTTCTTTCTATGAAGCTGTCATACTCCAGAAAGAGACCGCTGAATGTACATAACTGTCCCGAGCGTAGAGGACGTCGACGACGATACCAGCCCCCAAAAGGGGGCCGCCAGAGAGTGGGGACCTCTGGTGGAGAGACTGCTGCGGTAGGGAATAGGATGGTGGATTGCATTAAGACGCAATTGGGTGCCACGCCGCTATTGAGGGGGGGAGGTGTTTTTCCCCTGGGATAGGGCCTGATTAGGCATGGTGTCAATTCAGGGAGGACCTGAAATAAAAATATATATATAATAAGGTCAAGGTCCTTCCAGAGTAAGTCACCTAAAGCGTAAATAGACTGAAGCTTAAACATTTAAAATAACATCTGAGATTCGTCTTTTTCTGTGTAAATTTATATGTTATACCAAAACCAATGTTTTTGTGCGTACTGTATGCTCTGCCACACAGGCCGTGGACTGTGCCGCCTGATAAGCAGGCGACTACACCATGGAGTTTGGGGACCCTAATCACACCGCGCCACCGTCTCAGAGGGAACGACTAAAACAACAAATGATTAATTTAGTATTTTATTCTACCATAAGAGGATCCCAATATAGATCTCTGGTCTCTTTTAACTTATTGGAGACTGTCTTGCGTGTATCTTTTATCGAAGCTTGGAAATTTTTCCACCACTTTCTTACTCGTTTTTGGGCTAATTTTCTTGTAGCCTGATATGCGTGCACTAAAAAAAATAACAAATATAAAAAAAAAAATTACTATTCTTATAGCTACATACTCTTATATTCTGTAGTGTAGCTGAGAATAGTAAAGGCGTAAAAAAAACAAAACAACATACACATTTGCATTTATAGTTTCATTTAAGCTATACCTGTTTGGTTCACGAGCGATTTTGCTCTCATTCCTTCATTTTCTACAAAAGTGACCATTCGCTTGACTGCGTGTGCAGGTTTATCATACCAGAGTACGTTCATAGCTTTTCTTAGAATGGGTGGCAACTTGCGGGAACACGTTTCTTCGTACAAAACGATGTTACACACAATCTAAAAAGAAAAAAATCCTTGATCCTTAATGTGTTTTGATCTCGTAAAGTATAAAACAAGCTCGCGGTCTATCTGAATGCAGAGTGCGTGTTTAAAATATATTAAGATTTCGAAGTAATCGAGACCTCGCTCATACAGTAACCTTTCTACTATTCGCATATTAGGCAAATTGTCGTAAACGGTATTCCAACAATTAAGTTTAATTCGCTATGACAACAAAAACAACGAAATTATCAAGAAATCATACACAAAAAAACTTCATCATAATAATATGTAGATATTATTATGTTCACACGACACTTCGGCACTTACAAAAAATATTAAACGTTGTAACAGCATCTTGATGCAACACTAAACAATAACCATGAGTAGATCTCAGTAGCCTAGTAAAGAATGCCCTACTGTTTAGATTACAATCGAAATTATAATTCTGTATATATGTTGTCAGCTCTACAGCATACTGTTACTTAGGATAACAATTCTAGTATTTTATTTACTTTTGCTAGAGATGAGTAGTCATTCAATAAAGAGAATATAAACATAAATATCAATAGCTCGCATTATGCAATCATTAAACGTGCTACAATTAGAATCATAATAATAGCAGTTTATAAAACGAGGTTTGATAATAGGTTGACCATGTACTTTTATTGTTTTCTTTTCTTTTTAAAAGACAACGCCCGCGCTAGAAGTCCCTCGCGACACAGGATATACTGTGTTGCGAGGGACTTTACAAACCTTCATGAAATGGACACAAAGAACACCCAGACTCAGAACAACAATTGTTGACACGGATATGGATCACACAAATTGTTGACTAATGTGGGGATCGAACCCACTACACTCAGCGCAGTAGGAAGGTGACCGCTTAAACCACTACATGATCCGTGTAGGAACCAGCAGTACTTTTACTTTTCTGAAGTTAACGGGTGGACAATGAATAGCCATTAATCAAATCATCAACAACAGTTGGAAAAAAATGTGTTTAATGTAGATAGATAACACTTTATTTGTACAGAGATAATAAAACAAAATACAGAGCATGACAAAGGAGGTGAGATGTATATACATAGCTATACTATTATTACTAGTAGTATTACTAGTATTCTTATTAACTACTCCAGCTAAGCTATACGCTAGTGTTCGAAGTGGATTCACGTCACTAGTATACTGTACTGTACTAACTTATTACACTACCGCCGCTTTAATAAAACAAAGGATAAGATCATTCTTTAACAAATTGTATCAAGTATTACCAATTATACCAAGTTCTTTAGAACAGAATTTTGTTTCAGGAAGGTTGAAACAGTATGCATTTTGCTGCCTTGAGCAATTTCGCAGGCACTTCACAATCTCTCCCCAATTGTGATGACTTCAAGTTTTTACTTTTTTTTAGTTTTAAGATATATTTTGATAGTTTTGTTGATGATACTACCCAAATACTAACATATACATTACATACAATCAACAAATGACTATCAACTGATGAAAGAACTTTGAATGTCCCTTCTCTGTTTCTCTGGAGCAAAATGGAGCATTCGTGAAAATAGAGTAAGTGTAATTCCTATTTAAACAAAATTCTGATACAGTGTCACTTTATAGCAACCCAAAGTTAATCATTTGATTCATTGTTTCTTTAATTGTAAATGGTCTCCAATTATCATGCTGTCATGTTGCTTTCACATTGAGTTTTAACAATTCAAGTCAATATAAAAACAATGTCCTTATATTTAAATATCCATATATATAGGGTTAATGGTTAATCGACTTTACAGACGACGATACTTTAAGGAGTTGTAGTTGCCATCATTTCTGATAGACTTCACTATGCAATACCATATCCTAAACCGAACCATTTTCAGATGGACTTGGACTTTTAAGATTTTTTATAAAAGTTGCCGAAATTTTCCCTAATTCAACTTTTTTTAAACTTCTATCCTGTAATTATTTTTTTTACAGTTTTTGTATCGTTGGTACGATGTTTCATTATTTCCGTCATTAAAATTGTAATTAACTTAATAAACTGGACCGAAGTAGGTGGTTGATTATAGCAAACAGGAATAAATTAGTAAAGATATATTTTTTAACCAAAATATATACCAGACTTTTACAAAAATATCTGTGACAGTTAAAAAACATGTACGTATTATCAGCTATCTGATAATGTAAAATAGTCTAGGATAGTATCAGAATTCATACAAAAGAAATTTAGCGTACAACCCGGTAGTAGCTAGTTAAAAAGTTAGCTAGTATTTTTGGTCTGTATCGTTTTCTACATACATGTGACTAGTACCGAATTACTATTACCCACTAGACTTTGGTTTGCGATTCTGATACTGTTGAAGATGATGGCCTATACCAACGAGGAATATGTTTTTATTTTGATTTCCTACGGATACTGCCAATGTGTATCTGCACGGGTTCATGGATGTATGCATAGCAGCTAACCTGAGCCTCAATTCTGCAATTTAAGCTTAACTCCAAAATATCGGTATTCTACTAACATAAATTCACAGTGTCAATAGACTGTCGATTATAGTAATATAAGTCATCAATGGTGTATGATATCCACAACATAGCGACACCTGGAAAATTAAATATGTACTTTTATTACAAATTTAAAATGTACCGTTTACAAAACTATAACAAAGACATCGACGACGTTTGTATCAGTGACAAGTCATAGCGGAGCCATTGATCTTACATAGTAGAATACGAAAAGTGTAAAATTATTTCGATGACATTCCATCGACAGTCTATTGATACAATATCAGCAGAATTGAGGCCCCGGTCGGAGTGTCGGATGTTGTTGGGTTGGACGGAGCCTATCGACGACTTAGAGAGACTGGCTGTGTTTCCAGTGTGACGTTCTGATCTGGCTAGATCACGTTTCACTGATGAAGATAACGAAGAAGACAATAAGATAGTTCAACGAATTAGATTGGATCCAACAGCTAAAACTAAGACTCTCAGTAGAAAGTCGAGTGTGCTGTAAAAATTGCGGGCCTATACACATATCACTTTTTCTTTTTTCCATTATCCTTTGAAGATGTTGGATTTCTGCAGATTTATGCTTCACGTAGATTTAGAAACCCTGTTATTTTATTTCTGAGACATTTCATGGACATGAGTCCAAATTTAATAAAAAAAATGAGTAGGTACTTAAGTTCTTAAAAAATTGTATTAGGCAAAATTTCGGCATTTTTCAGAAAAATGAAAATGGTTAGGTTTAGAATATAGTATTTCATAGTGAAATTTATTATTAATAATTGCCACTAAAACATCTTAAACTATCAAGGTCGACTTAACCAATAAACCTATACCTATAAATTCCACACGGCATCTCACATTTATAAATCCGAATTCCAAGTTATGAAAGTTTGGATTCCAGTGTTATACTTTTAATATATTACAAATATTTACAATTAAAATAGTGATTTATAAAATTAATAATAAAATAATCAAGAGTAACTCTAAAACTATTAGTTTACCTTTATCTTTGGTTATTTAAGAAAACAAAATAGTGTACGTTTTGTTTTCTTAAATATTCTTATTGAACTATAAATAGTGAACCATTTTTAGTTATAACTATAACCGGTATCATAGTTACCTTCAATACCCGACTGACTTTTGCCTCTCAGTTTACCAATGACCAAAACATAAGGTTGTATTTACTGAGTTTTTCCAACACTTTCTTTCTTTTATTATTTACAACTACACGCAGATCTTCCCACCAATTAATTACTCGTTGCCGGGCTAAAGATTTAGATTTCCGAAAATCATGCACTAAAAAAAATTAAACAATGTTATATATGAATTTATATATTAAATCTATCGACATAAACTTTTCAATTAACCAAACCAATTTCGTATACAAATAACGCAAAAAAGTAGGTCCTTTTGCTTTTATTGTAAAAAATTCCGTGTAGTGATGGGTAAGAATAGGGAATGTTACCATCCATACTCATCCAATGGGTGTCGTAAGCGCGGACTAAGGGAGCAAACTGAAGGAACACTATATCAACCAGTCTGACCAGTGTGGTATAGTAGGCCAAAACCTCTTTTCTAAGGAGAGGAGTGAGGGTGTCCAAATAATGAAAAATATCTTTTGTAGCTTTGACGTTTTTGAACATATTATTTTTAAGATTATTACCACACTAGTTTTTGGCCTGTAAATATTTCACCAGATTTTGTCACTTACTCACAAACGTACACAGATGAATATATATACCTACCTTTTTTGCAGAACCAACTATTGCTATATCCATAATCATAAGCTGATCTTTCGTTAAAATACATCGATCTGTTTTTCAATAATATATTAGCCATTTTTTGTGTGACACCTGGATCCTCGAATTTTCCCAATGTTGGTAAATGTAAAACGGTGTAACATGTAACCTGTAATAATAAACATATGTAACATATACAGAAGAGAGAAGAGGATAAAAGTGAGCTCACATTACTAGACAGTGGTTACCTACTGGTATCAACCACGATTGCCACCGGAATGTCCGAAATATTGAGAGGCTTCAGTAAAGACTCCTAACAAATCTAAAATTAAAATATGTAAGAAGATGATTTAGTTCTAAACTAAAAAAATATGGAAAGAATTTAATCTCTGTTAAACTTTACAAATATCTGTGATAATCTTCGGGTGTCTTCTTGGAAGACATTAAAAGAGATTTACGTCCGATAGTCGATGCGATAATATATCTGATATTCCCAAAAAAAGGAGAAATATAAGCATGTCACCTTTATTCATTGCGGCGACTTACGGCGACTTACACTTAAACAAAATAGAAAAAATGTTTTCAAAACTGAATAAGTAAACCTCAATTGATAAATATCAAATATTGACACAAAGGTACTACAATAAGATATATTAGATTAGATAATATATCTTAAAAGATAGATATATCTTAGATATATCTTAAAAGCTGACATGATAGACAACAACAGATTTCATGACCTCTGGGGTTTATTTAAATACTTTAGGTAATTGTTAGTATCGAATTCCACCCTTCTTATCTATCTATCCTTTCCTTCTTTCGGGAATATGTGTAGGTGTGAGTAGCGAAGAATATCATGAAATCTCGTGAACAGTTTTATGGGCAACTTTTCCTTTGATCTCATGTGTCTAGCTATCATTATCATTTATTTTAACACTTTTTTAAGTGTCCACCACTTTTCAATCCTCCCCTATCCTGAATGATAGGTGAGGATTGAAAAGTGGTACTCACTCACTGATACTCAAGATATGAAGCTAAATGAAACAAGTCCCTGAAGTATATCAATTGTTATTAGGTGAAAGGAAATCAACGTATCTAAAATCTTACCCGTAGTATTTTTAAAGACTAAAAAAATAATCAGGTGGCTGAAGTTGTCACAGTATTGATAAAGTTATAGAGATTAGAATCACAAATCACTAGTACCAAACAACCAGTAACTATGGGTGATATAAAAGCAAGGCGGATAAGTTTCTATAAGCACTTACTTACCAATAATATTGCAAGTTGTAACTGCATCTCGAGGCATCTTAAAATAATATGTATTAATAGATCTTAATAAGCAGAAGAAGAATCAAACAATATTTTTAATTACAATGGTCATTATAGGTTCATACCGGATGCGTCATTAAAATATGGTATTAGTACAGTTAGCTTTTATAATTGTAATGAGTATGTCACAAATGCAGGAGATTTTTCAAGACAATGCTCTATTATATTTATAATTTTTTGCAATACATTTCACTATCTAAATCAATAAACACTCAGTAAAGTACTGCACGTTTTAAAGCGATATAGAATTAGATACGTATCCTTAAGAGCGACTATTCCAAAAATATACCGAGGCATATATCTCTGTTCACAGTGAAAGAGGCCTTTTTTCTTTTTTTTTCCGTGCGGAAATCCCCTCGGATACCACCTGTCGGTGGCATGTCGGACCCGAACCGACTAAAACCGCACGCCTTCGCCGGGTACTAATAGCCGGGGAACCAGGTATACCCTAGAAAGGAAGGCCCTGGTGAGTGAAAGAGGCTTGAGAAAAAAATAAAAAGTACGATTATTAAATAGTAAGAATGTACCTAATCTATCTATTCTTTGTTCAACAAAATAATGAACACTGTATTTAGCTCTTTGGTTAATCGCACGCTCGATGATTTGTAACGGCCTGAAGGAGGTAATAGGTCCATTTGTCCCGCTTAGGAAGGTATTCGTTCCTTTCTAGTTTACTTTTTAAATAAGGTGTTCTTAGGTATCGATCCTCCTGGAGCGTATATCCCCGGACATATCCATCATAAAGTTTTAGATCAGAGGTTCGAAGATTTTTTTTTTCTCATAAACTAATTTCAAAATTTAGCTGGTTCCGGTTCAGCCCCTGCAGCTACATATCTACCATATTTTCAAAACTCGACAAATAATGTAAAGCATGTCTCGACACGTTGTAATGCATAATGAAAATGCATAGGTTTTTACAAGTAACAGTCGCTGAGCTTCTTAAAATATTATCTGCCTACATTGATAGATGAAGTCAAACCCCAACATTTTAGTTCTACACTACGCAAGCACATAAATTTTCGTGGAGCGGGGGGCTTACGTCGAGTCTCCCGTGAACCCCTGGGGGTCGACCTGGATCACTTTGCGAACTAAGGCTTTAGATGAATTAGCTTCTTAAAACGTACCTTTCAATAAGCATTTCATCATCATCAACAGCCTTTAGCAGTCCACTGCTGGACATAAGCCTCTCCTTAGAAAGGAGTAGTTTTCCTTCTCTCTTCAGTGTTGTTTTTCTGCGTAGTTTTTTATTTTAGTAGTCTCTTACGACACCCACGAGATTAATAGGGGTAGTGACACTTTGTATTTTTAATCCGTCACCACACGGACAATAAGCATTTACATAAGTTAAATAACAACATAATTGAATAACGATTGCGAATATCAGAAAAAAAACTTCCCCTCAAATTTATCAATTTCCTTGTATTTATCTCTACGAAGACAATTAAAGTCATGCATTCATTATTATATTGATTTCATTTACATATTGACTTTTGAACTACACACTATACGTTTTAATAATAAATATTAGGTGGAATATAGTTAAAAAAGTTATAATTACAATTAAGACAAAAAGATTTTTATTTATCTATCGTTACTTCCTTTTTTTTTAGTCTAATTTAGTAATTGAAATTTTATCTTCTTAGTTTTGACACATTGATCTCATAATATCTACTACAAACCTTTTCTTTTGATGATATTACATTCAGTATCATTGTAAATCCAAGATCGCCGCCGCCACAAAATGGTGGGTTATATATATCCTTAATAACCCTCTAATATGGGTATCAATGAAACGGATTTTTTATGATGTACTGTAGAGTTTCAAATCGAAGAAGCTATTTAATAGTAAGGTACTAAATTAACAAAATAGAATGATCATATAAATATATTTTGTTATACCTTTTTCATACCATTTTATGATACTACTTTAGTTCAAACAACGGCCAGTACTTATTTTTGTATTCCTTAAACGTTCTGAAGACTTGCTTTGTCGTGTTCATAAAGGCGGCATGTGCATTTTTCCACCAACTTCTTACACGATTCATTGTAACAGATTTTGTTTGACTCCGATATGCTCCCACTGCAAATTTTTAAAAAAAAACATTAAGAAAAGGAAACTTGAATTATGCATAGCTACATAAATTACGTTTTATGTATGTTACGAACGTCAAATTTTCTGACAAAGCCTTTAGTGTAGCTGATATATGAATGTTGATATATGATATTATATGATATTGATACGAGTATATGAAGGATTGGGTAAAAGAGATATAGGTATGGCTTGGAGTGCAGTAAGCAATAGAATGACGCTCATGACTCCAAATAAATGTAAGAGAAGTACAAGAAGACGATGATACCAAAACAATTGGTCTTGCGGTACTTAGATTGCTATAATTTACATAAGTCTATTGCAACTCATGTGAGTGTATACCATACTCACTGACCCGCGCAGTCTGCACAGCTTCTCTCAAAATGAATCAATTTTCCCAATATTTTTTATTCATACTTAGCTCTTATTGATCGTAGGATGTTATATAACCTTTATCATTCCTTGATAAAAGGGCTATTCAACACTAAAAGAATTTTTCAATTCAAACCAGTAGTGCCTGAGATTACCCCGAACATACAAACTCACAAAGTTTAGCTCTTTACAATATTAGTATAGATAATTTAGTGCTCATACAAATTATTTTACTATTAAGATTTTGCCAACTATGTGCTATTTAGTCACCTCAAGTTTAGTCACAGTCTAGTAACTAATGAGAAGAAAGCTATTTTTTTAGGGTTCCGTACCCAAAGGATAAAACGGAACCCTATAAATAAGACTCCGCTGTCCGTCCGTCTGTCAGTCACCAGGCTGTATCTCATGAACTGTGATAGGTAGACAGTTGAAATTTTCACAGATGATGTATTTCGCGCGGATAGCGTAGTGGTTTAAGCGGTCGCCACGCCGCTTCCTACTACGCCGAGTGTTGTTGGGACATTGAATAATCCACAAAATGTCGTTCTGAGTATGGGTGTTCCTTGTGTCCGTTTCATGTATGTTTGTAAAGTCCCCCGCGACACAGGATATATTCCTAGTGCGGGAGTAATTATGTATTTACCAATTTCCCCAATCAACGTAATGTTAATGATAAAACTATCAAATATGTACCTTTTTGACATATAACGTTTTGAGTTATAAGCCCAAAAACAGATCCTACTAAGGCTGGCTTCGTTGATTCATTTTCATTTGTAAATTCATTTTGCGGTAGTGCGGTAGAACGTTTTAATAAGTTTGGGACGTCGAATGAATACGTAGTTGGATAAAAAATGGCATAACAGACAACCTGTAAAATAGGAACATAGTATTACATATTATGTAATGGTTTTAAAATTGGGTGTGTAGGTATAAAAAAGAAAAAGATTTTTTAGTCCAGATGTAGAACAATAAAAGTACATTTGGAAAAAGATTATTACCCTCGGTTTTTATTATCGAATATATCGAATAACAAGATCCAAAGAAAAAGACGAAGAATCATCAACAGCCTAAAACAGTCCACTGCTGGAGATAGGCCTCTCCTTAGAAAGGAGGGTTTGGCCTACTATACCACGCGTGCCAGACGGGTTGGTACAGGGTTTGTTTCAAGTTTTCCTTCTCTTTGCAGTGCTGTTGTCCTGCGTAGTTTGTTCCCTTAGTCGGCTCTTACGATACCCACGGGATGAATAGGGGTGGTGACATTCCGTATCCTAAATCCGTCACCACACGGACACGGACGAAGAATGCGTGTACAGAATATCAGCGTATTTACCAATTTCACACCAGTAACGAACAAGCTTGCAAAAGTAATTAAGGTTGTATTACATCTTTCTATAGACCGCACTCAATAGTAGAAATGAATTTTAGAAAGTACGGAATGTGCTCTTAAGCACATTCCTAAGTGCAGTGTGTGTGCAGATGTACTTTACGAGTATATCACGACGGCTGAAGCTTGTTTGTACAACATTATAAACAGATCGAACACACATATGCTAAAGTAATCCAAGAACACATCACAGATTTAAAACCTTCTTATTAAACTCTGGGGGACGTTCCCAGAGTTTGGCACATACGAGCCAGCTCGAAGAGATTGACAGAGATTGATGATTCACTTCTACAATAAGGTAACCCGTATGCTCTTTTGCAAGCCGTCACTAGTAAAGCAAGCGGTTGAAATGAAAGATTAAAAATAATTAAAAGTAAGAGGATGTTCGACAAAGATTTGAAAATTCATTCGTATTCTAGATATGAATGAATTTTCTCGATGTACCAATAAAATGACAATTAAACTAGTAACTTAAAAGAAGAGTAGAGAAGAAGAAGAAATATTCGATAAACTATGACTTACCGATGATAGTACTGTACGCTTTAAATGCATTTTGAGGTATCGCCAAAAATATGCATCTCAGTAATTAAGAAAAGAATGCTTGGCCCTTGTGCCTAAAACAATGCCCATTATAGCTGCCTAAATAATAGTCGTCGGTTAATGGCATTTGCAGGTCAATAATACTGTTTATTGTTTTTAGTTTTTCGGTTGGTCTATTTGTGTAGCGAACCGGACTGCTAAGCCAAAGGTCGTGGGTTCGATTCCCACCCAGGACAAATAATTGTGTAATGAGTAACGATCATTTGAACAAATGATTGTTGTAACGTGGAGAGGACGTCGATGGCAAAATCAGGATTTGTGCTATTTTGCAAGTTATTGCCGTACCAAGGTCTAGAAACCGATTTGTGAAATGATGTCATGCCAAGAATGCGTAAATCATCCTGTAGAGTAGATACATTCTTTTCTCATTCGGTCAGTTAAGGACACATATTGTTCCTGACTCTACAATAGCCATTGCAGGGTCAGTAACAATGTGTCTCATTAACAGACTGTTAACAATAATAAAATATTTTTCTACATACAATAGTAAAATGTTTTCCTGTACGTCTACTGATGGACAACATTTTATACTATCTCAAGATGCAGTTAAAACGTGTAGTACTATCGGTGAGAGATCATACATTTTTTTTTTTAATTATTATTTAACTTTTTTCTATTTTTCTTACTATTTCTTACGATATGTTTATTTATGACATAGGGGCAAAGCAATCATATCAAGCAATCAGAGTCATAGGGGGTACCGCACGATCTCCTTTACGGTGGCTAGTTTCCTTGCCGGAACTCCACCGTAGGACCTGGAGGCGAGAGCCCTTGCGGCTCTGTGTCAGTTGTGCAAGGAGGCGTGGGAGTTGGGTTGGAATTCTGAAACTCGAGAAATCGAGGACCAGAAATTCCAACTCCAGCAGGTCCTTGTGGAGGAGTTGAAAAAACGACTTGGAAAACCGAGTGCAGGCACGCCCGTTATGGAGGATTGGCTCGATAGGCATCACGGAACCCTCCCATCACAGGGAAAGGATGTTTCAGAGATCAACAGTGTTTGATCCGCAAAGAGCCAACGCTTGAGTGCCACCACTGCGATAGCCAGACCGAGGACACAACGCTCCACACGAGTAGAGGCGTGGCCTCGTGGCGGCCATCGGAGTGGGAATTCTCTCGCTCGGTAACATGGTTGCCGCCATGGTAAGGAGCGAGAGTGCGTCGAACTCCACCGTCTTCTTCTGCGAGCGAGTTATGCTTGCGAAGGATATGGCTCGGATCGGGATCAGGAGAGTCTTAGAACTCTCCTAGTCCGGCAGGCCCGGGAACGGGCTAGTTACCGCAAACGACTCATGCGCTGGAGTTTGCAGAATGACCTCCGTCCTCGATAAGCGTAGACCTGGGGGTGGCAGGTGAGGCCATCTGTCATCCTAGCAGAAACAGGTAGGGGTGGTGGCGAGACGCGCTGTGGAACGCGCGCAACCTTTCGGGAGCACATAGGGGAAATGGGGTTCCCACACAAAAGGGGGTCAACTATACGCCGTAGATGGCCCGAAGTATATCGAGATACCAGGGATTTCCTTTCCAGGGTACACCTGGTTCCCCGGCAACTGGTAACCGAGACGGCGTGTGGTTTTTGGTCGATTCGAGTTTTCTGTGCCGCCGTTGTATCACTCCGGTCTAGCCTGACCCATATGCGCAGAAGCATGCCTCTCTCACAAGTATTTACTAGCACATAAACATGCAATTCAATGAAATACAATTCAAAGAACAGCAGAAGTCTACCTTAAAACATTTTTGTTAAGTTTAAGAAGATTAACAATAATAGTTTTAATTATAATATTAGCTGTTTTAACAACATTTTAATCACATAGGATAGTTATAAATGCCACTAAACTCTGGTATATAAAACCTTTCGATGCATCTGTAACTTAAATTGTACATTTTTAAAACATAACAACAGCACTGCAAAAAGAAGGAAAACTTGAAACACGTCAGCCGGAAGGAAAGGGTCCCGTGCTGCCGCCCTGCCCACTCGGCGATGACCGGCTGGAGAGCCTCCACGGCGGCGAAGCCAGCGCGTGGAGTCTCCAGCCGGAACGACCAACGAGCCATCGTGGCTCGGCGAGCGGCTTCGCGCCACTCGCGCACATCCTCGGGCGGAGGGCGAAATCCGCTCTCCGCCCGGGAGTCAGCCACTCGCCGATAATTATCGGCGAGCACTTCCGCCTCCAAATCCCACGGGGGAGTTCCGGCCAACGCGCACGCCACCTCCGTCGAAACGGTGCGGTAACCGCGTATGGCTCTGACCGCCATTACCCTCTGAGGGCGCCAGAGGCGTACCCTATTCTGGGCGGTCAGAGCCGCCGCCCACACCGGTGCACCGTACAGTGCCATTGACCGGACAACCCCCGTGTACAGCCGTCTTGTCGCGACGCTGGGTCCACCCATATTGGGCAAAAGTCGCCCTAGGGCAGACGCAGCGCCGACCAGCTTTGGAGCAAGCTGTCGGAAGTGCTCGTCGAAGAGCCACCTCCCGTCGAGGATCAGGCCCAGATATTTCATCTGGGCCCGAACCGGTACGAGGACCGAGTTGACCACGATTGAGGCGCCAGGGGGTGGACCACGACGGGGCCCATGGAATAACAGGGCCTCCGTCTTATCTAGGGCCACCCGTAAGCCCAGCGCCTCAATGCGCCCGACCACCAGGGAGACTCCATCTGTGGCCAGGCGCGCCGCCTCTTGGAAGTTTGCCCCCCGGGCTGTCACGAGGGTATCGTCTGCGTAACAGATTACACCCAGCCCGGGGGGGAAATCGGCGCGAAGGGCCCAGTCGTACCCTATGTTCCACAAGAGGGGTCCAAGAACAGACCCCTGTGGAACACCGCACGACATGGGCCGACACCTCAGATTACCTTCTCCGGTCCTCGTACACGACGGTACGCTCCTCTAAATAGTCTGCCACTAGCCGCCTCAGGTACTTTGGCACCCCATGATAGTGGAGTGCTTCCCTGATGCAGCTGAATGGCAGACTATTGAATGCGTTGGCGATGTCCAATGACACCGCCAACAGCACGCCGCCACAGCTCACGGCCTCTTCGGTCACGGCCCCCAGGCGCAACACGGCGTCGACTGTCGAACGCCCCGCCCGAAAACCAAATTGGGCGTCCGACAGATCGGGGCCCACCTCGCAGAGGTGCCGGACGATGCGGGCAGAAAGAACCCTCTCAAACAATTTGCCCGCCTCGTCCAGCAGCACGATGGGCCTATAGGCCGCGACCGAACCGGCAGGCCGTAGCGGCTTCCTCAATAGGACCAGCTTCCCGCTCTTCCAGCACTCAGGGAAGCGTCCCGACGCCAAGCTAGCGTCGAACACCTCCCCGAGGCGGTCTGCCATGTGGTTGAGGGCCAGGGCCAGCACTCGGGCCGGTACCCCGTCTGGCCCAGGGGCGGTGTTCTTGGAACGGATCCGTAGAACAGCCGCCCCTACCTCCGAATCCCGGACGGGCGGAACATTATCCTCCCCGTGCTCCCCGTCGTCTCCGGCCAGGGAGGCCATCGACGGGGGAGTGTGTTCCGCTCGTTGTGGGAAAAGGCCCTCAACCACTTCTCGCAGGAAGCTGGGCTGGAGAGTCTCCGTAAGGGGGGGGCCCGACGCGCGGAACTTTTGTCGCACCGCGCGGTAAGGGCGACCCCAGGGGTCACGATTAAGACCCTCCAGCATCTCCCTGTCTTTTTTCTTCTTTGGCGCGGCTAATGGCCAGCTTCAGAGTTTTCCGCGCCCGTCGGTACTCCTCATGAAGCCGGTCCTCCTCACCGTGTACAGGCCGGGCACGTGTACAGGCCGCACGGAGGTCCGCCAGCTCCTGGGACCACCAGTAGACCTCCTTCCTTGGAGGCCGACGACCTCGAATGCGGGGCATGGCCGCATTGCAGATATGCGTAATCGCATCGCGAAAGCGGCCAGCCCCCACGTCGACCTCCTCGGTCGGAGCCTGAGGAGACAGCCACGAGTGAATTATGGCTGCCTCCTCTAGTAGGTCCCGGTTCAGTCTGGCAACAGCCCACCGCGGAAAGCGGGATAAACGCCGCGCCACGTGACCCCTACTGGAGTCCTGGGTCCGGGAGAGCTCAAATCGGATATACAGGTGATCCGAGAGCGTCTCAACCTCTTCCAGGACACGCCAGTTCCTTACTCGTGCGGCGAGGGCAGGGGTAGCGAACGAGAGGTCCACTATCGACCCCCCCCGCTGTCGCACGCACGTGTTGGTGGAGCCTCTGTTTAGAAGACAGAGGCCCACCGAGGCCGCCCACTCCTCTACGGCCTCGCCCCTGGCGTCCGCCCTGGGGGAACCCTACGCAATGGACTTTGCGTTGAAGTCCCCCAGCACAAGGACGTGCCCAGACGCTAGTCGCCGTATCGAGGTCTCCAAGCTGGTTAGGAAAACCTCGAAGTCGTTCAAACTCCGGTTGGGGGAGAAATAAACACCATATATGGTGATCCCCCCCCACTCGACGGCAACATATCCAGTGCCCTTGTCTCTTAGCGACAAGGGCGGGGAATGAGCCGTCGTGGAACCGACGACTGCCACGGAGCCGTCCCAGTCACCCATCCAGTTTGGACGGGGAGGGACAGAATAGGGCTCCGCGACTACGGCAACACCTATCGACCACTGTGCCATGGTTTGCAGGAAGAGATCCTGCGCCGCGGCACAGTGGTTCAGGTTCGTCTGGACCAGGAGGTTGGAGACTTGATCCATTACTGGATCGTCTCTACAACCTCCTCCATGGGCGACGACGTCGACGCAATATTGACGTCGGGGGGTAGCCTGGGTCGACTGGCTAGCCCCTGACGTCTGCCGAGAACTGCGGGGAGGCTTGCAGCCTCTCTGCCCCATCTGGTGATAGGCGGGCTTATTGCCCGCCGCGCACACTGGGCAGTGAGGGGCGGCAGAGCATTCTGCCGCCTTATGCCCCGGTTGACCGCAGCGGAAACACAGTCCGCCGCAGTCAAAACAGCTGTCGCACTTGACGCGCGTGTGTCCCGATGCTAGGCATTTGTGCTACAAATGCCTAGCATCGGGACACACGCGCCTCCTCATCGGACACACCACCTCATCGGTCTCGCCGCCAGGACTGTGATCCTGGCGCTCACGAAACCGATGAGCAGCCTGCCGGCGTCGGCCAATACTTTGGCCGACGCTACGGGACAGCTGACCCACACGGCGCCAAGCCCTCCTGGACCGGGGCGGATGGTGCCGACCCTGACGTTGTCCGCGCTGCACCCCGTCTTCTCCCGGATTACAGCGCGGACATCTTCGGCCGTTACGAACCCGAGATGCGCAGCTCTGCGCACTTAGTAGGCATGGCGATCTTTACACCATCCGTGGCTGTAAAGAGTCCCCGCAGCTTCTCGGCAAATGTGTCCGCCGTCTTAGCGCCTTCAGCCCCAGGGAACTCGAGGACTCGAGCTCCCGTCTGGGCGAGGCGCATCCTGACCCCCACCGTCCCAAAGTCGTTGGCGAGGCTGTCCCGGGCCTTTTTAAAAACGGCCGCGTAGGACAGCCCGCCGTCAGCCGCCTCCGGGGACACGGTCACAACTACAGCCGCGGTTTTGGGCGGCTGCAGCTTCCGCGGCCTCTTTGCAGAGGCCGTTGCCACCGGTGGCGAAGGCTGGGCTTGGGCTGCTTTTTGGGCAGCCCTTCTGGCCCGCCTTCGGGACTTCTTGGAGCCCCGCGCCTCCTGCCAACCCTCGTTGGAGGGGGCAGGTGCGGAGGGGCTCGGCAGGGGTGTCGGAGTGGGGAGCGGAGGGAATGCCACTCCGCTCCTCGGCGCTGTTCTAGGCCCCGTCTTGGCCGGCGCCTGGGGATGCGCCCTGGCCGGCGCCTTAGCCGGTGCCTTGGCCGGCGCCTGGGCCGGTGCCTTGGCCCCCCTCCTCGGCTTTTGTGGAGCCGATGGAGTAGGGGCAGACGCCGCCGCCGCGTAAGAAACGCGGCCTCCCACAACGGGGAGCGCGGTCGGAGCGGCGGCCTTAGGCCGCTGTACCGACGCGAGCGGGGGGCGCATAATCGGCGCAGGGGGCAGTCTCGCCTCCAGGCCAGCCAGGCGTCCGTCCAGCATATTCCCAACTGCGATGAGGATTTCTCGCACGCTCCCGAACCTTGAGCAGGAGATCCGCGATCTCCTCCTCCGCTACGGCCTCGCCGTCCACTCGTACGCTCCTGTAGGACTCCGCGTTTGAGAACGCGGAGCCTGACGGGGTCGAGACCGAGGCCGGTTTACGTGCCCTCCCTCGGCGGCTGCTTGCCACCTTTGGTGGCATCATTTCGCCGGACGTGTCGGTCCCCTCTTCCCTGGAGCTTCCATGGCGTCCGCGCCATCCGATGAGACGGCGGATCCGGAACGCAAACGATCCGATGCCCTTCGGCTCCCAGAGACCAGAGTCAGACTGACCTCTGGGAGCCCCATCGAGATAGGCGTTCCCGACGCCATCTCGCCCTCAGTGGACGACCCATCCGCTCCACTGTTCTGCTTCTCATTCCTTCGGTTTGCTTCTTTTTCCGTTAGGCTTGCCTGTTTTCGTTGTGTTTGTCCGATCGTTTTTTTCAAGTTTTTGTTAGCATTTTCCATAGTAAATCCCACGAGTGGGGGAGAACTAGAGGTCCACCCGGGCAGAGATCCCCCATTACCCGGGCAAGCGTAAGTTTTTAACCCAACCGAGGGGTCCGCAGGTACCTCGGCTTGGAGTGCGCTCGCGACTGAACTTCCCATCAGCCATGCATCCCCTGGCCACGCACCAGAACACGGGATTCGGGGAATTTTTTAGAGAGGTTATCTTCCTCGCGGTCCGGGCGGTTAAGCCAAGACCCTCGCCCCCGATCAGAGCCGCGAGACTTAACCACAGCGCTCTTCTCGGGATTACGATATGCCGACGGTTGACAGGGAGACTACGTCCCCCTGCCTGCTCGGTGGTAGTGTGAGTACACGCCGAGACCCTATACCAACCCGTCAGGCCTGTGCCCGAGTTCTGTTGATGTGTGATGTGATGTGAAAACATTTAAATGCCTGATGTGATATAGTAACGCTTAAAATTCAAAAATACATATAATGTACAATGCATACTCACCTCTGTCTCCTGGAAAATATAGATACAAAAATACCAATACCACATAACTAGAAAGATATTTATTGTCAACTGAACTCTTTGAGAATCAATGGTGTAAAAATTGGAAGCAAATAAGATGCGAAAGTATTTAATGACGAAAAGTAATGCTTGTATACAGAAAAAATTTAGAAGAATCAGAAATCCAACCAAACTGTCCCGAAAGTTTGAGATCTCTAAGTTCTTTCCTTTTTTCAGGTCGTGATTTACATCATATTTTACGAATATTCTGATGCAGAAGAATTGTATAAACTGCCACTGTTGATGCTGAGACAAAAACCTCAATACGCATATGATTTTTTATCTAAATTGGCTAATAGTAAAGTTGGAACTGATACACAGTGGATTATAAAGAACAAATCTACATCTTTTCTTAATGTTTTTAATTTTAAACATTTTGCTTAAGTTATTTTTATTTTTTTGAAAATTCTTAATTTTATGAAGAAAACCCTAAAATTATTTAAATAAATTTTACATATGACTTGAAATAGCTGGTTCGCGAGCTACTTTTTACATTTATATTTTACTTATTGCTATATAAAGTCCATACATATTAGCGACAAATGTGTAAATATTCCGGCCCCTTCGGCAGCCATCGAAACCGATGGTTCGTAACCAGTTAAGGAGGAGGAAAAATGATCTATGTATGAAACCAGTTTCTAACTACGTTTTACGAGACCTACTACTACCAGGCCCAAGGGAATCCGCCACAAGTGTACCTAGCGCTTTCATTGACCCCCAACAGCCTTGATTTTAGATGAATGAACTGAAATGTAGATATTAATATGTATTATATTTATATGTAGTATTTTTATTTTAAGGCAGTGGTAGTAATGTAAGGCTCAATTGTAAGACATAATCAAGAATAAAACGAATTAAATAAACAGTTTTTTTTTTGTATCTTAAATTTTATTTTGGTTCCTAAATTTATTTAAACTAAACATTGGTTCACTTTTTCTGGACAAGGAAGGTTCCCATAGGTCCTCGGTATACACGTGGTGTGTGGATGATCCTGTGGGGGGGAAAAAATTAATTTTACCGAAGTAAGTGGAATACAATAAGTTTTTAACTTAACTATAACCGTTTTCAAAGCCGTTTACTTTAATATACATTATCAAAAACAAGGCTAATGTAGATTATACCTCATACTTTTTTCTAGTACCTTTTTCTCTAAAAAGAAATGAGCTACCTCAGCCACATTCTGATTGCGACGAAGGTGGTGTGTTGCTTACTCTTACTTACATATTAAACTAATCTATAGGAGCATATATAATATATATGCGTTAAGTTGGTTTGTGTACGATTCAAAAATTCTAAAAGTTCTGCAGCGATTAAGCTGAATTTTTGATACAATATACTATAAAACCTGTTTTAAACATGGTTTTTATTTCTTATTTCTCATCAATGCAATCACAATGTGGCACAACGATGCATGGCAGGGTACAGCTAGTTATAAATATATAAAGATAACTCACTCATAAGCAAATGGCAATCTTCTAGCAATACCGTGTCGAGAATTTAGAAATTTGCCATGTCTATATCTCCTTTCGGCAGCGTTCCTGAGCATCTTTAACACTGAGGGTGCATATCGGTAATACGTTGGAGGGCTGACTTTGAGTTCCACAACCTTCTACAAAAAACAACAAATAAAAATTAACACAAAACATGAAAAAGTCTTTTGGGACTTTTTACAAAATTTAATAGATAAAAAATACACATCCTATTTGCCGGGTTTGTATTATTCGTTATATTACTACGTGTAAAGATGGTCATCCTATCTTGAGATAATATAGTGTGTAAAACACCTTGCCATGTCTTAACCATTGTTTGAAAATAAATTGTTATTGAAACCATTAAGTCAAAACCCATTTAGTCAAAATAAAAATATGTGTATTTTTCTAAACTCAATTAACCAAGGACCCGAACATAAAATTCGGTTAAGAATAGATCAC
This sequence comes from Arctia plantaginis, assembly GCA_902825455.1. Taxonomy (NCBI): domain Eukaryota; kingdom Metazoa; phylum Arthropoda; class Insecta; order Lepidoptera; family Erebidae; genus Arctia; species Arctia plantaginis. Next base: position 3,238,074 of record CADEBD010000284.1, on the reverse strand, counting down.
GTTTAACGGAGAATAGTTGTTTAGCCTGTAACATAGATGGCGTTGAAATATATTTTAAAACATACCTGATTACAAGGATCAACAGCACACCGTACGGTATACGGAGACCTGACTCGGATTGTAGGGTTTGGTTCGTTGTAGCTTGGAAAGTCTCCAGTGATTGTGTTGGCACCTTTTGTTAATGCTTCACTGAAGGCGTAGAGTCCATCTGATACGGCATCTTTGATTGAAGAAGCTGCCCTCCCAAGCGCATTTACTGTAGGAGTAAATTAAAATAATAAAAGTATTTCAGACTTTTAAAGTGGCAATAAGCATATAATAGGTGTTTCTGTAAATATTATTTTTGTAGAGTGATGGAATTATATAAATAAACTATTTTTTAAATTTCTGCCCATGAAGCTAAAACTTAGTCCCATACACGCCTTTTATTTCCCCAAAGAACCACTTTACCTTTTTTTTAGCACCATACCCGGTGCGAAAAAAAAATGTAACCTTACTTAACAACAAATAAAAGCTACGTGCATAAATTATACATTGTATTAACAATCTTCTTACCTTTGAGCCCCGCACCCACAGTTACAATAGAAGCCATATCTGCAGCCGCTTTCGCAACAGCAGAACCTTTCGCCTTCACCATTTGGGGTACAATCGAAGCAATCCCTCTCGCTGTATTTATTGCTGAACTCGCAATTCTTGAAATGTCCCTAGAATGAGCTGGGGGAACGCACATAACGAGGCATGCTGCCTGCAAGGAACACATAATTTAAAGTTATCAAAACGAAGATTCGGTAATACATATAAAGCGACAAAATAAATGGGATGAACAAACTTGACGATAAAATTTATATATTTATATTATATAGTACACTAGCCGTTTTTTGTAGTTTGACCTTTTTATATGGTCACAGTTCCACTTTTAAGAGTTATGGTACGATTATTCTTATTCACTATCATTTCTCAATAAATTCTCCATCATATACAAATTTAATATATTTTTTTACTTAAAAAACAAATCTGACCGACATTTTGCAGAGAAAAACTTTTTAGTTTCATTATATTAGTATACTTGTAGTATAATACTTAAAATCGTAAAATTATAAAGAAGAATAAGGAACTGTTGAAATGAAAGAACTGTTTAGGCTTTTAGAAGTTAAGAGTTGGTCGTTTTGAACCCTACCAATGAACGTTGGGCGTATAGCTAACCTAAAAAGTTATCAATAACACTAGTAATATTTTATATTCTGAGATTTCTTAAATATGATTTCTTAAACACTCACCAACAACACTAACAATTTAAACTTCATCTTGGATGTTTGTAAAAGTCCTACTGAATATTGGGACGATTTATAATAGCTTTTATATAGCAGAAAATTGCAAAATTAACTAGATACTTAGCAAACGATTCTGGATCATTAGAGCTTTTTTAAAACCACAATGCACAATTTATGCTAATAAGCCCATCAAGAATGTAATGTATAGTGTCATTATTTTATTAGGTTTATTAACATTTTTGGGCAAGAAATTAAACCAAATGTGATTTCGCAGTTTCACCAATTTCTTAAAAAGGAAAAAGCTTTTTGGTTCAAAAAAAATAATTAAAAACAAATCTACTCAATAAATAGTTAGCAGTATTTTGCTTAAATCGATTTAAGTATATTCCTCGTATATTTTATAAAAATTAAAGAACAATACTAGTCTAAAAAACGCTACTATCAAAAGGGTCACAATATGATACGAGAACCTACTATATAGCAATAAATCGTACTATTTGTTGGTGGAAATAATGTTAACCATTAAGTGGAACAGTTTGTTTTCATATCTACCTTCTATTGTACAAGAATGCGAGGCCCTTTTTACAGTACCTATACAAATAAATAAAATTAAAGTGTCTGTTTGTAATGTCAAAATAATAGGTTTTTGGATGCTCACGTAGTTGCTCTGCCTAAAAGTCAGTTTAAAAATTTGTCTGTCTGTTTGTCTGTGCCGGGTAATCTTCAAAACCACTTGACCGATTTTTATAATATTTTAATACCAGGTAGCTGTCTAAATACGGAGTAACTTAGGCTATTTTTCATCTCAGAAAAACTCTATAACGCTTTGTCCGGTCCGGGAATCGAACCCGAGGCCTCATGGACTGCAGTCGCCTACCGTACTACATCACTAAGGCAGCGCTTTTCAAATTGCACACGAACGAAGTCGCGGGTACCAGCTAGCTTATAATATGTCTACTTTTATAAATAGCTATGAACAAACTTCTAATTGTAAGAATTGATATCAAACACGTTTTTTAATTATTTGTATTGTAGTTTTTGCAATATAAATTGTATTGTAAAGTTGACAAGAAAAAGGAACACACTTTATATGTAGACCCTAAATTTTCCAGTCACTCTTTGCTAAGGCCAGCCACAAACTCCAAACCAATCTTTGATACGCCCTTTGGATTTAGCCAGGTTTGGAATTAGGGTAGAGTGAAACAAGGAAAGTAAATATTATTTCATTTAATAATATTTGAAGTATTTATATAGCAAAATCCTGCAAGAACTCTGGCTGAATCGGTTTAAAACAGGATTTCCAAACTAAAAAAAATCATAATGTTCCGTCATGGATTACGTCGTCCAGGATGGAGCAAATCCCCACCCAGAAAGAGTTTGAAGAGAAGTTTAGAAGTAAGATTTTCATCTTACTTGTAGAAATAAAGATATTTGTTGCTGTGAATATAACTAAAAGCCGAAATACTTTACATAATATACTTACTGATTTATGACTCATCTATGACTCATTTATGACAAACAGAAACTAAAAAAACATTATGTATATGCACTGGCTGTAACTTTATTAAATGAGTGCCTTTGACTGTAATAAAATATTTATAATTGGATGTTTATGCTCTTAAGTTACATTTTTTAATTTGTTATTCGCGTGAGACGGTTTCTTTTCTTTGTTAAATTAGGTTTTTGTTATTCATTACTTAGTAATTTTATTCAACTTTGTGGTTATTTTTAAACATCTACGAAAACCGTCTAGGTAGTGACGGACCGGCAATTCCCACACGTATTTTTAAAAGAATAAATTATTAAGCATATAATACGTTTACCTTACAGCCCCTTATAACTCTTCGCTTTATAATTTTCGTAATTTAATTATAATATTAACCTCAAACACGGTCGTCTGATTCATAACTAGGCAGAGCCTGTAACAACTGCTAAAACACACCCATATATTTCTAAATACATGCATAATAATATATATTTTGGATAAATTAAACCCAGACACAGAACAAACGATCGTGCTCATCACACAATTATTTGTCCTGGGTGAAAATTAACCCACGACCTCTGGCTTAGCAGTATGGATCACTAACCACTAGGCCAATGTGGAGTGGAGATAGGGCATAGCCGATTGTCAGGCATAGCCCCTTGATCTAATACAGCAGTATTATTGGGGTAGACGTTTAACACGCCTCTGCCTACCCCTTTTTGGATAAAAACGTGAGTGTAAGTTTGTATGTGAGTGTTTAGTGTTATCATCCGAACTTATGGCTCTTTTCCTCTTCGAGCATTTCATCGGCACTATAACTACCTCGTCATCATCATCAACAGCAACAGCTTTTTAGACCACTGCTGAACACAGGCCTCTTCTTAGAAATTAGGTTTTAGCCTACTATACCCACCACGCTGGCCAGATGGGTTCAGATAGAGTTTGTTTAAAGTTTTCCTTGTCTTTACAAGGCGGTTTTTCTGCATAGTTTGCTCCCTTAGTCGGCCCTTACGACACCCACGGAATGCATAGGGGTGATGACACTCCGTATTCTTAATCCGTCACCACACAGACTATAACCATTTACTTGAAGGTAAGTGGCTATATGCGGCGGCCATTTTTCTTTCAGCGTATTTACAACAATTTTATATTACTGTGATATTTTATGTCTTCAATACTGCACGAAGTAAAAGTTTGTTTATTTAAATAATCAGGGCAGACACTCGCTGTGCCAGTTTAGAGACCGTAGTGAGGCTGTCATGGAACTGACACGTACCTGTTAATTGTTTCGTCCTCTATTCTTAATTGAATACGTGGAGCAGACTTCATATCAATTTTATTTTTGTTTTTAATTTTCCGGGTAGCATTGTACACTGTGTGATATTTCCTCATACCTTCGTTCTGTGTCCAAAAGAGGTTTTTGAAACTATCCTCGAAACATCACCTCCATATCAATACAACGCGTCCTAGCCGAATGGGAACGCTTTGACCATTGAAACAATATTTATAATAATAATAGTTTTTTTTTTTATTAAAGTTTCTAAAACTCAAAAAAAAAACCGTTTAGGTACGAGTCGAACTCGTGCGCCGAGGGTTCCGTACCTACCCAGATTTTACGTAGATTTTCGCGAAAATTTATAAGTACCAAGATTTATCTTAATTTTCAATTTTTTTGGAATTATTCCTTTATTTGTGCTGTAAGACGTTTCTTTTTGCCAAATTTCGTGACTCTAGGTCAACGGGAACTACCATGTAGGTTTTTGACCCAAAACCTATAAGGTATTGTCAATTTTGGTTAAAAGCAAGGTCTTGCAGAACAAGTAAAGAGAAAATTCTGAAAAATAAAAAAAGGACCTTGATTTTTATACACCTAATAGGGACCATATACTTCAGTATCTGGTATAAATTTCAACTTTCTAGGTCTACCCGTTCCTGAGAAAATCGGTGGTGACACACGGACAGATGGATAGACGGACAAGAAAGTGATCCTATAAGGGTTCCTTTTCTACCTTTTGAGGTACGGAACCCTAATGATAGTAACAATTTGGACTTATAACTATATTTTTAATTATAATTAGAAAATATGAGACTTTTTGCTTGGTGTTGTTGTCGAAGTATATGGACAATCTAGTTGCATATCATGCCGGTATAAAAATAGGCAATGTGAACTTCCGCAAATATCCTTCCTACGCTGCAGAAGCAAGGTAACGCGTTACAATAATAACAACAACGGTAACAATAAACGCGTTAGTGTACTGGATGCGTATTTAACTTTAATCGTAAAATTATTATATAAATAAATATTACCCAGTCAAATTTGTTTCAATCATGTTTCATCTTTTTTGTTGAGGTTTAAATCACTTTTGTCGTTAACAAACTACAACTTAATAAACTCCGCATTAGCTAGTGGTCGCATTTTTTGCGCAAATGAGCCGGTTTATAAAAGTTAAGTAGGTACGTAGTTAGATGTGCAATTACAAAGTGAAATTACTATCGTGGGGGAGCCATGCCCATGCCCATATGAACCAGGGTAAGCCGGAGTGATTCCAGGCAATCACAGAAAATCGGTGTTAAACAATCCTTTCGTTGTTTTTTACCGTATGAGTGAGGTTCATGGCCCAAGCTCTCCCCTTTTCCTCATTTTGGGCGAAGGAACTGAAAGGGTGGGAACACACTTGTGACTCCTGAGTTGCAGGTGTAGCCGTAATCACTTACCATCAGGTGGCCCGTCTGCTCGTTTGCCATTCTTTAATGAGCCTATTGCCGTCCACTGCTGAACGAAGGCCTGAAGGAGCACCAACTATCTCGGTCTTGGACAATCTGCATCCATCCGCTGCCAGCCATTTTCCTCAAGTCGTCGGTCCACTGTGCCGCAGGGCTACACGTTTGCCCAATCGTGGTCTCTACTCTAACTCTAGCGACCATCAGTCCGCCTGGAGACATGACTTTCATACTTCGACTTCAGCGTATTGATTCTCCGTGCAATGTCGGTTTTTCTAGCCGATAAATTTCGAAACGAACAGAGAAATAGAGTAACCTACTATTCCATTAAAAGCAAGGTAAGAAATGAAGTAGTCCAAAAACCCCTTATAAAAGTACCTATATTATTTAGCACTACATGGCTATTGGACTAGCGAATGTTAGCTTCCTTCATCAGGAATATTACTGTAATTGGGTGCAGCAGAATTTCTAAGCGTCTTCCTGATAGCATTCGTCCACTCAGATGCAGCTTAATTTCCTCATTCGAAGGCTGACATTATGCTATATTATTTATATATAAAGCGGTAATTTTAAAGGTTATGAAACTTATAACATTTTGAAATATATTTGGTGCCATCACCACTCCCCAAAACTATTTTATGTGCCGGTATATACATTAACATAACAGTTAACGGCACTGGTTTTCTAATAGAAAACCCCTAATGTTAAACTTATATAAAGTCATACTTTAATTTATTCCAGACTTCATTATCACACATATCCTCGCTAAACAATTATTTTTTTATTTTATTTTATTTTATTTTATTTTATTTTATTGTATTTAAAACAAAATATATTCGAAATACAAAGTCACCTTTAGACAAAGTATGCAAGGTTGCCTTGTTGTGTTTAATAAGTATAGTCTCGCCTAGAAATTAAATAATTATTTATCAATCGACTCCATTGCTTTCTATTCCAAACTTAGTAAATATTACTTATACCATTTACACACAAACCAAGAACTGAAGTTCAAGACATTTTCACTATTTAAATGTTGATCATAAGAAAGTAGATCAGTTAACTATCACCACGTATTAGCTCGTGTTCAATTTAGACGCTGAAGAACACAAAACTATGGACAAGCTTAAACTTATTTTACTAAAGGTAAGTTTATGTTAACGATTATTTTAAACATTTCAGTATAACGATATAAGCTAGAAGATAATTTCTAAACAAACTGAACGTGAGCAAATTTATATGACCTGATAATAGAAATTCGTGAAACATAGCGCAAGATAAACTCGCCTAGTATCGACCCCTGTCTAGTTTTTGTCGTTTACAAGTTTTTTACAGTGATAAATAAGCACAATTGCTTTAGAAGTTTGCTTGTTTCATAAAAAAAATGTATATGAATTTACATTGCTTTTTAATCATATTAATCTGAACGAAGCAGATATATAAAATATTTTAAATAGGTTCAAAAATGAGAGGGCTTATTGTAAACTGTCGAGAGGGTTTCATTCGTTATTATTTATTCGCTTTATAGGCGGATATTAGTCAGTAAAGAGGCCAACATTAAAAAGTAATAATTAACTAATACTGTAAATGAAAATATGACGTAAAAAGTAATAAATATATGAAGCTTATGCGGTAGCTCATAAGTTAAATGTGTTTTGACTCTGTTACATAGAAAATTCTTAGTATTGTTTTGTATGTTATTTATACTTGTCAGTGACGACTTCCACATACAACGAAAAAAAATAATTAAATAGTTTAAAACCAAGTAATGAGGACACCCGAAGTACGGACTAAATACTAATCTTCTTGTGACGGATATTTACATACAAATTGATACAACATTTCCCAACATCAACCGTTGGTACCTACAAGGCATGATCGCCTTACCTGGGCCTCAATTCTGCTATTGTATGTTAACGCCAAGCCACTGTCATTCCATTGACGCGCTATTGAGATGCCATTGAGACGCCATTGACATCGGTCAAAATATCAGTATTCTACTAACATCAATTCACAGTGTCAATAGACTATCGATATAGTAATATAGCTCATCAATGGTGATATCAACAACATTGCCATACCTGGAAAATTAAATATATCATTTTTTACAAATTTAAAATGTACCGTGTACCAAACTATTACAAAGACATCGACGACATTTATAACAGTGACAAGTCATCGGGAGGCCATTGGTCTTACATAGTTAGTAGAATTGGAAAAGTGCAAAACTATTCCGACGACATTCCATCGACAGTCTATTGATACAATATTAAAATAGCAGAATTGAGGCCCTGGGCGGAGGATCCTCCTATACAAATAATAAAAATACTAATAAAATAGAAATACTAGCCGTTGCGAACTAAAACAAAAAAGTAAAAGTTTTAGTTATTCCCCTTACTAGTCTCCAATTATAGTCGGTAAAAAAAACAAATTAATTTAATTTGTTTTTTTTTACCGATATGACGTTATGACGATTAAATACCATATAGGTGTTTATAAAAATTTAGGAGCAGCAATTGAAAATGTAACGTTGAAATGCATTTTGCATGGACTTCTCGATTGCATACAATTTTAGTCATTACTTTTTGTTTAAAAACCAAATGAAAATACTTAAAAAAGTGTTTACTTAGTATACACTTTTTTTAGACAAAAAACATTTAGTATACACTTTTTTTTGACAAAACAGACAAAAAAACATTTATGTTAATTTGCATGTTTTATTTTTACATGTCTTTTTGAATTTTGAATAAAATGATATACACAACTGTTTAATGTTACAAACAAAAGAGGAAATTCCATATAGATTTTAAGAAAAAATATTACTTTGTGTTATTAAGTTTAATTACTCGTGCACCTTGAAATTATTAATTTCCGATGATTGCCATATTAAAGATGTCGGTGATGACGTTGCGCTCTGTCTAGCTCATGTACACACACGCTACAAGTCATTCCGTATAAACACATAACAACAATAAACAATAAAGATCTAAGATTAAAAATTTATTCATAGAAAAGTTATTCTTATAGCAAGCAATAACTTTTTAAACGATTTTTAAGAGAAGATGAGGTGTTGAACTTTCTTCTTTTCTCTTCGTTTGTTACCTTAAAAGTTTAGAACTCCATCATTTATAAATCGATTTTACAAAATATTTTTTGAAGTACAACTTGACTTGGGGAGTATGCTGGTGAATGCGTGACGAGAGCCTTACGAAAAGTGTGATCGGCCGAGGCGAACGGCAGTTTAGAGGGAGATATAAGTTAGTGAAGATAGAAATAGAGAGAGTTACGTTTCGTATATTACTGTAGGGGCAAGAGAGAGAGGTACACATTTCTTTCTCTCGTAGCCAAGAAGTTTTACTTCAGTCGTGTGGTCTAAAGCACACTCATTTTTTTAATGGGAAGAGTATATTTCCCATTATTCCCATTTTGAATTGGTAAAAAATACCACCTCTAAAGGCGGAAAATTAAGAAGTTACAATTCATGACGATTAAGGCACATTGAACTCAATGATGCTTTATAACATAATAGGTAATTATTTAAATATATTACGTTTAGAAATTGTTTTATTGAGGTCAACAAACTCACTTACTCGTAGGATTTTGTATTTCAATGGGTCTAATTCGAGTTTATTTCACATCAACTAAACTATACACCCACCAACAACCTATATTTTAAATGTAAAAGTGACCTTGTTTGTTACCCTTTCACGCTTGTTACCCGATTTAAAAAATTCTGTCACCAATGGAAAGCTACATTACCAACGAGTAATATAGGCTACTTTTTACCGTGGTAACCGACGACGAGAAGCGCGCAAAAGCTAGTACTAAATATACTCGCATTAGATCCCCAAAACATTTTAGGAGCATTAACAATGTACCTACATACATAAGTATTCTTTAAGTGTGACTTTTGGACGACCTTAAGACTAAGTAATCTACGAAAGATTAACACCTAATTGCAGGTAAATTTAATATTCATACACAATCATCAGACCAAAAAATATTGTTTTACTAGCCGAGAGAAGAAAAAGGATGAAGGACCATGTATCTTTGGAGATATACAAAACTGATTTTAGTTTACACACACACACACACGGAAGTCTATGCTATGGTTACCAGACTGCCGATAAACATACCTATATACATATATTCCAAAATACATACATATTATAGATAAAGTTTAAATAAAACAACACGTAGTACATCAATTTCATCGCCAAATTTATCAATCTCTATAATTGTATGAACGTCTGACACTGCCTTATTTTTGTTCCAGATCCTGCTTCTTACGACTGTAATCGTTATTTTATCAGCTAATACAGTCGACGCTAAGAAGAATAAAAAGTTTACTCAACACAACATATCAAAGGAACCTAATCATAAACATACTGAAAACAATCACAAGAAGCTTAAAAGAAGTGCTCACGGCAAGAGTTGGGGCAGCAAACAGAGTTACGGGTCTTACGATCTGCCCCCTTACTTGGTATATAACAAAAAGTTAGGAGCTTACTACCCGTACTTCAAGTACCCAGAAAATAATTTGAGAAGATACTTCAAGAATAAACACTACAGCACTACTAATAATAATTACAATACTCTCCCGCGAAATGTTGTAAATCGAAACGTAAAATGATACTAGGTTTTCTGTGTGTGTGTTTATTTCACATCAACTCGCTTTTGACGGCAAGTTGCGATTGGTGAAGATCTCATTGCAGGCCAATCACAACGCAGAACGCGGTCACCAAGACAATCAAGATGTGAAATAAATTCATATTAAGCTTTCAAAATGTGAAATAAATTCATATTTCATCCAAACAGTCAACACCGTCAATAATATGTTTAAATAGTTGAATGATTCCGCCAGCCATCTGTTTCCGTTGCTCGTTATTTGTTTTATAAAAAATTATAAAACGTAACAGCTTTTTGAATAAATTATTTTAATTTTATTGATATATTTTTAAATGATTGATATTACTTTTGTAAATATTAAATAAGCAGTTGTAAAAAGTGTTATTTTATTATAAATATTACAAATGTCGAATATATACCATAAAAGTACATCGCGGATGTAGCTACACATGCTAAAATCAAATGTAAAAGTGGTTTAGCCTACCTACTTACCTATTCATTTTTTCTCAATTGCTATGAATTTAGGAAACGAACAACCCATTTAATGTATTGTTTCTTAAAGAGATATTTGTTTTTTGGACACTTCAAATGGAGTTGAAGTGGAAGGGGGTCTTTTCAGTTTCCTGTCTAATGTATTTTTCGTATTGTCGATCCGACACTGTGCTCGAAGAGAGGGACCACGCCGTGGGAGTAGTAAGAAACGTGCTAACTCGCACACTTTGTTTTCTTTCTCGCCCAGGTAATTTTTGACCTAAAGTCTTACTACGTCTTTGTCCTATAATAGGCCATCATGCAGAAGAGAGAGTGAAAAGAGAAGAATTAAATAACAGTCACATCTCCTATTTTTTTAGTTATATATATAGGGGAGAGTAACCAATATTGAACCGACGCTTAAATTGGACCACTTCTGCATTTCAATCAAAATAACACAATTTTTTTACACTGGCAACACAAAAAGGAGCTAGCAGGTGCTAGCAGCTCCGCCATTTTGTAGAGCTTCTTTTTGTGCCAATGTACTGTACCAAATAGTAATATAGTAGTAATATAGTATATAGTAATTTATATGTAATAAAAGACCGTTGCAGTATATTTAAACTTTTCTTTGTTTTACGTAAACATACAAACTCGTGCTTATGATGTTGTCTACATACTAATCGACTAGGAAAACCAGTTTTTTTTTTAATAAAATAAAATTTACCTTAACCATGTTACAGGTTTTTATACATTCTGGGTATTACATTAAAAAAAATCGTGCATTAGATCACTAAAATTGTATTGAAGATTATCTGTAGTACCTTATAAACATTAGGATGCCATATGCTCTCACAAATGTTAAGAATGGTGTCACTAGTAACAATAGTTTAAGAGCTTCTTTTGGGATGGATACAGGGGGCAATAAACAGACGTGTCACCTGTTTGTATGTGACTAAGGCAGACTATGGAGGGAAGAGACTAGGGAGGGTAGAGGCAAGAAGAACCATCTCTGTGTAGGAAAAGTGTCCGTAAAAACGCGTCCAATAAGGGTGGCGCTGCGGTAGCCTAGGATTAAGTTTAAAGAAAGCGCCAAAAGTAATTAGTCATAGTTTTTTACCTCTATTTTCAGTATACAGCTAGACACTTCTTCAACTTGTCCCCCATATGAGATGGTTCTCCTTGCCTTTACAGTCCATAGCTGCCACCTATAAGACACCTTTAACTTAAAAGTCACAAGTGTGCTGCTGGTATCTGAAGTGGGTTGAAGGTTTTATCGGTCCAGAAATACTGCAGACGTCAATTTCTTACACAGATCAGATGTGTGTAAAAGCGTGCAGCTGTGGAGTGCCTGTTATGCGAGTGATGAGATCGAGATTTTTGTCGTGTCAAATGATGATGGTTAATCAGAGTACTACATAAACTACAAGTAGTAGAGGCGTCATAGGCGTCGTTGCGATCTAAAATATCCTGGCAATCGATGTTTTGAGTCGCTCTCCGTGGATTGCGCACCAGAGGGAGAACCCGGTACTCGGTGCTTCAGCCAACGGTCGAACAATGACCTTAACAAGTTGTAGGCCGAAGTGAAATACCATCTCGATGTTTTAAATATTCCAAACTTCTTCGAGGCTAAGTCGTCCTTACCCTCTATGTGTCCGATATGTCGACGCCCGACGGTGAATAATGTAATTGAAAATACTAAAAAATTCATATGAGCAATTAAAGATATGATAAACAATAATTTAAGTTTTCTCTTAATACTGTGTTAAAATTCTGAGTTCAATAATGTTCTTGGGTTTTTAGTGACATAGTAGTAGTAAAATAAATAATTTAATGTTTATTTTTTCGTGTTTTATTCGTTACTGTCTCAGTAATGTTTTCATAAAGAAAATGTACACAAACGTTACATGGAACAGCCATGCAACGGTAATGCTATTGTTCATAATACGTTCAAAATTTCACTACAAAAAATGATATTGTAATCCGTGTAACGTGCAAAAACATAAGATTCCTTTCATTAAGAAAAAGTACTGTTGTGTAAGGTTAGGTAATAATTTCTTAATATAAAATGTCTCTTTGGGATATTATGTTGGTATTTATTTAAATACTAACATAATATTTTACAGCCAATGCCGTCACTTGAGTCATCGACTTCCCTGATTAATCGATTATAGTTGACTTGGGAGTTATATTTTTAACATGGCAACATTGACAGGGGAAGTGGATGACAATAGTGGGGATTGGAAGGGAGAGAAATAAAATGGAATGGAGAACGGCAGTCGAGTTGGGACGGTCAAAGTGGTAAGTCGTTCTTGCTTATAATTAAGAGTGAATTGTATAGGGTGAAAGTGTCATTGTATATTACATATAAACCGGAAATACAATACCGGTGTTATTACTTTATATCCTTGTCAATTATCATATAAATACATATTCAGGAGGCTTTATATTACATCTCAGAAGTGGGATCGGTAGCTCACTTTTAGAAAAATGGATAAGGAGGGTGAACGGATATTAAAAACACCATCACGTAGTCGTATGCGAAGTCGAGAAGTGGACCCTATTCGGGCTTACACTCGCACTCGCAGTCGCAGTCGTCACCGACGGGGCTGTGTTAGTGAGCTGGACAGAGATCGAGAACGGGTCCACAGGCTAGAACAAGAGCTACAACAAGAGCGGGAGAGTTTGAGAGAACGCGAAAGGAGCTCCCGGCAAATATCGACGGAAAGACCGCTGGCGGTGTCACCACAAATAAGCGATACGGCCTCGGCAGCGCATCGAGCGGACGAAAGGCCCGAGAATGGACATCGCACTTCACTAAATAGGTCACGTAGCCCTTCTTTTACTGCTAACGATGTTATTAAAATATTACAATCTATAAAACGGGGGTCTGCATCTGAACTATTACCGCAGGATACTCCTAAAATTAATAAAAGCATAGTTCATAAGAATATCTTACCCAATTTTGATCCTGCCGGTAAAAACCAGCGAATGGACATTTGGCTAAAAAAGGTACATGAATGCGCTGCGGTATACGGGTGGGATGAAAGGACCACCATTCATTTCTCGCTTCAGAAACTACAAGGATTGGCCAAGACGTGGTTTCAAAGTTTAGATACGATTTTGTTTACTTGGCCAGAGTGGCAAGAAAAATTAATTAACGCGTTTCCTCACGAGCATAACTATGGCCAATGCTTGGAAGATATGTTGAAACGAAAAACCAAATTCGGTGAACCTATTGAAACTTATTATTATGAGAAATTAGCACTATTGAACCTGTGTAACATTTCTGGTAAAAACGCTGTCGATTGCATCATACATGGAATCAGTGATAGAACAATGAAATCTAGTGCCTTGGCATTGCGCTGTTCGCACCCAGAGCAGCTCTTACAATTCTTAATGAGCAATAGAGATGCGATAGGTCAATATCAATCCCTTCATATAAGACATAGGAACATGACAGATAGCATTAACAATTCAAATTTTGCGCCTAACCCAAAGAAAAAGCCAACTCAAGGAATTTACTGCTTTAATTGTAAAGAACGAGGACATCCATACTTACAATGTCCAAAGCCATTACTAAAATGTAGTAAGTGTAATAGGATAGGCCAAAAACCAGAAGACTGCTTCAAAAGGACTGGGGTGACTTCTAACTCCTCTGAAAATGTTCGTAAAGCTATGTGTATCACAGGTTCCAGCCCCAATGCGAAATTCACAAAAGTAGTGCACATTGATGGTACCATCTTGGAATCGTTTGTGGATTTTGGGAGCGAGGTAACCCCTATTAAAAGGTCAATAGCAGACAAAATAAGAAGCACCCATGACAATGTACCAACCGTTATGAAAGGTTTTGGTAACGAGTTGGTGCATTCGCCTGGGAGCATAGTGCTTAATTTAAAGATCGATGATGTTAGTGCTGATGTCATGTGTAGAGTGGTAGATGATCAATTCTTGGACAAACCTCTGTTGATCGGTCAGTCGTACACAGAACAACCACACATTATAGTAATTAAGGATTCTACTAGCCTTAGATTTCTTGACGTTGGTACTGAGCTACCCCAGTTGGACCCAGATGGGGGCCACGATCAATGCCTCAAGGGTATAGTCGCCGGTCACGTTACGCTATCGGGGACTGCTAGCGTGAAGGTGTGCACGGAATCAACGTACGATGGTGACGTTTTGGTAAATAATAAATGGGTTGGTATTTCAAATAATCAGTTCCTGGTTGGTGGAGGCGTACACCCAGTACGGCATGGCCAGCTGTTTGTGACAATCACGCCGAATACCATACCCTGTTTTCTGCGAGGAAATGACGTCATCTGTAGGGTCGAAAAGGTTAAGGTTGTGAGTACCGTGACCACTGTGACCTCTGAGCCAGTTTCAGATCATGGCGGCAAGATTGTCCCTGCAGACAGAACTATTGATCTGAGCCAAGTTCGACTCGGACAAGACGTACCTGAGGAAGTGAAGCGCCAATTGTTTGATTTGTTGCAACGTTATAAGCACTGTTTTGCGTCATCCTTGCGTGAACTGGGTTGTAGTCATGCTACGGACATGAACATTGAGCTCAATAGTCAAAAACCTGTAGTTTATCGACCCTATAGACTTTCTCACTTTGAAAGAGATAAAGTACGTGGCATGGTTAACGAAATGCTAGAAACCGGGATCATCAGGGAGTCGGTGTCAGAATATGCTGGCCCCATTATTCTAGTGCGCAAAAAGGACGGCAATACTAGAATGTGCGTCGACTACAGAATGCTCAACTCTATTACCTTGAAGGAGAGATACCCTATGCCAGTCATAGAGGATGAAATTGCACGGCTATCAGGCCAGGCATGGTTCATTACTCTAGACCTCATGTCTGGATATTATCAAGTACCTATTGCCGAGAGTAGCAAACGCTACACTGCGTTCGTCACACCCGATGGGCAATACGAGTTTAATCGTATGCCATTTGGGTTGGCAAATGCACCAGCAGCATTTCAACGTATGATGAACGGCATCCTTGGGTCGGCGCGTTATAGTATAGCTACCGTGTATATTGACGGTTTGTTGGTTTACGGTGAAACCGCAATGCAATGTTTGAATAGATTGGAGGACATTATGAGAATGATCGAAGACGCCAACTTAACACTCAATTTGTTAAAGTGTAGTTTCCTTCAAAATAAGATCGACTATCTCGGTTACGAAGTTAGTGCTACTGGCGTAAAGCCGGGCGCGTCCAAGGTAGATAGCGTCAAGGACTTTCCGCGTCCGGAAAATGTACATGGCGTGCGACAATTTTTGGGCTTGGTGAGCTATTTCAGAAAGGGTTTGCGATGATTGCACATCCCTTGAATAAATTACTAAGGAAGGACGCTGCTTGGGAATGGTCAGATGCTCAGGAAACTGCTTTCCTGGCCTTGAAAAAGAGTCTAATTAATAGGCCGATTTTGGCCATATTCAACCAGAATACAGAACTGGAGCTCCACACGGATGCTAGTAAAGTAGGAGTAGGGAGTATGTTGTTGCAACGTGTTCAAGGTAGCAATGATTTAAAGCCTGTTGCATATTATAGCCGACAGACTTCCCCCGAAGAAAAGATCTTTCATTCGTATGTACTCGAGACTCTAGCGGTTATATGCTCCCTTAAGAAATTCAGGGTCTATTTATTAGGGAAGACATTTAAAATTGTGACGGATTGCAGTGCATTACGCTCTACGTTTCAAAAACGGGATTTGATTCCGCGGATAGCTCGTTGGTGGTTACTATTACAGGAGTTTGATTGCAGCATAGAATATCGGGCTGGAGCCAAAATGGCCCACGTTGATGCATTATCGCGCAATCCTGTAGCCGTCGAATGCAGTCAAATCCTTGAGCAGGCACCAATGATCATGGCTATTAGTGACGAAGACTGGTTATTGACGCTGCAACTACGAGACACAGAGTTAAAACGGATCAAAGATATACTTTCAAATAACATAGACGAAAAGGAACTTCAATATATTAAGGAGAGTTTTGTCATCCGTGATAACAAGCTATTTCGGTATGTAGATGAAGATAAAGAACAGGTTCGTTGGGTAGTACCAAAGGGCGCTCGTTGGCAACTGTGTAAAATGAGTCATGATGACATGGGTCACTTAGGATTACAAAAGACGTTAGATCGAATAAAGCGTACTTATTGGTTTCCAAAAATGAATCGTTTTGTGAAGAAATATGTTGGGGCGTGTATTGAGTGTGCCTATGCGAAGAAATCCTCGAATACACGAGAAGGACTATTACACCCTATACCCAAAGCTAATGTACCCTTCCACACCCTCCACATTGATCACGTTGGACCCTTCGTTAGATCTAAACGAGGACACACGCATATTTTGGTGATAGTGGACTCTTTTACAAAATTCGTCTTTATCAAATCTGTAAGAAACACGAAGGTGCAGAGCGTGATCAATGTTCTGGAAGATGTCTTCTATACGTTCCGTAACCCTGATAGGCTAATTAGTGATCGCGGTAGTTGTTTCACATCCCATGCTTTCAAAAGATTTTGTCTCGGTAAGGGCATAAAACACGTATTAAATGCTGTAGCTAGTCCACGAGCTAATGGTCAAGTAGAGAGGTACAACCGCACGATATTAGATTCACTAACAGCACAGAACTTAAAGGACGATGAAAGAGAATGGGATAACAAGCTGGGTAAAATTCAATGGGGTCTGAATAATACAGTACAAAAAACTATTGGCCGTACACCTTCGGAGGTAATGTTTGGTATGAAAATGAACAGTGAACTAAACCCAGCGTTAAATGAAATCGTAACACCGCCTGTTGAAACTATGGATCTAGATTCATTACGTAACGAAGTTAAGGATCGGATAGACGTAGAACAGGGAAAACAAAAACACTATTATGATAGAGGTAGGAAACCGTCACGCAATTATAACAAGGGTGAGCTGGTGAAAATATTAAAGTCATCCTTTAATAACGAAGGCAGAAGTACAAAACTTATGTCGACGTATGAAGGTCCTTTTAAGATCGTAAAGGTATTAGGGAACGACCGTTATAAGGTAGCCCCTATCCCCGGTTTTAAAAGTACGAAGAGTAAACGCCAAACAACTGTGGCTGCAGATCGTATACAGCCTTGGATACATATTGCGTCTCTTGAGGTTAATAATGACTGCAACTCTGATCGTAGCGTAACCGACAGCGAATGAGTTAATGAAGTATATGAAGATAATGAATCATGCAAAAGCCCTTGAGAATTGATTGGTTCAAGGCAACAAAAAGAAAAAAATTGAAGTGGATAAGGAGCGAGAATTGATTGGTTCGCACCTTTTTTCACATTAGATAATGAATGTGTAAGTCCTTGAGAATTGATTGGTTCAAGGCATCAAAGGTAGGTATATGCCATAACTGAGAATTGATTGGTTCAGTAATGGTATAGCGTCAGTAACCTCCAAGAATTGATTGGTTTGGGGGTATTGATTGCTTTGATACAAGATAAAAAGCGGTGTGATTCTGGACTGGGCAAAGCCGGGGCTGTGTTGACCTGTTTGCTGGTGGACGTACTTCAGTGTTTGTTGGTACCTATAAATTATAAATTAATTGCATCCGGACGTGCCCGTCACACAATATTTGTATATAGAAGTTAAACATGTAGACTACTTCAATAACAAATCTTCTGTTGATTACTAATGATTTTTGATCTGTTAATAGTTTAGAGAAAATAGTGTAATAGAAAATTAGTGTAGTCGTCATAAATATTAAAATGTAAAACAGCACTAGAAGCATAAAATTACTTTAGAAACCGTCATGTTAGCCTCACTTACCTCATTCGTATCGTTCAAAATTGAAACTAAGAAAAACCTCACTCAATCAACTTATTATTATGCACTTAATCACACGCACGAATCTATCCACACAATGTCAAACACAAGAACTTATTGATTGTTACACAGATATTTAATATGACATAAGAATATTAAATAATAATTAATTACAATATTTTGTGTTAGATGCCTAGACACTTACCTTATCTTTAGTTTGTCCTTCTCGTCCAATGCTCGAGCAAAAGTAACTGTTTTAGGCCAAACGAAACTAACTAATATACATATATCAATGACGGTAGGAAAAGTTGCTATGCCGGATGTCGTTGTTTTTGTAGAAATTGTACCAAACAATTAAATGTGTTACGCTTTATGTTATAACATGATAAATGTTTAATTTAATAATGAAAATTATTAGTTTTAGTTAGTTTAAAGCGGATGTTTACAATTTAGAATTACAAACATATAATTGCACTTATAACTCTTAAAATTAAAAGAGCCTTTTCATCTCAAAATAAAGATGTTCATTGATAGCTATTGACATTTTATGATTCTATGATAATTAATCCTATTGTAAATAATTACTAATGTTTTATTTAGATACTCAAAACTGTAATGAAAATTTCGTCCTAATATGTATATTATTATACCTGGTATAATAGCAATCAATAGTAGTTAGGATAAGTAATATTTAAAATAGGGATATTATAGGTATTTTTATATATTCGCTGTTTTGTTAGAAACTATTACATTATGATGTATTTCTACAACCAGGCCTAATGTAAGGTTAAGTTATCACTTGATTCGTGTATGAGGACACTACACGTTGTCAGGAAGGACGAATGTAAGGTTAGGTAATAATTTCTTAATATAGAATGTCTCTTTGGGATATTATGTTGGTATTTATTTAAATACTAACATAATATTTTACAGCCAATGCCGTCACTTGAGTCCTCGACTTCCCTGATTAATCGATTATAGTTGACTTGGGAGTTATATTTTTAACATGGCAACATTGACAGGGAAAGTGGATGACAATAGTGGGTATTGGAAGGGAGAGAAATAAAATGGAATGGAGAACGGCAGTCGAGTTGGGACGGTCAAAGTGGTAAGTCGTTCTTGCTTATAATTAAGAGTGAATTGTATAGGGTGAAAGTGTCATTGTATATTACATATAAACCGGAAATACAATACCGGTGTTATTACTTTATATCCTTGTCAATTATCATATAAATACATATTCAGGAGGCTTTATATTACAGTTGTTACTTAGGATGGAAAATTTACTATTACGAAAAACCTAGTACATAATAAGAGTAAGGTCCTTTAAGTAACTTTAAATAAGGAGGTATCTATGCTCAGAAAAGCAACCTGTTAGGTCACAAATTTGTTACGTATGTATAATGTTACGTAGGTACATAAAGAAGCATGCCATGAGCAGTTGCACTTTTGGTCTCTTATTTACTCCTACAAGTAGGTTTGCGGGTATAACAATAATTATGTAAGTGATTATGGTACTAAGTTAAGGTACAATAATTCTGATATTATACATCCATTTACTATATATTTGTAAAGTCCCTTGCAATACACGGAAACATGCAATGCGGGAAAAGTTTATTTTTGCGAAGAACAAAAAATAAAACGTGAGACATTTTAGTTGTATGATTCAGCAATTTGAGAGTTTTTTTACTTATACCACATGTTTCTGAATTCACATACTATCCCAGTAACTTCGTATTGTATATATTTATGTATTAAATATGTTGTTAATATTATAGTGTTTATATTATTTAAACTCAAATATTTTAACGAGTATTTCTTGTTCACTTTTAAACGTCAGTACTATACAAATAAAAACATATTTAGGAAAACAGAGACAAGAGGACCCTGATAATTAAGTGAAAATTCAACAAGATATCACTGTCTAAAGACTACCGAGCGATCTGTAGAATATAAGTAACTCCCCTCCCCCTAATTCTGGGAAAGGAGGCCTCAGTAGACGTCAAAACACTTATGAATTGTGAGCTTTATACAATAAAAATCTACAATAACTATAAATATAATTACTTTCCAGTGCCTAACCCGCTAAGACCGGACTCAGTATCATCCTCTCCACCTCTATCAGCACCCAGCTCGCTGGGGTTGGCTGTGAGTCAAATGTGGGCTGGTTGTGAGTCAAATATCCGCAGACATTTATTATATAACTCTATTTTGAGGCAATGCAGATTATTAACGCGACCCACCAGGAAAGACTAATAGGCTAATAATAGGTTAAAAAAACTGCTAGGTAATGAAGAATCCACAAAAACCCGATTGGGTCGATGGAAACTTCATCAGCGAAGACGCTTCCAAACCATGATTAACGTATTTGTCTATGGGCTCTGCGGGCTAACAAAAATCATTATTTTATTCGTTAATTTAAAATTTGCTATATACTTAAACAATATTAATTAGTAATTTAGATAATATAATTGAAAACAAAGAAGACTTGAAATTTCAAAGTCTTTTAAACACTCCTCACACTACCACACTTAAAGTTAAATAACAAACTAACCAATTGTGTACCTGTGCCACCCCTAAATTTAGGTGAGTTAGTAGATACAGTACATCAGAAACCTTACTAAACTGGTTTCATTATAAACAAGGATAACTATCTTATTGTGGTCATGAGTTGGTTTGTCCTTTCTTCTCATAAGGCTGAACCCCTTGGAAACGGGCGGTTGTAGATCGGCACAGGCATATCATAGATTTTCTAAAAGTATAATTTTTATTAAATTTATTTTCCTAACTATTTGATTTTGATTTGAAAACAGAGATTGTTGCTATTGTGTATCTGTTGATCTACGACTTTAGTCTACATAAAAAACGATTTCAATCAATTTTAAAGATATTTTGATTTTGAATTTGAATGATGAAAGACCGGTATTCTGTCACAATCACTTTTGTATTATTTGCTTTTGTTACACCATAGTTATCTAGTGGTTTGGTTCTATTTTATTACATTCAAAAGTAGTTTAAAATGAAATCCGATCATGAACATCATAGCTGACTCGTGCGATGCGTGAAGCATCATCAGAAAAGATTACAACATTTTATGGAAAACAAATGCAATGCAAAATACTAGTTTTGTTTGATTTCAAAGAAAAGATCCTGTATCTACGTATATTAACTGTTTCATTTTGTTTTTACATTTCATAGCCAGTACAATTTAAATTGGGATTATCCTAAAATTACTAGATTTTTACACATCGACACACACTACAATACCATTCAAAGTACTTTCGTTTGTATATTAACTTGAATAGTGCAGATATATATAGATGCAAGCGTTATTGTGTACAATATTTTTTAATTATTTTTTCTTAGTTTTGTGTTTATGACATTCTACAAAGAATAAATGTACTTTTTGCCAATGCATCAAATCACTACGGGGAAGAGGGCTCTCTCCCTTTAATTTATAAGTTTATCCGTTTTTTATATTATCCGTGTGGTGACGGATTAAGAATACGGAGTGTCACCTCCCCTATTCATCCCGTGGGCGTCGTAAGAGCCGACTGAGGGAATAAACAGCGCAGGACAACAGCACTGCAAAGAGAAGGAAAACTTGAAACATATCCTATACCAACCCGTCTGGCCAGCGTGGTATAGTAGGCCAAAACCTCCTTTCTAAGGTGAGGCCTATGTCCAGCAGTGGACTAGTAGAGGCTGTTGATGATGACATCTAATGTAAAAACTGGCCTTGAGATTGTGTATGATATATCATGCATAAATAAAAGTATAAGGCTTGTGGATGAAACGTAATCTTAACAATTTGTTTTGGCTATTAAGAGTATTTAATGCGTAAGAGATTTTGTTTGTTTGTTACCTTTACAAGCCTTAACTGCTATATAAGCGTCTATTATCAGTAAATTCTGTATACACATTATTCAGAATACGGACAAAGACAGGGTAAATAAGGTTCTTTTCCCGACACCCGAATTAATTGGCAAAAAGTAACCTTGTTTAAATGAAGGCACACCAACAAAAACTAATGGGTTTGTCATTTTTAGGAAATTATTGAAAAGACATAATTGACACAATCTTGCAACGAAAACATGGTCACAAGAATAATAGGATCAAGCGCAGGTATAAACCCTACCCAAGTATATAAACGTACTGACTGAGTGATCAAGGACTAGTATTTGAGGAAACGCCAGCGGATACTGTGATATATAAAGTTTTAAAACAAGATGAGCAGGTTTATTGTGAGTATTTTAATATGTTATTATAAGATGTAATCTTCGGTCATAACAAGTTGAGGCAGTAGTTTATTTTGTAGTGAATTGTGAATTTCATCTGAAGTAAATACCTGCTAATAAGTGGATATTATAATGCCATGGATTTGTCTTCGAAATTACAGTGTATTCTTATTATAAAATGGTCTTAGTTATCTGTTATTATTGGAAATGTATTCTATGACAAAGAGATATAGATACGAAGTGTTACCAAAGTGTTAAACCAACTGTTAGTAGAAGTACCAAGCGTTAGTAGAAGTTGGATAGTTTTAAAATGTATTATGTTGAACTAATATAGATATGACAATTTGAACATTACTTACATTAAAGCGACGGTTATAAACCTAAGATGTTGAAATAATGTGAGGATCTTTCGGTACAAACTTAAAATAATGAGAAATAGAGCATTTTTTATTTATTTAAATGATTAATTTTGAATTCGGCGCTCGAAAATACGTACTTCGAAGGTTATACATAAGAAAGCTTTTTTACGGCGCTACTAAAAATGATTTAGTATTTTTTTGTTAGTTTATTGAGTCGGCTTCGCCTTTACATGGAATAAATAAAAGGGTAAAAAACACGCAAAGGTTGACACACCAGCATAATTTTATTTGCTCAACTTAGTTCTCCAAAAATATATATTTTATACTGTCTATCAGGATACGTATTAAAAAAATATATAGGGTTTATTTAGAGAACCAAAAATATGACAACTTTCATGTAAAATATTTATTATAAAAACTTATAAATGTGAGCTTTAAATAAAAACTTCGTGAATTATAGTTAAATGTTAGTCAATATAATTGCCTGTACGTCATAACTTGGCATTTTAAATACAATTAAATTGAATTAAATTAACCCGTCCCTGATCGCTCTCGATGTAAAAGTGCCCATCACACTTGCTGCACTGCAATGGAAAACCTTTGCATCAGGAACGAACTAGAGCGGAAGTCACTATTGACTTCTGTGAGTCTTCAGCCTAGTTCCTTTATGAAAAAAATTGTGTCTGTGTGTGGTCTGGATCTACCTAATACACATTAAAAGGCTACGTGTAAAATTCATTGTTCTTTTAGTAAAAGTAAATATATATTTACTCGTATTTAGATTTATGTTTTAGTCACGCCTTAAGAGCTTTTATGCTTTTATAGCTGTTTTTTTTCTTTGTTTTAGCGTTTCTAACCTTCTAGAGTTTGTTGTGTGTCTTGATTTCTTCATAGACAATAACAAAAAATTGTAACATGTTTTAAGAAAATAATACCGAGAAGAAATATATTTACAAACGAATCGAATATAGATTTCTGAAGTTGATAAAAAACATGCTTTTAATAGCAAACCCAACTATAAAGTATAAAACATGAGTGCTTAACAAATGTTGTTAGCCAATTGCATAGCAAACACTCTAGGCTTTTTACCATAAAACTATACTCTACTAACAACAAGTAGCTTGGATTCTACAAACCAATTAATCAAGTAATGCCGTACGCCTTTTTGTCATCCTTACAGTACCTCCACTTTAGAAATATCTTTTTAGTCTTTTTACACCTGAAACTCATATTTTTTCGGAGCCCAGGGGATCCACAACTTCATATCTAAGTTCATAAGTGTGTATAGTATACTTAAATTATGCACTTTGTATACAACCAGTTACAGTAAGGTGTTATACATTATTACTGTCTTTGTCTTTTGCCAAATCAAAACGACTGAAAGAACTCAAGGATATCATTTAGAGCAACACTTTTCTTGCATGCAGCAAGAGTAAATGTGCCAAGCGCATGACCTGTAAACATATTATATAATAATATGATATCGCCGATCGCATCTGGCCTATATTTTTATCGAACACACTATCGTCTGATATGTGGTCAAGCCACGGTTTTACTGCGTCATGTCTTACGTCATGCTTATGATACGATGCCGAGGACAATTTTACTTCATTAAGATAATATAAATCTATATAATCATCCTCTCTGACTAACCCTATCGTACTTTCTGTCGCAGTCTTTAGGTACTCTCGTGAGGTCTGGCGTCTGGAGTCTAAGTCTTTTAAGACAGTCTTACGCTTTATATCTCTCACAAATTCTCTGATATCTTAAGCAAGCGTTTTCCATGAGTATTTTGAAATTGAACGTTTGCCGTTGAAACTCTCTGAAAGCTCCCTAATAGTCTTTATCAGTGAACGTCTCAAACCAGCACGTAAAAGCTGTTAATATTCTTCTCATACCTCGAGTTTCCAACGTTGTGTTTTTTCTTTTCTGCTTTGCTTGATTGCTGGTGGATTTAGCGATTCACACCCAGTTCTGATTGCTTCTGCTCTTCAAAGTAATTAAATTTTAGTTTTAGTCATTTTAGTTTATGGTACTTATTTCCTCTATTACCTAAGACTAAAACTACACCAGGTGCTCGTGTTTATATAAAGGCCCAAATATATATAAACAGCTAATAAAATGAACGCACCTCACGTTTTCCACCAAATGTTTTCGATAAACTATTCCGGGTTTTTTTTTACTTTAAAAGAGTGTAAAGAAACAATTCAAGGGCCTATTACAAGTGTCTGTAGACAGATTCGTTATCCTACAGATGCTTGCAGAGTTAACATCCTTGTAAAAGATTTTAATGACCTGTTTGAAGATCCTATAATATTGTGTCTGGGGAAAACCGTAGAGGGAAAGAATTTCTACATTCCCAAGCGATGAAGGCAATTACTTTAGAACCGGTTAATGTCTTCTCAGATGTCTGATTTACTTGTTGGAAGAGTTACCTTACACGTTATCCTACAGATGCTTGCAGAGTTAACATCCTTGTAAAAGATTTTAATGACCTGTTTGAAGATCCTATAATATTGTGTCTGGGGAAAACCGTAGAGGGAAAGAATTTCTACATTCCCAAGCGATGAAGGCAATTACTTTAGAACCGGTTAATGTCTTCTCAGATGTCTGATTTACTTGTTGGAAGAGTTACCTTACACTAGTAAATCACATAATATATCGTATGTAGACACGAAAACTACCCAAAAGCTATATTTATTAGACGCCAATCTTGTCAACATGTTTATAATTCTGATTCACTTCACATGTGGTTAGGTAAATATTTTACTTAGGTGGTATTTTTTTTATATGCAAAGTAGTTATATACGATGAGGAAAACCGAAAATCCAGTTAAGTAGCATTGTGTTATAGAGTTTTTTTGGATGTATTTTTGTTTAAAAGTGGTCATAATAAAAATAAGGTACGATTAACACAGATAAGTTTAAAAATTAGCGCAGATATGTCTTTGCTAAGACAAAGAGTAGGTAATTTATTTTTCATGCTTTATGCAATACTAATTTGGGTTTAGGTATACTAAATGATGAAGTATGTTTTTAAGAAAACAGAAAAAATCGGTAACAAAATATGCTTCGAGAAATTACTAAAATACACAAATGCCGAAATCGTAATTCGATTTGTTATGTTATGGTCGATAGTTCAAAGTCATTTAATCAGGCAGTCACGTCAGTATTATAGCAACATTGTCCTATTAATTCACAACTTCCAGGTTTGACTGCAAAATTACTGTTTTGATCTCGATGTATTGATTTGATACAGCTCAAGCTCACTATATAAACTCACTATATTAAAATTATCTTATTAATATGTTTACACTTTGAAAGAATAAATAAAAAAAAACAAGTTAATAGATAAGAATAACAACAAATCAGAAATATCAATACTTTTTAATAATTGCCTTTGTCTTTCAAATAATACTCGTACGTGCTCATTAAACATAATTAGATTGGCCTGTAATCCTACTTTGTTTTACCAGTCAGTAATTAGTAATATACTTAAGAAATAAGATAAAAATACATAAGTGTTCGGTTTACTATATAATTATGTAACTGTTTTTTGTTTTTATATTGATGTTGTGTATTTAATTGTTACAGATTGCCACATTGGCGATAGTGGCTGTAATAGTGTCACCAGGTAAATTAGCTATTGGAACTTAAAAATTGCTTTAAAATAAATATTAAAAATTGAATCGGGTTTTTCGAGATGTTTCAACAACAACGAGTAATAACAATGTCCTTAACGAGATTCCACCTCAGACTTTTCTTTATACAATAACGCTTAAAATTAGGACTTTTGACTGTACTATTTTTGGCTTGAACAACAAATTCTGTATCCATTTAATGCGGTGTTCGCAGTCCAGTCGCCTGAAGAAAAATATTCAAATTAAATGATCCGGCAACTGGGCCCCCGGTTCTAGTTAATTGCGGTCCCAATCGCCGGAACCCTCATAATGCATCGCCTCTATATAGTATAATAATAGTAATGAAATAACACTGATATCCTTCTACCTACTACTTCGCTATGTGCACTTTATTGAAGTAATTTAATTCTTTTTATTTTAGTTTTCAGCTATGGTGGCTATGGTGGGTACGGTGGCGGTCATGGAGGCTATGGAGGTCATGGTGGCTACGAAGGCAACGGTGGATATGGAAGCCACGGAGGATACGGAAGTCACGGAGGCCACGGTGGCTATGGACACCATGGCCACGGCTATCATGGTCGCCACGACTATAGCGGAGAAGATGATGAGTATGATGAGGACGAACCACCTGTCATAAACTTTGGATTTAAAAACAAAGAAAAACATGAAGAAACCTATGACCATAAGCCTATAAAACACGAACATAAGGAGGAGAAACCATCTCTGCTACTAATTCAACAACAGGAAGGGTCTGGTTCGGGTAGCATACTAGAATCGCAGAGCACAAACTCGTTCGGTAGCGGTCACACCCAAGGAAGCCTTAACAGTGGCGAAAACATAAAACAAGGTGCAGCTGAGATTAGTATTAGTCAAAATGCACAAGGAAAAGCTGAGATCGGAACCTCAAACAGTCATAGTGGATTTGGTGACGATCAGAGCAAAGAAAGTTTTGAAAATCATGGTATTCACAAAAACGAGCACGGCGACAAAGAGGATGAACACGGACCTAGTCATGGACATAAACAAGAAGATAGTCGTGAAGAAAAGTATGTACAGAAGCAGGAGAAACAAGAACAATACGAAACTAGCCAGCTTGAAGCAATCTTTAACGAATCGGAGCAAAATACAGGATCGTTTGGTAACCTACAAACTGCAACAGGGAGTGGCAATTTTGGATCCTCTAATAATCAGAGTGGATACAGTGATGGCGTAGGCCAAGTAGGTATTGACAGTCATGGCCAAGAACATAAACGCGAAGAAAAACATGAAGAACATAACGAAAAGCAGCACGAGAAATATGAACAGCAGAAAGCTCAACAAAATAAAAATATTAGCGAACAAAACAGTCAACTTGCAACTCTTGCAATCTTTGGGCAACAAGGAAGTGTTCAAGAAGACATAAACGACTTTGACAGTAGTAAAACTACAACAGACAGCGGTCAAATTGGATCCTCGAGTTATCAGAGTGGATTCGGCCCAAGCCAAGTAAGTTTTGACAATCACAGCAACAACACGCATAAAGCGGGCTACAATGGAGGCGGTCAAGATTATAAATACGAAGAAAAACATGAAAATTCAGATGAGAAAAAGTACGAAAAGAAACCTGAGAAACAAAACCAGCAAGAGGGTCAACAACAGGAAAGTGTCAGCCAACAAGATAGCAAACTTGTAGCTATTTTTGGCCAACAAGGAGCTTTAAGTACTCAGAATGATGCAAACGAATTTGGTAATACGCAAATTACCACAGGAAGCGGCCAAATTGAATCTTCAAGCAGTAGTGGATTTGGTAGTGGCAGTCAAAATCACCACACAGATAATGCCGGCTTCGATAAGCGTTATATTCATACCCATGAACATAAACAAGAAGTAAATCTCAAAGGTGAAAAGTATGGTAATAGTCAAATTTCAACAGAAAGCGCCCAAGAAGGCAAAGAAACCGTCAGTGCTGAGCAAGGCGAAGCTGATTTTAGTAATAAACAAAATATAACAGGAAGTGGTAAAACTGATTCCTCAGGCAGTCAAAACAGTTTTGGTATCGGCCTAAGTGAAGTGAGTGACAGTCATGCTTCAAACAGTGAAACCGGACAAAAACATGGCCATGGACATAAGCACGAAGATAAGCATGAACATAAACAGGTAGAAAAGTACGACCAAAACCAAAAGAAACAAGGGCATATAGAAGTTCAAGAACAAGAAAGTATTGGACAAGGGGCTTTTAGTACTGAGCAAGGGGCAACCGGTTTAGGTAGCAGTCAATCTGAGACAGGTGGCGGACAGATCGTATTCTTAGACAGTCATAGTGAAAGTTTTGACGGCGATGAAAATAACGGACATAAAAATGGATATGAATACCACAGTAGTTACGCAAGTCATGGTAATGGATATCCGGGAACTAGCTTTGGTAATAAACAGAAACAGAAGCAGGCAGAAAAGTATGATCAAAAACAGGATCAGAAACAAGAGCAGCAATATATTCAAAAGGAAGATCAAAGCGGGCAGCTCCAAACTAGTTTCGGTCAGCTTCAGGCTGCCATTAATCAACAAGGAGCATCTAGCACTCAAAAAGCAGGGGCAGAAATTGGTAACATTGAAACAGTTTCAGAAGGCGGCGAGATTGGATTTTCAAGCAACCAAGACGGATTTAGTAGCGTTCAAAGCCAAGGTGGTTCTGCGAGTCTTGGCAACATCGAAGAAAAGAAGGGCTATGGTCGTGGACATGGATACCATAGTGGTTACGCAAGTCATGGTTATCCTGGTTTGGCACATGATTATAAATACGAAGAAAAGCAGGAAGAAAGGAATATAGATAAGAAGCAGAAACAAACTCAAAAAAAAGACGAAAGCAGTCAGGTAACCCAACAAGAATCGACTGGATCTGGGCAAGGTGGTACAGAGGTCGGTAACAGTGAAACCTTAATAGGAAGCGGAGAAAAAGGTTCTAGCACTATCCAGAGTGCATTTGACAGCAGCGAACATCAAGAAACGACTCAAAGCCAGAGCAGCCAAGAAGATAGCGACAACTACAAAAAACCTGGGCACTACGGTGGATACGGTGGATATGGTGGACATCGTGGTGGACATGGCGGTCGCTACGGTGGTTATGGTGGCTACCATGGAGGATATGGACGAGGATATTAAGAAATTGATCATAAAAATGTAGATTTATAGTTTGTTATAGATAGATTTATACCAATGTATTGACTATAATGAACTATATAACAATTAGATTTAACATTATGCACTTGTAAAAAGATTTACGTGCAACGGATAACTGACTTGTTTGCCTATCATGGAATATAAAAATAACAATTTGCTCTTAATGTAATGCGAGTAAATTTTTGTAAATTTTACCAAATGCCACTTTTATTACTTATTCAGCAATCTAGAAGTAGGCACGTACGATGCGCCTAAAACCTATTGTCACCTATAATTGTGCTATAACTATTTCTAAGTATGATAGGAATAATAATTATGTAAATAACATAATAAACAATCTTATCACTTTACTATGAAAATACATACCAAGTACGCTAATGAAAAGCAAGAAGTAGAAGTGACCTTTATTTGTAGATTTGATGCAATTTGCTCACGTTGAATAAAACAACCACATAGTATCCAGTTTGACCCAGCATGCCAATATTACGAAGACAAAGTCTAACTTCTTTCGTGCTAGTGTCAGCAGCTGACAGCTACTTATTATATTTTTATAATATATTGCAGACTGAATTTCAACTTAAAATAAGATATTTATAAATTAAATATTTAAAACAGTAGTACAAATGTTTTATTTCTCTCCCGAGGAAACGACTGAGATCATTTTTAGCCTAACCCATTTAAAGGAAGAATCTTTTTTTAAATGTTAAATGGAAAACAATCTCAGAATACCGTATAAAAATAGATAATTTTTTCTCAGACGCAGAACAAAAATTATCTTTATTCTTTATTCATCACAAATAATTGTTACATTGTGTCGGAAGTACTATAAAAATACTTAACTAAATAAAATACAATTTGCTATCAATAATGTCAATAAATTTTTACATCGTTTTTCGATGTCCCAATAAAATTGGAAGAAAGTTAATTAATAATGAAATTTTATTACCTATTTGAATTTTGATATTAGTTTTCTTAATTAAATTAAAATAGGTATATTGTAATATTAAAATCAGATAAATTGTAACTATATTTCATTGTCTTTGGTAACTATAGTCCAAATAATTTAAGAGGTACATTTTGACACAGGCGGTTTAGGGTTGGGTGTCTACACAGCTATAGTGAAAATAATCGATTCAGATCATAAAGGAATTGACGATTTTCAAAACCGTTTTAAAATAGTAATACTTGTGACTATTTATTGGAACGAAGTTCCTTATCGCGCGTTGTGAAAGGGGGCTAGACGGAAAAAATTAGTACGAAAATTTGTCACGACACTTTTTAATATAAATTGACGTCTAACTGTGGACCATACATTAAATTTGCTTTAGCGTTCGCCAACGTCCATACCATGTTGAATACACCGGTTCTCGTCCGATCACCGAAGTTAAGCAACATCGGGCGTGGTTAGTACTTGGATGGGTGACCGCCTGGGAATACCACGTGATGTTGGCTTTTTGCTCTTTATTTTCGTGTCATCTTGTCAGACATTCAGCGCCATCTATCGAATAGATAGGAAATCATTTTGCAAGGTTTTACCAATATATAAATTGTTTTAATTGTTTTTAATATGTAGGTAATAGCCGCTTTCATAGATGACGTTGTAATTAAAATCGTGTCAAATCAGTTTTACTCGATCGTCACAACTTCGTTCCTATCGGGTGTCCCACGACACCACACGGCTTTTTTTTAAGAATTATGTTCCACATACATGTTGTATACCACAAATATAGCTAAGTATACAAGTACAAACAAGGATAAGGATCGCGGGTGTTTTTCTCAGATCGGGCTAAATTTATTCGGCACCATTGTGGCTATAGAATGAAACCGGGAATGGAAACCTCGATTTTTTATGTGTAAATCAAAGCTATCTATATTCTTGATGTCAATTTTTCTTGTTTCATAGTTTCGTTGGGTCATAACAATTTATAAAAAACTGTTTTTGTAACATTATCATTGAAAAAAAATATACGAAGTCATTTAGATTAGAGGTGCAAAATTTATAAATATGTACCTACTTATAAAAGAGTTTGAAATGAAAAGTTAGGATTTATTATCAAATCAATTTATTTGCAGCAGGGTGGTACGTTTATAGGTGTCCCAAAATATAGAATTGTCCACTGCATTATATTAAATTCATTCATTTATATTCACATTATATTTGCTGTACCCACTTATAGACGTTTTAGCTTAAAATCATAAACTTGAATTCTTAAATAAAATAATTCTTAAAAATAAATGACATTAACAAATAAATGGTTCCATTCCGTATAATTATACGAAAAGCATAAATTTTTTCTTATACTAAGTCTCGGGATGAGCTTGGTCTGAAAGTCTTTGCGTCTTGTACCTTCTCTAACCAACCTCTCCTTTTGTGTTTCATATTCGTGAATGTATTTTTTTAAATTTGGTAAGAGAACTAGGACTTTTAGACTCGGGACAGTCCGTATATGAAGCTCTTTAAAATATTTATTACATGATTATTGTTGTTTAATACGTACAATTCAATTCAATTTAGTTCGGTTTCAATTCAATCGCTCTTTTTTGCTTGGGTTGGAAACCAACTTGGGTTAGAAATTAAACCCACGACCAGACTCAGCAGTCAGAATCAGGTTTGCTAAGCCAAAGGTCGGGGATTTGATACCCCCTCAGGACAAACAATTGATCAGGATCATTTGATCTGTGTCTAGTACACCTAGATTATTTATAATATATATGTATATAGAAACAATTAGGTATGTTTATTTCAGCAGTCTAGTCACCATAGCCTTAAGAACACGAATCACCACCCCTATTCATCCCGTATGTGTCGTAAGAGGAAAACTGCGCAGGTCAAAAGCACTGCAAAGAGAAGGTAAACTTGAAACAAATCCTGTACCAACCCGTCTGGCCAGCGGAAGGAAAGGCCTATGTCCAGACAGTTTTGCCGTATTTGGAATCAGATTTAAAAGAAACGTCTAGTACGTTTACACACAAACAAAGTATACTGTCAAAAGTACATACATGAAGATATTATTGTCATTGGCATGACATATCTTTATAATTGTAGTGACCGAGATGAAAAGAGGTAACATATAAAAACTCTTTTAGGTTTTTGATAATAACCTCTAAGAAGATATTCGTTTAGTTTCTTTTTCGCAGTTTAATAGACAAATGTCTTCTAAATTTAATTTTCGAAAAAGAAACTTATGTCACCCAAAAAAGCTTTCGATTCAGTATTGTTTCAAAATTCACTAGAAAAACAGCTCACAATATTACTTTAAAACTATAAAAATATTTTTCAAAGTTTTAATCTAGAAAAATAATTATAAGCCAAACCAGTGTAATTTCTCAAAGGTATATTTTTTTTTAGAGAAACAGAACCTATAACTTTCTCAACAATGTTTGGATTAGGTAAGCATAATATTTCGTATATATATTAGTGGGTTTGCAGTTTAGTGCGTAAAAGTAATTAAAATAGGATATGTTCACAAATAAAACCTCCTAAGGAGAGGCCTATGTCCCGCAGTGGACTAGTATAGGCTGTTGATGATGATGATGATGTTCACAGATTCGTGTCTGAAGGTTCTTGAAAACGGGTACTGTTAGCGATGGGGAAGGAACCGTTGTCGAGAAAACAAGTAACGGAATCCATTAAAATAAATGATTAAAATCTTTCTGATGAAGAAGCAATAGCATATTTTAGATATTGAGAAGTTTAACAAATGGTCTCATGAATTGGTTAAAAATTTTTGTTACAATTGGCAGTTATTTAATGGTGTTTCGCTATACAGGTGGTGGTGGTTTTGGTGGCCAAGGATTCGGTGGCGCCGGAGGTTTCGGTGGTCAGGGTGGATTTGGAGGCTTTGGTGGTAATAGCTTCGGTTCAGGAATGCAAAGAGCATTTAGCCAGGGAATGAGCCAGCCATCCAACTTTGGAGGAGCCGGCGGTTTCCACCACGGGGGTGGAATGCATGGTATGCACAATGGCATGCAGAGCAGCATGCAGAGCGGCATGCAAGGCGGTATGCCGGGTGCTGCTATGCAAGGCGGCATGCAAAGCGGCATGCAGAGCGGATATGGTCAAGGCAGTGGATACGGCAGTGGTTATACCTCGGGCCAGCAAGGCGGCCAATCTTCTGGTGCACAAGGTAGCCAAGGTGGCTACAGCAGTTACCAAGGAGGCTATGGCCAATGATAAAAAATTTAAGTGTACTGTTTGTAATGTAGTGTCCCGTAGTCAAGTCTAATCATGTCCCACGTCCTTTGTAATAAACGAATGTATTAAATTCATTTACTCGTTTTATTGTAACACACGGATAATTTGGTATATGTAGGTAATTACCCACTTACCACTGGGTGTTTTGTGTCCGTTTCATATATGTTTGTAAATTCCCCCGTGACACAGGAATGTATTCCTACTGCGGGAGTTGCCTTTTTTAAATAAATAAATAAAAATAACTTATTTAGTCGCAAAGTCCACTGAATCAAGTGTCCACAATCAAAACGTCCCCATTATCAAGACACAAAATGTCAATTTTTTCAATTAGAATGTCACAAATGGTGTAGAGCTCTAATATTGGATTTCTTTTTTTCTACATTTTTTCTTGCTGTAGTTTTCTTTTCATGAACATGTCGAAATGTTTGGATTCTTTTTTTATTTTATGGAGACGATTAAGACGGACGTGTTGGAATCGAAACATTTAGTCGGTGATGTCATTCTTCTAGCGCGTTTGTAGTACGATGACGTTGTCTTTGTTTGTTGCTTAGGCTCTCCTCTTTGATTTGCTCCGTTTTTTCTTCTGCATATCAATGACCATGTTGAAAACATGTTCTTTATATCGGTCGCCCCAATACTTCTTGGGAAAACGTCACCGAGAGTCGAAACAAACATGTCTGAAATTGACTAAATCTATTCCACTAACTCAAAAAGACAGGTTTGCTCGTTCCTCTGTTTGAGAGCCCCTCCCTAACTGCGTCAGCCAGTACCGGAATCCTGGGCATCGACATATTCGGCAGTATTTCACTCTGGCTCACCGCCTTCAGCTCTTAAGTGCGGCCGCATATGGAATACCGTTCTCATCTATGCAGGGGTACCTCAGTACCAGCTTCTCCCTCTGGGCCGCATCCAACGAAGAGCGACTACAATCTTCGATAGCCCAAAGATCTCCGATCAGTTCGATCCCTTGGCGTTACGTAGAGATGTATCTTTACTCTGCATTCTCTATCGTATATATCATGAAGAATTTTATCCCCATCACTTGGATAACTGGCGCTCCACCATTGTGCGCTTTTCAAGACACTTTTTACCTCGACCAATCTGTGGAACAAGTTATCGTCTACGGTATTTCTAGACCGATGCGACCTTCAAGAAAAGATCTTCTAAAAGGCCGGCAACGTGTTTGTGACTTCTTAGTTTGAAGGCGTTTACGGGCGGCGGTAGTCACTTCACCAGTTGAACGTCTGCCCCCTCTTCTATGAAAAAAAGAAAAGAAAAGCAATTATTGTAGTTTGAGAAATTGGTGGTTTTTCTGAAAAGTTTATGACGTTGTTTACTATATATTATTCATTAAAATTACTCTTCCAGATATTTTATGTCGTTAAACATAATATCATTGTTTCAGTAAGCAGTCACAGATTAAAGTTGTACACATTTTATAGAAAACAAATTGAATGTGAATATTCTAGAAATGTATAGTCTAGACTATACATTTCTAGAATATTCACACATAAAATTTTGGATTTCTGAATTGCATATCTGTATTTGGTCTATGATGAGCTAGATAATTTTGTGTATATCGAAAAAATCCTACAGCTATACACCGCTAAAAACGCCCTTTTCCTAAGGCAATAGAGTGATAAGGCTGAAAGCACCATATGCATTTAGATTGTGATCTTTTTTTATTTCTTGACAAAATGATTTTACTTTTAATCAAAAATAGTCAAAATTCATAGCCCAGAGTAAAAAAAATGTCACTCAAAGGTCTTTAGTTATTATCCAAAGTGTGGATTACTTAATTCAGATATTTTGCTAAAATATTAAAGCGCAATACGAGATCTCGGTGTATAACAGTCGTGATTCGAGTCATTATCTCCTAAACATATAAGGTATTCCTGAATGTTTTATATATGTGTGTAAATGTGACATGCGACGCAGCAAATAACAATAAAATATGTCAGGTAGAAGAAAAATATACATTAAAAGTTAAATCATAAAAATAACTGAAAACCCTTGTGCCATTTTTTTTTTACTTTGGGCTATGAGTTTTTGCCTATTTTTGATTAGATGTATAATCAGATTTATTCAAGAAATAAAAAAAAACTCAATCCAAATGCACACGAAAGCATCTGGTAGGTATTGCAAAGTTAACATTTTGCAAACTTACGAAAACTCAATATTTCTGTAATTTAATGTTTGTGTAATTATCTCTATTACAATCATTTTAAGATTAAAAGTTTTCTCATGTCCATAGAGGTATCATCGCAATAAAACACTAAAATCATAAAACAATTGTATTTATTTTTCATTGTATTACATGTTTATCTGCATCTGTCATAAATTTCGACCCGAACAGGTTTCGTTCAACTAAACGCAAATTATAATCAAGCACAATTACATAAATCTGTCCCATAAGAGACAATCTACTTTTTGTTTATTATAGAAAAATACACGTCCTCAGTGCTTTAAACGCCTAGACTATGACTAAACAACTGCTGCCCTAAAGAAATGCCTTAATTTATATTTCCTCTATTCAATATATATATACCGTCGCCAGGTCTATTCTAAAAATATAATTATTGCAAATTAATCTATCTATATATTTTATAAGTACGCACTTCTTTACAGCAGCGGCAATTTTTTTTTTATTACATTGTGCATATATTTAGACTGTGTTCATAAAATTACTTTATATAACAAATGCACCTTTAAATGATGTTATATTTTCTTTATTAGTATCACTATAATTTAAACCTTATTACTCTTGAAAATAAATAAAATCCAAACGTCTAAATAAATATATTTAAGTACTACTATTTACAAACGCTAACAATTATATACACAGATCAATAATTTTTAATGTAATAATAAAAAGAAAAAGCGTTTTTTTTTTTTAATCTATCTCTCAACTAACTTTAAAGCATTATAGAAGGCGAATAAACGAACACTATTATTACAATCATAATATATTATATTTTCTCAAGATCCCCCTCATCAGAAGTAACTTTATGTAAATAAACTTGTATACAGCAGGAAACAATTTCATTTTAGGGTCACAATGTACTACAGATGTAAGCAACTCTATGGTATCATAGAATTAACATTCTCACGAAACAAGATTCTGAGCTTCTTTATAAAAATATTAAATATTTTAATTTTTATGTCAATTTTATTAGTACTGTATTCCATGTGGGTGGTCGGACTCATGGTTTCGAAAATGACTTCTCGACCGAACATTTAAGTTTGTTTTACGTTTGAAACGAATTTAGAATTATTACAGCGACTAAGTCACATTTAAAAACAATTAACCTCATAACATTGTCAATCAGAATACATAAGTCGTATGTTTCCTGCTCCGATTCGGATGACTGGCGCGATGGATGCCAGGTTTTATTGAGGTTTTTACGCAGACAGGTCTGTCTAAGCAAAAAACAGTGCTGTTCTACAAACGCGTGTGTTCAGAACACATACTACTATGAACGTACCCTCTACTACCGACCTACACCAATGTACTGCAACTATGATGCTGCGCTACATTTAGTACACCAAATGCTCCCTAGCGCATACAAAGCTAATTTAAAATTTAAATACACTCATTAATCATTACCCTGTCGTCAAGCGATAGAATAAAACAATTTAGTAACAACTACGTTATGTTATACATCTGTTCATTAAAACATTATTATTATGAGCAATAACATAAAATCATTATGGCTACGAAACAAGCGGAGACATTTGTTTTATGAATTTAATAAAAAAAAACTTCCATTCATTAGTATTTAACGAAAGCAATTTGCAGTAGTGCTATATTTATAGAAAATTTTCCCACATTACATCAGGTGGTATTACTTGTACAATATTTTATTTCAGGCACAAAATCTATATATTTTATACCACAATTGAAAGTGCCTCCTAACAAAAAGTTTGTAAGCTATATTCGACGATATCGTATTCTGACAGCTGTAGGAAAATGTTGGTTATTATTACATCTTAGAATGTAGCGAATGGTCATTTAATTAATACTTTATGTCGCGGCCACAAATCGCTTCATGTACTTATGCGATCACGTGGGATATCAAAACTCGACATTTACTATTACCCATAATTATTTTTTTTCATTGTTTTAAATATCCTACAACAATGAACAATTCCGCGTAGGTACGGTCAATACAGCACAGTCCTCAAAAGCTGCCAGGCGACTGTCGAATGTCACAAAAATCGACAGAAAACAAAAATCCTCTAGTAAAAATCACACATTAGTAATCGCTTTAGACACCGCTTGTTTCATGGTCCCATTTCCAAATATATAAAATTGAACTCGGATTATTAACAAGCATTAGCAGATTTTTAACAAAGAGAAATTGTAACAGCTAGGTTAGCTCAACATCGATATATTTGTTAAATAAATAACAAATTATAAGGAACCATTATCAATTGTATATATTCATAATAATTTCGGTACATTTCTATAACTGCCTAAAACACATCGTATGCCAAGCATTTTCCATTTCAACAAAGTCAAAATCCAACTGCCCGAGTACAATAATCAAAAAAAAATTGTGCAATAATAACGATTAATACTAACTTGTCATTATAAATAAACTTTAAAAAATGATTAGATACAGTTGGCAACCCGATTTCGTGACGTCATAAGAATACGTTTATATGTAGGTGGGACAATGGTCTAGGCTCGTGCCGCAAGCGTCGCATATCTTTGCGTCTCGTTCGTTGACTAGGGTGCAAGCAGGACACTCGCGCCCCCCAGACCTCAGCGGTTGTATCTCGGGCCCCCGCTTAGACTTACCACACATTTCACATGCAGCTAGAGCGTTTCTATTCAAGTATGTGCATGTTGCGCACTCCCATTTGTCTCTTTTCGCCTCACTACTTGCAGTATCTGGCCTCTCTCTTTCACTCGTGTGGTGGTTTTGTGTCCTGCTAGGTCGATCGCCGTTCTGAAGGGGCTGTTTGGGTGGTGACCGCCGCACGCTATCCGCTTCGTCCAGTGACACGATAAGCTGCGCCTTTAAGTCGTAGCTTGTTTGGTGTGAATTGGACGCTGTGAAATAAGATTCAGTTTATACTAAATACATTGGAACCCGAGAAGATGAAGATTGAAACGGAAATAGTTTTAAGGAAAATATAGGTCTATGATAATAAAAAGTGTAAATTAGTACAATTACACACATCAATTTCGTTTTTTCGTTTCGTTTAAAAAGACAACTCCCGCATTAGGAATAAATCCTGTGTCGCGGGGGACTTTACAAACATACATGAAACGGACACAAAGAACACCCAGACTCAGAACAACAATTTGTGGATCACACAAAGTGTCGTCCCATGTGGGGTTTGAACCCACAACACTCGGCGTAGTAGGAAGCGGCGTGGCGACCGCTTAAACCACTACGCCATCCGTGCAGTCGTCAATATACAAACAATTAAAAAAATGTTTTAATTGTTAATAATCCAACTCGCGCTTAATAAGAACATCTTTAAGAAAGCAAAACTTGTAGTAATGTATTTGTAATTGAAAATATGAAATTATACATAATATATTATATTTACTCACATATATTAGTCTTAGAACCGTGCCCCGTACTATGTACACCATTCTCAACCGGTTTTGTCTTCGACTTGTCTACTTCAGCAGCAACCAACTTCGCAGGTTTCTTCACCTTCTTCACCTCGACTGTACTCGAGACCCGTTCACCGTTTACAGTATTTTGCTGCTTTACAACCTCCTTCCTATCTCGTATGTCCTTCTTTGACAGTAACTTAACCTTATCTGGGGCAATTTTAGGGGTTATTAAAGCATCCGCTTTGGGGTTTCCAACCGGCTCCGGCAAATGTCTTTTAGGTTTTCTTTCGTCTAGTGCTTTCTTCGCTAAATGTTTTGCCCGTTTTAATTCTTGTTCCTGCTTGATTCTTATTATTTCGTTCACCTTGGCCGTGCGGTAAACTTCTTCGTCATAAGAACGGTCAAGGTTAAGCGCTTGCATACCATCTTCTAAATCAAGCGTTGTCGGCTGATATTTCGCTCTCCTTTCTTCTCTGTCTAATCTATCGAGTGTTCTAGAATCTCTATCGAACGATGGAGAGTATCGACTTCTAGCTTCCGGATCTTGATCTTTGCTCGATAAGTTCCTGAACACGTAATCCCAGCTTTCGTAGGTACCCATGCCATCTTCTTTTGCTTTACTTAGAGCTGGTTGCGTATCAGACCGAGGTATACTAGGAAGAGTAACATCACTTAATCCTGATTTAGATGTGCTGTTCCTTCTAGAAGATTCTAGCCTACTCTTCCTATGATTTCTTTCATCTTCTTTGTACCTCTCGAATTTGCCATTCTCGTAAACTGAAGGGGTGTCTAGCTCGATTAGTTGCCCAGTGGGTACGGAGTCGTACCTGTATTGGGGCATAGGAGGGTACCCGTTAACCGGAACTGTGGCGGCGTGTTTAATAGGAGCATATACAGGTGTGGGGATCATATATGGGGATTGGACCGGGTAGTAATATGGGATGCCGTAGGGGGTCATCATCGGGACTGTGGAACAATGTGGCATAGTAACAGGAACATCGGGATGGAGATGAGGGTACATAACTTGAGGCATAACCCCTTGCGGTACCAGGTAAGGATTCAGAGGGGGTATATGGTTTTCTGGGGGCATATCTTCGCATATGTGGTTGCAGTGTGGTTGTGTGGCGTTGTATCGACTGTCTATTAGTCTGCTTCGGTATGGCTCTGCAGGGATCGTCGTTGGTATGTTCGAATATATATCTGAAGCTGAAAAATAAAAGAAAACAGTTTTAGCATTAATAGCTGTACCTGTACAAGTGTGGGACTGACGTGTCTACTTACGAGCCTTTTGAACTACAGCCATAGATCTGGATTATTTTAATATATATTTTTTAACACTTTTATGAATATTATTATAAATAGTACATAGTTTTTAGGTATTTGTTCCTTATAGGGAAAAAGTAATTCGAATAGGATCATTTGTCTCATCATATCATTATCATTTGCCTGTCTGTTTATTTTATCTTCTAAATATGCTTTTAACAAAAAAAAATGGTCACCTTTTTATAACTTCACTAAAGTAATGGACAAGTGGCGATAGAAGCAAGTTTTATTAAGAAAGAACCTTTACAAAATAAAGATCTCAGACTTACTGTCGTTGTACAAGATTTTGCCTCTATCGGCAGCGGCGGAGTGCGAGGGGTGAGCGGGGTGTGAGGAGGGCGCGGGAGGCGCGGCGAGGTGAGCGGCGGCCTGCGCAGGCGCAGAGGCTCTCGCCACTCGCTCGGCGCATACCTCTCGCCACGATATCCTTGCGCCTGAGCTCCACACCGCCTCCCAGATGTGAGACATAATCTGTGCACATACACCTCTCGTAGTCATTTTTTGAGACTAATTACAGTTTAGTGACACTACACAAAAAATACGCTTCTATGGCGAACTGGATTAAAAAGTAAGAGTTCTACTATCCACCTCTTTCCTGACTTCATCATCAGACGTTAAGACAATTTGTTGGACTCGTTAAAACCAATCCAGCCCAACTTGGGAAGTTTACTAGTAAATACTGAAAAGTTCCACTCCAAATATCCCGGTCATCAGATCAGCGTCAAGATTTAACTTGTCCCCGTGAAACTAAGAATGGTCTAACAGATTAAGTCTATCGACTTAGTATTTTATTGCCGCTGTTAGGTTCGGTTTTTTTTAATACTTCCGTATCTTTAATGGAAAAAACGCGACATTGCTCTCACTAAAAAGGTACAAAAAACGCTACGCGTTATAAGTATTCCTACTACGAGTATAACGATAACCATAAGCAATAGTTCTCTTTTTAGTT
Source organism: Arctia plantaginis (assembly GCA_902825455.1). NCBI lineage: Eukaryota > Metazoa > Arthropoda > Insecta > Lepidoptera > Erebidae > Arctia > Arctia plantaginis. The sequence continues at coordinate 3,196,262 of CADEBD010000284.1, read as the reverse complement.
TCTTATTCTTCTCTCACTAGTTAGCCAACTCACCTGACATTCACACTGCGCGATGAGAGCATCCCTAGAGACAGCGGCGACCATATCCGGACATATGGGCCCCTCTAGCTCCAGTCGCCCAGACCCCGCTGACTTGTATCCCATTGTGTGAAGAAGTATCTCTGCACCGACCATGTTAGCTTCGACTTCGTGTTTGAAATAGCCGCAGTATAACTGAAATTGTAACCATACAATTTAAATAGTTGAACGATGTTACAATATTATTATGGTAAGACTGATAAGAGTATTCTTAAACAATTTGACAGTTATAAAGTTGGTGCTGTTTAGAATTACTAGCTTCTGCAAGCGGCTTCGCCCGCGTGTATGTCGGTTCATCATATTCTATCATCCCGTACAAACTTCCAGCTCCTTTTCATCCCCTCAAAGGATGATTTCTTGGATGAAAACTATCATATATCCTTTCTGGGGACTCAAACTATTCCTATATCAAACTTCATTTAAAGTGGTTGAGCGGTCCAAGCGTGAAGCGGTGACAGACAGACGAACTTTCGCATTTATAATATTAGTATGAATTTTTATTGAAGGGCAAACGAGGAGACAAGCAAAACCTGTTAAGTGACTACCGCCGACCATGCAAAGCTTCACCAAGCGTCACAAGTGCATTGCCTTTGAGAAGACACCCCCGCCTAGATTCAGGGGAGGGTTTTGGGCTCCGGCAACCTTACTCACATCTCGCACTCGCATGCCATGCCATGCCCATTTGTTAAGAAGAATGGCTCTCCCACGAACGAACTTTCGTTCTACTTACGTACTTACATCTGTATGTACATACAAGTACGTACCTTGATGTTATACGTACATAAGAAATAATAGTTACTATATTCAAATTTTTGAAGTCAATTTGTCTTTTAAAGTCGTTTTGGCGATAACTATAATATAATGTCAACTTCATTGTTTAAGTCACAGTCAAAACTCTTGAGCGGTTTAAAGTTCTTTTATCAAACCCTGGCAACTTACCTGGCTTGATACTTGAATGCTAACATACCTACCACTATGCTACCGAAGTCGACAGAGCAATAAAAGGAATGGGAGATATTGTGACTAAGCATTTTGGTTGGCTTTAGGGCTAAGTATAGGCTTCGGGCCTAAGTATATTTCTTATATAACATTTCTATCGACTTGATTCAAAATGTTACCTTAATTTATAAAATTTGAAACGAAAAGTATCGACATCATGTCATCTTTAATATTCTGTATTTTTATTAAATCAATATAATTGTCGATACAAAACAAAGCCAAGTCACACGTTTTTACATCTAAATATACCATTCAGACATTTTTAGGAACAATGAGCAAAAACACTATTATTCAGATTATCAATAATTTGTGTGAACACTTGTATTAGTTTAGTTATTTGAATATCGGTAAATTGATAATAATCGTAAATATACACCGTCATAGAAAAAGCAATTTGATATCATCGTCTACAAATCATCGGAATTAACCATAAGCACACAGGCATCACTTAACGCGAAAAATATTTTGAACAAGCTAGTAGAAGGTATATTCGCTGTAAACTTCTTCTTGAGCTTGATATTAAGTCTGCCACGTTTTATAGACTTGATTATAACGAAAAATAATAGCTTAAAAACTCACCCTTATAACCCTGTACTCTTTTCTCCAAGGCTGTGCTAATAAGTTAGCCGCGTACCTCGCGAGCGCTGCCCATCCTAGCCCAGCGCGGTACGCACTGAAATCTGACAACTCGTTAACAGTCCTCTGGAACACCTTCCCCGTTTCAGCCAGCCCAAACTTGCACTCATGAGGCACTAACGATAAATATTCTATTATATAGTCTGCAACAAAGAATGATCATTGTGTACATTGTGTTTCAATAAAAAACATCTGACAGTGTTATATTTGGTATGATCGGCTGTTGATGTTATCGTCTTGGTATAACGAGTTCGAGATTGATTGAGAAAGGTACGAGAGTTATAATGACAAAATTAAATGCCGAACGGGGAAGCGAAGGCGACATGTTATTTGTGAGTGGTCGTTTTTTTATCAAAACTAATATTTTACTTGTATAAACGGAAGAAAAGTTAGTAAGATTTAGTTATACTAACTAACCGGGCCCTGAACAAACTAAGCTTAGAGCCTTGCATTAGAAGAAAATATTTTCTGGTTTAGGAACGACACTCGCAATTGGAGATGTTAATTACGTCAAATGTTTTTAATTTTACTTTGTATTTTTTTTACTCGTGTAAACAACCAACCAAACAACTGTAAAAAGTCAAAGCTTTAGTTGTCATATAAATTATAGGTGTATTACATCCATGTAATATATTGGTATTGATTGTGGGCCCCGGTTTCCGCATTTAGACTGAAGAATGCTTTATGCGAAAGGTTGGCTAGGTGAGCCAAACAAGCTTCTTCCAGAAGCACAGAAGCCTCCTGGGGCTTCTAGGAGCGATTCTGTATCCCGATACCGCTCCTCTATGCACCTGTTCGATATTAGCCATGTATTACAAATGTATGTAAAATATATTTTTTTCTAATTTTATTAGGGGTTTTGGCATCACCAGGGACTTCCTTTCTAGGGTATACCTGGTTCCCCGGCTATTAGTACCCGAGACGGCGTGCGGTTTTAGTCGGTTCAAATCCGACATGCCACCGATAGGTGGTATCCGAGGGGATTGCCGCACGGAAAACAAAAAGAAAAAAAGGGTTTTGGCATGACTGGTTCTTTTGCCTGCCTGACGCCAATCATCACTGGGAATCTAATTGCTTTCAGAAGGGACATTAGAATAACTTGAATAGGGGTGAGCCCTATACATTTTATATAGGACTCGAGAGCAAAAGATAAGGGTTAGCACTGGTCTCGGACGGGAAATTGGACTAAGCATGTAATAAAACGAAGCCGGAGTCGTTTAGGATTAAACATATTCTACCAAAACATCTACGGAGCACTGAGTTAATTTGTTTGAATTCTCTAATATTTATTAACACCAGGTGAATAAAATGATGTCAATAAAATGCCCACCTTCTAATTTCTTCTTCTGCTGCAATTTCTCGGGGCTATCATCCGTTTCCAGGTAACTGTAGTGAGCGTCTTCTATACGACGCCATAAAGTTGGCAGTCGATCGCGGAGCACCGCATCGCCCATACCCACGCACGACATCACCATCACCATAGACACTCTTCAGGGTAAACTGGAAAAAATTAATTTAACATGTGCTTTAAAGAGAGCTGCCTGTACCGTATCAAAATAGATGGCTCATTTGTTATTAATGGAAAATTACTACTTTATCATAATAATCCCATAAGAAGCCCCTAGTTATTAAAATCAATGTCTTTCTCCTATGGCCGCCCCAGTGGATTTAGGTTTTGCAAAAATAGTTGTCACATTCACTACAGCGAATACAGATAACATTTTCTTTTAATTATAAGGATTTACAAAAAGTTTCTCGAATTGATTCTTTGCCAAAATTTGCTAACGACCTGTTTAGAGGATTAGTCGAATATTAGACGCTTCCACACCCAGCTTTGCCGTTATGCCTGTGCAAAATTCATCCAAATCTGTCTATCCATTACTCATTACTGTTACACAGTTAAGTAACCAAAGTACACACTCGTAATAATTCAGACAACCAAAAACCAACACTACCCAGGTCCAGAGATATGATGTGTACCACAACAAAAAGACAGATGTCTAACAGATGTCTAGCATGACTTACATGACTAATAAAACCAGACTCTATTTATTCAATAGGCACGTCAGATACATATGTTTTAAGTGCGTTCATTGAGTGTTGAAAATATTTTTTTGTAATTTGTATGTGTAAAAAGAATATTCATAGACACCTAGTGGTCGTATACTGTCGACGTCACGTGTGAGTCACAGTACTATTAACTCAGTTACAGACAGGATGAATTATATTATCATCATGACTTAGACCAAGGCCAATATTACCATGTAGAACTATTTGTTAATATGTGATATTATCATATTGGTAATTTTGTACGTTAAGATAACACCACTGCTGGGTTTGACCATAGCTAAAAAAATACTAAGTTAATACAGAAAATATAAAAAAATCAAGACTCTAAGCTCAAAGCTCTCAGGGCTTAAAAAAAACGTCACCAGATTTTTTTTCTAGCGTGAAAGATGTTCAACATTAAATAAGTAGGGAAAAAAATATTTGATATCTGAAAAATTATATGATTCCGTACTATAATAACTGTTTGAAATAATCAAGTCAATCATCATCGTAGTATTACAGTGTTCCAGTGCCTCGAGAAGTGGACTAAGCTTCGTCAAATCTTGGTGGCGGAGTGGGAGCAACGGCTTGCGCGGCCCAGCGCAGGGCACGCCGCTATAGCGGCGTTAAGACCGCTCTCACCTTCCGGGTGACGCAGGTGCTTTCCGGACACGGTTGCTTCGGAAAATACCTGTGTCGGATCGGCCGGGAGCCAACGTCACAGTGCCATTATTGTAATGACTGCCCTGACGACAAGGCGCTTCACACGCTGGCGGAGCCAGCGTCGTGATCTTATCGCGGCAGGCAGTTCTGCGGGCAACTTCTCGCTTCCGACCTTTATTTTGTCCATGGTCCGGAGCGAGAGTGCGCACCCACAGAAGGCGACAAGGACATCCATGAGGATCTTCCACCCCGTTAACAAAAAAAAACAGTGTTAATCACTTTTACTTTGCTAAGTGACTAACTCTGATATTTGTTATCAGTTATTCGGATAATTAATGCTTATTTGTGTAATGTTTCATCGGTGATTTGATTACAGTACAATAACCTACAAACGAAATACGACAAATTAAAATCTCTTGGCGCTCTTTTTTACACGGTTTCATTACCTTATCTTTTAACTGTGTACACATAACTTGGAAACGAATTTGAATCTACTACTTAAACTTGTTATTTTAATTTAAATACCACAATTATTTTCGTATTTAAATAAAACTTTGTATGCATGTATAGTTTCTTGGAACTGATCTGATGGTGCGCCAGTAGGTGGGTAGTGATACTCATTCTTATTATATTTCGGTTGACCAAAGTATTTCCGTATTAACTTGAATCTAATGTGTACACATAAGCGAAGTACACCGAGTTTTATTCGTTAATAAACATGAAGTAATGGAGTTATAATCGCTGGATGCATAATTAATCGTTTATTTTGATGACGTAATTGCCGAATATTCGATAAGATGACAACATTTGGGTGTTCCTTACGTAAAAAGCTTTTTATAGATCTAAACAAAATGTCGAAAAATACATGTACTACTAAATTTGCTGTTATTTTTGACAATATTATTCTTATTCCATATACCTAATAAAATTTTGCATTTTTTTTTTAAAAAGACAACTCCCGCATTAGGAATAAATCCTGTGTCGCGGGGGACTTTACAAACATACATTTAACGGACACAAACAACACCCAGACTCAGAACAACAATTTGTGGATCACACAAAGTGTCGTCCCATGTGGGGTTTGAACCCACAACACTCGGCGTAGTAGGAAGCGGCGTGGTGACCGCTTAAACCACTACGCCATCCGTGCAGTATTAAAGAGAGATTTGTAAAAAAACTATATTTCTCACTGTTCGGTATCTAATAAAAGGTCGTTATCTTTTTTAAGGGCCTTATTGAATGCGCAAACTAGAGAATCTATAGATACAAGAACTAACCATAGTATTACGGTACAGCTGAACTTCGATTTTTTATGCGGAGCGACTGCCATCAGATCACCACACCACCCAAGTACCTACATACTAGGCGATATCGAAGTTCTGTAGAAAGACTGCTGTTTGACTTTTTTTAGGGCTGCAACCGACGGCTTAACGTGCTTTCCGAGGCGCAGAGGGGCTTCAATGCGTTAAGAATGGTAACCCATCCATAGACTGACCTGGCTAGGGTTGTTTAACTTTGCAATGTATCAACCTAGTCGGTTACCAGTTAGCCACGAGCCCCACAATGTCTTACTAGTAATATGTATAAAGGCAAAAAGGTTTGTATGGATAGATGGATGCAGAAAATACCCTCCATATTTTTACGCATGGAGGGGTGGTAATGTTTTACTAATTGCAAACAAGGGATATAGTATTGGTTAACCGGACCTGTTCTATTCCTTCACAAATTCGAGAATTTCAAAGGTCTCAATAAAATGCTGGAATCTGTGATTTTCGGACCTCGGAGTGCAGGATTGCAATTATAAGTTCTACATAATTTCATACATTAATAATCTTAAAACTATATCCTATCCTCTGCACGCTAAAACTGCTGAACCAATTTAGATGAAATTTGGTATGGACATACTTTTATTCTTGAAGAATGAACTTTTCTAGTAGAATATAAATAATTTTGCAAATAAACTACCTTTTAATAAAATAATTGCCAGGGGTCTGTTTGTCTAAAAGACCCCAGACGTATTTTTATTTATTAAATAAAATAGAGGAACCTCCTCGCCAACGCTACTGGTATAAATAACAGATTTTTTTTGGCTGCAGTATGCAAGAAAGCATGAAAGAATGAACATGGAAAATAAATCCTTGTGTGCGTAACAGCCTCGGCAAGATCAATGAAATGAAACGATTTGAGATGTTCTTCTTTTAAAAAAAAGATTGAGTAATGAAAGTGTACAAAACAATAGACAAGTGAGTATTTCATACATTTTGAAATATCAAAAACATTAGAATGATTAAAACTATAAATTCATATATACATCAGTTAATTTCAACCCAAATATTTGTTTGACAATGAATCAGTAATTATAAAACACTACGCGACGGCGACAAATAAAATAATAACTTACGGGGAAAGCAAACACATATTTCTCATAATCACCTATAATTAAATCACCATTATAAAAGCAAAAGTGTATGTCTGTTTAGAAACCAAATAAATAAGTATAGGTACCCTTTCTAAACCAAACACAACAGTAATATTGAGCTACTGATAAACACGCCAGTATCTAATAACAACAGGCCGGTGTCCATGACAACGTTCCATGTTATCAAACAAAGAACTGGTATAATAATATTATAAGCCCTGTAAGAGATCATGTCTCGCATTTAACTTGAATTTTATTAGTTTTGATGCGCGGCGGTAAATTATTTGACTGCAGCGTCAGAGGTTTCCGCTTCGTGTAATTAAACATTTTGCATTGATCTAGGTGTTTCAAGCTAGGAGGGGGCCCGGATGTCTTAATAACAGCAGTTCTCGGATCTCTCCTATTTCAGGCCCTGAGTGGCACACCTTGTGGTTTTAGTGGGTCCGATTACGATACACAACTTCGCCGGAAGCCCCGATGGGGTAACGGCACGGGGGGAGCTCTTTTGAGTTTTTTGCTCTTTTAAGTTGAATGAAAGTTCACGCCTAGAACATGCCATTTAAAGTTAATGCTGTGGACGGGTTGTGCGGGGATGCACGGGTTCCCTCTTTAGATTTATTGGAATAACGCAAGTGCAATGTAGATACTACTAATGTGGTGTCAGAGTGGAGTAATTAATTAAACTATTATGATAAAACTATACTACACGACATCTTTATATGCAACATGTTTAGGCCTGCTCCGCTCAGAGACAACAGTCGTAATTGAGGACTAACATAATAAAAGTAATCAGCGAAGTTCCAAGTTTGCGAAGCTCAAGGTTACCAATATCTTTGGTCGTTGCATGAAACAGAATCTTGCAAAGGAGTACAATAAACTCGTGACTCATACAGTCATTGTTCAGTTTACACATCAATGATCAATTCATTAGTGACAATACTTGTATTATCGCTCATGGCTAAGTGGTAACCGAGTAGGTTAACACACTGCAAAGGTAAGCAATCCTAGCCAGGTTAGTCTATGAATGGGTGACCATTCTTAACACATAGAGGCCCCTCCGTGCCTCGAAGAGCACGTTAAGCCGTCGGTCCTGGTGGCCATACAAACATCTGTGGCAATCGTTTGATATAGAAAAGTCCGACATTAGTCTTTCTACAGAACTTCGATATCGCCTAATACTTGGGTTGTGGAGGTCTGATGGTAGTCACACGTAAACTAATGTACTTTTTTAATAAGGTTCGCTCTCGAAAATCATATACTTTTGCATTGTGAGGAAAGGACTTCTGCAAAAAATATCCTTCAACATAAGTGTCATTCAAAATTCTCTAAAAACTTTCATATAATATTTATTAACTCCTTTAGATGTAAAACTATAAGCGCAACACTAATATCTTTAATACCAAGAATTTCTGTATGTTGAACAACTACTCAAACAATACTGCAAAATAGTACTTAATACTTTATTTGCTTAAATGTCTGTCACACAAAAGGTAGAAATGTGATTTAAAAGTTAGTTAAAGGCCTTTGTTCACTAATGAACGGCAATAGGGTGAGAGAAAGGATAATTTGTAGTCCTGGTAGTCATTAGTCATGCATTAGTATTGCATATAACAATACAATAGAGATGGACTAAACTCATATCTGGATTCTCTACCATCTGTGAGCATGGAAAACGTTAAATGGCATTTGCCAGCTTGTTGAATTTTGACTCTTTTAATAGCAGTGGAATAGAACTCAGACTGAAAAGCCGATACTAATAAAAGGAACAGACAATAATGGTATTTGTTCAGGCTGATAATGAAGACATCTCTAAAAATCCACCAGTAGTCTATATTACTGACTTCTAGTCATTTTATGCAAATATATTCTCATTACAACAAGTGTCACCACCAACATTCATGCCGTGGGTGTTGAGGGACCGACTGAGGGAGCAAACTATGCAGGACAACAGCTGTGCAAAGAGAGGGAAAACTTGACACAAGCCCTAAACCAACCCATTGGCCAAAACCTCCATTATGTAGAGCGGTGGACTATTATAGGCTGTTAATGATGATGACACACAGTCTCCTTGATCTTAGTTATTATTTGTATTATGTTGTGATTTTTAGTAGGTATTATTAATATAACCCATTCCATTTCACCCTTCTTATATTTACAATTAACTGTAACTCAAAAACTAATTAAGTTCAGCCCACCTCAAGCCACTATCAGTTGATAAAGAGATAATGATTGGTAGTTTGATATAAAATACATAAGTCAATGTACTAGACTTTTATATAGTTTTGTTATAGATAAAAATATTGATAAAACACTATGCTTCGTTTTTTTTTTATTATTCTCATGACTCACTCAGGATTATTAGGGTTATTACATAACTTATTCCAATAACAATTTATTTAAACTATACGTAATCGTTGAAAAACTAGCTTTGGAAGGCTAATCATATTATTTATTGCGGAGCTCATATCTAAAATACAGACCCTGCCTAGTTTAAATACAGAAGTGTAACTCATTTGCTAGTACACTGCAGGTACATTTTAGACTTAAAACTCCTTTACAAAAATATAAAACCTGTTTTTCGCACATTCATATCATAGGATATCTACAATTGTACCAAAATATATTTGTTGAGTAGAATTCTTAACTTAAAAGATATGTTTAAGAAGAATAAATACTTTTAATAGACACTCAAATTGAATATGTTATGATTTTTTTGATCTAAATCTCCGTAACCTCTCATGTGCGGCTACACTGTACAGTGCTTACTGACGAAAGCACTGTACAGTTTAGCAGCTAGTGAGGAGTTAATGTAAGACGGATAGAATTAAAATAACTGCTCACTAATCAGAAATTTAAAAAACAATTGCTGAAGTTAAAAGCGCTTTCCATGGACTCTTTACCTTTTCCAAATGTTGCTAATAGAGGTATTCCAATTTAAAATTTTACTCCATAAATAATGTAAACAAAGATCTTGCTTTGAAACCACTATGTGCAATAGCTAAACTATTTAAAAAAAACTGTTACTAGAGTACAAAGCTCAATTACTACTGTAATGTTAGATTTCTTATGCCAATTTGGACCTCCAAAATATGATTAACTAAGTAATCTTTATATACATGGACCACACAAGTTATTAACTAATATTTTAGATAATAAATAAAAATATACAGTTAGTAAAATAATTAACGCCAATTAAACAACTGTCATTATGTATTGCACTAAAAGAATCCAAGAAACTTATGTCGAAGAAAAAATATGCAAATGATCATACTCCCACGCAATACACCAACGTGCGACTCATACCAGTTTTAACCTAATTGTAGCCTACAGCTGTTTTTTATAATGTTTACAAGGGTCTATCGAACTCACCGTGCAGGAAGAACATTCTTTTCCTGGATGTCAAAATTTATTTCAATGCACCGAAACTAGAGCGGACAAAAATAGTTCACCCAAAATAACAAGCCAGCTTATGCCAATTGATAATAGCTTATCACTAACAATTATTTTGCACATCTCATAATCACAGTTTGTACTAATTTATAACAAATGTATTAAAACTCCAGTCAATTTCAAAGAAATGAAAAATAGTAAAACAAAATTTTGGGATTTTGTTTTGACGTTTAACACTGCCTGCTGAATACATCAATACAGATTATACATGACAGTTCGTGCAGTTGAAGTTTAGTATCTATTGTTTACAACAGCCAATGACTAAGGAGTAAGTCTTGCAGTCTTAAAGGAATAACCTATTGATGCGACCTAGAAACGCCTTTTTTTGAAAAAATATCGCAGGTTGTAGAAAAAACGCAACAGTGTGCAGTGTAGTATTATTAAATGATTTGATTGTACAAAGAAGAATGTTAATTCGTCTAGTCCTATTTTCAATTTGTATCCAATAGAGAGGAGACCCTTTTTGTTTTTATTTCATATTTGATCTTATCTTATCGTACAAGGGAACCATATAGCGTATTTTTTACGTCATGACTAAAGCAAATTATATTCTACAGCAAAAGTGAACTGTTGTTCATGTTGTTTTTTGATATGTAACATCTTTCTTCTCGCTTTCCCTCAATCTGTAGAAGTTATTTCGTGAAAAGGCACGGAAGTATATAATAGCTATTTGACTTTGCCTAATGATAAGTTGACCATTAGTTTAATAAGCGCGTGGGGTGCTAAGGTTGGGCCACAGAGTATATTGTTACAATAGGTTGGCTGTGTAACAGTATATCTAGCCTAATCGCCGAAAAAACGTTAATTGCGAGATTTAAGATTGAAGAAGTGAGGAAGTGACTTGAGATAATTTTTTGCAATAGTATAAGGAAGCAAACAAGCAGACCTGATGGTTATTGACAACCACCGCCAATGGACACCTGCCACTCAACAGCCACAAGTTCGTTGTCGCCCTTTGCCCATGAATCAGAGGAGCGAGGGAGATTCAACACCGGTAACCTCACTCACTCGGTAAAAAGCAACAATGCAATCATAATAGTTTCTATCTCTGAGGTCGTGGTGTCACTCGAGCCGGGCCCGTACGTGCTTGAGCATGGCTCTCCCACAGATAAAGCAGACAGCGCAGAATGTGTGACAACACCGTGTAGATTTATGTATTCCAAGTTGCTCCGGTACTGCTTATTAAGAAATGCTTGAAAGGGACTTTAAACTTGCTGTTAGGTTAGCATCAAGGTACCACAGATAAATGATTAAATTAATATGCCATACTATTAGTTTTATAGTTATCCAAAGATAATGAAAAAACCAAAAGTCAAACTGACAAACAAAATCCCTTTTTTTAATATTATATTATTTTATTATTTTGTATACGTTATCATTATGGTTAAATATATTTTATTTTCAGATCCTTTGAGGCAAGAAGAAGTAGCGTCTTTTTACGAGGTTAGTTCTTTCATTTTATTCTTATTTATCTACTCATCAAACAAGGTAAGTTAGCTAAGAAAATGGCGAAACACTCCACTTCAAATAACAGTAATGAAAATATCACAGATTACCTCTAATTACTAGACTACAAACTATTGTAATTTCTTTTAATGAAATAAGTTATGTGTTGATTGTTTGCAAACCTAACAAATAAAAAATGATTCCACCAATAGTGTTCCAGGTGTAATCCAAAAGGTGTCCTCTACCTCCTAAACCTTTATATTGTAATTTAACTATCATTACTGCCTCCGTGATGCAATGGTAGCGTATGCAACTTCTGTGCTGAAGTCTCAGGTTCGACTTCGGAGCAAATGTTTATATGATCTGCAAATGTTTGTATCGGAGTTTGGGTGTTTTCTATGTATAATGTGTATGTATTTACAAAATAAAAGTATATAAGTATTCTATCAGTCAATCTAGCTTTCATAGTTCAAGCTCTGCTTAGTTTGAAACTAGATGGCATTGTGTGGCAATGTCCGAAAATACTATTATTAAAAATCTTCTAATGAGTTTGTTATAAAGTATACTTTCGTCTGTATCATTGTGAATTTATAGTTGTTGGCCAAAATTACTTGATATAAACACTAACTAAAAAAAATATAGGTATGTCGGTGCAATAAAAACATATTTTTATCCATTAATGCATATCATATATCAGCGAAGCGTCAGGAAAGGAGGCTTTCATAACATATGGCAATCCCATTCACGTAGGACTACATAGTTATAAAAAGTCATTTTTTGTAATCAACAGATTTGCCAAAAACACCGGGATTACTACCGAGGCTATCCTAAATGCTACCATCCACTATTGTATTTCAGAGAACCGACAATAGCATTCCAATGCCCATCAGAAATGACTGAGTAAGATTTGCATTAATTCAATATTTATTTGGATCTTGTGAGATTACTGAGAAAAGAATAAAGGCATTAAAAATATAAGTTCGTTGCATATAGGTCTAATTTAAAAAAGTTGCGTAAATAAAGAAGAGCAGCTCTTTATAAGTGGAAACTGAACTTTGAATGCAACTGCTGCATGGAAATTTCAGTTTCCGCTAGTGCATCGCATCAACAAAAAAATAGGAGTCTCCTGTTGTCAGTGTTCTTTGAAATATTTGAACATAAAATAAGTTCTGGCATACGGTCGGTAAAGTATAAACGGACACAAAAATTTGGTCAAAACACAGCCTTTTCAACTCGCTAGACATTTAGACCCAAATTTGATGTGATGCCCCTCAATGTCGAACGAGCGATGTTATTCTGTCGTTATAAAATATACATAAAAATTCAACACATACGTATTACGTAACGTAACGTATTACCTACTGTCACTTTTATTACCTATGTTATCATTGCATTTTTCTGCTTTCAGAGTATACTTGAGCTACCAGCCGTTCCATGTGAGGTATAGGCAGCCCTTAGTCTTACCCAATACATTAGAGCGGACTTCTTACATGCCTCAACTTCCTGATAGAAATCTAGGGGCACGTTATGGACCTACGAGTAAAGCGTTCATACGATAAACTAATAAATGGTTTACGTATTACCGGCTGTATTTTTAATAATATACCTTGAAATCTTTTTGAACTTGATGCACTCTGCACATCTTTAAATGTCTTTGTCTTATTGTAACTATAAAATGTATACTATATAGGTATACTGTTTTCTATTCGTTTTACATTTTCAGTTTTTTGAGAACTTAATGTCATATTTTAAAATTAAACTTTAAAATATGACACTAGAAAAATATGTAGGTACATATATTTTAAAGGTCCCCTGTTTTTAACTATTCGTATTCAAAATGATTTCGTATATCGAAAATCTACACGATATAATTTTGGCTACTAAAAATATAACCCAAAAAAAAACATACTAAATATTGTATATGGGTATATACCCATTCATTCACTCATAATATTATGTAGCTTAGGACGAGTACCGGACATACTAATCTTTATACAGATTAGTATAATCTGTCCAGAGTTGTGTCTCGACCGGAGTGATAAAAAAACAAAAAACGGCCTCACAAAAAACGGTGTTAAGCAATTCTTTCGTAGGTTAGAGCCAGTGGCGGATTAGCCACATAGCAAGAGTAGCAAAAGCTACGGGCCCCGCACTTTCTGACCATAAAAAACTATCTACTTATTTCGATCGAAGTTTAAAAATATTTTTTCCAATCAATGTAGCCACAATTCTTATCAAGAAAAAGTTGCATCTAAATATCGAACTATTATTTAAACTTTTAGTACATTCTTAAAAGTGAGCATTGGATACACGAGAAATTATGTTTTGCACTGCGATCCAACGCTGCGAGCGACGCCCAAGCCGGGCAAATTGCCGGTGTGTGAAAATGACAGACGGGATTCAACTCCCTCCCAGCGATAGACTGCAGAATCAGCCGTGCCCGGCAAGGACCTGCGTCAGTCGGAAGGAAAGGGTCCCGTACTGACGCTATGCCAACTCGACGTGGACCGGCTGGAGTGCATCTACGGGGGCAAAGCCAGCACGTGGAGCCTCCAGCCTGGACGACCAACTAGCCATCAGGGCTCGGCCAGAGGCTTCTCGCCCCTCGTGCACCTCTTCCGGCGGGGGCCTCTACCCGAGCACTTCCTTCCTAATACCACGAGAGTGTTACGGTCGGGCGTCGGCACGGTGCTATAACCATGGCTGGCATATATGCTGGGTGGTCAGAACTGCCGTGAACACCCGCGGTGCACGGTACGGTGCCATTGAACGGACAACCCTGTGAACAGCTGTTTTGTAGCGACGCTGGTCGGGCAAAAGCCACCCAAGAGCAGACGCGGTGCCGACCAGTTTTGGGAGTAAGCTGTCGGGCTTGCTCATCGAAGAGCCATCTCCCGACAGGTATCAGGCCCAGATCCTTCATCTGGGCCTGAACCGGTACAATGATCGAGATTGAGGCGCCAGGGGTTGATTCACGACGAGGCCCGAGAAATAAGAGGGCCTCCATCTTATTCAGGGCCACCTTTAAGCCTAGCGCCTTGCCCTCAGGTGACCCCTCCCCCGCTGCTCATTAGCACTCTACAAAAAAAATAAAGATATACATAGAAAGTTTAATTTCCATAAGAGACAACTACGAGTACTTAAGTTAAATTGTTTTCTAAGATTTGTTTACGCAGCCGTAGTTAGCTGAGTAGTTACTAGTGAAGATAATTAAAGCGTGATTATTACTTAAATCATTTTTAAAACGATTAGTTATTTCCCATCCTTGATTATGCTGATGCCAGCTATCTAGATCTTACTGAAGACCAATTGAATAAGCTTGAGAGACTCCAAAATCTCTGCATAAGATTCATATTTGGACTTCGCAAATATGATCATGAATATCGCAAGAAGCTTAAGTGGTTACCCATTCGCCGTTCGCCGGGATGCACATATTCTTTCTCTTCTTTATAATATTCTATTTAATCCTTTTACTCCACGTTACCTCAAATCACGGTTTACTTTCTCAAATGACACACCCCCGAGCTGTTGAGATCATCTGAGACCCTGCAACTAAAAATGCCGGGACATTCCACTAAATTCCTCGACGTCTCCTTCTCTGTTAAAGCGGTTCGGTTGTGGAACGCCCTACCGGTCGTAATAAGACGTGCACAAACACTTGATTCCTTCAAGAAACAAGTGAAAGCACATTACCTAGGAGACATAAATTTACAATAATTATTAACCGCCTTCTAAGTCAATAAGGTTACATTATTTCTTATATTTAAGTATATATATTTGTATATTATTAATATATATACATTTGCGTGTATTTATAAATCACATTATTTTATTTATTTACTTGTATGTATCGAATAACACCACTAGTCTTATTTAGCATATAGTATATGGCATATTCCTTCTAGTACCTATGTCATATATTCACCTAAGTCGTATCAGAGTCCTAGACCTAGTCCTACCAGTTACTAATTTGTAATTATCACTTTTTCTTTTATATTTATATAGATGCTACATTGATTTCCTCTTCTAATCTACTCGTATTTTCTTAGTACACCAGCCACTACCTCCACCTCCTTGCTTTTATGTATTTCTCTCCATACCGAGGTTGCCTGTAAGAGATTGCCTCTGAGCGATAAGGCCGCCATTTGTACCTGTCTAACCTAGCTTAAGTTAATCTTTATATATTTATACCTGGTGTACAATAAAGAGATTTATTAATACGTATTTATTAAGACGTAAAACCTTATGGCTCTGTTTCTATAACGACTTTAAAAAGTTAGATTTTATAAAAACTCTTTAGATCCTAAGTAACGCTTTTTAGTTTTAATGTCTGTTTATGTCAAAATGTCTCCGTTCAAGTAGCTTATTACCGGGCAATTAATTATATTTAAAATTTACCATGAAAACATCGAAATTTTAAGTCTTCACCATGGATTCTATATTATTCTTTGATAATGGTAGACAGTCAGAAATTGAGACCTTTTATGAAGTAAGTAATAATAAAACTAATGGAGGGAGGATAAAATCCGAAGAACCGAGTCATAGGCCTATTTAAAAAACATAAAAAAAGAGTCATAGAAATCAAATATGCAGTTTCGTTTATAGACCTATTTCTTAGCGTTCCGTGGATTCACCGTGTACTCACACGGGTCGGCCGGGTCCATAGCGTGATAGATGGGGGCAACACATGCGACTTCGACTGATACGAGCCTAGCAATGCGGCTTTGGATATTCGTTCAAGTAAAGAGCTTATTGAAGCTCTTGGCAATCAAAGGTTAAAAAAGCAGGTTATATAGGAATTTAGCTGGTATACCCCTCGCACCTACTTCCGCGGAATACAACGCAACGAAATAACCATTTTTATTTATTTCGTTGGTTAAGTCAAAGTACTTGTTTCTTTTTAAAGCGTGGTCTTTAGGGATATTCGTTTCCTACGGCATCGTGAGTTCTACTAGCACTACCACGCTTAATTGACATTGCATACAGAAATATGTCTGGTCTGGACGCCGAGGCACACAATATTTTTACCGGAGGATATCTCTCCGGTAAAAGATTGTGTTATCTCTTTGCCGGTCTGTCTTCTAGCGTTTCGCAATCCAAGTCTACTGAACTGCGTACCCACCATGAATTTGTTGTGGAGTTGGAGCCGCGTGACTCGAGCTCTGATGATTTGTTGCCTTTTGCAAGGAATCTAACGATTTCGTCTTGTTATTTTGACAAGACATGCATTTTGGTAACTCTTACATGTTTTTAAAGTTCCGAAGGTCTTTTAATTTCATTCAAAAGTTACTCTAGCCCCTATACAAAGATAATGGGTCTGCAGATGGTGCTAGCCCGAGCCAGGACTTCTACTTCGTAGTGACTTTCGCGTCCAGGGTTAAGACCAGTTAGGCCAGTTAAGACGCGATGTTAAGTAGTTGTCGTATCCAAGCATTTATGGCATATATACTTCATGATAAGTCGCCCAGAGATGTATTACAGCAAATGATTTTTATGTATAAATAACTGTTACTTACTGTTTTTACTTACAGTATCGTTTTGGGATAAATCCTGTAAAGACACTGTAATTGTTTTTAATAAATAAATAAATAAATAAATAAATGATATACTTTACGATATATATATTTATTTGTTTACATCCGTGTGTGAATATACGTCTATTTTTTGCTTTATTCTATTGTTTAAACACGCCAATCTCTGGAACTGCTTACTAGTCGAATACTTTATAAACTTATTACATGTTTGGTCCCTTAATTTTGTGACCCTCTACTCTCCGTAGGTTTATTGTTACATATCTGAAGTTAATAACAATACGCGTAGTGGTTTAAGCGGTGACCTCGTCGGCGACGGCGACGCAACGCATCCTACTGCTTGAGTGTCGTGAGTTCGATCCCTCCATGTGACAACACTGTGTGCTCCACAAATTGTTGTTCGGAGTCTGGGTGTTCTTTGTGTCCGTTTCATTTTTATAAGGTCCCCGGGACACATGATATATTCCTTGTGCTGTTACTTTTGCAGTGTTCTCAACGCTACAGGGATTATTACAGAGGCTATCCTAAAGCTTATCATCCTCTGACGTACTTTACAGATCCTGAATTAGAATTTCAATGTCCACAAGATATAACAACGTAAGTTGTATCAATATTTAGTTGTAATTTAAACTGTACTGTACTTCTGAACACACGTGAGGGTAGTCATACTATAACGTGTGATTGACCACTAAACTTTATGTAACTAACTACAATATACACAATTCGTAAAAGAAGCCAAACAACTTACTAATGTTTGTGTAATAATCCTAAGTGTTTTAATTGGAAAACCGCTTTTTATGTGAATTGTCAGACTACTCTTAAATAAAAAGCACCCTGAGTGGCTAGAATAATGAAGAAAAAATCGACCTCCTCAGATAAAAAAGTTAAGATCTTCGTAGATAAGAAATGTTGACAGATATACTCGTATGCATGTTCTGACAAATCCGCAAAATAGTTTTATTTTGTAACTACATTATCCATAATTCTATAGAAAGTTACTATAATTATACCTTCCATTTATTTATTTATACAAAAAAACAACGGGTTGTCTCTGTTTTCCTTACAGTGTATATCTAAGCTACCCATCGTACCACGTGAAGTACAAACAGCCTATAGTGCTGCCGAACAACATTGGCCGCACGACACCGATACCGGCGCTGCCAGACCGCACTCTTGCTGGACGATACAATAAAGCGGCCTGTAAACTTTTCGTGAGATAGTAACACTAGTTCTGAAGGTATATATAAAACACAGCTGCTTACACATTTTAACTATTATATACGTTAAACGTATTACGTGCTGTTTGGTTTATAAATACTATCTAATAGTATACTATGTTTCCAAACTGCCCTTCTTATTTACATGTTAGGGGTACACAGAAGGAGGTAGGGAGGGAGGTCGCGTCACCTACCGATTGTCGCAGGTACTCACTGGGCATGGTTGCTTCGGTGAGTACCTGGATCGGACTGAACCCGAGAAGACGGCACAATGCCAGCACTGCTGCACAATGCACACTGGCACTGGCCAGCACACGCTGGAAGACTAAACGCGAGGTCCTGGTCGACCAAATCGGACGAGACCTGTCCCCGCTAGCAATTATTGCTGCCATACTGGCGGGTGAGGAGGACTGGGGCACAGTGGTCTCTCTGTGAAGCTGTAATGCTCCAGAAAGAGACCGCTAAACGGGATCGGGAAAGGGCCGATCCCGAGCGTAGCGGACGTCGCCGCAGGCTGAGGCGAGAGTGGGGACCTCTGGTGGCAGATTAACTGTAGGCGATAGGATGGTGACTTGGTCGCAAAAATGCGTTCGGTCCGCAACATATTATAAGGATTGGCCGATAGGCGAAAGAAGCTTTCTTTCCCCGGGAAAGGGCCTGGCCAGGCGCGGCTTCGATCCGGGGGGATCTGAAATAACGTCTGTCGGGATGGTTTTTAGTGGAAGCACCACATACTCCTGGCTCCTGCGGCCCCGAACAGCCGGAGATCCGAAAGGATTTTCAAACCCGTCAACAAAAAAAAAGGGGATACAGAGAAGGACTATAGCACTTTAATCAGAAAAAAGAAATATTTTCTAGGGATATTAAATAATTTTGCAGGCATAATGTAGTTCCTAAAAAATCTCTAACAGCGATAAGGTTAGTGAAACGTAAGTATAATAAATATTCAATTACGCAATTCATTTTTGGTTTTGTTTATTAGGTGTAGTCGGGCGCCTTTCTACTCGCAACAAGTATGTAATTATGCAAAGACGAACCCAAGAGGAAGAACTACCGAAGCAAATGAGGCAACATTTATTTAAACATGTTTTTATTTACAATCTGAAGTAAAATGTTGATGCAAATTCCGGAATTCTAGTTATAACGAGTTTAAATTCATTGCACCCGATGCTGCCACTGTGGTCCAGATTAATTTCCTTTAAAATCTGAAAATAGAATATAATTTACTAAATTTGTTAATTTCTCTGACAAAAATGATACAGGTGAAGTAAATCTGGCAAGAATTAAAGAAAAGTATTTATTTAAGTATATATATACACTAGCGGACCCGACAGACGTTGCCCTGTCAAATTTGACACTGCGATGGTAGCGCCGTCTGTCGGATCCAATGTAAAACATTCCAAAATCAACAACTACTAATAAATTAAAAATTAATTAAAAAAACATTGTCCAGCGGACAAAATTGTGAATCTAAACCATTCCCAGATCCCCTTGAACACACACAAAAAATTTCATCAAAATCGGTCCAGTCGTTTGAGAGAAGTTCAGTGACATACACACTCACAGAAGAATTATATATTTAAAGATAGGTGTGCGGTTGCGCGTGCGTGCGTGTGTATGCGTGTGCAATTGTTTTATCCATGGGCTTAGGTATATATATATATATTATATAAGACATGCTACTAGCTATGCGACTAGCTACGTACCCGACGCCTTTTGCGGTGCTTTTTCATTCAGGCGCGGATAGACCATTTACGCCTTAATGTGTGCGAGGTGGGGTGGGTACAGCTGAGTAAAACCTTCAACTACTATGAAAAACACTCAGGGTTTTTTATTATATAATTGTAGTTGCTTTTGTATCAAATATGTCAACTATGA
Source organism: Arctia plantaginis (assembly GCA_902825455.1). Lineage (NCBI taxonomy): Eukaryota > Metazoa > Arthropoda > Insecta > Lepidoptera > Erebidae > Arctia > Arctia plantaginis. Next base: position 3,175,896 of record CADEBD010000284.1, on the reverse strand, counting down.
TTGTATTCGACCGTAAAGGGCAACTACTTTGTTTAGATTGTGGGATTTGGGACACTCGGGTTGAAGTACTTTATGTCTAGTAGCAAGGAAATAACGGATTGTTTATTTATAACTTACAACATCACATATTTTCATTTTCGATTCTTCATCAATATAGTGAGTACTGTCTTTATCACTGCAGGTTAATCTATCCACGATCTGGCATATATCCTTTGCTGTTATTTCATTGTCATCATCTAAATCTGTGAGTATAAATTCATAACAATGAAATAAAATGTAGTGTGTTTGTCTTCACAACTTTTGTAACAAAATATTAAAGCAGAATACATAAAGCGAATAAATAATAATAGGTTCTTGTCGTTTCGCAAAATTGAGTTTAAAAAATATTCCGTCATATTGTAGACCGTATCGTGAGTTGTTCAAGGAGAAACAACCTGGAGCGAGCTTTTACAAATTTAAAAAAGTTGTGATCACTATTAGAAAAGCTTGGAATGGCTTCTTAATATTTGAAGCAAAAATGACTCACCAAATATCCTGAAAGCCCAAGCTGATTTTACCTCTACAGGGCACTCTGAACTCATAACAGAACAAAGATCCAGTAGATCTTCGAATGAGAAGCAATCGTCATTCTTTGAGGAAAATACATGGAATATCCGATCTTGAAATGGATTATTCTGAAACATTACTTTTTAAAGAAGGAAGCTTTTAATTATAAAACTTTCTAGTAACGAGGTATAGACGATTTGTCTATACTTCATTACTCCCTCTCTCTTAATTTAAGGGCCAGACCCTAGTCGATGGAGAAATCGCCACGCCTCTATTTTCTGCGATCTGTTTGACCTCTTGATAGGCCACAAAACATATATATGCAGTATTGCACTTTATGGGTGCAAAACGTGGACGCTGACCCAGAGACAGAGACAGGTTGGCAGCATTTGAAATATGGTGCTGGAGGTGGACGATGAACATCAATTGGATAGAAGAAAGAACCAACGAAGAAGTCCTACTAATGGTAAATAAAGAGAGGGAATTATTAAATGCTATAGAACACTTTGTTACTACATATTATAAAATAGGAGGACTTTATATCTGGCTGTCTGTTCGAACGCGGTAAATGCCACAAGTATCAACCGAATTTTCATACAGTTTTAAGATGACGTGGCACTCTCCCAGTCGGTGTCTTTGTCGCGCGCTAAACATGACAACAATCAACGTATCCCCTACGATTAAATATTTTTTCCATAAAAGATCTTGTAAAATAAATCAACGATTCAATTCATGTATTATTTTATTTATATATGGATGTAGAATTAAGAAAAAAAAATTAAAGTACTAGAAAATACTTTTAAACTAATAATTCAATAAAGCAATATTTTACGGTAACTTTACTTGATTAAATTAGACTATAATTTTCTCTATTCTATCTATATTTATATCAGCTTAACTGGAACAGCTCCGCTATATGGTTTCAAGTGTTTTTCTTAAAAAAAAAAGGCACAAAAGGAAAAAAATGGACATTATATACTGCTTTGCTTCCCGTGCGATAGACAAAGAATTTAAAAAGCTTTTTTATTTCTTGAACAGAAGAATCAGTAGCAATATTTATCTAAACATTTTTTAAATAATTATGTACAGATGCATGTGTATGTATAAAGTTTTCTTAATACAACATCATCATTGCCACTTGTCACAGCACATATATTTACTAATAACCATGTAGGTAGATATAGTTGTCATAAGAAGGTTATACCAATAATTACCTTTAGCACTGGAAACTTGTAGATAACTTCAGTTTTATAAAATCGATATTGAGGATCATTCTGTAGTTTTTCTGGGTCAATCGAGTAGAACTTTTTCATTAGGCTGTAGGATTAATGGTAGGTATCTAAATTTAAACTAGGTATATCAAATATAAAAACGTAAAAGTCTTAAGAATAAATGGTCCATCTAAAGGTTTTCTGTAAGAAATCGCAGACTGCGATAAGGCCGCCCATTGTATCACTGTTTGTCTTGTTTGTATTCTACATTGTATGTTTCCTAACCATGGTGTACAATAAAGAGCACCTACCTATCTATCTAAAGATATTGTTATAAATTAACATCTTTATTAAACAAGATGTACTCATATGCGCAAATAAATTAAGTTTAATCTTGAAAACAAGTATTTATTTAATGGATACTCGTACAGAATTACACAATTGCCTGCAACGTAACACAAAGAACTGGTAGGTAACTAAACGGCCAGTTGTTTTATGCAACTTTAGACATCTTAATTACAAATTATCATTGCGAGGAAGTTAGGCCTAACTAAGAGCGCGTATTTCATATCTATAGTAAGAATTGTTCTACTTACTGTAGTATTTCACCTTTAGTCAAATAAGTTAGGGAGGCGTAATCCTCGATTAAATCTTGGGTTAAACCCGGGTACGACTGCTGAGCACCCATTTTGACAGAAGTTCCTTTGTCTAGCGAACAATTGTCACTGCTAGGCAAGTAATAGGTACAGCTTAATAATAAAAACGTATAGCATCGAAATGATCGATAATCTTATCATTTGCATTAACAGGAAACATAACATGATTATCTTTGATTAAGGTTAAATGTATTCTGTTGATTGAACAAATTAAACAAAGCTATTTCGAAGAAAATAATTTATTGTTCACAAATAACATCTGAGATCACACTACAACACATCCATACTTACATGAACATAGTCAACCTATTTAAACACGCAAGTTACACCACATTGAATATCCATTTAAACACATCATGTAATGAACTACTACTTACTAGACAGTTGTATATAACGAAATAAATATATAAGACAAAACATTACACTGCATTGATAGAAGTGTCCAAGCAAAGAGAATGACTAAATAGTGGTTCGTTCTATTAAACTTTAGTATACATCGAAAAATCTTCGTCCTTCTTACGCTAACATTGAGCACATTTTATATGAGATTTAGCATCGAACAAATTGATTGAAAATTATGAATGAAAAGGCTAAGTTGAGTGAGTCTAATAAAAAACTGTACTTTTTTATTACTGTATTCCTATGCAGTAATAACATGTCTCGAGGGTACGTTTGCATTGCTTCTTACCTATATAAAGCTACTTAACTATAGACGCAAAATACGTTCGTAACACTCCACATACGCAATTACTTGGAAACAGCGACGCCAACAACGCATAACATGCACATTTGCACGCATAGTCAACTCCACAGTGAAAAAATACACCTATTTAGAATTAAAGAACGTTGAAAACGCTTTGGGGGCGTTTGTGTCGATACAGACAGAAATGTACAATCAACTTACCAAATTTCGCAACATCAACAGTTAACCATCATGGCTTTCATGCACTTGTAGTTATCATTCGTTAACTAACATGCCATATGTATTATTAATAAATATGAACATGTCCCGCGTGTTGTATTTGGTCAAAACATATAGTGTTTCCGATGCCACAAAGGTAATTTACTTAAGTAATATTATTCAGTTGCATTGATTTCACTCCGAGAGGTTGAAAGCACTTTCACTTATTAAACTAATATAATTATCACTAATATTTACACATCTTTGTCAACTTGTATTAAAATGTTAATGCCACGTCGAAGCACATCACCTCTTGGGGAAATCGACGTTGTCGAAACTTATTTGGCGCCTCGCTCGCATCTTAGCTGCTTCTTCGAAAGAAGGCATGGAATTAGATTTGAAAAGGCCTAGACTAGATTTGTCAATCATGCTAAGCCCACTGCTGCTATTCGAGTTACTATCTATATTAATTAATTTGTCTTGTAGAATGTTTTTAGAAGAGCTCTTTGTTTGTTCTTGTTTCATTCCGCCACTGCATGTATTTTCTTTGATTTGTGAGGTGCTGGGTGCGTTCTGGCGGGCGCGTAGCTGCTGATAAGCTTGCGCGGATATATAACCAGTAATTTTGCTGTTGGTCTCCTTTGCTATTTTCTGCTGTTCCTCCTGGAAACATTCGTCGACTGAGCTGCCTTTGATGATGGCAAACACGTATCGACGAGCAAGTCTGTGGAAAAACAATATAGCGTCATTCGAATTTGTATGCAGGTTATTGATTTAATTAAATGGATGTAAGCAGATTAATGAGTTAATTAAACGACTCTCTAAATTTCCTTGTAAATCTAAAGTCACTATACCGACATACACTTTAGAATTGATAAGTTGTTTATTTATTTAGCCTGCAGCATAAAAAAATATATTAATTTGCACTCACTTGAGCATAGTTTCCGAAGTAGAAAGCGTGGGTGTGTTGAGCTGGGCGGCGTGAGGCGGCAGCTTGAGAAGGCGGCGCGTGAGGCGCGCCAGCAGCGACGCCTTCTCGCGGAACCCGGGCGATGACATGCGCCAACCGTGCACGCGCAGGGCTTCTGATACCGCCCACAGTAGTTTCTGATAACAAACAAAAAAAAAAACAAGGTTATCAACAAGGAAAAATTAAAAAGATAATAATATTTAGATACAATAATATTAGCCTAGTTGTTTAAAACGGGTTTTCGTACAAACTAAACTTAGAAGCTTTATTTGGTTAAGATAAATGCGTAGCTGTTTTGAAGGAAACAAAACGCATTATTGTAATTAAAAATTAAAAAAAAACATTAAAAGTAATCAGAATTCAATCATACCTTTTTATGAAGGTCATTTAATTCGGCTGAGTTCTGTGATGCAAATGCTTCAGAATTTCGACGAGCAAACGAGTGAGAATGCGAGCCTTCTAAAGAGTCTCCTCCGAAGGACAAACTCTTGGCTATTTTACTTCGACTGCTATTCGGTTCATCGTCAAACATGTCGCGTTTTCTTTTTAGAAATTGATCACTCTGTGTCCCATCCATACTTTTTGTTTCAGCTGGTTTAACGGGCGAACCAAATAAAGCACGCTTCGATTTCATGGCTTGAGCTGGTACAGACGATGAAGGAGCAGCAGGAATTGGTTTTCTATTATCAGGACTGATGAAAAGAGCTCTCTTCAATGGTTCCCTCGAAGGCTGGGATCTCGTTAATTGGTCAGAGTCCATTAGTAATCTTCTCATTGCCTTTTTCTTGCTGGACCCTCCACTTCGTGTCTTGGGTGTTTTAGCTGGCGTTTTCTTGCCTGGCGTCTTGCGTGTGGGGGTTTTCTTGCCAGGTGTCCGTCTCGTACGTGGACTTTTTCGCTCTGACGAGTTGATGAGTTTTCTATGTGGGAAGAAACTGGAAAATATTGTGATCTTAGTTTTATGAATACAGAAAGATTTAAAAAACAGATTTAAAATTACTTAACTTTAACTTACTTTTTATCAATTAACACCATTCTAGAGGTGGATGTTTGCGCCTTCTCTCCGATGGTGGCTGCACTTGCAAACGCTTGTCGACGACGCGCCAAGTGGGACAACCGCCGTCCAGGGGATTTTGCTTGAGCCATTCTGTGAAATAAATGTGGTTTTAGATTGCACAGCCAAGAGGCTTAATAATTATGGATCTGAAGATTTCTGCTAAGGGCATACAGAAAAAACTTACTGCTGCTCAATATTGGAGAGAAAATGCCCAAAGGAGATTGTCCACTTTTGGGCCCACGCGTTACAGAAATAATATATGGTGGCAAAATGTTGTTCCTTTTTATCAATACAAAAACACAAGGAATAGTTTTAATCTGTAAATTGCTAAATAAAAATATTTTTATTTCTTTTAAGTCCAACAATGTATGAGAGATGGGTATTCTCCTTTGAACTAATGTTATAAATGGGGCAAAAGTGGAAAAATAATAATAAATAAATGATTTTCGAGGCGAACATGGAATAAAATGTGGGAAGAAAACGGAATTATAAAGAGGCCTCTCAGGCCTATGTTTATCAGCAGTCTGGTTATCAGGCTCTGCCTAGTTTGGGATCAGATGGCTGCGTGAAATGTGTAATGTTATTATTATTATTAGATTCGAACCATACTGCCATTCTAGAAGTTCTCTTATATTCAACATTCTAAGTCTTTTAAGTCAACCTAGCCGCGCATCACGATATTGACCAATTACAAGCCCAATATTTACCTTTATAATTGAAATTATTAATTGATGTCAACATATTTGCATTGTTTAAACAGACATTAGAATTTCTAAAGGATATCATTAACGGTAACATTAGTTAACGAGCGTAACAAAACAATACATGATAACATTAGTTGCTGGCTCATGTCTTCCCAAATTAAGTAATGCTTTAAATTTTTTAATGAGGTTGATATAATTTTAAAGCTATGGCTATGCATATCTTACCCATAAAATTAAGTAGTCATTAGAAAGTTTTTTAATTACACCTAATTAAAGATCCCATTGTTCTATGTAGGTACTTTAGTAAAATGCATTTTTTTTTTAATAATATATCCCTTCAATATTATAATTCGATATTAAGGAAGCCTTATGGAAATTTTAAGGATGATGAGCTAATATACAATACAAAGTTCAAATAATTACCCACTGAGCCTTACCCCATGACGCCTAGGTCAAGTTAACTGCTTACATTGTATTATAAAAGCCTCTTATAGAATTTTAAGAATAACATCACTCACTCACAACTATAGAATAGAATAATCTTTATTGTACACTAATTCAGGATACATACAATAGTATTCCAACCTTTGGATGGACAAATAGACTGTAAATAGATAATTTCATGACCAGATTTGGTGAGAAAAAAGTGTAAAGGTAAAACAAAATGAAAAAAATATAGTTTAAAAAAACTAAAAAACACGCTTTCTATAGAAAACCAAACAGGTTTTTTTTTAAATTAGTGTATTGTCATCGGTCCTCGATATATCTACAAAGTTTGAACGAATTCTTACCGTTTAAAGTCAAAATCACGCCCAAAGGAGTCGGTTACAAACATACAAACAAACATACAAGTGAAGCTAATATAAAGCATGTAAAAAAAATTATACAGCACAACAGCATTCCTTTAACCAAGTAGTGTTTATCACATCAACAGCCTTTAATAGTCTACTGCTGGACATAAGCCTCTCCTTACAAAGGAGGTTTTGGCCTACTATACCATGCTGGCGAGATGGGTTGGTATAGGATTTGTGACACGTTTGCCTACTCTCTGCAGTGCTGTTGTTCTGCATAGTTTTCTACCTTAGTCGGCTCTTACGACACCCACAGGATGAATAGGGATGGTAACACTTTGTATTACAATATTTGTATACTTAATCCGTCACCATACAGACGCGTTTACTTATGTTAAATTAGTTCACAATCAATATTTTCGAGTTCTATAATATTATTATATAGAGTAGGTTACACATACATATTACATTTTTTTTTTCTCCGAGATTTTCCCAAATTAGGTTGGGTCGGCTTTAAGTCTACTATGACATGGCTGAACTTTGATTTTTTTTAAGCAGAGCAACTGCCAACAGTCCTCCACGACCCAAGGACCTACTAGGCGATATCGAAGTTCTGTAGAAAAACTGTTGTCGGACTTTTTGGGACTACCCGTAACGATTACCACAGATGTTCATATGGCAACAAGGAAATAATTTACAATTTAAAATTGTATGTCTTATCTATACAAATCAATAAAACGTAAGTGTCTGTTTGTAATGTCAAAATAATAGGTTTTTTTCATGCTCACACGGTTATTTGCACGATACCTATGCCTAAAAACCAGTTTAAATATTTTTTGTCTGCCTGTTTTATCTATTTATTACAAAATTAATCAATCTATTTTATTGAACATACATCTGTGAATGATAGTCATCATAATTTTACGTCTTATGCTGACAAAATGTGTGGTTGTGATTTTGAGTTATCACTATCGACTTTCATCTATTAAAAGAGAATTATAGACAATCAAGTAACGAATATTTATTTGTCCCAAAAAAGACAGACAGAGCAAATAATTATTATTTATAATAGTGTCACTTACTTAAGTCTCAATGCTTTCCGTTTGCATGCACTGCTGGGGGACTGCATGCCTCCAGAATAAATATTAACACTAGTATCAGTCTCAGCTCCAACATATCTTTCTCCATAGCGCAATGCAAGTAATTCTAATCTTTCAGAATGCTTTGTCACATTGTAACTGTAAATGAAAGATAACAAAATTATTAACTAACAATAACTATATTAGACTCTATCATCTTGGACCATGTGTATATCGTCTTTTCATGCATTACTTATATTTAAAGCTTATAGAGACATATGTTCTTCTTAATTGTTAATATATTTAAAGATTGTTTTAAGGTATGTCAAACTATACGACTACAGGAGATGCTTTATGTGTTGAACCAAGTTAGTAACAGAAAAACAAGGGGCAAGGCAAAAAGTTACGAAAAAAATTAAAGTATGTAACAAATTTACAGATTGAAAATACATGGAAGACAATTTAGGACAATTTTTTTAACAAGATGTTTTAAATTAACAATTTAATGAAGTTTCTCATATATGACATTGATATATTATGTACAAAGTATGTATAAGTGAAATACTTACTACACATCATAATATTTGCATTTGATCACATCAGGCCACAGTGTCTCAGTAGCCTCTACTTCTGAACACGTTTTCAAATGTATGCTCCTATCGTTTCCACTTGTATCTGACTCAGAGGTATCATGAGATATTGAACTCCTTGGCTTTTCTGCATCATGACTTTTTGAACCATCTTTTATTTCAGGAATTTCAACAAAAGAAACCCTTTTGGTAGGTGTAGTGTTTAATTCGGGTGGATCAATTTTAGCACTGTCATTGAAAAGTGGTAGGTAACAATAGTATTTTTTCAGCATTTCCGTCACATCTGTTTTTAGAATGGTGACTGAAGGTGGTGGCAATACTCCTTGTAGAGTTACCTGTAAGATACAAATATAATATACATTATTTCACTGTCTCAGCAGCCACTCTAATCACAGTACAGAAATATAAAACCAAATAGTGAAGCCTCAGATATTTTTCTAGCTTAGCAGTGTTCAGTCACCCTATTCATTTTGCTTTCAGCTAATTACCTTCTTCCTTAGACCCATCTAAAAACTATTACATTCACAAACGAGGTTGAAACTAAATTAGCAGTTAGCCATGAAAGAAACCATCTTAATTATTTTTCAATTTTACACATTGTGCCAAACCCAAATGAAATTTGAAGTAGGGTAGGAATGTAAGGATGAGATTTTTGAGTGATTTTATTTTTATTATTCTATTGTCACTTTCTGTGACTGTATATACACCTTTCCAGAGAGTTTACAGTAATTTTGTTTTTTGCTATTATTACAATTGTTAGTACAATATTATTTGTAAAGGAGTCTAATAATCACCATGTGACCTCATTAAAAAGGCAAGCATTTAGAGGTTATTATCATATTTATGATTTAATCAATGTTGAAAACGAAAGACGTTATAGTTTAAAATAGGGATTCCCAAAGTGGTCCATATCAACCCCTTGGAGTTGATATTGGTTTCCCAGGGTTCAACATAAACAAAAACTGTTTTTTTGGGTCAATGAGGTCCAAAAATCGATCCCTATATTAATAGGGGTTTCAATTAGTTATACAAGTTTTATTTTAAACTTTCAAGATACTGTATTAGTTGTGTTGAGTATCAACTTCTTATAAAAACGACTAATATTTTAGTAAGAAGTATCATTTCTGTACTTTTAAAAACTCGACAAGTCAATAAGTGTGCAGTATTATACTATGGGGATCTGAGGTATCAGTTCATTTTAGAAAAGGGGTCTCTTGTCCGCTATAGTTTAGGAATCACTGGTTTAAAACTTTAAGTTTATAACTAAAAACCTAAAAAAAAAAACCCGAGAATGGCTAGTAGGCAATATTTTGAAATACTGTTACCTACTGCAGCAAATTGTAAAATACATACATATAAAAATCAGCCCATAATGTAAATAAAGTTGGATTTCTTAAGATTTTACAGTTAATTTATGTGAGATGAACTCTCAATGGCAGAATCAGCTGTTAATTTAGTAACTGAAGTTAATTCTAGCATAATGTAAACTAGCATGCTACAATGAAAGACAGTGTGATGAAAACACACCATTTCATTTTATTCTCATTGAAATATTTAACATTACCTTTACAGGTATAAAATTTTTTCTTAGAACCAGTATTCATTAATTAATTAATAAATTAATTATTTAAAGGTATAATGTACAATACAGGCTAAACATTGATTAATTATTGAAGAACTCACCTCTATTTTTTTGACTTTCCGTTTATCAAATGATTCATAGTCCTTGAGGAAATGCCAAAAAGGTTCTGGCTCTGATGTGGCCTCCTCTTCCTCGCCATCAGAAAACATGTCTGGAGACCTTACCCCACTGTCAAAAGAAGCTTCCAAAGAGGAATAACTTTGTTCAGAATTCCATTTTGCTGCACTGATATCGTCATTCACACTATGACTGTCTTTTTTTCTTTCCTCATACTGAGAGTCACCAGTACTCTCTAAGATCTTGTCACTGACATCTGACGTACTGCTTGTTCTAGATTCACATGTACTGCTTTCAGTCACATGGCTATTATTAAAACTACAAGTGCTTGCAAAATGTCTACTACATTCTTCTAATGGTTTATCTTCTAAATTAACTAACACAGTTATCGGATCCACAATTGGTTTCATCTTCTGGACTTGCTTTAGCGTACCATTAAACGACAATTCGCTGATCGGCAACTTAAACACACTGTCCGTGGGTCTCACTTGACGGAACATAGGCACGCTATCTACAGCATTGTTGCTGTTTTCCATAGTAGGCGTTATAAATACAGGATGTTTAGTAGTCTCAATCTTCGTTTCTTCGGAAGACGCTTGTACGTCAGTAGGGTTGGATTTGTCGTTTATTAAACTACGTTCGACCGAGTTTTCAAGCAATGAAGCCGCGAGAGGTGTGCAGGGAGAATGTACTTTAACACAATCAGTGTCTAAACTAGACTCCTTATCACTTATAAGTTCACGCACAACTTGATTTAATAAACTTGGCTGACTTTCAGCTGGTTCACTTTGTTTATTTATAACATTTGATGTTAGAATAGGTAACTCGATGTTATCTCTACTACGAGAGCTTGAAGAATCACCATTATTCAGGATTACAAATTCATTATGTCTGCGGTTTACACTTTCTTCAATAAGAGGATCTACTACATTGAAACTACGTAAATATCTCTCGTACAAAGAAAAACTATTGCTTAGAGAGTGACAATTAGAGTCTTCGAAGGATTCCATAACCACGACAATACATTCTCGTTCACGAAAACTTTTATATAATTATTATGATTTAACTTTTACCTATATCAATATAATAGTATATTTATTAAACTAAATAAATCACAACATGAATCTATACCGAATGATTACGTTTACGCCAGCTCAGCTAACTGAAACACAAACTGAACCATCCTTCCGTCCATCTCCATTTACGCTTACGCCATTAAGCCAGTGTTGCCAGACGGAATTTGTAGATTATAAAATTTTAAATTAACATTTAATAATATAAAATATGTTTAAAAAATGTATGTTTCTTTGTTAGATTTATAAAATATCAAAATTTTAAAATACTACTGACCGCGTTACGGTCTGTAGTATTTTTAAAATTTTCTGTTTTCTGAACTTGATCCGACCGAACGTGTTCCCCTTTTGCCCCAAAAAAGGCTAGAGGCCTTGAGAGAGGCCAGAGGCTGAAAAAACTATAAGAATATAACCAAAGGCGGATTAAGTATCAAGAGCGCCCTAGGTAAGCATCTCATCGGCGTCCTCGCACCCCTAAACTATATTTAAATATTTACTGTATTATAGTTGCCTATAGTTGAAGTTAGCTGTTGTTGTATTCTTTGTTGTTGTTTTATTCTTTAAAACACCTTTTTTTGGTGTGGAAACCTCCTGGGGCCCCGTTGGGTTTACGGTGGGGCGGTGTATTGGCATCGAAAACGGTTTCGCATTACTTACGATTCGAATCCGATCCGAACTCATGAGTACTCACGGCCAGGGCCTCTGCTAGATTTTTTGAACGCCCGCGTACACTGCCAATGAAGCGGCCCTTTTTCCGTGGGGAAATCACTCTTCGGATACTCACACCTACGGATTTTATTTCGGATCAATTTCTTTTTGTCCATCTTTCAAAGAGTTTGAAATCACATTACTTTATTTGGATCCAATTATACCGCGGCTCGTCGTGGCATGCCGCGGGACGCCGCAGCATATCGTGTCATGTGGTTTCATTCTACAGATTATCATGCCACCGCGTCTCGCGACCACCATAGGTGACAGGATTTGACCCGTCCCCCTCTCCCAGAATCAAGGGCAGAAACATTTGGGCCCTGGTAGCTTTACTCGCACGATGAAAAGCAGCAAAAGATTTGCTTAACACCGGTTTTTTGTGAAGCCGAGGTATCACTCCGGTCGAGCCGGCCTGTTTCTCCCACGAAAGAATGTTTTTTCTTCAACGTATCAGTTCGTATTTGTGGTCTTCAGCCAGAACTGCTATTAACACTAAATAGGTCAAACATAATGACACAACGAACTTTGGATCCCCGCAGAGCAAGACTACTGCCAAAGGACAACCTGCCGCGCCGTGCCTGTCAGTCCTCACCAGCCTTAAAACCGCACGCCGCGCCGTCTTGGGTGGGAACCAAGTGTAACCTAGAAAGGAACTCCCTGATACCTCGATAGACCACGGCTTACAGGTGGCCCCCTCATGTGTGGTGACCACGGTTTCCCCTCTCTGTCATCCGCAGACCTCCGTTCACGGGCCTAGCGAGCGAGTTCTAAGCCCCTCCCGGTCCCACTTTGCCATCTTCTTAGCTAGCATAATTTGCTCGCAGAAGGAGTTAGTGGAAGCGTACCAGGATTAAGCCGCCCCACAAGTTCTTGAACGTAAAACTATCACCCGGTATGGGATATTTGAGGATCCCGCGCCTTGTGTGATTCAAATTATACATCATTACGCTTATTTTAGTAATTCCAAGCTTAAAAACGTTTGCATTTATTTTCGTACACCGATCAATAGCTGTTACTATTATGAGTATGACATAATAAAAATATATTAGACGTTAAAATAATGAGAATGTTTCGTTTCGATTTCTGTACGGTTTACGTACACTTAGGCAAATATAATATCATGCAGCTGATTACGCAATCGGTCTATTCTTTTCCGTCTGTCGTAATAATTAATTTGACTCAGTGTGTACTTTAATTTGGTAACGTTCGCTCCGTTGTAAGAATAGGGTATTTGACTAAGTTTACAAACAGGTTTTAGATTATTCTATACATGATATTGTATATAGTACATTAATATTTCCCGGAAATTAGATCTTTTTATATTTAAAAATCGCTTTTAAAGTTTGAATTTCTAAGTCCGCGGCAAAAACGTGCCCTGACGTCACACGCCAGTCACCTACTCAAGGGCAAGAGGGGTGAGGGGGGAGCACAAACATAGCTAAGAACACTCCTGACTAATTCTTAACAAAAAAATATCGGTTAATGCGTTAGGGAGCTACGATGCCAGAGACAGACATACACACACACACTGTAACGTCGTATTTTTAAAGGGACGATTCCATTTTATTTATAATATTTTATCGAGTGCGATTTCGTGTATAAATACGAGTAAATCGATTAGTTTATGTCAATAATCGATTCAATCAACGGATCACACCGTTCATTCCAACCCTATTAGATATGTCAGATGAACTCTTGCCGGCGCGAAGACGGCGAGGAAGCTTTCTTTTCTTTTTCGAAGAGGGGATACAGTGGACGTTCGGTCCCGATGATCTGGGGAGGATCTCCAGAAATGCATCGGCTCGGATGCTGAGGCGTCACCCGCCTTAGATACCAGATATCACCAGGAAAAACCCGAAAGGGTTTTTTTTTCTTTCCCCTCTTGTGTAGTACTCCCGCATACCGTTACTACATACATACCGCATACCCATACTATTTAAACCTAATTACCTACCTATTCGTACTAGCTGCTGCTACCTCTGGTGCTTCGAGGACTCTGAGCATCTACCAACATTACCCTCTACAAATTGCTTCCGGCTGAGGACGCCTGGAAACCAGGGCCCTTACTCAGGAAACGCTGAGGCGGTGCCTCACCTATGATCTGCCCCGCCGGGTAAACGACATTGAAGGTACCGGATCACCTAATACCAGTGTTCATCAGCTCCTCTAGGCTGTGGCCACCCGGTATCCGAAGTTCCATTTTCTTTTGTGTTTAAATATAAGTAATACCAAGGTACTACATTTGATTCGACCAAGCTCCACCACTTACCGTCTTAAGCATAGTAAATAGAGATTTAAGTAACTAATTATACTACTTTAACTCTTGACACCAATTTCTCTTTCAATTTTTTTTGTTTATTGTTCCGAGAGGTCGTTACGGACCTTAGGTTTTTTTCGTTGTATTCTCATGCTACATAGTGTATTAGATATGGTTTATGTGTTATATAATAGAAATAAATATATAGTAATGGGACACCACAGCCGACTTTTTTTTGAATCCTCAACTATCCTGACAGGTATACCCTTGCCCTTGTAACCCCTAAGGGGTGAAGATACGTTACAACACAGACACGTCAAACTTATAACACCCTTAAAAATACGTCTAAAATCTGTTTGTTTCTGTGCCAACGGATCTCAAAAGACGAAAACTGTGTTTACAATTTAGCAGTTAGCGATATTTATACCACTTCTTTCAGAATCTATTAGAAAATATTTTTAGAATTAACTAAAACACTAAAAAATCATAAAAATGCGCACTTAAAATCGGTCGAAGGAATCCACAAATTGAGATTGTTTGTTTTGTTCACTTCGTATCTTTAAGATTGTTTGTTTTGTTTACTTCATATCTTTGAATCTATGGTTCAGTTTTGACACTTGTGACTATTGCTGTGTCGTCACATACTTGTGTCCAATCATAGGACGTTCATCCATCCATCTGAGATAAAATTAAGAAAAAAAAACTATAAATTTGCTTAAAAATTGACACCAATTAGCGTGAAATAAAGTAAATTATGCTATTTTGTCCTATTATCTAATAGGATGACCTTAATTTAGAGAACATTTTCAATCTTGTCAAATAGCCTATTACTTTATATCTTTTTACGTGACTAGTGAACAATAAACTTTTGAATACTATGTGACGAGTTTCCTCTCACTAGCACACTCACACCTAAACTTACAAACTGATAGTAGTGTACAGTTCACGACATTGTATAATTTATGTTTTTGGCGGTTCTTTGAAAATGCTGCCCGTGTGCGGTGCACACTCTGCACAGCCGTACCCGGCGGCCCTGCTCACGGTCGTCACAGTATTGAGAGGCGGTACTCAATTCCCTAGCAGCGACCAAGTACAGGTATTTCCCGAAGCAGCCGTGTCCCGAAATTACCTGCATCAGTCGTAAGGAAGGGGTCGACACGGAGTGGCCACCGCGCCTGGCTCTAATCGACAATACCCTCTGCGGAAGCCAGAGCCGCGCCCTATTTTGGGCGATCAGAGCCTTCGCCTATACCGGTACACCGTATAGTACCATTGAGTAGAAACCAACAACTACACTATACTGCTATTGTAACCACTACATTTTTGTGTACACGCACTAGACGCAGTCTTCGAGCGTATCAGAGAAGTAGTGGCAATACAGTAGAACACAAAATAGAACACCTCAATAGAATTAAAGAATCAATTATATCGTGTAAAAAGGTGTATACCTACTGACACAATTCATTTTATAACATACATTCTGTTTAAAAATTCTGCGCGCTTGCCCCTTTGTAATAGAGCGCCTCTAGGCACGTGCCTACTTTGCTATTCTGATTATTCACCACTGAATATTACTATAACCTACCAAACTTTCCATAATTTAAGTTGTGAATGTTATTAATATTATAAGTATAAAATATTCTCTATGCAAAATTAAATTTGAGTGTTGTTTTCTTAATTGACGGAATATAACTTCAGTTTCAAAAATAAATCTGGTCACCTTCCTCATTCCCTTTGAGATCAAAATATTATTCTAGAAGCGATTTCAAGTTTGAGACTCGTCTTAGTAAAATGTGTGTTGTTTTGCTTAAGTAAACCTTTACTTGAAATTTTAAAGACGGATATCGAAAAAAAAAATCTTTCAACTGTTTCTGGTAGAAGAACAAGTGAGACTTGGGTTGATATCTTAAAATTGTAATATCCATTTGTTTATAATATTATCAAAATAATATTGTTATTTCAGAGTCTGGCGGTGTCTGGTGGTGCGAATGCAAAACAACGTCCAATGTATGTAATTTATAACTAAAAAGAATTTAAAATTACCTATAGCAAAAAAGCCATCATTTAAATGTATGAAAAAAAGGATAAGCGTGGTAGTTAGTTGTCTTGAAAGTTTAAAATAAGAAAATTTATAATATATTATTAAAAAAAAAAAAACAAGATTTCTTTGGATTGAGAACTGAACAGCAAAAAGTACCTAGTCTTTTACCCTTGTTTTTTTTTCCGTGCGGGAATCCCCTCGGATACCACATATTGGTGGTATGTCGGACTCAAACCGACTAAAACCGCACGGGGTCTCGGGTACTAATAGCTGGGGAACCAGGTATACCCTAGAACCTAGTCTTTTACCCTGTGCAAATTATTTATTGCAATTTGCAGGGTACGCTAAACATTGTTTGTAAGTAAATAAACTAAATATATATTCTATCGTGTTTAAATTAAATCCATACTGCCTAATCCCATCTAATCCCTAACAACGTGGATTAGCTGGACTCTAAATTATAGAGAAAACCTAACTACCCAGTATAAGGGCTCGTCCACACAGCGATATTTCACCGTGAGGTTTTTATTCGCGCGGAAATAAATCGGCACCCGTAATCGTATCCCGTTTAATTAGTATCAAATTACTGTTTTTGTCGATTTTTTTCACCAGTGCGAATAGTCCTGTATAGATCCATTGTGTCACAGAATTTGGCGTTGAAAAAACCGCGCGTTGAAATATCGCTGTGCGGACTGGCCCTAAGAATCCGCTTAAATTTACCGTCAAAATCGTCAAACTGCGTCAAACTCAAAGCTGTCACACTCGCACAAGACAAGTGTAAAGTTTTCCTCCGGCTAAATTCTGTTTGCCTAAATTTCAGACGACATAATTTACAGTGAGTTGTGTAATTTAAGCATTGTCGTGATAGTGAAAAGAAATTGACTGCAACGGTAATAAGTCTTGTTAAGTAAGTTCATTACTATTATGTTTATAAACTTACATCAAATTTTAGTAATTAATTATTCAGCGGAAATATTTTGCGGCTTTTTCTAAAGTTGGAAATAAATAGAAATACTTCATAAAAATGATTTTCAACTTTGTTGTTTTGCTATAAAGTTTTTTAAAATGGCTGGATGTAATCTAATACCTAATTACTTAACTACTATGGCTTCATGTATACTTCGTGGAAATAGTAGTAAAGTATTTGACCATTATAGTTTTTATGTTTTTCTACTGTGATCTATATAATATTATATGTATTTTTTTTTTGTAGCAATATATATTTTATTATTTAAGAAATATCAGGTTTTATTCTTTTTTGTTTTCTTTTTAAGAAAACTTTAAGAATAAAGGCATTTGATTTTCTGACCCAACTAGGTACTGGTTACAGTGGTTACCCCTGCAGAGAAATGTATGTTTATATTTGTGTGATTTCTCTTAATGCTGTAGAGTGATGTTACATAGCATGAGACCTTCACCAATAACTCTATCCAATATAAAAATATTTTTTCTAATCTGGATGGCAATTTTAGAGTGTGTAACAAACACTAACAAAAAACTGTTTGTCTTATTACCTGACTGTGCTGGAAGGAAGGTTATGTGTTTTAGGTGTACAGATGTATATTTCTTTGGCACACTGTAGTCTTAAATGTCTTAATGTAGGATTTTAGAATTTGAGGTGTCATTCGATTTATCTTAATTGTGGGAGTGACTCTTTGAATATGAAAATTGTAAAAATTAAATTCACTGGTTTGTAAATTTTAAGTACTTATACATTTTCGTATAGTCAGGTTGTCTATTTTTTTCAATAATTATCTTGTTATATATATGAGATTTTTAAATACTCTACTTTTCTATATATGACTTACCATGAAAGTTTACTTATTTGTATTTATATTACTTTAAAATAATCATCTTTTCAAAAGCTTAACCAGAGTAATATTTTTCTATTCATATACAATGGCAGAGCAGTATTCTTTCAGAAAATAACAATATTTCCTAGAAGTAGAAATAACAGTATTGCCAATGCAAGTTGTGGCCTTATTTCCTACTCACGTTCTGCAAAATAAATAAATAAATAAATAAATTTCATTAGGTATTCCACACACAATCCATCTATATTCCATATTTTCATAAACCAATTAGAAAATATGTACTATGTAATAATTAACATTAGTTTCTCCAGACCTCTTGCAGCCTACTGGCTATATAAGTTAATAAGTTCCATGAGAAATTACTTTTTTTAGGTAACACTTTGTTTTAATGTAGGTTCACTTTTAAAAAAAAAGATAGCTGCCACACTAAGAAATATACCTTTGTCACAGAGGACTTTAAAAACATTTATGAAACAGACAGAAATAACACCCAGACTTGGACTTGTACCCAATTTGTAGATCAAACAAAGTGTTGTTGTGGGGATCAAACTCATGAATGCGCCAAGGTGACTGCTTAAACCATAATGCCAGTCATGCAGTCATACAGTGCAGTTTAAACAGGTTACTCCACTATCATAAAGATGAGGGTAGATTTAAAACAAATGAAAAAAAACTGGTTCAGGAAAAAATGGAAATAAAAAATAGAACTTACTTAAATACAACCAAAAAATATGCATTTGGAGCCTGAAATTAAGGACAAGAGCATCTCCCCTCATCTAAAGGGAAATCTCACCTTGCATGGCTGCAGTGTGGTGTTGTGTGCATTTAATTGCAGACCCACTGAAGTTAATTTCTATTATATTTTTATTTACTGTATGTACACAAAGGTTTTAATAATAATGTTGTTTTACATAAAGTTACTCATGTGTTAAACTTAGTGGTAAACTACATTCAAATCACAAGAATTAAATTTTCGCACCAATTGGTGTTTAGTATTTCGGTGATAATAAAATGGAGTAGAACAAGTGAATAAAGACAACTGAATTGCTTTGATCATTGAGCATTATACAAAGTAGGTATGAACTAAATGCAATTTTTGAAACTCTCCATCCATTTGATATTAGTAGAATGTTTGTGTACCGTGTTATTGAAAGGTACAATGAAATCTGACCTGTTTGTGACAGAAAAAGATCTGGGCGTCAACTGAAGGAAAGAGTTCGAAGGAATCCTGTCCGAAAGCAAAAACTTTCATCTTGGGAAATAAATATGGCACCTACAAATATGTCGCGTATTTTAAAAGATGACTTTTTTTTAGCACTGTTCATTATTTAACTTATAAATCAAAAATGAATAGGGCTGTAAAATTAAAACAACTTCCTAAGTGGTATGCAAAGGGAAAAAAAATATTATTAACGAATTTTATTTTACTATTGAGCAATATATTAACAACCAAAATGTCTGAGTTAGTGCTCGAAACTCTATAGTAGCTTCCCAGTTAGTCAGCAGAGTACAACTTGGGCATTATACGATTTCAGTGATGGTTTGGTGGAGTGCTAGCTGTCAAGAAGTGATTGACCCATGTTTTGGTCAAAATGGTGTCAAAACATTGTTACAAATGGATCAAGATATAATTCTTGAGACGGTAGTTAAGCCTTTTACAACACCATGTTCCATAACCAAGACTGGTCCTTTCAGAAAGACTCAGCTCCGGGATGTAAAGCTCGATCGTTGGAAACAATAGTTTCTGACTTCCTCAGAGTTGAAGACTGGCCACCATCCAGTCCCGATCTTAATCCGCTGGATTATGATTTATGGTCTGTTTTAGAAATTATTCCAAACTCTAAACGCCATGATAATTTGGAATCCCTAAAAAAAAAACATAAGATTGGCAGTAAAGAATTTTTCGTCTAGAGAGTGCATTTTCCATTGATAATGTTTAAAAGACTGTACTAAAGCCAATGGAGATCATTTTTAATGAGCTCCATATATTTATAAAGGAGGAAAAGGAAAGGAGGAAACACAATAGTATTAATGTAGTATTAATAAATAATATAATAGTATTAATGTAGTTTTCGTCTAGAGAGTGCATTTTCCATTGATAATGTTTAAAAGACTGTACTAAAGCCAATGGAGATCATTTTTAATGAGCTCCATATATTTATAAAGGAGGAAAAGGAAAGGAGGAAACACAATAGTATTAATGTAGTATTAATAAATAATATAATAGTATTAATGTAGTTTTCGTCTAGAGAGTGCATTTTCCATTGATAATGTTTAAAAGACTGTACTAAAGCCAATGGAGATCATTTTTAATGAGCTCCATATATTTATAAAGGAGGAAAAGGAAAGGAGGAAATACAATAGTATTAATGTAGTAACACACATTAATTATAACCTCCGACAGTAATAAATGTTTGTTTAATTAAAAAAAAAAGTTTCCTTGTAACAGTATTTATTAGGTGTGTATCTTTTTTTGCCAATAGTACGCGGTTGGTCTGTTTGAGCAATAAACTAATAAATATTGTACGAAGGTCCGTTATCCTTTTAGAAGCCACGGAAATGATACGTGTTTTAAGCGAATTAACTCAAAATACTTGCTAACCTTAGACTTAATAAAGACTTATAGAAAGAGAGACTGAGCCATATTACTTGTAAAAGCTGAATTCCGATAGTTTTTTTTTGTAAAAAAAGCTTGTAAATAATAATATTAATACATATATTTATACTCCTCTGGTATTCATGTCAATACATAAGAGTACCAAAAATATCTATAGGTACATGCTCAACATACATTCTGATATCTATCGATCTAATAGTACGTGTGCTGCACAAATTATGAATTAAATATCGTTGTGATGTAAAAATGTAAATCTATATATCACATAGTTTCATATACTTACTTAGGTCAGTTTGTTCACGTAGTTTTCAAGATAATTTTGGTGATAGTGCAAATGTGTAGTGTTCAGCTATCAAGTGGTTAATCTAAATACATTTACATTTTAATGTTACTTACGCTTTGATGCAATATAACAAGTAACTTGTAAAACCATGTTGATAAAATTATAATCGGATTTTTTTAAGTGCATTTTTTTTCTTGCCTCTTTGTGTAGGTAGGATCTACGTTTGAAGAGACAGCTAGCCTATTTAGCGAGATTGACTGTTGATAACTTACACCTACTTCTGAAACATTAAATAGTGGTTCAATTGTTTTTTTTTCCAAACAGACTAAGTTATCGGGGTTGCAAACTAACAAGGGTCAGGAATATGAGTCAACTATTTATTGTAAACCTTTTTTTCTGTCTGAATAAAGAATTATAATTATTATATTCAATTCTGTAACGCGGTAATGCAATCCTTTCATTATTTTTTACCGACAATTAAACAAAAAGTCGTAAGGGCAACCACTTTATACAGCATAGTGAAAAAATCAAAAAGCAATTTACATTAATATAATATATTGTGGTAGTTATATTGGTTTCTATGGTTCTTGGAAAGTAGCAATGTATTCATAATCGGATTTCTCGATCTTATGTATTCTTTTTGTGTTGTTATCAAACGTCAAGTGGTGTTCTATTATTTGTCAATTGAGCGCAATAAAACTCAGCCTGCAACAGTTTGAGTTGAATTGGTAAATTGTTTATAAGTAAACTAAGGCAGTCAAACCCATTGATAGTCACCAGTAATTAGCTATATTGGATATTTGTCTCACTGGCCTCACGGTATCTGTCTATGATTGCAGTGACCTCTGCTCTGCGCCGTTTATTATCTATAAGGTATAAAGAAGACAGAATGATGTATTTGCTCAGGCTCCTGCACTCAATACCAATGTGCATCAATAAAAATTAAAAAGATAACAGTTCATTACGAGATTTTTTTTTAACATACATCACACAGTGAATGTTCAGTGTTACGTGTTCTACTGTTGTTCGTTTAACGGAAATTGTACAGGTATTGTTTCATACAGATTAAATAAAATTAAACTAATGTAATGCACAGATAGCAGAGTTACCTGCTCATGTCGATATTTTTACCGATAAAGCCAGTTTTGTGCCTGATTTTAATATAATTCAGATCACTGCTTCATATTGCTTGTTATAATCCAATTTAAACTCGTTAGTATAATATTGCATTTCTTCTTATAGTAATGTATTTTCATACATTACTATAAAATAGACCTAAAATACGATCTTATTATTTAAAAAAAAACTGCTTTTCACCTAGTACTTATCTCTTTTTTTATGTACTATAACATTTTTTTGTGTGTTCAACTTATATTTTATGAACAAATAATTGCATATAATAAACATTTTACATTTCTCCCAAGATTTTGTAACTTGTGTTATCTAAAATAATGAAACTAATAAAAGTTAAATTATTACATACACTGTTCCAAAGACGGAATTTAATTACATTGGACTCTGGAATGCATTACTTCTGTACACGAATAAGCGTATCTACATGTTTATTTCTTGTTTACACCTCAATGCGGATATAAAGATCTATAGACTTGTGATGCTTTCATCACCTATATATTACTACCTAGCTAATGTCCGGTGACGTTGTAATATTTATTTTAGTTAACTCTACCGATCACAGCTGTGAAATTTGTGAGTTTGTCAATAGCTGCTGAAAAACAAACTTGAGCATAATAAAAAAATACACGATTCACACTATACCTACAATCAGAATAAAAAAATAAAAAGCAAAAAAAATCTTCTAGGCTTTAATATCAGACCATTCGTTACCAATAATAATTTTTTGGTTTCCTGTCAATGAGTCAGATTAGCGCATTTACATATGACAAGTAAAGATATTATGAGAAGGAAAAAAGAGTAACCACATTGTTCTTTTTAAGGTTCCGTAGACAAAATGGCAAAAACGGAACCCATATAGATTTGTCATGTCTGTCCGTCCCTCTGTCCTCACACTATATCTAACAGACTATAAGTGATAGAAACCTGTAATTTCGCATGAACATACATAATAATCACGCTGACAAAGTGGTAAAATAAAATCCTGAAAAATATGTATTTTAGGGTACCTCTAGTAGGTACCTTTAAAGTGGGGATGTTATCTTTTGAAAAATGATTATTCTCATGCAAGAGTTCTGTGAGTAAAGAAAAATATCCATTGAACACTCGATTTGCACAAAAACAAAACAGATTTTAATATATTTTTCTAACAAGTATGCGAGGTCAATCGACAAGTCACGGCAGCAAAAAAATAGTTGTAAACATGATTACAGATAACGTCTAGGTACATCAAAAATATCCAAATCAGATACCGTTGCTACTGTTATTTCATATTTAAAGTCAAAAGCTTATTATATTCCGTAAAAAAAATCTACTGACTCATATATTTTACCG
This sequence comes from Arctia plantaginis, assembly GCA_902825455.1. Classification (NCBI taxonomy): domain Eukaryota; kingdom Metazoa; phylum Arthropoda; class Insecta; order Lepidoptera; family Erebidae; genus Arctia; species Arctia plantaginis. Next base: position 3,152,433 of record CADEBD010000284.1, on the reverse strand, counting down.
AATGATTCGAGAGAGAGTGTTCTTGAATTATCCAACGCATTTGTCATTCGGTCAAACACGTTGTGTTGTAATAGTACCTAATCAAGAACAATCTTCGTTTTTTCTTACATATTATCACCAGTTACTGATAAAGAACTAACAAACTACGAGAAATAGTTGAAATCAAGTGTCATTGAACTCATACCATAATGCATGCTATGTGAAAAAATGGTATATTAGTTTGTTTGTATAAGGGTGGGTGGGTCCCACTTAATCTTATATATAAAATCTCGTGTCACAATGTTAGTTACCATACTCCTCCAAAACGGCTGGACCGATTTTTATGAAATTTTGTGTACACATCGGGTAGGTCTGAGAATCGGCCAACATCTATTTTTCATACCCCTAAACTTTTTTTTTCAATATTTCCTAGAAATAATGTATATGGCAAAACAACGTTTGCCGTTTCAGCTAGTACATTTATATAGAATGAAAGTAAAACAAAAGTTGTTACCATATGAAGTTGCAAAATTAATTCATTTAAATTCAAAATTCTATAAATTTATGTAGGTACTTATATTAATATACTAGACTAAAAAGGTTTTAGTCTATTATTGATTGTTTAAACGCACTAATCTATAGAAGTGACAACGAGTTTTTTTTCTTTTCAGTTTTTGTTTATATTAGATTATGTTTTCATTGAAGAGGGCATATACAAGTTATGTAACATTACACTATGGTCCTTAGGAGTGGAGCAGTACCCCTAATAGCAGGTAAAATTCGTCGATGATAGGCGGTATTTATAACAAAATAGTAAATAAAATAAAGTTCTTATAGGTCATTAAGAAAAGTAAAATATAGTAAGATTATTTATCTATAAGGTTGCAAGATGGAAGAATGTTTATCTCATCATGATGATCATCGTTATCAACAGCCTTTAATAGCCCACTGCTACACCACGTTGGCCAGACGGGTCGGTATAGCTTTGTTTCAAGTTTTCCTTCTCTTTGCAGCTGTACTGCTGTCCTACGTAGTTTGTTTCCTTAGTCAGCTCTTATGACACCCACGGGAGAAATAGGGGTGGTAACACTCCGTATTGTTAGTCCGTCACCACACGGACCACGGACCGAATGTTTATCTACATAACTTTATTTACGTAAATGACCTTAAATAACAGTGTAGTCATAAAAATAGTCTTTATCTTAAAATTACACAATAATACATGCGTAAATCTAGAGGTATTCATTAGGGGCATCTATGTCAGTATGTGAGTGAGACAAAACAATTAAAAAAAAAAATTAAGCGTTATTGGTTGAAATTACCTTTGGTAAGAGATGTCGGACTTTCAGCTTGCCACCACAAAATGTACTTACAATTCTCAGCGTAGCTTTTTATAGTTTTTAATTAATTGAAATTATTGCTATAGAAGAATCTTAAAGTTTCCTCGAAAGTTCTTTATTCAAAAGCAATGCGAATATCTGGCCAGTATTAGATATATTAATCAAAATAATCAAGTGTATTATGCAATGATAAAATTGTGACAAGTCTGTATCAACTTGTATTCTTTAACCTCATTATAAATATAATACCGCGGTTACCTGTACATTAGTGTACATACTATTAAACGTGGTAGGAACTTGCAAAATTACAAGACTAAAATGGTACATTTTAACTGCTTTTCTTTATAAGACGGAGATGTTCCGGCACTACTTTTTTATTACCCTCCCGCATTAGGAATTATATCCTGTGTCACGGGGGACTTCACAGACATTCATGAAAGGGACACAAAGAAAACCCAAACTCAGAACGGTGGGGAACGAACCCACACACACAGCACAGTATGAATCGGCGAGGTGACCGCTTGAACCACTACGCCATCCGCCATTTAACATGATGTTAAACGGTTTGTATCTATCACAGATATGGAGCTAGTAGCTCTGGCAAAGGAGCTGTTTCAAAACGTGGCCGAACATGCAGCCAGCTACCGACTCGGCCAAACGGGGCTGAGGTACTTGGATCGCACACTCTGGGTGGTCGAGAAGTGTGCCAAGTGGGCAGTACCGCCTCCACGTAAGTGGAAATTACATATTGGTTATACGTTACTTTGTTATTATTAAATTAGAGGCTTTTTCAACTATGCTTACATACCAAGTTAAATATTCAAGGACCAACAATCAAGCAAGGACATTACTTCCTGTTTATAAAATAATTTATTGACCTTACGCGTTCTTTGGAAGTGATACAATCCAAAGCGTATGAATGAAGAAAAAAAAAACAATCGAGGCAGTAAGAATCTAAGAAACTTTACAGCCCAGTACTCTACACTATTTCATTAACACAATATTTATACAAGTTATATGATAACATTTTGTACATTTTGTATTGTGTCAGAAGTTTCATTATAGGGTTGACAAAATTTGGACCTATTGCTAAATTTACACATATTTGCAAGTTTATTATAAGTACAACGAACACTCCGTATCAGTTCTCTTACACTAATCCACTTATGATGACTCATCAACGCGTGGAATTCGTCTTATAGAGTTTGAATTATGAGAAAGAGCTTTCACACAGCGGCACAGATATGATGATGTTACATTGTACCGTAGTATGTTTTAAACATTATTATCAGCTATAGTCTGTAAACTTCCTTTCAGTGGATCAAGATGAACGCCCTCAGCCTGAGCTGGTGCGACCTCTACCATGGATTTTTTTCCTGGCCATGATAGTGTCGCTTCGCATCGCAAGGGAGTCGATATCGCTGCTCAACCTTGTGATGGGGAAACCACCTCTGAGATCAGCCGATGTGGTAACAGATGTTTCTGTTGATTATTCTAATTATCTGGTATATACCAGATACCCTAATAGTTTATATATACTATACTAGCTCACCCGCGCAACTTCGTCTGCTTCTCTCATAAGGAATAAATTGTGCTCGTTTTCACCCGTTTTGTGCCTTACTCACACAAAAATACATCAAAATCTGTCCTGTCGTGTAGGAGGAGTTCAGTCACATACACACGCACTAAAGAATAATATATATAAAGATATAATGAACAACTAAATTATGAAGGAATTTACTATTTGAATGGGTAATCAAACTGTTTCAAGGCCAAACATATACAAGTTCCTGGTTAAAGTTAAACTCTGGTGAAGTCAATACATAACTATAATATCTTTATGAATTGCATTATTTTACCAGGTGATGTACATCCAAAGCAAGCGGCGGTACCTCCGCACCCTTAAGTACCAAGGTAACCGAATAATGCGGGCGCGGACCAGCAGCGCCCAGCCCAGAGAGTCTTGGTCAAACGCCTTGCATTCACTGTTTGAATTCACCATGTGCTTCCGCCGCCAATCGTCGCACTACGGCAATAATAATACCACCAGGGTTAGCAACAATGATGAAGTGCTGGTGAGTTCGTAAAATGAGGGATAGTTTTATATTACAAATCTCCTGACTGTCCAATTTCAAACTTGTTTTTACCGATTTAATAAATATTGAAGAAAATTATATTTAACTATTTTTGGCTTTGTCTATTTAAAAAGAACTAGTGATAGCCTGTCGGTCAAATTTTTGACGGTTCAAGTTCTTGATTTATGTATTGACCAGTATAACTTAAACAGTAACTTTATAAACTTTTGTACCATGACTGATCAATATATCTACTGGACATTTTTAACAATTAAGTTTAAATTTTTTAGTTTTCTGTACTTCTTGCACGTGCATACATTAAGTATTCCAAATATGAGATGCTCCCGTCAGCCATATTTGTTGCTAAAGGATTACAAAAACTTTTCTTCGCACATTTATATAAAGATAAATAGGCTTTTACCCGCCTCGATTAATCTTTTTTTTGTTCTGTGCGGAAATCCGGTGGTTATGTCGAACTCGATCGACCAAAAACCGCACGCTGCCGTCTAGGATAGCAGTACCCTAGGAAGGAAATCCCTGGTACCCCGACGGACCCCGGGCCACGGCTTGTAGATGACCCCCTCGTGTGTAGGAACCACGGTGTTTCCATTCTATTCCCTAGAGGGCGCGCTAATTCAATTAAATTTTTATGGGCACGTCTTTTTTCCTATCTAACTTAACGGATATTATCACTTTTATTATGAAACATAATAGGGAATTATTGTATTTTATTACCTTTAACAGCCTAGAGATGTAAAAAATCCAAAAAAGGAAATATATTTTTTTTTTACTTTCATTAAATATTCACTTTTTACACGTCAGTTGTCCGCAGTGTGTACTTTGAATCCATCCATGGTTGTTAAACTAATTTATAGGTTATGTGTTAGGTGGTGAAACGCAGCAAGCGTGTGCGCGAAGAGCCCGCCGCTGTGGCCAGCACCAACGAAACGACCATGGAACGCCTCATTGAGAAGATGATGGTTGACCTCGACGCTGACTCTGATGAAGACTCCAGCTTTACTGTAAGATTTTATATATTGTTAGCTCTTAATCGCGACTTCGCTTGCGTGGTCAAGAATGTAGTGAATAAAACTGTAGAACTAAACTAACTAAAGTTATAGTCTTATGTTGTCTCGTGCTCACCTTGCTTTTTTATGGTATATGCTTTTTTATGGTATATACTTTTTTATGGGATATGCTTTTTTATGGTATATGCTTTTTTATGCAAACGGATAATCTAGTCACCTGATGGTAAGTGGCTACCGCCGCCCATGGACACCTGCAACTCAAGAGTCATAAGTGAATTACCCTTGTAAGTCCCTTCCCCTAAAATCAGGGGAAGAGGGACGTTTTGGGCTCCGGTTACCTCACTCACTCCGTGAAAAGCAATGAAAGAACTGCTTAATGGCGTATTTTTTTTGTCAATAAGGCAAGCCTTACATTGTTTTAAGGCTCCTCGTATACATACAATATAGTTTACATTCAAACTGTTGTTGTTACTGTACGGTACATACAAGCACTTGAGAAGTTGACCTTCTCAGGTGCGACAAGATTCATATTATTGCCCACGGCTTCGCTCGTATGATTATTTGTTATTTCGTGTTTCTAACGTTAACACGTGAACAAATGACGAACTTCTATACAACCGTTTATCCCTTATTTTACCCCCTTAGGGGTGACATTTCCAAAATATTTAGTGCTTATCTTAGCTTACACAAAGTGTTTAAGGTTTTTCTATCTAAGGGCGTGCTAAAGTCTTCGGAGTAGAACAACAGCGTTCGGTTGATAACTCTCATCATCAAACTTTTAGCCCCGAGTTTCCTTGTGAACGTACATAAAAGCGCTACCATCCATATATTAGAATTCTGAGAGTGCTCTGATGTTTCTGCTTTGCGATCTAGCTACCATTGAAAAAAACAATTAACCTTTGAGAAATAGGGTGTGAATTAATTGCATGTTGATATATTGTATGAATAATGTGCACTAACTATTTATTAAAACTATAAATCTAACATCCTAACTTGCATTTACATCGTCATAAAAACTACGTGCTTAAAATAATTATAACCTATTTTCATTACAGCTAACCAACGCAACCAGTCCAAAAAGCGATCGCTCGGATGTCACAATAGATTCGGATCAGGACACAGTATTTTACAATGGCTCCAATAAACAAAACGAAGAGGAAAATAATTCAAATGATCAGTATGCTGATATGACAGCCGTGGCCAGCTCAACACCAGAGATACCTAGTTCTCCGACCGAGGAAGAGAATTCTCCACCGCCAGAGGATAAACCAGTAGAGGAACCAAAGAGATCACAAGAGGCTACACCTTCAAAGATACCCCGAACGCCAAATAATGAACAGAAAATCGGTACGAAATTAAAGATTTGGTCTATTCAAATGAAAAAGAAATTTTCTATACACAAGCATGCGATTAGTAACGGTACGTTTTATTTATTTGTGTTTTTTTTTTGTTTTTCAGCGAATGGGCGAACAGTTAAGAGTGTGCCCAGCAAAAAGAAAGGTATTCTAAACGTTTGTATGAAAAGCTCTCAGCTTGTTTCATGTCATTATTTGAAGCATTATTCAAAGCAAATCATTACTCATAAGATCGAAGTATCATTTGTTTACATACCATAAAAGTATTAGGCTTAAACACCTTGCGTATATAGTTAGCACGGTAGGTACGTGTATTAAGTGCAGTGAAATATTGTAAAACGTTTTGTGTTGGTTAAGACAATCAAATTGATTGGTTCTGGGGATCTATCTTCTGCCTGCAACACTTTAAGTCAAAATCTAATGAAGTATTGCAAAATGCATTAAAACAGTGACACTACATAAAAAATTTACAGACAAAATGTCACATGTTCTTGTTTTATATGGATACATTTTAGCACTTCAGGTTTTTTAATGATAGAGGGGGCAAACGAGCAGACGGGTCACCTGATGGAAAATGACTATCGCCGCCCATAAAAGCCAGGAGTCAGAAAAAATTAACATATACTTACATTTTTTTTTATTTCTTAACACAATACATAATGTCAATAGTTGCATCCAATTTCGTTTTTGTGACTCATTTACAGTAAAATATTTTTATTTAAATGTTCTTTAACTTAATTATAAACTGTATGTCAGTCACATACATTACATTAATTCATAAATCAGTGTTTAGTTGTTAAAATTTCATTAAAATATTTATTAATTGATATGAAAACAACGTCAAATCGCATTTTCAATGACAAATGTATTTTCCCGGTTTAAACGAATGGTAATTTTGTTGGTTTTTTTTTTATAATAAAGGGGGAAACGAGCAGACATAAAATTTAATTTAGGTGATCAAGAAAATCATTTGCGTTAAATTATTTTGTTATTAATTCTTCTATGTTGTATGTTGCATGTCAGAGTATTCTGCTAATTATTACAATTAGGTACTGTCAATATCAAATGGCTTAAATGTATATTTTTTTATTTATTATTTTCTGGTTTTTGCGCTATAGTCTTCTAAACTGACATAACGTGGGTTGCTACTTTTTTGCAATTCTATCGGAAATTGACGTTAATATAATCAATATATCGTTTTTTATATTAAATTATCCTGAAAAAAATGTGCAGGTTCTTATTTAAAATGCAATAATACAAATTTAATAAGTTTTTATTTATTTATTGCCATTAAAAACAACTATCATTGCAGATTTAGCCCAATGCGATAGTGTTATACCATCTACTTGTTTATTATAAGAAATAATTCTTAATGCTGTTATTGTGAATCCACTCGGGTATAAATATTTATATATATTAGGAAACAAATATTTATAATTACTTAATTAATTACAGGAAAGGCAAAATATTTAGGTTTCATCATTCTACAACTCTTAGTATATGTCGGCGCTAATACAGAGTTACTACTTTCGGAGGACATATCAATAAAACACGCACTTAAAATTACTTGTTTATTCTTGTACGATTATTTATTATTGTTTTTTTTTATCTTCTTAATTTATTAAAAAAATAAGAAAATAACCTTTAAACATTGGTCGAAGTTAATCGTCTAATAAAAAAAACAAAAATACGATTTAACAAGCCGGTATCGTAGGTACATCACTGCGCAAAAGAACATATTATATCATTATTTAATTTTCTAGACTTGACATTTGCGTATGTCAATTTGGTCTTTAAGATTAAAAAAACAACCTATAGACAATTATAAAATTGCTACTATATAGTCTTGCCAAAAATTTGATTAGTTTTTTTTTTAATGCTATATTCTTGGAACATCTATAACAAACTAAATCTTAAAATTTGTGTTTAAAATGGTATACAATCATACAGATGTTGTTAAATTATAAAATGGGCATTGTACTTATTCTATACCGTGATTTAAAAATTAGTAGTAAATATTTTTTTATTTATAGAACAAAGATTTTTGTTTGTAATACACAGGAGCCTCGAAGGAGAAAGGCAGACGAGTTTCAGAGACGTCAGTGGACCAAAGTGCGTCGGCGAATACCACTATGTAGTTCATGAAGGTACTGTAGCCTTAGAAGAAATAGAAATATTAATAGTCACTATAAGACAACTTTCCGTGTCAGTACTGATTTCATTATATTGTCATAAAACCATACATCTCTACTTTATAACAATAATAAATGCTTTTCCACCAGAGATATGCTATGCTATGGATGCGTTTGTTATCCACCAATCATATTAGTCCATATTGCTTAGTACTGGTGGAAACGGGTTCAACTAAGCTATGTTTTTCATATGGAAAATGGAAGGTCGAGAGTCGTGTAGCTATGTGCAGATCAGAGTACCTATAGTAGACTTGCGTTTACACAGAAAGTTAATAGTTCGAGCTGTGCATCTTCTTCGTACAGCTACCCCGCGGCGGTGTGTGTAGCTTCATAGTACATCTTACTCGCCACACTACACAGCATCATGGTCACACAGTTTCGTAGCTTAGCTTTCACAACCTTGCAACATCTCTGGTGGAAAAGCACCCTAAATCTACTACTGGAGTCACCGCAACCGAAAAATATATTTATTCATACTTTTATTTACGCATTCAACATTTTGAAGACTTCTGCGGACGTGGCCGTAGTTGCGCGTTGGATTCCCTTCTAATATATACTTTTTTATGCGTGAATAGATCTATTTTGCTTTGATCTGGGTGTTATTGTAATATATCAGATAATATTATTAATAACTCAATATGTTCTGATATAATTTTTCTTTGTTTACAGGTACCCGCGCACAGTGAATTACATTTTACTGCTGTGCAGTTGGTCATAAGTTCTAAGTTAGTTCATCTTAGTTATATAATCTTATTTACGTCCATGTTTATTGAAAAAAGGACTAAAGAACAATGGTACCCAGGGTTGGAATACGATTTTAAGGAATGTCTATTAAGGGTGTGTTAGGTAATGTTTTATTTTTTATTTTTACGTATTTTTTAAATAGTACTCACATAGGCTTTTGGTAATGAGCGTCATATCATCCGGTCCTCTGACTTCGGCACCCAGTCTATCCTAGCTAACTTCTCCACGTCATCAGCCCATTTGCCTTGGATCTGTACCACATGCTGTTGCTAATTTATTAGAGTTAATAATATTTAATTTAATAATAATTAATCAAATATTTTTTTAAACTACACTATACTACACCACAGAAGGTGCAATCCAACTAAATCATTTATACTTGTTGAGATAGAATATTTTAAAGTAATGTGTTAGGTAATGAACGATACAAGTTCTTACCATATAATGGCATATAGCCATTATATGGTAAGAACTTGTATCGTTCTTGTAACTTGTATGAACTTGTTCGTAACTTGTATGAAGTATAAAAATTACATTTTAAAGATAGAAGAAAAATATATTATTCTCACTCATAATCATCTTTTATCATCAGAATCTCATAGAATTATTTAAATATTTCATTAAATAGAAAAAAGAAGAATACTTCCATCAGAACAAAAATAATCCTGTGCTTTAATATTTATTACATACAAAACGTAATGTTTGTTATTTATTTAATCTCTTTTTTAAATTATTTGTTCTCTAAGATCTTAATCTCCTCTCGTTTCTTTTATAGGCCATAAATATCTGTATCAATTTTGTAACAAAACAGATTTTTGCTCTTACGCTTCTTAATATAATTTTTTTTCATAGACAAAAGTATTACTTTATCTAAAAATGTAGACAATCGAGGTTTGATACATCGCGGTGCCGCTATAGATACACAGTGTAAACTACTATTAACATCAACCAACGTGAATTATTGCGAGTTAGATGCAATCACTTCACTTATTATACAACTATCTGTGGCACAATATAGTTGCATTGATGACAAATGAATAACAAAACTGACACGAAAAATAATCTATGAAGCGGTTTGCAATTTGAGCTCAATCTACAAATAAATTTAACATAGAGACAAAATAACATTTTATTTTGAAATACTAAAAGTCGCGTAACAAATCAAAATTACTTTTCTATAATCTGACACAACTTACAAAACAAAAACATAATCCGTATTTCAAAACCTATAAGTTGTCGGTTGTTTATATTATTTTTCTAATCAGTTTATTTTTTTAATGTTACATAAAATAAAAGGAAAGTTTGGACGTTTTCTAGATAATGTAATAATTAAGAATAACGGCCTCACTGGTCGTATAAAACTTCTCAATAAGACCTGAAAACGTGAAATTTATTTCGAGAAAAATTGATGGAACGATACGTCTTATTCTCCACCTAAAGTGTTGGATTAGAGACTTCGTTTGTTAAACACTATTGTGAGAACTATATCTAGGTGTAAGATAATATTTGGTTTTATGTTGAGCCGATTTTACAGCTCACGTAGCGGTAACACATGTGAAGAATTAATTTTTATATATTTTTTATTTCGTAGTAATAAATATGAACTGAGATTATCACATCTGTATGTGATAATCTCAGTGTTGGTGTGCCCGTGAAATTTGAAATCAAGCTCTGAAAGTTTAATATGTTAAGCAGTTTCTTCCTAAAGTTGTTGTTTAAAGAGAATTGCGTAAGCTAAAATAAAATTTTATTTCTAATATTATAAGTCTACTTAACAGCAGCTTAATAGCTTTGGAATATTTGCTTTGTATCGTAAACCTACGCTACTTATAATCTCATACTGAATAAACAGCAACAAACGTATGTGTACGCTATAATAACAGCAATCACGAAATATGTACGCATAAAATCATAAATTTGATGTCTAAGATTATTAATATGTCAAGATAAAGCATCGCGCTGCAAAAGAACAAAAAGAAATGAGCCAACTTTTCAATATTAGTGTGCCTGGCAGCGTCTCACCCATTCACACGTCATTCTGATTTCCTAGTGGGCGTGCATAAATGATACCAGTTGTGGTAAATTTTCTTTAAAATAGGGAAAAATTATATCCGTGTTGAATCTATTTTTAATCTAGAAAAATATACTCCAAGAAAAAACAATAATATAAATATGGGTTGAAAATAACTAAATGTACCTAAACTTCTTGCTCAACACGTGACATTAGTTTTTTTTTCAAACACGTCATCGTAAACTAAGCAAAGCTAGATTGACTGAATGAATACCAATACACTTTTTATTGTAAATCCGCACATACATATTATTCGTAGAAAACACACAAACTCCGAATCAAATATTTGCAGTTACGAACATTTTGTTCGACTCGGGAATCGAACCCGTCTCGGGTTCGATTCCCGAGTCGATTCCGCAGAGCAGGCGCATACGCTACAACTACTCCATTGCAGTCAACGTCAATCCATGAATTATACTCCTGCCAAAAATCACTCAACGCCTCTAAAAAGTATTTACTTTAAAATTAAAACCCTGTAATGATGTCCATTTAAATTTTACTTTTGAAATATCACTGATTTACTAAGTATACTTCAGAATAAGGCGAAGTTACTAGTAAGTATAACATATAATGCATAGTATGCCACATTTTAAGGGAGTTTCGACTTGAGTTCATAATAATAATCTTTTTTAGAAATAATTCATAGGCTTATTTTGCTGAAACATATTCGAAACAATGGTACTTATCGATGTTAGTTGACTTAATTTTATTTTGATCGTCCTTCACAATTTCTACACACTTTTATCACACAAATCGTCATACTAAACAACATAAATATGAATACAGTGACAGTATATACTTTTTATACTAAACGTGGGATAAGCATTTAGAGGCCAACAGTTGGACGCTATTTTTTCCCCTGTTTTCACAGCTTTGACTATCCATCTAGACATATTATTAATCTAAGTTTGGTGTATTGCTGAACTTCTTTGTATTATTTTGCTAATCCCTATATACTGATCTATTTCGCTTACTTCCAAGGACTGATAGAACATTTAGCTAAAAATAACCAATAACTGTTTTTTGTAAAAATGTGAAATAAAGTGACAATTTTCTTCAAAGGACTATCTTGTAAGAAATGCCTAATATACCTATAATTTTTTTAAGTTCTAACCTCCTTTCAGAAATTTTAATTTGAAGATTATAATTCTAATTCTTCCTTCTGCTAACGGCTACGGCCACACTGATGTATGTTGAATAAATGTTATTTTATTTCATTTTTTTCGTAAAAAGAATAGGAGCTTTGAAAATAATAGAAACTTAAATTTATGTTTACACAACTCCATTAGTAAAACAAAGAGTGAATAATTTATTGTAAATTTATGTTTGAGTATAGAAATTAGTATTTTTTCTTGGGATTCTGTTTATAAGTTCGATGATTCTGTGCTGTAAAACATTTATAAGAATCTTGAAGTTGGCGTGAATGTTCATATACTGCCTGGTTCACTGCAAATGGTCGAAAGGACAGGCAATTCAAAGGTATACATACCTTTGAATTAACTGTTATGTGATCGCGTTAATTCCCGCATATGAACAAAACTACGTATCATGGAAAGCGAAAGTTTCAAAGTTAGTATAGTATGTCGGTACACTCAGGGTACAAAAATTCTAAATGTTATCATTGTCTTAATAAAACAAGTCTTTAAAAGAACGAAATTTAAAGTGATTTTAAATCAAATAAATAAATAAAAACTGATCTACATGACTGCCTTTGACAGCGCATATCATATTTATTACAACAAAAACTAATAGCATTAACTATGGCTTACAGTCATATACTTTAACCAGCAGCAACTATAGGGTTTTTTTATCATTTATATTTCTTAAATGTTGTGGTAATAACAAAATTCAGAGATTTTATTAGTCATTGCGGTTAAGAAAAAAAATATTAATTATAATTATTATTATTTATCTTCTTGTACATATAATTTTACATTAGCTTTATATAATGTGTTTGTTTTAAATACTCGTTTTTAAAATAGTGTAATATTATTGGTCATGTTATTATTTTAATTTATAACTACATTTCATGTTCCTTGCCACGAGCAATTATTAGAATTTTATAAAAAAAAAACAAAAATATATTTATTTCATATTCCCAAAGATTTGGCTGTGCACAGATCATATAATATAAAAGACTGATAAAATTGTAAAGAGTAATATTACTACGAAATATGTTTGTTGTCTAAATTAAATTCTTATATATTTTGTATTTTTATAAAGTTTTAAATTATAAAAATAATGTTATAAATATATCTTTAACAATACTGGTGGTTTTATTTATCCCTGTTATTTATTTATAAACACTTTATGCACAAAAATGTACAATGTCGGACTCAATGTTACAGGCATTCTGCCCGTACTTTAAGGTGGTGAAGAAATGAGTGATTATTCTTTTGTTTCTGGAGTGTTAGATGAATTCTCATTATTTTTTGAGAATAGGTATTAATTTCCTTATACTATTTTTTTTCTCTTTTTAAAACCTTAATAAAAACCAATGGCTCCTATTTTTATTTCAATGTTTTTTAACACAGCTATTTCTTTATTGGTTGCCTGAAGAGTCACTTTGTTGTCAATTTGACTTATCAGTTATTGTGAGTGAGAATGTACCATTATTAAGAAGTTGGTAAATTTTAAGTCATATTTTTTAAGGGTAAATTCAGTCAGTAGGGTAACAATTAATTATTTGGAATAAAAATCGAAAATGTACTTACAATAAAAGTACAAAAATTGGAAAAAAATGTAACCTGTTTCCGCCCGGGATCGAACCGGGGACCTTGTGCGTGTGAAGCACACGTGATAACCGCTACACTACGGAAACTTGATCTAAGCGTATAAATTTAATGTACACTTACAATTGAAATTGGAACAAAAAGAGCGTGACTGATATGAGCTGTTTAAAACCCAGAAACCTGTCTGCCTAAAACGCGATTGACAAAATGCAGACAATAAATCTGATCACAAAATAGAAAAAAAAACAATTTCAAACAAAAGTGAGCAATCGTATTCAGCTTCCCAGTCTCGCGGCTACTTCGCCCGCGGTCGGTCGCGGACGCGCGTCCTCGTTTCTTGCTATTGTCGGTGTTTAGTTGTGGAAATAATTGACTATAAAATAGCGAAGACTTAAAATACTAACACGATGGATCCCGAAGCCTTTTTGGATCTGGCCAACCAGGTCATTAAACTTAAAATGTACCCATATTTTGATATAGCACATTCTATACTCTGCGCTCTTGCAGTCAGAGAGGATTTAGGATCTGGTAAGTGATATTCGATTTATTTTTAAATTAAAAGCGCGAAAACATTTAGTTATTAGTGGATATCCTGCGCTACGGATTGTTGAAATATAATTTCTTTTGGAATGTACTAAAATAAAAGACACCTAAAGGTGTTTAAAAATAGACTATTCCCGCAGCATCATACGACCGAATAGTTCTAATAACAGCTAATGTTAACCGAACATCTACCTTTTCATATTATTATTTTTCTAATAGGAAATAGAAACACATAATATAGCCTAAATTTAGTATTATATCACACTTATTAATTTTATTAGCATACTTTATCAATGTATGTATCATAATAAATTATCATTTATCATGCATTATCTGCGGCACAATCTGACGTGGATAGAGCTTATTGGGTAATCGTAGTGTCCAAAATTCATCTATTTTTTTGAGAACGGTAAATTCAATTGTTGGTTGAGGTTAGGTTTATAGATTTAGATACGTCTTGAACCCTTTTTAAACTTAGTTCAGGAGAGCTATAGGCTAACTACGTAGCAATGTTTACATTGGAACAGAGATGGCGCTTTAATAAATATATTTTTAGTTACTCATTTACACAAAAAAATGACAAAGTGAGCACGTGAGTGTCAAATATGATGTAAACGATTAGTAAAAATAACTTATCACGGGCTCGTCCGGGATTTGAACCCGGGACCTCTCGCACCCGAAGCGAGAATCATACCCCTAGACCAACGAGCCATACAGCGTGAGGGTGAAATTACAGATACCTTGTCGCATCACAATAAGATATCAAAATGTTTTCCATTTTATAGTTTCTACGATCTGATTTAAAGTGAAAATATAAATTTCATTTCGAGCATTTAACGTATTACATACATACCTTGCATACGAATACACAAATCACGTTCTGTCTAATAAATCTTGAATTATATTTAAATGTCTTCCCGTAATCCTTTTTAAGAGATAAATATAATCAGAGTTATATTCTATGTTAAAACATAGAATATAAAGAATATAACTATTCAATGAAACTATTAAAATTTTACTGCACGGATGAGCTTAATGGTTTAAGCTGACGGCTTAAACCACTACGCCTGCCGCTTCATAGTGCACTGAGTGTTGTGGGTTCGATCCCCACATGGGACAAACTGTGTGTGATCCACAAATCGTTATTCGGAGTCTGGGTGTTTATTGTGTCCGTTTCATGTATGTCTGTAAAGTCCTCCGCGACACGAGATTATTCCTAGTGCGGGAGTTGTCCAAATAAAAATGTCTCTGTATATAATCATTCTAGAAAAACACCTATTAGATTTTTTCTTTATTATATTGTCGTAATTTTTTTTTGCTCGATATGATTAAAAATATTTTTTAGTAGTTGATCGATTTGAGAGTTCGTAGTTTACGGCAATGGCCAATCCGAGTTACAGGCGACCGTCACCTGTTCAAGCTATTGTTTACTTATGTTACCCAATTCATCCCTATAACCAATATAACTTTCCTATCTCTACCTGACCTTCTTAGATTCTTTTAATTTCAATCAACACTCAAAGTTCCTCTATAATTTCTAAAGTGCCCAGTTAAGGGCTTTACTCTTGCTCTCTGTTACATAAGTAAGACTAAAATTAATCGGCAAACCGGGGGGTTTACTTCGCCTCTGCCTATAAGGTAAGATAAAGTTTATTTTCTCTTCCACAAAGGTTACTTAATACTAAGTTAATACAGTAATAGCTTAAGACCGTTGTGGGAGATTGGCATCTGCGCTAGACAACCCTGTAACTCAGATTACTAAGCCCCCCCTAAAAGATAAACATGATTAAAGCCTTTATTATTATTAGTTATTTTTATGAGTGAGTGTGCGTGCGTGCGTGTGTATCTCTCTCTCTCTCTCTCTGTGTGTGTGTGTGTGTGTGTTAGTTTCTATAAATATTGATATTAGTATATGAAGGTTCCTGGATTGTTTCTGCAAAGCACAGTTCATGTTGCGTTATTAAGTAGGTAACTAATAGAAACGACAACTAAAACTCATCATTATGACATACATACAAATTATTAAATGAAACGATTAGGTATCTCCACTTGGTAGTACTCTAATATGTTTACTGACATTCAAGGCATCATACATATTAAGTTTTGAATACCCAATTCAGCCGCTATAACGGCTGCGATGATTCGTTCAGGAAAAATTAGTAGCTACCTATAACGACGAGACTGTGGTGTATTATAGATCAAGACGAAAATAACCCGCCTCTACTATTGTACCTAGTCACGCACATTTTCTTCTACAACGTGGAAAGATTATATTGTTATCCGTGTGAATGTATTACAGTAAATATTTTTTATTTTACCATCATCGTGGGTTAAACTGGTGAATGTTTATTTCGTCTCTGTCCCGACGTTAAAGAAGAAAACATTCTCAGGCTGCTTCTTGTTTATGTATTTATTAAGGTTAGAAACAATTGAGGTGTCAGAATAAAAGCTTTCGTCAATGGTGTTAATATTTATCAAAGACATTGAATTATAATATTATGAAGTGTTAAATGTTTTTAACGGACTTCAAAAAGGAGGAGGTTATCAATTCGGATGTTTATATTTTTGTATATGTGTCGGGCATAACTCCGTCATTAAAAGTCGGATTTTCAAAATTCTTTTTTTGTTCTTAAGGGGTTTATTCCGAAATGGTCCCATTTATATTTCATATAGATCTGATGATGAGTTTCGAAAACAGACAACGGAACTCTTAAAAAATGACAGCAAATCAACCGCGATTACTGCCAGAGTTTTAGTGCTCTTTTTTAGTATTGTTAGTCCGTTCAACTTTTTTCAAGAAGGATTTATTGATTAAAGATTTTTTAAACTCACGGCTTGGGTTTTACTCAAGTGTGGATTTCGAGGATACCCGTTTGATTTCGAGATTCAAAGCACGGGGACTTTTCAAGTCCCGCGTCATAGGTTCAAGTTGATTTAAATTTTTCAAAATATACAAAAGTTTGCCCACGACCAAAGTCCCGGGACATCCCGGGATTCTCAAACTTCTTAGAATATAGTTATATTCGAATTATTTTCTTTTTAATGATCAACTGTTAACTGATATTAGAGATAGGAAAGAGAGTGTGTTAGTTTCGTTTGTTACGCTCGCTTACACATCTTAATAGTTAATTACTCAACCGACCATTAGTATATTTTGCATAGGTACAGGTTATCTGGGAAACAGAAATGGATAATATGCATCTATATTTCATGGATAAAAAAAACAAACCTTCTGCTGAACTATAAGCTAGTTGAGCATGAAATTAAATAATAGCTTAGATAACGTTAGGATTTGATTATAATATGTAACCTACAGTCTCAACAATCGTGTACGTTTAAGTTTTCAATATACATAATATAACTATATATTGATGCTCGGCCCCTATTGGTGATACTGATAACGTGATGTTATATAGCCTATAGCCTTCCTTGACAAATGGGCTATCCAACACTAAAATATTTTTTCAGTTTAAACCAGTAGTAGTTCTTAAGATTAGCGCGTTCAACCAAACAAACAAAATCTTCAGGTTTATATAATAATATCAGTATAGATGTGCATATAAATAGGTACCTATTGTACTTATTGTTGACAGGTGCCCAGTCGTTCTCCCGCAAACATCCACTGTCATGTTGGCTGTCCACTATGCTGGTGATCTTCGCGGGCGGCATGGTGGCCAACGGACTGCTGGGAGAACCGATCCTGGCGCCACTTAAAAACACACCGCAGCTTGTCATAGGAACTATTTGTTGGTAAGTAGTTAACCGACACCTTCACACCGAAAACAGTTAAGTAATATTACTGTTTATAACATAACATGCACTTATGTCACTGAAGGGGTAGACTGAAGGCTCAGGCGTAACACATATTGCCAACGTTCAATTTAGTCCACACATACCTAACCTCATCTCAACCGGACTCTAGGAATTAGATCGAAAAATTGATAGTATTTCGCAGGCAAGGTAGATAAGTATAGAAAGTAATGGAAGGAAAAGAACATTGCCTATAAGAATGGATTGAGAAATATAATCAATAGCTCGAGCTGGTCAGGGTTGCGTATCTGTAACTGTGTTCTAACCGAGGCCAATATTATCTAATCTATACTAATATTATAAAGCTAAAGAGTTTGTTTGTTTGTTTGTTTGTTTGTTTGTTTGAACGCGCTAATCTCAGGAACTACTGGTCCGATTTAAAAAATTCTTTCAGTGTTAGATAGCCCATTCATCGAGGAAGGCTATAGGCTATATATCATCACGCTAAGACCAATAGGAGCGGAGCACCAATGAAGAATGTTTCAAAAACGGAGAAAATTTATTACTATTGAGAGACGCAGACGAAGTTGCGCGGGTCAGCTAGTAAAACTATAAATATCAAAATGATATCCTATTACTTGGAAACTTAGTGTATAACAGAACATCAACAAACATTCATCTTTGTCGTATGAATTGTAGATCTTGAATTAACGGTTGGTTAATTTGGAAAATCTATTATTTTAAGCCAGTCGCTTTATACTTGTATTTATTACATTCAAGATGTAAACATTTATGAAACTATCTACTCGTTACTTTACGTTTATTATTGCATCTTCTTATCCTTCTTACCTAAATGTAGCGCCTATTTCATGTATCTATGGTTTTGTTCGTAAGGTGATTGACCTATTAAGATAATTTGTCCTCAATTGTGAAATGGTGACAATGCGGTTTCGTTAACAACGGTCCGCAAAATACATCAGTTAGGTAATAACTATTGATTAGAAAGTTTAACACTGCACAAGTTTGTGTCGCAAACAGACAATAATGTACCTTTTACATTGTATCTTAAGTTAAAAGGTACTTCGTTGAATTATTTACTGTTTTGATGAGTAATGAACGGAGGCACATAACTAAGGCAACGATGAGTCCATAACCATAGACCAGACATTGACTGCCCAGATGGCGTTAGTGGTTTAAGCGGTTACCTCGCCGCTTCCTACTGAGCTCAGTGTTGTGGGTCCGATCCCCACATGGGATACGATTTTAAGTGATCCACAAATTGTTGTTCTGAATCTGGGTGTTCTTTGTGTCCGTTTCATGTGTGTTTGTAAGTCCCCCGCGATACAGTATTATATTCCTAGTGCGGAAGTTGTCTTAAAAAAAAACCCGAAATAGATATTGGTAAAAGAAACCGAAAGAGTAAGAAAGAAATCTTAAAATAGCCTGAAAATCTCTCTCTTCTTAGGCAATTATTGCTAAGGAGTCGTTGGGCATGGCGAGGTGTGCTTGGGAATACCGAGGAGTTCTCAAACTATACACTACAAAACTATACAACCACAAACGTGACGGTGTCTTTAAGCAAATACGGGATGCGGACGATTCCAAGTTTTGACTCGATGTCCCGAACGCTGTCGAAACTAGCCTAGGGTTGCGTCGGCATCCTTAGGTTTGCTAGGCTGCTGAAGACTGCCGAGGTAGCCCGAGGTATCCTTAGTTATGCCTTACAATGCCGAAGACTTGTACCTTGTGATTCAGTGTACCTTCTGTACCTTGACACTCTTCACCTGCCATGCTTGGCCTTACTGTCCTTTATTAAATATATATATATTGGAGTCGGTCAATTGCGGAATAGAAAGAAAAATATTTAAAATAGTTTTTTTTTAATGTGGGTGCAATTTAGAACACTACATTAGTGCGTAGAATAAAATATTTATTATGTACAATGTTTGTAAATGTTATACGCGTAGATCATTATTACTGGTTTGGTTCTCAACTGTTGTATTATCGAAATTCTATCATTTCATAAAACTTCCTTATGGAGAACAAACCGTAACAAATAGTCAATAAAACACATACTAATTGCTTTCACTTAAGTAGCTGTGAGTTAATCATGACTTTAGAAACCTTCAATCAATAGCTTACTTCAAATATCTCTAAATTACCTATATTTACTTATTATTTTATAGTTACAGCATCATTATCGCCATATTAAGAAGCAAATGTAACTTAAATAGGTACCTACATAAATAAGTGCACTTACCGGTGCAATTTGTAATTGCCGGAATCATACTTCATGGCTTTTTATTTTGAAATCGAATGATATATTCATGCAACTCACTATTATACGACTAGACTGCAGAAAGTGGTGAAGGCTTTTGATTCTCAAGTTGCTTAACTAAGCTGAGTTTTATAGAATGATGTGTAAATGGAAATCAAAAATACTTATAAGATAAAATATGACGACATAAGTTCAAATATTGTAACTATTATGGAGAGGATACCCTTGTTCCTATTTTGCATTGCATTTTGCAGAAATGCACTAAGAAGTAGAAAAATGAATTCAAGTTGTATGCAAAATACATACCTAGGTAACCTCGGCCTGGACTCCGCCCAGCACACGCTGGAAGACTGCCCCGCGTCTGGCATCTGAACGCGAAGTCCTGGTCGATGAAATCGGACGAGACTTGTCCCCGCCAGCAATCATTACTGCCATGCTGGCGGGTGAGGAGGGCTGGGGCGCAATGGTCTCTTTCTGTGAAGCTGTAATGCTCCAGAAAGAGACCGCTGAACGGGATCGGGAGAGGGCCGATCCCGAGCGAAGAAGACGTCGACGACGTAATGAGCAGCCGACGGGACCGCGGGCCGCCAGAGAGTGGGGACGTCTGGTGGCAGATTAATTGCTGCGGTAGGGGAAAGGATGGCAGCCTGATCGCACTGAAAACGTGATCGGGCTGCAACATCTGGATAGGCTGAGAGGCAGGGAGAAGCCACTGGCTTTCCCTGAGATGGGACCTAGCTAGGTGCGGCGTCGATCTGGGGGACCTGAAATCACATGGCCCGGGTTCTCCCCAGAGTAGGGCCTAAGGCTGGCCGTCGGAGTGGTTTTTAGTGGAATCACCACATACTCCTGGCTCCTATGTCCCCAAGGAGCCGGAGATCCTAAGGGATTTTCCACTCCGTCAACAAAAAAAAAAAAAAAAGAAGGTAACCTCGCCCTGTTAAAGCTAACTGGACTGCATTAAAATAAAGTTTGTGTAAGAGAAGAAAAACTTAAAATAAACCCTATATCAACCCGTTTAGCCAGCGTGGAAAGTGGACCAAACCCTCATTTCTAAGGAGAGGCCTATGTCCGAATTGGGGCTTCTGACGATGATGATGATGATCTTGTATATAAAAATGTACACTGGTGGAGTGTCATAACAGTCAAAGTGACTTGTAATTACCGTAAAATGGTTTTTATTTACCAATCCATCCAATAACTGCCTCGGTGGTGCAGAAGAAGCATATGTGACTGATTCCCCGGTCGTATCAAATATTTGTTTCGGAGTGTTTTTTATGTATAATATGTATGGATTTACAAAAAAAAGTATATTAGTATTCTATCAGTCAATCTGCTTAGTTTGAAAGTAGATGGCGTTGTGTGTCAGATGTTCAAAAATATTATTAATGTAAGCAAATCCCTTTTCCTTTCCCACAGTTTGAACTTAGATGCCAATAGTACTTCACTACATTTGATCATGAAGCCCTGTGACTGCTTCTTGAAGATTTTGTCGAATCTATTGTTTTTTTTTACAGGTACTTGGTATTCTACACACCTTTCGATGTCGGCTATAAAGTGGCAAAGTTTCTACCAGTAAAAGTTGTAGCATCTGCAATGAAAGAGATATACCGCGCCAAAAAAGTGTACGACGGCGTGAGCCACGCTGCCAAACTGTACCCTAATGCCTACGTCATAATGATTATTGTAGGTAAGTAATGATTGGCACCGTTATAATGCTAGAAACCATCGAGGAGTTGATATTAAACCTTTTTCTATTTATTTAATGTCAAATAATAATAAATCCTTGTAGGATTTATTAGTGTACCGGAGCCCAATTTCCCCCCCTCCTCTCACCCTGACTCAAAAAGCGGCAAAGCACTTGTCCGAGTGCAGGTGTCAATGGGCGGCGGTAGTCACTTACCATCAGGTGACCCGTCTGCTCGATTACCCTACCACAAAAAAATATGGATTTAGGGGAGGGAAAGCGCTTTAGCTAAAACCTTTAGTACCAGTTACTTAGGTAGAGATTGCGATTGATAATGAATGAAACTTAATATTAATGTGATCAAAATGATATGGTCATCTCTAAGGATTGCGAACCAGTTCTTATCAATTTTTTTTTCAAATATACATAACTAAATACTTTTACAGGCACCCTGAAGGGTAATGGAGCCGGTTTCAGCAAGTTGTTGGAGCGACTCATCCGTGGGGCCTGGACACCAACCGCCATGGAAACCATGCAGCCAAGCTTGTGAGTGTCTCCTATTATTATTTTTAAATAATTCAATGAAAAACAAAAGTATGACTTGAATGCCCCTGAATCATGGTGAATTTTAATTGGGGTGGTACTTTTTCTTAAAATTTGATGGAATCAAACCAGAAGTATACCTTCTCAAATAAAAAAGAATGTTTCAGATCGGTTCATAAACCATGGCATTATGTATGTATGTTACGGATAGGTATGTCAGAAAAGAATATTTTTGGATCGTACTTTACTGAGCGCTATTTTTGCGTAGTCGTGTTTTAGTTTTCAATCTTTTTTATTTCGTAGTCGCTAGACTCTGTAAGTTATGAGGCTAGTTGCCTGATCCAAAAAAGGGGTTTTATTGTGGAGACCAACTCCGAAGAACCAAATTTACCCATATTCTTGTGTATATTTCTAGTTAAATGGGTAATGTATTATAGTTTATACTATTTCATCGTATATCGTAATTATTACTACATTCATCGTCTAATCTTCAATTGTATGCACTGAAACTCTGATGACTAATTTTTTTATCTGAAACATTTACAAATGTAAATTACCTACTTATCTTGCATTTTAATTAGCAAATGACCTTGTTACATACTGCACTAGTTGAAATACATATACGTTTTAGTAATTACCATTTTAATATCTTCAGATGATATAACTGACTAACTGTTCATTACTTTTTACGATTAATAGTTTTCTTAATTACGTAATACGTACGTACGTTTAATGTAGCCAATAAAAAACCGATTTACCCTATTTGATGACAGTTCAAGAGGTAACAACCTCTTCAATTCGAATAAACAGATAAAACATTTAGGTAGTAAAATCACAATCTGTTGTTATAAGTAATGTAATAATTCATCACATTTGAATAGGAACAGCTGGGGGTCCATGTCCACTGTCCCTGATGGCACAGGACCGTAACAATTTAAGCGAATTATTTAAAAAGGCGTACGACGTATGAACTTTTGCAGCAATAGCTATTACAGTAGTATTTAACATTGAAGTTCCTAACTTCGTTCAATTCAATATAACTACTTATTGGTAACTATCATCTTTATACAGGCTTTTAGTTTCACTACCTAATACATAACACATGAGAAAGTTGGTACTGTGTTTAGATGTTTGTTTTCAATTACTTACGCGAAACCAAGTTGAAATTCAACACATACCTACCTACATGGTTCATCCTATTTGTCCTGGTTTAGAGATTAGATTATATATTTGGTATAGATATGTCATATGGAACTCACACACATGAAACACTCTTAATTTAGGTAACTTTAAGATCGAAGCAGTCGCAAGTAATTAATATAATTATCCTTTGCTATTCCAGCTATACGAAGGCATCTCTCGTTGCGTCTGTTATCTTCGTTCTAGACAAGAAGACCGACCTCATTTCGGCGCCGCATGCCCTAGTCTACTTTGGAATTGTCATATTCTTCGTTTACTTCAAGGTATGTATTTTTATCTAGTTTAGGTATAAGAGTCAAACAAGCAGCCAGGTCGCCCTATAGTAAGTGACTACCGCGCCAACGGCCAATGGACTGCAACCCTAAAGACACAAGAAAAGTGCGGTGCGACCCTTTGAATGCCAGGAATGGGGGATTGGAACTCTGGTAATCTAAAACGACGGCTCAACGTGCTGTTCCGAGGCATGGAAGGTCTCAATGTGATAAAAATGATCTCTCATCCATAGACTGACTACGATAGGATTAATTGGCTGCACGGATGGCGTAGTGGTTTAAGCAGTCGCCACGCCGCTTCCTACTACGCCGAGTGTTGTGGGTTCAAACCCCACATGGGACGACACTTTGTGTGATCCACAAATTGTTGTTCTGAGTCTGGGTGTTCTTTGTGTCCGTTTCATGTATGTTTGTAAAGTCCCCCGCGACACAGGATTTATTCCTAATGCGGGCGTTGTATTATAAGAAAAAAAAAAAAAAAACTTTGCAATGCGTTAAACTACTCGGTTACCTCTTAGCCACGAGCCCCTCCATTTGACTGTCCATAGTATTGTTGGTATATTAAAGGCTAACATTAAGGCCACGATACTTTGTAATCAGAGCTTCTGTTTGCGTTCCTAAAATATTGATGTTTATTTTTCAGCTTTCATCAATTCTGCTGGGCATCCACGATCCCTTCGTGCCGTTCGAGAACTTGTTCTGTGCGCTATTTATGGGCGGCATCTGGGACTCACTCGCTAAGCTACTCGGCAAGGGACAGCCTAAAGAAGAGTCTAAAGATACTAAAAAAACTAATTAGCCGGAACAATAGGTAAGCCCTGGGGATTTTTCAAGTTTTTCTAAAATGAAAGTAACTTATTTTATCTAATTGGGTTCGATACAGTGGCGTACTGTATCGGCCTCAATGAATTTGCTCTGAATTATTTAATTTAACCACACTAGAATGAGATATTCTAGTGTAGTCAAATGAAATAATTATATACCTATCTATAATAAAGAGCTATAAAACTAATACTCGAATTGTGTATACTAATACTATATTTAACTAATTAAAGATCCAAAAAGTATTGCATTGTCTAGACATATGACAGAAATTAAATATTTTTTTAAAATTACTACAGATTGGAAGGTAATACAGAATCCAATTATACAACCATATATTCCATATCAATATCTGCAATATGTATGTATTTACTGACATATGAGTGTGTTAATCAGCAGTCTCCTTACCATAGCACCTGCTCCGTGAGTCATCATCATCATCGATGATGCCTATAACACTTCACTGTTGGAGCACCAGTGGACTGCTACAGGCAGAGGTGTATGCATCGCCCTAGAGAGGTGGCTTTGGCCTACTAAACCACGCTGGCCAGATCACTTGGTATAGGATTTGTTTCAAGTTTTGCTTCTATTTGCAGTGCTAGTTCTGTTTGCGTAGTTTGCTTCTTCAGTCGGCTCTTACGACACCCATCGGAATGAATAGGGGTGGTAACACTCCGTATTCTTAATCCGTCACGTGTGGTGAGTGTGTGTCTCAAGCTATTAAAAAAAAACATATTCCTATTTTTTTCACAGGTCGTGTTTTAGAATCCACAACATGTGCTTGACGTAATCAACTGACACCGACAATATAAAATGCGACGGCTATTGTTAAGGTTACATGATAAGAAAAAATAAAAAATAAAAAAAAAATTGTAAAAGTCCTTAAATGATAAAAAAATGGCACAACGACCAAAGTTTTGATTTCATTAGTTTTAAGATCCACTAGTCGTAAAGTTACTTATTTTTTTAAGTAACACATGTTTATTATGATTATAGTGAGTTTTTTTTTACTATCGTAGTGGGATGTAGTAGACATTTTAGCTATTCAATTCCTAGATTCATACATATATGCCAAAAATATGATAATTTGATCTATTGAAACAATTTTTACTATGCTGTAACTTGCCATAAATTTTACCATAATAAAATATTCAACTAAGCATAATATTCTTCTGATAAATTCTTAAATGTACCTACCATAAAGTGTTCGTTGAGTGATAAAACTATAAAACCATTGAGCATTGTAATTGTATTTTTTTTATTTTAATCGAATCGAAAATCGACTAAGCCGACTTCCTTTACATTTCAAACACACATTTTTTTTTAATTTTACGATGACGTTATGAATAAACTGACTAATTCGCAAGGGTGCTAGCGATGAGGTTCATTTTATTCGTTGAATGTATTATTATTTTAAATAACCATAAAAAGGTTTGTTTTTATTAGAAAAAAGTCTGGCTAAGTTGCCACGGGCGGCCAGGATAATTTTGTTTGTTACAAATAAGTATAATTGAGTATTATTTCTGTTTTAAGATAATCTGGGTATGATAAAGGAAGCAATAAATTGTTTTTATTTATTATGAAGTTTTCTTTACCATCGACACCTCTTAAGTTAAGTTAAAAAGATAAGGATTTCTTTGAAATTATGATTCGACGTTTATTCTGACGACTTGAAGAAAGTGGCTAGCAGCGGATGGATGCGCACTGCCCAAGACCGGGATAGTTGGCGCTCCTTGAGGGAGGCCTTCGTTCAGCAGTGGACAGCGATAGGCTGATAGTGTGCAGAGAATAAAAAAGTGAAAAACGTAGTCGTATACGAACAGGGTATATTTTATGTCTTTCACCTTAGCAGAAGCAGGCCTGGATGGCGTCGAGACGCGCTGTGGAGCGCGAGCGCCCTTTCGGGGTCAGAAAGGGTAATGGGGGTTCCCACACATTAGGGGGTCATCTACAAGCCGAAGATGGCCCGAAGTAAGTCGGGGTAACAGGGATTTCCCTTCTGGGGTACACCTGGTTACCCGGCTACTGGAACCCGAGACGGCGACCAATTTTTAGTCGGTTCGAGTCCGACATAACCAACCCACCGGTGGTGGATGCCAATCAGTGGGGATTTCCGAACAGAAGAAAAGGGTATATTTTAAGTATAGGTATCCGATGGAATTTCATAATATATGAGTACTTAAAACAAGTTAAGATATTAAAATAGTCTAAGCTACATTTCTACAAATATATCGAGCGCGGGCACTGGGTGCGACCCAGGCCACACAGAGGAGTGGAGCCTGCCTGCTGTGAAGGAATGACTAAATATGAAATCAAACTTATATAATAGATCTCCACTAAAGATCTCAAAAAATATACTTCTAAAGATTTTGAATATAATATTTCTACGGCAAGGATACTACTCGTATCAGTAGAAATATTACATTAAAAATCTCATGCGCCTAATATTATGGAAAATTCTGTCAGTTGACCGCCTATATATATATATATACTAGCTGACCCGGCAAACGTTGTTTTGCCATATACATTATTTCAAAAAAAATATTAGGGGTACGAAAAATAGATGTTGGCCGATTCTCAGACCTACCTGCTATGCACGAAAAATTTCACGAAAATCGGTGGAGCCGTTTCGGAGGAGTTTAACCACGCACACCGTGACACGAGGATTAGATATATTGATATTGATATTGATTGATATTGAGTGGGGATATTTTCGCTCGCGGGGCGATAGTCACTTTCCATCAGGTGACCCGTCTACTCGTCTGCCTCCTCTAACATAAAAAAGGCCAATTAAAACTACGCCTTGGCGTGTACCTACTCAATTACATACACACGCGTACAAAGAAACTACACCTTGTCAGTCAAAACGTCATCAAAAATATCAACAATATTACTACAAGTAAAAATGCCGAATTGTGTCGTGAAAGGGTTTAAAAATCAAACGACAAGAGATAGATGGTAGGATGGAATCGCATTTCACACATAAGTAAGCGTAGAAACCAATATTTTCAATGAAATATAATTATTACGGCAGCACCGGCCCACGCAAGCATCTTTTTAAACCGGCGTCACTTTGTTCTTCACAAAGTTCCATCTTAACTTTTTATTTGATCTGTCTTATAATAAAAATATACTTCTAACGGTACTTAATTTCATTAATATGTAGTGAACTATGTCGTCGCAAGACATCTTTGTATAAATTATAATAATTACATTTAATGTCGTCTTGTCAATGGTAAAGGTCGCCTGATGGTAAGTAACTACCGCCGCCCGTGGGCACCTGAAACTCAAGGGTTACAAGTGCTCGCCCTTTGAGTCCAAACCCTCCGCCCCCTTAATCGGAGGTGGATGAACAAAAGAATTGCTTGGCACCGCTTTTCAGTGAGGTTAAGCTGGGTAACTTTAGAAGAAGAGACTAAGGATCGGTTTTTCAATCCTCAGGCATTTAGATAGCATTTATTCCACAGTTGACGTAATTTTGAATTTTTCAATGATCAGATAGCTATGATCTGAAGAATAGAGCTTAAATCTGAGTAATAACTTTATCTGTCGTTTCATGCCTTACTTGTGATATTATCTGTAGAATAGTGATTTTGACCTCTGTGAATATTAGAGAACGTAAACAATTATATTCTCTAATATTTGTTGTAGTAAAGTTTATATACGTTGCCCTTATTGAGTATTTAAAATTTGCTGTGCCCTGAAAGAAAAGAAAGGGTTTTTAAAGAAAAATATGTCAATATTTGTGTGATGATGAACAATTTCATTATAAGTTATTAGCAAATGCAATTTCTTGAAATTTAATGCTCGTTGCTTAATTTATTCTATTCTATGCGAAAGTAACACGATTAACAATAATCGACTGCGTCGGTGGTGCAATGGTAGTGTATGCGACTGCTGTGCTGAGGTCTCGGGTCCGATTCCCGGGTCGGACCAAATGTTTGTATGATTTTTATATATCTATGTATTTACAAAAAAAAAAGTATATAAGTATTCTATCAGTCAATCTAGATTTCATAGTTCAAGCTCTGCTTAATGTAAAACAGATGGCGTTGTGTGTAAAAAAAATCTATACCACATTCACACAACGCCATCTAGTCCCAAACTAAGAGCTCAGAGCTTGTGTTATGGGTACTAGAGAACTACGGCCTGCCGATTCGGACGCGGCCTACAGGCCAATCGTATTGCTACGAGGCGGGTAAATTGTTTAAAATTTATATTAGTAAAAGATTAATTAACTGTAGAAAAGTAATGATACTAGACTTGCAACGAATATTCGGTTACTATTCGGTATTCGGCCTATTCGGCTGCTTTTATTATATTCGGCCGAATACCGAATATCTACATATTATTCGGCCGAATACCGAATACTTAAATAATATATTTTGACATTGAGAAATAATTGGTAAAATGAAAAATTAAAATCGATTGATTACGTATATATATTCATATTTTCATTTCTGTTATAATCATTTAAGTAGTCATTGGTGCATAACACAGGTACATAATCATCTTCTGAATTGGAAAAATGGAGGATTCTATGTATTTGAATTATTGTGGTAATCAAAATTTAGAAGGGTAAGGTTCGCATTTCTTTTATAATCATTTATTAAGTAGGCATTGGTACATAAAACAGGTACATAATTTAATTCACGTCTGTACAAGTTTTTGGCGCTAAAATCCAGCCGAATACTTTTGCCTAATATTCGGCTATTCGGTCAGGGGCCTCGCCGAATATTCGGTATTCGGTATGCTGCCGAATATACTATTCGTTGCAAGTCTAAATGATACTAGATTGCCGAAATAGTGACTATTCTTTATATTTACATAAAAGACAACTCACGCATTAGGAATATACATATATCTTGTGTCGCGGGGGACTTTTACAAACATACATGAAACGGATACAAAGAACAACAGGACTCAGAACAACAATTTGTGGATCACACAAAATGGTGTCCTATGTGGGGATTGAACCCACAACACTCAGCGTAGTAGGAAACGGCGTGGCGACCGCACAAACCACTACGCCAACCGTGCGGTCGGACACAAAACTATAACTAACTTAACTATATTAACTTAACTTTTCCATGTGGATATGTAATTAGTAAGATATATTTTTTTTTGTTTTTAAGCTACTTTATAATAAAAAATAAAGACGCCCTTAAATTTCATGGTCTCATTACAAAATGCCTTTAAAACTAGTGACGACGAAACGGAATAACTTGCCCCGCCTTGTCACCAAAAATATCCTGTTTTCCTGATTTTATGTATTAAAGTCAATTTCAATTACATATTAGTACACTTCACTTATTCTTTACATCAAAGAATAATTGAAGTGTACTAATATATTACTCAAAATAATTGTTTTTCTGAAATTTATGAAATTCCACCTTCGTCACCCACGTGCCATTTTCGCCAAAAGTTGTCCACACAACTTTTGGCGAAAATGGCAAGGTTATTTGTAAGCAAAATGGGGGTTGTATATAAAACTTCGTTATTTTTGGTAGTAGCGTTTTCAAACTCACAATAAATACTCTTTATTAAAGGTAATAAAAACGCTGTAACTAATTTTTCTAAATGATCCTTAAAAAGCTTGTGCGAAGAATTATTTATTTTTTACTGGTACTAGCTAGTCTGTATATAAATTTAATTAGGCACCTAATAATAATGATCAATCAACTTTTTATATCAATGCCTAAAGCTCATGTACGGTAGACAGTTGGATGATAACGGAACTATTCATCTGATTCACAAACCTATTGGTCGCCAAGTTTTTAGAAAAGTTACGGTATTCGGTCGTTATTAGAATAGATTATATGTATAGGACGTTATGAGGTCACTGTCGTACGATTCTGGTTCGCATTTACACCATCACAGGCAGACAATTATAAATAATTCAGGACTTATCAGAGTCAAGAGATTTGTGTGTTTTCTGTTATACCTTTTTTATAATTTTTTATCAACATACTGGGTTTTACTTTCTACTTCTATATTAAGAACTGTTTTATTATCTTAATTAATATTGTTCATAAATATTTGTAAGTAATAATTTATTATATTAAAAATTGTATGCCTTTCTTCAGAATGTACCGGGAACTTCACTGACACGACACCTAAGTAATTTGTATTGTACCTACATTCTAAAGAAATAAAATTTGATTTGATTTAATTTTTCTTATTGGCTATTTTTTTCTTAAGAAATGTCATTATTCATTTTTGCTTCCGTTAAATTTAGATATTTTAGTCTCTAGTCTAGACAATAGAGTAGGGGAGTCTAATAAAGTGATGTTTCTCTTTTTTAATTTTCGTTAAGTAAGACACGTTAAAATACGAGCATTCCAAAGGATATTAAACAAATTCATCTCCTTATTGTATATATGGGTGCGAAGTTTTAAAAATTGTTGTTTATATATTTAATTGATGTTCCAAGAAATATTTGTAACAGGTAGAATTGTGGGTAGTTTTTGTTTTGTTTGTTTGAAGTAATTTTTTTATCAAATAATTTATTCAAAAGGTTAAAATTACTCAAATTATTGTGTAGTGTTCAGAATAAAGCATATTAGAATTATTATGATTTATTCAGTTATTTTAATATGTTAAATAAAACTTGATTTCAATTAAAATGTGGTTGCAGTGCCATCTACTGGTGGTTAGCGAGAGAATATTGCTTATTTTTAAATTAAATAAATGTAATTTTAGTAAAATAAGTCGTCTAGAGATATGTTAAATTCATTTTTATGTTTATTTTGAATATTGAGCCATATTTAAGAATTACTTTGTAATGTTGTAATTTATTTGTCGATAAAAGATACTGTAGTTGCTATAACCGTTGTAGAAATTTTAAATAATGGGATGTCATAGTAAAACGAAACAAAACTGATGTATACTTCTACAAGTAGTACTTAGTCATCCAAATTGCCAATTAGGTGTTTCTAGAGTATTTTTTGACTTTATGCATAAACAAACAAAAAAATGATCTGTAAACTTCTGGCATAGCGAATGTTTGAAACGGTATAACAGTGTGAATGCGGCCAAGCAGGTTGCAAACGACATCAGTGACGTTGGAGCACCCGCGCAGCGCTAGACACCGAGTATCGCGTGTTCGACCTCCGTCTTCGAATCCGTCAGATGCGTGTGCGCACAGGACACACCTGTACGTGCCGCTTATTTATAATATAATTTTAATTAGTTTTATCGTAACTAAGTGATATAACAATTAGTGTTTCATAAATTGATGGGAACATCGGTACAATAGAGGTAGGTAAGCACGCAATTTCTCTAACGGTATAAGAAAGTGAGCGGTTTCTGTTAAAACAGTTATTTTATGTACTTTATGTTATGGGCTTTTACACGTTTGAATGCCTTCGATAGTTTTGAACAGACTCTATCTTCCATTTATGAAGATATGTGATATCTCTTTAGTATGTTATATTCAAATTAGATGTTTATAAATATTGTAAATATCTGATTCATTATTAAGGAAAAGCATTGCGGTTTTAGTTTCGACACTTTCGTTTGTAATTTAATCGAATAGTTCTTCAGCATTCTTATTACTTAGCTAGAATTATCTGCAAATTAATTTTATTTGTCGCAAGTGTTCTGATGATATCGAGGTGGTTAAAGTAACATATTGAACAAGATTTTCATGTTAATATTTGGTTGTTTAGTATGCATATTTACATAAATTATAATTTTAAAATAGTTTAGTCCAAGCGTTTATGAATTAACTATAAATCTAGTTAAAATATGAAATTGTAAGATAATGAAAAAAAGAAAATGGTTTTAATTAGGTTTCTTTATTTGAACCATGATTGATCTCAGTATTGAGATCAAAAACTTTTTTCTGAGAGTTTTGTTTTTTTAACTTTTATACTTGTGTCTGCAAAGGTTACATGTGCAATGAAAATTGGGGCAATTTTACTAACGTTATGTCTACTTTACCTCTGTGCCTACTTAACTGGTGTAGTCATGAACTTGGTACCTACACTGAGGGTTTTATTGAGTTATGTGTCTTTAAGCAATCGTTTTGTTAGTTGTTGCTAATTAAATTAGAAGTGCGATATAATTATCCTGTAGCTTGAACTGAATTTAAGAGCTATTAAGCTTTTAAAAAGACAGTTTATCCAGCGGCTGCAGTAGTGGTTTCCCCAAAAATATTTAATCGACTAAACGCATCGGTAGGCATTTTAAAATTTGTTAATATTTTTGTTTACCTGGTGCACGTAGCCCAGAAGACAAAAGTTTGGTTAATATTCAGTTCCGATCAACTCTGGATCTCGCAACTGTCTTAAAAGGTATTTTCGTATCGTAGTAAAATAGTAAAGTATCACTAAGACGAGCAGACTACAGATTCAATTTTCAGTTACAATACGATGTAATCACATTACAGTCAAAGTTGCATGTTTAATACTTTACTATGAAAATACCATTTAAGACAGTTGTGAGATCGAGCGTTGATCGGAACTGAATTTTGACCAAACTTTTATTACAAGGATGGGCCTTCGGTGTAACTTGCAACAATACTACACAATTGACCTCGTCTTTTATTAGATAGTCGTTGAAGGTCATGCTAGTTTATTGGTGATATGATGGATAGTCATAGTTTACGAGTTTGATCTTTCCTTTTTTAATTCTTGGAGATCTTAACGTTAACTTAAAGAGAATACAAGTTGAATCAATGCAGTTGTTAGAATAAACCAGACTTTAAGAATTTTACATGTCTTAGCACATCTTTCGCTCAATAGGTACTTACTGCATAACGTCACAACGAAAATAAACATTTGAAATCATCATTGTGAGTATAAACCAATAGGACTTTTTTCCTTTGTTGGGACACGCTATGGACACGGCTGAACTATTCATGAATGATTGTGGTGCTTGCAAAAGTGCCGAAATATCGGAAACCAATTCTCAAATTAAACATGATATATATTTATACCTTTTATAATAACTTATCAAGTGAAAATTACCATAAGTAGTAGTTTGAATCAATGCATCGAGTGTGTAGAATTTGCGAACGAACGAACTTCAAAACGCATAACTTTATAAGAATAAACATTGCTCAATACACAATACAAATATCGTGATAGCATTATGTCAATTTAAAAAAAAACCGGCATCGTGATTGGAGCAAAACGGAAGCATCTTAGTGAACACATGTGTTGAATTATTCATTAATGTGAGAACATTTGTCCTTTTATGTTTCTTAGAAGGATCACGTCATGTTTCTTCGATATTATTGCAATTATATTAAAACAACTTTTACAGTACTTATCTAATGTGTTCATTGACTTTAAATCGAATTTTCTACGATTTGTAATTCGCACTCAAGTAATTCGACTGAAAATCGAGAATCAATTGTAACAATAAATTTCCATAACAGTTACTTAATTAAAGTAAGTAAGTATGTAATAAAAGAGCAACCGGCAACTGCATCCGGTTGCAATTGAGATTTCCTTGGATTCCGATGGTACAAAAAAATATAATTACGACAAATGTACCAATCTTATTTGATTTGTTTAATGTTTAATTTTGTTTTATCGATATTTAAAAAAAAAGTCTAATGGATGGGATAATATTTAAAACCGGGCGCGCACTACGAGTTCTTAACCGAGAAATACCGTTGCAGCGCAATGTCGTTTTGCAGCACTTCAATTTTAGTGAGCGCACTTGACGACGAAACTACTACAAGCACTGGCACTATCATCTTTTCTTTGCAGCAGTACCTACAAGTTTGTAACAAGTAACAACTTTTACGACGAGACATTAAGCCGCAGCTTTGTAATAGTCGTAAATCTGGAAAACTTGTGTTGCGTGCTTGGACTAAGTCTGTGAGAATACTAAAATGTAATTATAGAGCGAAAAATGTCTATGTATCTTCAAACTAGTACGTTATTTGAGACTATAAGAAAAATACTTTGAAATAAAATGTACTGCAGCCAATTGTGTTAATTTATGTAAAATGAGAAATTGCAATACTAGAATTATATAAGAACAACATGGACTGAAGCCAAAGTGATAATTAGATGATAACTCAATTTGTTAAAATACTCGTATTAAATTATTTCGGCACCTAACAGCTATATTTCTAATTACCTAATGTTTTTAAACCATCACAGATTAAATAAAGTAATATTTGACGTAATAACTTAAATATAACTTTATTATCTTTGGGTGGACTGCAGTAGTTGGAGTTATCTTAGATTTCTGGCCTTTTGTTTACGTATCTACACTTGATCTTTATCGTGGTTTAATTAAAGTATGTTAATTTGCTGCGGTGTTAATGCGGTGATTTTGGCTTTCTGTACCACAAAATTAGGGTTGTGTCCTTGCATATTCTCTATCATAATTGATAAGTGTAAATAAAGGATGATGATGATTATGACCGCTGGTAACTAACAAGCCGTTCAGCCGCTATGCTTCGGCATAAATGGACCAGGCTCGACCGGAGTAATACCACGGCCTCATAGAAAACCAGGATTAAGCAGCTTAATGCTTTTCACCGAGTGCGTGAGGAGTTCAAACCACTACAACCCTACTGATTCTAGGGAGAGAACTCAAAACCCAAAGGACGACAACGACTCTTGAGATACAGTAGATTTTCGCGAAAATTTGTAAGTACCAAAATTTATCTTAGTTTTCAACTTTTTTTTTTTTGTAATTATTCCTTTATTTGTGCTGTAAGACGTTTCTTTTTGCTAAATTACGTGATTCTAGGTCAACGGGCACTACCATATAGGTTTTCGACCCAAGACCTATAGGGTACTTCCGGTTGACCTAGAATTGACGATTTTGGATTAAAGCAAGGTCTTACAGCACAAGTAAAGAGAAAATTCTGAAAATTAAAAAAAGTTGAAAATTAAGGTAAATTTTGGTACTTAATCGAAATTGCCCATATCTTTTTATCGTGTTGACTCAGGACCTTGATTTATATACAACTAATAGGGGCCATAGACTTCAGTATCGGGTATAAATTTCAACTTGCTAGGTCTACCCGTTCCTGAGAAAATCGGTGGTGACACACGGACAGACGGACAAGAAAGTGATCTTATAAGGGTTCCTTTTTTACCTTTTGAGGTACGGAACCTTAAAAAGGGAGAAAGGTTAAACCTAGACATCTCTGGCATACAAAATATTAGCACGGCAAATGGAGTGTAATTTGTTGGCAGATTTTTGTTGGATAAACAACTTTTTGTGATTCAGGCTATTGGTAAATTATTTGTTTATTAGTCTATTTGTTTCTACAGTTAAAGCGATATCCATAAAAATAAATAACATTGAAGTGTCTGTTTGTAATATCAAAATTATAGGTTTTTTCA
Organism: Arctia plantaginis; assembly: GCA_902825455.1. Classification (NCBI taxonomy): domain Eukaryota; kingdom Metazoa; phylum Arthropoda; class Insecta; order Lepidoptera; family Erebidae; genus Arctia; species Arctia plantaginis. Next base: position 3,116,501 of record CADEBD010000284.1, on the reverse strand, counting down.
TGCTCACATGGTACCTATACCTAAAAACTCACACGATACCTCTACTTAAAAATAAGTTTTTTTTTGTCTGTCTGTTTGCGCCGGGTAATATTCTAAACGGCTGAACCGATTATGATAATATTTTACTACTAGGTCTGGCTGTCTACATTAGGAATAACTTAGGCTATTTTTCCTCTCAGGAAAACCCATTAAAATTTTACCCGGTCCGGGCATCAAACCCACTATGATAAGAATGAATGAACGTAACGTTGTGCTTAGCAAAGAATCATTCAATGATGAACGAAAAAGTTAGGTAATAAAGTAATTTTACATTAATTTGAATTTAAGATAGGAGAAATTTATTGTACCATTTGTTTTAGGTATTGTTTTCTTTATTTATATTCTACATTTGAAACGATCAACATTTCTATAGTTCGCTTAAACTGATCTATGTAGCCCTATAAAGTAATAACAATTAAAAGAGACATATAGTATAGTATTGTATTTTTTTAATCTTAGCTTCGTTACATAATATATTACAGATAAAAGCCACATAAATTATATTTTCATTTTAAGTTCGGATTAAATTTATCAATTTTTTATTCTATTTTAATTACTCTATTTTTTATTTAAACATGAACAGACAACTGTATATGCAGAAACAACACACGTATACTAACGTAAACACCTAACTGTACTACAAGATATTTTAGTATGCGCGTACATACAAACTTACTGCACGCTGATGGTACTTCGGGGTGTTTGAACTCAATTAAACGCAGGATGTTGGAAAAAAAGCAAAGATGCATGGAGTCTTTATTCCCTGGTTTCTTATTTTATGCATGGAAAGCAATTATGGGTTAACAGATGACTAATGGTTGGGTTTTTTCGAAAACTCCTCGCATTTTCCTTAATATTAGTAATAGTAAGTCATTTAAGATCATTTTAAGGTGTTTGTTTTTACTACAAGTACGCGTTTATTATACGCGGTTTTTATTTAACTCTTTAACCGACTTCAAAAACACAAAAGAGGAGGTTATCCATTCGGCTGTATTTTTTTTTGTTCATATGTTTGTTACGCGATATCTCCGTCAATTGTGGACCTATTTTCAAAATTCTTTTTAATTCGAATGTTATTCTCCCGAGGTGGTCCCATTACCACCAAAACAGGATTTGATGATGGGATCCTAGAGAAATCGAAGGAAATTTTACAGACCCAACAACGTGTTTTAGTTAAAAAAACTAAACTCTAGCTATATAGGTATTTGCGTTTAGTAGTCTTAATGTCATATTGTTCAGCTGATCATAGAAGGATCCTTGACCTTTAGGAGTTAGAGGATAACTCTTTTAAAAATCTTATCATGTATTGACCTTGTTTTATTCTTTCAAGATATTTGTTAGGTGTTTATGTTAGGTTACAGAGATATGTGCACAAGAGAGTAATAAATGAGATTACAAAACATTTAGACAAAAAAAAGTTTGTTACGCAATAATTTTCATGCTTGTTACCTCAAAACTCTTTCATTTCTAAATCGATTTGGAAAAATATATTTTTTTATTATTTGAAAATTTCTATTTTCCCTTTGGTTCCATCTATAAGTGAAGAAAAAACATAATAAAAATATATTATAAAAAAAAATATAAATGTAACATCTTGCTAGCTTATCTAAATAAAGTAACGGACTTATTAAACTATATTTAATATCATCTAACATACTTCAGTTTGGTAATATACATTACAGTACGAAGCGGTTAAAATTTCGTGCTTATTTATTCACCACAAACATATCTTACACAAAAATGGTAAAATAAATTATTAAAAAAAAGTTGATCTGACTTTAAACAATACTGACAAAGAGCACTAAAAATTAAAAAATAGTTACAAATCTTCAAACAGACTAGAAAGAGGCTATTGCTATTATACCTAATCTTACCTGTTGTGTCCATAATGTCTGCTAAAATTAATTGGTCACATTTGCCTCCGGTTCAATTTAACAATACCATCATACCGATCAGCAGCAAAGTAAAAAACTTGGGAGTTATAATTGATAGCACCTTATCATGGGGACCTCAGATTCAGGAGGTGAGCCGCAAAGTCTTCGCTGCAGCGGGATCTTTGCGAAGGTTACGAAACTTTCTTCCGACTGCTACTAAAACTGCACTTGCACAAACGCTCCTTCTTCCGATTCTTGACTATGCCGACGTTAGCTATCTCGATCTCACCGAAGCACATCTTGATAAACTTGAGCGTCTCCAAAATTTTTGTATACGATTCATATTTGAACTTCGCAAATATGATCATGTTTCCCACTACCGTAAAAAGCTCAGGTGGCTTCCGATCCGCCTTCGCCGGCATACTCATATCCTTACGCTTCTGTATAATATACTGTTTAATCCATTAACTCCTATTTACCTCAAAGAACGCTTTAAGTTCCTTCATGACACACATATGAAATGTCTGAGGTCCTCTGAAAGCCTGAGATTGGAAATACCAAGGCATTCTACCAATTTCTACACAAAGTCATTTTCCGTAGAAGCTGTACGTTTATGGAATGCCTTGCCGGTTACTATCAGACGTGCGCAATCCGTAACCACCTTCAAGACTATGCTATATGAGCATTATCTGTCTCTAATAGTTGAAAATTAGCGTATTTATATATTAACGTATGTATGTATAGTATTTATGTATAAATATAGATTAGTAGTATTTATGTATAAAAAATATTTTATAGGTTAAGACCTTATTTACTTCTCTAATTTATGTAGGTATACCTATCACCATTTCAAAATGAATCCATCCAAAGGTTGCCTGGAAGAAATTGCACTAAGCGATAAGGCCGCCCTTTGTACATTACATCGGTCGTTAATTACTCTATAATGTCTGTAAAACATTGGTGTACAAATAAAGTATTTATCTATCTATCTACCTGTTATATTGAGGGTCGTACTTCTTAAAAAAAAATACTTAGATTTGTATTTTTTTTTTTTAATTTTTAGTGCTCTTTGTCAGTATTGTTTGAAGTCGGTAAATTTTTTTTAAAGGATTTATATATTATTGTCGCATTTATTTATTTTTATTTTTTGCATTTATGATATTTCATGACAGTTGTTAATAACAAAAATATAACAAGGAAATTCCATTACAATTAATTAAATTTTAGAAAACAATAAAGCCAAGCAATGTACAACTTTACTAATGAAAAAGATAACGAGGAGTGCAAACAGAGGCAAAAATAAACGGTTTTCTGTAAACCTATTATCCTCATCATCGTCAGCCTATCGCAGTCCACTGCTGGACATAGGCCTCTCCCATTGCACGCCACTTAGATCGATTTTGGGCTTCTCGCATCCAGCTCCTGCAAACCTATTATACTAGATAGAGAGTAGAATCTATTTAAAATGATAAACAAACACACGTAATGTCAACAAAATCTATAGTAAGTTGGATCATTTGTGAGCTCTCTAATCTATGGAAAAAATCTTTTTTCTGATATTATTACATCCTGCACATCCATCCAACACAACCGTCGATAAAAAAAAATTCAATGTTTCCGATAATTGCTAGATAGTAGGCATATCTAATCGATATTGTCGTTAATTGTTGCTTACAATTTTATCACGACTGAGAATCCTTCGCTGATCATTGCTCATGCAATGACGAAAGAACATAGGTACGTCATCTTTAACAGGAAATTCGTAAGTAATGATGGCAATGATGGATTTCGGGTAGCTTACAAATATATATATGTACATATATATACGAGGGCGGGTCAATAAGTCCGTGACTTTTGGAATAAAACACAGATTTTTTGATAAATAAATCATTTTATTTTTCAACGTAGTCTCCCTTGAGCTCTATACACTTTGTCCAACGCTTCTCCAATTTTTTTATCCCTTCCAAAAAATATGATTTGTCGAGGTCTTCAAAATAGGCCTTTGTTTGCGAGATGACTTCATCATTGGAGTCAAATCTTTTTCCACCAAGCCATTTCTTCAGGTTTGGGAACAAGAAGTAGTCACTCGGAGCCAAATCTGGAGAATAGGGCGGATGAGGGAGCAATTCATTGCCCAATTCATGGATTTTTGCCATGGCAACTGCACATGTGTGCACCCTTGCATTGTCTTGGTGGAAAAGAACTTTTTTCTTGGCCAAACGAGGTCGGTTTTTTTTCAAATCGTCATTGAATCGGTCCAATAAGTTGGCATAATATTCCCCATTGATTGTTCTTCCCTTTTGAAGGTAGTTAATGTGGATTATCCCGCGTGCATCCCAAAAGACAGTCGCCATAACTTTATTGACTGACAAACCCGCCTTGGCCTTCTTTGGCGCCGATTAACCCTTAGAAACCCACTGTTTTGACTGTTGTTTGGTCTCTGGTGTATTGTGATGGATCCATGTTTCGTCCACGGTTACAAAACGGCGCAAAAACTCCTCCATATTGCGATTAAACAACGCCAAACCTTCCTGTGTAGTTGTTACACGATTGCGTTTGTGGTCGACTGTGAGCAATTGCGGCACCCATCTTGCGGAAAGCTTTCTCATGCCCAAGTGATCATTCAAAATTGAAACCACTGAGCCATGCGAGATCCCTACGGCTTCCACAATCTCCTGCACTTTCAATCTTCGGTCGGCCAACACCATATCGTGAATTTTTTCGATTGTTTCGGGTGAAGAGACCTCAACTGGGCGTCCAGGACGTTCGGCATCTTCAGTGCTTGTACGGCCACAACGAAATTCAGTAAACCACTTTTTTACCATTGAAATCGATGGTGCAGAGTCCCCATAGTATTTATCAAGCTTAGCCTTGGTCTCGGTAATGGTTTCTTTTCGCAAAAAATAATGCTTAATAAGCACACGAAATTTACTTTTTTCAATTTTTTCCTCAAATTACTGGGTAGTCTGATAAAGATAGCTGTCAAATACAAACTAACTGACGCAGCAAGTTCAAATTTTGACATGAGTCAAAATTCACGGACTTATTGACCCGCCCTCGTACAAATATGTATACAACCTTGTAATATTATGTTATTTCGTAAATGTAAAATTGTCTTTTGTACGTTTTTTCTTTTTCTTCTATATCATAACATATACTTATATAGATTTTAGCGACTACATTTTCAAACTTATTTTCTAGGGCTGTTCTTTAGGGTTGTCTTACTCTACGTTTATCCTGTGATTAAGGACAATCCGTGCAAAAAGTAAAATAATAAAAACGTTTTCTTAAGAATAACCAATCCACCTGGACCCCAAGTAGAAAAATCAAAGCAGTTTTCTAATAAACACTTTAGATGAATGTCTGTAAATCAAGTAAGATTAAACAGATAATAATTTACCTTTTATAGTAGGTGCTTAATAACAGTTAGAGATGACGAGTTTAAGGACAAGGCAATGATTTCTGAGAGATGCGATTTGCAGACATCGCAATTACTACTCGACAATTTAGCAAGAAGAAACCAGTTAAATGTTTAACTTTATGGTGATAGAGTTCCATAACATTTTATTATTTCTTAGTCATTATTATAGTCTATCAAAATGGATGTTACAGGTTTCCGTGTGTCTGCTTATAGTATCGTAACATTTAAACGGATTTCGACTTAGTATTTTTTTGTTTTCTTAGCTTTAATCAAAGGCGAGGGCCATGGGGAGGCCCTGGACTGGATCTAGTTCACACTTTCTAGGCATAGGCATAACATGCAGTTTTTCAGTCAGTCGGAACACACACACCCGTCGATGGCTTCATTGGTCGGAGACGATGTCGAGAACGAGGATGGTGATCCACCCGTCATGGATGCGGAGGTAAGGGCGGCCGACGGGATACCTGCCCGAGCTCTTGACCACATGTCAGACCTTCGGGGAGGTGTTTCATGCAAGCTGCCGTTTTGTTAAGGAAGACGGGACGGCCTGCTGATTAGGTCGCCGCCTACAGACCCATCGTGTTGCTGGACGAGGCGGGTAAATTGATTGAGAGGGTACTCTCTGCCCGCATTGTCGACAGTGCTGTTGGCGGTGTCGTTGTACATCGTTAATGCATTCAATACTCTACCATTCAGCTGCATCAGGGAAGCACTCCACTATCACGGGTTGCCAGAGTACCTGAGGCGGCTGGTGGCAGACTATTTAGAGGAGCGCACCGTCGTGTACTAGACCGGGATGGTGTTATGAGTAGTCAGCCCATGTCGTGAGGTGTTCAGCAGGGGTCTATATTTGGACATCTCCTGTGGAACATAGGGTACGACAGGGCCCTTCGATTCGATTTTCCCCCTGGGCTGGGTGTAATTTGTTACGCCGATGACACTTAAGTCACGGCCCGGTGGGCGAACTTTCAGAAGGCGGTGCGCCTGGCGGCCAGGGGAGTCTCTCTGGTGGCCGAGGCATTGAGGCACTGGGCTTACGGGTGGCCCTGGATAAGACGGAGGCCTCTTATTTCATGATCCCCGTCATGGTCCTCCCCCTGGTGCCTCTAAGTCCTCGTACACGTTCAGGGCCAGATGAAGTATCCAGGCCTGGTCCTCGACGGGAGGTGGCTCTTCGAGGAGCACTTCCGACATCTTGCTCCAAAGCTGGGCTCCAAAGCGACTTTTGCCTAATCTGGGTGGGCCCAGCGCCGCGACAAGATGGCTATACGGTGCAGCGGTGTGGGCAGCGGCTCTGACCGCACAGAATAGACTTGGAGGCGGAAGTGCTCGCCGAAGTATATCGGCGGACGACTGAGTTCCGGGCGGTTAGCGGCAGTCGGCCCCCGCCCGAAGAAATACGCGAGGACGTCGCCTAAATAGAGAATGTACCCGAAGGTGGCGCCCGTGCCATTACGGGCAGTCGCTAGGAGGATCGGGAAATCTTAAAAACAGCAGTTCCCGGATCCCTTCTATTACAGGCGCAAAGTGGCACACCGTGTGCTTTTAGTCGATCCGGTTCCGACACCACCCCGCCGCAACCCCAGTGGGGTGACGGCCCGAGGGAGTTTCCACACGTAAAAAAAAAAGGGTTGTGTCAAGTTTTCCTTCTCTTTAGCTCACAATTAAGCTAAATAATGCTAAAGAATGATTTTTTAATAATTTCTAGATTTTTACACTTTGAAAAAGTAATAATATTAACATTGCATTGCATTTCGTCATAAATATGTCTTGTATAACGTTAAAAATTGTTTGATAATCCTTTCGTGTAAATATTTCCCTCAAAATCTTACTTACTCAAAAAAACTGTGTTCCTGCATCACCCTATAAAGGTAGACTAGTGCAGGGAACGCCGTGGGCATGATGTTTTAATAGATAAATCTACCTATATAAAAGTCGCGTCAACACGTCCGTACAACATCAAACAAATAATACTAAATAATACTAATAATAAATAAATAAATACCAAAAAGAATACACTTTTAATTTACAAACTGAATTAAAAATTATGTTTAAATACGAGAATTGTATAACAACTACATAGGAGTATATTACGTTATATTATTCACGTATATAAGTATTACATAACACATTTAGTGCATTTAAAAACCAAACCTAAAAGAAAAGGATGTGCTTCCACCTCAAACTTGTGACTCCAGAGGTCCTAAAGTCTATGGGCGGCGGTATTAAGTGACTCGTCTGCTCGTGGCTCCTTAACCCCCTATACTAAAAAAAAACTAAACATAAGTACATTAAATAAAAAGCGTACACCGTAACATTAGAGTAGAATAAATTTTATTGTACACCAGACTAGTATTTTAAAGTATTGAATGACTATGTATGTATAAGGCCGGCAACGCGTATGTGGCTCCTGAGTTGCAGACGTTCATGGGCGGCGATGGTCTCTTTCCATCAGGTGACCATTTCCGTCTGCTCGTCTGCCCCCTCTAACTTAAAAAAAAAAGAAAATAAAAATTGGCAGCCTTAGCGCTAAAAATCTAATTCTTACAAGCAACCTTTGGATGAACGAATAGACTATTTATAGATATACGAATTCATTGTAAAATATTAGGTGTTTTTTTCTTAAAATATGTTTCACTTTCATCCATTGGTTTACCTAATAAAAATGTTTGGAGTCCATCCAAAAACTTCTAATTTTTATGTGAGGTAAAATCTTACATATTAGGAAAGCTCTATGTTCACATTTATTAAATCATTTTTGTAATTTTTTACTTCTTATCCAGTGTACCTTTCAACCACACAATTATTCGGCCTTAAAATTGCATTATAATTACAATCCACATTAAACTAATTTAAAAGTTTGCCAGATTCGTGACTTGCATTCATAGTTTGCAACTAGATGCCTATATTAAGTACGGATTCGCCGCTTAGGTACATAATGGTCTATTGTATGAGGCGAACAGAAGTCCAGGATATAGAAACAAGTGACTGCCTTAAAGGCAAATCGTTTCCTGAATGCAAATTTTTGACTTAGATTGTGTGATTTTAAATAAAAGAAAATTTATGAAATTCAATCACAATGAAAACGATGAAAAACACGAAATTTAATTACAAAAAATTAAGTACTAGACAAACACGTACTCTAGAAAAATAGTAAGTGTCATGTAGCCTTTTCATCAACACCCTTTGATAGTCCACTGACATAGGGCCCTCCTTAGAAAGGAGGTTTTGGCCTACTATACCACGCTGGCCAGACAGGTTGGCATAGGGTTTGTTTTAAGTTTTCCTTCTATTGTCATAGATATGAAAGTCTGATATATTTAATGTTATTGCTTTTATAATTACAGAATAATAAAACATGCCACGTTTCAAGACTATTTTGGTGACTGGTGGTGCTGGTTACATCGGTAGCCACTGCGTAGTGGATCTATTACAGGCCGGACATGATGTCGTAGCCATAGATAACTTTGCCAATGCCGTGGGAGACGAGGATGGATCCCCTGCTCTCGAGAGAGCAGAACAAATCACTGGCAAGAAGATTGTATTCTACAAGGCAGACCTGTTGGACAAACCGCAGATTAATGAAATCTTTGATAAGGTTCGTAACTGGTTCTATAATACCCAATGATGAGAAAATTTGTAAAACCCTCGGTACCATCACAAAGGCAAACTTGCATAGGTCATATTTTCTTTATTTTTCTTTACGTCGTCGTGTAATTGTGTTTGGTAAGTTTTTTTTTTAATCCAACCATTTGTGGTTATTCACGCATAACTACACTATTACAAAAATTAGTGTATGACGTGAGGTAATTGTGTGTGGCTAAATAAAATTTGTGTGTCAATAAACTGAGAAGATATTCAAGCTGCCGCTGCAACAACGTTTGGCCATTTGCTAGATTTCATATAAAACGTTTTTCTAGAGAGCTGTAGATTTTTCATATGTTGTTTTGAATTTGTTTATACTGTTTGTAAAAACGGATTTAAGAAAAAAAACATACGATTCAGAGGATTTAAATATAAACGTAAAATAAGTTTAGTAGGGCCTAGTACTTAATGTTTATGCACTTGAAAGGATCTACAACGTCTTGCCGAGTATCATTGATGTACTCTTAGTAATTAATGAGCTATAGGATAATTTACTATGACCGGACACTGTTTCATATGCAGTGTTATTGAACGAAAACAAAAAACCTATTAAGGCCTCGGACCCTGAACAGCAAACGTCGTATTGAATTAGCTAAAAATTCTCACACCTTTGAAAAGTAAATAAAATTAGTTGTAACCCGACTTTGAGGTAGTACTGCCAGTCAGAGAGTTACACGGAGTTACACGGACGGACTGCACTGATGGCGTAGTGGTTTAAGCGGTCGCCACGCCGCTCACTATTTTGCTGAGTGTTGTGGGTTCGATCCCCACTTTGTGTGATCCACAAATTTTTGTTCTGAGCCTGGGTGTTCTTTCTGTCCGTTTCATGTATGTTTGTAAAGTCCCCCGCGACACAGGATATATTCCTAATGCGGGAGATGTTTTTTTTTTAATTTGGCATAATGTAATGTGCATAAAGTACCTAATGATAAGATAATGATCTCGTAAAAAAATTGAAAAACTACAGAGAACTAGTAAAAAGGTTTCAAAGTGGACTTTGTTTTTTTTTTGCATTTAAAATTGAGGCTTATCAGAAATCAGTTTTAATTTCATTTTATAAAAAGTACCGTTTGGATTCCATTCAAAATTAAGAAAATGAGAGTAGGGCCCCAGTTTTTTTTTTTGAACGGCCTTTGGTTATCTAGCTACGCCTCTGGCTGAGACAACGTTGTCACAGCGGAAATACACTAAATATCTGTTAAACTCAAATAATGAAATTTGAACTTTTTTCGCTGTGGCAACGCACACGGTTTGTCTGTAGAATAACAAGGAACAATCAGGTCGGTTCCTGAACCCGCAGACTACGATGAAAGTATTTTCGTATGGTTTAGAAGGTCTCCATGAAGTAATTAGGAAGGACAGGGATCTCTGTCTATGCAGAAGGATGAATAGCATCATACCATACATTTATCAAATTAAAAAGTAGATAATATTCATAATGTTGATAATTATAATCAATTGCAAATTCTCGAATTTCAACTCGGTCTTAGAATCTGGAACATCTAAAAAAAAGTCCAGCGACTACAAGGCAGACTTCCCGGGACCCAAACTTTAATATTGATATTGTTTACAGCATAAGATAGACTGCGTCATCCACTTTGCTGCCCTAAAAGCCGTTGGGGAATCCATGCAACAACCCTTGTTATACTACCAGAACAACCTGCTCGGCATGCTCAACTTATTAGAGGTAATTTTCAAAACTACGTTGTTTATAAACGGGATATTTACCATGTTCGTTTTCGGGCATCTTGAAAACTTTCACTTTAAACCCTTAAAGCCCAAACCAGGGAGGGTTGGGGGGTGGGAGGAGGACTGAGTTGCAAGTGGCCCTGGGCGGCGGTCACCATCAGGTGACTGCTCGCTAGACCCCTACATCATAAAAAACAAGTCTTTTGAATCTTAATAGAAAGTAAGTTGAATTATATTATTACTCATTTTCTAATTGAAAACAATAATTTAAAAAAGTGATAGTGTCATTTTGTTTTTTAATTCATAATAAGTAAGTATTATCAAATCAAATAAATCTGTGTAGGTAGCTATATCCTTTCCGTAATAAAAATCTGATAAGATAAGATGGTTTATCATACATGAGTAACAGTAGCAGGTAGTCAAGTGGTGTTAACAAAGTAGATCCGTTTTTAATTAACTTAAATGATAAATAAAAAATTTCTTTAAATATGTTCACCTACAATAAAATCAAGTGAAAAACCAAGTAACACTGAGTTACTTGGTTTTTCACTTGATTTTCATAGTACCTAGTCCAGAATCCTATGTCATCATTATGCATGTTTTAGTTTAATACTTCTCTCATAAGGGCCTTAATGAAATTATTTGTTTTTTTTTTATATCAATTGCAAACGCAACACATATAAATGAAATATTTGAAATTTTAAAACCTAGAAATCAATCAAATGAAATAAATTTATAAATATAAAATAGCAATTTCACTAGAAATTTCATTTATTTTTAAGATATACAGTTTTCGTTTATTTTGTTTATTCTTGTGGGTATCGTCAACTTCTCCACACTACACTGGCATAGCCGGAATGAAAAGACTTGGCGACATCTGACGATTTCAAAAAAAATGGTATAGTCGCGTCGCGAATTTCATATAGTTGCATTTTCTTTTGCAGTGGATATGACAACAATCGTACAAACAATCGTAAAACAAATGTATTTAGCTATGTTCATTTGACTTTAATTAATTTTTTTCTTCCAAAATGTTATTTCAGGTAATGCGATCTCACGACTGTTATCAGATGGTATTCTCGTCTTCGTGTACAGTGTACGGGGAACCTGAAAATTTACCTATCACCGAAGCACATCCGACTGGTAACATTACCAATGTCTACGGAAGGACTAAGTACTTCATCGAGGAGATGCTCAAAGACCTCAGTGTAGCTGAAAAGGTAATATAGTACAACAGTATTTAGACCAAACTATTGTTTAATGAGCCACTATAGGTTGGTCAATGTTTATTGAAGAATGTTCTAATCACATCACAATGATGGCTCACGAACATGTTACGTTATGGTTCGGTCAAGATTATGTGAAATATCAAATGGTCTTGATAGCTAAATTAGAATTGTAATTAAACGGGCTAGTGCGTCCTGTAGCACGTTTTGTGTTACTTACCTACATATACATTTATCACTGAATGGTGATACGATACGACATCAAAAATGTGGATAACAGGCTTGTCTTAACAGAGTTTTTCTGGTTATACACCGATGTCCGAAGTGTTGTATACGGATTACTAAAAAACTGAAATATTGAAATAACTGTATCTAAAATAATTACGTGTTTCGATTGTTGCGATAATCTTGTCCATTCGCGACAGTAATAATAGTTCGTCTCATTCACAAATAAGATCGTTTTAACTCGATACTTTCTTTAAATCTGGTATTTGTATATTTGAGAAGCTATTCTTAAATTTTTTAATGAAATCGTCATTTTAATACCGCTAAGTGTTAGTAAGTAATTGTTACCTATGCTTTTTTTAACCGAATTCAAAAAAGGAGGAGTTTCTCAATTCGTTGGAATCTTTTTTTATGTATGTTTACTAATTACTCGAAGATGCCTGAACTGATTTGGAAAGTTCTTTTTAGTTTGATACTTTGCAAGTGGTCCCATTTAAATTTCTTCGAAATCGGTAGAACGGTTATTAAAAAATAGACAAAAATCTAAAAATTGATGAAATTATCGTTCACTCCGAAGCCTCTCTGTCACATTGGAGCAGTGCGTTTATTTGGCCAACCCATATTATTTTATACAAAATACGTCATCTTTTCACAAAAAAAACAATTTTTTTTTAACCTACTTCAAAAAAGGACTCCCGGTGTCTACCTTTCGTCAGAAATGTGATATCTAAATCGGCGCAATTCTACTAATGCTCGTTACTTCTAAATTTAAACCAAAAGTAAAACGTTTGTAAATTAATTACAATCCACAGAAATGGAATATAATTTCTCTGCGTTACTTCAACCCGGTGGGTGCTCATCCTTCGGGCCTGATCGGCGAGGACCCAACCAAAGAGTTCACCAATCTGATGCCCTTTATGGCGCAGGTGGCACTGGGTAAAAAACCCGTGCTGACTGTTTTCGGCAATGATTATAATACTCCTGATGGGACTGGTACGTAAAATATATATTAATACCGACTATAAAAAAAAATTGGTTACGGTTTCAAGAAGGTAATAAAATGTATTATTTTTAATCTTACTTGTTTGACTTGTAATGTTGTTGTTGACTTACCTAGATAGAAATTAACCAGATTTATACCTATTTTGTATAGCTATAATTAGTGCACAAATGTGCGTGCAAAATCTAAATTTATACTTAGCAAAATATAAATTTATAACTTATGTTTTTTTTTACCTTATAAGTCAAACAAGTAGTAGAGCAGAGAGAGTTAGATTAAAACGAATAAATGATAGCCCATAAAAAAATCTTATATCACCCACTCCAAGTTTTATTTTCGCCACAAATAGAAGGCCATACCCATCCCCAGGTAGCAGACAGACATAGTAACATTGGCATTTATAATCTTTATGTAGATAGCATAGAATTGTAATACCTATATAAGTTATAGAATAAGATGCCTATTGTAGTGTAGTTTTCACAGTCATTATTTCCGTATTTCTATAACGAAATGGTAGAACATGAAAATGGCGGGCCGGTTAATCATCATCATCAACCTATCGCAGTCCACCGCTGGACATAACCCTCTGCCATTGCCCGCCACTGAGATCGACTTCCGATCGGCCGGTTAATAGGAATTGTAAAATAGTAACAGAGCAATTATGTTGATATTAATAGTACATAAGAATGATACCGTACCTATTAGTGTATAATTAATTTTAAACAATCTTCTAGCAACTTGATAATTAATTATATCGTGCAGGTATTCGAGACTACATTCACGTTATGGACCTCGCAAGTGGTCACGTTGCTGCTTTGAACTTGCTCAGCAGTAACCAGGTTGGACTCAAGGTAACTAAACATAAAATAGTTTGACTACTCCCATTCTCGTTAATAATGAAAATTAGATCAAAATGAAAAGATAGAGTAAACAATACATACCATGGTTAACACTTAACCCTTATATAATAGATAAAAGTAAGGAGGAAAAAGTAATACACTATAACAGTGTGTTTATGCAAAAACAACTGATGAATCTGATCCATTTTTATTGATATCAATAGCTACGGAACAAATAGAAAATCGGTTAACAAATCAAAAGAAAGTGATGTGCAACTATTTTTGCTACTACTATTTATGAAGAACTAGCCGACCCGCACAACTTTGTCTGCTCCTTTCAAAAGAAATAAATTTGCCCCGATTTGCGCAATATTTATAATTTTTAAATTGATGAATTTGCCCAATATTTTTATTGATCGTAGCAAGATATCCTATATATATAGCCTATATCCTTCCTCGATAAAAGGACTATTTAACACTAAAATTATTTTTCCATTCGAACCAGTAGTTCCTGAGATTACCACGAACATACAAACTTTACCTCTTTATAAGTTTAGACTAGAGATCGCCTGTAGGTCAAATTTCAGACGTTATGAATGTCTTGTCTTATTGCATTGAGTAGTAGGTATAATTTAAACTTTTATTGTTTAGAATTATTTATGTACCGTAACAGGTCAAAATATATACTGGACACTCAGTTTTGTGTTGCTGTCTATACATAATTTTTTACTTTATAGTCCAGATTGTTTAAAAAAAAAAACTTTACACACTTCTTCGACGTATAACTATTGCGTATTCCAGATATGATTGATTGGTTAAGAATTTTCATCACGTATTGAATGCAAGAGAAGATTAGTAATCTCAGACTCATTTTAACAACATCAATAATGTAGAAAAAACCTGTTGCATTTACGTATGTAAATGAGTAATCCCCATTTTGCAGGTATTCAATCTTGGTACGGGGAGAGGGGTTTCCGTCAAAGAGTTAGTAGATGTATTTGAACGTGTTACTAGCACTAAGATACCGCTAAAGTACGTTGAGCGAAGACTCGGAGATATTACAGCTATGTGGGCAGATGCGACACTAGCTAAGGACCAGCTCGGATGGACCACTAAGTACACCATTGAGGAGATGTGTAAGTATTCTGTACCCAATACAATAAATAGATGTAAAATAAAAAAGTGCTCAAATAATGTTAATGGCATGGAGGTAAAGATTCTTCGAAGGTATGGGAGAGTTGAAATAAAAATATCGTTGGGAGAACAGCGCTTTACCAGAAAAAAATTATGGACTAGCTTTTGCTGGTCGATTATCGCGGTAAAAACCCGGTATCTTCATACCAAATTTCATCTAAATCGGTTTAACGGTTATTGATTTCCCATACAAACTTAAACCCCCTTAAAGGATGTTTCCTGGAATAAAACTATCCTATGTCCTTTCCCGAGGCTCGAACAACCTCTGTACCAAATTTAATTTAAATCGGTTCAGTGATTTAAGCATGAAGAGGTAACAGACGAACATAGAAAGACAGAAACACTTTCGCATTTATAATATTACATGTGTACTAGTATGGATAGATGCAAAGCTATGTTCGTGAGTGGTTGGATCTTTTGTACTGCAAAAGTACTTTGTGTATGATGTGGAACCAACGCCCGAATACACTACTACTACTATTACTATTATATTTGTGCTACTGATTTACCGTGGAAACTACACTCTTATAAAGAGAGATTTTAACTTCTTATATACTATGAACTTAAATTAGTTTCCTTCTCTCCGTATGAATTACGCATTAATAAAAGTGGCCCACTGGAAATGCTTCGATGTAGTTCTTCGATCCCCACGTAGATTAATTTATTCGTGCAATTCCGAGATAGTCAATGATATTTTAAGGAAGATACGTTATACGAGTATTCTTACTGCACGCACAAACTATTTATTCCCTAACCGCACATACATCTTGTTTGCTTTTTAGAACAAAACTTAGACTTGACTTTGACTTAGACTATGATATTCTTTTATCTTTATTTACTTTTTTGTTGTAATTTGTGCACTGTCGGAATACACAGGAAGGCATTTTATGATATTTTTCTAAATAGTACGTGCGCTCGCTCGCATTGGTCCTAATTAGGACCCTCGCGTTTTGTGCGTTAGTGGCGTATCTACCTCTTGTTTGTGTATATCATTGGAGATAGTTATTTTGTTTTCTCCAAATCGCAGGTTGATTTATTTACAAACAGACCATTTTATAATACAATTATAAAATAGAATTCACGAACTGATTATTAAGAAACAAATACCTAACTTAGAATGTTTCTTGATGAAACTTTCTTTGATAACATTTTTATTAAAAAGGTATGGATAAATCGGCCGTTTACCATAACTTAATTACCTAAACCTTACGAAGTATAGGCTATTGTCCTAGACCACACAATAGTTTATTTAATAGCCTACCTAATAAGTATCAGCACATTGCAGATGAGACCAATAGCGGTACCTTCTCTTTGGAACAAGTGCAAATAGTATTTTGGATAATATTGTCATTTAATTTGTTACCACAGGTACAGACTTCTGGCGATGGCAGACGATGAACCCTGACGGGTACCCTAAGAAGTGCAAGAAGACCAGCGTCATCGTAAATGGGAACAGTTAATGCATTTATAACAATTTTATTACTTATAGTACTTACTATTTATAGTACTTAATAAATAAGCCTATTTTAACTCTTACATGTGATTTATTATTTAATTATTAGTAGGTTTAACATATTTTGTTACCTTGAAAAAAGTTTGAAACTTTAATGGAATGAAAATAAATACACCAGACAAAACAGCATACCGTACGCCCATGCATTTAATCAGCCATTCTAATAGTAAGTCAAACTATGCAAAATATAGGTATCTACTTATTTTAGAATAGCTTTGTTTTTTTTCTATAGCATAGGGGGTCAAACTGACTATCGCCGCCCATAGACACTGCAACTCAAGTCAAAAGAGCGTTTTAGTCCCCAGAATCAAGTGAAGGGAGAGGTTTTGGGCTCCAATTTACCTCAGTCACCCGTGAAAAGTAATTAAAGAACTGCTTAACAGTGGTTGTCTGTGAGGCTGTCGTATGACATCCGTCAACCCTGATCCATAAGTCACTACGCATAGCTCTTGCAGAATTGTAAGAGTTGTTGCTTATTTTTTATGAATTTATAAGTCCCAAACATTTTGTGCACAATGAAGGATAACTATAGGATAACTAAATAACAATTCAAATTCAAAAGAGATTCTAAAATAAAGATGGTATTTTGGAGGTCCAGAGTAAAAAGGAATAACAATATCCTTAAAAAAAAAAGATGATTTCTTCAGAACGATTATTTTATTAAGTAATTTCTTCAAATAGAGAAATGTGTTGCCATTTTAAAGGTTCGAAGCCAACACTAGTGGTGTTCGGAAGCAGATATCTTGCGAATAGTTCAAGTGTCTGCGAGTTTTCTGTATTCACGAATGGTGATAAAATATCTGAAACATTTTTAAAGTAAAATTAGTACCTATACATCATCATCATCAACAGCCTATAATAGTCCACTCCTGGACATAGGCCTCTCTTAGAAAGGAGGTTTTGGCTTACTATAACACGCTGGCCACACTGGTTGGTACGGGGTTTGTTTCAAGTTTTCCTTCTCTTTGTAGTGCTGTTGTCCTGCGTAATTTGCTCCCATTGTCGGCTCTTACGACACCCACGGGATGTATAGGGGTGGTGACATTCCGTATTCTTAATCCGTCACCACACGGATAGTACCTATACATTATTTAGTTAATATTTTATTACTTACTAATCAAAACAATTAAAAAACGAGGTATGAAGCGCTACTGAAATGATCAAATTTAACGGCTAAATACTTACTATACTGTCAGTTATAAAAGCATAGTAAACCTGTTTTTAAGTAACGTTCTGTTACATTTAGAAAAGGAACAACAAGAGATGTAAAGACATATTTTAATGTTTGTACGTTCAAGCCATTTATTTTACGATTTAAGTTCAATGGAATTATAATGTCATAAGGCCGTAAATGTTCTTACCTAACAAGGGTGGTTTATGCGAATGTAACGCACTAGGCACACTTACGATCATCTTGCTATGGGGAATATCTTTTACATTACCAACTTTGCCTAAAATAACTCTCTCAAATGGCTGCTTCTTACAACCGGACCCAAAAGCACATACTGGTTTCAAATCCACTGTCAATTTCAACCAGTACCATGTGGTTATATATTCCACACCCCATTTTGGAAAAATTAAGTTTTTTACAGCGTCGATATTACTCTGTGCATTTGTGCACCACACAGCAACTAGGCAGTTTTCGGATAAGAGTTCTTTTACAGGTATCGAGGCGATATCTTCGTTATACATCATTGAGTAACTGCAACAATTTACATAAAGTTTAAATACATTAATACTGTTCAGTCAGGAAGGCACTATAACACAACTTTTAACAGTATCTGTAAACACTCATCAGGGGAATCTAGGAGAGGGCAGTTCCCCCATCTTTTGTTTGCTTGCATAATTTTAAAGTTAAAGTAAGTAAAATTTATGCTCTTCTCCAGACAAAAACCTCATTACTTTACCTTAATTTATCATTGGCACACTTCAGTCTTCGTATATATTTATTCCACCAGGGTGGATCAGCAATCAGTATGTCAAATTTTTTACCCTTTAACTTTTGACACTGTTCAATGACATTACCGCAATGAAACCTGAAAAATCCCAATTTACACTACAAAAAAAAACTGTATGTACACAACTAAAAGCCATCACATTACATTTTTTTAAAAGAGTATATAACGTGCGTCCCTGGTACCCCTCTTACCCCGTCGTGCGACACCCCGCGACCCTCCGTGGCTCGCCCGCGCGCATGCCCGGTAGTGGCGCCAGTCTACCCGAAATACGGCGCGCGCGACACCCGTGTCATTCTAGGTTACGCCCGCGCTCCTAAGTTAAGTTTAAGGATAAGTTTCATTACACTAACATTGTAAAGTATAATCTGTAATGTGTTTGTTGTTGTAGACTTAAAATAAATAAAACATTATACAACGCATTATACTGGCTCCCAACGTATGGGCCGATGTTCTAGACTGTTCGAGTAGGTATTTTTCGTGAACACAATGCCGCCGCGTAAAGTTCGTAATAACGACTCCAGTTCGGAAGATGAACCTGTGTCGGTGACAGAGACACCTGTGGCTCCGGTGCTTATGTCTCAAACTCAGTTAGCGTCGCTCCTGGCCGCCTTCTCTTCGGCGCAGGCCGAGGCGAACCAGAAGCTCGTCGAGTCACTACTGACATCGCACTCAGGGACGCCGCCCAGTGTGAACTCCGTCGCTACACCGTCATCTTATTCTGGGAATCTCGTCAAATGCACCTCGCGCTTCGATGGTTCGTCGGAGTATCCGGAGGCGGTCGAAGCATTCATAGACGCTGTCGAGATGTTTATGAATTGCGCTTCGGTCAGCGATGAGATGGCACTTCGTGGACTCCCCATGTTATTAAATGGGCAAGCAGCAGTTTGGTGGCGTGGCATCCGTCATGAAGTCACGTCATGGTCAGAGGCAGTCAAGCGCCTGCGTTCGATGTATGGCATACCACGGCCACCGTACAAACTGTACAGAGATGTTTTCGCTGCTGAGCAAGGGTTGGAACGCGCCGACGTTTTTATCGTAAGAGTACGATCTCTGTTGGCGAAACTGCCTTATCAGTTACCAGAGGAAGCGAGACTGGATATGATTTATGGTCTACTTCACAAGAGAATCAGGAAGCGGTTACCAAGAGACGCTGTGAGTGATATTGAATCACTGATAGAAAAATCTCGCAGCATAGAAGAATCGTTGTCGGAGAACTCCACGTCACCGTCGTCGTCGTGTTTACCTACGAAGGCTCCCCTCGCGCTCAGCGAGAGCGCGCAGCAACACGTCGCTCCGGGATCGAGTTCGACGCCGTCGCCGTCGCCGCCGGTTCGCACTGCCCGCGCCCCGCGAGCGAACTCGCCGCGTAGTGATCAGTGTGTGAGCAAAAGTGATAACAGTGATAAGAAGTTGTTCTGCGTGTATTGTAAGGGACGAGGACACGTACGGGACTCATGTGATAAGCTAAGTAAACGTTCTCTTTCTACTAACTCTGGCACTGTTTGCTATAATTGTGGTGAAAAAAGGCCACGTTAGAGTTAATTGTCCTAAAGGTAAACAAGGTAGTGCCGGAGATAGTAACACAAATGTTAAGATAGAAAATGTGTTTTCTTCAGTGTATATAGATAGTAAGAAGTCATGTTCGGATTTTGTTAACGATAATAATAAGCAGGGTCGGCCTATCGTGCGCGTGTGTGTGGGGGGATATCAGGGTACCGCGTTGTTAGATACCGCCGCGCGTCGTAGTATTGCGAGTTATTCACTTTATTTCTTACTGAAACGTATTGGTTCAGACTTTCGCGCCGAAACGATGTCGTTGAAGCTTGCGGACGGTATTGTTAGGAATAGTGATGTGCTACTGACGATAGTTAATGTTCAACTTGCTTCATTATCGATACCTATTGAATTCATTATTTTACCTGAGGCCGTTAACAACGATACTCTGTTGGGCATTGATTTTATTACTAAAGCTAAGATGGTTATCGATTTTTCTAATTGGACTTGGCGTACCATGGATCAGCCTCGGACACTTTACACCTTGTCATGGGAATCGGAACGTGCACCCATTCAGTGCGCTTCAGTGAATGTACTGAGGACGGATGAGGGCGCTATGTTATCGGGGTCGGAAAGGTCGACGTTGGAGAATCTTTTAGGTGAGTACTCCGATACTTTTGATATAGTAGGAGAACCTACACCATTTGCGGAACACCACATAGATACCGGCGACCATCCGCCTATTGCTTTACCCCCGTATCGCCTTACACCTGCCAAGAAGGAAATCATGCGCGCCGAGTTAGACAAGATGTTAGCTGAGGACGTGATCGAGGAGTGTGAATCCGCCTGGGCAGCGCCGTGCGTCTTAGTACCGAAACGTAATGGTACCTATAGGTTTTGTGTCGACTACCGAAAGTTGAACGCTGTTACTAAGACGGATGCGTACCCCATGCCGCGTATTGACGAGCTCTTACAGTCGACCAAGAAGGGTTGTGTAATGAGTTCTCTAGATCTTCGCAGTGGTTATTGGCAGGTAAGCACCGCCGATCGCGATAAAAACTGCGTTCGTCACGCCCTTGGGTACCTATCGCTTCAAACGTATGCCGTTTGGCCTTAAGAATTCGCCAGCGACATTTCAGAGGCTCATAGACCGTTTCAGATCGGGGTCTACACTTAGTGGTAGGACTATTTTGGGTTATTTGGATGACCTGCTGGTCATTTCGGAGGACCTGGAGTCCCATATAGCAGATTTGCGTGCGGTATTCGAGCGTCTCCGTATGTACAAGCTCCGAGCAAACCGAGAGAAGTGTGTGTTTGCCAGAGACCGGCTCAAGTACCTTGGCCACGTGATCTCTCATGATGGTATATCTCCAGACGAAGAGAAGGTAAGTGCTATTTTAGAGATGAAGGAACCGACAACTCTCCAGCAACTTCGCATTCCTCCAAACTTGCTCTTGGTTCCGCAAGTTTACCCAGAGTTTGCCAAGGTGGCTGAACCTCTTACGCGTCTAACAAAAAAGTCACAGACCTGGAAATGGGGTAAGGACCAAACTAGTGCTTTTATACAGCTCAAGACTCTTTTAGCTTCACCCCCCATTCTGACCCAGCCGGACTACTCAAGACCTTTCATCCTTAGAACGGACTCCAGCGATTTCGCTTTAGGTGCAGCCTTACTCCAGGGGGAGTCACCACAAGATGAACATCCCATCGAGTACGCTAGTCGTCTCCTTACGCCGGCAGAACGGAACTACTCCACCACTGAGAGGGAGGCGTTGGCCGTTGTCCTGGGCAGTGGAGAGATTCCGTGGCTACGTCGATGGTCATCAGGTATGTGTCAGGAGCGATCATCAACCCCTGAAGTGGCTGTTCACGCTCAAATCGCCTACCGGTAGGCTAGTTCGTTGGGCATTGAAGTTACAGTCTTTTGATTTGCGAATCGAGTACACTCCCGGGAAGGCGAATGTGGTAGCCGACACACTCAGCCGCCCAGTTATAGATAGTACATCGGGATGTGGTGTCTGCCCGGTCACCGTGGACATTCCACGATGGGACGCCACATCTACCCGCGAAGCTCAATTGTCAGATCCAGAAGTAGCTAAGATTCTCACTGACTTAGAGAGTACTGACGAATTGTCCGTACACCGTTGGTCGGATAGAGGGTACCTTATCAATCAGGGAGTATTGTACAGGTATGTAGAGGATTCGGATGCTGAAGAGCCTCAGCTGGTCGTTCCGGAGAGCCTGAGAAGCAAAGTCATGTACGAGTGTCACGACTCGCTGACCGCCGCTCATGGGGGTATCCAGAAGACTCTTCATCGCATATCCCAGCAGTTCTACTTCCCAGGCATGAGGAAGTATATTACCAACTACCTGAGGACCTGTACGGAGTGTCAGCGGTACAAGGCCTCAAACCTAAAACCTCTTGGTTTACTCCAGACTCCTGTACCCGCACAGAGATTTGAGATCATCGCTGTTGACCTCTTTGGACCGTTACCTAAAGGGCCTCAAGGCGAAAGGTGGGTTTTAATAGTAGAGGACACCGCTAGTAAGTGGGTTGAACTTTTTGCCCTTACCGAAGCCACAGCCGAGATCTGTGCGAAAACCTTAGTGGGTGAGGTTTTTATGAGGTATGGACTCCCTAGGCGTATGATCTCCGACAACGGAGTTCAATTCGTAGCTGATGTAATGCAGAAGGCGTTGTTTGTCTTAGGTGTGAAACAGAACCTGATACCACTATATCATCCCGAGGCCAACCCGGTAGAGAGAAGAAATCGGGACTTAAAGGCTCACCTAGCTATTCTTGTAGAGGGCAATCACAAGCAATGGCCTGAGGTTTTACCGTTCGTCCGTTTTGCTCTGAATAGTTCCTTTACAGTTTCCACCGGTTCCACTCCAGCTTACTTGACATTCGGTCGCGAGCTTCGCTCTCCCATCGCTGTCCAGGCTGATTTACGCGCAGTCATCGAATCTGAGAATTTGGTCCCTCAGATCACACCGTACCTTCTGAAGCTGGTTGACTCTCTCTCTCAAGCTAAGGAGAATATCGAGCATCAGCAGGATCTTCGCAAGCATCAAGCGGATTCCGGCCGTCGGGCTTCGGATCCTTTCAAAGAAGGCGATCTTGTGCTTATGAAGACACATGTCTTAAGTAATGCTTCCAAAGGTGTTACTTCCAAGTTTATTCCGAAACAGGATGGTCCGTATGTAGTCTCCAAGAAGGTGAGTCCCACTACATTTGCTCTTACCTCACAGAAGACTGGTGAAGTTGTTGGCAATTATCACATGTCGGATCTGCGTAGATACCATGACTATTTAAAATGGGTAAGTAGTAAGTAGTATGCAAATCTTACTTCTCAAAAATACCTTGAGTGCGGTGGTATCAAAAAGTGATTTTCGGCTATAATACATTTTATTGGGACTTCAGAATTATTTCCTCCATTTAATCCTTCAAAATTGAAAACAGTTGACTCAAATAACTTTTGTGCCAGATTTCGGACAGCTGAGGTATCTAATAATTTAGATTTCAGGGCAAAGGCTGCAACGGTAGAAGGCAATTGTAGAAGCAATCTTTCAAAAATGCTTTTCACTTTAATAGTCTGTAAACAAGAAGAAAGCTCATTAATTGTGAATTATTGTGTTCCTGAAAATAGAACTCTCACACTCTTAAACCAGAAAATGAAATGTTAAAAATAAATTGTTCTAAATGGGATACTTACGTTAAATAAACATTATTATTATTCAATTTATATTAACTTATCTGGTGAAAATGACCATGGGTTTGAATCTATGCATGTTAATTTATTTATTTATCAAATAAAATAAAATGAATGTCTCATTAAATAAATGAATCTGTTGAATCTTTTTTAGTTACATTTTTTTTTATTGATTATATCTAAGGCTTTTTGTTTTTAATTTATCTATAATATGTATGTATTTATAGTATAATATATGTTTATCAGTAATCATGGTAACATAGCACAGGCTGCAACTAGTTTGGGATTACACTGCCAGGTGTGAGATTTGTAAAGTTATTATTATTATTATCCTAAAAATATTTAATTCATACCTGTATGAGGAGTAGGCAGGTGTATTAAACACCAACATGTTGCCAACCACATTTTGTTTATAGGAAACAATCCCTAGAGAATTTTTGTAAATGGATATCGGAAAATTGGTAGTAGGTATATCAATAAAGCTTTGAAAATTGGGAAAGCTAGATGCCAGCAAAAGTCAAGAAACTCAAATCAACATTGTCACATCAAAAGCCTTTAAAAGTCCACTGCTGGAAATAGGCCTCTCCTTAGAATGGAGGTTTTGGGATATTATACCACGCTGGCCAGATGGATTGGCATAGGGCTTGTGTCAAGTTTTAATTCCCTTAGAGCAGTCAGAACCAGAGTCAAATCAATATTTTTTTATTGTTAGACATTTCCTTACATATTTCAAATAAAAGACAACCTGTAACAAGTACTTTAAAGAGCAGTACTTACTTCTTCATGGTAAGATGCAGATTTGAGGGTTCTTTTTCTATTGTTTTCAATTTTGTTGTCAACAATAGAAAATAATTTTGACGAAATTGTGTATGAAACTGCGACAGTTTCATTAACAGATACATTACGGTATACATTGTTAATATATTCCCTGTGATCAATGAAATAGTAATCACAGTTTTTATAAATTACACTCATTTTATTCGTCTCAGGTTGAATAACCTATCGTATCTATAACCCTTCACTGTTTTGCTTGTGCCACTAATCGACAACCAGCTGATACTAGTGGTGTGACGACTCGACTTTTCAACCGATTTTAACATGACCGAGTTGAATTGCCCGTAGTTTACATCGCACCGTACTTCGCGTCGTACCATCGCGCTCGTGGCTTCTGCTTTACCGACCGAACATAACTGATTTATCTACCAAATGACTCTAAACCGTGTCGACACGACACTACACTAAATCTTTATCAATTTACCTACTAGCACAAACTATATTATGATGTTCCTACAAAATCGGATACGGTTAGCACGCCTCGTTTAATAATAATTTGATACATAAATCGTTTTACTAACCAGCTCTAAAGGACATATTTTTATTTTATCCACCAAATGAGAAAAAAAGAAGGCATGGTAATCGTGTTACTTGACCTGGTAGTTTGTTGTATTGCCCTTAGCTCTCAATAAACTACCAATCAATTCATTGCATCGTCGGTTAGTATAGGTAATGTCAAGTTTTACACTTGTGTGGAAACTCGGTTGCAAACCGTAAAACGACTGTTTAATTAATCCTGTTGAATCATGTTGCACATTGCTTTCGTATTTTACATTCGATGGCCGACTCCTTACAGTTCAAACCGCGGTTTACTGCAACTTCAACGGTTCGGTTTCAAACCGATTCGAATGAATTGTCAAACCGATTCAACTAGGTTTGACAAGATTCAGTCCGCTTTTGATAAATGTTGTCAAGTATTAAACTCATTGTCTTATTCTCTCTAATTTGTAACCTTTAGGTGATCTGTCTTAAATCAAGGTAAAATCGAAGTTGTGTCAAAGAAAGAAGAATTATGCTTGTATAAGCAAAGAGAAAAAAAAAATGGATGCGATATGTGCGCTGCTAAGTTAAAATACTTATTTTTATACGTTGAGTAGTTTGGCTAAAAGTAAATGAAGCTTTGAAGTTCAAAATATAAAACCAAATATTAGTGTCATCTAAATGAAGATATTGGAATTGAAGATAGTTTCGTATAATATTTTAAACGGTCACAGTAATGATTATTTAATAAATGTGTAAAACATAAAGCGTAAGGAACACTTTATCCAATAAAAAAATACATCACTTTGGTGCTCATGATCGACGAGACAGAAGTCTCAGCAATTTATTTAAGCATAACAGTAAAATAACAGAACAGAATTATTATTTTATGTAACTTGTCCTCCAATCACGAACATCTATTTTCTAATGAAATGCTGTCTTGTCCAGTCTAAGGCCATCTGTTTGCGACTAAAAGACTCCGTATCCACAATCATGAAATAAATAAATTAAGCTTTCACTGTCATCTTTCATTCAACTGTCAACGTCAAAGTACGAGATGAGAAGCCAAGATATTCCAATTATATTTACAATTCATAACAGTTCCCTATAGAACGTTGTTTTTTATTTTTATATTACAGTTTGATTCAGTAAGAAAGAGCTAAAGTAGTTGCTTATTTTAGAACTACTCATAATTTATACTGTCATGAACCTATTAATTATTATGTGAATTGTTTTCTTTTAAAGAAACTGTTTTATAACATCCGCGAACATGTTTTGGATTTGAAGATCTTCCAATTAGATTATGGCTGTCAATAAAGGTAACTTTAAAATAACTATGTTATTACTTGTAAACTTATTGATAGGTAATTGCAATTATTTATTTGTGTGCATTAGTTTTTAAAACCAAATCACATTTTGGTTGTTTTGCAAATTACTTAACCTTCTTGTTTTCCGGTTATTAAGAATGCAATATAAATTGCATGCGATTGCAAGCAATTTATGTTGCATTCTTCATCTTTGAGAATGAAACCTACAAGAGATGTAAGAACTTGTTTAGAATTTAACAGATCAATTATAATTGTAAAATATTTAAAATAAAAAGAAAAAATGAAATATTTTAAGTAAAGTATCCTGTTTTATGTTAAAATTTGTATAGCACAAAAAACTTAATATTACAGACTATTAAGATTTATTTATTATTATCTACTTAAAAATTTAAAAGTTTAAATGGGCAGCAAGCTGTAGTTTTTTAATAATAAGTTAAATATTTTATACTAAATATAATATTAAATTTAATAATGATACCTATTTCAGACATAATTTATTTGTTTGCAATCAAGTTTTAAAAATAAGAAACAGTTACACCCATAAACCCCTATTCATCCTGGGGGTGTTGTAAGGGCTAACTAAGGGAGTAGTACAACATGAACAATCCCTATACAAACCACTCTGGCCAGCGTGGTAGGGTAGGCCAAAACCTCTATCTATGTCCAGCAGTAGACTAATAAAGGCTGTTAATGATGATGGACATAGAGTTAAAATTAAATAATAAGGACTAGATAAACAATTTTGAAACAAGATTGACAATTTTAATTAGGATACTGACTTTCTTCATGGTTAAGGCATATTGTAGTGTAATAAATATGCACTTACATCCTAATTACTAATACTTAAATTTTTTAAATTTTCCATTTAAACAACAATAAAACAGTCATAATATTTTTTGTTTCACCATGTTTTACATTTAAAAAATTGTTATTATTGACTTAATCATAATACTTGATAGAATAACAAATTATTATTATGGTAACAAAAAAGTCAAATACTAATAAATGTTTAGAGCCACATTTACTTTATTTTCCTACATTATCTTATCAGACTGAAGGTGTCTTTAGTTTACAACACAACATCAGATGACAACATGATAAATTATATCTCAAAGTCAACATACAATTATATGAAAAGAGTTTTCATATACAAGAATTTAAAACACTTTACCAGTTAAAACCACTAGCGTGCCGTAAATAAGAAAAAATCCGCAAAATGTTGAACACATCCTGACACCAAATATTTGACACAGTTTCATTGACAGAACCATAAAAGTCGTACGTAACGAAGACCGGGAGCGAATATTGATTAGGGGTGGTTAGTTGCGCGTGTGTGCGCGGCTCGACGGGAGGGGCGCCTGCCCGGCATGCGCGCGCCGGTCTGAGTGCGTGCGCTCCGCGCCCATGTGGAGGACCACCGTTGTAGTCGGGGCCTTCCATTGCCTTCCCTATTATACAGTAATGTTAAAACCACAAACGAAGTGCTATTCCTGTATCTTCCTTTTACGAGGTCATCTCAGTCGCCATGTGCATTCGATAGCGGCTAATATCGAGCGCAATACCGCATATTGCGAACGACTAACGAGGGCATAAAAATCAATAAATCTCGTAGTTTAACGTTGGATATTATAATTTATATTAACAGTGCCTGTAATGTAGTCGCCGGGCGGAGTGGAGTGTGTTCCAATAGTGTATTTATATTTCAGTGAACATATAAAAAGTTCCGATGTTCAATCACAAGTTACCGACTGACTTTCCAATGCAAACCCTCCGTAAGAAAACCAGCCCTTGCAAATGTGAGTTTGTAACGTGTTTAGATCAACTTTAAGCTTCTGATCACGATATTTTATATACTTTCCATACGGTAATTCGGTGTTATTATACTTAGATAGCGCTAAATGTTACCCGATCACTTAATTCGCATATAGCTTTGTTATATTTTGCGGTTTTTTTTATGCATGGAGCGGTTAGGAGTCTCAACTATTAACTGGCGGTGGACTCAGTACCTTTCTACCATCACTTGCTAGTCCCATGTCATCTTGAGTGACCCCCGTGGTGTTTTGGACAGAGGGTGTGTTGTGGGCTCCTGGCAGATGTGGAGCGTCGGTGCACCGGGGAAACTAACGTGATAACTTGCTATTTGTCGGTTTGTACGGAAAATATGCAGGTGTGTCATTTCCAGCATCTCTTGCGGCAGTTCGGTGAGTACATCTGCCCATAGATACAAAAATATCATGCTTGTGTGTGTACGCCCGGCGCTAGTCTCGCAAGTAGAGTGCTTCTTCATTATTTACAACTGCTTCTTATGTAAATTTTACTTGCCACCATATTTATAATTTATACGTTTGTCGCCTCATTTCTGTATGTTTAAATAGTAAAATAAAGATTAGGTACTATATTTATTACGTACTGACTTTGTATCATATATACCTGTCTACTGTTTTGAAACGTAACGTGTTAATGACACAAATTGTGATTTCTAAGATCTTAAAAAGAAAATATTTGATGAAGTTAATGTTATATTTTTTACCCGATTGCGCCAGAAGGAGGGTTATATTTTTCGAGTGTATGTATGTAGGTACATATATTTTTTTGGCACGGTCTGTTGCCTAAACGGCTTGATAAATTGAGGTGTCGTGAGATGTTTCTTAATTGTGAGTGACACTGAGTGTATAAAATTAATAAATTGAAACCACCGGTTTGCAAATTTCAAGTATACATTTTTACGCAGACGAGTTTTTTTGTTTATTTTTTTATAATTAGCTTGTTGGATATTGTTATTTAAATACGCCGTGTGGATACTTGGGTGCTTACTTCATTCTCAAAATTAATTATCTTTTATGATTCTGCGTCAATATTTAAATAAAAATAGTCACAGTATTTCGCACGAAAAACGTGTAAATGTTTATAGTCATAAAACAGGTACAGGTACTACTATCGAGATTCTAAATTTTAATTTCTTAAATATTTATTCTTGTCTAAAGCAATTTTTTTTTCAGCAATTAGTTTATTGATCATTGTTTTTTAAATGTAACAAAATTCTTCAAAATTATACATATTGTTTCAACTAAGTACCAAAGTATACCTAGTCAGATGTCTCGGTGCCCAAATAATACTTGTCTACCTATCTACAACACAAAAGTAATACGCAGTGTGGATACTCTATTCATTCTCAAAATTTATTGTTATCTATGCAGAGTCAATATTTAATTACAAATTATCACAGTGTTTCGTGCGAAAAATGTTGTATGTGTAGAGTCATAACACAGGTACTGACTGGTGCTCAGCTATTGAGGTTCTAAATTTAAAAGCAGGAAATTCAATTAAAGCGGGAATGATGCACCGTAAACAGGGGCCAAAATAGGACGACGCTCACTTTTATTTTGCTCTGAAACCGTCGCGTTGTTGTTCTATCTATAAAAAAAGGATAATACTTACTAAAAAATGACATTAAAGAAGATCGAATCAAAAAGTCATTCGTCCAAAGGTGAAGAAAGCCTTTCTGTGTGCACTTTACTAACGCTTCTAATTTTATATTTAGCTGCTAACTGCTTAGTTTTAGCTTTTGTTTTATATTGTAGTGTGACCTTCCATCGTTAGTAAGGACTTTAAATAACTTAACAACTATGTCTTTATTATGAAAATATTCCATTTGTGTATGAAACAATAACGTCCAACGACACGGCATAGCGGCATTGGTATACAGTTCATCGAGGTGAAGATGTCGTCAAAAGTACTTGTACCTATCGGCATTGTAATTTGTTTAGATAAGAACGAGCCTGGCCGTTTCCTGGGCGAGGGGGTGTCGTTCCGCGCGAAACTGATCGGGGTGCTGGAAGTCCCTGAGGCGCGGGGGGACAGGATGTGTCAGGAAGCGCTGGCAGACCTCAAAATGGCTATACGCGCCGCTGGAGAACACAAGCAACGGATACAAGTTCATGTAGCGATTGACGGACTTAGGCTCAGGGATGATAAGACTGGGGTATGTACTACACTATTTATGTAATCTTATCTAAAAACGTTGTTTACACAATACTAAAATTCAAGTGTCAGGTTCAACTACCAATATGGATGGATTATACAGAATTCGTCATATCAATAGCTTTGAAAATGGCCTTTATTAAGGAGCCTATCTGTTTAGGTTACTGAGAAATTGTAATTTATTTGCTGCTTTTTAAATAACAAGATCATGCAGATTGATATGTAAGGAGACTCTTTTTTTTTTCGGATCTCCTGCTCCTCGGGGCTAGAAGCTAGGAGTATGTGGTGATTCCACTAAAAACCACCCCGACGGCCGGCCTCAGGTGCCCTACTCTGGGAGGACCCGGACCATGTTATTTCAGGTCCTCCCCGAATTGACACCATGCCTAGTCAGGCCCTATCCCAGGGGAATATCACTTCCCCCCTCAATCGCGACGTGGCGGCCCAATTTCGTCTTAATATGTAAGGAGACCCTAGTCACCAAAACAAACAAGGCAAAATCTGAAATAAAGCCAGAAGACGCACAAAAAGTAATGTCTATGAATTTCTGAAAAAAAAAAATGTTCTCACAAATAAAAAAAAAAAAAAAAAAAAAAATATTTTTTATTAAAATGGCATCTCAACTCAACTTAAACTCAACTGACTTCCTTCGGTATATTATATTTTTAAGTGACTTACTTCTTCGACTAATTTTAACGGAAATAAAATGTACAAACAGAAAGAATAGGTGAAACCAGTCATACTTGATTGTTCTTTAGTTTTGTCAAACATTATACATACACATATTTTCATACAATATAATATACCTTACATAAACACTAGAATAAAACAATTAACGGCATACATTATTCACTCATACAACAGTCAAGTTCGTAATTATAAAGGACTTAAACACATAATTATGAACATCATACATTTAAATATTGTGACTGTAAACTTTTTGTATACCAAGTGTTATGACCCCTTTATGTAAATTGTATTAGAAACAGGTTGAGTTAAAATCGATCGTTAATTAAAACAATATACATATATTTCTTTTACCATCATCGATTATTCAGCTTCAGCTAAAGGCAGGATAGTGAAATGAATGAATGTTAAAATTTGATAATTTGAAATTACCAAAAATAAAAATTGAATGGAATTTGAGCTAATTTCGTATGCCGTGGTCGGCTCAGCGCCTAGCCGCCTACTTTGCGATATCGTGACGAAAAGACTGCAAAGTGTGAAAATGTGCGTTCATTTCACTAAAAGCCCTATTTGGTGACCCTTTCGTTGTTTTTCAACCACTAACTCCCCTCTAAATTGTCTTCAAGGCAGTTGTCTCTCATGAGTTGCAGGTGTCCATGGGGGACAGTAGTCACTTCAAATCAGGTAACCCGTCTGATTCTTTGCTTCCTGTACCTAAAGAAGGAAACAGGAACAGAAGCCGAAGAAACAGAGACTCAAAATACTTTATTTCTCAAACAATTTAAACATGACCATTATAAAATAATGCTGATAAATTATTACTTCTAGAAAAACAAAGAAAATCGGCTAGGTAAAATTAAAATTACTGTGTTTTGATTTACCAAACTTATCAAGTGAAAATGACCACGGTAATTCAACTTAATACACCATTTATTTTTAACTGTTAATCCACATCACCTAGCTGACTATGACTGATATTTTACCATTAACTTATATTAACTTTTGATGATAGGATTCCCTGTATCATCACCCGGTGCACAAGATCTCGTTTATCGCTCAGGACATGACCGACTCCAGAGCGTTCGGATATATATTCGGTTCACCTGACACCGGACACCGGTTTTTTGGAATCAAGACTGATAAAGCTGCTAGTCAAGTAAGTTTAAATATAATCCTATAATGTACGTAATCCACCTACCCCTTAAATGCTCTAGCTACAGTTTACACTCTACAAATCTGTATGCCTTCATGTGCCTCATCTTAAAAGGTATGTATCCCAATTCCATATCTTTATTATTGAAAAAGTGCCCCATTGACTTGACTTGAGGTCGTTGAATAGCCTTATTCCATATATCCCTACTGATATATCTCCACTGGTAGGGATACTTAGAGTTTTTCCAATTATCGTTCCCGTTAGGAATATATGGAAACTTCTGCTCCATATATCCCTACTGATCGCTTTTGTTTTAAATTGAAGGACTTTGTACTGATTGCATTGGTAGAGATAGTTGGATCGTTGGATTTCTTTCGTTTATCGCTACCAGTAGGGATAAAAAGTTTTCTGGGGATTCTTTCATGATTAATATACATCTCTGCCTGCATAATCGTATTCAAGAATGTACCTATAGAATGATTTATGTTCGAGTAAGTATATTGCATTTCCATACTCAAGCCTCTTTGGTGGTCCAAATTGGATCCAGTCACATTCGCGCACTTGTGTTTCATCGCCAGCGTAGTTTGTATCCTATTGTTGCCTAAGTATATGCTAATACTAATATTAATACTCATATTAAAGTACATACTGTAAACTAATTCTCGTACCACATGAAGTTTACAAGTTCAGCAGTTACTTGACTCTCTACATCATCAATTGTATTCTTATGGACTTATATCTAAAAATTATAGTTACTATACGTTTAGGAGAATGAGAAGCACATTAATCAAATACATATATTAAAGGTATCAGAAAAACCTGTTTTGACAGGGTGTAATCTAAGCATATTAATATGTTTTAAAGATCTGCTCATACTCAGAAAGAATAATCAGGACATCATATTTTATTTTAAAATCCGTTATGAACAAAATACACACACATGTAAGACACTTATAATCCTATTATTCTTAATACAAGAAATAGACATAAATTAGTACATTTACAGAATTCTTAGGTGGGATTATGAATTCTTATAAAAACGACTGTCATAAAAGTCGGTCGGATCGGCTTATATATAGTGATGGTACATTTGAGGGAGAAAACATGATACAAATAATAGAATAAACTATTGTAAACACCAAGTATTTTTTACAATGCAACGATTTACCGAAAAGCTTTGGATGAAAATAATAAAACATGAAAAGCTTTTAGACAGTAAGCAAGATTGTATATTACAGCAAACATGTCTTGTTTTTTGTAGGTAGTAATAGCGATGAGAGATTTATTTCAAGTGGTGTTTGAACTCAAGAAAAAAGAAGTTGAGATGGCCAAGCAACAGCTCGAAGGCAAGACGGTTACCAGCAGTCTCATCAGGCACGCGACCAATGCATCTACTGAAAGTAAAATTAAGGTAATTATTAACTTAATTATATTCTAAACATTCTTTTTCAGTATTTTTTCCAGGATTGTTGGTCGCTGATGAATTGTATTTATGCTGTTATTAAGATGTAGAGGCTATAATTGACAGATTATTATTCGCTGAATTCAACGAGCGATTTCAAAATAGAATTTGAGTACTTTGGAAGAATTTTAATTGACGATAAATGTTTGAGTTGAACTTTATCTTGAATATTTTTTTCCTATGTCAGCAGTAGTTATATCATACACCAAAGAGTGCCTTGTGTCGCGTTATCTAACTATTTCAATGGACTAGTTTATCTCTAGGCGAGTGTGGGGGACAAGGGAGGAAAGACAAATATAACTAATGTTTGTCAGGCTGCTATCACAATGGAAAAGTTTTGTGATTTTGATATTTAAACAGCAATTTATAGGAATAGTAATCTTATTTATATGGCGAAGCCCGAATAACACCGATGCGGCGGGTAATTTCATCCCTTGGTAATTTTCCCCCCTCGGGTCGAAGCTAGTTGAGCTTTTTCAAAATGCACACATTAGTATAGCCGTGTATTCGTAATGGTAATAGTTTTATTAGTTTTTTTTGAAAAATAAACTTAAACACGAATGGAACTGAAACAACTGAAATTTTAAGTCGATTTTTGATTAGATGCTCCGCTTAGCTGCTCAATACTCGATGACGTAATTACAAATATATACACAGAGACATCTTTTTCCTTCCAATTTTCGACCTGGAATGTTCCTATCCCGCTAAAAATTAAATTTCGCTGCAATAGTCGACATGCCAACCAGTCAAATGCTCTCTCGCTTCCAACAATAGCAATAATACTATTGTACGATGATGTGTCAAATCGATTGTTGTTCAAACATCGAATAACTCGGTATCTTAATATCAACAAACAGTATCGAAATGGTTGCTGACCGTTGCACATATTATTAGTTTAATCGTTCGGTGTAAAGTGTTAATATGAAGATGTGGCTGTTACCTCCTGAAGTGTTCATTAATATCCAGAAAAAGGTATTTTTATCATAATTTTGAGATTGTCCATAGACATAAATGTATTTTTATCCTCTAAGGACAAATCAAGGTAGAGTTGAAAGCCTGAACCTGAAGTTTATTTTACACAAGTTAATCATGACTCTAAAAGCAAACTACCTATAATGTTGTTGCCTGAAATTGCCCATATAATTAACAGTAACCATGAAAATATCACACGCTATATATTTAGACTAGCTATATTTCAGACATCAAACTCTTAAAAATACGGTAATTGACGATCAAGTCTAATTACTGGTTCCGTAGAAACTTACTAATCTTCTAATATACAAATATCTCGTGTCACGGTGTGGTCCTCCAAAATGGCACGACCGATTTTAATGATTTTTTTTTGTATATTTAGAAGTATAAGAATGGGTCGTAAAGTATTATTCACCCTCCCCCACCCCCACTTTTTAATTGCAACATTTATATGACAGAACAACGTCTGCCGGGTCAGCCAGTAAAAAATAATAATTAAAGTAATAATATTGTTTTCCGTATGGAAGGTCCAATATGCCTTTTAGGTATGTATCCCTGAAAAAGTGTATTATAAAAATCACTTTCTCATTTATTAAAACGACGACTCATGACGTCTGTATCATCATTTATTTACTTTTTCACCGACTTCAAAAAGGAGGAAGGGCTCAATTTAATATTTTGCGTGTACATACACGCTAATATCTTCAACGTTTGGGAACCCATTTCAATCATTCTTATTTTAATTTAATTAGTTGTACTCAAGGTTGGTCCCATTAATGTTTGAAATACATTACTTCACCTCTGGGAAATTAAGAAATGTATATTTAAGCGTATAAGCTCCCAATTGCACGGCTGCACGGATGGCGTAGTGGTTTAAGCGGTCGCCACGCCGCTTCCAACTACGCTGAGTGTTGTGGGTTCGATCTCCATATGGGATGACACTTTGTGTGATCCACAAATTGTCGTTCTGAGTCTGGATGTTCTTAGTGTCCGTTTCATGTATGTTTATAGTCCCCCGTGACACAGGAATAAAAGAAGAATTTAAGCGTATTAAAGTCGGTGAAAGGGAATAGTGCTTGGCTTTACAGTTGACAATTAATCAATAACAAAATACGTAACGAAATTATACTGAGGAAATAAATAACAATTGGCTACAACTACTATACTGATATTTGACTTCATGGAGTACCCATGTTAAATAATTTATAGTAAATAAACGTTAAATAATTTATAGTTAAATGTTAAATAATTTATAGTAAATAAACAAAATTAGTAGTAGGATTAGTAGGATAGAAACGAAGTTATATGGCTCATAAATATCATGATTTGTGGTACCTATTACAGGATAATACTATCTTTAATCTAAATTATTCGATCCAAAAATACAAAGCTGATATTGCCAATATTTGTTATGCATACTAATATTATAAATGCCGAAAATGTTTCTGTCTGTCTGTTACCTCTTCACGCTTAACCGCTGAACCGCTTTGGTTGAAATAGAGGGCGTAAGGGATGTCGTAACGAATACTGAAATAGTGTGTATAGACCATCATTTTGAGTCGAAAATCATTGTATAAAACGTTTGTAAACATTGTATAAAATGCAATCACCTGTCAAACGTTAAGGTCATTCCCCGTAGGCATCGCACAAAAGTAATAACTACCTGTGTATCCCGTGCAAACCGTCTACACACACTAACACCTAAGGCGGCCGGCGGGGGGGGGGGGGGGGGGGGGCAAGCGCTTCGTTTGTTTGATTAATTACATTGCAGTTGCAGCAGACCGTACGCGGTATTTATTAAATATGACGTAGGGATTTCCCACGTTATATTTCTGTACTGTGAAATTTATGATGATTTGTAGAGTTCATAATTAGTTCATTAGTTCGTAATTCCATTTAAACCCCCTTTAACGAGAAAAGTAAAACGTGATCATTTGCACAAGCGCGTTATACGAGAATAGGAGTATTCTCGTATAACGCGTTCCTATAACGCAGAACAAATCTACCGTGTAATAGGGGGACTGTATTTAACTATTTATTACGACGTCCCTTACACCCTGTATATGTCCTTTTCTGTTGTTCTGGAAAAATTACATGATGATTGGTTGAGAAGTTAACGCCTGTACTGTAAGCATTATAATCACACACTCTGCAAAGCTTCTCACATTCGCGTTAATAATAACATTAGTTAGGACAGACAAAGGACATACAGTAGACACTGTATATTACGATGCCTGACAATATATACCATATACCAGCAATATTAAAACTACCCGAAATACTATTAGATTGCTCCGTATTGAAAGTTCATATAAAATACAATCAGCAGAAAAACCTCTGCGAAATTGAAAAAAAAAACTTAAATAGAAAATAATGGTAATCTTCAAAATAAAAACAAACAAAAAGTGGAATAAATTGTCGGTACATTAACTGGATAATCTACAGACTAACAACCAAGCATACGTTAAAGACGTCTTATATGAAATAATTGTCCGCGTGCTGGACCCTTAACCTTAACTTAACCTTTCACTTCATTCCTTTCGTTTTCCTGAAATCTGTGTGAGTAATTTTCGTGAAAACGGACGGAAATGTGTAACCAATGAGCAGTAGCGATTCTAGAGTTGGCTCTCAGATAGGTAGTAGGTGAGATCTCTTATACGACTATTATAAGGATCACTCATTTTTATTTATCCATTTTGCGTGTCATAATATAAATAATATTATTGAAGTTACCTATATTATTTATATGATATAATTGATGTTATCATCATTCTTTTGAAACCCTCTGATATAACACTTAATGTTTTACAACGGATGATGTAACGCAACTTATACCTATTATTATTTGCATAATTGAGAAAATGTTAATCGATTTTCTTTTTTTTTGGCTTTAGAAATTTATGGTCCAACAGATCCCGATCAATGAATTTTCATTTACTATTTTACTTGCCATGGCTAACTGCGTAGGTACTAGTAAAAAGAAGACTGTTAAAATATACTCGTCGGTTAGCTTATTTTATTATCTTGAACACCTTGAGATCCCGACGTCCTTGCACGATGCATTGTCCTCACGCATCCACACAAAGGACCTTACGCGACACGTGATAAATTTTATTTCTACATAGCACTTACCACTATACTGAGTTGATGTGATATGGTATTGACGAGTTTTGTAAATCGACATCATATGTATCTCTTCTGCCTCCTTTTGGTCGTGGAACTTGTAGCTGCTTGCGATAAAATCTTCGGTGTATGCGCGGGAAAGCCGCCTTTGCTTGCCGGATCCATATGATTCAAAGTTGCCATTTAAAGTTAAGCTATTATATAAAATAAACCATTAAAGGTTAAATGCTAATAAACATCGTTTTAAAATAAAATGGTCAAATAATTCGTAATGTCAAATTAAAATATATTGCAGTTTAGTAAACTTATTATTTCGGGTATGTAGTCGTAGTCTATTTAGTGAATGTATACTTAAGTGTGTTAATTTTGCCACAAACATTATAAGATAAAATTTTACCCTCAGTGCCACAATATTTTCTCGTTGTTGTTATTATACCTACCTACTCATCACCATCATCGTCAACAGCCTATAAGAGTCCACTGCTGGACATAGGCCTCTCCTTAGAAAGGAGGTTTACCTACTAATCGCCATTTATTTCTCAACAATATTGACATTGAATTTGTCAATAACCCCAAGTTCTATTACATTATACGTTTATATTTCAGATGATACTCAATGCAGGCTTAGTAATGCTGTATATATACATACATTAGATACAGCCAAAATAAGTGTGAAAGTGATTTTCATACTAAAATAGGCATTCTCCTTTACGTGTAGAGTAAAAGGGACTTTGGAGAAGGTTAAATATATAAACCCTTTTAAAAAAAAAGTTGAACCGACTTCAAACAACACCGACAAAGAGCACTAAAAATTAAAAAATAATTACAAATCTAAGTAAAAAACTATAATAAGTACCCTCAATGTAACAGGTAACATTATAATACCAATAGTCCCTTCTAGTCTGTTTGAAGTCGGTGCCAAGCCAAATAGGTGCTTGATAGGCATGGTAGAATGTAGCGCGGCAGCTGCAACAGTCTTCATGCTGCGCAAAACATGTTGAACGAGCTAAAGTGGACGCACATCTCCAATTATATTATTATTTTGAATGCTTTAATAAGTAGTTGATAAGTTTGCGCACGTAATTTATCTGGTTGGTCTTTATTATTAACAAAATCTTCGATGTTTCATTACAATTATTTTGAATTCTTAATTTTTCATTGTGCTAATATACAGCTGCCATAGACCAGTATTACTTATTGTGCATCGAGCTTGGCACCGACTTCAAACAGACTAGAAGGGACTATTGGTATTATAATGTTACCTGTTACATTGAGGGTACTTATTATAGTTTTTTACTTAGATTTGTAATTATTTTTTAATTTTTAGTGCTCTTTGTCGGTGTTGTTTGAAGTCGGTTCAACTTTTTTTTTAAAAGGGTTTATTTTACAATTTTTAGTGTAAGATATGTTTGTAATGAGTAGATAAGTACGATATTTAAAACACTACGTACCGTAATCTATAGTAACAAACTGTAGTTTGTTAGATTATATTAAATATTATATTAAATTACTGCTGGACATAGGCCTCTCCTTAGAAAGTTGACCCACACAAAATTTAAGAGTTTTTTCCAGAACTATTTT
This sequence comes from Arctia plantaginis, assembly GCA_902825455.1. NCBI lineage: Eukaryota > Metazoa > Arthropoda > Insecta > Lepidoptera > Erebidae > Arctia > Arctia plantaginis. Next base: position 3,077,070 of record CADEBD010000284.1, on the reverse strand, counting down.
AATAAATCTATATATATATAAAAGAAAGTCGTGTTAGTTACACTATTTATAACTCAAGAACGGCTTTACCGATATGGCTGAAAATTGGTGAGGAGGTAGCTTAGAGCCAGGAGACGGACATAGGATACTATTTATTCCGAAAAAAAAAAAAAAACAAAGTTTGCACGAACTTTGCTTTACTCGGCGATGCCAGTAAGTTAATTTTTTTCTAAGAAAAAAATTAACTTACTAAATTCGAAAATCGGCTTATTTATTGCCTTTAAGGCGGAACAGAGTTCGCCGGGTCAGCTAGTTAAGTATAAAATTACTTACAAACGAAATGCGATGCCATCCATAGCAACAAAACGTCTATCCGAATTATTTTAACAAGATAGAATACAAAATTTCAACCTTTTCTTCTTAATACAACGAAAATTACTGTAGGGACATAAATACTGCAAGTTCTCTGCGCATCACATCGCGCAGTCTCTGACGGTTGCCATGGTTTGTTTGGCAAAAGAAATGCTCGTAGCTAAAACACGTTGTCGGGGCTGTCAAATTCCCAATAATTGTGAGGGTTTCCCTCGATTTCTCTAGGATTCCATCATCAGATCCTGAATTGGTGATAATGGGACCAATTCGGGAGCATACCCTTTCGATAACAAAAAGAATTTTGAAAATCGGTCCACAATTGACGGAGAAATCACGGAACAAACATACATAAAAAAAAAATACAGATGAATTGAGAACCTCCTCTTTTGTGTTTTGGAAGTCGGTTAAAAATTGCTTTTTAGTTGATTGAAGTTTTCAATTTTTTTAAAAAATAATTTAATTTTTTAATTTTTCGTGGGAAGTAAGTGTGATTTTTAAGGTCATAAATAAACGCTCACACTCACAGCCCAACTCTAAAAATGTTTATCGTATCCGTGTATCCTAGGTGCCGTAGACAAACAAAATGTACGATTGTCAAAATTGGCGGAATGATCGCGTATCAAACATACAAAAAGAAAACATACTGTCGAATCAAAAACCCTCCTTTTTTGATGTTGGTTAAAAATCGACTAGCATGAAGCTCCTAGTCGAGACGAATCAAATGAGCACAAACACGGCGGAATTGCTTTATTTTATTACAGAGTTCCCATGGCTATTTACCGTCTCCATCATCAGACCCTGAATATCACATAGGATCGGAGTCCTTATTAATTAGACTCAAACACATTCAAATTCGATGGTATTACATAATTTTGTTACAGAGATCCCATACTCCTAAACCATTCATCATCAGCTTCATCATCAGCTCAGCAACATCAGATGGTGACCATTAGATGCAAAAATCTACATAGATTAAGATAATTTCTGATAAACAGTGTATATGCCTACAAAATTTGAGGGTTTCCCTCGATTTCCCCAGGATCCCATCATCAGATCCTGACCTGGTGACAATGGGACCACCTCTGACGTATGACCTACCAAATAAAAAAAGAATTATTCAAATCGGTTTATAATTGCCGGAGTAATCGCGTAACAAATATACAAAAAAAAAAAAAAAAAAAAAAAATACAGTCGAATTGAGAACCTCCTCCTTTTTTTGAAGTCGGTTAAAAATAGGCTACAATTATCACAAATAAAAACTTAAAGGGAATAGGTACTAATAGAAAGATGGGCTACTTGAAGCATTAACTTTATGCAGATATAGTCGCGGGTACCGATTAGTAATTTATGTATTTTTGTACACAATTTGATTTATGCTGTGCTGCCAGACTTCAGTATTTTTTTGATCTTTTTATTCTATGAATTTCACTTAAAGTTTGATTTACGTCAGTATAAGTGTCTATAAGTACTATTTATATCCCGTGTACCTGCTAGTGAAAAGATCGTGATAGATTTAGAAGTGTAAATATTGACTATTTCGCTCCAGGTCACGGTTAAGTATTTTTCCTGGTATATTGTTTACAAAACAGACGTCCTTGTACAAAGTTACTGTTTTATTATCAGTAAATTCTGGAATCGTTACTCTTATCATGTATTTTACATCGATAGTTCATGGTTAAGGCTACAAGGATAACGATTGTCGGTCATTGCACTATACCTACAGTTTCGACATAATCTGCAGGTCAATGACCAACAGCATTGAAGTTTGTGGTAATAATAAAATCGGGTACGTTGTTTTATTTATAATATTTTTGTTAGTGATATGCACTATACTACACATTAATGCACTATGGAAATATATCAAATAAGTATATACATATATCCATTGTGCACTCACAGCGTTTTTGTACTAGTATTTCCTAGTAATCAAGAGCCGATCGTACTTGGACCTGCTCTGTTGAGCTGAGGGTCTTTCACGAACAGGATTTAAAAAAAAGATTTTGTCAAACTTGACTGCACGGATGGCGTAGTGGTTTAAGCGGTCATCTCGCCTCTTCCTACAGCGCTGAGTGTTGAGGTTTCGATCACCAAAGTTGACAAAACTTAGTGAGATCAACAAATTGTTGTTCTGAGTCTGGGTGTTCTTTTTAGTAGTATGGGTGTAGGTCTTATAAATGTTTGCAAAGTTACACAAGATATATATATTTCTAGTGCGGGAGTTGTCTTTTTAACCAAAAATAAAGATTGTAAAACATTGAAGCAAAGTTATGGATAAAAAAAAATGTTTTCGTCACAAGATGATTTTTTGCTGCATGTGCAAATTTAAAATATATAAAAGTATGATTAATTAAACCTAAATGTTAATATAATTTTGGTTACATCAGTCAAAATACGGCGTTTTACTTGAAAAAATCTCTTTTAAACAAAGGAACGGCATTTGTAAAAACCTTTTATAAATTCTTGACTATAAATTCCCTGTCTATGCTAGTAATGTTTTCTTGCGATATAAGGCATTAATCTAGGTATATAACAACTGGAAAATAAGCTGTGAAACCTGGTTGTTTGTACTTGTTATACATATATTCTTCTCAAAACAAAAGTTGTTAAATGTCTGCCGTTGTTTTTAATTAATTCTCACATGCGAACATTGTTCACATAGAAGAAAACTCTTTGTACCCTTTGTTAAACAGCATAACACACGGGAACATGTCATAATTGGATAATTTAATGTTTTTATATAAAAGAACTACACAAAGCTTAAAGTTTAATTTATTTAATCATTATTTAATGTTTTAAAGAATATGTGCTATAAAGTTAAAAAATATGTGAAACCGTTACATAACAATATTATCCAATTAATAATTTAGTTGAAAGGTCTAGTTTAGTCAATAGAATAAAACAAAAAGTCAAGAAGAAGACAATGTCTAGTAGATTTTATATGCTATTTTATTCATTAATAGCATTCTTATTGTATTTAATGTACCTACTTGTGCAATAACTCACTAGATCCGGATAGTCTCCTTCATGGCTGAGAGATTAGGTGCTATTATTCTGATTTCAATCTAACAAAGCTGCTTATTTGAATTGTTATTCTTCGGTTAGCTTTTAATTGTTAGTTTATCATTTAACGAAGTACTAAAGGTTTTGTTCTACATAAAGATTTTACTAAAAGCCTACAGCCGTATTAATATTCTATATTATGTTATGTTGATGATGATGATTCATTGTAGCTCCAGAAATAATGAAACAAAAGGAAGCTATCAGCAGGTAGACGAGAGGTAAATAGACCAATAGAGAATCAAAAGAAAATAAGAAATTAGAAAATCTACATTTTTTTTTCAAACTACTCGTTTTTATACTTTAATTTACAAGCTCTGGCACAATTACATTTCTCTAGTAATTGTCAGTGCTTCATTATATATACCACACTAACAAATTGTTAGGCAACAAACAAACTAACTAATATATGCCTATTTTAATTCTTTTACCAGAGTATAACGTCAACGGGAGAGACCAGTACAACAACTTCGAAGAGTGTGGACACAGGCGCTGAGGGTGGAGTGGCAGAACTGGTTGACTTAGAACAAGAACTCAGTTCGCTTCGTAGGGGCCTCACACAAGTGGAGGGACTTACACCATCTACAGATCCCTTTGGCGATTCCTTCACCGCGTTACCAGCTACACAGGTATGGCTTTTATGGGTTACTGAAATAAATGCACAAAAAAAAGAAGGAATACAATAAGTATTACAAATTGTTTTCATATCATCAACTACTTAAACTCTATAATAAAAAAATATATAAGAAGTATAATAAGATTGGTTTGTAAGGCTAAATAGTAAGTAATAGGGGTTAAAGTATGAAATTGCCGTTTTATAGGTACTAGAGTAATGGATACTTTGAATTGACATAAACCTTCATGGAAACTTTTTTCACATAATATCTATTAGGTTCTTCTTTACAAAAATGTGCAATGTGCAACATTCGATTTTAGACTTTCAATTTGTTTTTTTATTCAGCTTAGACGTGAAAGATGGATTTTGAAAATCCGAGTCACTTTTGAATACGGCAGAAACGGCTGGCAGTATCAACGCGTTTGGTGAGGAGGCTGCTAGTAAACGCACCTTGCGTTTTTGGTTTAAACGATTTCGTTATGGAAACTTCGAACTTTCGAGATGGTGGAAATCGATCCGAGTCAAACTACCCAGAAATTAGCGGCATGGTTTAACGTTACCCTACCTACAATATTGACGCATTTGCATCAAATCAATAAGTTAAAAAAATATGAAAAATTGGTGCCTCATGATTTGACTGATATGCAGAAAGAAATGCGTGTTGAAACATGTGTTGAATCGGTACAGGATTGAAGGAATATTGGATGGAATTGTGACGTGTGACGAAAAGTGGCTTGTTGAGTGAATGTGAAGACGTACGAAAAACCGTTGTGACTCTACAGTAGCTGTAGTTAGAAACCATACGTCATGCTCCGTACTTGACAGACCTTGCTCAAATGGACTACCATTTTTTTCGGTTTAAGTCTATGAATTACTCCAGAAATTACTGTTAAGCGGTTAGTTACGTGATTAAATGCGATGTATGTATTTTAGCGGGTAATTTAATAAGTAACTGTTCCTATAGATTTCTCTTTTAAAAACGGGGCAAGACATAACATAAAATTAATTTCCAAAATTATTCATCTATTACAGAAAGGTCTCCTGCCTCCGCCGCCATCCGGCTCTTCAACCCGAGGCCGAAGTGCTCCGGTCACCTCTGCGCGTCCGGTATTCTTAAGCCCTGGAAAGGGCCCACCGCCACTACCTTTCGACCTGACCGCCGTTGCAGCTGAATTCGAACCCACGCCAGCTCTCGTTGACAATCTTACCGATAATACAGTTAGTATGGACGTACGTATCGATGTGGTATTTAATTAATATCGAATTATTGAATATTTGTCGATAGTACGTCGTTATATTTGATATTAAATATATTATTATAAAAGCGGTAAATCGATAATCGTAAAAACACACCAGTGTAGTGTATTACAAAGTTACGAGAGAGAAATGGATATGTGTTTGTCCGGCTTCTGGACATTTGGCCAACCTTGAAGCCCATATGTCGGAATTAATTATTATATATAATATTTCAATTTTTCCAATTTCTTATGAAGATAATACAAGTACCTAGCTAAATTAACTTTCGACACAGTCGGATGTATATTGAGAAGTACCCATAAAAAAGAGTAATTTCGAGTGATGGCGATCGTACATTCGATAGTCTGCCACAACAGCTTCTGACTACAACTACATTAATTAAACAAAATTAATATTAGTAAGCGTTATACACATTATACTACTATAAAATATTAATTTGCAGTTAATTAACCGCGATGAATAAATAAGAGTCTGTAAAGTGACATTAATGTAATGGAAATTTGTAATTCACAATCATTTTTACTTAGTGTCCTTTATTATGGCAATTATTTACGTTATGACTTAAACGAATAAGAAACCTAAATGTGGAGTCTCCCGGATATCACATAGTTACGAAATATTTTTTCATTTCTAACTAAGCAGCGAATTTAAATTCATGTCTCTACCTTACTGAACATAGGACCAAGTGTGCTATACTTATAGTCTAAATGCCCGATACACCCCGACCTTCACCGATCTGTTAACCAGATAAAATATATATTTTTTTATAAAGTTTTAATACTAGATAAATACGCCTAGAATAGCTTGCTTGATTAATTATTATTTTTTTCTACCCCAATGCCAAAGAAGGTTTTTTTATCGCGTAGGAACCTTCAATGGAGCTTTACCTCACAAGGCTAACCATCATTACTCGAAGTTAGAATCGAAACAACTTGTCTTGGTTATCTAACAAAAGAAACACCAAATTACAACAAAAGAAACCCCATTTCAGTTTAATAATTGTTACTTAAAAATAATAATACTTCATCAATTCATTAATTTGAAGATAAATCTTATCATTAATTGAAATATACCTTTAAGAATCATTATACAGTTTACCTTTGAACTGTTTTGATTTTAATAAGGTTTCCGATGGATTAATGTACTATTATTTGGATTTCATCATAAATACAATTTACTTGCGCCTTCGATGAATCTTATTATTCATTAATGTATCATCAATAATGTTTTTTAATAAAATATCAAAAATAGCAAAACTTAAAAAAAAAAACACAATTTAATATTACATTTAAAATACAAATTTCGTGTGCTTATGTGACTGTGTAAAAACAAATTTATGGTGTATAATCAGATAATAAAAAAAAATAACTTATAGTTGTGTACTTATTTTTGTAGCAAAAAGATTGTGTTACTATAAGTTGTATTACTGTATGTGTAAGTGAACGACTGTTTAGTGTCCTACCATAGTGCATGACCCCTTGACATTTGCTTTTGAGAGTACCCAGCGAAATATTATTGCAAAATTCACACACTATTATTGCATGTAGGATACCTAAGATAAAAACATGACAACAAATTGAAGCTGAGAAAACCATATTGTGTAATAATAATTACGCTATATGTTTATATTTTGCCATGTAATCTCACTTTATTGCGTTCCTCGGAATCAATAAAACATGGGAAGCGATAGTAAGATCATATTTTTAATGCTTTGTTTGTTTTTTTTAACACTATTCCGATCACCGCCAACGATGGAAGTTTTGATTATTATTTGTTTTTTTACTATAAAGTATCTTGGAACTTGGCATTTTCACATAAATTGAATCACAAGAAAGATGAACTTACTAGGCCGCTGAACTAATTTTTACCAAAGTCGACTACGTTACTATTATAATGACAGTTACTATAATGAAACAAAATGATTTTGCAATAATATTTCCTGAATAATTAAGTAGAACTCCCTGTCTGTGACGTCTGGCCTCTTTATGCTGTAAGACTGAATATTTATGTGGACGTGACGCTTAATCTGTTATACTTCAATGAAAGGATTAAATAAAGCATGTTGCTACCTGTATGTCGTAATATGGCTGCTGTAAATGTTTACAGTCAAGTGTTCCTTTGCGAGTGCGAGGAACCTCGCACGACTTTTCAATTTACCCGGTTTATTTGCACAAGAGTAAATGCACTTCCGCGGACAGGTCTTTAGACGCACGCTTCAGTAAATGTAGTAATTTTGTTTGTTATCCAATGGATTACTGGCATAAAGCATTTGATAAAATAATTTTAGGACTATAATCAAACGCAATTCGAAATCACGTCTGCATATAGTTAGTCTTATGGTGCATGCCTGTGTTACAGGTGAGCCAGCCCAGCTCGTCCACGACGCAGTCGCTCAGTTACGACGTATTCACCGAACTAGACCCCCTCGGCACCGGCCGGAGTAAACCTTACGTTGACAAAAAACTCTTCTTTCAGGAGCTCAAAAATCCTCCAAAGAAAGTGCTCAAAGACCTGGTGTCGACCACACAGAGTCTTATATCAGACATATTGCCTGTCTCTGATAGTAAGATCGAACATTATGGGCCAGCGACGACAATGACGTCACTGTCGAGACACTCGGGCGGATCGGTGGCGATCGTCAAGCCACCGCAGAATACCATGTTCAGTTCCAACTTTTTCTCATCAGATCCTTTTGCGGAAACGGATCCTTTCGATAACACAGATCCTTTCTCGGATTCGATCAAGGATGATCCGTTTACGAGCATGCAGGAGTTTCCAAAGTCGAGTGTACTGCGCATGGACGAGGCCAAGAGTAAACTGACCCGGGAAACGAAGTCGGATGAACCCAAACCGCTGGACAGTGGGAAAAACGTGTTTAACGGACCTCTGCAAGTGACTCTGCCGCCAGAACCTACACCAAAATCACCTAGATTGCCAAGACAGGTAAAAAATATTCTAAACTTAAAAAGGAACATATTATGTTATTGAATACCTACAAGACTTCAGCGGCATAAGTATGTGATAATTTATAATACCTTAAGAGCTTATAAATATACCATAGAGCTTATACTTAATAATGTATTTGGTCTTTCTTGTTTAAACCATGATGTTTTTATCTGAAATAATTGGGTGTTGCCAGTGAGACCACAATCGGCCGAGCGTGATAACGTACCCTTGCGTGTACGTACTCGCTTTAGGTCAGTTAAAGGCGTGAGAGCCGGCAAAAATAGTACATTTTCTTTACAATAAACCAGTTTTTTTTTTCATAAAAATATTTATTATAGACAGGTTTTAACTTTAACTCTTCGGCAGAAGTGTTTATTTATACGTAAGTAAATCTTTTTATTGTAGAACACAGACGGTATATCCGTACGCCAACGTCCGGTTGCCAGTAATAAGTTGTTGGAGAATGCTTCGCCGCCCCCGCCACTGCCGCCGAAGAAGGACACATTGGCGCGCCCCCCGCCCCGCCCGCCGCAGGAACATGAAGACGATGCTCCGCCCTTGCCTAAGCCTGCTATGAGGAGGGAACCTACTGTAAGTTCAAAGTCCAAACCCCACAATTAAAAGTTAAACAAACAAACGTTATACAAATAAAAATGTATTTTTTGAAAGATGTTGAAAAAAAGTGTGTAAATATATTGTATATATATATATATATATGTATATATATATATATATATATAGGATATTCAGTCAAAAATATTTACACACTTTTTTACTTTTACACACTATATATAATCATATTTGCAAGTTTATATTGTTAGTTCATTCTATTAGACGAAATAAGTAGCATCAGCGCGGAAAGTGGTCAAAGTTTATGAAATAATCTGTCATGCAAATTGTGCTAAGGGCTGGTTACACTATTAAAACTGATGGCTCAATTTTCTGTGTGGTTTAAAATAAATCGCATCAGTGAAACAACCATTGTATTGTACAAACACCTTACGACCTTAAGTTGCATCTTTAGCAACGCACGTTGTTTGCTCAGTCAGTCAGGCAATCAGTCTACGATGTCTAGTGTCAGCCACCGCGCAGACGAAGCCGCGAGCAAGAACTAGTATCTCAATATTGATGTAAACTTGCGGCAACATTTTCCTTCTCTTTATGATATTATTATTTGGGATGGTGATCAGGGCCTGAATATTATACCATTGTGGGTGTGTCTATTATAATAAATCAATAAGTTTTGGTTTTACCATTGTTATTACCGTGAATCAGTTCCAGGTTTACAGATTCCACTTAAGTACGAAATCCAGACCCCCGTGAAACCACCTAACAAATAGTGATCTAATACTACACTAACAGTCTGTATTTGGTAGATGTTAATCAATAGCTTTGGTAAACTTAAACATACAAAAAGTACCAAAGTATCATTATCCATTTATAGGCAGACCGCAGTATCAAGCCCCGCCTCTTATCAGCGGCGACCAATAGCAGCGAAGACGAATACTTGACGCCGGCACCGCCCCCCTTGCCAACTGCACGACGCTTCGACATCACTCTTAGCCAGCTATTGACTTGCACCATGGATGAACTTGCGCATAGGTATGTAATAAAACCATTGATGCAGTGGACCCAATGTACGGGCGGCTGGATGAACACATATTAACACCAAAAGGTTATAACCATTCATACTCCGTCAGTATTCTATGAGGCACATTAAATTATCTTTCCACAATTTGTAATGAACATTCTTTGGAGGGCCCAGTTAAAGCTCACTATCACATATAGGTCACAATAGAAAATGCAACATAATATATAATAAGCACTATCCACGGCTATAAAGTCAAGGATAACAGACGGGTTCAATTGTTATATTCCTAAATAATCATCACTCCTACTTTACACCCCTTTGATTAGCAAGTGCTGTCGACTGCAGTGTTAATATTTTCCTGACTTTGTTGACTTTTAATCATCCTATAATTTACCTAAAAAACAGCTATTAATGGTGTATATATGTATATACACGTATATATATATCTTTAGACGGTGTTTTCTTACATTATTTATACACACATTACGATATAGGCATTAATTTCACATCTTTCGGGTTTCAGACTCCGTGTTCCTGCCGCAACCTTGTCTTCAATGACGCTACCTCAACTCACCGACTACCTCCGATCGTATTTAGCAGCGGATAATGATAGAGCGGTATAGTTTATTTCTATATTTATGTATATAATATAGTAATAATAATATAATATAGTATTAATTACAATTTTATAAACTATCTTCTAAGAATGGGCCTATTCACCGTATGAAGAGATCACAATAATATCTTATCACAGGTAGTCTTGCAGGGGATTGAGAGAGATTTTAAAGGATCTCAGGTGTAGAAATTCCTAAACGTTTTCTAGTGAATATCCAGATTATTTTAATTAAACTAAAGAATTCGGTTTGGTTGAACATGCTCAGCTCTGGAACAACCAAGTATCTATATCCACAATGTCCATAATATTTTAAAAATTAGCAAGAAAGGTTCTATATAAACAGAATAAGAATGTTAAATTATATCCTCAAGATACGAGTACAAGACTTAGAAGTGAAAATTTGATTTTAAACCAAACGCGAATGCAAATCCGTTCACGGGCATATAGTTTTAAATAGTAGGAGTATGATTTATTTATAAAGGACTTTTTCCTTTTCAGCATATCCACGTCGAATCAACGCGAGCAGACAAAGAAAAACCATTAACTTCACTATCCGGTTTATCGACACCAAACACAACACTAGAAAAAAAAATCCCCCCGCCTGCAGCCGCCATTATCAACGACTTCAAACCACAGTTCGAAGATAACTTTGCGCCAACATCGGAAATCAGCGACAGTTTTGTTGCAAATTTTGATGATTTCGACAAAAAAGCTAATCCGTCTTACGACAGGTACGCCGCCTTCAGAGAAATACAAGAAGAAGAACTAAAAGCTAAATCAATTTTAGACCCTATTGACATGTTGGAAGCTGAACCAAAACAGGATTCGGATGAAAAGGAATTGACTGCTATTGACAACCTTATGCGGGCGAACCAAGAACGAGAATCTGAAAACAAGGAACTCGCTCGAAGTCCTTTGAAAACTTTAGACGAGTTGACTTTAGATTCCTTTAATATGTTTAGAAATTCTGTCAGCCCAAAACCTTCTCAGATAGATGCTAAGATCGAAGATATAAAGTCTGTGATGAAAACTCTGCAGATAGAGAAGATGAGACGAAGTGTCTCACCGAGAGACAACGGACATGTGGAAGCAAAGTTGGAAGATACTAATGATAGGTATGTAGACTCAAATACTTTTAAATTTTATGTATTACTTCGTAAAAGTGCTGTTAAGCTTGCATGAGAGAGCCAAAAGCGATAAATGACAAAATACTGCAAATAGGAAATGACTGGAGTCTTCCTGAACGTAATGGATATAGTCAAATTAGTTTGCTGAGTTACACCACGGCCTCACAGGGAACCGGTGTTGAGCAAGATCTTTTGTTGCTTTACACCGTGTGACTAAGGTTACCAAAGCCCAACCCACACCTAATCAAAGGGGGGGGGGAGGTTCGCGAATTCAAATTGCACATGTAAACATAAAAGGAAGAAATACTAATTTTTTATTATTTTCAGATATGCCGCCCTCCGTGAAATTACCATTACCGAACCATCACAAGACGAATTTGAATCTATACCTCCCGAAATACCTAAAGAGAGGAAAAAATCTGATGAGAAATCGGATGGATTTGATAATTCCGATTTCTTCGACTGCATCGATAATAGTTCACTATCTTTTACACACGTAGAAGACGCATTCAGAAAGAGTCCTATAGTAAAAGAAAGAGAAGAAGAGAAAATTATTCCTACGCATGTTCCAGTCCTTGAGAAGAAGGAGACTCCTGTAGAGCTAACGCCAGTGCCAGCGAGGGATCTACAACCGCCTCCAGCGAGATTGTCCACTGGCTCTATAAGTGATGTTGTCAGTGGCTCTTCGCCCGATACCAAAGGTAAGTTAACTAAGTGTTTCATCTTATTGGATTGAATTATATATTTCTCTATACAGTTCTGTATTTACCTATATATCACAAAATACGTAAAAGTTGAGGATGTTTATTAGTAAATATCAGGAAGTTGTGATAGTAGTATTTGGCAATAATTTAAATAGGGATACAGTAATCAGTTACATTACCTTGACAAAACGTCAATTTGAGATTCATATCAACAGATTATTGAATAAATAAATTGAAATTCAGTCATATTAGAGTTTGATTGAAAATATTAAACAAAATGCTTGTTGAACTTGAACTCATTTTTACTATATTTACGATTAAGTGTATACTACGTAACATTTTTATTTGATCAAACATTTTCAAGGCTTACCGATACGCGCAAAAAACATGTTTGAAGGTCACAAATTCTTTGGTGAAATGCAATGGTGCGGGCTAAATTGCACTTTTTTTAAACTAAAAATTGCACAACCATTACAGACCCCGAGTATTTGTTTTAAAAAACTCGCAAATTCTGTACGAAAGTACTGTTTTAAGTGCTACTCAAAACGACGGATAGACCGTATGATTCTCTCGTAACAATGCAGGTCCAGAGAAAATCCGAGAATGTAAACAGTAGGGCGTGTGTTGCAGAGAAGTGCGTAGGGGTGGTAGGCGCGGGGCGCTGGGCCGTGCTGGGCGGGCTGGCGGCGTCGGGCGGCTCGTCCGACTCGCGCGACTCCGAGCCGCGCACGCGCCCGCGCCGCGCGCGCCACCACGACCCGCCCGCGCGCGCACGCGCACCCATCGGTACGCGCCACATACGTTTAATATATTCTTAGATATATATAGATTCGTCCAGCCAGGATAACGCCAATACATAAAGGAGGCCTAAAAAGAAATGTAGTTAATCATCGTCCAATTTCAATCCTGCCCACTTTATTTAAGCTTATGGAGAGACTGGTGCATAATAATATCTATCCACTATGGCATGAGACCATTCCTCCGCAACAGCATGGTTTTGTCCGTAAACGACCCCCTGTCCTAATCTTTTTATTTATACTTCTGAATTGTTTGACAATATAGACGCTAATAACTGAGTGTCTCTTTGGAGGTGGTTTAAGTCGTACGTGACAAACAGAACACAAAAAGTAGTCATCAATAGATATGAATCAAATATGGTTGTTATAACGTCTGGTGTGCCACAGGGATCTATCCTAAGTTCCTTGTTGTTCATTCTTTTTATCAATGATATACATAATTGCTTTCAGCGTTGTTATTTTTTATTATACGACCTAAAAATTTACCGCTCTATAGATAATTCTAATGATCACCTCAGGTTCCAGGAGGATCTGAATAAATTTAACAATTACTGTAACAATAACAAACTACAGCTAAGTCTCGATAAATGTAAAGTTATTACATTTACTAGAAAACGAGTGTTTAGTAAATATAATTATTCTATAGGCGGCCACAATCTCAACAGAGTATAAACTGACCGCGATCTTGGAGTCACATTGGATACTAAAATGATGCACATGTTGATAACATATGTAGGCAGGCTTTTAAAATATATATGGTTTTGTATTTCGAGCCAGTAATGCCTTCTAATACATATCTACAACTCTACAAGACCGTAATCCGTTCACAGTTGGAATATGCTGTATGTATTTGGGATCCTTTTTATGTAAAATACTCGGATAGCTTAGAAAGAACACGAAAGAAATTTCTGCGTTGTATACACTATAAATGCTGTCATAACTTTTAATCGTTTCAGCAGCTATTACAAAGATATAAACTATTAGACTTAAAGTTTAGGAGAATACAAATGCAAGCCATGTTTTTGTAACAGATACGACTGCATTGATATTGTCAATAATATCAACTGTGGAGTGCCTACTAGATCATGCATGCGGGCCTGTCTTTCAACACAGCTATTTGTCATACGATCATCACGCACAAACGCAGGCATGCGTGCACCTAGTCGTCGTATACTAAATTCTTACAATTTCAACTTTAGTCACATAGATATTTTCGTAAATAGTGTGAGCGTTCACAGAAACCTAGTAATTAAGGAACTGCATGACACTATGCACACATTAATTGGATAATACAACTATTATATGTATAGACATATGTATAATGGAATAATGCACATATTGATAACCGCGTCAATTGATCAGGAGTTCTTATTAGAAATTGTTCGCAAAAAACCTAATGAAGTTCTCAAAGAAATCCAAAACGCTTCTATCTCATTAGATTTTTGTACTTTTGTATGTTGGGTCAATAGTTATTCTAGATAGAAATAAAGTTAAATAAAATCAGACTTTAATACTTACCATTATTATTTTTAATAAATCTACTTATTCCTATAAATTATAGTACAAACATCATCATCTTCTCGTGACGTATCGCCGTGGGAAGAAGAATTGCCTCCTGTCACCCGTCTGCAGAGACCACCTTCACATCGCGATAGAGACTCTAGGTAAATTTAGTATGAATATACTCTTCCATTCATTGCATGTTTCTTAACTACTTTATTACTTTACTATTACTTACTTACTTTACTTTACTTTTTATTTTTATTACTTTACGTTATTTATAAAGCTACATAAACAAACAGCAGGATTTAAAAAAATAAACAACCGAACGTACAGTAGTCACATAAATGATGTATAACATTTGCCATCTCCTAGTACAACTCTAGTACCCTGTTACGCGAGTTTCCCCGACTTGCTGTTACGTGTACAGGGAAAATAAAAATAAAATCTTAAGGATTAAAAACACTTTTAATTCTTTGTACATGTTCCGTAAAAGAATTAATATTTTCTTATTTTGTTTGTTACAAAACCTAATTTTTTTCCAGACACAATTCTTCCGGTTCGAGAGAATGCCTAGATAGCGGTAGCGGGCGAGAAAAAGAAAAACTAAGAGACAAACGAGAAATGCGAGACCGAGATAGAGATATAAACCGAGATGGACGAGAATCAGTTAGAGACCGAAGGGATTCCGGCAGCGGGCGGGATCGGCGTGACGTCAGCAAGGAACGAGATCACAGGGACCATAGAGATAGAAGAGACAGGAGAAGTAGAGATAGGGAGAATGACTCTTGGGATAGAGACAGAACGTATAGTAGAGAAAGAGATTATAGAGATTCAAGAAGTAGAGAAAGACTGCCTAAAGATTATAGGGAAAAAGACAGAGATAGACATAGAAAACCGAGACATTCTTACGATGAAGAGGAAGAGTGAGTAGACATTTACATAATATCTTACATAAATTTGTTTCGTTTGGTCTAATAAAAGAAATAACAATATTAACAGAAACTATGACAATTTTATGTTCATAACAGAATGTTAGAGCAAAGCAGCGAAATTATTTAATGCATTAGAACGAGATACACGACTGACCTTGACCGTTGGCGGCCACGTGAGCACACCCCCTCCCCCCACTCAGTACAGTACATAATCCTTAAATTGAGCTTTACGAACGTCTATACAAGCATTCCTATTCATTTAAGTCATTTTTCAGGCATTCCTATTCAAATACCGATTCGAATTTTATTCCTTTTGTAATTTGTTTTCTATTGTGATAGTTACAGTGACGGCTGTGGGTCCGGTCGATCGTCTCCCCGAGATCGGTGGCAGGATCAACGGTGGAGAAGAGATGGTTAGTGAGGTTTTCAGTCAGTCATAGTATAAGCCTATATGATACGTATAGAATTGCAAACGGGCCCGCCCTGAAAGTGTATATCATATACCCTCAGACAAGTGCCCATGAAAGTCAGTGATCATTCTAAACCCTTCAACGTGTCTTGTTGTCCAACCGATTTTTTTTTAGAAAATAAATTTTTTACTCTTATTTTCTATCATACGTTCCTCATTTATTTCCTCATTTATTTCATTTAAAAGTCTTTTTGTAACTCCTTGGTCGCGTTTTTTGTCGTACATCACTTCAAAAACAAATCAATGAAGTGTTTACATGACCTCACTTTATAACAAATAATAATAATATACCTCACATCTCACACACGGCCGTCTGATCCCAAACTAGGCAGAGCCGGTGCTATGGTTACCAGACTGTTGATAAACATACTTATATATTTATAAATACATACATATTATAGATAAATTACACCCGATAAATTACAACAGAACAAATGATCATGCTCGTCACACAATATTTGTCCTGGGTGGGAATAGAACCCACGACCTCTGGCGTACCTGTCACTTAGGGGATACAGATAATTTAAGTTTGGATGTTACGGATCCAGGTTAATATTTAAGTGTTCCTAAAATTTTGAAGCTGTGAAATATTTTAAGCAGATTCATATTGAAATGACTTAAAGAAATTGCTCACGACTTACAATGTTTTTCTTAGGTTTTTTTCGAAACTGGCTACTTCTGAAATTCGTAACTATTATTGTGATCCTTATCAATTAGTTTTCTTTATGTAAGCCGAGTTAACCGATTGATAACAATTTTGTTTTCCAGAAAGAAATTATGGTTCTCTTGGTTGGCGAGAAACCCGACGTAGGGCTGAAATGAGACAAAGTGAAGATTCTGGCGATAGAAGGTATTATATGTATTGAAGTACTACGGAGTAAATTTTTTGGGTTTATATCATACAGCAAATATACACATATGCAAAAAAATGAAGGCCCATATTTCTGAGGACAAGCTCGTAAAAAATCATCTTGAAGCCCAAAAATTCTAGTGTTCAGATTTCTTGGCCAACATTTTTTAGAGGCGACAGTTATCCAGTAATTCAGAGGAATAGCGCAAAAATGTCTTTTTGTGAAGTTTTCATGTTTTTTTTAAATCCACGGGCTGGGATTTTTTACAATAAAATTATGGCAAAGACTTGATAGCCTGTTTATTCTGCTTCATTTTCCTTTTTTTGTTTTTCTCTACGATTTGTGCCGGAGGTATCTTAGGTACTTTAAATGCAAAAGGATCCTTTTGGCTTTAGCCATCGATATTTCAACAACCAATGATTGGATTGAAAATTAAAGGGCAGTCCCTAAATTGGCAATAAATTTCCTACGAGGTTGGCTTATGGCCGTTAAAAAAAAACTCAATCTTGACTTGAAAAAGTGAAAAAAAGTTACTTTTTTGCTTGTTCCGAAAAATCGTCCGCATCTTTGCGAAAGTTGATGAGGGGTCTAATGTTTGTACGAATTTTTATACCCCGATAACCCAACAATCCTGCAAATCAACAAATTTATCGATCGAATGGTTTTTCTAAACCGTTTGATCAAAATTTCAGAAAAAATTAAAGGACCAATTGCTAAGTACCCTGTGTATTTTTTATTTACTAAGGCAAACATTTAGTTTAAACGGCTAGTTCTTTTAACAATGATAAATTTTATTTCAGGTACGGTTCCACTCTAGGCTGGTCATCTCGGAGGGCGAACACTACCGTTAGACGCGAGAATTCTCGCGAACGAGAGCGGGACGTGACGCGCGACGCCAGGCGGAGGCCGAGGCGAGAGGAGCCTCGGAGACCTCGCGACTATCGCTTCTCGAACGACTTTTCGCCGAGAGAGCGGGAACATACCTCGCCGTTCGATAACGACTTCCACGATACTCCGACACCGACAGGGAAGAAACGAACCACATATTCCAGTTTGGAAGGGACCAGGTACGTTATTTTATTCTGTAGCATTGAGAGACACTAATAACCGTTAGTAAGCCTGCGAGTTCAAACTTATATTGCACAGCTTATTTAACAGCAAGCACATTCCATCATACAAAATTCTTGTTAAATTTAAAATAGAGAATCGATGTAATGATGTACTCGTCAGGTTCGCGTTCGAGCCGGAGGAGGTGGCGGCGTCGCCCGCGTCGGTGGCGTCGGTGGCGAGCAGCGCGCGCGAGGCGTCGGGCGCGCGCTTCCGCTTCGACTCTGAGTCCATGTCGCCGCGCTCCATGTTCGAGGACGACTTCAGCAACCCTGCCCCTCCGCGGCCCCGCACCGCTTCCATCGCCGAGGAGGAGGAGGGAGAGGTGCCCCCGCTGAGGGCGAGGCCCCCGGTCTCCGCCGGTTCCTCTCGCGATATCAGAAAGTCGGATTCGGTGAATATTTTTACGAGAGAATCGGACCCGTTCGAAGGAGACGCCTTCTTCGCCTGCACGGGCTCCGATCGGGCGGCCCGAAGAGAGAACTGGCCGGGAGACTTCCAGGGCTTCGACAATGCGTGAAATGAGAGAATTTTATGCTTTGCCCTACACGAGCGCCGACGCAGACGCACCGCAGGGTCAATCAGAGGGACAGGGCTGCAAGGTATGTGTGGAACGCGAACATTCATGGTGCCATAGTAAAGCAAGGTTAGTCCTTGAGTCTTCTTGCATACCTCGGCTCGCTTCTAAATTCCTATTTAGATTGTTATTCTCACGCTGATTTTACATTCCTGACCGTAACTACCTAGATAAAATGGCACGTTAAGGACAAAATCCCACAAATACGCGTAGCTCTACACCTTGAGATAATCCCACTTGCGGTAGAAAAGCACATCAACACAAGTTATTGTAAATAAGTATAAGTGGAAACTCGAAACACGATCGGACTGTACATAAAGCACATGAAAGAGAACTGAGCGATAAAGAGCCTTGCCGTAATTGTAGGTATGATATTATTAATGGATCTCGTGTACTTTATTTTATATGGAATCCCAGTGTCTAAAGTATTCTAAACTTTTATGTAGACATTAACATTTATTATACACTAGATAAGAATAAGAAAGTGTCTGTTATAATACATAAACACCTAAAAGCATGAATAGACAAATACGCACACAAGAACGTAGGGTGTCTTAACGGTCTAGTGTATAATATATTTTTATAAAATCCCTGTTTAATATAAATAATCTCGTTTATACGTATATACGAATGCATTTCTAGAAAGATTTTTAAGAGTTACTATGTTACCAGATATGACCATTAGGAACTTAGGAAAATACCTAGTAGCTATCATTCAATAACTTATACAATTTAGTGATGTGGTATATTTGTCGTATGACAGTGTATATTAGCAAAACTACGCTTATGATTGTAAAAAAAATTACAATACTTTTATAACAATGACATGAAGTAGCTAGTTACACACACTTTATGTTTTGATATAAGTATATAATATTACTCTCAACCCCAAAACAAACTGTAATATTTCGTAATTGTCCTTACAATTAGTCTCAACGTTAACTGTATTATATCAGTTTTGTGTTATAAAATATAAGGCGAAAAGTTAGTCTAGTCAACTAAACATTTTTTTTAATTTTGTTTAGTAATAAATGAAAACTGTTTTGAATTTGAATGAAAAATATTCTGTTCAGTGCATATTTTAAAACTTCAACAATGAACTACCTACACAAACTTAGTTGAGAAAACCACTATAGTATATCTGAGCCTATGATTAGAACAACCCACTATTTATTATTTAGTATAATATTGTTTAAGCCTGTTTCACCACTATTTAAACACTATGAAAAACGACAAGGCACAACATGCTTTGTAAATATTTGTGTGTGGAATGGCATGTAGATAATCGAAGAAAATAAAGTGTTTTAAATAATTTTAATAAGTGTATTTGTTATTAGTAAAATAGGCAACAAATGTCAAATAAATATTGACCATCGTCATGATAGCATGATGTACATATACGTTAAAACATATTATGTAGATTTAGAACATCTGTTTGAGTCTGACTGTGTTTACATGCAACCTGTGATATGCATAAGCTACGCCTTTTTATTTGCATGTTTTCAGTGACGTCATTATTTGATATGATTATATAAAACATTTTCCATTTTTGATGCATTTAATATGTTTAATTATTTATTATTTGTGATTTATAATTGCAATAAATCACATGATAATTTGATCAGGGAAAATTGGTATCTGAAATATTAAGATATTTAAAAAGTTTTTATTTTAATTGTTTCATGAATTAATTTTTATTGTGACTACAGGGAAAATGCTATTGATAGTTAAATAATAAAAATCAACCTTCTCTTTTATTTAGTTTAACTTATGAAGTCTTATTTTACACTATTAGAAATCAATAATGTTTTTTTTATGTTAATCTAATGACTCGAGACGGGTAAATAGAAAGTCTCACGAATATTTACAATCCCCTATTGTAAATATTCGTAATAATATAATTGTAATAAAAAAATCATAAAATATAAATATTACTTTAATAAGTGTAATGGTGAATCCACTGACATGCATATAGGAAATGTCTTCAAAGAGTAGATAACTAAGAATAACCATTTTAATTTACGTGTTTATGCCCGCAAGTTAGTTGTTAGCTGAAATTAATCATTCCGACTAAGGTTGCACCCATTAATTACGTGAGCTCCAAATAATTGAGTTGGGTTCAATAAAATGTCAAGTCTTTTGTTTAAAGTTGGCCATTGAGAAGTATATTGACACACATAGTATAATTAAAATATAGATCTTAACTAATAAATTTGCTGTAAAAAGTTTTAAATCCATTAATAAATGACTGAGATATTAATTATTGTAGTATTTTAACGCACAATTCGTCATTGTACCTAGTCGAGATCGTCGTACCATAAAATAGCACTAAATGTTCAATTGTTTGTGAGTCGCACGTGAAAACTGGCTGTTACTGACGGATCCGTGTTATTTTTAATTTCGCCATCGTGTTATTTGATCAGGATCTGACTCACTTTATTTGGTCTAGACATCGTTCACTCTTAAACTGTAAATGATTTTGGAGCATTGTACATAACTATTTCGAGTATGATAGAAAATATTTTTCAATTAATTACAAAAATAAATAAATGGAATAGAAAGAGATTGAAATAACTATTTTACTTCAACAATTAAAAAGGACAAGTTGGTTGCACCAAGGCCATGTGCAATTTAGAGTGAAAGATCTCTACGAACAGCACATTACTATAAATTAGTAATACTATATAAATTATATAACTACTAAACACAGTAAAGTCAAACAAATGGAACCATTTACTTAACTTATATTGTCTTTATAAAAAAAAAATAGTTTGGAGAGTCAGTCGGGCGTATTATCGGCATAAAGCTAGACTCGAAAGTTAAAGTGAGGGTTCGAAATGGGAGCTTTTACTGTGCTTCTTTGACTTATAAAAACAACACAATATTTGTAGGTACATTTGTTAGTTACCGCATTACAAATACTAAGCGCTACTGACGAACCCTTTACGAGCCGCATCGGTCATTCAGGTAACGTGAAGTCACATACTTGACGCATATAAAGAAATTATTCTTGTATATCTGATGATATTTGTACATTAACCTTATATTCTGCTCACAGTTTTATAATTTATTCTTAAAAAACAGATTGGCAACTTCTCTATGGCAAGGCAAACATTTCACGTAATTAAGGGATGCTTCCTAATATTTTATAGTAATATTCAATATACTCAAATATCATTAGAAGTATTAGCACATTAATTAGTTGTATTTTATTTAATTGACATATTATGTATGTACTACACATTCAAACATTTATTAAAATTTGAGACTTATTTCGTATCGTATGATTAATATAAAATCAATTTCTTACTCACCTTATACATGCACACTCTTAAATAATTGTTAATTTCTTAAGAGAGAAAATGACAAATATTGCATGTGTAGTATTGTTTCTGCAGCTTCCGTTAAAATGGTAATTTATTTAGATTTGCTTAAATAAATGAAACCTTATAATTGAATCTACTATTAACATATGGGCGCGAGAATATAAATATGTTAACATTTTGTACATGTACTTTAAACGTCAGTTTCTCAGTAAATGCCATCCGGAATCGGTTCTTATTTTGAATACTTACGTATACGATGAGAGTATTTCATTAGGATCAATGACACTCAACGTTATTTATCAACGCAACAAGTTACAGTTAGTATTTCTAAAGAGACTACACAAAATGGTAATAAAACTTTTGATGATAAATATGGTAGTATATGCAACAGAGTACAGTAGTGCTGTACCGACTTTTGCACTGATTTTGTTTTGCAAGTTTAAGAAGAGTTTAAATGCCTATTCCTGCAATACTAATAGAAAGCGCTGCAGCGAACAGACTAAACGCCTAAAATTATAACGAAATTTATACAGTTTCATAATTTTCATGTTAAATATCGTATTTTGCAATAGTCGATAAAATTTTTTCATTAGAATACACATTCTACTATCCTTGTATATCTGTTTCAATACTCTTTCAATACAAAATATTAGTGAATTTACTGTCTCGCATACTGTGTTAAAAATGTCAGCTTGCTCGTGGCCTTGACAGTTTTATGTGTGTTAACAGCACGTGAACTGCAATGTGTACCTACATCAAGAGCCATCTGCAAATGTTTAGTACTGAAACACATACAATGTCTTGGTAGTGAATTATAATTTTTGTGATAGTAATATATTCTTGATTTAATATATGTATTAGCATAATTTTAAGAATCACTTGTGCTTTTATGATATTTCAGAACTTAGTTTAACAAATCACTGTGATATTTCTTTTTTATTGTAATTATCCGAATATATTTCTGTTTAATACTATTAGTATCCGTTGAGACTTCTTTGTAAATATAAACACAAATAATGTGATTCTAAAATTAAAACATTACTTTTAGTACCATGTAACGGGTTGGACATGTATTCTTAAAAAAACTTATTTTAACCAGTTTTTCTATTATTGCACTTCTGGTGACAAAATGCAATGTTAGCTATATGTACTTCCAATCAAAAAAACGAATGACCTTATGGCTAACTTGGACAAAAACATTTTTTTTGATATCTTATTATGTACTTCCAATTAAAACGAATGACCTTATGGCTCACTTGGACAAAAACAAATTTTTTGAAGTCTTATTCTATATTGATCGAGAATAGCGAAAAGTATATGAATAAGCCTCTCAAGAAGCCTGTCGTTTAAACGAGTCACTAATCATTTTATAGCTATTATAACGAATGTATTCATGTAAAGTAATGTTACCTATTAACTAGTGATGCTGGCGGTCATAAGTCAAAATTTGTATTAATGTATTTTTTGTACATAATGTAGCTAGAGGACAATTAATTATGTGCAATTATTACCAGCTCTATGGCTCAATACCAAAGGTATTTACGTTCTGTAACTGTTGTGTAAAATACTCTGAGTTATTAAAACTATAATGAAATGATCAAAAACTATAACTGGGTTTTATTATGATACAAAAAATCTCTTGGTGCACCTTTCTCCTACTAGGAATGTCTATAAGCGAAAGAGAACGAAGAGCAAGGGACTCTTGCCAGTGGTGTTAATGGCGACCTGTTGTAGTAAGATACTTCTTAGTCAATTAACCCGAAGAGGCAATCAGAGGGATATTAACACAAGAATTTTGTCAACATAATTTTCTTATCATTCACCAAAAGGCTCAAACCTTTTTCGTCAAGCCGGGTAGTTTTGGCTAAAATCATAAAAACATTGAATATATATCTATCAATATCAACAGCCTTTAAGTTTACTTCTGAACAAAGGTCTTCTTAGAAAGCAGATTTTGGCTTACTACGCTACGCTGGCCAAACGGGTTGGTACAGGGTTGGGTTGGGTCGTGTTGCGCCTGAGGGCCGTGACCGAAGAGGCCGTGAGCTGTGGCGGCGTGCTGTTGGCGGTGTCATTAGACATCGCCAACGCATTCAATAGTCTGCCATTCAGCTGCATCAGGGAAGCACTCCACTATCATGGGGTGCCAAAGTACCTGAGGCGGCTGGTGGCAGACTATTTAGAGGAGCGTACCGTCGTGTACGAGGACCGAGAAGGTAATCTGAGGTGTCGGCCCATGTCGTGCGGTGTTCCACAGGGGTCTGTTCTTGGACCCCTCTTGTGGAACATAGGGTACGACTGGGCCCTTCGCGCCGATTTCCCCCCCGGGCTGGGTGTAATCTGTTACGCAGACGATACCCTCGTGACAGCCCGGGGGGCAAACTTCCAAGAGGCGGCGCGCCTGGCCACAGGGGGAGTCTCCCTGGTGGTCGGGCGCATTGAGGCGCTGGGCTTACGGGTGGCCCTAGATAAGACGGAGGCCCTGTTATTCCATGGGCCCCGTCGTGGTCCACCCCCTGGCGCCTCAATAGTGGTCAACTCGGTCCTCGTACCGGTTCGGGCCCAGATGAAATATCTGGGCCTGATCCTCGACGGGAGGTGGCTCTTCGACGAGCACTTCCGACAGCTTGCTCCAAAGCTGGTCGGCGCTGCGTCTGCCCTAGGGCGACTTTTGCCCAATATGGGTGGACCCAGCGTCGCGACAAGACGGCTGTACACGGGGGTTGTCCGGTCAATGGCGCTGTACGGTGCACCGGTGTGGGCGGCGGCTCTGACCGCCCAGAATAGGGTGCGCCTCTGGCGCCCTCAGAGGGTAATGGCGGTCAGAGCCATACGCGGTTACCGCACCGTTTCTACGGAGGTGGCATGCGCGTTGGCCGGAACTCCCCCGTGGGATTTGGAGGCGGAAGTGCTCGCCGAAGTTTATCGGCGAGTGGCTGACTTCCGGGCGGAGAGCGGATTTCGCCCTCCGCCCGAGGATGTGCGCGAGTGGCGCGAAGCCGCTCGCCGAGCCACGATGGCTCGTTGGTCGTTCCGGCTGGAGACTCCACGCGCTGGCTTCGCCGCCGTGGAGGCTCTCCAGCCGGTCATCGCCGAGTGGGCAGGGCGGCAGCACGGGACCCTTTCCTTCCGACTGACGCAGGTGCTTTCCGGGCACGGTTGCTTCGGAAAGTACCTGCACACGGTCGCTAGGAGGGAACTGAGTCCCGCCTGCCACCACTGCGACTGCAGTGAGGACTCGGCCCAGCACACGCTGGCGGTCTGCCCCGCATGGGCGGCGCAGCGCCGGGCCCTCACTGCAGTCATCGGAGTGGATCTCTCGCTACCGGCCGTAGTACGCTCCATGGCCGGTAGCGACAGTTGTTTTACCGCGGTCGCAACCTTCTGCGAGGTAGTAATCTCGCGGAAGGAGGCGGCGGAGAGGGCCCGGGAGGACGACCTCCACTCGGACCCGATCCGCCGCCGGCGAACCGGGCGGCGGAGGCCCGCCTACCACAGCCTCATGCCGCCCTGAGTGTGGCCGCGGGTGGACGGGGTGGGTTTCCCCTCCACCCGCATTAGTTGGCCAGCCGCGAGGGGGCGGCGTCCGCGTGTGCCGGACGTCGCCTAAAGAGAGGAAAATGTATTGAGACGGAGCCCGCACCAGGAGCGGGCTGGCGCTAGGAGGGGTCCGGATGTCTTAACAACAGCTGTTCCCGGATCCCTCCTGTTACAGGCGCAGAGTGGCACACCGTGTGGTTTTAGTCGGTCCGAGTCCGACACACCACCCCGCCGCAAACCCCGGAGGGGTGACGGTCCGAGGGGATTTCCACACGTTAAAAAAAAAAAAAAAAAAAAAAAAAGGGTTGGGTTGGGTGGTACTGGCAGCAACATTTACAGAAACATACTCGTATTAAGGATAGAAATGTAAATAACTATAGTGTATAAACAAATGTAAGTGTATAAAATGTCTTACCTATTGTTTAAAAGGTATTTAAGTATACATTAAAGGTAAATGACCCTAACTCATAAACATTCTGGGCTACAATGTTTAATTTGTAAAAAGTTGAATTGCCCGTCCGAACCACAATCTTGAATTTCCAAAATTTTGAGTCCTGTGGATGCGAGAGGCGCAGCACTGGTCGCTGTGGAGATATTTAGGGAGAAGCCTATGCCCAGCAGTGGACGTTTTTTTGGCAAATATTAGGGCTTTACCTATGAAGTTGGAGATTTGTATTTTTATACCCAAATTATCTATACAATTTTGCCATTTTGATGGCAGTTTGTTTATCTCTTTACTGTAGAAGTCTACTGGACAGGAGGGGATGAAGTCAGCGAAAGCATTTTGTACTGCTGCACTGGTGTTATATTTTCCCATTTAAAAAAATTGACTAAATTTAAAAAAAAAGTAGAAATCTGTTTGGGAAAGACCGAAGAGTGTCCAGAGTCCAGTGACGGTGACGGGTGAGAAGCAATGGGGAAGAGCGATTGACCAGTCGTGATTATTGAATTGCGAGCTTCTCTATCATTCTTAGCAATAGACATCTGCCGTCACTGTTGTGCCATTAGAGAAAAGGAAAGAAGCTGTGATGTACAAATTCGGCACTGGTCAACCAAACAGTCACCATCATCTTCCTATGGATAATCTTTTTTTAGCGCACTTATTAGGTGCTGTACCCGGGTCCACCCACTGAGACGAACGGTTATCGTACAGGATCCACTTTTCATAGCAGGTTACAATTTGATTAAGAATTTCCTTGTTTCTATGCCGATTCAGTAGTGCAATGCATGCTTCGCTTCGCTGATGGTCGCTTAGTTCGTGTGGCACTCATTTACCTAGTTTTTTTAATTTGCCGATTTGACGCAAGTGCTTTAATGTTGTTTTTACACTAACTCCAAAGCCCGTAGCAAGCTCAGCCGTAGATTGAGTTGGATCCGCTTTCACTATTACCCTCAATTCGTCATTGTCGACTATCATATTATATATTGTCAAATCAAAATTTTCAGATCTTAAACGATTGAACCAATAATGGACCGTGTTTATGCAAGCAGTGTTAGGCCCGTACACGTCGTTAATGTTTCGTGTAACTCATACTCGTATTCGAAAATTGTACGAATTTTCAATTTATCCATGTTGCCAAAACTACCACAATTTCACAAAAACAAAACACTATCTAAAAAAAATGACTGAATTTTAAAATAAAATAAAATGGCTTTTGAATAAATTTTATTTGAATTTCTAATTGAGCGCCAATCCACAGATAATTAAATCTGAAAATGCTGGTTTTAAAAAACCCCAACTTCATAGGAAAATATTTGGCACTGTGGTGGTACCCCGATATACAGACTTGCACATTTTGGACTACAATTTTGAATTTAGTACCTATACTAGTTATTCAATTACATACATACATATATTACATAAAAAAACATTTATCACATTTAAGATGATAGTAAGTGAAACTTCTGTATGTATTAGTAATATTAGCCACTTATAATAAAGTTATATTTTATTTATAAAGTTATTGTCATTAGGTATTAATCACAGCTAAGTTTATAATTTAAAAGGTTTTAAATTTAGTCAGTTTAAAAAAATAAGAATTAAATAAGATAAAAAATCTTTCGGACTACAAAAGAATATTCTCTTTTACAAATACAACATTTTGAGATTTAACATCTTGCAAATTTAACATTGTGGTCCAGATGGGAAATTCATCTTTTTACAAATTTAAACATTAAGTTGAGATCAGTGGGTGAGCTAGTCGATAAAAAGATTCAGACGAAGACACTGATTACTCATTACCTACAACGTGAACAAAAAACGAAAAACAAGGCTCAATTAAGTTTCAAACTGTTTCTATGAAACCTAAATGCATTTAAAGTGGAAGTCGCTTAGTTAATTATTAAGAAGTACCTACCTAGCTTCTTGTTCATGAAAGCGAAAAGCTTTCCTCTATTATTTTGATATTTATAAATTGTCAAAGGGATTTTGCAATTTAATTTTTACCTATTTTAACTGTCCGTCTAAAGAGACAAACGTTCAGCAAGATTCTTAGATGTTTGAAGGAACAAGCCACTCTGCTTCGAAGATTTGGTACCTAGCGTACAGTCCTGGTTGGTTAAATAAGCCCAAAATACGTTTCAAGCATATTAAAGGTCGTCATCCTCCGAGGATTTCCCGCAACTAGGTTGGGGTCTGCTTTCAGTCTATTACGCCACGGCTGAACATCGGCTTTTACGTTGAGCGACTGTTATCAGACTTCCACAAGCCAAGTAGGTACTAGGCGATGTCCAAGTTCTGAAGATAAACTGTTGTCGGACTTTTTAGGCCTCTAATTGTTTGTATGACAACCGAAAACGACGGCTTTACGTGTTCTCCGAGGCAAATGTTATTACATTTGTTTATATTAATGAAGTAGCATAATAATTTGTAAACACTCATTATAAATAGGTTTGCGGTTAATAAAGCATTTAAAACCAGCTATTTCCTGTTTTCAATTAATTAACGATTAATATGACTTTAAATAAATTTTAGAATGATACTAAAGCATAATAATAAAATTAATAATTTGTGTAAATATTTTTACTCAAATTATAAATAATAATATTAATCGTGTCCTGTAATTAACAACCGATAGCGCGAAATCGGTGTTGCATCTCTGTTTATGATATAATATTAATTTTGCTCATTGTATGCATGTGTAGTTTAATTTGATAAGTTCAATCTTTGTGGTTTGGCGATCACATAGGTATACGTCGTCAAGTACCTAGGGTACAGGTACTTGACGACATTAGAAGCGGTTACGATTTCTGGTCAGATGAAATTTTTCTACGTCTGATCACCAGTCTAGCTTTCCATATCCTTTACCTAAAAAGTTTTCCATATCGCCGATTGTATCTTACTCGCCCTTAAAGCTATGCAAGATCTAAGCATCAGATAGAAAAGGCTGGGCACAGTAAGGACCTCTAGTTGAATCAACAGCAGCATCACACAGATCCATAACATTTTTCTATTATAAGTAAATATAATTTATTTTACTTTCCTTTCATGGTTTATTTGTGTTTTTTTAAATTTAAATGTGAATAGGCCCGACAATACAGTTCAGAACGATTTTCTTGTATGATTGTTATTTAAGTTGCCATTGAGAGACAGTTTTAGTTACATCAATGAAAATATGTGACTAATACTGAGATACAAAGTTTAGAGTCTGAGAAAAACAACAATTGGTAGTACACGATAACATTAAATATGGAATGAAATAAATTATAATGAAGGGCTGTGTTGGCAGGAAAAGCATTGTTCTTAGCCCTGAGGGCTAGTGCAATTTTATTTCACATCAAGTCACTCTAGACAACGAGAGTGTGCGGCATTGGAACTGGTAATTATTTCAGTGTGGGTGAACACGGTCACCATGCCGATTGAGTAGGTGTGACATAAACTCACAATAGGGCTTCTGATCTTAAGATGTGATTGTTGGATGGTAGAAATTCCCAGTTTTTTTTTTAATGACAACTACTGCATTAGGAATATATCCTGATGACCCTACTGTTCTGAATTTTCCCAGATCACTTAATGTTTTTATTATTAATACTTTCAAATAAAAATAATGACAATGACATGTCCTTAATAATATAATTTTTTTGCAGAAGTTACATTGTATTTGCTTACAATGATAATATATAAAAAATTGATTTATAACAAATACCATTAAAACTTAAAGCTTTTCCCTCAGATACAGTATATATAATCAGTCATTGATTAGAATGTAATGGTGAAACATCAGAAACAGTGTGTTCATGTTTGTCTAAATAAAACATAATATACACAAGAGGGATCACAACACCAAGAATGAGCATAAAGCATACTAGATGGAACCATTTCAGTCCAAAGTCAGCTCCATGTGATGTTAATTCCTTCACTACAACCGCTTCAACAGATATCTTCTCCTTATTGGGCAGAAGTTGAGTGTCCTCTGTTGCTTGTTCATTCTGCTCTGAGTCTGTGTAAGGCACAACAGATGGAGCTACCATACTGTTCATAACAACTGTATTACAGTCAATAGAACACTGCACATCCTTTTGTTCTATATTATTAGTGGTTGTTTTATTCGGGTTTAAAAGTTCTTTAAAATTATTAGTGCTAAGGAGTTCTTGTATCACAGCATTTGATGTCTGGTTAGCCGAAGTAGACGGGGTTGGTTCTTGTGGCTGATTTGGAATAAGTTCTGTCAACACTGAATAAGGAGTAACAGGAACTTTAATGGTTCGCCTTGCAAATATTTCATTGTCTTTATGTATATGGTTGATCCTTTTAAGCTCTGATATCTGAAATACAATTCACGATGTTAATAATAGATAAGAATGATAAGAATAAACAAAACATTTTTTCTATTATCTGTAGTAAGCTGTTAAAGATGTTTTAAATAACTATGTATAACACGTTGGTTACACACCGAACAATAGAATCTTAATGCAATAGCTTGAAGAGTGTCACCCTCCTGCACTTGCGCTTCAATGAAATGTTCTTGGGGTTTTATTCTGTGTAGCTGAATCTCGCTGTGTTCGTTAGCGTCGTTTTTTTTGCCCATGTTAAAGCCAACCAAGTCATCTCCAGGTTGCATCGAGCGAGTTCTAAACACAAATAAACATATAGTTAGTAACACGTAAACAACAACGGGTATTAAACTACGCTCCGTCATATCTACACTTACCTTTGTTTCATATTTAAAAACAACACTAATTCTAATGATATCTACCATGACCTGAATATAAAGTATAAAACTACCTGTTAGATAACCAGTTTTAATTATTAATTTTAGGATAAAAAGTGCAAAACAGCTGTTGATTCACTTAGACTAGACAAAATTTCGTTTGACAAGTGAGTGACAACTTATTACTTATGACGTATGAATTTAGGTTGCCATAAAATGTAAATAGTACATCATAGACTGTGATCAAAAGGTTGTTGATTACACTGCACATTTTTTTTATATTTAACACTGCTGGCCACTAGTGGATGAAAAGTTAAGAAGTAATAGGTTATCTTGGTATGGACATGTCATGCGGAGGGATGAGGAAAATGTGGCGAAGAAAGTTTTAGGTATGGGAGTTGAAGGGTACAAGAGAAGAGGCAGACCGAAGAAAAGGTGGATGGACTGCGTGAGGGAGGATATGGCTAGGAAGGGAGTAAACAGTGAGATGACCCATGACAGAGTAGAATGGAAAAATCATACATACTGCGCCGACCCCAAATAAAATTGGGAAAAGGGTAGGCAGATGATGACTGCTGGCCACTAGGGATGGAATAAAATCACAATCGCATGTGATAAATCATATCACCACACCTGTGTTCCAGTAGTTTTATAAATCAATATTTATAAAACTACTGGAACTTAATTATTACGCAAGTGCAAGACACGCGAAAGGCCTAATTAAAAAAAAATGATTGAAGAATTGAATGGTTAATTAATTTTAATTCCATTTATCTTTGTCTATGATGATATGTAAATCGCTAAGACTAAAACCAATCATTTCACCAAATGAATATGATTTAAAAGTAGCAATAATTTCCATGGCTACTGGCCACGCAGGACAGTGTGAAATATTATTAAGGGCATCACGCTATGCTAAATATTACTATTTTTAGAAAGAAAAACGAGGTAAGTCTATACCCTCTTATCTTTCAGTAAATTGTTATCAGTATCATAATAAAGATACAATTTGCAAAAAAAAAATTTCGTGCTGAAATCGGCTATAGGGTACCCCCCACCGGACAACAGATGGCATAGTTTTGGATTTTATTTTTGATCAAGTTCTTTTTATCCTTATTTCAATGAGTTTAGATCATATTACTTTAGTTTAGATCATATTTCGATACATTTATACCACGGCAAGTCGTGGTATGCCGCGGTACACCACAGCATGTAGTGTCACGTGACCCTCCCTCGGCATCACGGATATGAGTGTTTGGGCCTAGGGTAACCGTAAGGTTACCCTAGGCCCTATATATACCTACGTTTAATAAATTAATTTGAAACTTATAAACGTTTGCATTAATTTTCGTACACCGATCGATTGATATTAATGAATGTTGAATTTGAAAAATGTTATTATGACAATGAAAATTATCAAAATGAGCGTGAATATAAGACATGAAAATTATAAGAATGTTTCGTTTTCGTTTCGACTTCTGTTTTTGCCGCTCCCCTGAAAATGCATGCATATTATATATATATTTATAAAACACGCTCAGCACACCCGTATCCAGCGGCCCTGCATAAGGAGTATAACGCTTTCTTTATGTTTTCGCTTTATTTAATGTTTCCTTCCTAGTGGCGTCAGGTAAGCGACTATCAATAAAGAAACTAGCTGAAACCCTTTTGCATTCCTCAGACTCAAAAGAAAATAGAGGAGGCAGGAAAATGTTAATAATGATGACTTATTATTTTGTTGATATTTATGGGTGAAGTATCTTTATAATTTATTTGTGGAAATTACTGGCAATCACCTAGTGTCGCTCGTGATCACGCTGTTAGGTGTTTTGAGCATTTTGGACTACAATGTTGAATTATCAAAATATTGAATTAAAAAAAACTTGAATTTACTGGACCCACGATGTTGAATTTCCTAAATATTAAATATCGCAAAATTTTGAATCCTCAACTTTATTTAGTTGTCAGTAGTGTGTTTATTTTATTTTACATCTTCATGCACTTTTCTACATCTGCGGACTTAATGCCCTGGGCATTCTCTACCAGCCAACCTTTAGTTGGTGTAGAAATCTTGTAGGGTAGGGGCACCGAGGTTACGATTGTAATCAATGATTTTAAATATTTTTTTTTATCTAAAACTAAGCAAAATCTACAAACATTATACATATATTACAAGTATATTATAGTTATAATGTAATACAAATATAATTACACATATATATAGAAATAAATACATAATATTCTTTATGTTTGTACACTGTTAATGCTTGAATTTAGGAGGTGTACCATTTGTTAAGTCATTTTTTCATTGAGAAGGTAATTATGTACATTCCTTTTAAATGCGAAAAGGTTTGTGGACATCCTGATTTCGAGTGGGAGCGCATTCCAGAGCAGAACTATTTGTACAAAGAACGAGGAGTTCACATAGTCTGAGTTGTGGGGGGGGCACAAGAGAAGCAAATTGTTCGTTGATCTAAGATTTCTGTCGTGATTAGAGGACAAGAAACGGATATAAGGATCGAGGTAGGTGGGTGAAAATGGGCAGTTGAGGAATGAAAAGAGAGAGGTCAGCGCTCGCTGATTGCGACGCAAGCGAATAGGTAACCATTTTAATTGGGAGCGAAAAGCAGACACATGGTCATACTTGCGAAGATTGAAAATTGTTGTTTTGCATTTTTTTATAGTTTGGTTTACAAAACAAGGAAATGATAGGGTCGGTCACCCCGTATTGCGGCGGTAAGACCTGTTATTGAGAATTGGCTCGAGAGGCAACACAGAACCCTCTCATACCGGCTGACGCAGGTGATCACCGGGAAAGGATACTTCAGAGATCACTTTTTTTTTATTGGGACTAATCCCACCCACACGCCCACCACTGTAACTCCTGTACACCAGGATTCACAGCAGTGACCTACGAACACACCGAGTTATGACACTCGGGAAGTCCCAGGAAGAAATTAAACTGTCTTGGAACCCGCAACGAAATTAATCAGAAGAAAATTGGAGGGGTTGGAAATACAGTAAATCCACTTCCCTACTTAGCAAAGCGGGAGACAAAATGAAGTAAAATAGGCATACACCCGTTTAAACAGGGAAGCACCACGGCCACAAAATATTACGGGTCCTACGTGACTTATATTTGATTTCTATAATATGTATGGCAGAATCGCCTAAACGCACGGAAATTCACCCTAGTTGACACAAGATCCCCATAGTATACCGCGAGATCACTTGTTTGATCCGCAAGGAGCAAACGCCTGAGTGCCACCACTGCGAAGGCCGAACTGTGGACACGGCGTTCCACACACTGGCAGAATGCCCGGCGTGGGTGAAGCAAAGGCGTGACCTCGTAGCGGCGGTAGGAATTCTCTCGCCACAGAGTACATTGTAATATACTGAAAATTCTCTCGCCACAGAGTACATTGTAATATACTGAAAATTCTCTCGCTCGGTGACATGATTGCGGCCATGGTGCGGAGCGAGAGGGCGTGGAAGTCCGCTGTCTCCTTCTGCGAGCAAGTTATGGGAGAGATTTAGAACTCTCCCGGTCCACCAGGCCCGGGTACGGGGCAGGTACCGCAGACGACTCGGGTATCCGGGGGAACTTCCAAACGGAAAGAAAAAGGGCACAGCACGTAGGATTTGTTCAGCGGAAGTATTCGTGCAGCAGTCACATTTAAAATAATGGATTCTGTAGCAGAGGTTTTTGCCCCAAAGTTTAACTATTATGACCTATTCATAGGACCAATGTTTTGACGAATTTATCATGTCAAGAATCAGTTTAATTATACTTTAGAAGGTATTTATATTTTGAATTAAGTAATCGGTTAATAGTATCTGTTGATAGATGCTATCGTATAAAATTACGGAGGGTAGAGGCAAGGAGAACCATCTCATATGGTTGGAAAGTGTGTAGCTGTATACTGAAAATAGAGATTGCTTTTTTAGGGCTCAAGAATTGTAAGCTTTATCGTTAGTTATATTTTAGTAAGAAAATAAAAAAAAAAAGGTCCACAAAATAAACTATTTATTTTCCATTTCTATTTGCTATTACTTAAAAATACATCGATGTAACAAATAAATTGGTAAATCATTGACACAATCTAAGTTAAACTCTTCACATATTAATAATGATAAATGCAATCTTAAATACCTAAAACCCGACCAGAGAAATGAACTATTTGTCATACAGCAATAAAAATGCTAATATATTAAACTATTAGTCTTTTTTTTACAAACCAGGCATTCCAATACGTCATAAAAAAATAATGCAGTGAAAACAATATTTGGATCTGTAATTCTTATTTCCCTGGTGAGGTTTAGACACTATGTACATATAATCATAAGGTGAGCCTCGCGGATTTCATTTTGTAAAAAAATTGTGATCTGGTTTGAGGTGACGACTAATGTAAATTTTTAAATAATTTTAACACCCTTTGAAGTCGCCACCGGAATCAAAAGTTTCCACGACCGAGATTCGGGTTGCTCTCGTGCACACTGTAAAAAGTTAAAAAAAAATAAGGAAACTATCCTAGTATCGAAAAATATCACCACAAAAGATATAATAATATAATGTTAGTAGCACAAAAGGAACAATATATACAAAAGATTATCTTCATCTGAAGAGAGCGCCGTCGCTTTGTAGGTAGATTAGTGATTCTTTGTTAATGTCAATCAAAACAACAAAATCACTAGTCTTCCATACAACGCGCGGCTCTGTCGATGCCCGTTAGTTGATGTCACCTAGAAATGTTAATCACCAGAATGTTAGTCACAAATAAACATTACAATGAGTTAGAGGTGGTGTATGATCATTGCTAATTACTTGGTAACTACAGAGATGCGACAGCTTTGTACAACAGTTTTAAGTATGCAGATACACAGGTGAACATCTCGTTTGAAAGTTCTACGCTCCCGCTACAAAACAACTGTGTGCATGTTTACCTGCGCATTTCAACATCGACGTCATAATACAGTCAAATCCGTTCAATAATCTCTACTTAATCTTAGTTTGGTTTGGTGCCAACTCAGGGAACTCTTCAAACATTCTATTGTCAAAATAATATTGTGTTAGTAAATATATTGAATTATATACAGTTAATAGCATGTTTGAGAAAAGCCTTAACCAGGTA
Source organism: Arctia plantaginis (assembly GCA_902825455.1). Lineage (NCBI taxonomy): Eukaryota > Metazoa > Arthropoda > Insecta > Lepidoptera > Erebidae > Arctia > Arctia plantaginis. Next base: position 3,041,421 of record CADEBD010000284.1, on the reverse strand, counting down.
CGTTAAGTTAAAATAGCAGGTTGACGCAAAATTTAGCAATGATACGATAGTTATTGGCGATAATGTTGGCATGCTTTTCAATTATGTGATATGACACAGATAATTAAAAAACATTGTGAAACTGTAGCAGAGGTTTAGATGTCGAATACAGTTGATTACAATATTTGAAATATATCGGCAACTATACGGTGTTTATGTAATTAACAGTGATTACGAACATTGACATGATATATCGTATTAGTTGGGGGACTACCTCTGTTGCAGTAAGTACTGAGCCATTTGTATGCGCTGTGGAGTTCCCGTGATGGTGATGATGCGGTCCGTGGAGCCGGGCAGGGGCTCCGCGATCTCTATGCCTGCTCCGCTCTCTGCGCGGATCTTGCGTATGCGCGAACCCGCCTTGCCAATTATCGCACCAGCCAACTGGAACGAAACCCAGAGTTCGAGTTTTGAAACACTTGAAAATAATTCGAGTTAATACTGCTCTTTACGGCTTATTGTTACCGTAGTTTTACTGACATTCACTAAGTTTGATCGGTTCATGTACACATATGAGATGTATATATTTCTTATACATAAATAATTAAGAGACTCACGTCTTTGGGTATGGTGACCTGTGTAGTGGTTTCTGACTGGTTTCCGCCACCGCCATTGTTACCGAAGTTGCCACCGCCGCCGCTACCGCCACTGCCCCCACGGTTGCCCCCGAAGTTGCCGCCACCAAAGTTGCCACCGCCCCCACCGAAGTTGGCTCGGGGCGGGCCTGAGAAGTTAGCTCTAGGCCCGGGGCCACCGAAGTCATTGAAAGCGTTACGTGGTCCTAATCCACTGCGGCCACCCATTCCGCCAGGGCCACGAGGTCCAGGGCCGCGCCCGGAGGGGCCACCGCCCATGGCGGGCATACCGCGAGGGGGTCCGCGGGGGGGGCCTCGGGGTCCGGATCCTCGCGGGCCTCCACTTCCTTGTCCACTACCGAAACCACCATACTCATCCGCATAGAAGTCATCGTAATTGTGCGGATCGTAGTTTTGTATTCCACCTTTTATAGGCACCTGAAATAGTACATTAAAAAATATTTTTTTAATAAGTTGAACAAATCGCGATCACGTTTTAATAAAAACGCAATAGAATGAGTATTAAGAAGCTCTAGTATTCTATTAAACTGAGTTATTTAAAATAAAAGATCATTAATACCGGTCTGATGAGGTCCAGGACTTCTTTGATGCCGGCTGCCACAGCCTCGGCTTTGCCCACGAGCTGCACCACACGCTCTGTGCTCTGGGGAGCTGGATTTGAAAATATTTTCAAGCGAGCACCTGTTTTCTGAAAATTACAAATGGCTTAGAAAATCTTTAGAAAAATAGAATCTATGCGTTTTCTTTAAGTAAATATAATTTTAACATTATATAATATACTTTGAAGCAAAAAAGGCAAACATGGAGCCTCTTTAAGTATTAGTTTGTATAAAATTCAAATAAATGTTATATGACATTTCTTTAAATAAGAATATACTATTGAATCAGATAAGCATTAACTCCAACGCCCTAAATCCCAAACAAATTACATAACAACAAGGTACATTTGTCTAATGCACTTCTTAGAAGAGAACATTTTACGAATAAGAAGTCGGTTGCGATACCGTAAATTGGTTTAAAGTTGATTATTCGATATGTGATTAATTACCGATATTAAAAAACATGATTGAAGACAAGCTTAACGTGCGGTCTGTGGTAGGTGCGAGTTTGCAGTGACGTTTGACAGCGGCGAGGGGCGCATGCGCGACGACATCGACCCGCGCACGTGGCTACTGTCGCCGCCCGCTATCCACACGCACAAACAACCCGCCCATAACACAACAACTAAACACCTCAGTGCACGGAACGTACTAGCCACAGGCCCACACCACACTACACAACTACTCGATACCACAGATGTCATGCGACTGACTGACATTTTTAACCCACTTCACGATTCGGACCTACAGTCGCGAACAAAACACTCAAAACCTATTGTAAAAGGTCGCTGTAATTAATATCACTCTTACTAAGGTATTTCAATTACACTATTTTATTTTAAAATATTGTTAAGGGCAACGAATATTAAATTGTTATTAATTCACACGGATTATAAAATTTACGAGAGGAGCGCGAGATGTGACCATCCCTAGAACGAGGTCGATTACGAAATGAGCGTTTGAGCGTCGACTGGCGTGCAACACCTGCCACCCCCCGCCAGCCCCTTTCCCGACGCTTCTGTGCACTTGTGGGGATCCAAGAAAAGGTCTCGGCACGCGCCACGCCTACGCCACACATCATCCATGATAACACCTTCGGTGGACGTATATCATGGACTTTATCCACTCCTGATCCTTGTCACGGACGCAAACCTGGCGGACGTTCTATACTGTGAAATTGATCTTTAACACTATTTTCGCGATACGAAATGGGGAAATTAAGTGTCAGTGGCGAAGGGATTACTAAGATAGAGCATTTACTAAAAGAATAAAATTGAAACACCACAGACGTTTATGATTTATTAGAATTTTTATACCGCCAATCAATCATAAAATTTGTTCGCTCGCAAAGAAGCCACCGGGGTTTGTTTTGAAGACAATTAATCTTGATCACAAAAACAAAATGGATTCATCAATATCGCGTAGAATGCTACGTTTTGGATATTCGACACTTACTCACAGTTATATCACCGATGGGGTAGGCAGCTGCGTATTGAACGCCCACATTTTGCCTATTATAATTTTAGTCCCATTTACGTAATAGCCTATTGCTGCCAACCGAGCACTTTAAGAATTATAATGGAAAATTGACAATATATTAACAGGAAGCCAATGGAAAAAACGGCGGATGGTTTTGGGATCTGAAAGCAATTTTAATATGGCTGGAGCAGATCTAATTTGCTTACCTGTACCTCTAAATGAATAATGTCGATACTAACTATAACTGTTAAAAACCTTTGTTGTTCATCATTATTTTAACCAGTTGAACATTATAGTTGCTTCGTCACCTATTCTAATTTCTGCCGTGGAACTACCTAATATACTCCCACTAATTCATACTTGTTGTATAAAACTGAGTTAGTGTTCTCAACCTTATAAAATAGTGCACAAGTATTTCGAGGCTGTACTGCCGGCTATCATCTTCAACGCACCTGCTAATAATGACAAAGTTGGGTAAATTAAGTTTCGTTTCTGTAATTTTAAGCAGAGTTGGCTGAATACAATAACAGTATAGTCAAGATAATTTACATTTACGCGAAGAATTAAGTCTCTGTATTAAGGCATTGTATCAATTTAGATTTAAAAAAAAGGTATAGACCACGACCAATAAACACTCTAGTGGTCGTGGTTCTGTACATTTGTCCAAGCTGAAGCCGTAGAGCGATGTGGTTCGATCGGAAACGGAAGCGGCGAGCTCGCGTGCCGCCGCCACCGTAATTGTCGGTGTCACCACGACAGACCGGTGTCGCCTGTGTCTAATTACACCACCGACATATGCTAGACTGTGTACTGTTTTTATACAAATAACGTTTGAATCGCCTCCTACATTAGTAATCAGCTGTATCCTTTGTACCGCGTAATTATCCATGGGAACTTTGTATTGTGTATCCGTTCTATTTTTTGCCCTATCCATTTACCTATCAAGGAAGTAAGGTTTAAAAAATGTTCCTCCGTCACGTGTGCGTAGCTCCTGTAACTTGAGCTGCACGCCACACATTTCCGACGGATGAAACCCTACCAACACGTGATATCACTTCAATTCAATGAAACTAGATTGGTGATAATTAGTTATAACTAATTATCACCAATCTAGTTTCATCGAATTTCTCAAAATAGCTTTTTAGACATTAATAACTTACACACAAAAACATCTTTCATGTAGGTATATATTTGCTTGCACGGATGGCGTAGTGGTTTAAGCGGTGGCCACGCCGCTTCCTACCACTTTGTGTGATCCACAAATTGTTGTTCTGAGTCTGGGTGTTCTTGTGTCCGTTTCATGTATGTTCGTTAAGTTCGTTTCATATATGTTTGTTAATGAGGAAGGAGTCTTTAAAAAAAATGGTAACGGTGGTCTAAAATCAGTAAAAAGGGGCGAAGGAAGGATATTACCTATGAGATCGGCACTTAGCCTTAATACGTACAGTGCAAGAGACGCAAGAGCTCGATTTTCTAAATAAATCTGTCGACGGCGGCCATAAATAGCATTATGCATCGTAAATTTACCTGGAGATTCAAAAGAAGTTAAGAAACGAGGGCGGATGCGCCAGGACCATGTGTTCGAAATTTCTATTTATATACGAGACTTCGTATTGTGCAAGTATGTAGACTGGTGAAGCCCAGGTGCGCGTGCGCTTTTTGTGAGGCCTTCCGGCGGCTGCGCGCGCACCTGCCGCCCGACAGCTGTCGCGCAGCACGCGCCACCCGCGCCCTCTACACATACACCAGCGATAGGCCATGATCGGACGATCCGATAAAAAGGTTTAAGAAGACTTCTTGGCCTTGCTTATGTACTGCGTCACATAAGAGGTCGCTAACCTCTTAATAATACTACCCCAGGAACATATCTTTTCTCTTGTCCTGAATAGCGTTAATAACAATGGCACAATGAAACTTTTATCACATTCAAATTCTGTTGTGCGCATTTTATTTAGAAAAAAAAAATACGGTTATTGTTAATTTAGCATTTCGTAAAGATTCTATGTCTTGTTAAATCGAAGCGGTATTCGTGTCGAACAAAGAATTTTCGAAACAGCTGATAGATGGCAAAAAAGCTATAAAAGTGGACTCAGGTAGATAGCGATCGCGTTGTGGAATTATTTCCGGAGAACAACATCAGTTGTGTGTCGATCCATTGTTCAGTTGGCCCAAACAAACTCGTTATAGGGACGGCGAAGTAAAACGACTGGGCATGTTCCCGGCATCAGAAGTCGTTAGTCAAATGTCTCAACAAACATGGAGGAGGGGCTACCGAGTTATGTAATGCAAAACTGTTAAAAGCGAGATTGTCAAGTTCCTTTGCCCGGCAGACGAAGTCCCGAACAAATTTAAAACTTTGTCAGCAATGTAGGACGAGTGGTAATAGACCCACCGCTGGATTCACTTTGCAGTTCTGACGACACTTTATATTGTTCGTTGACAAATTATTAAAGCCTGCATCTGTAGCTAGTTAAGTGTTAAGTGTAAGTTAGCACGGCAAGTTTCTGAAGTTTAATAATACCATACCGCAAATTAGACTTCATTGAATTTATTTTAATAGTGTTGTTGTTGTTCTTTTGAACATACCGTCCGCGTCTTTACTACAAAAGCAATATAAAACTCAAAAAAGAAGGTATTTGTCATAGTCAGAATGAATATATGGTAGAGCGGTAGAGATAAAGCGCAATATCCATCGGCAGCTGCTTTCACATCTGCTCTTTATATCTGCACCGTGTGCCTAAATACCAAGGGTATGTAATAAAAAAATCCTTTACAGAAATGCACCTTCGTTCGACAGATGACTACGTCATCAAAATGATCTTACCATCTGCTTCATGTAATTATTGAGCTAGGTCAGCAGAATGGAAAATCCAACTTGAGTGTGTCGATAGCAAACATTTTCGATATCTATAGAATATGTTAATAATACAAGACAAAACATCTTATTAAATTTAAAGATTGTGATTTTTTGACCTATCGATTAATTCGAAATAAAAGTATTTCAACTGAAAAATAGTTGACAAACATATGATTTGGCATCTTGACTGGCATTCCTTCACCCAATATTTTAAGTTCCATATACGTCTTTTACTATCTTATATTTTTGTTGATGGTACTCTGGCGGCCCCAGGCTGGAGGTGGCGTTTATGGCTGCCACAGTTCTTTTTAATCTATGCAGCCATTCTCGCATATGTTACTGTTTTTACTGTTTTAGTTCCCAATAAAGATTTAATATTATTAACGTTCTCTTTGAATCACCAAGCTCATGGAAGTGCTGTACAGTAGTATAGTATAAGGGTGGTGGTGTTAGTGGCTTGGTGTGTCTGGCCAACTTGTTACCTCTTCTAAGAGTCTACAAGTCAAAATGGAATAGAACATAACATTATTTAAAGGACCATTCTTCTATAAGGCTCTTTAACAATAACTATAAACTGTTTTAAACTTTTCCCGACTTCTATGCAATATATTAGATGTGGAATACACCGTGGATGTCATTTAATAGTTTACCCGTAACCACAATTAGGTCAAAATGCCACTTATAAAAAAGCTATCTTGCCTTATAAATAATACCAAGATTAAGTCCCAACCTTATCGAGTTATAATTTTTTAATTCATTCTTTTATTTTCTGCGAAACATAATGTACTAATGTGTTCCGGTAGAGAAGATATCGATATGTGCATGCATAGTAAATGAATCGATGAAATGTAATAAAGAAACATCTATACGTTAAAACTTACCTCTCGTAATTCTTTAATTTTGGCTCCGGCTTTACCGATGACGCATCCAGCGCGGCTCTGGTGAATGAGTAGACGTACGTCGAGATCTTCGTTATTGCTCTTGGGTCCTCCCTGATAAAATATACGGGTTTGAAAAGTCGTTCATTGATCATAATGATGTTCATAATTGATAAGTTTCTTTTTGATAGTAGAATCATGAAAATTTACTTTTTTGGTTAATTAATGTGAACTTTAAAACTCTTTAATACTTTCCTAAAGATACAATACTGGCAATAATGTTTGCTATTGTGTTTTGCAGCTGTAAACTTAGAAAATTCAAGAAATATATTATAAGACAAATATCCAGTAACACAGTACTATTAAATAAAGGAAAATTACATTCGATCTCCCAGGGTGAATAACTAACATTATCGTTATTTTAAGGGCCAGCCTAGGAATGAGTATTGTCTATGAAATTAGTTAGTCCAATTTTGAATTCAGTCAGTGCATTGAATGAATGACAGGCATAAAACTTGATAATTTTGAATAACAAAGAAACACCATTAAAATAAAGCGTGTACTTACATCAGCCAAACACGGCAATATTTCTTTAACGATTTCGAGAATCGTGTCGACGTCCGGCGCCGTTATTGAAAGTACCCTGCAGATTTTTTTTTATTAATACATGAAATACGTATATAAATGACAATATAAAATCACAGCACAATATAAAACAACGGTACAAATACATCAACGGTCAGGGAGGTCTGGACTCAATTTAGTAAACTGAAGCATGATGGCGATGAAACTTGATGTCCGTACCTGTAGTACTAAAACAGAGATGTCGTCCAGCGTGGAGAAAAAAGTAAACGTGTGAAAGGATATAGTCCTAAGGGAACAGACATATAGCGGCTAATGAACGAGATGTTTAGGACACCGAGGTCGTGAAAATAAGATCAGAAGGCGTCCAGTGTGACAAAGTGCAAATATCCTGCGGAATGTGATGAAGACGGGAAGTCGAGATACGGAGTAAAGCGCCTAACGCTGGGAGCTAATGATTTATTTAAAGAGATTCCGACTCCTGACTGTTGACCAGTAGAGCGCATACTCGATTCGGACTGTATAAATTTTTGAGAGTAGATGTTGGCGATATAGTTTACCGTTCGGGGCCAGGGCAATCTGGGACTGTTATAGAGGCTTTGTACTGCGTGGCGGGGCGGCGGGTGCGGGGCAGCGGCGTCCAGCGGGGCGGGACCGGCAACCAAGACACGCTGTAGCGGCGCACCACGCGACTACATCACACTAACCCTCGACCAGCCTCAACTCCACGCACAAATTTTTGGCAATAGGGTGATGGACGTTTTGTCCTAATTTAATAATAGTTGCTCACGAATACCGAATTGTTCCAGCTAACAGAATTTCTACACGTTCAAACTTTCTTAAATGCATAAAACTTTTTTTAACAAATGATCAATTTTTTGTTTATGAATCTGCATATGATACAATGATGAATATGAATATGAGCATGAATATGGATACAATGTTCTAGTGTAAGATAGATAATAATCATTTAAAAAAAAAGATATATTGGTTAATAAATTCCCATTTTATCCATATTTACTTTTACCTGGTCGGATTTGGAAGATTGAAGTTATGTTAATTGAATATCAATTAATTCGTCAAGCACCCTATGACGTAGCTATAAAAAGAGTTGAGAATGGTCAGCTAGGCTAGTAGCGGATGAAGTCGCGCGGCGCGTCGCGTTAGCCACAGGGGCGTCTCGGGGGCGCTAATGACCTGTAACTGGCTGCCGGGGGGTTATTCTGTCTATGAGCCTACGGACTGGCCGCTGTCGTAAGACTCGATGCCAAATGCAATCATCGAATCCTACCCTTGTCTTCTTTAATTGTTCTTTGCTTTCTATAAGGCATACTAAAAATATATCATCTTAAAGCATAGAAGAAGCGGATCTGGCAAGTTTTCTTTTACCCAAAAGGCACAGAGCAGTACAGTTTAATATTTATAAGAGTGGTAGACGTACCTGTAGCGAAAAAATAGATAAACATTTATTATGTATTACTAATTAGAAACATTGTTAAAAGGCATAAGTACAAGTAAAATAATTCTAAATAACTTACTGATAACATGAAATCAAGATTATGGATTTTGAATTGGACTAATCATTAATGTTTAATTGAAAATACCTGTTGTTGCTTGAAATGCTTATAAAAATACACAATTAAGAATTCAATCGACTAGAGGTTGATGAAGATACTTACAAATGCAAATTTATATTATTTAAAGCTGAATTTATTGAACGAGTCTACTCGCAATACTTTACTTACTTCAGTCTAGCGAAACGTTAGACTGAATACTGACCTGATTTCTTAACTTGGATATATTGGCACCACCTTTGCCAATAATCGAGCCTGCCACCTGGTAAAGACGTAAACCTTATATAGTAACAATCATAGTACGAGGCTTAGATATTGAGGTCAGTCAACCCCAACGCGTCCACTTACAAATGCACGGTAAATGCTTTTTCGCCGTTTTTCTCATGCCATAACTAACTTTAGTTGAGTTGGAATGGATTCAACTACAGTCTTTTAGACAGTGATAGCTGAATTACAACTCTTAACGTTTAAAAATTATGTTTAATATATTATGAAAAATTAGATTTTGTCAAAAATAAGGCAATCCATAACGACAGTTACTTTGGAAATCGTGGCAATAATCACAAGAGTAATTCATTCAGAAGATAAACTAAATCAGAACAAGGGACTGAGCCAGTCTAGCAGTGACCGGTATGTGTAATTTCAACTTGTCTCCATTAACTAGGAAACCCTAAAAGTTTACTCTACATTCAAAGTGATCTGCTTCAGAGGTCAAATTCCCTTGACTACTAAACTTTTTAGACTACTATTTACACTGCTATTTGTGTTTTGAATAATCGACAAACGAAAACGACTGCACGGATGGCGTAGTGGTTTAAGCGGTCACCTCACCTCTTCCTTCTGCACTGAGTGTTGTGGGTCCGATACCCACATGGGACAAAACTTTGTGTGATTCACAAATTGTTGTCCTGAGTCTGGGTGTTCTTTGTGACGTTTAATGTATGTTTGTAAAGTCCAGGCGACACAGGATATACCAACAATATTTGAAAAAAAAAAACAGCAGCACTGAGAAGGAAAACTTGACACAAACCCTATTCCAAGTCGTCTGGCACGCGTGGTACAGCAGGTCAAAACCACTTTTCTAAGGAAAGGCCCATATCTGGCAGTGGACTATTAAAGGCTAATCTATTAAAGATATGATGTGAAGAAAGTTTAAGTGACTCAGCAGCGGAAGGAAACCATTTAAACAAGAAAAATACACATCGGTCATGAAACAACATATTTATATTATCATGTTCTCGGCGAGTTTTCATTTGAGATTGTCCTTCATAAGAAAACGATACGACGTGTTATTTTCATCATAATTTATTAGGTAAATCCTTTAAAAGTAAGCAATGTTAAATACTTACTTTGCTCGGTATGAGGAAGGTGATTTCGTCATCAGTCTGACGCTGGCGCTTCTGCGCTGGTCCATCATCACCGTATGCGTCGCGCTTCATGGTTCCTGCATTAAAATAAGCACGTTCATGAAATGTTCTGAAATAATATAATAAGATAATTTTACCGTCTATAACTATCTATATTCGTCTAGAAAAATGAAAAAAATAATTCAGTAACGGATCCTTATTTGTAATCCTAATAAAACGATGTTTCGGTAGAAATATTATGAATATAGATTCTTGTTCATAGCTTTAAATAAATAAGTCAAGGCTTTGGCTTCTTGCAAAACTGATCTTGAACATATAATTGATAACCTAATTAATTGCCGAGAAGTACCTGACTAAATAGAGAAAATCGATTTCAATGGGCACGGAGCCGAGGGCAATTCAGCTATTCTTCAATAAATATGAATACTACTCATTGAGGATTTTTTTCTAATACTGAAATAACTTCATTTAAATTAAATCGAACAGCTTCAAGTTCAAGATACAGGGAATATTAAGTGTATTTATATTTTACTTTGATATTTGATGTATATTTGGATTATAAATTTACTTTCATAGCTTGGTTACATTTCGTGAGTGCTTGATTATTTTCTAGCTCTCCTTACAGTTAGTGTAAAGTTGTTACTCAAAAAGAAACTTGATGTGTCGCCCAAGGCGGAGCTAATAATCCATACTTCCATTTTAAATGTAAAAGTGAGTTTGTTGGTTACGCTTTAAGTCTAAACCACAAAACCGATTTTAAAATCCTTTGGCTTTCACCAATGGCTTTTTGGATACGGAGAGCACAGGACCGGTTGTTGTTGAGAGCCTAGGAGGAGGCCATGTCCAGCAGTGGACGCCTTTCGGTTGAAATCATGACGATTGGAAAACTAAATTTTCAGAGAGTAAGATAGGCTACTTTGTACCGCGGTAGCCGACATACACTCGGGTGGAGCAGAAGGCAAAAGCTAGTAATAAATAAAACTCACTTATAATAATATATATTACTAAATATTATACTTTAACATCTAAAGCCAAGTAGAGAAGTAGGTTGACTTTATCCGGCATATTTTAAATAATATTCTTAATATTATATACATAGGTAAAAAAAAAAAAAAAAAAAAATAGGTATATATATATATAGGTATGTATATTCTTGATTTTTTAAGAATGTCCATATGGTGACGGATTATGAATACGGAGCGTCACCACCCCGCCGCCTAAGGGAGCCAACTACGTAAGACAACAGCACTGCAAAGAGAAGGAAAACTTGAAACAAACCCTATACCAACCTGTCTGGCCAGCGTGGTATAGTAGGCCAACACCTCCTTTCTAAGGAGAGGCCTGTGTCTAGGAGTGGACTACTGATATGATGCTGATGATGATGTGGTATACAACATCATCATCATGTAGGTACGACGTAATAATTTGACCACACCTTGTGTATATGAAACAGGCGTTTGTCTTTGAACCCGTTGTAATGTGGCGATGAAGACCAAGGTGGTACGGTACACGCCTGTCTAAAAGAAACTTAATCCCTCTACGCTCAGATTATTATAATTGTCCGGAAAAACAGATGCACGTAATCGATTCCAGACAGAGAAAGAGCTGGAAAAGCTTTTAGTTCCTCTTATTGGTGTTTCGACAATGACAAGATGGAACTTCTGTCAGCTTCGATTAGTCCAAAGGAAGAACGGTCAATTAATTTGATGAGGCAATTTCCTTTCGCAGTGATACTGATATTAAATAATTATATAAAAATCATTAACACTTTTTGTAGCTTTACCTCGGCTCACTTTAAATCGATTGCTAAATAGATCGAGTCTTGAGGATAGTCCTAAGCGAAATAATGGTTACAAAATGAATAAACAACGGGTATCGGATATGTGTTTAATTCTTCAGTTTGCATGTAATTAAAGCATTTTTGTGTTTAAAATACTATGTTAAATTATTATTATTGGTTCTATGTACATGTAGACTTCCAATTTATGTCAGATACTGGAAACGAGTTAAACTGGCATGATCTACTCGATTTTAACACTCGTGTGAAATCTATTATCTTGTTCCTTACTTTATTTGTAACGAATCACATAGACTATCAAAAACACTTGGTGTCAGCGCAAGACTATCTAAAGCGACTCTCTCTATAATGTAGCAAGTCAGGTCTGTATCATAAAAATTAGTCCACATGGCATATGTTGGGTCAGAGTATGCTAATATAAATGATTGCCGCGGGGCAGGTGAACGCGGTCACTGACACTCCCACAGGTGCAAGTTTCAGTTGGTTGCGGCTTTATTCGCGCCATAAAGAATAGGTACCTTTGCTTTAAAAAAAGGATTCTTTGATAATATTGTCACAATGGCATGGTTATATAAGTCCCCTTTACCATAACTCCCTTTTATTTCCAACCTCAATTTATTGGTCATTTTGTTTATTAGACTACTTTTAAAGTAGGACACAGACGACTTGACTTCTCTTTTATTTAAAATTGTACTTCTATGATGTCGTTTCACGTTTTTAAAAAGAGTAAGTTTTTAAGAACTGAAAGGATTTGTTGTCGATTTTTAATAAATAGAAACGGTATTTTTTTAAGAATTTAGGACAAAGGAATTTTTACGGGCATTTACAAATATGTGAATAGAACTGGCAAGACTGGAAACGAAGCCCGGAGCCGCAGCGGCAGGTGTTCGACACACAAAGACCGACCAACATAGGTAAAACCAACCGCACAAAAAGATATTATAAAAAGTGAGGTAACCGCCGTTCAAAATGTCACTGCCAGCTGTCCCGCGTCTGTTGTACGCCACTTCTTTACCTAGCTCTGCTTTGCCTTGCCTTATTTAACTTTAAACCATTACTAAATAAACTTTCTACCCCTATTCAATATACGTATGTGATCGTCATAACATACTATGGGTCTAAAAAAGAATTCGGTAGGTTTTGTATGGGTCAAAACCTTGAATTTCATTGATTTTGTAATTAGGTGGAACACCTTTACTCTGTTAATTTTAATATTTATTTCTACCATAGAAAAGAACATGTTCTAACTATTCTATATAAAACCAAGAAGAAGAACCTCTAAAATTCAGAGAAACAGGATAGTCTGAAATAGTACTAAATACTAGAAAGTAGAAGTATTAATAAAACAGTGCGAGATGTGAGAGTGCCCACTTACTTCATAATAAAGTGGCAACTAGAATATTACAAGAATATTACAAAACGCGAGGAAAAAATACTTACAGAATTATTTATCAGGATCGTTTAGGTTAGCGATTCGCACCTGGAACAAAAAAAAACTCGAATTAGATTCTAGTTATTGTGATATTTTTATTAAATAAAGATTGTCATAAATTATTTTTGAAACCTACATCATAACTGGTAGTACAATAAAGAGCGCGTGCCGCCTCATATTAGCTTAATTCGATCCACGTCTAGTGGCGAAGAAGCTCGCGAGTAGACTGACATCGTATGTGATCGGGTCGGGCGTTTGTAAAGTACCCCCGAGACGCCGGGGCGCCGGAGGTGCACATGCGCATTACCCACCGCCCCGTCAATAACACCCTGCCTCTCATTGTGCCCCGGAAACGACGACTTAACGAGTCATGCCGTAAGACGAAACTCTGTTCCATGTCTAAGTCAACCTAGATAGGTGTGACTAATTGTGCAAGCATTCAACTAGCATACTACAAAACGCCTCAATTCTTGGGATATATCGAGAGGTCACTTTAAAAAGCACCTAACACATTTACAATAGTCAACTTCAAGACACAGTAGTTACAATAAAAAAAAAGATTGATGATACAATTATATAAAATCACATAGGCAGTAATGTCAATAAATATTCAAGTTCGCTACATGTATTCATTAAGGTATTCTCAAAAAAGCGACATTTTGTTAAGCTTAGTTTTTTTATTATACTGATGCCCCTTTGATGGGGTCTAGTTACAACAAGGCGAAGACATCAAGTATTAATATTATACCGAAAAAGACATAGCGTTTATATGGCGACAACATGCCAGGCAAGTATTTATTCGGTTGATCCTCAATATTTCAATAACATAGTTTTACGGTTTAAAAACGGATGTCACAAGTAGGGCGTGCAACCCGCGTTTTACTTGATAATCCACATATTTTGAAGTAACTTTCTTCTTCTTAATCACAAAGCATATTTATTTAATCGAATACTGTTTTTCTACAAGTTACAAATAAATGTTCTTCTCTAATCGTAAAAGCTAGAATACATTATTATTGCATGTAATTACAATACACGCATGCATGTAATATGAGTATTATGACTGTATGCTTAAGTCCAAGACAAGATGGATTGCCATCTAAGCAATTAGTCCAAAACGTCAACCGTCCACACGTCTAAATTTTCTGAAAGTATATTTACTTTGTTTATCTGTGTATATCAACTTTTATGAACAGTAAATCTTCGGAATTGAAGATACCCTGTGTCCCTCTCCGTACCTTAACCACGTCCACGCAATATTTCTTCACGATCGGTTGAGCATTTAAGACGTGAAACTAACTTAGATTCTCGAATACAATATTGGTGAAGAACCGTGGTTCCGGTTATCCAAAAACGATTTTTTAAACATAGGTAGTATTATATAACTAATACTAATACATTGGCGCCGGTACTCAGATTTTGCAATTCCTCCTGATTGGTTGTTACGGCCAATCGCCGGCCTATGACCACACACCTACCAATTAGCATAAACATGTCAATATTGGCCATAAATGCAAAATCAAAGATGCATATTATTTTGTAGGTATTTTTTTAAACTTTTATGTATTGATAAGATATATGAGAAAGATTGTCTGTGTTAATATAATTTATATGTTCACCTATGACAAATGACTTAACAGACTTTACTACGTAATTAATTAATTTTTATTGAATAATGTCGTCAGCTTTATTTGTTTTCTATTTTTCGGCTTTCGAGTTTTGATAGCACATCAAATATTCTCAAAAAAAATCTAAATTCTTTTCTTAAGCTTTACCACAATGTGAATCTAAGTCATAAAGGCTCCTTTCGCCAAAAACTTTGTCAGCGTCATCAAATATAAAACGAATATTGTATGAATTAAACATTTACCTTCAAGAAAAAAGTAATAACAGTTCTGGTTACCAAATTTAACAAGGACTAATATTCTCTTGTTATTGTTTTTTCACATCATTTTTATATAAATAAATAAATAAATCAATCATTCTGTTACTATGTATATTATAAATCGTTTAAATCCTCTATATAACAATGTTTTAAGTTACCTGGGCCTCAATTCTGCTATTGTCTATTAACGTACAAACCACTGTCATTCATTAACAAGCTATTGATATGCCATTGCTATCGGTCAAATATCGGTATTCTACTAACACAAATTCACCGAGTCAATAGACTGACGATGTATCGACAATAGCTTATTAATGGTGATATTAACAACATTGTCATGTCTTAAATTTAATATATGTATAATTTCCTTACAAATTTAGAATGTACTATTTATCAAACTATTTCAAAGACACAGACGACATTTGGATCAGTGGCAATTCAGTGACAAATCAACGGGAGGCCATTGGTCTTACATAGTCAGTAGAATACGACAGTCCATCGACAGTCTATTCATACAATATTAAAATAGCCGAATTGAGGCTCTGGTCTTTTACTGCGAAATAAAATATTGACAAACTATTTAACTATCGAGTCGTTTAAGCGCAAGAAAATTTCATTTATACCTGATTCCTGCTATTTCTTTTATCGTAACCAGTTAAAAACTCAAATCCATAATTGTTAAAGTTAATGAATACCGTACCAATCATTTTCGATTTTATTATCTCATAAAGTATATCGACAAAAAGTTGTAAGAGATAGGTTGTGTATTGAATTTTGTTCTTAATGTGTTTAAGAAAAGGGCATTTTGTGCATAATGATGGACACGACTGAACACTTTTTTTTTTTTTGTGGTGGCCGGTGTCGATGTCGACGATGTTTAGGTGCTCTCAAACCGAGATGATACGACAAACGGTCTCTTTTTTGCTGTCAACGAACAAAACTGTCTTTTTTGGGGTAAAATGGACTAGATTTAGTCGACCCCGATCTGAAACCTCCGCTAATGAAGTTTCAATTTCAGACACAAGTTTGTTTCGACTCTCGATGTCGTTTCCCCGAAAAATATCTGGGCAGCTGGTATAAAGGGCAAGAGTAATCTCCCGTACTATTATCTGCATAGCAATGGATGCTACTAGTTTCCAAGATGTCGTTGATATGCAGAAGAAACAGTCTAGCACACAGCCTTGCGGGACACCAGCATTCATAGATTTTAAGTCGCAGCATGCACCGTCGATAACGACCTTAATGCTTCTGTCTGCAAGTCTCGGGAAGTCTATAGGAAGGAAGCTTTGAAAAAAGCGCCTTATGCCAGATCCGATCGAAGGCCTTCGCTATGTCCAAGCTAACCGCATAAACCTCTCCCTTGGTCTCGATCGACTGTGTCCTGTGTCCACCAGAGTATAAAATGTATAAAATTAAGAATAAATACCTAGGTACGTCAATTAAAATTTTAGACGTAGCTGGGGTGATGGATTACGATATTGAAACTTGTGTTTATGTTATCTGTGTCTAGTAAGACAAGAATAGATCCTGATGCTCCTAGTAACCAGAGAGAAATGCAATTTTAATTCTTCAACCAAGAAAATACTTATATATACGGCCTGTACCTTAAACATGACCATTGACCATATCTGTCTGTAACCTGTATATATTATCCTAAACCATTTACAGTGTGTAGACATTTTTTTTAAAGTGTAGTGCTGTGACGTCATGTTTCAAAGAATGTATAAATAATTCCAGTACTTAATTGAAAAACAGTAGCAGAACTTTTTCAGTTGTTATTGGGAACATTTTATTACCGCTACAATGACCTTTATTAGAGTGTTAACATTATTGTAGCACCTTTGTTGATGTAAACAGAGAGCAATCTAAATAATAAACATCTAACTCTTAGTGGCAGCACACTGGCATGCGACACTGTCGTTAGGTACCCTAATGCCCACCTACGACGTCACTTAACAAATTGACCCACAATAAATGAACGCTAACTTCGTTGTTCAACTCCAACTCAATGTTGTTATTATTAACATTGGTAACCAAAAGGTTATCGATGTTAATAATCCTTTTAGTTAAAATCTACCTTGTCTGTTTTCATACAATTGGATGTCGGAAGATATTCTGATTTATCATTTTGTGGGCAGTATCAATCTTGTATGAAACATGTAAAAAATAAAGGGAACATGTCGTTTTATATGATTCGGAAAAACATATTTACTGAGGGGCTACTGAAAATATTAGTAACTTATGAATTACACAGATGGATTTGTAACTATTTGTCTGTAATTATTGTAAAGACATAAGTAACTTTATGGGTCGAAATAATAAAATGTATATTAAAGAGACAAAAAATGTGCCTAATGACATTCGAATAGAGTAAATTACTTCCAGTAAGGACGCAAGATCAATCAGTCCATCCAAATATTCGTGTGCGATCGGCGTCCGATACGTATGTTTGGACTATATTTCATAAATGTGTGTATGCATACCTACATTTAATGTTCGTAGTTATTTGTCAATAGCTAATGGCTAATAGTGAGCCACGTCGAAGACAATATCACCCAGGCAACGGAAATAACAACAAAATGCGTACTGTTTAGCATTTCCCTTGCTGACACTATTATTATATGAAACACAATAAAGACCACATTTCATAGAAGTGTACGGTACACTTAATAAATATGGTCGCATATGGTCTGTTTGAACCTATATTGAATCTATAATAAAAATTACTTTGCTTGTATTAACTACTTTAACCACGCATCGTAAAAATAATAAATATTATTATATTTATACATGTAGGTATTTATAATTTAATACCTTAAGTCTTTTCGACGGCTCCCCTTCGCTTAACTTCAAACTCGGATAAATCCAATTCTGAGAATTTTCAAGATTTTGGTATTAAAAGAAAGGGTAAAAAAGCAAGCTTTGAATTAACTCCCTCGGTTGTGTATAAAGCGTAAGGTTTTTTAAAAATACCAAAATATTTTATCAAAATCAGATATATCCATGAGACATGTTTTTTCAATTGTAGTTGAGTCAATCCGAGCCAATCAGCGAATTGCTTTCGTTC
Organism: Arctia plantaginis; assembly: GCA_902825455.1. Lineage (NCBI taxonomy): Eukaryota > Metazoa > Arthropoda > Insecta > Lepidoptera > Erebidae > Arctia > Arctia plantaginis. Next base: position 3,023,268 of record CADEBD010000284.1, on the reverse strand, counting down.
AACATGGCCGTCAGTTGACGTAAACTCTGCGACAATAGCAGAGTAGTTTGCTGCTTTTTATTGCTTATTTTTAATAACTAGCGATTTACAATAGATAATTCCATTAAGATTGTACCACCAAACAAAGACCGCAAACGGCCTGATCGTCGGCCGTAAGAAAGAGAAAAGTGCGAAAATTCGATAAGTTTGTAATACTTATCATGCGTCGTTTGGAAGTCCTGAGTTAGCACTAGTGTTGTTCTAACCATTATCGATGTATCTATATTTTGTTGTTAGACTGTTACAGAATAATTTAAGCTATAATTTAAGGTATATTTAAGTTAAATAATATTTCAGTTTTAGTTTTAAATATAAGTGCCTTGTGCAGTTGGCCGTCTGGATATGTTTTGCAATTTTTTTGTACGCATACTATATAAACTAAATACATAAAATAGGATTGTGTGAAATGTCCGAAACTTGTTTAGAAATTCTAATCCAGAGAGATGAAGGAGATGATTCAGAAGATATATTAAATTTTGTTTAAAATATTAAAAGATTTTAATTTTGGTAAAAAAATAACTCTTTTTGTAAAATATAACTAAATTGCCTCATTTAGTCCGTATTATTTTTTGATATATCAAGTTAGCTTTGACAAATTTTAGACGATAGTATTCAGTGATTTTGCCGCTACCACATTCCTGTTAAATCAAAGTCCTATAAATCCACACCGAGTTTTTTAAACATAGACCAATCGCATTCAATTATATCAAATGAAGGTAAATCCAATCTAAACATAAATTTAACTAAACATCCCGATCCCCGATCTTCTTTCATATTGAATTTGCTAAACAAAATATTATTATTCAACACCGTTGTCATAATAATAAAATACTGCCTTTTAAATCCAGCGAATTAAGATTATTATCACTTATATATCTCCTAAGAAGGTAGAGTGGATTTATACGAGTTTGAAGTAAGGCGACACATATGTACTTTGAGTAATTTAAATATCTTTTTCAAGTTTTTCAGAAATTTAAGAAGAAATAAATTTATTTGAAATACATTTTTATTTATTTATTTATAGTATTATAATTTTAAACAGACTTCAAAAACACAAAAGAGGAGGTTATCAATTCGTCTCTATATTTTTTGCTTTTTTATAGTTTATGTGAACCGCTTCCTAGTCACATGACAGACAGAGTAACTGAGTTTCTAAATATGAACCTTCGCAATTAGAAACTCAGTTTGTCGTTACGTCAAACCTAAGTACAAATATTGTAATTTAATATATCTATAAACTGAAGGTCATATAAATACATTATTAATTATCATAAATTTAATTTATTAAGGTTGAAACAAAAAGAAATTCGAATGGAAGAAGGTAAATACTGTCCCCGATTAAATATTTACGTGAGATGTGAAACATGGTATAGAGAAGTTAAGTATCGGTTCTGCTGTGAACCAACCGGTGTTCTGACAATCATGCAGTGCTGACCTAATTATCCAAGCTGACGTTTCTTCCAGGGGCATTAAACAAGTAGTTGTAGTAGAAGTCACGAGGACTAAAGCGAAGTCTGTAATTTACTCGACTTATTGAATATTTTAGCAAGCCTGCCAACTATGAGAGACGACATGTGGATATTTCAAAACTACTACGCATTAGTGTTATTATAGCCCTCCTTGAAGAGAACCTGCAGGTGTTTTCGGTGCCGTTACAAAATTACATTCAAAGCAATGATATACGTCAAAGTGTAATTATAATAAGCCAAGTTTCGAGTAATTCATCACTTAAATTAGTAATTTTATCTCATTTTCACATTTTATCTCACACGACTTCTAAAAGATAAAGGAAACCTTTGCTCAATAAAGAAGTTTTTCTAACTTAGTTCAAATGAACTGTAAATCTTAGATACTTTGAATCAAATGTTATGAAATTATGAGTTTCGGAAAAAGACGTAGATATGATACCAATGTAGATAAAATATTATAACATAAATACGAATACAAACTTTTTGTTGTTATTTATTTTCCACATGATATGCTTTATATTTTATAACTAATATTATCAAATATACTTATTTATCCAAAACGGCATGTATTGGCATCAAAAGTACGCACATGTACCTACGTACATTAATTTAATAAAGCGATGCCTAAGCTATAGACACATTTAGAAACGAGGTCTACTACGGTTGGTAAGGACGTAATATATTATTGAGAGATACATACGCAAGGGAAAATTTTCTAAAGATACTGTCTTAAAATGACTGATATTTGTCGTAATATATCTACGTACCTAATACAAATATGAAAATATTGAACAGATAGATACCTTAAGTTGACTGGTTATCCTTTTCTACTAGAAATGAGATTAATTGAAAACTACGCAAATGAATTATTGTAGTTCTAAATAACAGTGCCAAAACAATGGAAAAAAATATTTTTTATTTTATTTTGAATGGCAAAATTTCGTTTTTATATGTCATCGCTGACAGTGATGTCGAGAGCACGTTTTCATTTGTAGATAGGCTTTCAAACTATTTGTGAGATGGTTCATCGATCGCAATGATTACGACTTGATACCAAGCAATAGCACTTATTTCACGCTTGAAAGCCCACGTTGGGCCGTTTCTGTCGTTTCAGATTCAGAACAATGTTTACCGAATCGTGAAAGCATTATAGCGATGCCACGGCTAGTTAATATTGGCTTTGTTTACAAGTATAATTAAAAGAAACAAGTTCCAATTTACGTGTGTATTTTGACACTATATTAAATCATTTGGACAACCGATCTTCGCTCAGCTTCTTTTGAATTTCTTATGTTATTTAAAAGTCTAATTAAGATTTTTTTAATAGTATAGGGACAGACGAGCAGACGGGTCACCTGAGGCCCAAGTGCGAGTTTATTTCACTTCTACTCGATCGTCACGGTGACCGCGTTCGGCGCTACGATTGGCCCGCACTGAAATCTCCACCAATCGCATCGTCGAGAGCGAGTTGATATGAATTAAACTTGCACTCAGCCCTCAGATAGTAAGTGACCATCGTCACCTATGAACACCTGCAACTCAAAAGCCACAAATGTGTTGCCGCCCTTTTAGACCTTCCTAGGCTCCCGGAGGATTAGGTCCTTGAAAACGGGCGGTTCTAGATCGGCACAGGCATATAATAAATGTTAGATAGGTATCATCATCAACAGCCTTTAATAGTCCACTACTGGACATAGGACTCTCCTTAGAAAGGAGGATTTGGCCTACTACATAGATCGGTATAATTTTATTATATTTATTTTGCTAAATATTTCATAAAACAGAGAATTTTACAAGAACATTGCTATTATGTGAGTTGATGAGTGACTTTAGACTACATAAAGAGCGATTAAATAAAAAATGAAATAAAGACATTTGGAGTTTGTTCCCCCCAGAATCAGAGGCAGAGTTAGGGTTATGGTAACCTCAATCACTCTTTCAAAGCAATATAAGAACTGCCTACCACTGGTATTCTGTAAGGCCGTGGTATCACTCCAGTCAATCCTGGCCCATAAGCTGAGAATATTTGGCCAGCCGGCCGAAGCATGAGATATATACCATTGACTTCCTAATAAATTTAATTGAAATATTCACAGGAGGTTATGAAAAGCTGTAAGATATTTACAATATTTATGTATCCAAAACCAAAAAATATTATAAGAGAGTATACAATTCGGATAATGCAGTGTTCCTATGGGGTTTTCTTTTTTGTGAGGTACTGAACCCTCGTAGAAAAGTTTACGTTCTCAGAAATTGGTCAAAATTATTGGCTGAGGTTTAGCTAAAATCATAATTAATTTCGAATAGGACGAGTTGCGGTAAATTAACATATTATAAATGTTATAACGAGTGTTTAAGAACATTCTTGACATTCCTAAACGCAGAACTCAATTCTTAGCTCAAAAATGTTAACGGTGCGGAGTTAAAGAATGACGAGTGCTTTGTGTTTCTTTATATGAAGTAACGTTTAAGTAATTATGAGAAAGGAACAGCAAAGAGGCCCACGTTCGCCCCTTGTGGACTTTCAGACAACGGCTATCCATTTCGTTGCTTCGAGGGCCGACGGTGTGTGAATATTTGATGTTTCTATCGATCATAACTTCTTGCAGTGCGCTTTCGTGCGATAGGCGTGCCAGTAGCCAAATAAACTTCGTACTTTCAAAAACTTCAAAACAGTTCTTTGTACTTTCTACTTACAATAGTATTCTTTTCATGCTCAATTGTGTACCATCACACAACAAATTACTAACTCATATTGTAATATCTTACTCATCAACTCTTTTCTAAATCATTTTTACTATGACCGATACACCCCTAATATCAGACTGCGACCAATTAATGTACCTTTGAACTATTGATTAGTTTATAAGGTTTTAGGTTTAAGGACTGGAATAATTTCTTCGTAATATTTGTTCGTAATAACTGAAAACTTAAAGTAATATTGCACTACTTTTGCTTTCCTTCATATCATTTTCTGCTTTCATTATTATGTGTGACCTTAAAGAAGAACAGTTAAAAATATATGCATATCTTCAGTGATTGATAAAATATGGTGTCTTTATTCATGGTTCATCTAGGTAAACAACGATGCGGTAACTAGGTATTGCCAATTTTGATACTCGCGTGCAGGTCTATAAGACAAAGAGAATTTAAAATGAAGTATTATGGTTGTAATGGGGTTGTCTTCATGACTTATGAAGACGATGCGGTGGTTACGGAGTAAAAATAGTCTCGAGTAGTCAGAAAGGTATTGGACGGACGTTTCGTGATTGTAATTGGAGAGGCTCGTGGGCGTGCCGCACGCTACGGCAGCACAGCCGGGTGGGAGACATCTTGTATTTGCCTCTCTAGTAATTTCCCCGTCCATCGTTGTATATTTAAGCGGCGTCGTCCGTGCCGCTCTCATGCATATGTCATGAGCAGTTGCTGAGCGACGGTTTGTTGACGGTCGAGCCGCGGGAACCACGACCACTGGCCCCCCGCCCAGTGCCCACTGGTCCCACCACCGATAATTATTACGTTCTACTTTCGATTCCGGTGACTATCGGCACCACCCACTGTGTGGTGGCGGTCAGAGGGATGAGGCTACAATTAGATTCCCTTTTTCTCCAATGCCGTATTGCATGTACGCTTACATTAAATGGCAGACACCGTAAAAGCAGTCATAGGTTCGGTGCACGCACACCAGGCAATAAATCACATGGCTCTATTTAATATCCCCATAGACAAATATCACCGCTATTGAATAAAATATTTGTATGTATACTATCTTACACGTACTATAAATAATAATAAATTAACAGTCAAGCTCCGCCGAATCTATGTTTACCCCAACTTAAGATATTTCGGAGGTTTGATTTTGTAATAAATTACCTCAAAAATTCAAATCGCATTTCAAGGATGATAAGGAAAACTGAGCTTTAATTAAAACCTATTTTATAATTATATAGTATAGTTAAGAAAGAGGTCCGAGTTTTTTTTATAGTTATCTCTGGGTATAAAGTTGATGTCATTTGTGTCATTTGTTCCGTTGTCTGTCTCCTCTTATATATAAATAAACTTTTTTCGAACCAAAAAAAAATTTTGAAAATCCGTCTATATATGACGGAGTTATGCCTGAACATTTATAAAAAAATCCTGAAAAATTATAAAAAAAATATGAACATCCGAATCGAAAATCTTGTCTTAGTCTTTCTTGGTGTGGCATAATTAGAGTTTAAAACTCAAATCCAAAATAAAGATATACCGAGTATCACCAAGATCACCTTATCGGTGCTCACGGTAAAGTGGTATGAAGGAATGCGAATCTATTGCAAGGGACTAGGTCCTCGAGAACTTCGGCAGACCTTGGGTGCCGTAGGCATCCAAACTATCTCCTAAGTAGGATTTGGAGGCCGAAGTGCTCGCCGAAGTATATCGGCGAACGACGGAGTTCTGTCGGCCCCAGCCCGAAGAAGTATACGAGTGGGGTGAGGCCGCTTGTCGAGCCACTATGGCTTGTTGGTGGTCCCGGCTGCACGTGCTAGTTTTGCCGCCGTGGAGGCACTCCAGCCCGTCATCGTCGAGTGGGCAGGGCGGCAGCACGGGAGTCGCAACCTTCTGCGGAGACGTCATCTCGCAGAAGGAGATGGCGGAGGGCCCGGGAGGATGATCTTTACTCTCCTTACGTCTTAGGCCTGTTCCTATTATGGTAACAGGTAGCCTCACCGTTACACCCAGGCCAGCGCTCATGGAGATCGGAGATCATTTTGCACTCTCCTGTGCCTGAACCACTCAACACAACTCAACTTTAACACCTAATGACTTATATTTTGCCGGGCTGGCACAAATTACAAACCGTGCCGTATGTTGAAACTTTACCCTCATGGAATAAGAAATTTCTTTTTTTGAGTATTAACAAAAAACTTTTATGTAAAATTATTTGGAATATTAATTAATTTTTATATACTCCTATTTTTTAAGCTAACACAAACCAACTTAACATTTAGTTAAGTTGGTTTGTGTTGGCTTTAAAAAAATGAAAAAGTTCTATTGTTTGTGTTTTCAACATGCTTTTCTAATTTGGTTAGTCTGTCCGTAAAAATTTGCTAAACGTATATTTTATTGCTACTGTATTAAATATTGTCATTTATAAATTATAATTTTCGCCATTGTTTTAATTATTGTGATAACCGTTACTTAAGTGATGTTTAGTAATAGCTGTAATGTTTTACTTTCTTATTCTTGGTAGCACTTTTCTACAAGTATTATGACATATCCAAGGTTTTAGTCTTGAAAGTAAAAAGATAAAAAATGAGGAATCATGCAGGCAATGCATACCTAATAACACGATTTAGAAGAGACTTGTTAATAACTAACTTTCTCTCTCTCTCTCTCATTATTTTTTGTACTATTTAAAGACATATGCTATGCATCCTACATTTTTTTCTCGTTATCAATAAATGACTTTTACGCCCACGTCAGCGCCTACCTTAGTATATCTATAGGGTGTCTTTCAGTCAATAAAAATAACATTGAACAAATTAACGTCAACAACTGTCAACTGACTTGACATGACTTCAAAACTTAGGCGTAGGCGACAAACAACCGCGCGACGAATGTCTAAACTGATTAACAAATAGTTTTCGTTGCTAGAATATGAGGTAACAAAATATTTACTGAAAAGTTATCAATGATGATGATGCAAGCAAATATCAATCAATAAATAAGTTTTTCTAAAATATATTCTCTTCTATTTACTTTTTTAATTAAGCAAATTGTTAAACTCATTGCACCTTCTGTTGTTTTTTGTCTCCTGCAAGCCTCAGCAGTACATTCTAGTTAGTCAGGCCAATTTATAAGCGGTTTTTACTTTTACCATCTTTTACGTACCATTCTATTTTACATAAATTTGCTAATGGGTGCGTGCTTCGTAACAACAGTATATCTCAGCTCTTATGAACTAGGTTCCGCAAAAACATTTATTATGATTTGAAAATTTTTATTTCGGAAATTATGATTATGATTTGAACTTGAATTTGACAAAATTATGATTTCGGACTGCTTCTTAGCCAGGGCACGCTGGAGACCCGTTTGACGCCGACGCGGCAATCGATTGTATACTATGTATTATATATATTATGAACCAAGTGATTAATGAAAGCTTTATTCACAATGCTCTTAAAGTTTGACCAGCGATTAATCAGTTTATATAATTAAATATAATTAGATTTAAACTTTATATTACAATCCGGTCCTTTTCAAACTTACTTTATAATAGGGGTGCTGGCAGATTTTTGGTCTGCTTTAATTTTATGGCTGTCTTTATTTATTACAAAAAAATAATATTCTATTAAAAATATTGAAAATAAAAAAATATATTTTCAATTTTTTTTTATATTTAAGAGTGTATGTTTTGGGTTTTAAATATGACAATTAATCATTCAGTTACAATGTGACATTAAGTGTTCATCCAAAAGCTAGATTGATTAATTTAATTAAATTTCAAAATAGTAAAGGGGTAAATACAGCCTTGGCCAAAAGTATTAGGCACCCCAGAAAAATGCACAATTCATGTTTATTGATTGAACAATGAATAAATGCTTATCTTAGATGGCATGCCGGGGTCACAAATAACTTCCTAGAAAAGCAAGCAGCTATCTGTTATGGTCATAAAACACTTTTTTTTTTTTCCGTGCGGAAATCCCCTCGGATACCACCTGTCGGTAGCATGTCGGACTCGAACCGACTAAAACCGCACGCCGTCTCGGGTACTAATAGCCGGGGAACCAGGTATACCCTAGAAAGGAAGTCCCTGGTGCAGTCATAAAACACCTGGTGACTGAAAACAAAGGATTTATTTTTATGCGTTCTTACCAGTCAATGTTTGGTCAATTGTGTTTAGGACTCTAACGAGTAAACAAGCTTTTATTTCTAACATAGTGATTAAATTGACACGTAATTTATTTAAAATTGCCGAAAAGAAGTGAATTTAGTTTGTAAAACCGAGTAAAAATACAACTTTTCCATGAACAAGGGAAGTCGCAAAAAGAAATTGCTAAGTTAGTGAAATGTTCGCGTTGCGCTGTGCAATCTGCTATCAAACGGTTTGCTGAGACCGGCAGTCACGCTAATAAACCAAGAACAGGCAGAAAACGTGTGACTTCGAAGCGCGAGGATAGAAAATTAATACGCGAATCTATGAAAGATCGGAAGAAAACGTCATGTGCCTAATACTTTTGGCCAAGGCTGTATATTGAAGGATAAGGAAGTATGTAGAGAAATTCTAGACTTACAAAAAATGTGACAAAGACTTATCTTCAAAACACTGTCCTTTAAGATTAGAATCAAATCAAAAGTTTTAAACAATTTATGGTTTCTAAATTTTAAGCGCTATTTGTTACGTGAGAATTAGTGTTTTATTTGATAAACTTGCTCTATTAATTGTCAAATTAATCAAAAGCTTAAAGTATTAAAGTAGTTGACGCTGCACATAGGAGTCATTAATATGTAAAATATTAAAAACCAAGATATGCATTTATTGGTCATAATATATATATTATGTAATAAATACTTCTGTTTATTTTCTATTGTGTCTCAAATCTAGTCTGTCTAGTTTTTCTCAAGAGTACCTTCTGGCAGAAAAAAAATTGTAATAGCAAGCCAGAGGGGAGCTTCTTCAAATTCTTTCACATCATCATTATCATCATCATCATCAGCCTATCGCAGTCCACTGACGGACAAGGGCCTCTTCCAGTGCACGCCTCTTAGATCGATCCAGATGCAACATTTAATAACAATAATGGAAAATTCCTGGTTATTAAAATTGCTGTTAAGGCGTTAAGTTTTACAAGAAAACTAGTGGCAGTATACTGATTGGGATTAAGACTACTCCCCACACATTTTGTAGTTCTTCATTGTATTCATTAAATAAACCAACATACTCCAACTATTGAACTACAACCCTTTATTTCAACATGAAAACTATCTATAATACACATACATACAAAGTTGCTGTAGAAACAACATTGTATTGTTTGATGTGTAAATAAAATTGTCAGCAACCATGTTTACACAGAATAATAATTACAGCACACACATACATTTTAAATTCGTTACATTTACAATCCTGTCTTTTGAAATATCAATTCTCTTTTACTATGTGACTTTTTAGTCCTAAAACACTGTCATTAAGATAGGCAAATGAAAGGGTTGTGCATTAGTAAATCTTGACATTGATGGTGTCATTTCAATGTATTAAAGGGAACAAAACCAATACTCCGTATATTATTTGTGGATGTTATCTCCTTCTAACTAAAAATACTAAAAAATTATAATATTAATATTGTACTGTCTATAACAGTTGAGAAAATAATGAACTGGACAAGTAAATTAACAGAATGTGGGAATTAATTAAAATACCACTTTTACGAGTACTTTCCTTAAGATACTTTATTCTTTCCTTATACATTTCTTAACGTAAGGACATTTTTTAACGTTTCTTTCAACTTATTAAGGTTACAACAAAAGTCACAAAATGTGGTTGTAGTATTTGAATTATTGTGACATTTCACCAGTATTAGATCAATGAAAACACTGTTTCAATATACATACTGTGTAATGCAATATATCGATATCAGTTTGATGTTAGGACTGCTATTTTAATATTGTAGTCTTAACATAAACGCATAAAACCAATACCATGAAATGAGTTTCACTTAAACCATCGCACACAGCATTTAAAAAAATTGTGGACCTAAATGATATGAAGAAAATCTAAGATAAAAGAAAACATGAGTTAAAACAACGATTAGGTACATTTGAAAGCAATTCGTAGTGTTGACATCAAAATAAGTCTAAACACAGGCAGACTAGAACTGCGTTAGATCAATTTCAATCTAAGAATTGACTTCAGAATGTATCGTTTTAAAATGATTGCTCTCTTCTATCACTTATTCTAAACATGTGAATATTTTAAAATGATTGAATTAGAGACAAAGCCGGCTGCATAATAATCGATAACACGACATGACTAGTGATATCACTCTCAATAATAGATTAGAATTCTATGCAAACATACCTTTCAGAGAAGAACTGTAACACTAGTTGAAATCTTCACAAATACTTATTCCTTTAAGATATTTTCGTATTCATTTATAGTATATACTAAAATAAATTGCGAAACAGGAAAACCACAAAAAAATGGCGGCAATGGTAAAAAAGATGTTTGGTAGGTTTTTAATTATATATTACCATACTCCATAATTGCTGTACTATTTTGGGAGTTTCAATCAACAACATTTTTTACTTTTAATAAAAAATCACTGTTAAAAAAAAAGTTAAAATGTCACTATAACGTAATTCATCATCATCACCATCTGCCCTTTTCCTTGATCACCTCGACTTTCTTTTTCACGCATTCCTTCGTTTCATTGCAATTTTATTTTTATTTTTTTATTGTAAGTTTAAAATGTCATCTAACAAAAGTTTTTTTTTTTTTATTTTATTTTATTTTATTTTTATATTTTAGGAAAACTTACAGCTAGAATTACAATTGATATAAGACTAATAGGTGAAGGCCAATTAAAAGTTTTCACTGCTAGAACAATGAAGACAACTCTGAACATGGTAGGATGATAGGACAGTAGACATAGGTATTATTATAAATGTGATTTGTTTGTTATGCTTGGTCGAAGAAAACGTTGCCCAGTTGTTTTTTAAAGTTAGTGACACTAGAAGAAAAAATGTCGATATCAACACTCCGGCATGATGCATTATACATGCGACTCGCTCTGATCATGTATGAGTTTTGCCTGTACTTAGAATCTACAATGGGAACATGCAACAAGTTAAATCGTCGAAGATGCGCTGTCGGGACGTTTAAAGCAATTTTGCTCACAAGTTCAGAGGAGTCAACCGCTCCTCTCATGATGCCAAATAGAAACGACAGATCCGCTATTTTTCTTCTTTCAATGAGTGGAAGAATATGAAATTTTTTACAACGGGTCACGTAATCAGGTAAATAGCAACTACAACGATACTGTATATATCCTAAAAACCTTCTCTGAATGCGCTCTATTCTATCAATATAGACGTTATACATTGGATTCCAGACTTGAGAACAGTATTCTAAGTGACTGCGAACTAGGGAACAATAAAGTATTTTTATTGTTTTAATATTTTTAAAGTCTGCTGAAACTCTGAGTAGGAATCCCAATGCTTTGGAGGCTTTGCTAACAATGTTATAAATGTGTGTATCAAACAGTAGTTTCGAGTCAAAAGTAACACCAAGGTCTTTAATGTTACTGACTCTAGACAATGGGGTATCTAATAATTTGTAAACCTGAAATATTGGGCTATGTTTACGTGTAAAGGAGCACACGTAACATTTATTGACATTTAAATCCAGTTTATTCGTTTTGCAGTACGCCTGAAATCTATTGAGATCTTCCTGTAGTTCTATGGCGTCCTGGACCCTATTTATCTGTTTCATTACTTTCAAGTCATCAGCATAAAGAATAATTTTTGAGGTTAGGAAGCAGTTATCTATATCGTTGATGAATATATTAAATAACAGAGGTCCCAACAGCGATCCTTGCGGGACGCCCCAAGGAATATTTGTAAGTGTTCTTCTAGACGTATAACCATTAAGTACAACAGTCTGACATCTGTTTTCCACGTACGATGTAAACCATCGAAACAAATTGCCGCCGACACCCATACTCAAAAGTTTACGCATTAAGATTGTGTGATCTATTCTATCGAAACATTTACTGAAATCGGTGTATATAACATCGACCTGTGACCCTTGTGACATGAATTTAGAAATAAAGTCACAACACACTATAAGATTAGATGTGGTAGAACGACCCCTTAGAAAGCCGTGTTGGTGTTCACCAAAACCAAGTTTGAGGGCAGCGTAGACTTGTCTGTATACGATTTTTTCTAAAATCTTTGCGAACACACACAGCTTCGAGATGGGTCTGTAGTTTTCAATCATATTTTTAGGTCCCTTTTTATGTATCGGTGTTATATATACCGACTTCCAGATTGTAGGCATCACGCCGGTATCAAGAGACCGCCTATATAGAATAGAGAGAGGGATGACGAGGCTATTGGCACAACCCATAATCAATACAGGCGAGATGTCGTCCGGCCCAGCCGACTTATTAGTATCCACATGTTTTAATAAATTATAAAGTTCATCCCTGCTGACTTCGATGGATGTAATACATGAGGCGACCTGTTCAATGTTCTGCTCACTGTTCCGCGAAGAGCTGTCGTGAGCGCTTGTTGAGAAGTTGGAATAGAAATATTCATTGAACATATCGCATATCTCCTCACCATCACTAGTGGAATGCTGACCGAATTGCATCACAGTTGGATATTGAATTGATAGTCGTTTAGACTTAACATAACGCCAGAAGGCTCGTGGATTTTTCTGAATATTGTTTTCGATGTTAGATATATACTTTATAAATAATTGGTTCTCGAACTCTTTGACCCGTTGACGTAATTTTACAAAGGAGTGATAATCAGAGATGTTACAATATTTTTTGAATTTTGAATGGTATTTGGCTTTTTCTTTTATCATTTTAATCAGCGGGATTTTGTACCAAGGTGGGTATTTAGCATAAGGTTTAGTGATCTTACTTGGGATGTGGACGTTACGCAGTCGATTGATGGTGTCATAGAAGTATGTGGTGGCGTCCTCAAGTGATCCAGAGCTCAGTTCGCGGTGCCAATCAACATGATTTAATTCAGCTTGCATCGTGACATAGTCACCCAAATGATAGAAGTACTTGCGATACGGACGAGAAGATAGGCTGTGCAGCTCAACAAAGTTAGCGGTGATACATAACGCATTATGATGCGGGTCTTCTGTCAGCGGGTCAGTGCATCGCGAGACGCATACCTCATTATTTGACAATACCAGGTCCAGTATCCTATTATTATTATTACTGTGACTATTATATTGTGAAAGGCTGCAGATGTTAAAAGAGTCCACGAGAAAAGTCTGAATGTCACCTTGTAGGTTACTCGGTTCCAATGAACAACTGTCGGCGGCTGGCTGCCAAACAATATTAGGTTGGTTGAAATCTCCCAGGACAATAAATTTGTCTGTAGGGTTCCTAAGAACTAAGTCACTAAGATTGTTTGAAAAAGTGTTCAGTTGTACCATTAACGGACTGCCACGATTGTCGCTGCATAATTTTTTTAAACCTTGTTACATTTTCACAATAATTATTATACGATAATGTAATGTAATGTAGTTGCCCTGAATTTGTCCGATTTGTTGTGTGGTGAGATGATCCAGTGTCGGTGTCACAGCGGTAACAAAATCCCAGCTTGTAGTGAGATGGTAGGTACAGTGCCACCAACTTATCTGTTCAGTAGACAAAATCGGAACTAAATCTGCGTCAATCTGCGTGTCAGTTTACAAGGTGTGGGTGCTCTCTGTGTTTATCATTTGATTTTATTATTAAAACTACAATTAAAATGCCGAAAGCTCTTAAAAGTGATGCTAGAGTTATTATTTTAAAAGTTTTATCATTTATGAACGAAGAAAAACGCCTCCAATTTCCAAAAATACCATTTGAAAAAGTGCCACAACGTGTTGCTGCCGCTACAGGTTAGTGTTATAGTCTAAGGACAGTAAAATTTCCCACTTAAATTATTTTATTATTTATTATTTTAATATTCAGCTTATGTTTCATATTTTATTGTCTATATATATCCACTGAAAATTAGAAATAAAAGTGATACGTCGCCCCCACTACTACTAACTAGTGCACCATTTTACTATTCTTTATTTTCATAAACGGTAAACGTATACCTACATTGTGTTCACTGTTTATTCCACCCGAATAAATAAAAAAAATAACATTATTTCTTAAGTTTGATGAGCCACTTTTTGTTACAGGTGTTAGTGAGCGATTTGTTTATAAATTAATGAATGAAGAAAAACGAGCTGAAGAAACTAATACTAAAATATGTACACCTGGTAAAAACAGGGAAAGGAAAACAGGGAAACTAGAAGTTGATGACTTTGATATTGGTGTGATTAGGAGAAAAACCCATGAATTTTATTCAGTAAAAAACGAAATTCCTTCTGTAACCAAGCTATTGAATATTTTAAGAGAAGATATCAATTTCCAGGGGAAACTGATATCACGACCACAATTATTTTTATAAAATATAATGTAACTAGTTTGGTATAATAAATCGTATTATCTGTTTGCAAAACAAAATATTTCTTTCTTTTCAACTAATTTATAAATTATATAGTAATGATATTTAAACATTAATTAATAAACTCCGGTCAATATTTAAAATTACAGCTCACGTGATTTCGTATGTTTCAAATACCCTAACCTCCTGATAATTTTTTTAAATAGCAACACCTATCGCTCCAGTAGCGACGCCGTCTACTGAACAGATAAGTTGGTGGCACTATACATTAAGATTAAATCTACAGATATTTGACAAGTCCAAACACTCAAGGTTTGTCCTATTGTCAAACCAAACAAGTCACAGACCTCATTTTGCAGTGCGGCCGTTATCATATTAATTATTATTGCTATTGACTAACACGCTCCAGTGTTTAACCAGACACCCTAAACCAGACATTTAAAAAAATTCAAAATTCTTTTTTCCTATTACAAAGTTAAATTTTATTAACTTGTAAATTTTTGACTTAAATTGCACTACTTAACAATCCGTATGCTGTCATTACGATATTTTATTTATGTTTTTCTAAGAAAACCTACATAATAATATATTTATCTACTCTACATTATTTACGCTCATTTAATAATTACGAGTAAGTTAACTATGACAATTTTTTTTAAATTGAGAAGCGATTAATTTGTAAATATTAAGTTTT
Source organism: Arctia plantaginis (assembly GCA_902825455.1). NCBI lineage: Eukaryota > Metazoa > Arthropoda > Insecta > Lepidoptera > Erebidae > Arctia > Arctia plantaginis. The sequence continues at coordinate 3,007,896 of CADEBD010000284.1, read as the reverse complement.
ACTTACGGTATTACAAGTTAAACTGAAAGTGTTTTTTATAGTACAATACTCATATAAAAACGACGAGTATAATGTAAAGTACATCAGTTTTACAGTGATTTCTTTACAAAGTCACCTATTTTTTTTTTAATAACGGCGTTTAATAACGGCGTGTTCGGCGCTTGGTTGCTCACATCGTTCCTTCTACTCCTCCACGAGGAGCTGGGATTTCTGTTCCTCGATTTCTCGCGAATCAGGACTCCGACCCCACTGATACAGAGCCGCAAGGGCTCTTGCCTCCAGGTCCTCCTCTCCGGCCAGGAGACTCGCCACCTCAAAGGAGAGTACAAGTACCCCCTTATGGCTCTGATAGCCAGCACTCGCAGCTCTGTAAAGCAACGTTGCTGGGCTTCAGGGCCTCCACCCATACTGAGCCCATACAGGGCCATGGACCGCACAACCCCCGAGTAGAGCCTGCAAGAGTCATCGGGTCCTCTCATATTGGGCAGCAGCCCAATGCACGCGCTGCTCCAACCAACTTGGGGATCAGACCTCGGAAATGATGTCCGAACTCCCAGATACCCCCAGATACCTCATCAAGGGCTCGATGGGGATTCGAGTTCCTCCTACTATGAGGCTGGATCCCTCAGGTGGCTTCCCATACTGAAATCTAATAAATAATTTAAAAAAAGAAAATATGATTCAAATGCAAAAAGTATAATAAATATACAGAATGATGTATGTTGGTATATATTTGCTTTATACAAATACTAGTAGTTTCTCGCAGTTTCACCTGCGTTTTTAGTCATAGCCTTGTTCCTCATCCGTGTTATGTAAGTTTCAAAAACAATTAACGAGAAAATTAATTTTCTTCATTTTCGTAACTTTGGGTATACATTACATTTACTTATTTTATTCATTTCATAAATTTAGTTGTGTATCTATAATCTTTTACCATCATTATCTTGTCTAGCTCGCAATCCCAAAGCTTGTGGAAAGACAACTATAACATAGATCAAGCTCACCTTAAGAATAAGACATTAAATAAATTTGCTATTAACTATGGATATATTACACATGGGCTACATTACATTTATTACTAGCGATCAGCCCCGGCTTCGCACGGATGCGTTGTAGATACTACTAATGTGGTGTCAGTTCAATTCGGAGTAATTAATTATACTATTATTATGATACGACTATTAATAACACATCTTTAAATGCAATATTTATAGGCTCGGTCTAATCCTGCCGGCCGCTGCCACCCGGGACGGACTGCTCGACGGTCGTTGGGCCCCCGCATTTTAAACTTCTAATATCTTTTAAAATATTTATTTTAATGATATGCTGGAAAGAGCAATTTTAATCTACATTAAATGTACAACGAATCTAAAGTATTTAATAGGATAAGGAATAATAATGTATTGTTTAAAATAGTTACGTAAAAACCAATTATTATTTTTAAAATATTTAAAAGATAAAAATGGTTACTGTGGGTTATCTTTAGGAGATAGACATATACCATAGCAGACTGTTTTGTAAATCTTTTTAAGATATACAAGACCGTAATACATTATTTTGGTCTATCTCGTAAGGTTTAGCCAGCGCTTGCAATGTAAGCGCACAAAAACATGTTTTTACGACAAAACTTTGAAGTTCTCAGATTTTCTCTTTTGTAATATGCATGTATTACCTATACATATTATGGGACGTCACTTTGTGTGATTCACAAATTGTTGTTCTGAGTCTGGGTGTTCTTTGTGTCCATATCATGTATGTTTGTAAAGATCCCTTTAAAAAAAACCTTCCTCTTGAATCACTCTCTCTATTGGTGAAAATTATATTAAAATCCGTTGCTTAGTTTAAAAATTCTAAGCGTACAACATAAAAAAGACTTTCTTTTTTACTATATAGAGATACATAGCATTCTCTTTAAGACATTAAATAAATTAACCTTTTTTTAAAACTTTGCTATGGAAATCGTTAGTATGTATATTTAGACTTTAGACGTCACCTTTTTTATTTTATATTTCCTTGGCTAGTAATTGATCGCGAGGCTACCATATAGGCAATGGCCGGTGTCGCTTAAATCGTTGCAATGGTTTGATGGGTAGGTCTCGAGGTGGCCCTACATAAATGTAAGCCTCTGAGCTTCCATAGGCCTCGGTAGGGGCCACCAGCTGGCTGGATCTAGCCTTCTCGAGGAACGTGTTCGAATCAACATCGAGCCTTCGATGAGGTCTGGGACTCGTACTCGATAGTGTCATGCGATTTCGTTAACCAATTTCTTGCGTGGCTTTTGCCCAACACCTCCTGTAGGAGTTTCTACGAAGATATCATGCAGTCCATGGTCCTTTACGGGACCCCTATTTGGGTTAAGACCCTGACGGCCCGCAACGCCGTCATATTGCGGCGACCTCAACGAGCGATGGGCGTCAAAGTCATAAGGGGATACCGCATGGTTTCCTTTGAAGCGGCGAGTCTATAAACGGGATATGCGTCATGGGACCTTAGGGCTTTTATCTTTTTGTCTTTATATCAATGACGCAAAGAGCAGAACTTGAGAGTCACTCCTCTAGAAATTGAGCTGCTAAAGTCTGAGCTCCGTCAGGTCCTAATGGTGAAGTCTAAAGAGCGACTTGGGCGACAGAGTGCAGGGCACCTCACAATTTGCTATCAAGTGGAAGGTCGCTATCATGGAAGATTGCCTCGAGATGCAGCATGACAGCCTCTCCTGCCGGCTGACACAGGTACTGACCGGCCATCGCTTTTTCGGAAAATACCTGTGCCATAGTTTAGGTGTAGAAAACCTCACGCTGGAGACCATCGTTCTTGTCATTTAAAGCAATTTTAAAGAGAGTTGGGCTGGAGAAGCAGGCCCGAGAGGTGTATACCAGAGTTCCTTGCAATAGACTTACATGTGACGGAATAAGGTGTGGTTTTAGTTTTCATACTTTGTAAAAGTATAAAAGTATTCTATCAGTCAATCTACTTACACTAACTTACTTCAAACTATACAGCTTTCATAGTACAAGCTCTGCTTAGTTTGAAACTAGATGGCGTTGTGTGTTAAATGTGAAACAATATTAATATTTTACCATTTCACCGTGAGCCCCGGTGATGACACGTTGGGGTTTCCAGACGAAAAAAAAAGTAGTAAGCGCAGTAATTGATAAAAATGATACTTATTCTAACCAAACGAATAAAGAAATTATAATACATACATATGTAGGGTTTTTTTTAAAAACAACTCCTGCATTAAAAATATATCCTGTGTCGTGGGGGACTTTACAAACATACATGAAACGAACACAAAGAACACCCCGACTCAGAACAACAATTTGTAGGTCACACAAAATGTCATCCCATTTGGGGATCGGACCCACAACACTAAGCGTAGTAGTAAGAGGCGTGGCGCCAGCTTAAACCAATTTTCCATTCGTGAAGTCATATACGAGTATCTCTATCAGGTATAAACCTTCTTTTTGTAAAATTTTAAATTTTTTGATACAATTCTGTTCAAAACGCATAATTATTTCATTATTTTTGTATTTTGTTTAAATTACGAAAAACATTTCACATGATCTATTAGAGTGCGTTTGCTTTGCTTTGTGCCTCACAAATATGCTAAGACAGTCATAGTTTAGTTAACTTGTAATTTACCTAACAAAGTATTAAGGAATATTTTGAAAACATAAAATATAACAAAAAGATAAAGTTATAATTTTGAAGGTTTTTGTTTTGGAAGACCTTTCTTAATTTATTTATTATTTATCTATCATTGTTTAGAGGCTAATTTTATCTTGGATCTCAATTGTAAATTAATGAACGAAACGACTTAAAAAAAATTAAAGCTAATGTCATAACTGTCAAAAATGTGTGAAGCAAATAGGATTAGACCTTAATTATTTAGCTTATTTCCTAAATACTTTATTTTGATAGTACATAATTTTGATCGTTTACTTTTTAACAGCTCAACGTCACAGATATTTTTATAATGAGAAAAAACTGTGGTAGTGTTTCATATCCTTAAATTATTTATTCCATCACGAGAAATGAAAAATGAATAACAGCTCTGATTCTATTTATTGGTCGGAGCTTCATTGCTCTAAGGATGCCCTGACCGATACTTATGGATGGTTTATGCAGTTTCTATTGGCTGTATTAGCTTTCACATGCTTAATAGGTGAGATTTTATCAATTATTGCAAGCGGGAGTTCATGGTAGAACGATAATAATGTTCAGTATTGCGTAGTTTTCTGCCGGATCTTACTCAATTAGCCACTCAGACACTATTGCAGCTGAAGTATTTCATCATCTAAAGCTGTACCCGTCAACCTCACTGTGACAAATTAAATTTTGAAAAAGTCAAATATTAAACCATACTTCCATGGCATTTTGTTCTTGAAATATTTATTAGTGTGTAGTTCAGATTTTTAAAATTTATTTTAAATTATTTTAATTTAAAAATTATCTAAGAATATTATAATGTTACTTAATAGAATTATGTACTGCTTGCAATCTGTTCCACACACACAGATATATTCGCAAAGAGGGAATATGTGTTTTTAATGCATACCATTTTCTCATTGCCGCTGAGTCTACACTTTAAAAAATGTGTCACATTATGATGCATATAATTAAATGATTTATCTTGAAAAGACTCATTAATCTCATTTAATGATAGTCAATTTATTAAATAATACATTTTTTTTTTTTAAATAGGCAAACGATTCTGCGAACCCCGTTATGCTAGAAGACCATGGCTAATTTGGTTTTATGACACGTCAAAACAAGGCCTTGGGGCATTGATAATACATGCGGCCAATGTGTGGCTCTCACCGCATTTAACAGGAAACCCCTGTACTTGGTAAGAACTTTTAGTATATTTATTTATTGTTGGCACACCAACAAATAAGATATAAGAAACATGCCAACATACAGGATGGTACAGTTCTTGATGTTGTTGATATGTAGACCTGCAAAAGGAATATATTTATAGCTCTATATCTATATCTTTTGTGGTTGTAAAAATACTATTAGTATACTATTTAGTAAAGCATTACTAAGACTACCAGATTACCGAATCAATTTACGAATACAATACAATATAATCTCGTTACAGTTAAGGTTTGACATTTAATACTTTATTATAAAAATACCTTATGACAGTTGTGAGTTTCAGAGTTGATCAGAACTGAATTGTGAGTTAGATCAATATAAGAAAACGAACAGTAGGAAAATATTACATAAATATTTAAACAACTTCACTTGATAAAATGTGTTTAGTAAATAAAGTAGTATCTTGTCTAGTGATAGGATGATACTCTGTTTATTTTTAAGTACTCTTGCACTGAGTTTCTTTAAAGTTATTATCTTGACTTAGACTCATAAACTGGTTTTTATATTTCCTTATATATGTTTTTGTTTCATTATTTAAATAAATTTATTTAAATTATTGTTTTATTTCAAATATTTAAATAATAATTATTTAAATTAAGAATTTAAATATTGTTATATAATATGTTATAATATTATTACATTATATTATATACTTAATATTATATTTCGTCATGATCATCAACATCCTTTAAGTCTAAACAATTAAGTATAGTATAAAATGTTATGTATGAAAATTTCATTACTAGGATTTGGAGATACAGTAAAATAATATATCAACAATTTTGATAAAATTATTAAAAAATAATTAAAGCCTGTTTAAAGCAGACACTGAACACTGAATGGATTTGAATATAATTTTCAACACAGCATCACATCAATGCGATCCTTGTAGCTCTACTTATCTAGTTTAATTAGTAGTTTCCAAGTTGCACTCAAACTGTAGGTCTTATTCCTGCTAATATGTGTTCTCACATACTAGCAGGAATACATACACATATCAGCATATTAGTCATTGAGCCCTTATCGGTGTGTGCCGTGGCACCATTCTGCGGAAAATGGGTTCTTTTATTGTAATCGACACGACAATACGGCTCCGGTATAAAAAGTGTCAAGCATCTCGCGATATCATTGGGCGTTAACACTTTCACTTCTACCGTAAAAATAATAATTAGCCATTGGCCAATATATTTATTTTCACACCCCCTTGATGCTGCAATCTTTCAGATAGACTCACGCGGATTTTGTAGTAGTAGTAACAGACGTAGAAGGTCCGGGCACATTAAATTTCCGACTGATATAGTTTTTCAAAACTTCTGTACCCACGCCCATATCAATTGGTTTGACGGGCCATCTTTTAATCGTTGCATATCAAAGTGAGAAAAAACTGACACCTCGCCACATTGATTGAATTATTGTTTGCGAAATATGCCTCAACCGCAAGAGCGCGGGGTCCTCCCGTTGACTCATGACTCATAACTAAACAACCCGCAATATTGACGTGACGAGGCAAGGCGACAGCGGGGAAGCGACCTATCAGGTCGCTTCCCCGCTGTCGCCTTGCCTTTCGCCGCTAGCTCAATTTAAAGCATTAAATACCCTGTACATTTTTCTAGCTTCAAAAATCAAAGTATTTTAGTGTGGATCATAGGTACATAAGAAATGTTAAGAAGTATAGTAGTAGTAGTAAGTAAATAAAGTAAGGTTAAGAAATAAGATTGAGTTCTACCATCATTCATGGCAAACCGCAACCAGTAAAAAGTAGTGTCATCTGACTGTCCATAGTGTTTGCAATTCAAAATATGGCAAATTCTGCTGTACATAGTTTAAAAAGTTTTGCAAAAAAAAATTTAAGCATTTATTTATTTCTAAGATAAAATTATTTTCAACAGGTATATAGTAAATTTCATGCTGGACTCAACACTTGGTCTATTAATAATATGGGCCGGCATTCGACTTGCTCAATATTACGCAAGAGTTTATGATATTCCACTTATAAATTTTGGAGAATATGGTAACTATTTTCATTATATATTGCTTTTGTATATATATATATATATATAGGTATACACGGTGATTTTGAAAGCGTTTTGGAAAAGAAAATTTTGAGTTATTTTTCAGTAACAGAAGCTATATATAACGTTAATTTAATAAAATATATATTTTTTTAATCATCAAAGTCGATATTCATATCGATTACAGAGAAAAGGTGAGAACCAGTAGTAGGGCTTTTCAATCGCAAGTAGGTAAATACTACGAATAGAAATACTATACTCACGCGCAAGGTCAAGAACGTTTAAATTATTATTCGCCGGAGTGTAGTGCGTGCATACCTGGACAATGAGTTTAGTGATCGGTGGATAGGTCGAGGAGGGCCAGTGCCTTGGCCACCTAGAAGCCCGGACTTAACGCCCCTGGATTTTTTCTTATGGTCGGAAATAAAAATACTTGTTTATACACGGGAATATGAAAGCCGTGATAATTTACGCATTGCGATAGTGGACGCTTTTGATAAAGTGATAAGTGATAGAGACACATTAAGAAAATTAAAAAACAATTGCATTAAACGTGGACGTTTGTGTATTGAATGCAGCGGACTCCATTTTGAGTAGTTGCTTCGATACAGAGAAGTGTAAATAGTGTAAATAGGTATGTAAGTTAATTATTCTGAAGATAGCTCCGATTTTTTAAATACGCTTGAAATATTTATACCTACAGTCCGTTGATAAATTGATTTGTTGTGAAAAGAACAACCGTGGTTAATAATCGAAAAGAAGTTTAAATAAAATAGGTATTTCCGACGGTCCTAAGCCCGTGTAAAGTATGAAGGACAAATTGGAGTCTATCTACGTAAGTACTCCCTAGCTCACGCCTATAAGTATACTTTTATCAGCTGCTGTTAGCGTCAGCGGTGCGCAGCGGCCGCCGAAACGCCCACGGACGTGTTTCATTCATACTTATAACATAATGAATGAATGATCAGTCCATTACTACATTCCAAGTCGATCGAGTAGAAATGAATATTAAAACTGAAACTTTTTTTTAGACAACATTACAATTGATTTAATCATTTTAATTGGTACTATAGATGATTCCAAATTAAAATGTTTCGTTTCCAAAACGCCTAAAAAATCACCGTGTATATATACACGGTGATTTTGAAAGCGTTTTGGAAAAGAAAATTTTGAATTATTTATCAATAACAGAAGCTATATATAACGTTAATTTAATAAAATATTTATATTTTTTTTCATCAAAGTCGATATTCATATCGTTTACAGAGAAAAAGTAAGAACCTGTAGTAGGGGTATTCAATCACACGTAGTTAAATACTACAAATAGAAATACTATGAGTTTTAATATCGTATTCGCCAATGAAAACAAAGCTACCGAGTTGCGCCGGAGTCGTCCAACCAATGACGGCACTGCCCGTAGGCGCATGCGCGGTACTCATCTGTCATCGCGAGGCGTCTTTCCTTTTCAGTCGGTCAGTAATACCATAACATCGTGACGGCACGCTACATTGATTAGCGCTAAAATGAGTCGACAGTACGAATTTGCAAACGTGGAATACTTGGCAATGGTACAGCTGTACGCTACTGCCAACTACAACTTGGAAGAGGCTCGGCGTTTGTATTCCCAGCCGGAGCATTTAAATGCACTACGGCTACGTGGAATTGAAAGCCCTCAAATTCCCTCCACACCTACCATCTTGGCTGCAACCCAACGTCTTCTCGACCACGGACAATTTCGTGCGCCTACTCATGCGCAAGGTCAAGGACGTTTTAATTATTATTCGCACGAGTTTGAAGAAGATGTTTATGAGTACTTCGAGCGCGATCCCCGGCGGAGCACAAGAATGGCAGCACGAGAATTCGATGTTAGCCAAAACTTCGTATGGAAGATACTACGTACACAAGGATTACATCCGTATCATTTTCGCAAGGCTCACGTAATAAACAACACTGACGCACCGGCAAGAATCGCCTTTTGCCAGTGGTTGTTAAATAATACAAACGCCAACATACTCTGGACGGACGAGTCACTGTTTACTCGAGTGGGACTATACAATGTGCACAATGAGCATTACTGGGCTCTAATTAACCCCCACTTGATACGAGAAAACCATCACCAGGTTCGTTTCAGTGTGAACGTTTGGGCCGGTATTATTAACGACCAATTAATAGGGCCTATTTTTATTGAAGGTCATCTAACCGGCAACTCGTACTTAGAGATGTTAAGGACAGTAATATCTGAGTTAGTAGACGATGTGCCGTTAGCTTACTCGAGAGGTATGTACTACCAACACGACGGCTGTCCCGCTCATTACGCGAGTGTAGTGCGTGCATACCTGGACAATGAGTTTAGTGATCGGTGGATAGGTCGAGGAGGGCCTGTGCCTTGGCCAGCTAGAAGCCCGGACTTAACGCCCCTGGATTTTTTCCTATGGTCGGAAATAAAAAGACTTGTTTATACACGGGAATATGAAAGCCGTGATGATTTACGCATTGCGATAGTGGACGCTTTTGATAAAGTGAAAAGTGATAGGGACACGTTAAGAAAATTAAAAAACAATTGCATTAAACGTGGACGTTTGTGTATTGAACGCAGCGGACTCCATTTTGAGCAGTTGCTTCGATACAGAGAAGTGTAAATAAACTGTAAATAGGTATGTAAGTTAATTATTCTGTAGATAGCTCCGATTTTTTAAATACGCCTGAAATATTTATACCTACAGTCCGTTGATAAATTGATTTGTTGTGAAAAGAACAATCGTGGTTAATAATCGAAAAGAAGTTTAAATAAAATAGGTATTTCCGACGGTCCTAAGCCCGTGTAAAGTATGAAGGACAAATTGGAGTCTATCTACGTAAGTACTCGCTAGCTCGCGCCTATAGGTATACTTTTATCAGCTGCTGTTAGCGTCAGCGGTGCGCATCGGCCGCCGAAACGCCCACGGACGTGTTTCATTCATATAAGATAATGAATGAATGATCAGTCCATTACTAGTTTCCAAGTCGATCGAGTAAAAATGAATATTAAAACTGAAACTTTTTTTTAGACAACATTACAATTGATTTAATCATTTTTATTGGTACTATAGATGATTCCAAATTCAAATATTTCGTTTCCAAAACGCTTTCAAAATCACCGTGTATAGTGTATATATAGGTACTCCTGAGCAAGCAATGTCATGTGCTTGCTTTCGAATTCCATTGTGTGCACACAGTAGGAAAAACGTTATTATAAAATCTTCTTTTATTAATACTTAACAAATAAGTTCAATATCATTTTAAATACTATGTATCGTTTAGTTTGTTACGCATTTACGTTATCATTGCTGAATCAGTAATCTGAAAACTCAATTATGTATAAAACACTCTCTTTGTATAATTACATTCCTAACTCTAGTTATGCCCCTAGGTAAGCCGCCAATGTTCGCAGCCTGGATATGCCAGTGTATATTATACGCGGCGTTGGCGACATTCGCCAAGTCCATTTTAGCGCTAGTGCTGCGACTTCCGCCTGTGGTAGCTGTACTTTCCAAGCTCCGGCTGTCGCCGGTGTCGAATGCGAGACTCGAACTCGCGGTTGTTATGCTCATTATACCTTTCTTTGTTAATGTAAGTATATCAATTACTATTTGATGCGTTAGATCTTTCTCCTCGCTTTCCTGTAATCTGTGAAAGTGATTTCGAAAAAGGAGACGGAAGTATGGAGTAGGAGTATATATGACAGGAAGCCGGGAAAGCCCCTGGTATATGATTTGACTTGAGAAGGATGTGAATAAGTGACAGAATGGTGGACCGTACTCGTTATTTTAGAAATTTACGTTTTTGGGGATTGTTAGTAATGCATGTTTTTCATGTCTTGTCTTCAAAATGACAATTAGTATATTGTTACTTAATGAAGCTTTAAGTAAGCGTTACGTCATCGAACCAATAAATGACATTGATAATACTTTATTGCTGTATAAACAATTATCTAAGATGTAAATACGTCGTTTACTTAAACTTGTTACTGCTGGTAGCCCATTACAAATATATAAAGACACAAACTGTAAAAATAATTGATTTTCGATTCGATCAGGGTGTAGGTGAGACAATTGATTCTTTATTAAATCGAGCGTTGCATTACCAACACCTTCACTTTTAATGATTAGATGATAATTAAGGCCTGGCAACGCGTTTGTGACTCCTGAGTTGCAGACGTTCATGGGCGGCGACCCGTCTGCTCGTCAGCCCCCTCTAACATAAAAAAAAATTGACTGTCACTTTTGTAGTTAGGTATGATTATGTATGGTTTAATTTAGTTCAAATAATCATTACTGTAGGTGATTGAACCAGTAGAATAATCACTTGATGTCCTGGTGACCTTAACCTCTCTGATTCCGAGCCATATCTTATTTTACTGGACGTGACGAAATCGCAGTTTAATGTGGGCGTTGCGTCAGATTCGAACTGATTAAAACGGTTCTCCTCCCAACGAGTGCCCCCAGAAATACATGCACCATTTTTCAATCATATGCATCCTGCACGAATGTTATATTGCTAAGTAAAAACTAGAAATCCGATTATTAATTATTTAATATAGCTACACTATCTTAAATAGTCATCGAGTCGTTACACCCTGCAGAATAACTTCTTCAGTACTTTACAACAATATGATTAAGGCGAACATTCACTTCTGTTAGGTACATTTGTTTATGACTAGTATTTTGTATATCATAATGTAATAATATTGTTTTTGTGGTACATCACTATTTTTGACAGTTTGTCGCCAAATAATAATACAAATCTGGACAAGTGTGATTGGTATAAACCTACATGTGATTTAAGCCGAGAATAAACGCAGATTGATAGCCAAAAGAGAGTCAGTAGTCATATGTGACGTACATAGGCACAAGACTAAGGATTCATATAGATTTCATTGTGAAAAAATAGGTTTAAATTATTTATAGCAATCGTCTAACCCTTGTTTATTAGTCAACCTATGTTTCTTAAATGTGTTGGTAACGCATACACAAATAAATTACCACAACACAAAACTATAATGGGCCGCATTTAGACCAGAAGGCATATTCTCGTAATAAAAGTTCGGTCTCAATTCGGTTCCGATCAACTTTCGATCTCGCAACTGTCATAAAAGGTATTTTCATAGTAAATTATTAAACATCTAACGTTGACGGTAATGTTATTATATCGCATTGTAACCGAAAATTGAATCGGTAATCTGCTAGTCTTAGTAATACTTTATATATAGTATAGGTATTTTTGTAGGAAAATACCTTTTATGACAGTTGTGAGATCAAAAGTTGATCGGAACTGAATTGTGACCAAAATTTTATTACGAGAATTGGCCTTCTGGTTTCATCTTGTATTCAATGTTACAAATGACTTAGATAACAAACTAGCACTCGTTAAAGTATTATCGCACATGCCATTTGGTTAATTATGTCTAAGTAGTATAATAATGTATGTCGGGTATGATGAGTTACCTAGTTAACTGTTTAGAGATGAACTTAATTAACAAATTTCTAAAACAGGAGTGTGTAAAAAATAAGTCGGACTCAGTACTTACTTTTTAACGTAGGTAATGAATTTATGTGTCCACGTTACGGAATCTTTCATCGTAGTTTCGGACAGGACGTCATTAATATCTTTTAATCATGTTAACTATCTATCATAACATGCTACTTAAGACCTTTATTAAAAATTCCTATCCCGGGCGCAAAATAATAAGTTGGTGATCGCAAAAAAAGAAGATGTTTTATGTGATATGACAACAAATTAATGATTTTCGATTTACTTGTGCTTAAATATTAAATTTTAGTGTTAATCGATGTAAACTACCTCTGAAAAAAATATGATAAAACTAGCGAAAATCTAAGAAAATCCAAGCAATTCTCCAAACTCTCGATGCGTGAGTTAGACTCGCATTTGTTTGGCTTAATCTAACATGACTTGTCTACCCTATTCGATAATAGGTCATGAGCACGATTGATAATTTAATACTAATAAAAAAACTGTATGTTTAGGAACTTGAATATTGCTCTTTTCTGATATACTGAAAGATTTCGAGAAATTTCTCGAAAGCTCGAATTTTTTGACTTGAGCTCATAGACGACCGTGTTGTCGTGCGCATTTAGAAAATGGCTCCACACGCTTATCTATCTTCGACGAACTCGGCGACGGTAGTGCATTCTCAGTGCTTGCATACATGAGTGCCTTTTTGTATTGTTCTGGTCGTTTCTACTAGAAACCAATAATGTTTTTATAAAAATAACAAATGCACATCCCTGTTTTGTTGGTGTTAGAGATAAAATATACGTCTCTAATAGGTCATTATCATGATATATGTAGCAAAACAAAGTTTGCTCAAGCCACGTTTGGATTCCATCTGTACTTACTTTCTTATTACTAAGCAGTTTTCACGTCTAAGTTTTCACGAACCAGCCAGTTGCTACTAAATAAGTGCACCACCTGCGTCATGACTTTACATCCGTTGAGATAGTCGATTTATATAAAGGCGTCCGTCGTTATTGAGTGTTGGTAGAGACAGTAAATCAATATATCTATCAACTCTGCAGTTTTTGTACTCAACTAAGAATTAAACTTAGAGTAAATTTAAAATGGAGTAAAGTTTAATTTCACTCTCAAAATGAAGCACATATTATAATGTATTTAACTTGTTCAGGTAATATTTTAAAATTGAAATAATAAACCAGAAGAACAGTTGAATAAACACATTGCTACAAGTATGTATATATATAATGTATATAGTATGTAGTATAGATAAAGTAAATGTACATATGCAAATTTCTCTTTTAAACGTTCTTAAACAAGTGTTACGTGTGTCTTGTATTTAAGACTCGACCTGCAGTAATATATGAAAAGGTATATAAATAAAATTAAATGCACACACTTATCGCAAAAAATCATGGCTTTCGTATAGGTATATAGGTGTATATATGCATTGCTATAACTATATACTTATATGACTCAAAAATTTAAGCAATGCAGAAGTAAAATATTCATAACTGGTAATTGGAGCTGTAAGTCTATTTTCGCGTGCAAATGTAAATTGTAATTTTAAACTTATTATAAAACTACCTACCTATATTTTTTTTATTTGCAATAAATGAAATCGACGGTTTTTTATACTTATAGTTTCTTTTTCTAAGTCGATCTACACGGAGTTCGTTGAAATATAATTAAAAAAAAACATTTGCATGTTCTCTATAAAGAGTAGCTACCTAGATTTTTGGTAAAAGATTGTGAAAATATATTAGCCTGAATCAGTTTTTTTTTTTGCCCTTCGGGCAAGATTGTTTTCCAAATCCACTTTTATGACAATTATACAGTTTAGTTGTATTGGTATAATAGATGTATATTTATTAATACTTATAATTAACATAAAAAAACTTAACATATTAGCAATAATAAGAAAAATATTTCGGACATCCAACACGCAACGCCATCTAGTTTTAAATTGAGTAGAGCTTGTACTGCTGAGGTTGAAAGCTAGACTGACTGATAAATACTTATATACTTTTCTTTTATAAATACAAATATAAAACAATAACTACCAATACCAATAAATCCTACCAAGTAATTAAAACTATTTTTTTAATAAGCCTTTTATTTATTATTTACAGATATTAATATTTTGGGTGACCGACAACTTTCTCATGTATCATCCAAGAGGAGTTAGTTCAAAAATTAAAACAAGGGTAAGTTATTTACGAAAAATTTTCATTTACCAATTTTTTTTTGTAACAAGAAAATCGAAAGCAAATATAAGAATTATTAATAAATTTAAATTTATGAAAATAGTACCTAGTCAACAAAAACAGCACATGCTATTCTTCAAATTGGGGACATAAATATTAAACTGTCATTGAAACTTATAATTACAACATATGTCGTTTCACTTATAAAATATTCAATTGAAAATACCACTTTAATTACAGTGATATTTAAGTTAAACTACTATTGATATAATCTGTTATTCAGTATGTTCGACTTGTAAATATATTTCATACAATATTTACTTAGAAGTCTATAAAATAGTAATGCATAATACTAGTCATGCAAAGACACAAGACAGAACACAAGAAAGAAGTTTTATAGCCGCTGTCTTTGCATGACTAATCGAGAAACAGTTTCTTAGTTATAAGCAAACTTCTAAAGATACGTTATAGTTCTGTCAAGGCTACTTCTAAGTAGAACTAAACGTATAGCACACTTATCAGTAACATATAATTAAATATTATCGTCATGATCGTAGAATAATGTCTGTTTTGAAAAAACTACGAAATTCAGTTTTATCATATTTGGTTACTACATTCAGGAAAAATTGTCAATTTTATATTTTAAATTATTCAGTCGGTAAACAGACGGATTTCATAGGCGCTCAAAGTGAAGCATGTGATTTTTCTACAAATTTAGTAGTTGTTATTTTTATTGCATATTAAAACAAGCCTTATTTTTCACTTGTATGCCAGTTTTCATAATCACGGATTTAGATTTAAAAAGTTATGTTAAATAAAACTAACATAATTATTTGAAATGGCTGCCCTGTAAAGTTCAATAAATGTCAGATCCGATACTATTCTACGAATATGACGATATTTACTAACTGTCTGACCCGCGTAATCACGATGTTCATATTTAAACCTCATGTATGATTTTTCAGGTAAGATACCAGTCCATAAAAAAAGAAAAATCAGGGTCAGAAGAAGACGAGCATTCTGCAGATGAACGACTATTGGGCGCCAGCGTATGACCATACAGGAAGCCCAGTGTGTTCCGGGCTTAGTTAGTAACGTTTTAAATTAGTCACCAAACATGGACATGCTACACAGTTGTATTATAAAATACAGTCCTATTGACAGTGAGAACTTTAGTGCTAAGGCTTAAAAAAACAGTTATAGGTGATTTTTGTCCAATCATGAACTCAGTTATCAAAATTGTTAGGCTCTCCAGGTCTCAGGAATTTTACGTTATGAATGCTCTTCGGCCTGTATTGTTCATGCATTTGAATATCAACTGAGCCCATTTTCAGGAGTACTAACTAATTCTGAATGTAATTTTTGACTATCCGGCTAATTATTATCTAGTCGCTTATTAGTCAGGAAAAATCTATATGCAAATCGAGTAAGGAATTATTTCGAATCGTATTCTATAACGATTCGAAATTATTCCAATAATTCTATTGGAATTTAAATTTTGTCGTTACACCAACATCACTCGAATTCTAAGACATAACAAAAATATTACTTATATGTATGTATATATTCAAAATTTAAACTTGTACACGCATTTGGCAAGGTATGTAGTTTAACATTATGTTAAAATGTACACATAAAAGTATCTAATTAAACATTTCAAAATATACTATAATACTTCCTTTAGATCTAATGAAACACAATAATATTAATTTTTATAAAGGCTTATATTAAAATATAGTTAGAAATGTAAAAAAAAGATTTATATTGGTATTTTTGATTTTTTATTGGGGCAATACTTAAAAACCATATTGCCATTATTGTAAATACAATGGTTTTTGTAGTACTAAAATGAGGTATTTGTACTCGCATCGACTGACTGATAAAGTTGGATTTCATTAGATTCGGTCCCAAAAGCGCGTATGGAATTGAAAGGTATCGCTTTATCGAACGCCGTTCTATAAATTATGTACAAATATGCCATTTTGCTTCAGTTAAAAGTATAATGATAATGAAAAAGATATTTTTATACATTTTACTTTTATTAATGTAATAATTTTAATGTTCCTACACTGTAAAGTACTTAGATCCTCATAGTAGTGCCATGTATTTTGAATTGTTTTTAACGAAAATATGTACACTGACATCGAATAAAGACTGAAGAAGTCGCAAAGAATATCTGCCTATGAAATTCTTTCATGTTGAGAACACTCGTTAGAGTAGCAAGTTACGCTCATGTTTATGAATAACATCACACAAGTATTACTGAAAACAGTCTACGCTTTGTAGCTGTGTTTGAATAATTTTAAAAAAGTGTGTGTCAGCTCCAACGCACGACTGGAGTTTACTCGTTAAGAAAGATTCGGCTGCACACAGGTATACAAGTTATACACCCGTGTATGTGAAAGATGCGCACGATAGTTTGCGCACAAAAAGCGTAACGAGGTCATTCGATCACTCAATTTTACTCTTCATATTTTTTTCATACCGGGCGCCTTATATGAAAATCAGTACTTAAAGAGTAAACTCCAAAAATACACCATTTCTCTATCGGGTACGTACACGTGATGTTTACTTATGTTGTTAGGAATAAAATAATGCTCTAAAACAGAATTTTGTTAGGTATATGACTTTGAAAACCAGCAAGAGTAATAGTTGTCGTTTCGGTATTTGTGTCGCTGCACCATCCATCCATCTACGTTCGTTAGCAACCGAGGACCTCCGAGAATCTTCTATTTTTAACAACAAAAGTCAACAACACAGTTGGTAATTTTTCTTTACCATTGAATCAGTGACGACTCGTTAACAAACTTGTTCGTTTAAAAAAAAACATTTTACTGGTTCCATAGCTGATACGAGCCCACTAGTCGATCATTTCAACCAACTTGGCTGTACAAATACGTACTGTAGGAATACGAGAAATCCAAAACAGATGTTCACGTTAAGAGCTTGCTAGGATTTTCGCCTTATTTAAGTTTTATTTCTAAGGCTTTTAAAAAAAAATAAGACAATATAAATCGATGCTTTATAAATTTCCAAGATGCAAGACGAAAGGCCCTTTTTCTGACCAGTGTCAATTCCTAGGTTATGAAATTGCGTATGTTGCTATTAGCGGATAATGGTTCAACGTAGCTACTACCGGACGGCCAGACGTCTGTGAGCAATTCCGTGATAAAAGCCGTCGAAGAATCGGAAAGTGATTTGTTTCCGTTGTTACACTTCTCTTAAAAACTGCCGCTGATTAATTTTTCTCTGTACTGGGGGAAGTTTACCAATCTATGGACAAATATTAAGTCAGAATGTACCTTTGTATCACAAACACGACTCTTTATATTTTGGCAAAGACATTTTGTTTATAAATAGAAATAATTCTATTGTTATAGATGTGTTTTTTTTTGAAGTCTGTTATGCGAAGGCGCCAAATCCTTCTTTTATGTTAAAAAGTAAGTTATCTAAAATTACATTCCTTGTATACCAGAAATTATCTATAACCGTGATGGTTAGATTTGACCGCTGTAATTATAAGTGTTAAAATTCAATGATAATATGTTTAAAACGACACGGTTCACTAACAACATTCAGTTACGATAAAAGGCGCGAAACGTTATGACCTGTGAATTGTTACAAGTGTACTTATTTATTGCAATTGATGCATGCGGATGAATTTTCTTTTTGCTCTGCCCTAAAAAAAGTAGCTTTTCGGATTTTCTTACCTCACTTCACCTCGCTTCACCTAGAAGCCACTATAAATGAACAATCCGCATTGGGCAATTGCAATGATTAAATACAAAAAAATTGATCTGATTCAACAAAAATAGATATGTTTAAATGATATTAAGTTCCCCATATTGTGTACTCTTTGATATATAAATATCATCTATGATTGTGATGTATGTAAATATTGAAGTTAAGGACAAGTTTTACAAAAACTTTAATGTATATATTGATCCATGATATACACATTTGTGCATCTGTTCATTGTTTGTGCGAATATAATTCACATTACGTGTTTATTAGCCTTTTATTTTACATACAAGTCCATATGTAACTTCAGGAGTTACTAGAACGAAATTATAATATTCGACTGCAGAAGAGAGACTGCTTTCTATTAAATAGAGTCACGGCGACGTTTAAATTTATATATATATATATATATATATTATTTAAGAGTTTGAACTCAGAGGGAGATAAATGCCCTTTTAAGGACAATCATAAAAATGCATCTACTTTCTCATGTATTGATATCGGATGATATTCCAACTAGTCTCTTGATTAAAATCACTTATAAATTTCTCAAATTATTTTGGTGAATTGATGGAAAGAATGGATACTACATCTAATAATTAATACTAACAAATGCCATAGATATCCTTTTAATGTTACCTAAATAACGGAAGCCAATTCCTTGACAGAGGATATAGCTATACCTACCGATATATTAAAATCCGTCTATAAATTTATAAAATAGCAAGAATCAAGAAAACAATATAATGACTTCGAATAAAATATAATGGATTTAGTTTTGTGTAGGGAATTCCTATATTTTCATGTGATGTAGGTATTGCATAAATCCAGGGTCATGACATATATGTTTTTTTCAATTTGATTTAGACAGAAATTTTAAATTTACTTCAAAGTTCAGTGGCAAAACTTCGGTTTGGATAATAACTACTATATGGTAAACTTTGGTATCAGCATCTACAACATTTATAAACTCAAGAATATGATGAGGTAGAGAATGGATTACATTTCTGTCTGTAAGTAATATTTCTTTTATTTCTAGTTATTCTAATCTAGAAGTAACTAGTAGGAATATCTCATTGATTTCATCCCTTTACATTCTTTTCTTTTTCGTAATCTAACAAACAACTGTAACTAGAAGCGGTTACCATGACTATTTTCTCGAATTCCACAAACAAATCCTCATGTAATATCAGTAAGTGATTGCCCCAATTTGCAGAGGTTTGCGGCGAACTCGAGCTTCGAACAAAAGCTTTGCTGAAACTGCTTTTTTCGATACTTAAACACCCAATGGAGGAGAGTGAAATACAAAAACTATTAAAGACTAAGAATGGTTGCCGTGTGCCGAAAATGAAGCCTATCCCTGATGTCCGTGAATTGGATCAGTTACCTTTTAAGCCTTTGCCTCCATACAATAGAATTAGGGTATGTAAAATACTGTCTATAATATAAGGTATAGAATTTTAAGCGTAAACTTCATTTGTTCGTAAGTTAAAATCAGGCTAAAGGCGGCTGTTAACGAGATTAGGTCAGGTATTGTTACACTGCAGATTATGGTTTCTGACCGAAAAAATCAATAAAATTTTTAATGGAAGAGTGGAACTCCCGTGCGACAATTTTGATTTAAACGTAAGATATTTGACATTAAAGTATTTCTATGGAAAATATAAAAATATTTCGACTGAAAAATTACACTTTTTACTGCTTAGGACATGTAATATAAATATTAACAAACATGATTGTTTGCAACAAAATAATCTCAATATTCTATGCTTCTTGAGTTCCACTCTTACACTGAAAACGATGTCGTTTATCGATAGATGTAAACAAAATAATACGTCCGTTTTTTCGGTCTGGTATCTTAGGGAGTCTTTCCAGTCTTTTCCACGCCATGTTTATTGGGTTTCAATGTATATAAGGTTTCCTAACTACTTATTACCTAAGTGCTGAATGATAAGTATCTATGTAATACGTAGAATGAGGAGAGTGGCGGTTGGATTGCTAGTGTACATAACATATTTGGTTGTGGTTTTATCGAGTAAATAATTAGTTTAATGTTATCGCACAACCTTTAGATAATCCACAAATATCTCCGTGATGTAATGAATACTATAAAAATAATACATATTTTCGTTCTGGACTAAACTATGACGGATAACACACTCTTCAAACGGGAGGCAACAAACTCTTCAAAGGCAATTTGTACTGCCTCTCGGGAATTGATTTTTTTACCCACTAAAAAGTTGTCTAAATTTTGGAAAAAGTAATGGTCGGTAGGTCTGGTGAGTACCAAGCAACCAGCTTTGGTCAATCGGTCGTCCCCACTGCTCCTTCACGACAACGCGCGACTCCATACTGCGCAACAGACAGTCTCCAAGCTGCAAGAGCTGGGGTTGGAAGCTCTCCCTCATCCGCTATACTCAACAAACCTCCCGTCCAGCTGATTTTTACAAGAAGGGCATCAATAAACTGCCAATGCGTTGGCAAAGACGCGTCGATTGCATGGGTGATTACTTCGAATAACAGAAATAAAAAAGTTTGAAAAAATAAGTACTTTCACTTATTGCATACAAAACGGCAATTTCATAGGTAAAGACCTTGACCCTATAGAACCCTTCTCGTTCCAGAATAACCTTTTTAAAACTTAAGTATTTTCAACGTTAATCTGATTGTAGCTAATTTTATTTTTGCAGACTAGACGAGTCAAGTTTCGTGAAATACGTGAGGAAGAAGCAGTAAGCAAAAAAGAAGAGCTAACCCAACCGTCCTTGGAGCGATGTGTACATGGTCGTTTAAACTTATCACAGTCACAACATATTCAAGACTTACGACAATGTGCTAATAACATTAAGGTACCATCTATGTTGAAGCAATCGGAGCGAAAAATTTACGAACTTATCCCTGCTCATCTTCTCAACGCGTTCCCTTGTGTCATTAAAGATTTAATGGAAGAGTGTAAGGAGGAATGGAACACGAACTTGCATAATCTAGCTGTCAAGACTGTGATTAGAGATATACCAGGTTTGTCTAGGGTTAGGTACCAAGAGCCATATTTCAAATATAGAGGGGTCACTGAAAATTATAATCAATTTATTAAATTTCGTAAAAAACTTCAAGAAGGGTCTTTCTTATTACATCCTTTTATAAGACTCATTCTTGAAACATCCGTCAGAATGTTTCCGATACATGTAATCGATTTAGCTAAGTTTAGAGCCATGGGGCCTTTAAATTTAAATGATTTTAAAGCTAAGGCTTTAGATAATATTAAGCGTGCCGATTATGTAGTATCCAGCACATGGTACGCCGTTCTTATAAAGTGGCTGAAAAATCCGCGATGTTTAAAAGGCATGAGCTCTGGCACGATACCCAAATTTATAATTTGTGCCTCTAGAATAATATCGATGCAAATTCAGGAATTAATGCGCAGATCTATTTACAATATTATAGAAGTTCTTAAAGACTTTGAGTGTGTCCCTATTCTGAATTTTGATTTAAGTTTCGAAGACGGGGAATTTCGTTATAATCCATCTCTTGAAACAGTTTATGAAGTATTCCATGATATTGCACAAGCGGTTTCGAAGATTGCTCAAAGACTTATGCCTTTAGAACAATATCTTAACTTGCATTATAATTATGACGCATTACCTGTCGACTACAACGCTTGGTTAAATAAGGATGGTCATGAGAAATTACAAAATCAACTAAATATAGTGTATGACCCATTACGTCATTATTTAGTGACCCTGCGAAAACAGTTCAGTATGCTGTCTGGAGATTCTGCAATGGCAGAGTTTTATGAATTCATTGAAAGTAATAAAGAATTTGAAGAATCCCGGGACAAAATTCAGTATTACCAAAAAATTTATTCGGAGGTAAGTGGTACTTTTGAGAATAAATACTTCAATTGTGCAGTTGTTTGCCAGTTGAAAATGGTTGATGGCTTGAAATACAAAGCTAGTGAGTTCATAACTGGAATAACAGTAGGCATAGTGAAATCACACATGCTTGAAAATAACAGTATTTGTACTGAGTTTGAACATATTGCGGCGAGAGCTCTTAAACAACCACAAAATGCAGAAGAATTATTAGAACAAGGAGTTTTTATTCTGCATGCGAAAAATGTTCTATTAGAAAATTTAACGAAAAGAATTTCAGTACAACTTTATATAATAATTAACCTTATTCAAGTCACTTCGCTTACAGTGGAGCATTTAGCATTAAATTCAAAAACATTTAACTGGCTGAGTAACATTCAACCAATATTTCAAAAAAACGCTGCTTCATATGAAACATTTAAAGGAGATATGGAAGACAATCTCCAAGCACAGATTACACGTCTCAACAATGAAGTAGCAGAAATACAACCTTACTTAGAAATGTTGGATAATATGGATGACATTGATAATACGCTCGAATATTTAGAATATTTAAGAAAACTCGTTCGTAGATTAGAAGTGTGTGATAAACTCGTAGCATGGATTAATAAAGAAGAACAAACTTTCAAATTTCCTATCTCTACTTATCCAGAGTTCGAGGAAATAAAGGAGTATATCTTACCTTTCCACAGTCTTATATATCTACTTCATACCTGGAAAAGAAAATATTACACTTGGATGGACGGACCGTTCGAATATATGAATCATGACAAAATAGAACAAGAGTATGAATATTATACCGAAGAATTTGCAAAAATATCGAATAACTATAAAAACAGAATTAAACAGCAAATAACTGAAGGGATAGATAGACGATTTCAAGGACTAGTCGATGATCCAGATGTAAATAATCTTCCAGCTCCAATGAAGTTGTGTGCTCAAGCAGTAACTAAACTAAATGATTGGAAACCTAACGTAAAAATGGCTCACATTATGTGTAATCCTGCGTTAGTACAAAGGCACTGGGATGAAATGTCGCTCATTGCTGGTTTTGATTTAACTCCTACAGCTGGCACTACTCTCAGAAAAATTATAGATTTTGATCTTTGGGGTAAAATTGATCAATTTGAAATTGTAAGTATTGCAGCTACGAAAGAACTTGCCCTTATAACGAGTTTTAAAAATATGATGGCTGAATGGAATGACGTATGTTTCAAAACAAGTCCATACAAAGATGCAGGACTACACATACTTTCTGGTCTAGATGATATACGAAGTATTTTAGACGACCACATAGTTAAAACGATCGATATGAGAGGATCTGCATTCGTTAAGCCATTCGAATCACAAGTAAAGGCATGGTATGACAAAATTATAAGAACAAACGCTACAATAGATGAGTGGGACAAAGTGCAAAGTCAGTGGCTGTATCTATTGCCCATTTTTTCTTGTAAAGATATTTTGGTGCAAATGTCAGAAGAAGGAGTAATGTTTGTAGAAGTTAATAATATATTTCGGAGATATATGGACTATGTAGATAAAGACCCGAATGTAATTGAGCTTGCTGGAACTGATGGAGTATTAGAAGAGTTAAAAATAGCGTCAGTATATCTGGAGAAAATAAAAAATGGTGTAAATAACTATTTGGAAAAGAAGAGATTTTATTTTCCGCGATTCTTTTTCTTGTCTAACAACGAGATGTTTGAAATATTATCTGAAATTAATAATCCTTACAAAGTGCAAAGATATTTAAATAAAGTTTTTGTAGGCATTAATAAATTAGTATTAGATGAAGAGTTTAACATTTCAGCCATGGTATCTAAGGAAGGAGAACATGTTAAGTTTCTTGAAATTATAAGTATACATGCTACAAGAGGTTCTGTTGAGAAATGGCTAGTACAAGTAGAGGCACAAATGTTAAAGGCCGTTAAATCTGAAACAGAATTATCTTATTATGACTACCAGAAATTGGCTAGACCAAAGTGGATACTGATCTGGAAAGGCATGGCTGTTCTTGCAGCGTCTCAAATACACTGGGCTGCAGGTGTTCACGGTGCATTAAATACTCATAAATTGAGTCAATTAAAAGAATTCAGCTGTTTCTTAAACAAACAACTCAATGAAACCGTTGCCATTGTTCGGCGTACAGATTTGAGTAAATTAAGCGGTATAACAGTGAAAGCGCTTATTGTAATCGATGTACACGCGAAAGATGTGATTGCTGATTTAGTAGAAAAAGAAGTGAGTGAGGTTACGGACTTTCAATGGCTGGCACAACTTCGATATTACTGGGAGGATGAAAAAATTGTCGTTAAAATAGTAAATGCTGTTGTAAACTACGCTTATGAATATCTTGGAAATTCTGACCGTTTGGTGATTACGCCTTTAACAGATAGATGTTATCGAACATTAGTAGGTGCCTACTTTCTTCACTTAAATAGTTCTGCAGAAGGACCCGCTGGAACTGGAAAAACTGAAACAACTAAAGATTTAGCTAAGGCACTCGCCGTTCAGTGTGTTGTTTTTAATTGTTCAGATGGACTACATTATAAAACCATGAGTAATTTTTTTAAAGGGTTGGCTGCGAGTGGATCCTGGATGTGTTTTGATGAATTTAACAGGATAAATGTTGAAGTACTGTCTGTAATAGCGCAGCAAATTTTATGCATCGTTCAAGCCGTACGTCAAAAATTGGAAACATTTTTATTTGAAGGAACTACTTTAAATTTAAATCCTGCTTGTTATGTTTGTGTAACTATGAATCCGGGCTACGCTGGTCGTTCCGAGTTACCTGATAACTTAAAAGTGCTCTTTAGGACAGTCGCTATGATGGTTCCAGATTGCGCAATGATTAGTGAAATTTCCTTATTTTCTTTTGGTTTTATCGCTGCTCAAAGCTTATCTCTTAAAATTGTCACAATATACCGATTGTTATCAGAACAACTATCGACACAAAATCACTATGATTATGGAATGCGTGTTGTGAAAACGGTTTTGACAAAAGCTGGCTACTTGAAACGTGATTATCCAAATGAAAGTGAAAGTATCCTACTACTTCGAGCTATTACTGACGTAAGCCGTCCAACCTTTGTAACATTTGACGTACCTCTGTTTGAACGTATTATATCGGACTTGTTTCCTGGGGTTAGTTTACCAAAATTAGATTACGAAAATTTTGTAAACGCCTGCACCGACATTTGTGAGAAAGATAATCTTCAACCTATGGAATATTTTCTAATGAAGATAACACATACTTATGAAATGATGATTGCTAGACACGGATTTATGCTAGTGGGGGATACTTTTTCTGGAAAGTCTATGACATGGAAAACACTATCTCAAGCTCTTACTCTTATGTACGAAAGAAAACAACCAAATGGGTCGGAATGCACATTTAAAGTATTAAATCCAAAAGCAGTTACTGTGGGTCAATTGTTTGGCGCATTTGACCCTACATCTAACGAATGGACTGGTGGAATAGTAGCAAAAATGTTCCGAGACTTTGCAGCAGAAGATACCGTTATTAGAAAGTGGATTGTGTTTGATGGTCCGGTAGACGCTGTATGGATTGAAAATATGAACACTGTTTTAGATGAAAACAAAAAACTATGTTTAACATCCGGAGAAGTGATTTCTGTGTCCAATCTAATGTCCATGATATTTGAAGTTATGGACTTAAGTCAAGCGTCCCCTGCCGCAATCTCTAGATGTGGAATGATACACTTGGAATCAGCGGTACTTGGATTTATGCCTTTTTACAAATCCTGGCTTAATACTCTTAATCCTATTTGGTTAGAAGACAATAAGGAATACATTTTTGCAGTGTGTGAATGGATCTTTGATCCGCTAGTATATTTTGTTGGAAAACAATGCATACAACTGGTAACAGCAGGACAAGTACATTTAATTGTCAGCACGCTTCGACTCGTAGATATGTTAATGAATGATGCTTTAGAAGAAGAAGAGGACACAAGATATACAAGAACTTGGTTTTTAGCATCATTTATGACTGCGTTAGTTTGGGGTATAGGAGGAATATTAAATTCGTATTCTCGAGAAAAATTTGATGTATTATTAAAAGATTACCTGAAAGGTGAGCATGGTATGCCAGATGGTATTGATCGATTTGATGTATCTATTCCAAGTGAAGGTATGATAATTGATTATTATTACATGTACAAAGGAAAAGGCTGTTGGAAAACCTATGCAGACACAGTCAAAGCTAGTCCTCTACTGGAAAAGACTAACCTATTTGAAACTGTTGTTCCAACTACGGAAACTGAGAAATACGTTGCTCTATTAACTTTACACACAAAATTTAGTGTGCCTTTACTCCTGATTGGACCGACAGGCACTGGTAAAAGTTTTTACATTCAAAACTTTTTGACGAATACTATTAGTATAGAAAAATATACACCTTCTTTTCTTACGTTTACCACCACGACCACTTGCAATGAGACACAAAATTTAGTGCTTTCGAAACTGATCAAGAGAAGTAAAGGTAGCTACGGCCCTACCAAAGGTAAAAAAGGTATAATATTCATTGATAATATGAATCTGCCTGCAAAAGAATTATATAATGCTCAACCAGCTATAGAATTATTAAGGTTATATTTCGATCAGAAACATTGGTACGACGTAAAAACAGCTGAGAAATTATACATATTAGACACATTCTTTTACGGAGCCATAGCTCCAGTTGGGGGTAGCCGCCAACTAATATGTCCAAGATTGTTAAGACATTACAATATTTACTCTATTAATGAATTTTCTAAAGAGTCTATGAATAAGATATTTACGACTTTATTGCAATTAGGATGGAAGAGAAATGGATTCGGTCAAGACTCTTACGGCAATATGGTCAACATTATAGCCGCTACAATGGACATATATGAGCAAGCAGTTGCAGTCTTGAGACCAACACCTTCAAAGATGCATTACATATTTAATTTAAGAGATTTTTCTAGAGTAGTTCAGGGTTGTGCACTCTTAAGAAAAGAATCTACAGACAATAAAAAAACATTCATTAGAGTCTGGGTTCACGAAATTTTGCGCGTATTTTATGATCGACTTGTAGACGCTAATGATCGAACATGGTTTTTTAATATTTTAAAGAAATCTACCGGAGAGTTTATGAAAGACTCGTTTGAAAACGCACTGGATACTTATCAAAACGACAAAAAATTTGTTACTCAAGAGACAGTCAAAAATATGATGTTTGGATGTTATTTAGATACAGATAGTGCCGAAGGCCAAAGACGATATGAAGAGGTGCCGTCGAGAGATGCGATGTCAAAGTATGCTACTGCTATGTTACATGAATATAACACGAATCATAAAACTAAAATAAATATAGTACTATTTAACCATGCTTTGGAACACTTATCGAAAATTTGTAGACTCCTCTCTATGCCTTCGGGAAATGGTTTATTAGTTGGGGTAGCAGGTTCTGGTCGTCAATCACTCACGCGATTAGCTACAACTATGATGCGGCAAAATGTGTTTCAACCAGTAATCACAAAAAAATATTGTATTACAGACTGGCAAGAGGATTTAAAATGCGTACTTCGTGAATCTGGTGGTCTAAACAAAGACACAACGTTTTTATTTAGTGACACTCAGATAAGAGATGAACAATTTATTCAAAATTTAGACAGCCTTCTTAACTCTGGCGAAGTCCCTAATCTCTTCGGTTTAGATGAACAACGAGAGATTATTGAACTGGTCCGTTTGGCAGCGCAGGGAGGAAACAGAAATTTAGATATAAATCCATTGCAAATACTGGCTTTTTTCGTGGGTCGCTGTAAGGTAAAATTACATATTATACTTTGCTTTAGTCCTATAGCAGATGCTTTTCGAAAGAGACTTAGATTGTATCCATCTTTAGTCAATTCTTGCACTATTGATTGGTATGATAGTTGGCCTGAAGATGCCTTAGAAATGGTAGCACTACATTATATGTCTAAAGTGGATATCCCCGATGGTGTTAAAGCTATGGCAGTTACCATTTGTAAACAATTTCATGTTGATGCTAGTGTCGTTTCGGCAGATTTTTATAATAATTATGGAAGAAAGACATACATTACATCTGCATCTTACTTACATTTAATTAAATTATTTACCACATTAACAAATATAAAACAAAGAGAATTGAGAGCTGCCAAATTAATATATACGAACGGTCTAGATAAGCTCGGTCAAGCTGCTGAAGCTGTGACTATTATGCAGAGAGATTTAAATGCTTTGAAACCTCAATTACTAACAATGGCTGAAAAATCTGTTAAAATGATGGAGGAGATAGCAATTGAAACAGCTATTGCTGACAAAGCAGCAGCTCAAGTAAGAGAAGATCAAAAAGTCGCAAATGTCCAAGCAGCAGCTGCTCAAGAACTTAAAAAAGATTGTGAAGCAGATTTAGCCCTCGCTTTACCGATTCTTGAAGATGCTATTGCTGCTTTAAATACTTTGAAACCTGCTGATATAACAATAGTGAAGTCGATGAAAAATCCACCGTATACAGTCAAACTGGTTATGGCTGCGGTATGTGTTATAAAAGGAGTTGCTCCTGACAAAATTCTCGATCCTGACAATCCTGGAAAAAAAATGTATGATTTTTGGGGGCCAAGTAAAAGAATTTTAGGTGATATGAGTTTTTTAGAATCACTAAAAAATTTTGACAAAGATAACATATCCATTCCAGTTATGCAAAAAATTAGAAAGGAATACCTGTCTAACAAAGATTTTAAACCTCACATAGTAGCCAAAGCTTCTAACGCTGCTGAAGGCCTGTGTAAGTGGATAATAGCTATGGATATGTATGACGCAGTCGCAAAGGTGGTAGCCCCAAAAAAAGCAAAGTTACAAGCGGCTGAAAAAGAATTTGCTCAAACAATGGCCATCTTAGACGAAAAAAAGGCAACTGTTGCTAAATTAGAAGCTAAACTCGTTGAACTGAACCAAGCTTTGGAAGAGGCTAATATCAAAAAGAAAGTTTTAGAAAATGAAGTACGGTTATGTGTTGATAAATTACATCGAGCTGAAAAGTTGATAAGTGGGTTGGGTGGAGAAAAAATACGTTGGACACAAGCAGCTGCAAAATTACAAGGTCTCTTTGATAATTTAGCCGGCGATATTCTGGTATCATGTGGAATTATTGCTTATTTAGCTCCTTACACTATTCAAATTAGAATGAAAATGATTGACGAATGGCGAGCTCATATTATTAAATTAGAAATACCACATTCAGAATATTTTGTTTTTAAAGATATCCTTGGCACTGACATAAAAATTCAAAATTGGTGTATTGCAGGTTTACCGCGAGAATCTTTTTTTATTGATAATGCAATCATACAAGACAATTCGTTAAGGTGGTCTTTATTCATTGATCCTCAAGGACAGGCTAATAAATGGATCAAAACAATGGAAAAATTAAACGACTTGCAAGTATTAAAGTTTATTGATGGCAATTACATGAAAGTTATTGAAGCGTGTTTAGAATATGGCAAACCAGCTTTAATAGATTGTGTTTTGGAAGATGTGGAAGCCACACTTGATCCCGTTCTACTTAAACATACGTATATGCAAGTTGACAAAGAATTCGTTCATATAGGGGACAACGTTATAGAATATCATCCTAATTTTAGACTTTACATGACGACTAAATTACGTAATCCTCATTATTTACCAGAAGTTTTTAATAAAGTAACATTAATTGACTTTGCACTCACTAAAGATGGATTGGAAGACCAACTACTAGGTATAGTTGTAGCAAAAGAGAGGCCTGATTTGCAAGAAAAACGAGAAAAGTTAATCGAGAAAGGTGCCGCCAATCGAGCTGCACTTAAGCAAGTTGAGCAAGATATTCTACGCACTTTACAAGAATCAAAAGGCGATATTTTAGAAGATGAAAATGCAATAAAAGTCTTAGATTCCTCAAAACTAATAGAGATAGATATAAAGAAGAAACAAGAAGCCAGTTTGGACACAGAAATGTTAATAGAGAAATTTCGTGAGGGCTATAAACCTATTGCTTCGCACTCAGCGGTTTTATATTATTGTATCACTGAATTACCAAATGTTAACACAATGTATCAATTTTCCGTGACATGGTTCATTAATCTATATACAAAATCAATCGAAAATGCGAATAAAGCAAAAGACTTAAAAAAGAGGTTAAAGTTCTTAAAAGATACAGTTACTTATAATTTATACAGTAATGTTTGCAGATCATTGTTTGACAAGGACAAACTTATGTTTTCCTTCATATTGTGTTCAAAAATGTTGATATCCTCAGGCAAAATGGATCGGGATGAGTACTTATTCCTTATAATGGGAGGTATTTGTGTTCAAAATCCCAACAAAAAACCATTCGAATGGTTATCTGACAAAAGTTGGGATGAAATTTGTCGTTTAAATGATTTGCCAACGTATAATGGTTTTATGAATGATTTTGTGAATAACACATCAATGTGGAAGGCAGTTCACGATGGTCTAGAACCTCATATTACAACATTGCCAGAAGAGTGGGACAGGAAATTAACAACATTCCAAAAATTGTTGATAGTTAGAGTATTACGGCCAGATATTTTAATTGTAGCTGTATCAGATTTCGTTGAAAAAGAAATGGGCAAACAATACATAACACCTCCGCCGTTTGATATAGGAAAGTCGTTTGGAGATTCAAACTGTCTTGTACCTTTAATATTCATCTTATCACCTGAGTCCGATCCTTTAAGTATATTGATGAAGTATTGTAAACGAATGGGATACTCGCATAGGTTTAACTCTATATCTTTGGGACAGGGACAGGGCTCGGTTGCACGAGGTATGATAGAACAAGCTCAGATCGAAGGTGGCTGGGTTTGCTTACAAAACTGTCATTTGGAAGTTTCTTGGCTTCCCGTCCTAGAAAAACTTGTAGAAGGATTTAATTTAAAAAATACTGACTTAAGTTTCAGGTTGTGGTTAACAAGTTATCCATCGGATAAATTTCCGCAGTCTATTCTACAAGTTGGTGTTAAAATGACAAATGAGCCTCCTACTGGACTCCAACACAAGTTAAACCGGTCTTATAACTCGGAGCCGCTAAATAACGTTGAATTTTACGAAGGATGCTCTGGAAAGGAAAAGCAGTTTAGTAAACTCTTATATGGAATCAGTTTCTTTCACGCTGTAGTGCAAGAAAGAAAAAGATTTGGTCCTTTGGGGTGGAATACTCAATACGATTTTAATGATGCCGATTTTCAAATATCAGTAATGCAACTTCAAATGTTTTTGAATCAATATGACGACATTCAATATGCAGCTATCCAATATGTAACTGGAGAATGCAATTACGGTGGCAGAGTAACCGATGAATGGGATCGTCGTTTAATACTTTCAATACTTAATAAATACATTAACCCTAGCGTAATAAATGACCCAAATTATTCCTTTTGTGATTTTGCCCCTCAATTTGGATTACCTCGAAGATGTGAATATCGTAATTACCTTAAACATTTAGAAACTGTGCCTTTAAATCCTTCATCAGAAGTATTTGGGTTACATATGAATGCAGGCATAACTCGTGACTATGTTGCTTCGATGTCACTGACTGAAGCATTGGGGTGTGTTGAGGGTGTTGGTAGCAGAGATGAGAGTGCAAATACCGAACATATTGTAGAGGAAATGACTTCAAATATCCTTTCTAAATTGCCCGATCTCTTTGATATTGAAATATCTCAGACAAAATACCCAGCAGACTACAACGATTCAATGAATACAGTTTTAATTCAAGAGATGAAACGTTTTAACAAATTACTAAATGAGATTAAGGTATCTTTGTCAGACTTGCAGAAAGCAGTTAAAGGCCTTATTATCATGTCTCAAGCTCTAGATTTACAATCTAATGCAATGTTATTAGGTAAAATACCTAGTAATTGGGCTCAAGTTTCGTATCCTAGTTTGAAGCCTCTATCTAGCTATGTATCTGACTTTATAGAACGCTTGAATATGTTAAAAGATTGGTATGAGAATGGCAAACCGCCAACTTTTTGGCTTTCGGGATTCTTTTTCACACAAGCTTTACTGGCCGGTTCTGTCCAAAACTATGCTCGAGATAAACAACTTCCTATAGATTTATTAATATTTGATTTCGAGGTACGCTATATGGATTATGAAGAGGTTCCACCGCAGTGTGGAGTGTATGTGCGCGGACTTTTTATGGGTGGAGGGCGTTGGGATCGAAAGAACTTTGTTATAGCTGAACAACT
Organism: Arctia plantaginis; assembly: GCA_902825455.1. Lineage (NCBI taxonomy): Eukaryota > Metazoa > Arthropoda > Insecta > Lepidoptera > Erebidae > Arctia > Arctia plantaginis. The sequence goes on along the minus strand of CADEBD010000284.1, from coordinate 2,975,422 downwards.
TCCAAAGATACTTAACGATGTGCTACCAGTTGTATGGCTCTGTCCTAAGCTAAAATCGAAATTTGTAGAAGGTTTGAGATATAAATGTCCGCTTTATAAAACTTTGGAAAGACAAGGTGTGTTAGCTACTACTGGTCTCTCATCTAATTTTGTGCTAGCATTTTATTTACCATCGGATAAACCCTCGGATCATTGGATACAACGCAGCGTGGCCTTATTGCTCCAGTTGGATAATTAAGGTGTATACATTTTTGCGGAAACATTCTTTCGAAACCCATGGAGAGTACAATTATTATTCTGCTGTAGGATGATGTATTTTTTAAATTCTTGTAATCAGTTTATAGAAAGTAAGTAGAGAAACAACCCGTCTGGCCAGCGAGGTATAATAGGCCAAGGATAATAACAGGGAAAAGGAACAAGGATAAACACAAGGATTTTATTAATGTATCTAAACAGTACAAGTACCTTTTATTCTACATATATTTAGCCTAAAAGCCTAAAATGTTTGCCAAACTTATTTTTTTTTAATTTTAGCAACAACAGTACAATACACCTTGATCGCTCATGATATGACATCTAAATCATTTTTTTATTTTGAAATGGAGGAAAAAAGTTTGTTTTTCAACTTTTACTTATCAAATACCTAACAAGAACATCAACTTTACACAACGAGTTGAAGTTTATAATCTCATTTTTAAATTTATCTTTCAATATTGACCAAGCCGATTTGTGCTGGTTGTCTGGTGGTCGACTTTTAGGCATATCATAAGATAAAAACTGTTACACACAAATAAATGTACAACCAATAGGTGGTAGGTACATGATGAGCGACATATCACAAATGACTATGCGGTATTGATTTCCATAAAGCCGTTTAAGGTCATACCATACATAATATATTAAATCCTTGGATCAGCAGCTCTGGTACGTCGATTCGGTTACGGCTAGGCGACCGCTGGTAGTGTGCTGCAAGCAGGCCGCGGCAGGGGTGAGACTGAGAGGGCACGGAGAGTCGTAACGTGGGGACGACGAGCCATAATGGCGAGAACTGCAATTTAACCACGCACCGCACCAAGTTTCGTGAGCTTGCCCGTGGCGAGGCTATTACGTTACGATTCCGTTCATAGTGCATTGTAGTAAGGAGTTTCATACAAAGAATACTCGGCTCGAGTAGATACGGTGACGATCCCTTTCCGAGTGGATATGTGTGCTATGAGTAGATATGTGTGCTATGAAGAAATAAATATATACATAAACTTGAAAAATACAACTCTCCTTCTATCTATACATATTTACAAAGCGTGATTTGAGGACTTAATGTAGATATGTAGGTATATATATGGATTCATAAAATAAGCAAGGTTGTTTTAAGTAAATTCAGTTTAGAGTTACCTAGTCATACTTACTTACCTACATCTTTTTGTTTTATTTTACCATCTCTAATTGTTACTAACAGAAACTAAACATGAATGTGAATACTTCCTTTACGTTTATATTTCCAATAAAGTTTGAAAAGGTTATTATAGATCCATGGTAATTGTTTCCTTCTCGTTATTGGAATCGTAATATTCTAAATATAATACTACTATAATAACTGTTGTGGAAGTTTTATTTCATGTCGTGAACTCTAAGCTTTATGACCTTTATTTATAGAGTCGATTTATATTTATATATCTTTATTTATATATGCGTACTATGGGTGTTCCACATTAGGGTCACATTAGTGTGTTGGAAAGTAAAACAAAATGAATAACAATCATTTCTTAGCTCAAAATCATATTTACACATGACATTAATTAGATACGTATGCTGATTAAATCGGTTACGAGTGTTTTTGGTCAATAAGAAATCAAAATATGAATATATTCCTCGTTCGTCTAGGCCTTCATATCCATCAGTATCAGAAGCACCAATCAAAGCCCCGTTAGCAATAGTTAGTTACGAATAGAAAACGAAAGGGTCCAAAATACAAGCCAAGTTTTATACTAGGAGTATGTACTACTCTCTCAAGAAAGTACCTGGAAAAGATCAATAATACACAAATGTTTGTTATTCAGCCAAATTTATTTTATTACCTTCAAAGTAAGCTCTTTCAGAAACGAAACACTTACGGCAACGAATAATCCAATCATCAAAACATTTTTTAAACGCTGTTTCCGCAATTGAGTTTAGTTCTCGCCGCTAGTTCTCCTTTATGTCTTCTACTGATTGAAAACGGGTGCCACGAAGTGGTAATGTGAGTTTAGGAAAAAAAAGCTGAAGCCATATCTGGTGAATATAGTGGTTGCTCAATTGTATTTGTTGAGTGTTTGATGATGGCTTTGTGCGAAGGCGCATTATCGTGGTCCAAAACCAAAAATTTTTTTTCCACAAATCTGGCCTTTTTCGTCGAATTTGCTCTCTTAAATGCCGCATAACGCTCCAATACTATTCTTCAGTTACCGTTTGACCTTCCGGCAAGAATTCGTTTTTTCGGTTTTGGTTCAGTTGGAAGGAGTCGCCACTCCGAAGCGGTGACGGATTCAGAATACAGAGTGTCACCACCTCTATTCATCCCGTGGGTTTCGTAAGAGCCGACTTAGGGAGAAATCTACGCAGAACAACAACACTGCAGAGAGAAGGAAAACTTGACACAAACCCTATACCAACCCGTCTGGCCAGCGTGGTATAGTAGGCCAAAACCTCCTTTCTAAGGAGAGGCCTATGTCCAGCAGTGGACTATTAAAGGCTGTTGATGTGATGCGACTCCGAAGCTTGTTGACTAGTTTGCATGTCAAACTCGTAAACCCACGTCTCGTCACCAGTAACAATGCGTTTCATGAATGTTGGGTCGGAATTGACTGGTTGTATCATGTCCTCAGCGACTCTCATGCGATTGAGTTTTTGGAGAAAATTCAGGTCTTTTGGGACTAGCCGAGCGGTACCATGTTTCATACCCAAATGATTAGTTAAAATGGTACGGATCGACTCGTGAGATACAGAAAGTTCGGCGGCTCTCTCAAAATCTCTCTCAAAGTTGACTGAGGATTTTCAGTCTCTATTTCCTTCACTTTTGCGATGTTAACTTCAGTTGCAGACGTTGATGGCCTACCAGAGCGAGGTAAATCTCCCATCACATCTCGACCGCTTTTGAAAACACGTGTTTTTGATAAAGTCGATTCACCGTTAGCCTTCTGTAATATTTTCAGTGACTCCGAACACGAAAGTCCATTGGCGATGCAAAATTTAAAACAAACTCTTTGTTCGATGTTTTTGTCTATTATGAAATTCGCAATACACACTAGATATGATATAACTTAAAACAGCACTGTACTTAATATAAATAACAGATGCAACTCAAACTCCGCGCCAAAATGGAAAACAGTTGTGCCAATCTAACAACAACAAAAAAAAAAACAAAAATTTGAATTTTAAACAATATACAAATCATCCATTTCCGATACTTTTTTGACAAATTACTACCGGGTTGTACGCTAATTCTTAATATTCCCGGTCTTTTATCTAAGTTTTTTTCCCATAAATTCTAAAAGCCTAATCAAAATATGAATATAGCACGTGGAGCCTCCAGCCCGGGACGACGAACGAGCCATCGTGGCACGGCGAGCGGCCTCACGCCACTCGCGTATTTCTTCGAGTGGGAGCCAAATGCCGCTATCTGCCCGGAACTCAGCCAATATACGAGTACTCCGGGGTGTTCCGGCCAATGCGCACGCCGCCTCGGTCGAAACGGTGCGGTAACCGTGTATGGCTCTAACCGGCAATATCCTCTGAGGGTGCCAAAGTGCCCTATTCTGAGCAGTCAGAACCACCGCCCACACCGGTGCACCGTATAGTGCCTTCTTGTAGCGACGCTGGGTCCATCTAGATTTCGCAAAAGTCGCCCAAGGACAGACACAGGGACGACCAGCTTTGGAGCAAGCTGCTCGTCGAAGAGCCACCTTCCGTCGGTACGAGGACCGAGTTGACCACGATTGAGGCACCGGGCGGTGGACCACGATGGGGCCATGGAATAAGAGGGCCTCCGTCTTATCCAAGGCCACCGGTAAGCCCAGCGCCTCAACCCAGTCAGCCCAGTTTTTTAAGTTAACTACAATTTTGGTGATTGGAATTATAAAACAATGGTTAAACTATACAAAACAGTAAAAAATGAAAAAAATAAAGGATACAAGTTTAAAAAAAATGTATTAGGCAACATTACGGGTATTTTTATGAAATATGTTCATCATCAGCAGCAGCCTTTAATTGTTCACTGTTGGACATAGGCCTGTAAAAGAGGTTTCTAAAAGATAAAATATCTAAGAGGTAAGTAAAATATCTTAAAACTCCAATATCTTGTTAGGTTTGGAATATGGTACTTCATAGTTAAATCTATCAGAATTGATAGCAAGTACAACCCCCCTTAAAGTATCTAGGTCGACTTAACCAGTAATCCTGTACATTAAAATACTCTACATACTACAATACATATTATTATACATAATACATACTACAAGTTTCTTCGAATTTATCAGACTTGATTAGGTTTTGTAGGCTTGAGATACTCTAATCCGCTGATTTTTTTAACAAAGTTCTTTAAATACCGTCTTAAATGATAACAGATGATTTGAGCTCTTATGCATTAATTATGTCTTCGGCATCGATTGTTGTCATTGAGGTCGAAAATTAAAGTGATTGCCATTTCTTGATAAGCAGCTAAACAATTTTGCAAATGTGCATTTATAATGTATCAACCATTTGCACATTTGAAAAATCGTTTTGTTATAGGAATTAACGTATCTACACGATTTTTTTTTATTGCCATTCAACTGTACAGTCCCTGAATAATCCTTAAAAAAAAGTGACACGTGTGGTGGGGTATTTGTATACTTTAGCAATTATTGCATACGTTTTTGACAAAATCCATCAGATTACTGTTGCAACGTCTATGGTGAGCGATATTCTGTGAGAAAGCTTGTTTCATTTTCCAATTCCCAAAAAATCCTTACAAATTTAGATGTAGTGTTTAGTTTTTCCATTTTGTTTCCTTCGGCTTTTCTAAATGATATTTATTTCTGTAAGTAAGTCTTTCAGATATTTCCCAAGACTTACGCTGGGAAGAAACGCCAAAACAAACCATAGAGGTGTCTTTTTTTACTCCGCAGACAAATTTAAATAAAACTTTGCGAGTACAGTATAGGGTCTGAGAGAAGGTCCTTTTGAAGAAAAGACCATAGTTTTGAGTCGGTCTGTTCATACACACGGCATACAGGCCCCAGCCATCGTGTAGCTTAACCGATATTGGTCAAGATCAACGACCTGAAGCACGACACTATATATTATAAAATTCACATTCAACGAAAAATAAACCAATAAAAGAAAAAAAATGTCCATAAATGTGGGAGTGTGCAGCATCAATCCCAAGCAAATTTGTCATCTAAATAATCTGTAATAGTGTAGTAAGCCTTTTCACATAGTTCTATGGATTATTCATGGAATTTGCTTAGCATTTTATTGTAGAATCGCACACCCTAACATCAAAAAGACTTGCTTACTTTTTGTATTCTAGGTTGGTAACACGATTTTATCGTTTTTTTCCTAGTGTTTATTTCATAAATGTCGCTAAACTTTGAGAATAGCTTTGTAAATTGCGCGAATAGCTCTCTATTGCAACACAAAGATACTTTAAATGTCAGCAGCATTTCCCCACAATAAATAAATAACAAAAATATTAATAATAGCTAAAATACACCAGTTGCTGATTTTACACTAGCTGTTTCCACATCGGCTTATTGTCGAATTTATCAAAACCACGTATGCTGCGTCTATTCGGCAATGCATCAATGTGTGGATCCCACTGCAATTTACCAAATCCACCAAATCCAACTCCTTTCCGTTTACCAGAACACTCGTTTTTACCTCCTTAACATTAGGTGTAAAAAATCTATTACATTTCATTTTATTCTCGTTGAAAAGTAAATTATTAACATTGAACTAGTTTATAACCTTAGAGATAGTGCTATTCACTTCATCAGTTACTAATTGCTGTCGTTTAAGTTGAAATAAAAGTGAAGTGTCATCCGCAAATAGCACTAACTCCTGATTATCTTTTATCAGATTAGGTCGGTCATTTATATAATATAAACAAGAAACAAAAATTGGCCGAGAATTGAGCTCTGCGGAACCCCCATAGTGACCAAAGACCCCAGGGACCTCTGTCCATTAACTTCCACACTTTGGATCCTATTGCCCCAATAAGAGATAAAAAGATCCAAAGCAGTATTTCTAATTCATTAGTAATGCAATTTCTTGATTAATGTTTCATAAAAACACAATAGAATGCCTTAGATAAAGCTCAAAAAAACACCCAGCGCATCCTGTTTATCCTCCCAGGCACTAAATATATTTTTCGAAAGTTCTACGCCGGCATTACTTGTCGAGCGACCTCTTCTGAATCCAAACTCTTTCCTGTGTAGAATTTTGTTTGCACTGAAGTGAGTTTGTAGCTGATTATAGTAGTAGAAAGTAGGTAACACTGAAATTGGTATATAATTTGTAGGATCAGACGTGCTTTGAATAAAGGAATGATGATGATACTGAAACATACTATGTTTCAGTATTGCTGGTAAGCAACCGCCGAACATAGACACCTTGCAGGTCATCACCTTGTCAAACGTTACAAGTGCGTTGCTGCCCTTGGAGACCGTTCGAGTCAGCGGGAGGGGAGATTTGGGCTCCGGTAACCTCACTCACTCAGTGAAAGGCAACGAAAGAATTGCTTAACACCGGTTTTCTGTGAGGCTGAAAATCACCAAAAAAAATGGTAGTCCGTTGGAGCAAGGAAGGTTAGAGGATGACGTATGGTTTCTAACTGCAGCTCCTGTAAAGTTACAATGGTTTCTCGTGCAGAGTGAGGTCTTACGTTATCATGGCGCAATAATGGTGAAGATCGATTCACGAGTCGGGGCTGTTTCACTGCCAGTTTCGCCATCATTGTTTGAAGTTCGGCACAGTAAACATCTGCTGTTATTGCCTGACCAGACGAAAATCCCACGACATGAAGGTTTGATGCCAATTCAAAGTATCTATTACTATACAACGGCAATTTCATACTTTAACCCCTATTACATTTTCTCAACAAGTTTTATGAAAAACGTTAAAAAAATGTTCCTACACATTGCAATTGAGAGTATTTCATAGGGACGTTCCTTATCTAAAATCACTGTTAGGAATTTTGTCGCTACCTGTTAGGAATTTTGTCCAACCACTTTTTTAATTCTACTGGCCTATAGGGTAAATTGGCATGCAATAGGAGAGGCCTATGTCCAGCAGTGGACTGCATTAGGCTACTGATGATGATAGCGTAAATTTATTATTATCAAAAGTAACCCGAAAACGTTATTACGATAAGCAAATAAATCCAACTATTTACGAACCTTAGGATTTAATTCTATTACGCAATGAAAATTTCAATAAATTTCAGAATGTTTATACTGGTCCCTTTAAAGTTTCGACGCTCAACCGTTTTTACAATTCATCTTTACTATGACAACTCTTTTCCGCTTTTCTTAAGCTAGTTAACTGTAGGCTAATATTTTGATTGCAAATAACTGAAAAAAAACTTACTTATGCAATATTGGATAAACGTGAACATATTAGCAGCTATATAGATATAGGTATCTGAGACCCACGTGAGAGTCACGACCTTACCAAAACAGTTCTTAGTATTATTTCTGAAAAGAAACTGTCAAATAAATAATAAGAACATAACTTACAGGTGCCTTTCTACAGGTTGTACGAATTTGGTTCCATAGTGTATATCAAAAGTGATTACTTCCTTTATCAGTTTCTTTTGCATTTAAAGTCGTCTACTACCATAGGCGGTTACCATGGCTGTTTTCTTGTAGACATTCTAAACCTAAATGTGACATCGGCCTATTGGCAGATATGGGCAGATGTTTATAGAAACGATCCTACTTATATTATTGTTTAATGCAATTTTTATTTTAAAGATCTTCTCATTTAGATATTGTGGTCTTTGAAAATAGATAAGCATTCAAGATGGAGGAGAGAGAAATAAGATTATTATTACAATCGAAGAACGGTTGTCGCGTGCCGAAAATGATGCCTATTCCCGATATACATCAAATGGACAAGTTACCCTTCACACCTACGCCACCGTACAATAGACTAAAGGTACTAAATATACTATGACCCTATTGCTGTTCAAGTTGTCGTCAAAATCTTTCACTAACTCAACAGTCGCCGTCTAAATGTTAATTTAGTCAATAAATTTGACAGGGATAAATTGTAGCCTATTCTAGAATATAATCTATTTATGTGCCAAATCTTGTTCAGATCCGGAAAGCCGATTTGGCGTAATTGAGTAACAAACATACTTACAATTTGAAAAGTTAAAAAAATATGTAGTATTTTTTTTGATAAAGAATAATAATTGTACTGAGAGTTGGGAATCTATAAGTAAAAAAAAATAGTTCCCCATACTAATTTGCATCTTGCAACCTTTTTAAGGATAGTTTTGGGAAATTAGTAACAAAGTTTTTATTACTTACTGTGAGTTTGAAAAACTCTTCTACAAAAAATAACGAGTTTCATATAATATCCAATCCCCCTTTTCCTTTCTCCCTTCCCTTATGGGTCGAATTTTCGAAAATCCTTTCTAAGTGTACACCTATGTACCTTAGAAATATTAGTGCAAAATTTCAAGCTTCTACACCCGGCGGTTTATTCTTTTATAAATATATAGATATATATGTTACACATATGTTATAACTATTCGGCATTATGAAAATCGGTATTTATGTAGTGTACCCGGAAGGAATAAATAATTTCAAATGTTCAGCAGTGGACTATTCTGATGATTATGTTGAAGTTATAGGATCTTTTATAATAGAAAATACACATGGAACTTTTCAATAATCTAATAATGTCAAAGTATTTTTACAGAGTGTCAGAAACAAAAAAAACTAGTAACCTGACAATAGAAGAATAGGCCACACTCTCAAAGAGAAACTTTACAAAGCACCATAGAGTTTCTATTTCAACATCTTCTCTCTTTGTCAAGTTCAGCCAGTGTTTTCTCTTCCACTAAGCATTCCAATTTTTCCGCACCCTTCTTTTGAGAATACCCATTTATCACCAGTCGCGCTTTATAACGTTCTATGCCTCCATCTGGATTCTTTACTTTGTAAATCCATTTACATGGTATAGCCTTTCTTCCCTTAGGTAAAGGTACCATTTCCCAAGTTTCGTTTTCTTTCAACGACTTCATTTCATCATCCATAGCTATTTTCCACTTTTCCTTATCTTTGGATTTCATAGCTTCTCTGAATGATTGAGGTTCTTTTACATCACCCAACTCTGCAACTGTCATCATCACAAAATCATCAAATTTTTGAGGTGCTCTCAACGTTGAACGATCTCTTAGTCTCATACCTTGCTCTTCCTCTGGTTCTGCATTTGGATCCTTCTCTATTTCTGGTTCTACCTCTTGCTGCAACTCTGGTAAGACTTCTTCATTTTCAACCTCACTTTCTATATGTTCAGAGCCACAATCTTCGAATCTTTCATCATCACTGGGCTCTTCTCCATCATTAACTCGATCAGCTGTATCTGGTTTTACAAGTTTAACTATCGCTTCTGGGATTTCTATTTTACCGATAAGACCTTTCTGGACATTTGGTTCTTGAATACTCTCCTTCATCTCATCCTTAGACTTAAGGCTTTTCTTCAAACGTTACATCTCTGGATCGAACTATTTTGTTCTTCTCTTTAACCCAAATTCTATAACCCTCGTCATTATCGTAACCGACCAGCACACCTTTAATAGCTTTCTTGTCCAGCTTCTTTCTCGTTATTTTTGGAACGTGTGCATAGCAAATACTACCAATTACTCTCAAATGCTTAATCCTGGGCTTCTTGTTGTACCAGATCTCGTACGGTGACTTGTCTAGTGGAGTAGGGCCCGTTCTATTCAGTATGTACACTGCGGTATCCACTAACTCAGCCCATAGACTTTCAGGTAGACTAGTAGGTAACTGAGTTGTTAGATTTTCTACAGTCCTGTCTTCTTTTGACATCATCATCCAGCTTGACTTAAACGAGAAGTACTCTTCAGGTAAAGTATCCAGTTTCTTACAAATTAGGAATAGTTCTGGCAGCTCTTCTTTCAGGTGTTCCTTCTGGAGTTCCCTGGTAAGTTCTGACCAGATATTTTTCAATTTGCTGACATGTGCTGACACGTCACCACCAGATTGCATCTTATAACTAAAGAACTTCATGCACATGTCGTAGGCTTTGCTTTCTGATATACCATCATACAGGCGATGTAATTCCAGCCATACATCTCTTGCAGTAGAATACCTCATGACTTTTTCGCAGTTTTCTTGTGACAAATTCGTTGAGATGAGTAGCAAGGCTGCGCTATCCGCTGACACATACTTTTGCTCTTGTTCTTCATACTTTTTTACATCTGCAGCTGTTGCATCCACTTTTAGTTTCTCGGGCGGCACTAGCTTGCCCTCAACTACATCTTGGATCTTCAAACCTCGCAGCGCAATCATTATTTTGAATTTCCATGTTGCCCAGTTCGACTCATCAAGTGCTCCTACGTGAATCTTCGCTGCATCAACGATTGAATTTTGCATCTTGAGCTCTCGAACTATCAACACGTAATTTCTATCTGAATTTTATTTCCCGGAACCACGCTCTGCTACCATGTTGAAGTTATAGGATCTTTTATAATAGAAAATACACATGGAACTTTTCAATAATCTAATAATGTCAAAGTATTTTTACAGAGTCTCAGAAACAAAAAAAACTAGTAACCTGACAATAGAAGAATAGGCCACACTCTCAAAGAGGAACTTTACAAAGCACCATAGAGTTTCTATTTCAACAGATTATGAATTTTAAATGAAAACGTCTCAAAATAGTGTGTTTATTAGCACTAACCTTTAAGTGCTCAGACGACCGGTCCCTAAACAAGTGTTTAATTCTTTAAAAAAAATATGTTGGGAATGTGTGCGTTACAACAGCACAATAATATCGAAAATTGACATTTAAATTTTATAGATAAAATTAGTTGCCCAGCTTCTGTAATTGTTATGCGTTCTAATAATTGGTATCGCATTCGGCCACTTACTAAGGACCCGAACCACTTATACCGTTACCGCAGCTAGGCATTTCTTTTTTATGGCACATTGAAATAAATATTAGCTAAATAATGAGTTATCTAGACGAGGTAAATGTTATAACTTGTTCTGTATTTGTATTTTCTCCGGCTGCGAAGTTATTCGAGATCCTGCTGGAGTAACGTTTGTGGGTTTGCTGTATCTCTGAAACAAGCAATCGGAGTTCTAAAGAACTTTTTTGTAACCACCTAAATATGGTCGGGTTACTACGATCTTGCACCTTCTAGAATAGAATAGAATAATCTTTACTTGTACACTAGTTCAGTACATAATACATAAAATAGTACTGCAAGTTACTGACCATGTACAAATGGCAACCTTATCGCTAAAAAGCAATTTCTTACAGGCAACCTTTAGATGGACAAATACAATGTAAATAGGTAATTTCATGGAAAGTTTTGTGTGAAAAAAAGTGTTAAGGAATCAAAAAATATTCTAATGACTTTTATTTAATTATCTCGTTAATTATTGTATGTATTGTATGTTAGTTATTGATAGAACATCCAGTTTATATATCCACACACAGGCCGTGCTCATTGTGACCGTGAAGTGTATAGTGTGTATAACTTATTAATTACTTACAGTATACTAACGAAATTTACACTTATACAGCTATAACATAACCTTTAGGGTATGTCTTTACAGGTCTTATCCAAAGTGTTAGGACGTATTGAAGTGTTTTAGATAGTCTTTAATTACATAATATTTAAACGGTGCATTATTTTTGTTTTTTTTATATTGCTAAGCAAATTAAAACTAATTTTTATGAAACTATGTACAAAAGATGAGTTAGAATCCACTTGCCCATTTCAGAGATCCAGCAAACCCACAAACGTAACTCCAGCAGGATCTCGAATAACTTCGCAGCCGAATAAAACACAAATACAAAATAAGTTGCAACATTTATCTCGTCCAGATAACTAATTATTTAGCAAATATTTATTTCAATATTCCAACTATAAAAGAATATGTCTGGCTGCGGTAACGGTATAAGTGGTTCGGGTCCTTAGTAATATTTAAGTGGCCGAATGCGATACCAATTATTAGAATTGCGATTAAAAAACGATACGATGCGGCACGTGCAATTGGCTAGACAGATCATATCACATTTTACTTGTAGCTTGAAACAAAGTATGAAATTGGCCTAGCATGTTTATATTAATAGATTTTTTTTTAAATTAATGGGTACATTTACAAATTAAAAAAATGAAAATAATTTGAAACATAGCATTATATAAGAAACAAAAATAATCATTTTTATCGCTAAAAAAATCCTTGAGTATAAAGGTCAAATTGATTATATGATTTATTACAGGACAAACAAGCAAAATTTCGAAAAATACTTGAAGAAAACGCAACACGAAGAAAAGTAAAGATTGCTCGAACTCCTTTGGAAAGGTGCGAGCGTGATAATTTAGAAATAGCACAATCACGACATATTGAAGTGCTACGAGAATGTGCCCACAATATACAGCCGCCACCTATGTTAAGAGAATGGGAACAAAAAATATGCGATTTAGTCCCAGCTTCGCTTCGTAATGCTTTTCCTCTTGTCATGGAAGAATTAATGAATGAGAGTAAACAGCAATGGGACAAGGATCTGCATAAACTGGCAGTCAAGACCATCATCAGAGATGAACCAGGTAAATCCAGAATTAGGTATCAAGAATCCAATTTTAAATATAAAGGGGTCACGAAAAATTTTGCTAAATTGGTTAAGTTTCGTAAGAAGCTTCAAGAGGGGTCGCTTTTATTACATCCTTTTATAAGACTAATTCTGGAGTCTTCTGAGAAAATGTATCCAGTGCGTATAATCGATTTGGCTAAGTATAGAGCCCAAGGGTCATTCACTTTAAATGACTTTAAGTCAAAGATCTTTGATGATATAAAACGTGCCGATTATTTAGTCTCTAGCACATGGTACGGCGTCCTAATCCAGTGGTTGAAAAATCCGCGTTGCTTAAGAGGCATGCGCCCTAACAGGATACCAAAATTCGTCATATGTGCTACTAAAATGATATCGATGACAATTCAGGAATTAATGCGTAGGTCTATTTATGATATTATAGAAGCCCTTAAGGATCCTGAGTCTATCCCTATTTTGAATCTTGATTTAGATTTTCAAGACGGAGAATTCATTTACGACCCATCACTTGAAACAGTTTATGAAGCATTTCATAACATTGCCGATGCGATTTCGAATATTTCTCAAAGACTTATGCCGATAGAACAATATCTTAGATTACCTTATAATTATGATGCATTACCAGTTCATTACAACACTTGGTTAAATAAAGATGGTCATGAAAAATTACAAAATCAACTGTATATAGTGTTTGAACCATTACGAAATTATTTAGAAAACTTACGCCAAAAATACAGCATGCTGTATGGAGATATTGCAAAGGAAAATCTTTACAGGTTTATTCAAGAAACTGAAGAATTTGAGATTTCGCTAGAAAAAATACACTACTTCCAAGACATTGATTCACAGATAACTGGTATTTTAGAAAATGAATATTTTAACTGTGCAGTTGTCTGTCAATTAAGAATGGTTGATGGTCTGAAGAGTAAAGCTGCAGAGTTTATAAACGACATAATAGCTGGCATAGTAAAATCACACATGGCTGAAAATGATAGTATCTGTAGCGAGTTCGAAGAAATTACGGAGAAAGCTCTCAAGCAGCCACAAAATGCTGAAGAATTAATAGAACAAGGTGTTTATATGTTGCATGCCAAAACTGTGTTAGTTGAAGGCTTGAAGGCAAGAATTTTAGTACAACTTAATATTATCACTAATCTTCTTCAAATGACTTCACTTACAAAAGAACACCTGGCATCAAATACTAGAACTGTTAATTGGCTTACAGATATAAAACCAATATTTGAAAAGAACGCTTCAGCATACGAAACATTTAAAGGCGAAATGGAAGATCATTTGCAAGCTCAAGTTGCACGTCTGAACAATGAAGTAACGGGAATGCAACCTTACTTAGAAATGTTAGATCACATGGACGACGTTGACCATACGCTCGAATACTTAGAGTATTTAAGAAAGTTCGTTCACCGATTACATGAATGCGATAAACTGGTTATATGGATCAATAAAGAAGAAAAAACCTTTAAATTGGCTGTCTCTTCCTATCCAGAGTTAGACGAATTAAAAGATTATGTTTTACCTTTTCACAGTCTGGTTCACCTGGTCCATACATGGAAGCGGAGTTACTACACATGGATGGATGGACCATTTGAATACTTGGATCATATCCAGATAGAACAAGATCACGATTTTTATTACAAAGAATTTCTAAAACAATTAAAAAACTATAGGCTTAAGATTAAACAACAAATTGCTGAAGGTTTAGATAGGAGATTCCAAGGACTAGTCGATGACGCAGATGTAAATAATCTTCCATCACCAATGAAGTTATGCGCTCAGGCTATTGCTGAATTAAAAGATTGGAGACCTAATGTACAAATGGCTCACATAATGTGTAATCCTGCATTGGTACAAAGGCACTGGGATGAAATGTCGCTCATTGCTGGTTTTGATTTAACTCCAACAGCTGGAACTACTCTCAGAAAAATTATAGATTTTGATCTTTGGGGTGAAATTGACCAATATGAAATTGTGAGTGTAGCTGCTACAAAAGAACTGGCTCTAATAACAGGTCTCAACAAAATGATAGCCGAATGGACTGATATATGTTTCAAAACAAGCCCATATAAGGATACAGGAATACAAATACTTTCCGGATTAGATGATATACAAAGTGTTTTAGATGACCACATAGTTAAAACGATCGGAATGAGAGGATCTGCATTCGTTAAGCCATTTGAATCACAAGTAAGAGCATGGTATGAAAAAATTATAAGAACTAACGCTACAATAGACGAATGGGGTAAAGTGCAAAGTCAGTGGCTGTATCTATTACCTATTTTTTCATCTAAAGACATTGTGGCGCAAATGCCCGAAGAAGGAGTAATGTTTGTAGAAGTTAATAATATATATCGTAGATATATGGGATGTGTAGATAAAGATCCACACGCACTTGAACTCGCTGGAGGTGTTGGAGTATTAGAACAGTTCAAAATAGCATCAGGGTTTCTTGAAAAAATTAATGAAGGCGTAAATAACTATTTGGAAAAGAAGAGACTTTATTTTCCGCGTTTTTTCTTTTTGTCTAATGATGAAATGTTAGAAATTCTATCTGAAACTAAAAATCCTTATAAAGTTCAACCACATTTAAAAAAATGTTTCGAGGGCATTAACAAATTAGTTTTGGATGAAGAGTTTTTTATATCAGCTATGATATCTATGGAAGGAGAACAAGTTGAATTTCTGGAAATGATTAGTGTCCAAGCAGCAAGAGGTTCTGTGGAGAAATGGCTAGTGCAAGTAGAAGAACAAATGTTAAAGGCGGTTAAATCAGAAACTGAATTATCTTATTATGACTACCAAAACTTGACAAGACCTGAATGGATACTATCCTGGGAAGGTATGGTTGTTCTAGCCATATCACAAATATACTGGGCTGTAGATGTTCACGATGCTTTAAATACTCATAAGGTGAGTGAATTAAAAGCATTTAGCAATTCGTTAAACAAACAACTAAATGAAACGGTTGCTATTATTCGGCGCACAGATATAAGTAAATTGAGCAGTATAACAGTGAAAGCTCTTATTGTAATTGATGTGCACGCAAAAGATGTAATTGCCGATTTAGTTGAAAAAGAAGTAAACGAGGTTACGGACTTTCAATGGCTTGCACAACTTCGATACTATTGGGAGGACGACAAAGTGGATGTGAAAATTATAAATGCGGTTGTGCCCTATGCGTATGAATACCTCGGGAATTCTGACCGTTTGGTAATTACACCGTTAACAGATAGATGTTACCGAACACTCGTAGGTGCTTATTATCTTCACTTAAATGGTGCTCCAGAGGGACCCGCAGGAACCGGTAAAACTGAAACAACTAAAGATTTAGCTAAGGCACTTGCCGTTCAGTGTGTTGTATTTAATTGTTCAGATGGACTAGATTATAAAGCCATGGGTAAATTTTTTAAAGGGTTGGCTTCGTGTGGAGCCTGGGTGTGTTTTGACGAATTTAACAGGATTGACGTTGAAGTACTGTCTGTAATAGCACAGCAAATTCTCTGCATCGTTCAAGCCGTGCGTCAGAAATTGGAAACGTTTTTATTTGAGGGCACTACTTTAACTTTAAATCCTGCTTGTTATGTTTGTATAACTATGAATCCCGGTTATGCAGGCCGTTCCGAGTTACCTGATAATTTGAAAGTACTCTTTAGGACAGTCGCTATGATGGTTCCAGATTACGCAATGATTGGAGAAATTTCCCTGTACTCTTTTGGTTTTATCGATGCTCGAAGCTTGTCTGTTAAAATTGTTACAACATATCGATTATGTTCAGAACAACTTTCGTCACAAAATCACTACGACTATGGAATGCGTGCTGTGAAAACAGTTTTATCAGCAGCTGGCAATTTGAAACGAGATTATCCGAATGAAAGTGAGAGTATCCTACTACTTCGATCTATTACTGACGTAAACTTACCAAAGTTTTTATCATTTGACGTACCCCTATTTGAGGGTATTATATCGGACTTGTTTCCTGGAATTAGTTTACCGAAGCCGGACTACGAAAATTTTCTAAATGCTTGCATCGATAGTTGTAAAATAGATAATCTACAGCCTATGGAAAGTTTCTTAATAAAGATTACACAAACTTATGAAATGATGATTGTCAGACATGGGTTCATGCTAGTGGGGGATCCTTTTTCGGGCAAGTCAATGACATTGAAAACTTTATCTCAGGCTCTTACTCTTATGTATGAAAGAAAACAACCAAATGGGTCGGAATGCACATATAAGGTATTAAATCCAAAGGCAGTTACTATGGGTCAATTGTACGGCGCATTTGATCCTATATCTTACGAATGGACTGATGGAATAGTAGCGACCATGTTTCGTGATTTTGCAGCAGAAGATACCCCTGTTAGAAAATGGATTGTGTTTGATGGTCCAGTAGACGCTGTATGGATTGAAAATATGAACACTGTATTAGATGACAACAAAAAACTATGTTTAACATCTGGAGAAGTTATTTCTATGTCCAATGTAATGTCCATGATATTTGAAGTCATGGATTTAACGCAAGCGTCCCCTGCCACAGTCTCTAGATGTGGAATGATATACATGGAATCAGCTACACTCGGTTTTATGCCTTTTTATAAATCTTGGTTGAACACTCTTAATCCTATTTGGTTACAAGACAATGAAGAATACATTTTCAATATGTGTGAGTGGCTATTTGACCCACTAGTATATTTCGTACGAAAACAATGCATACAACTGGTGACAGCCGGAGAAGTAAATTTAGTTATCAGCACGCTTCGACTTGTAGTTATGTTAATGGACGATGCGGTAGAAGGTGAAGAGGATACAAGATATACAAGGACTTGGTTTTTAGCGGCATTTATGACTGCATTAGTTTGGGGTGTAGGTGGAATATTAAATTCCTATTCCCGAGATCAATTTGATGTTTTGTTAAAAGATTACCTGAAAGGTGACTACGGTATACCCGATGCTATCGATCGAATTGACGTATCTATTCCAAGTGAAGGTATGATAATTGATCATTATTACGTATTCAAAGGGAAAGGTTTTTGGAAAGGCTATGTGGAAGCGGTCAAAGCAAGTCAGGTGCTTGAGAAGATTAACCTACTTCAAACTGTTATTCCGACTATGGAAACAGAAAAATATATTGCACTATTAGCTTTGCACACAAAATTCCGTATGCCTCTACTCCTCATTGGACCAACTGGAACGGGAAAAAGCTTTTACATTCAAAACTTCCTTATGAATTCTATTAGTATTGAAAAATATACACCTGGTTTCCTGACGTTTACTACAACGACCTCTTGTAATCAAACACAAGACTTAGTTCTTTCAAAACTGGTAAAGAGAAGAAAGGGTATTTATGGGCCTACTAGGGGTAAACAGGCTATAATATTTATTGATGACATGAACATGCCTGCGAAAGAAGTTTATGGTGCCCAACCAGCGATAGAATTGTTGAGATTATATTTTGATCAAAAACATTGGTATGATTTAAAAACAACTGAAAAATTATATATTTTAGACACATTCTTCTATGGAGCTATAGGCCCAGTTGGTGGCAGCCGACAACTGATATATCCCAGAATGTTGAGACATTACAATATTTACTCCATCAATGAATTTTCAAAAGAGAGTATGACTAAGATATTTACATCCTTATTACAATTAGGCTGGCGAAGAAATGGATTCGGTCAAGATGCTTATGTCTATACAGTTAATATCATAGCCGCTACAATGGATATTTATGATCAAGCAGCTGCTGGCTTGAGACCGACTCCAGCAAAATCACATTATATATTTAATTTAAGAGATTTTTCGAGGGTAATTCAAGGCTGTGCTCTGCTAAGAAAAGAATCTGCAGAAAACAAAAAAACATTCATTAGAGTCTGGGTGCATGAAATTATGCGTGTATTTTATGATCGACTTGTGGATACAGATGATCGAACATGGTTTTATAATATCCTAAAAAAGTCTACTAGAGATTTCATGAAGGATTCATTTGACAATGCACTGGATACTTACCAAAATGAAAATGAAGAAGTTACACAAGAAACTATTAAGAGTATGATGTTCGGTTGTTATTTAGACACAGACAGTGCCGAAGGTGAAAGACGTTACGAAGAAATGCCGTCTAGAGAAGTTGTACTAAATGTCGCTAATGCTATGCTTGCTGAATACAATACGATGCATAAATCAAAAATGAATATAGTATTATTTGATTATGCATTAGAACATTTATCGAAAATTTGCAGACTGCTTTCTATGCCTTCAGGAAATGCCCTTTTAGTCGGAGTAGGAGGATCGGGTCGTCAATCACTTACACGGTTGGCTAGCACTATGTTAGGTCAAAATATTATACAACCTGAAATAACAAAAAATTATAGCAATAAAGATTGGCAAGAGGATTTAAAAAAAGTACTTCGTGAATCTGGTGGTCTCAATAAAGACACGACTTTCTTATTTACTGAGAATCAAATAAAGGAAGAACTATTTATACAAAATTTAGACAGCCTTCTCAATTCTGGCGAAGTCCCTAGTCTTTACGGGTTAGATGAACAGCAAGAAATTATTGAACTAGTGCGTTTGGCAGCGCAAGGTGGTAATCGAAATCTTGATATTAATCCATTGCAAATATTATCATTCTTTGTAGGTCGCTGTAAAGCAAAGTTGCATGTCGTGCTATGCTTTAGCCCCATAGGGAGCTCTTTTCGAACAAGGCTGAGGCTTTACCCGTCTTTAGTGAATTGCTGCACTATTGATTGGTATGACAGTTGGCCTGAAGATGCATTAGAAATGGTAGCACACTACTACATGTACAAGGTTAATGTACCCGACAAAGTCAAGGCGTGTGCTGTTGTTATTTGTAAACAATTTCACGTAGATGCTCGTATAGTCTCACTTGATTTCTTTAATAATTATGGAAGAAAAACATATATTACATCTGCATCTTACTTAGATTTAATTAAGTCATTTACAACATTGACCAATAAAAAACAAAGAGAATTAAGAGCAGCTAAACTTAGATATACCAATGGCTTAGATAAGCTCGGTCAAGCTGCTGAGGCTGTTACTATTATGCAGAGGGACTTAAATGCCTTGAAACCTCAGTTAATGGTTATGGCCGCAAAGTCAGTAAAAATGATGGAGGAGATAGCAACTGAAACTGCTATTGCCGATAAAGCAGCAGCTCAAGTAAGAGAAGATCAAAAAGTCGCAAATGTCCAAGCAGCAGCTGCTCAGGAACTTAAAAGAGATTGTGAAGCAGATTTAGCCCTTGCTTTACCGATTCTAGAAGATGCTATTGCTGCTTTAAATACTTTGAAACCCGCTGACATAACGATAGTAAAATCTATGAAAAACCCCCCATATACAGTAAAACTAGTTATGGCGGCGGTATGTGTAATTAAAGGTATTCCTCCTGATAAAATTCCCGATCCTGATAATCCTGGGAAAAAAATGTTTGATTATTGGGGGCCAAGTAAAAGAATTTTAGGAGACATGAGTTTCTTAGAGTCTTTGAAAAACTTTGACAAAGATAACATACCTATTCCAGTTATGCAAAAAATTAGAAAGGAATACCTTTCTAATAAAGACTTTAAACCCCATATTGTTGCAAAAGCTTCGACTGCAGCTGAAGGTTTGTGTAAGTGGATAATTGCAATGGATATGTATGATGCAGTTGCAAAGGTGGTTGCACCAAAAAAAGCAAAATTAGATGCGGCTGAAAGAGAATTCGCCCAAACAATGGCTATCTTAGAAGAAAAAAAGGCGACTGTGGCTAAATTAGAAGCCAAACTTGCAGAACTTAACGAGGCATTGGAAGAAGCGAACATAAAAAAGAAAGTTCTTGAAGATGAAGTGCAGTTATGTATTGACAAATTAAATCGAGCCGAAAAGTTGATAGGTGGCTTGGGTGGTGAAAAAATACGTTGGACACAAGCAGCTGCAAACTTACAAACACTTTTTGATAATTTAGCTGGTGATATTCTGGTATCATGTGGCATTATGGCTTATTTAGCTCCTTATACGTTACCTATTAGAACGAAAATGATTGACAAATGGCGAGACCAAGTAATCAAACTAGACATGCCACATTCGGAACAATTTGTTTTTAAAGATATTCTTGGCACTGACATAAAAATTCAAAATTGGTGTATTGCTGGATTACCCAGGGACTCTTTTTCTATAGATAATGGAGTCATACAAGATAATTCAATGAGGTGGTCTTTACTTATTGATCCTCAAGGACAAGCTAATAAATGGATCAAAACAATGGAAAAATCAAATGACTTACAAGTGATGAAGTTCACAGATGGCAATTACATGAAAGTTATTGAAACATGTTTGGAATATGGCAAACCAGCTTTGATAGATTGTATTCTTGAAGATGTGGAAGCGCCACTGGATCCAGTCCTTTTGAAGAACACCTATTTGCAAGGTGGTAAAGAATTTATTGCTATAGGGGACAACGTTATAGAATATCATCCTAATTTTAGGCTTTATATGACTACTAAATTACGTAATCCCCATTACTTACCAGAAGTTTTTAATAAAGTAACATTAATTAACTTTGCACTAACCAAAGATGGATTGGAAGACCAACTATTAGGGATAGTTGTAGCAAAAGAAAGGCCCGATTTGCAGGAAAAACGAGAAAAATTAATAGTACAAGGTGCCGCCAATCGAGCTGCACTTAAGCAAGTTGAGGATGACATTTTACGCACTTTACAAGAATCTAAGGGTGATATTTTAGAAGATGAAAGTGCTATAGAAGTCTTAGACTCCTCGAAATTATTAGCTATTGATATTATGAAGAAACAAGAAGCTAGTTTAGAAACGGAAATAGTAATAGAGAAGTTTCGTCTTGGCTATAGACCCATAGCTTCTCATTCTGCTGTATTATATTACTGTGTCACTGAATTACCCAATGTTGACCCTATGTATCAATATTCCTTGGCATGGTTTATCAATCTATATATATTATCAATCGAAAATGCCAACAAATCAAAAGATTTAGATAAGAGATTAAAGTTCCTTAAAGATACATTTACTTACAATTTGTACAGTAATGTTTGTAGATCGCTGTTTGACAAGGATAAACTTATGTTTTCTTTTATAATGTGCTCTAAAATGATGTTATCCGTAGATGAAATGGAACCAGAAGAACATTTGTTTCTAATTACTGGAGGTATAGCTGTCGAAAATCCTCTAAAAAAGCCGGTCGAATGGCTCCCTGACAAAAGTTGGGACGAACTTTGTCGTATTAATGATTTACCAACGTTTGATGGTTTCAAAAATGATTTTGTAAAAAATGTATCGAAGTGGAAGGCAGTTTATGATGACTTGGAGCCACATACAAAACCATTACCGGGAAATTGGAATGATAAGTTAACACGTTTCCAAAAATTGTTAGTAGTTAGGATTTTAAGGCCTGATAAACTAACAATAGCTATATCAGAATTTGTTGAAAACGAGATGGGCAAAAAATACATAACACCTCCACCTTTCGATATAGGAAAGTCGTTTGGAGACTCAAACTGCCTTGCACCTTTAATATTCATCTTATCTCCTGGGTCAGACCCAATGGGCGCGTTAATAAAGTATTGTGAACGAATGGGATACGCTCATAGGTTTAATTCTATATCTTTGGGACAGGGACAGGGTCCAATTGCACGGGCTATGATAGAAATGGCTCAACTTGAAGGTGGCTGGGTGTGCTTACAAAACTGCCATTTGGCTGTTTCTTGGCTCCCAGTTCTAGAGAAACTTGTAGAAGGATTTGATTTAACTAATACTGATTTGAATTTTCGATTATGGTTAACAAGTTATCCATCGGATAGATTTCCACAGTCTGTTTTACAGGTAGGAGTAAAAATGACAAATGAGCCTCCCACAGGACTCCAACACAACTTAAACCGCTCTTATAACTCGGAGCCTCTAAAAGAAACTGAGTTTTATGAAGGATGCCCTGGGAAGGATAGGGAGTTCAGTAAACTCCTTTATGGGATCAGTTTCTTCCACGCTGTAGTGCAAGAAAGAAAAAAATTTGGTCCTTTGGGATGGAATATTCAATATGGTTTTAACGATTCTGATTTTCAAATATCAGTAATGCAACTACAAATGTTTTTGAATCAATATGAGGAAATCCAATATGTAGCCATTAAATATTTGACAGGGGAATGCAATTACGGTGGCAGAGTAACTGATGACTGGGATCGCCGTTTAATAGTTACAATATTAGATAACTATGTCAACCCTGGAGTAATAAACGACCCAAACTTTTCTTTTTGTGATGTTGGGCCTCAATACGGGTTACCTCGAAGATGTGAATATCAGGACTACCTCAAACATATAGAAACTGTGCCCGTTAATCCTCCTCCTGAAGTATTTGGACTACATATGAATGCGGGGATAACTCGTGATTATGCTGCGTCGATGGAACTAACCGCGGCATTGGTGCTTGTTGAGGGAGCAGGTTCTGGAGGTGAGAGTGGAAACACAGAAACTATTCTTGTGCACATGGCTTCAGAGATTCTTTCTAAACTGCCTGATTTATTTGACGTCGAAATTTCTCAGAAAAAATATCCAGTCGACTACAACGAATCTATGAACACCGTTTTAATTCAAGAGATGGAACGTTTCAATAAACTACTACATGAGATCACGGTATCTTTGAAAGACTTGCAGAAAGCTGTAAAAGGGTTGATCGTAATGTCTCCAGCATTAGATTTACAATCTAATGCAATGTTATTAGGCAGAATACCTAATAACTGGGCTAAAGTTTCGTATCCTAGTTTAAAGCCCCTACCTAGTTATGTATCTGACTTTATAGAACGCTTAAATATGTTAAGAGATTGGTATGAGAATGGCAAACCGT
The DNA here is from genome assembly GCA_902825455.1 of Arctia plantaginis. Taxonomy (NCBI): domain Eukaryota; kingdom Metazoa; phylum Arthropoda; class Insecta; order Lepidoptera; family Erebidae; genus Arctia; species Arctia plantaginis. The sequence continues at coordinate 2,951,712 of CADEBD010000284.1, read as the reverse complement.
CTACTTTTTGGCTTTCGGGATTCTTTTTCACACAAGCTTTTCTTACTGGTTCAGTCCAAAATTATGCTAGAGCGAAACAAATCCCTATAGATTTATTGGTATTTGATTTTGAAGTTCGACATGTGGATTACGAAAACGTGCCATGTCGGTGGGGAGTGTATGTGCAGGGACTATTTATGGATGGTGGACGCTGGGATCGAAAGAGCTTTACTATAGCTGAACAACTTCCAAAGATACTAAACGACATACTGCCGGTTATATGGCTCTATCCTAAGTTAAAATCAGAATTTGCTGAAGGCTCAAGATATAAGTGTCCACTTTATAAAACTTTAGAAAGAAAAGGTGTGTTAGCTACTACTGGTCACTCGTCTAATTTTGTGCTGGCATTTTATTTACCATCGAATAAACCTTCAGCTCATTGGATTAAACGCAGCGTGGCTTTACTACTTCAGTTAGACAATTAAATTATACAATTTGCTCATTGTTAATTTTCGAATTATATGGTCATCCCATATAAACTACCTTACTACATACTTACCTTACTACTAAAAGGTAAACTAATTTGATTTTTTAAATATGAACCATGTTCTACTTGCTTCTTTGATGCTAGTGTAATGATAGTCCAGGATTCGGCCCCAAGATTTCTACGCTTATCAGTAAGTATTAAATCAAAATCAAGTTTTAATATTTATTACCAAAATGGGCACCAAAATGTATTGACTATTTAATATTCAATACATTGCCCGCTAGTAGTGTCTTTAACACCTAGCGACCTCTATTTTGGGTCACTTTTGCTTAGGTAGTTAGTTTATCATGTACAGAAAAAAATTGTTTGAATTTGATATTTAAATGATAAATATATGTCATGAATGGAAAGGAATAAAGTATAATTAATTCTTTAAGCCGGGTTTCCACGGCGAGAGGTAAACTTGGTAGTGAGCGTAAATAAAACACTATAAATCAGTAATGAGTAGGAAACGGTCAGGCGGGCGGGACGGACTCCTATTAAATAAAAAAAGTTTATATTTCCACCAACAAATAGTTTCAACTCGTTTCAATTACTTCACCATGTTCGAACCGCTCTCCTCCCCTTTTTCTTTTCCTACTATTTAATTTGTTATTTCGTTTTGAACGCACTATAATTACTCGTACTCCGTTGCGCTCCCTAGATTTAAACGAGTACATTTTAACTCTTTCTGCTATCTATTTCTTGGTGGGGATAGAATAGAATATTATATATTTCATAAAGCACAGCATTAAAAAATAGAACAAAAGTTAAAAAACAACATATACGAAGAAACTAAAAATCAAGGAATGTTAGCCGGTAATAAAGTAACGGTGCCTAAATCGTCTGCGGTACCTAGGCCGTTCCCGGCCATTCTACCAGCATGTGGAACGTGTTAACGGTCCGGTTTAGCTTGACTTAGTTTATATAGTTTCCCTCGCCTCGCTTCTCCCATCAGCTCACTTGCTTGCTTGCTCGCTCGCATGCTGGCGGTATGGCTGTGCTTCACACTTTGCTGCTAAGAGATTGCGGTCAAGTAAGCAACGGCACGTATCACTTTTCAAGTTGTCTACGTATATTTCTGTTGAGTATAGTTGTATATTATTACCTTTATTGAATGTCAAGGAATATTAATTGAAATTAAAATACCACCGGGCACATTTTAATAGGAAGCTCGGTCAAAACATATTGCTTATTTTAAAATTTGATTTTGATTTAGTGAATTCTTGATGAATGTCATAGTCAGTCTTAGAGCCGGATTACACAAATGTTAAAGTAGCATTTAAATTTTTCTAAATTTTAGTTTTCCACTTAAAAATTGTTGTCTGATAGGTGGAAATATATCATTGAAAATACTTAGCATGTAACGTCGTTTTTGTCTAAGTATTGACAGTAACTACACATCGGGCCAATGTTTTACATCTAAGTAACTGCCATGTCGTTCCCTAATCATAATTATTAAATACATTAAAAACAATGTTACTATTATTTAAAATATATGAGATTATTATTGTCGCCGAAACTTTACTTCTGAATTCCATAGACTTAGAAACAGAACTTAAGAGGTCTTGATATAATTATGTCTAATAGACAGATTACGGTAGGTCTGATATAGTAGGTATTTGATATTTTTTAGTTTTAATTTTGGATTATATTTTAAGCCATGTTCCGTAATCATCCACGTAGTGTTAATCACTTAGTCATAAAAATTGCGATTTTGGAACACATCACAAAAAACATTTATTTCTATTAAATCAATTAGAGAGACAAAACAATAATTGAATTTGAAATCAAAATCAGTAAAAATCCTATAATCAATAAAAAATCTAAAGACGATGTGCATTTTTAAGAATCAAGCAGTAAAAACAGAAATGAACTAACTTCAAAGCGCGTGAGTGTACAAAACAATTTTAAGTAGCGATTTTAAATATATTTTATTAAACATAGGTGACCACCAACTTAATGATAGGCAAGACGCCATATTGTAGGCTTACGATCTACATCTTCCATATGTTTTCCTTTTTCCATAAAATATTTAAACTAATTTTAGTCATAATATTGGTCCAGAAGTACATATTCATTATCAGAAGTTGGTTATCACTTATCGGAATAGATAGCAACACTCCTGTCCAGTCCCATTTTTTTATGTAACTCAAGAGACACGTGCCTTTAGAGCTCCTTCACACTAGCATTTGTCCAGCGTAGGCGTTTGATGACAGTATGCGCAGCGCAGACGCCCGCCGCGATATCGCGACGCACGCGTCGCTTTGTCGCGTCGTTTCTGCTGAGGCACATGAGCACGCTGCATTAACGTTGCACTAACGCGACGCATGTTACTTTCGGTATCTGGGCTCATCGAACACCCAATTAAATGGGGTGGGGGATTTGGGCCTTCTCATATGTGCCGAAACTCAACCAAAAGTTATTGTGTTATAGTAGTTATGTAATGTTAATAATGTTATGTACTTAACTGAAAATACTTGTTGACCAATAAAAATCAACACTAACGATAACTTTGTAATCACAATCTCATTTACTTTAGTCATGTCAATTTTCATCAGGCGTACCTGGTACAGTTTTGTTATATAATATAACTATAATTTTGTATTTTATTTTTGCTAATATATAATACGTTAATTTATTTCTCGCTATGTACTTAATATTGTAACTGTATTAATTTATAAAATAAAAGAAATGATTAAAAATCATGGCAGTTTCACTTAATTTTTTCCCCTTTTTTACAAGTAATTACCATATTTATCTCTATTTCTTCTCGCTCAAAATTTTAAACAGCGTCAATATCAGCTGTTACTTGTCCTCTAATAGAAGTATATGTCAGTCAATAAGGTTTGGAAAGCATTAAAACATTGTCAATATACCTACTGCAAAAGAACCTATAGTCCAGCCGCTCAAAGAAGGCGTTTCTAACACCTGTCAATTCGTCATGACTAGTGATGTACAATAAATAACATTGATAATATTTAGTAACGATATTTATTGCATTCATTATGCATATTTATTCAATTTATAATAATAATAATAAACGAAATTTAGCGCTGGTGGGTGCCCTGGATTCGTTATTGCCTGAATATTTAGATAATAGCGAAGATCTTAGTGATACATATTCTATTCTATACTGTGCGGCTATTGCAGTTTGTCGAGTAGCTGGTGTTAAAATAGCTGACAATGTCACTACTACTCGACCTAAATCTACTGTACCAGCTTAGCAGTATAGAATTGAACGTCGTATTGCTGAGACCAGGACACTCATCGGTAAGCTTATTAGCTACCAATCAGGGAAAACGCGGCCGAGAGTGATGCGCTTTGTGAAACAGGCATTCTTGGGGACTACTATTAGTCCTTAGCAGTACATGTCATGTGTCACAGAGCGCATAGACTTTCTAAAATTTATGCATGGGCAAATAGGATAAGACGGTATAAAAAAATAGATCGGTGATGATGATGAGATGATAGGCATTTGCCAGATGAAAATGTCACAAATACATTTTGGCGTAACATCTGGTCACTCATATAGAAGGTGATTGGTTGCAGGAGGTCAGATGCTCATGTGAGTCCATAACGCCTATGGAACCTGTTAAAATTGATAAAGATGATGTAAATTGTGCAGTTCGTTCATTACCGAATTGGAAATCACCTGGTCCAGACGGACTGCACAACTTTTGGCTTAAGTGGTTCCGAAGCTCACATGCGCGTTTGGCATCTCAATTCCAGGCAGCTTTGGATTCGGGTTCATTACCCCAATTTTTAACCACTGGCATAACCCACTTACTCTATAAGTCTGGTAGTGTCATGGATCCCAAAAATTTTAGACCTATTACATGTTTACCTACCATGTATAAACTTCTAACATCTATTCTGAGACTCAAAATTACTTTACATATTAATAATAATTCGATTATGTCAGTTTCTCAGAAAGGATGTAGAAGTGGGACCCGTGGCACTAAAGACCTCCTTATCATAGACACGACCATTAGCAAACAGGTACGTCGTAATCGTAAGAGTTTGGCGACGTGTTGGATAGATTATAAGAAGGCTTATGACTCGGTTCCACACACATGGCTTTTGAAGGTGATGGAGTTGTATAAAATTGATACAACTCTGTACACTTTCTTGAAGTTATGTATGGGGCAATGGAGAACAGCACTTCGCTATCCAGGATGTCGGCAGACGACGATACACGATGTACTAATAAAGATCGAGCGGGGTATATTTCAAGGTGATAGTCTGAGTCCCTTGTGGTTTTGTCTGGCTTTGAAACCTCTTAGCACTTTATTAGAGGGTTCAGGGTTAGGCTATAGGTTGCAGAAGTATGATGAAGTTATATCTCACCTTCTTTATATGGATGATTTGAAACTGTTAGCCTCCAACAAATTACAGTTGACAAAGTTACTAAAGGTGACGGAAAACTTTAGTAATTCTATCAAAATGGAATTTGTTGTAGACAAGTGTACAGTCATGTATGTAAAGAAGGGTGTGATAGTTGAATCGGAAGGAATAGAGCTTTCAGATTCAACAAAACTCAGATCTCTGTCTGCCACTGAAACTTACAAGTATCTGGGTATATCACAGTCGTTGGGAATACCAGAATCTAACATGAAACAAACATTGCAGGAACGCTTTTTGGGCCGCTTGAAAAAAGTACTTAAAAGTCTTTTATCCTATGTCGATGTATTCCTTTGGTATACTTAGATGGACTCAGACCGAATTAGATGCCCTTGACAGGAAAGTCCTTACACTGCTGACTGCATCCCGAATGCACCACCCACGTTCATCAGTTATGAGATTGTATATCCCGCTAAAGCTTGGGGGTCGCGGACTATTAAATATCAAGACCCTACATAATCGCGAGATATGCAATCTCAGAGAATATTTTCTACATACCGATGTGGGAGTGCATCGCAATGTACTTGCAGTGAATATCGGATTCACCGCGCTCGCTCTGGCTAAAGAGAATTGGCGCAGACCTGTAGTACTTAGTGTTAATGAAGTATGGAAGGGCAAAGAGCTCCATGGTCGGTTTTATCGGGCCCTAAACGGGTCCGATATAGATTTAAAAGCATCTACGACTTGGCTACGGTATGGTGATCTCTTCGGAGAAACTGAAGGTTTTGTTTGTGCGATTATGGACGAAGTTATCATGACAAATAACTATCGGAAATGTATCCTAAGAGATAGTACGGTTGACATCTGTCGGGCATGCCACCGTCCTGGCGAATCAATCAGGCATATTATTTCTGGTTGTTCTCGTCTTGCTAACGGCGAATATTTGCACAGGCACAACCAAGTAGCCAGGATCGTACACCAACAGCTTGCCCTTAAATACCATCTTGTGAATCTAGAGGTGCCATACTACAGGTATGTGCCCGACCCAGTTCTCGAGAATGGTCGGGCCACGTTGTATTGGGATCGATCTATTATCACAGACAGGACTATGGTTGCCAATAATCCTGATATTGTGCTGATAGATCGATTAGAGCGCCGCGCAATGATTGTTGATATCGCCGTTCCTCATGACGAGAATCTCGTGAAAGTTGAAAAAGAAAAACAAATCAAATATTTGGATTTATGTCACGAGATTGTCGATATGTGGAATGTTGATTCAGTGATCATTGTTCCGATAGTCATATCTGCTCACGGATTAATAGCCAAGAGCCTCGACCAACACCTTAAGAGGCCACGTTGGACGGCTGGATCAAGATGCAGAAGGCAGTCCTCCTTGATACGGCTCGTATAGTGAGGAGGTTCCTAACTTTGGAGTCCTAACCACCGGTGTCTTGGTCCCTGTACCCGATGTCGGTGGGCTACTATTTTTTATATTTTTAAATGTATTTTTTTACATTTTTTTATAAAGTTTATGTTTAAAAATTTAAATAATATGTATATAAAGGAAATAAAGAGAATAATAATAATTATTATTATTATTTATTCAATTTAATTTATATGTTGTTATTTTTTATAGGAATTATATTTCAATATATTCAATAAATATTCACTATGTAAATAATTTTTTAATGAATCAATTAATTGAATTGAATCGTAATTTCTGAATGTAACGAAGGGAATAAAAATAAAAATGCTTTATTTTTGGCAAATGTATATTGTGAAATACATATTTTTAAGCCTTAAACAATGAAGACTATGTCAAACAATTTAATCTTCCAATTCGCTTGAGGAGTCGCTGTCATCTTCACTAACGTGTATAATCATATTATTGTCAATCATAGTATCTATACGAATTTCGCGGTCAAAGTCATTAAATATAATCTTTTTAGTTTTTTCAACCACCTTCATCCAGTCATCTGACTGGTGTCAGATCAGTCTTGTGACTTTTTCGCATGCATCTTTTAAAAGCATCTTCATCTTTTTTATACCATGCGGTGGAGAAGTATTATGACGGGCTGCATAACCTTTAATTTGAGCCCAAATTAGCTCAATGGCGTTGTACTGGCAGTGGTAGGGGGGGGAATTCGGAGAACGCGATGACCGTAATCCAGAGCCAACTCATCTATTTCATATCGAACATTTGTCGGCTTATGGTCATTGCCTAATTTCATCAGCTCTGCTTTTAGCATTGACATATTTGCGTCAATGCCACTTTTTTGCAGCCAAGCCACCAATTCCTCTTTTCTATTAGCTTGGGTAGGTGCTTTATTTTTTGCACCGAATGATAAGGGGCGTTTCCATTAATATAACTGAAGGCTCTGGCAGGCCAGATAGCAACACATCCTGGAACTACTTAAATGAAGCCACATTCATTTCTTCGTGGTAGTCAGTAGTGGTTTTTGACTCAAATGCCAATAAACCGTTTTCCACGAAACCATACTTCGCACAACCAGCGTGGCATATTATAAGTCGTGCTCCTTTACCCATTGGCACTTTGTATTGGTATTGGTATTGGTTGTGGGCTTCGGTTTCCGCATTTAGACTCAGAGTGGTCCTTTATGCGTCGAGGATTGGTTGACTAGGTGAGCCAGCCAAGCTCCTTCCAGAAGCGCTGAAGCCTCCTGGGGCGTTCACAGGCTTCTAGGAGCGACTTTATATCAGGAATGATACTTGCCCTTTGTGTCCTTTGTGCCACTCCCTCGCATTCAAGGACTACGTTTCTTCAGCTTCCAGACATCCCCTGCACAGGGGACTGTCCGTCGCATTGATGATGAATAGTTGTCGGTTCAGGGCTAGACGTCCTGTAATAGTTCCGACAGCCATTCTGATTTCCGGTCTGCTAAGACTGATCAGACTGCAGGTGAGTCGTGGTGTGACTTGATTCAGCACCGGTTTGGACTGTCTGCAGCCGGGTGAGTTTTTCCACCTCCGGTTGTGTGCTTCACAGGTCCGTTGCCTGACCCAGCATCGTATTTGGTTAAACGATATGGGAAGGAGTGGGGTTGGGCCAGAGGTTAGGGTTGCCGAGCCCCTCCAACCACCTTGCCAACTCATCTGCGGCATCGTTCCCGTGTGAGTTACTGTGCCCTTTAATCCATTGGAGGAGTATCCCATTGAATATAGCGAGCTCTTCCAGTGCTTGGTGGCATTTGAAGACAATACCAGAGGTCATTGTGTTGCCCTCCAATGCCTTTAAGACGGCCATGCTGTCGGATATTATTCGGATGTTGTAGTCCTTGATACCCCTTGACATGGCCGTTGTGGCAGCGTAAGTTATTGCCACACATTCACATTGAAATATGGAACTGTGTTGGCCTAACGCTAGTGATATGTTTATATTTAGGTCTTGCGAGAAAACTCCGGCTCCAGTTCCTGACCTAGTCTTGGAACCGTCCGTGTAAATTCGGACTTCGTTAATGCCGGATTGATCTCGGTCATTTCCATGTATCTGGATGTAGTATCTTCTTGTGAAGATATGGTGTTTTGGGATTCTATCGCATGGAGCTGCTATCAGTGGTTCGTATTCCACCAATTGATCCCATATCCCATTGGCACTTTTGATTAACGCTTGAGTGTCATCTGTCCAAGAACGAGAAATCGTGTGATTGGCGTTTAGCCATGTCTCGTCGATGAAAACGACATTGTCCCAATTATCGATTTTGTCGCTTCTCTTAAAAAAGTAATTCTTTTTTAAATTATGTCATTTCTTTCTAAAAGAATTTTCCTTTTGTTAGTTTTATCAAAGCTATCAATGTCTGTTATAGGTTTAGTTCTGCGTTTCTTTTTTGGTGTTCGTAAAATATTTTCTTCCATGCCAGATGAGCCGAACTTTTCTTTATTAATATTTGCTATCGTCCGTTTGCTCACTTCAAGTGCCTAAGAGATGCGTTCTTGGACCTGGTCATCAGTTCCGCCATTTTGTCTTACATGCTCAAAGTAATATTGTAGCTTGATAATTAGTTCACGAGTTTCACTTTTCAATGTTTGGCCGCGTTTTGGCATTGTTATTATACACTAAAGGTCCAGATTAGCGCAGAGGTCAGTATATCAAAAAGAACAGTCAAAATAACAACAATAACAGTCACGAGAAAATACACAACGAGAAACCCTGGAGAACGTAGTCTATGCGTGCGAGACGACAAGAGACGACTGTTTTTAAATGTCACAAATGGCGGTCCCCACAACCCCTAAAACGCTATTTAGGGTTGCCATTTTTTACCAGAAATATAAAGTAGTGAGTAATTTTATTATCAATGTTTTTTTTAATTCATCTGACTGATAGTATGACACTAATTTTCTTAAGTTTTGTTTGGGCGTACCTTTATTATATTATTAACTTTATTAAATACTAAGTACATTATATTATATTAAATATATTATAAAATTATAACGTTTTATTTTATATTATACCGACAGATTATATTAAATCTACAAAAATATTCGATTACAATTGCCTCGTTGTTTTGTCACATCACTACAAAAACAAACAGTGGACATAACAGCGCCATTTGACGTGGTTTAACTATTAAAAGCTATTGTTTTTATATTTGTTAATTAAGTAATTGTAATAATGTAGCCCAAAATTAATACATTTATTGTAAGTTGCCATAATTATTCGAATTTTAATGTTATCACTCGTTAATAAGGTAAATAAAAGATATTTTTTAAATTTTGTACAGTACAGTAAATTGTACGCCAGTTCAAAGTTACTTCGCCCAGTCGATCACGATCTGTCAGAAACGCATTCTTTGAGCGGCTGGACTTTAATAACCGTCGAAAGTAAAAAATAAATAAAGTGCCAACTGCAAGATGCAAAGGTTTTTTAACAACTTTTGACAGACGTTTGCGCTCTGTCTTTAAATATAAAGATTAAACGTCAGACGCAGTGTTGCCAGAAAGTAGTGATGTGCCGAGTCGCTGTTTTGGTGGATCGCATCGACTCGAGTCGGTTTATACCGTATTCGAATCATGACTCGATTCCGCGATTCGAGCCCAGTACTCGAGTTCTATGTTGTATATGAGTTGTTCTATGAGTTCTTATGTATGTTTGATATTCGAATGTTAGCTCTAGTCCAGGACTCGAGTTTGACTCGAGTCTAGAAATTCGAGTCTAGAACTCTAGTCTGGAAATTCGATCTAGAACTTGAGTCTAGAAATTCGGGTCCTAGAACTCTCCTCCCCTGGGATATGGCCTGATTAGGCATGGTGTCAATTCGGGGAGGACCTGAAATAACATGATCCGGGTCCTCCCCAGAGTAGGACACCTGAGGCCGGCCGTCGGGGTGGTTTTTAGTGGAATCACCACATACTCCTGGCTCATAGTCCCCGAGGAGCAGGAGATCCGAAGGGATTTTCCACCCCAACAACAAAAAAAAAAAGGTCGTCACATCGAGTCAACCTAACTCGTATGCTAGATTCGAGTCACATAGAATCGCTAAACAGAATCGAGTCAGCGAGTACAAATTCGATTCTTCCTGACTCGAGTGCCGGAATCGGTATTCGAATAAGCCCTACTCGGCACATCGCTACCAGAAAGTTACATTTCTTACATTTTTGTAACTTATAACCCCCTCGCGTAACATGTAATTTTTGAGAATAACGAGATTGGTACTAATGGATTTTTATTGCAAACAGTTAACAAATGCAGTTAACAAATTGAACGAACGTAAAACTGACGCGTCTAAAATTATTAAGTAAGTACTAAGTCACGGTACAATTATAATACAGTATTGTAACTCGGCCGCATGATAGAAATAAATGCCTACAGCCGCGCGGTACTTAAACATGCGTTAGGGCTGCCCGTCTCCAGCATTTTAATTATATTTGCCTACTTTCTGTTTCTATTTAGATTTGTGATTGTAAATATCCTTTTTATATAAATAAATGAAATACTTTGTATATTGAATAGGAATTGTTCAATAAAAATGCGTGTTGTTTTTTGATTGGTAGATTTAATTAAAAAACATGTTTTTGTTTGAAAAACAAATCGGGCTTATAAATTAGCGACCGAAAAAAATCCTTCTATAAAATAAAATAAATGTGCTTTCTCCATACGCGTTACAAAACTCCAATCCTTAGAAACTCCAACACCTACCACCTACTCAACTAGAATGCAAGAAACAGCTGACGAGTAAGTAAATTTTTATCTCAGCTTATTAACGTCTCTATAAATTAGGTACCTACCTACAACTCGCAACAACTCAAAACAAAAATTCTTTGGTCACCAATTAATTAATTATTAAAAAGCTGAACAGCTGACTACGAATGTTTTAAAATCACAACCCTCAAACATCTAAATATTATATATGAGTCTAGCTGTTGTTGTTAATACCGAGAAAATAAAACCAGTTTTTAGTGGTAGGTATATGTTGTTATAGTAGCAGCAGAAACACTTTGTGAAAATTTCGAAAACTGTCTAACGACACACAGACGGTAACAATTTTTTTTTAGTATTATTCATACACACAGATAATAAACAAATATTATTAATAATAAAATACCACGTCTTTAATTTGAATTTTCTTTTTTTTGAATTATGCAAAGTAACAAAACAAACATGCACCGAAGTTTTAACACAAGCGTAAGTAGGTAGGTACCTACCGTATCATGATTCATTCAGAACCGCATGTAACTCCCTATTTCACTCGTCTCAATGACTTTCCGTTACTCTATTTGCTTTATTTATTCATCCAAACACCTTTTTTTCGTGAGATAAAAGTAAATACTTATCCATTAAAAAGACACACATTATGTACCTACGTACTAGTAAGTAAAATTATTTTATAGTCTTACTTTTCAGAGTTTCCAGGTAATTTAAAAAAACTTATGTCTGGATGCGTTATTGACGAATTCATACAACCAAAAACAGCACAATATTTCCTACTCGTCATATTAACTGATTTTTAGAGAAAAAATCGCGCGGTTATTGTTAAAAAAACAACACACAGTCCGTTCGTAGTATAGTTCGTCCGTATAGCTCCCGTTTCGTCCGTTTGTATGAAGTTGGAGTACTGTATTATAATAGTACCGTGACTAAGTCTTTCACTCCATATCAGTGATATAAAGTAAAATACTTAAAGCGCGTTGAGAGATGGTTCTGAATGAAACGAATGGAAAATGAAACGTGTGTCGGTTGGATTAAAACCTGATTTTGCTTGAGCGTGTGAGCGCATGTTTCCTACTTCGCGAGATTGCGCCGTTCACGGTTTCGTAGCTATTTGGCCAGAATAATTTATAATAAAAAAAACACGCTTTTTTAGCTAGCCGAACTAAAAAGTAGGAAATAATATTCTATTAGTTCAAAAGAAAAAATCATTTTATCGTAAAAAAAGTTTGGGGTGCTAAATTTCAATTGTTGAAAAAATATTTTATTGACAGATATTGCTAAAAGTGACGTTATATATTATAAAATATCGACATAAAATGATTTTTCCTTTGAAGTGATAGAAAATTATTTCCTACTTTTTTATAAACTATAATTATTTTTCCTTTTTTAGTCACTAATAATGATTATTGTCTTAGAGTAAGTTTATCACATGTACTTCAGCACACGCCTTAGTACGTGGAGGAAAAAACCGTTAATCCTGAAAGTCCTGATCTGGATAATAGGACAAACTATTTAAATGATTGCATTGTCATCGGTCCTTCATGAGTGTGCAGTTTCCATTTAATTCGACGTTTTGAAGTGTAAGTGAATAATATGAGCGAGCATCTTTAAGGTGTTTAAATAACTTCTCTTTGACCATTCCGAAATCAAATTCGATCCGATCCGATTTTGTACTACCCATTAAAATTTGTCAACCAAGTACCTTTTTCCGAATCCTTGGGCCGAAAAATTGCAAACGAAAAAGTGCCAGTCCAAAAACCAAAGTGAATCGATATTTTTTTACGAAAAAAAATATATACTTCGTTATTTACATAGGTCATCATCATCATCATCAATAGCCTTTGATAGTCCACTGCTGGACATAGGTCCTCTAAGGAGGTTTTGGCCCCTTAGAAAGCAGGTTTTGGCCTTCTATACCATGCTAGCCAGACGGGTTGGTATAGGGTTTGTGTCAAGTTTTCTTTCTTTTTGCAGTGGCGTTGTGCTGCTTGGCTTGCTCCCTTAGTCGGCTCTTACGACACCCGATAAATAAGGGTGCTGACACACAGTGCAGTACAGGTGCAGTATTCTTAATCCGTTACCACACTTACAGGTCAGGTACTTAAATAAAAATTGTTTTTTGTAATAAATAAAAAAAAATCAATAATGTAACTTTTGCAGCAAAAAGTAACATTTCAGGGAGCGAAACGTAACTTCCGACTCAAGGGCCCTGGCAACACTGGTGAGACGGGACAGGCCGCGAAAAGTCGATAGCCGTAGACAAATTGATAAAATAAAGAAAACATCATGCATCTATATTATAAAAGACTATAATCGGTGGACTCTTTTAAAAAAAGTCCACAGATAAAAAAATGTGTAACTAAAAAACAAAAAGCCGAATTTTTTATATATTTTCACTACAAGACGATGCAATTTGATTCAAATTATTTTTTTGTATGGAGACCCGCCATTGTTCTTTGCATTTATCTAATTTCGGAAAAAAATATTTTTATTTCAACTGACTTTTATTGAACCCTGTTATCTGTTATTTGAATTTTTAGGATAAGCTTTGTACAGCACTGTATAAGTTTTTGCTGTACGTCATAGTTACAACTTTTAATATTGTAAATATTCACTGCTTATAATGATATTTTTTTTGACCCATTGAGTAACTTACTTCAGATTAACTTTATAAATCTAATTCCAATTCAAAATATCTTAATTTCATAAAAAAATTTTTGTTGAAATCGTGTCAAATACACCGTGGTACCAGAGTTATGACTAAAAAAAAATACACAAAATACAGAAATGCAAATTTAGAACTAGCCGCCGAATATTACATTCTTTTCGTTAATCAGTAACTTAATACCACTCGCAACAGTTTTTATTCTCTAAATCAATATTTACTTTTTTATGTTAGAGGGGGCAGACGAGCAGACGGGTCACCTGATGGAAAGTGACCGGCGCCCATGAACGTCTGCAACTCAGGAGTTTTATTTAATAAAATAGAATAGAATAAACTTTATTGTACACCAGTTTAGTACATCATACATACAATAGTAATCAAATTAATGTAAATTTAAATTTTTAGGTTTTCAATGTATCTACCGTTCCAATGTACATCAATGCATCGAATACACCTTCGCGTCATGTTTTCTCGTATTTTATCACATAAGTTGTCATTCGCGGCTTAAGCTCTTATTTTATCAAATGCACTAATTATCCTCGGCGTTAGATATTCTATTAAAGTGACGTCTGTTGCGTACACTTCATTTTCACACAATCCTACAAAAAAAGTCTAAGGCAGCCACCGTGTAGGCCATGTAAACATGTTACTAAGACGCTTCCTGGCAGCCACAACAAAGATTCGGCTGTCTGTAGGACAAATACTAGTGGCGGAACCACTCATGTTATCTCTCACGGTATGTCCGTGAAGCTAAAACAGCGTTTTGATGGCATTCCCCGTAAATTAGGACCATGTCAGTATACTCCGTGGCTGTAAAGGTCACTCGCGGCATTATGAATGTTAATATCGAAAAATCAATATAATTAAAACAGTAATAAGAAACCTAGTTTCACACATACACACACTCCACAGCAAAACTAATATTGTTACTTTCAAAATAAAATCAGCGGGACTCGTTGCAATACAACACAAAGTCTTGCACCAACTGACCGACTGACGCTACCCTACTTTCTAGAACCCGGAGTCATCGAATATTAAATAATTAAATCAATGCTGCCAATTGTCAAAGCTCGAAAAACATTATTATTATGAGTTTGTCCGTAGTAATCATTACGTACTTTAAGTAAAACATTTAATATTAACAATATAATTTACGCAATAATATTAAGATAGGTACTTTATTTACTAACTACTACTAATAAAGATACTTTACTTTACTAAGATTTATTAGCTTACTTTGTTTATAATCAATATTTACAAAAAAGCGCGCCATTACGATGCAAAATGCAATAGGTTGGTAGCGATGATCCCGATGACAGTAACCAAAGATGCGTCTATTTTTTTTTCGCCGACACTGGCCAACACAAGTTTATGAACCTTGTTGTCAAACACAGTATTATCTGCCGTATGCCATCTAGCAATATGTTTGATTTTACTTTGAAGATTTCTTATTTTTGAAATTTTATTAATTTTATGTCGGAACTTGTGCAGTAACGTTTATATAGCGACAGCGGCAAGGTCATTGGCACTTAGTACTTTAGCTTTGCGTAAACACATACACATACAACACCATATTATGGGTCCACCCAAATTGGATAAAAGTCGCCCAAGGGCAGACTCAGCGTCGACCAGCTTTAGAGCAAACTGTCGGAAGTGCTCAAGTCAAAGAGCCACCTCCCGTCGAGGATCAGGAAAAGATATTTCATCTGAGCCGGAACCGGTACGAGTACCGAGTTGACCACGATTGAGGCGCCGGGGGATGGACCACGACGGAGCCCACGGAATAAGTGGGCCTCCGTCTTATCCAGGGCCACCCGTAAGCCCATCGCCTCAATGCGCCCGACGACCAGAGAGACTCCCCTAGGGCACCCGTACACTCAGGGCGTCATGAGGCGCAGGTGAGCGCGCCTCCTCCACCCGGTTCGCCAGGGGCGGATCGGGTCCGAGTGGAGGTCGTCCTCCCGGGCCTTCTTCTTCTCCTTCTTCTTCTTCTTCATGGAGCGAATTACGGCCGGTAGCGAGAGATCCGATCCGATGACTGCAGTGAGGGCCCGGCGCTGCGTCGCCCATGCGGGGCAGACCGTCTCAAGACGCCATCTCGGTCCTCGTACATGACGGTTCGCTCCTGAAGATAGTCTGCCACCAGCCGCCTCAGGTACTCTGGCACTCCGTGGTAGCGGAGCGCTTCCCTGATGCATCTGAATGGCAGACTATTGAAGGCGTTGGCAACGTCCAAGGACACCGCCAACACCACTCCGCCGCAGCTCACGGCCTCCTCGGTCACGGCCCTAAGGCGCATTACGGCATCGATCGTCGAACGCCCCTCTCGGAAATCGAATTGGGCGTCCGACAGATCGGGGCCAACCTCGCAAAGGTGCCGGACGATGCAGACAGAGAGCACCCTCTCAAAAAGTGTACCCGCCTCGTCCAGCAACACGATAGGCCTATAGGCCGCGACCGATTCGGCAGGCCGTCCCGGCTTCTGCAGCAGGACCAGCTTCCCGCATTTCCAGCGCTCAGGGAAGCATCCGGACGCCAGGCTAGCGTCCAACACTTCCCTGAGGTGGTCCGACATGTAGTCGAGGGCTCGGGCCATCACTCGGGCTGGAACCCCGTCCGGCACCGGGAGAACCTATGATATGCTTTTTTTTTTTTTTTAACGTTTGGGAATCCCCTCGGACCGTCACCCCGCCGGGGCTCTCGTTCGGCGGGGCGGTGTGTCGGACTCGAACTGACTAAAACCACACGGTGTGCCCTCTTTGCGCTTCCAGTTTAGGAAGGGTCCAGGTAGC
Source organism: Arctia plantaginis (assembly GCA_902825455.1). Lineage (NCBI taxonomy): Eukaryota > Metazoa > Arthropoda > Insecta > Lepidoptera > Erebidae > Arctia > Arctia plantaginis. Next base: position 2,935,240 of record CADEBD010000284.1, on the reverse strand, counting down.
TATCTCCTTCTGGACCCCTCCCAGCGCCGGCCCGCTCCTGGCGCGGGCTCCGTCTCAGTGGACCCTCTCTTTAGGCGGCGTCCGGCACACGCGGACGCCGCCCCCTCGCGGCTGGCCAACTAATGCGGGTGGAGGGGAGAACCCATCCCGTCCACCCGCGGCCACACTCAGGGCGGCATGAGGCGCAGGTGAGCGCGCCTCCGCCGCCCGGTTCGCCGGCGGCGGATCAGGTCCGAGTGGAGGTCGTCCTCCCGGGCCTTCTCCGCCGCCTCCTTCTGCGAGATTACCTCCTCGCAGAAGGTTGCGACCGCGGTAAAACAACTGTCGCTACCGGCCATGGAGCGAATTACGGCCGGTAGCGAGAGATCTGCTCCGATGACTGCAGTGAGGGTCCGGCGCTGCGTCGCCCATGCGGGGCAAACCGCCAGCGTGTGCTGGGCCGAATCCTCACCGCAGTCGCAGTGGTGGCAGGCGGGACTCGATTCCCTCCTAGCGACCGAGTACAGGTACTTTCCGAAGCAACCGTGCCCGGAAAGCACCTGCGTCAGCTGGAAGGAAAGGGTCCCGTGCTGCCGCCCTGCCCACTCGGCGATGACCGGCTGGAGAGCCTCCACGGCAGCGAAGCCAGCGCGTGGAGTCTCCAGCCGGAGCGACCATCTCACCATAGTGGCTCGGCGAGCGGCTTCGCGCCACTCGCGCACGTCTTCGGGTGGAGGGCGAAATCCGCTCTCCGCCCGGAAGTCAGCCACTCGCCGATAAACTTCGGCGAGCACTTCCGCCTCCAAATCCCACGGGGGTGTTCCGGCCAAGGCGCAAGCCGCCTCGGTGGACACCGTGCGGTATCCGCGTATGGCTCTGACCGCCAATATCCTCTGGGGGCGCCAGAGGCGCGCCCTATTCGACCTATGATATGCCTGTGCCAATCTACAACCGCCCGTTTCCAAGGGGTTGATCGTTATAAGATGAAAGGGCAAACAAACGCATGCCCACTCTTTTGCAATTTACAAATAAAAACAACGGCATCATTAAATATACCACAACATTGTTCTGATGTGTGCCATTCTGTCAGTTATTAAGGACTAAAAGGTAAAAAGGCAATAAAGAAAAAAACAAGATTAGGAATAAAGATCAAATAAAAGAAAAAGTGAAATGAAACATATAAAAACCGGTCAGGTACGAGTCGAACTCATGCGCCGAGGTTTCCGTACCTACCCAGATTTTACGTAGAAAATTTGTAATTACCAAAATTCATCTTAATTTTCAACTTTTTTCTTAAATTATTCTTTTATTTGTGCTGTAAGACGTTTCTTTTTACCAAATTTTGTGATTCTAGGTCAACGGGAACTACCATATAGGTTTTCGACCCAAAACCTATAGGGTACTTCCGGTTGACCTAGAATTGTCAATTTTGGTTAAAAGCAATGTCTTACAGCACAAGTAAAGAGAAAATTCTGAAAAATAAAAAAAGTTGAAAATTAAGGTACATTTTGGTACTTACAAGTTTTCGCGAAAATCGAAATTTGCCCATATCTTTTTATCGTGCTGATTCAGGACCTTGATTTTTATACAACTAATAGGGACCATAGTCCTCAGTATCTGGTATAAATTTCAACTTGCTAGGTCTACCCGTTCCTGAGAAAATCGGTGGTGAAACACGGACAGACGGGTACCCTAAAAAGTAATGGGTACCCAAAAAGGTACCTGACCGGTTTTTTTCAAAAAGCTTTTCTTTTTTTTATGAACATGTATTACATTCATATATATATATTGACATGCCACTGTCATTGTATTTACTTCTTTAAATTTCTGCCTTAATGAAAAACAATTGCCTAAATTATAAAGTGATAGAATCGCTCTCTTTTGCAGTACAAAAATAGTTTGAATGTCAGCAACATTCTGCCATAGTAGAATACCGTACGACATTAAGCTATGAAAATAAATGAAGTAGACAAGTCGTGCTGTATAAACATCAGTCAATCCAATTTTTTCCATTGAAAGATTTTAATGATTGATTCACAATCTTTTTCAAATTTAAAAAGGTAACTTTATGGTAAGTTACTACTACGTATAGTTACTTACCATAAAGTTGTTGCCACGGTTATTAAAATATGTAAAAAGAAACAAATGTTTTTGACTCGACATTACTGCCAGTGTCATATTATTATTATTGAAATATCATATTATCATATAATATATTTAATATATAATATATAAAGTATTTAGAAATATATTATATTTCTAAATACTTTCTTTTCTACCTATTTATATTTTTAATAAATTTAGTTTGTGTACATTTTTTTTATCAATACGGAAGCGAAGAAAGAGCATTTATTTTATGTCTTCATACAAAGGACGCAAAGACGTTAACGTTTGAGATGGAAGAGCGTGACCTTAAAAAGTTATTGCAAACGAAGAATGGTTGTCGAATTCCATACATGTCGCCTCTACCTGATACGGACCAAGTGGGGAAGCTGCCATTTACACCGTTACCGCCCTACAATAGACTCAAAGTAAGAATACGCACTTTCTATTTATCTTCTTATGTTAAATTGGTATGAGCTGGCAGTCGGCCGTCTAATCCCGAACTATAGACAGGTAGTATTAGCTTTTTAGTCCGGAAAATTCCTGTTGAAGCTAAAAAATGGATTTATTAAAGATCTATCAGGAATTGATTGCAATAAAAATTGTAAGTAATTGTGTGTAGTTTTTCGCTTCTGTAGCGAAAACTAAAACTCCTACGAAAAACAGTTGAGTGTAACAAAAGTGCGCGATAAAAAAACAAAGAGAATGAACCTTCAGAGAGCAAAATCGGACCATCAAAACGCCCGAAATTTGCAAAAAAAATAACATTTTTTTGCAAAACTTAGATAATTGCTAACTCGCGTTCGGGGAGTGGTAGAGAGCTTAAATGTGGATATGTTGTCAGTCCTGTAACTACAGTACGACTCGTCCTTTAACTACGTACTCATAGTCCGACAATTTAAAAATCATAAATTCAAAACCACAAGACCATTTTTTTTGTTGATGGGCTGGAAAATCCCTTCAGATGTCCGGCTCCTTGTGTACATAGGTGCCAGAAGTATGTGGTGTTTCAACTAAAAACCACCCCGACAGCCGTTCTCAGGCGCCCTGCGCTGGGGAGCACCCAGACCGTGTTACCTCAAGGCCCTATCTCGGGGGAAGCAGGATCCCTCTCCCCCCCTCTATCAGCCTAATGAATATGTGTTGCGACCCGATCACATTTTGCGTGCAGGCCGCCATCCTAACGCCTGCCGCAGCAATTAATCAGTCAGAAGTCCCCGCTCTCTGGCAGCTTGCGGCCCCGTCGACGGCCGATATCGCCGTCGACGTTCTTTACGCTTGCGATCAACCTTCTCCCGATCCCATTCAGCGGTCTCTTTCTTGAGCAGTGGTTTCTTTTAGTGAAGCTGTCAGCTTCACTAAAAGAAACCACTGCGCCCCAGCCCTCCTCACCCGCCAGAATGGATGCAATGATTGCAGGCGGGGAAAACTACAACAAAATTTTATGTTTTTTCTAGAAAATGGTTTCGTCTATTGCCCACATCCCGTTGATCCATGACTTAAGGGACACCGTTTAGATAAATTAAATCGAGGAAAAGAACAAATGATCGTATTCATCAAACAATTATTTTTAATGATGACAATTTCATCGTCATCATTACAAATAGTTCTTAAATTGAAACACATAAAATAAATCCTTTTAAAAAAAAATAACCGACTTAAAAGAATACTGACAAAAAGCACTAAAAATTTTAAAATAATAACTAAGTAAAAAACCCTCAAATAAGGTAACAAATAAGTACCCTCAATAGAACAGGTAACATTATAATAGCATTCGTCACTTCTAGTCTGTTTGAAGTCGGCTCCAAGCAAAATCGGTGTTTGATGGGCTTGGTAGAATGTAGCGCGGTAGTGGCAACAGTCTTCATGCTGCGCAAAACATGCTGAACGAGCTATAAAGTGGGTTACACACATCTCCAATGATATTTTAATTTTGAATGCTTTATTAAGTAGTGGATAAGTTTGCGCACGTAATTGATCTATTATTATAAAGACCAACCGTCTTTATAATTAACAAAAACTGCGATGTTTCATTAGAATTGTATTGAATTCTTATTTTTTATATTGTGCTAATATAAAGCTGACGTAGATCAGTATTACTTATTGCGAATCGGGTTTCGCACCGACTTCAAACATACTAGAAGGGACGCTTGCTATTATAATGTTACCTGTTATACTACTCTGTCAAGAAAGTACCGGGAAAAGAACACATACACACACAAAATGTTTGTTATTCATCCAAATTTATTTTATCAACTTCAAAGTATGTTCCTTCAGAAACGATACACTTACGAAAACGAATAATCCAATCATCAAAACATTTTTTAAACGCTAAATATTTCCGGAATTGAGTTCAGTTCTCGCCGCGAATTCTCCTTTATGTCTTCTACCGATTGAAAACGGGTGCCACGAAGTGGTAATTTGAGTTTATGAAAAAGAAAGAAGTCGGCTGGAGCCATATCTGGTGAATATGGTGGTTGCTCGATGGTATTTGTTGAGTGTTTGGTCAAAAATTCGTTTACAATGATAGCGTTGTGCGAAGGCGCAATTTCGTGGTGTAAAATCCAAGAATTTTCTTTCCACAATCTAAATGCCGCATAACGCTCAAATAATATTCTTTATTTACCGTTTGACCTTCTAGCAAGAATTGCGAGTGCACAACACCGCGATAGTCAAAGAAAACAGTCAACATGACTTGACTTTTGATCGACTTTGGCTTGGTTTTTTCGGTTTCGGTTCAGTTGGAAGGCGCCACTCCGAAGCTTGTTGACTAGTTTGCATGTCAAACTCGTAAACCCACGTCTCGTCACCAGTAACAATGCGCTTCATGAATGTTGGGTCGGAATTGACTCGTTCTAGCACGTCAGCGACTCTCGTGCGATTGAGTTTTTGGAGAAAATTCAGGTCTTTCGGGACTAGCCGAGCGGTAACATGTTTCATACCCAAATGATTAGTTAAAATGGTACGGATCGACTCGTGAGATATAGAAAGTTTGGCGGCTATCTCTCTCAAAGTTGACTAAGGATTTTCACTCACTATTTCCTTCACTTTTGTGATGTTCTTCAGTTGCAGATGTTGATGGCCTACCAGAGCGAGGCAAATGTTTCATCACATCTCGACCGCTTTTGAACGCTTTGCACCACTCATAAGCACGAGTTTTTGATAAAAACCTTTCGCCGTAAGACTTCTGTAACATTTTCAGTGACTCCGAAGACGAAATCCCATTAGCGATGCAAAATTTAAGACAAACTCTGTGCGATGTTTTTGTTCATTATGAAATTTCCAATACACACTAAATATGATATAAATAAAAAGAGCACTATATTTAATATAAATAACAGGTGCAACTCAAACTCCGCGCCAAAATGGAAAACAGTTGTGCAAATCTAACAACAACAAAAAAAAATTGAATTTGGAACCATAAACAAATCATCCATTCCCGATACTTTTTTGACTAAATGTATTGGGGTGGGGTACTTATAATACGGGTGTACTTATAATAGTTTTTTTTTTACTTAGATTTGTAATATTTTTTTAACTGTTTTTTTGTAAACAGTTAAAAAGTAAACAGTTGTAAAAGGATTTATTTTACCATTTTTAGTGTAATATATGTTTGTAATAAGTAAGATAAGTACGATATTTAAAACTCTACGTACCGCAATGTATAGTACCAAAATGTTAGATTATATTAATTAGGATTCCGTACCTCAAAAGATAATAAAAGGAACCCTTATAAGTACACTTTCTTGTACGTATGTCCATCTGTCCGTGTGTCACCACCGATTTTCTCAGGAACGGATAGACCTAGAAAGTTGAAATTTATAAAAGATACTGAGGTCTATGGTCCCTATTAGGTGTATAAAATCAAGGTCCTGAGTCAATAAGATAAAAAGATATGGGCAAATTTCGATTTTCGCGAAAACTTGTAAGTATTAAAATTGATCCTAATTTTCCATTTTTTTTATTTTCAGAATTGTCTCTTTACTTGTGCTGTAAGACCTTGCTTTTAACCGAAATTGACAATTATAGGTCAACCGGAAGTACCCTATAGGTTTTGGGTCGAAAACCTATACGATAGTCCCCGTTGACCTAGAATCACGAAATTTGGCAAAAAGAAACGTCTTACAGCACAAATAAAGGAATAATTCCAAAAAATAAAAATAAAATTAAGATAAATTTTGGTACTTACAAATTTTCGCAAAAATCTATGTAAAATCTGGGTAGGTAAGGAACCCTCGGCGCTCGAGTTCGACTCGTACCTGACCGGTTTTTTTTATTTAATAATTCCGTTACTTTATTTAGTTAATGTAGTAAGATGTTACATTTGAACCCAAAAATATATTGTTTTCCACATTAATTAATTAACTAGGATTGGTATTTTTTCTTCACATTTGAATGGAAATAAAGAAGAAATATACCTTTCCATTTAAACAAAGAATTTTTATAATCGGTTTACAAATGCAATAGTTTTGGTGTAACAAACATGAAAATAACAAGCGTAACAATCATTTTTTTGTCTAAATGTTTTGTAATCTCATATATTACTGTTTTGTGCACATATCTCCGTAACCCAACATAAACACCTAACAAATATCTTAAAAGAAAAAAACAAGGTTAATACATGATTAGATTTTTGAAAGAGTTATCCTCTAACTCCTAAAGATCAAGGACCCTTCCATCATCATCTCAGCAAAATGACATAACGAATTATAAACGCAAATACCTATATAGCTAGAGAAACAAGTCAAAACACGCGGTCGTGCCTGTCAAAATTGAGGGTTTCCCTTGATTTCTCTAGGATCTCTAGGATTCTCTAGGACCACCTCGGGAGTATACACTTTCGATCACAAAAAGAATTTTCCAAATCTGTTTACAAATAAAAGAGTTTTGAGGTAACAAACATGAAAATAATTGTGTAACAATCTTTTTTTTTGTCAAAATATTTTGTAATCTCATTTATTACTCTCTTGTGCAGATATCTCTATAACCCCACACAAACATCCAACAAATATCTTGAAAGAATAAAACAAGGTTAGATAATTATTAGATTTTGAGAGTTATTTTCTAACTCCTAAAGGTCGAGGATCCTTCCATAATCAGCTCAGCCACATGACATAACGACTAATAAACGCAAATACCTATATAGGTAGGGAAACAAGCTAAAACACGTTGTCGGACCTGTAAAATTTAAAGGTTTCCATCGATTTCTCTAGGATCCTATCATCAAATCCTGATTTGGTGGTAATGGACCACCAAAAAGAATTTTCCAAATATGTTTACAAATGAAAGAGTTTTGAGGTAACAAACATGAAAATAATTGCGTAGCAAACTTTTTTTTGTCTAAATGTTTTGTAATCTCATTTATTACTCTCTTGTGTACATATCTCTGTAACCCCACGCAAACATCTAACAAATATCTTGAAAGAATAAAACAAGGTTAGATAATTAGATTTTTGAAAGAGTTATTTTCTAACTCCTAAAGGTCGAGGATCCTTCCATCATCAACTCAGCAACATGACAAAACGACTAATAAACGCAAATACCTATAAAGCTAGAGAAACAAGCTAAAACACGTTATCGGACCTGTAAAAATTGAGGGTTTCCCTCGACAGGTCTTGCGTAGTTCTGCAGCGATCACTGTTTGTGATTTTTTACCTACGATTTCCTGGTCCGTGCATGTAAACAACAATCTTGTAAACATTTTTCAGGCAATAAAGTTATTACTATTGTTATTCATACAAATCTTGTAGTTATACTTGTGATCAGGTTCGTTACTAGTCAATAGTAGGTTTGTTGTTATTTTTGCTTCTTTTATGTTCAAGTTCAACTAAACTTGAACAATAATTCGTGGTTTCAGGAAAGACAAAGAAAATTTCGCAAAATACTTGAAGAAAAAGCAACTCAAAACAAGATTGCTGTGTCAAGATTACCTCTGCAACGATTGGAGCGTGACCGCTTAGAGATAGCACAAACACATCACATCGAAGTGCTACGCCAATGCGCCAAACATATTCAGCCGGCGCCAATGTTAAAGCAATGGGAACGGAAAATTTCCAGTTTGATCTCCGCCAAACTACATAACGAATTTCCTAAAATGATAGTAGATCTTATTGAAGAAAGCAAAGAGGAGTGGAATAAAAACCTGCATGAACTGGCTGTGAAGACTATAATTAGAGATGAACCAGGTGTGCCTCGAGTAAGATACCAAGAATCTTATTTTAAATACAGGGCTATCACTAAAAATTATTTTAAATTAGTTCAGTTTCGTAAAAAGTTACAAGAGCAAACCCTTATACTTCACCCTTTTATTAGGCTTATTGTGGAGTCTGCTGAAAAGATGTTTCCAGAACACATAATCGATTTAGCTAGATATAGAGCTCAAGGTCTTTTAAATTTACATGATTTTGAGACAAAGGTTTTGGAGGAAATAAAACGTGCTGACTATTTAGTGTCTAGCACATGGTACGGGGTTCTAGTTCAGTGGCTGAAAAACCCACGATGTTTGAGGAATATGCGTACTAGCAGAATACCAAAATTTATAATTGTTGCCTCAAAAATTATATCAATGCAAATTCAGGAGTTGATGCGTAGGTCCATCGACTTTATAGTAGAATCGCTAAAAAATCCAGAGTCTATCCCTATTCTCAATTTAGATTTACATTTAGATGGAGAATTTATTTACAATCCATCATTAGAAACAGTTTACGGAGTATACCATAACATCGCAAATGCAATAGCTCACATAGCACAAAGACTTATACCGATAGAAGAATATCTTAAAATACCATACGACTACGATGCTTTACCAGTTCGCTATAATACCTGGTTAAATAACAACGGTCATGAAAAGTTACAAAACCAATTACTTGTAGTATTTGAGCCCCTTTGTAATTACTTATATAATCTTCGCCAACAATACAGTATGTTGTATGGAGATGCAGCAAAAGAAGCCCTCTTTGAATTTATTAGAAAAAATGAAGGTTTTGACGAATCACGGGATAAAATTCAATATTTCCGAGAAATTGATTCTGAAATAACGGCAATTTTAGAAAACGCATATTTTAATTGTGCGATTGTAGGGCAACTAAAAATGGTTGATGGCTTAAAACGTAAAGCATCTGAATTTATTAACGACATAATAGCAGGAATAATAAGATCACATATCGAGGAAAATAACAGCATCTGCAGCGAGTTCGAAGAAATAGCTGCAAATGCTTTAAAACAGCCAAAGGATGCAGAAGAATTAATAGAACAGGGAATTTATATTTTGAAGGCAAAAACTGTTTTAGTTGAAGCCTTGAAAGAAAGAATTTCTGTACAACTTAATATTGTTTCTAATCTTCTTCAGATGATTTCTTTAACACCAGAACACCTCGCGTCAAATACGCGGACTGTTAACTGGCTCAAAGACATAAAACCTCTTTTTGAAAGGAACGCTACGGCATACGAATCCACTAAATCAGAGATGGAAGAGTACCTGCTCAGTCAAATTGCATATCTTAACCAGGAAGTGATTGACATGTCACCTTATTTAGAACTATTAGATAATATGGACGATATCCATCACACGTTTGAATATTTAGAGTATTTAAGAAAACTAGTACATCGGTTGGATGGTTGTAATAAACTTGTCAAGTGGATTAATAAAGAAGAAAAAACATTTAAATTTCCTGTTACTACATATCCAGACTTAGAAGAATTGAAAGAATATATTATACCCTTTCACAGCCTTATTTACCTTCTTCATACCTGGAAACGGAGTTACTATACCTGGATGGATGGGCCATTCGAGTATTTGGATCACAACCAAATAGAACAAGACCACGATTATTATTACAAAGAATTTCTAAAGATCTCTAAAAATTATAAGATGAAAATAAAACAGCAAATTGCTGAGGGTGTAGAAAGAAGATTTCAAGGACTAGTAGATGATTTTGACCTAAACAATCTCCCAGCTCCTATGAAATTATGCGCTCAAGCTGTCGCCGAATTGAAGGATTGGAGACCTAATGTACAAATGGCTCATATTATGTGTAATCCTGCATTGGTACAAAGGCACTGGGATGAAATGTCTCTCATTGCTGGTTTTGATTTAACTCCTACCGCTGGAACAACATTAAGAAAAATTATAGATAGTAATTTATGGAGTCAGATTGACCAATACGAAATCATTAGTATAGCTGCAACAAAAGAACTTGCTCTAGTAACGAGTCTCAATAAAATGATTGCCGAATGGGCTGATATATGCTTCAAAACAAGTCCATACAAGGATACGGGAATACACATACTTTCTGGATTAGATGATGTACAAAGTGTTTTAGATGACCACATAGTTAAAACAATCGGAATGAGGGGGTCAGCTTTTGTTAAACCGTTTGAATCGCGAGTAAAAGAATGGTACGACAATATTACAAGAGCAAATGCCACAATAGATGAATGGGGTAAAGTGCAAAGTCAGTGGCTGTATCTACTGCCTATTTTTTCTTCTAAAGATATTGTGGCGCAAATGCCAGAAGAAGGAGTAATGTTTGTTGAAGTTAATAATATTTATCGTAGATTTATGGGATGTGTAGATAAAGATCCACATGCACTCGAGCTCGCTGGTGCTTTTGGAGTATTAGAACAATTTAAGTTAGCGTCAGACTTACTGGAAAAAATTAATGATGGTGTTAATGATTATTTAGAAAAGAAGAGGCTATATTTTCCACGATTCTTCTTTTTATCTAACGATGAAATGTTGGAAATTTTATCTGAAACTAAGAACCCACTTAAAGTGCAACCCCATTTAAAAAAATGTTTTGAGGGTATTAATCGACTAGTATTTGACGAGGTATTTAATATCTCTGCGATGATATCTATGGAAGGTGAACGAGTAGAATTTCTGGCTACAATTAGTGTCGAAGCGGCAAGAGGCTCTGTGGAGAAATGGCTGGTGCAAGTCGAAGAACAAATGTTGAAAGCGGTGAAATCGGAAACTGAACTGTCCTATTATGATTATCAGAATGTAACTCGGCCCGAGTGGATATTGTCCTGGGAAGGTATGGTTGTTCTTGCTGTATCTCAAATATACTGGGCTGTAGACGTTCACGATGCTTTAAATACTCATTACTTACATGAGTTAGAGTCGTTTCATGTTTCTTTAACTAAACAACTCGCTGAAACGGTAGCCATAATTCGACGCACAGATATAAGTAAATTGAGCAGTATAACAGTGAAAGCTCTTATTGTTATCGACGTGCACGCAAAAGACGTGATTGCTGATTTAATAGAAAAACAGGTAAACGAGGTTACAGACTTTCAATGGTTGGCACAACTTCGATACTACTGGGAGGATGAAAAGGTACTCGTCAAAATAATAAATGCTGTTGTGAACTATGCTTATGAATACCTTGGGAATTCTGACCGTTTGGTTATTACACCATTAACAGATAGATGTTACCGAACACTCGTAGGTGCTTATTATCTCCACTTAAATGGTGCTCCAGAAGGACCCGCAGGAACCGGCAAAACTGAAACAACTAAAGATTTAGCTAAGGCACTCGCCGTTCAGTGTGTTGTATTTAATTGTTCTGATGGACTAGATTATAAAGCCATGGGTAAATTTTTTAAAGGGTTGGCTTCGTGTGGAGCCTGGGTGTGTTTTGACGAATTTAACAGGATTGACGTTGAAGTACTGTCTGTAATAGCACAGCAAATTCTATGCATCGTTCAAGCCGTGCGTCAGAAATTGGAAACGTTTTTATTTGAGGGGACTACTTTAACTTTAAATCCTGCTTGTTATGTGTGTATAACTATGAATCCCGGCTATGCAGGGCGTTCGGAGTTACCTGATAATTTAAAAGTACTCTTTAGGACAGTCGCTATGATGGTTCCAGATTACGCAATGATAGGAGAAATTTCCTTATACTCCTTCGGCTTTATAGATGCTCGAAGCTTATCTGTTAAAATTGTTACAACATATCGATTATGTTCAGAACAACTATCATCACAAAATCACTACGACTATGGAATGCGTGCTGTAAAAACAGTATTATCAGCAGCTGGTAACTTGAAACGGGCATATCCACATGAAAGAGAGAGTATCCTACTACTTCGATCTATTACTGACGTAAACCTACCAAAGTTTTTGTCATTTGATGTACCTCTGTTTGAAGGTATTATATCAGACCTGTTCCCGGGAATTGGTTTACCTAAACCTGACTATATAAACTTTCTAAATGCCTGCGTCGATAGTTGTGAAAAAGATAATCTCCAGCCACTGGAAAGTTTTCTGGTAAAAATAACACAAACTTATGAAATGATGATTGTTAGACATGGATTTATGCTAGTAGGTGATCCCTTTTCTGGCAAGTCAATGACACTGAAGACATTGTCTCAGGCCCTTACTCTTATGTATGAAAGAAACCAAGTAAATGGGTCGGAATGCACATATAAAGTATTAAATCCAAAAGCCGTTACTATGGGTCAGCTATACGGAGCATTTGATCCAATTTCTTACGAATGGACTGATGGTATAGTAGCAACCATGTTTAGAAATTTTGCATCAGAAGATACACCTGTTAGAAAATGGATTGTGTTTGATGGTCCGGTAGACGCTGTTTGGATTGAAAATATGAACACAGTATTAGATGACAACAAAAAACTTTGTTTGACGTCTGGAGAAGTGATTTCTATGACCAATGTTATGTCAATGATATTTGAAGTAATGGACTTAACTCAAGCATCTCCTGCTACTGTATCTAGATGTGGAATGATATACATGGAATCAGCTACTCTTGGTTTTATGCCTTTTTATAAGTCCTGGTTGAAAACTTTAAACCCTATTTGGTCAGAGGACAATGAGGAATACATTTTCGAGATGTGCAAATGGCTCTTTGAACCGTTTGTATACTTTGTTCGAAAACAATGTGTACAACTGGTTACAGCTGGAGAAGTAAACTTAATAATCAGCACACTCAGATTGATAGTCATGTTAATGGATAATGCCGTAGAGGGAGAAGAGGACACAAGATATTCAAGAACTTGGTTCGTAGCATCATTTATGACTGCGTTAGTTTGGGGTGTGGGTGGAATATTAAATTCTCATTCTCGAGAACAATTTGATGTTTTATTAAAAGATTACTTCAGAGGTGAATACGGTATACCGGCTTCAATCGATCGAATTGATGTATCTATACCAAGCGAGGGAATGATAATTGATCATTATTACATGTACAAAGGTAAAGGATGTTGGAAATCATGGGGAGAGACAGTCAAAGGAGTTCAAGTCAAAGAAAAGATTAATTTATTGCAAACTGTGATCCCAACATTGGAAACCGAAAAATACATGGCTCTAATAGAGTTACATACAAAATTTAGACAGCCTCTGCTTCTCATCGGGCCAACAGGGACGGGCAAAAGCTTTTACATTCAGAACTATTTAATGAATTCTATTAATATTGACAAATATACTCCAGGATTTTTGACTTTCACTACTACTACCTCTTGTAATCAAACCCAAGATTTGGTTCTTTCGAAATTGGTCAAAAGGAGAAGAGGTATTTATGGTCCTACTAAAGGTAAACAGGCCATAATATTTATTGACGATATGAATATGCCCGCCAAAGAAGTTTATGGAGCTCAACCAGCTATAGAGTTACTTAGATTATATTTCGATCAAAAACATTGGTACGATTTAAAAACAACAGAAAAATTATTCATTTTGGACACGTTCTTCTATGGAGCCATAGGTCCCGTCGGTGGCAGCCGCCAATTGATTTATCCGAGATTATTAAGACATTACAATATTTATTCTATTAATGAATTTTCAAAAGAAAGTATGACTAAGATATTTTCGTCTTTATTACAATTAGGGTGGAAAAGAAATGGATTTGGTCAAGACGCTCAAGTCTATATACTTAATATTATACCTGCAACAATGGATATATATAACCAAGCAATGGAAGGTTTAAGACCGACACCAGCAAAATCGCATTACATATTTAATCTAAGAGATTTTTCGAGAGTAATTCAGGGATGTGCATTGTTAAGAAAAGAAAGCGCAGAAAACAAGAAAACTTTCACGAGAGTCTGGGTACACGAGATTTTGCGAGTATTTTATGATAGACTTGTAGATGCCGATGACAGGACGTGGTTTTATACAGTTCTCAAGAAGTCTACCAAAGATTTTATGAAGGAAACTTTTGAAAACGCTTTAGACACATATCAAAATGACAAAGAAGAAGTTACCCAAGAAACTATAAAAAATATGATGTTTGGTTGTTATTTAGACACAGATAGTCCCGAAGGTGAACGTCGTTATGAAGAGATTCCTTCCAGAGAAGTAGTATTAAATGTAGCCCTTACAATGTTAAACGAATATAATGCAATGCACAAATCAAAAATGAATATAGTATTATTTGACTACGCTTTAGAACATTTATCGAAAATTTGCAGGCTTCTATCCATGCCTTCAGGAAATGCATTATTGGTTGGTGTTGGCGGCTCTGGTCGTCAATCACTAACACGACTAGCCGGCACTATGTTAGGTCAAAGTGTTTTTCAACCAGAAATTACAAAATCTTACAGCAATAAAGATTGGCAAGACGATATTAAAAAAGTACTCCGTGAATCTGGTGGTCTTAATAAAGACACGACTTTTTTATTTACAGAGAATCAAATAAAAGAAGAACTGTTTATACAAAATCTTGACGGTCTCCTTAATTCTGGCGAAGTGCCGAACCTATATGGCTTAGATGAACAACAAGAAATTCTTGAGCTTGTTCGCTTAGCAGCACAAGGTGGAAACCGAAACCTAGATATAAGTCCGTTACAAATATTTTCTTTCTTTGTGGGTCGCTGTAAAGCAAAATTACACATTGTGCTATGTTTTAGCCCCATAGGGAGTGCTTTCCGAACAAGATTGAGGCTTTATCCGGCTTTAGTGAATTGCTGCACCATTGATTGGTATGATAGTTGGCCTGAAGATGCGTTAGAAATGGTGGCACATCATTATATGTACAAAGTAAATGTTCCCGACAAGGTGAAGGCGTCTGCAGTGATTATTTGTAAACAATTTCATGTTGATGCTCGTATTGTCTCAACAGACTTTTATAATAATTACGGAAGAAAAACATATATTACATCTGCATCATACTTGGATTTAATCAAATCTTTCACTACATTAACAAATAGAAAACAAAGGGAATTAAGAGCCTCCAAACTTAGATATACCAACGGTTTAGATAAGCTCAGTCAGGCTGCTGAAGCAGTTACTATAATGCAACGTGACTTAAGCGCTTTGAAACCTCAGCTCATGATAATGGCGGCAAAATCGGTTAAAATGATGGAGGAGATAGCAACTGAAACTGCAATTGCCGATAAAGCAGCAGCTCAAGTAAGAGAAGATCAAAAAGTGGCTAATATCCAGGCAGCAGCTGCTCAAGAACTAAAAAAAGACTGTGAAGCAGATTTAGCTCTTGCAATGCCAATTCTAGAAGATGCTATTGCTGCCTTAAACACGTTAAAACCCGCTGATATCACTATTGTAAAATCAATGAAAAATCCACCATACACAGTGAAGTTGGTTATGGCGGCAGTGTGTGTCATAAAAGGTGTTCCCCCTGATAAAATTCCTGATCCTAATAATCCAGGAAAAAAAATTTTTGATTATTGGGGTCCAAGTAAAAGAATCCTAGGTGATATGAGTTTTTTGGAGTCACTGAAAAACTTTGATAAAGATAACATATCTATTCCAGTCATGCAAAAAATTAGAAAAGAATATCTAACTAATAAAGACTTTAAGCCTCACATAGTCGCAAAAGCTTCTACGGCCGCTGAAGGTTTATGTAAGTGGATTATTGCAATGGACATGTATGACGCAGTGGCCAAGGTAGTAGCTCCAAAAAAGGCAAAATTAGAAGCCGCTGAAAGAGAATTTGCCCAAACAATGGCTATCTTAGAGGAAAAAAAAGCAACTGTAGCGAGATTAGAAGCTAAACTGGCTGAACTAAACGAGGCGTTGGAGGAAGCGAACACAAAAAAGAAAGCTCTAGAAGATGAGGTTCAATTATGTATTGACAAATTATATCGAGCGGAAAAGTTGATAGGTGGCTTAGGTGGAGAAAAAGTACGCTGGACACAAGCAGCTGCAAATTTGCAAACTCTTTTTGACAATTTAGCCGGTGATATTCTGGTATCATGTGGCATTATTGCTTATTTAGCTCCTTATACTTTACCTATTAGAACGAAAATGATTGACAAATGGCGAGACCAAGTTATTAAACTAGACATGCCACATTCAGAGCATTTTGTTTTCAAAGATATTCTTGGGACTGACATAAAAATTCAAAATTGGTGTATTGCTGGATTACCCAGGGACTCTTTTTCTGTAGATAATGGAGTCATACAAGACAATTCAATGAGGTGGTCTTTACTTATTGATCCTCAAGGACAAGCTAATAAATGGATTAAAACAATGGAAAAATCATGTGACCTACAAGTGGTGAAATTTACGGATGGCAACTACATGAAAGTTATTGAAGCTTGTTTAGAATATGGCAAACCAGCTCTGGTGGATAGCGTACTTGAAGATGTAGAAGCGCCATTAGATCCGATTCTGCTAAAAAATACGTATATGCAGGGTGGCAGGGAATTTATTGCTATAGGAGACAACGTTATAGAATATCATCCTAATTTTAGACTTTACATGACGACTAAATTACGTAATCCACATTATCTTCCAGAAATTTTTAACAAAGTAACCTTAATTAATTTTGCTCTCACTAAAGATGGATTGGAAGACCAACTATTAGGTATAGTTGTAGCAAAAGAAAGGCCGGATTTGCAAGAGAAAAGAGAAAAGCTGATAGTACAAGGTGCCGCTAATCGAGCAGCATTGAAGCAAGTTGAAGATGACATATTGCGTACGTTACAAGAATCCAAGGGTGATATATTAGAAGATGAAAGTGCTATAGAAGTATTAGACTCCTCGAAATTATTAGCTGTTGATATTATGAAGAAACAAGAAGCTAGTTTAGAAACGGAAATAGTAATAGAGAAGTTTCGTCTTGGCTATAGACCTATTGCTTCACATTCTGCTGTATTATATTATTGTGTCACTGAATTACCAAATGTCGACCCTATGTATCAATATTCCTTAACATGGTTTATTAATCTATATATATTATCAATCGAAAATGCGAATAAATCAAAAGATTTAGAAAAAAGGTTGAAATTTCTTAAAGATACATTTACTTACAATTTATATAGTAATGTATGCAGATCACTTTTTGATAAGGACAAACTTATGTTCTCATTCATTATGTGCTCTAAAATGATGCTGTCGACAGGAGAGATGGATACAGACGAACATCTATTTCTGATAACAGGGGGTATTGCCATCGAAAACCCCATTAAAAAACCAGTGGAATGGATTCCTGTTAAAAGTTGGGACGAAATTTGCCGCATTAGTAATTTGCCAAAGTACAAGGATTTTCACAAGGATTTCACAAAAAACATATCTCAATGGAAAGAAGTTTATGACGACTTAGAGCCCCACACTAAAATTTTACCAGGGGTTTGGGATGAAAAGTTGTCACAATTTCAGAAACTGTTGGTAGTGAGAATATTAAGGCCCGATAAATTAACCATAGCTATATCTGAATTCGTTGAAAAACAAATGGGGAAAAAATACACGACCCCACCACCATTTGATATTGGGAAATCATTTGGTGATTCAAACTGCCTTGCACCTTTAATATTTATTTTGTCACCTGGGTCCGATCCCATGGGAGCTTTAATAAAATATTGTGAACGTATGGGTTATTTAAATAGATTTAATTCCATATCCCTAGGTCAGGGGCAAGGTCCTATTGCACGGGCCATGATAGAAAAAGCCCAGCTTGAAGGTGGTTGGGTTTGTTTACAAAATTGCCATTTAGCAGTTTCTTGGCTCCCAGTTCTGGAAAAAATTATAGAAGCGTTTGATTTAACTAACACAGATTTGAGTTTTAGACTATGGTTGACAAGCTACCCTTCTGATAAATTTCCGCAGTCGGTTCTGCAGATCGGTGTCAAAATGACAAACGAGCCCCCTACAGGCTTACAACATAATCTGAATCGCTCATATATTTCGGAACCTCTAAAAGAAACTGATTTTTTCGAAGGATGTCCCGGAAAGGATAAAACATTTAGTAAGCTCTTATACGGAATCAGTTTTTTCCACGCTGTAGTACAAGAAAGAAAAAAGTTTGGTCCTTTGGGATGGAATATTCAATATGGTTTTAATGATTCCGATTTTCAAATATCAGTAATGCAATTACAAATGTTTTTAAATCAGTACGAAGAAATACAATATGTAGCCGTAAAATACTTAACTGGTGAATGTAATTACGGTGGTAGAGTCACAGATGACTGGGATCGTCGGTTGATAATTACAATATTAGATAACTATGTTAATCCTGGAGTAGTTAATGATCCAAATTACACATTTTGCGACATCGGGCCTCAATATGGATTACCTCGTAGATGCGAATATCAAGATTATCTTAAGCATATTGAAACAGTTCCTGTAAATCCTCCCCCTGAAGTGTTTGGACTACATATGAATGCTGGTATAACTCGTGATTATGCTGCATCTATGGCATTAACGGCGTCCTTGGTACTCGTTGAAGGTGGTGGTGGCAGTGGCGATAGTGGAAATACAGAAGTTATTCTTGTACAAATGGCTACAGAAATAATTTCTAAGCTGCCCAAAGCGTTTGATATTGAAACAGCCCAAAAATATTATCCAGTCGATTACAGTGAGTCTATGAATACAGTCTTGATACAAGAAATGGAACGTTTTAATAAGCTATTAAATGAGATTTCGGTATCCTTAAAAGACTTACAAAAGGCAGTAAAAGGTCTAATCGTAATGTCTCCTGCTTTAGACTTACAATCTAATGCCATGTTATTAGGAAGAATCCCAGATAACTGGCGCAAAGTATCCTACCCAAGCTTAAAGCCACTACCTAGCTATGTCTCTGACTTTATAGAACGTCTAAGTATGTTAAACAATTGGTATGAAAAGGGAAAACCGCCTACATTTTGGTTATCAGGTTTCTTTTTTACTCAAGCTTTTCTCACTGGTTCCATCCAAAATTATGCCAGAGCTAAAAAAATTCCTATAGACTTATTGATATTTGATTTTGAAGTTCGCCGTACAGATTATGAGAAATCTCCACCTGGATGGGGAGTATATGTAGAGGGTCTTTTTATGGATGGGGGACGATGGGATCGTAAAGAGTTTTCTATAGCCGAACAGTTCCCAAAAATATTAAACGACCTTCTGCCGGTTGTTTGGCTATATCCTAAGTTAAAAACTGAATTCCGAGAAGGCTCGAGGTATAAATGTCCTTTATATAAAACTCTGGAGAGAAAGGGCGTACTGGCTACTACCGGTCATTCATCTAATTTTGTTTTGGCATTTTATCTGCCATCAAATAAACCGTCAGCTCATTGGATAAAACGAAGCGTGGCTTTACTACTTCAGTTAGATAACTAAATAATTGCAACCTCATTAGCGTGTATTTTATCTTTAATTATAAGGCGGTAATCAACCAGAAACATATTCATAATAAAAACACCATGCAATCAATAAGTGGCTTTTAAAATTGAAAAAAGAAACTAGAAATTACCGATTGCCTTAAACGAATATATTCAGTAAAATGCATGTCCATGAGAAAACAATACCATTAGGTGTACCCATTACTTAGGATTACTTTGCATTCAGTCTCTTTGTGATCCTTAGCATGATTTCATTTACCTAGTCTATTTTTAATAATCTTTTTTAATTAAGCTTTTATTTTTTGTGTTTTTGATGTTTTTGTATTTCAATTGCCTCAGTACGATTGCAGGGACTGAGTGACATATAAGAATCTACTTCTCAGGCTATGAGCAAACTAACGAATTTGAACGAAGCAATCGGACTTAGTATGTAACCTAGCTCACTCGTTTGATGGCAGAGGTTATGTATACGTTCTGTGTGTATACATATCACTCTTCCAAATTGCGAATCCAAAAAAAAAAAAACAATAATACTAAACGTTGCAATCCAATCTTGATCTATTCATCTGGTTAATGAACTAACCACGTTTATATTATAACTCCTTTGAACACTGGCCGTCTTGGTCCCGACCATGATCAGCTTGTCAGTTAGTTACTGAATACCTACCCAGTCTCTGTACTTAATCTGTCGAACAGTGAAAAGGCAAACTTACTATATTTTATCTACAGTCGTATAATTGTATTGAATTTATTTTTTTACTGTTTCTAGTTTTACTTGTAATTTTAACTTTATGTATTGTGTAATTATTTTTTTTAGTTTTACTCTTTACATTTGTATTCAAAAGGAATGTTCACATCGATCTTTTATTATTTATTTTCAATGTATTGAAATATGTTAGCACATAAAACCCTTGTAATTTTTTATATAAGATATTTTATAACTGTAATGATGTACTTCCTACAAATAAAATAACCGTTGTAAACGATATGCATTTTTATTGCAGAAGTCAAACTAAATAATAATTATGGTTTAATCTTTTTTTTGGGAGGTTTGCTTTATCCGTTTGCGTCTTAGGTTTTCCGCTTCTAAGAGTTTTTTCCTTAGCTTTAACAATATGGCGCAGTTACGTTTCTGTAAAATTGACAACGTTTATCATAAAATTAGGTACTGTTATTTCCGGTACGGGGCGGTGGTCATCCTGCTCTTTTCAACTAAGGGTTTCTGTTCAACTAACTGCTGCAAAAATTGGACAACTGGACTATACGGGGGAGTCATAAGTTCAACTTCTGAAATAGTTGGACCACGACCCCTAGTAAAGACCCGTAGTCCAATTAGTTGAACAGAGCCGTAGGACCCTATGGCCCGTACCCGTTATTTCTTATTATAAAAGAAATAGCATGGGAGTAAAGATTAATGTTTGTTATTGAACATAATTCTGTACCTACATGTATGTATAGAACTCACTTTCCATGTTATTACTCGTAATCTAAAGTAATAGTCCGGTCAATTTAGACATTCGAAGTTACATAAAGTCCCAACAAGCTGAATTTCTGTGAAGTTGTTCAAAACATAATTATAAACAATGTCTAGAAGTTCCCCATCATTCCCCTGTAAGGAAAAAAATTAATTCAAGGTCAAAGGTCAAAAAAATGAGTTTTTCGCGATTTTCAGCAAAACGGTAATTTTTATCATAAAAGTACCTCAGACAAAAATTGTGGATCATAAAATTATCTATAAAAATGTAGAGAGAGATATAACAATTCAAAAAGTTATAAAAGTTGTTATCGTCATAATATGCATGAGTACGCCACGTATATACATCTAGAGTTGTAATATTTTATATAATATATATATATATATTATATATATAATATATATAATATAATATAATATATATATAATATATATGTATGTATATATATATATATATATATTATATATTAAATGTTTAAATATTTTTCTATCGGTCATTGTAACTTATACTTACTTGAAAAACAAGATTTAATTCAATGTGCTGAAGTTTTTAAAAAGAGTAATTCAACTCAACAAGAAGTTATTACCAACGGCATCCGCTTTCTTCTTTCTATGTACGGAGCTCCTTAAAAAAACTACCTGTTTAGATAAGCATCGACATGCATGTTTCGTTAAAAATACTAAAAATAAAAAACAAGTTCAATTAGCTTGTCTTCCTCCAACCTCAGTTGCTGCTCACCAACATCTTTTTCGAGTATATTAGCAAGTTCAAGTGTGGCTTGGTTATCAGCTAGACCCTACAGACTGGGGTTGGAAGTTGGTCAACAATATATTAGAGCCAGTTCAAACTTTACTTCCACCTGCGCCGGAAAAACTGCTGAACACTATTTTTTGCAACTGCAAAAAGGGATGCAGTGCTAAATGTGGTTGCAAAAAAGTCGGACTGTCTTGTTCTTTGGCATGCACAAATTGTCAAGGCCGGTCGTGCTCTAATATTGAATCACAAACAATGGAGGATTCGTTTGACTCCGACGAAGTATCATGCGATACATCGCTATTGACGCAATTTACTTGCATCCAAAATGAAGATGAAGAAGAAGCAGGAGAAGAAGAACAAGAAGAAGAACAAGAATTTGAAACTTACGAATAAGACGAATAAACTTCAACACTTTTTTTTCATTTACATCGCTTTTATCTTTCCCAATCTTTGAAAATTTCCGTTATTTTGCAATAGTTTTACATTAAACAGGATCACAACTGACCCGTAGAGTAGGCCTACTGGGGAAACCACGTTAAAAAAAACGCGCTAAGTACACTACCTCATAGGTGGCGTGGAAACGTGTGCATATTATGACGATATCAACTTTTATATAACTTTTTGAATCGTTATATCTCAGAAACGGTGGCTCGTAAGAAAAAAGTATTGATCCATTTTTTATAGATAATTTTATGATCTACAATTTTTGTCTGAGGTACTTTTATGATAAAACTTACCGTTTTGCTGAAAATCGCGAAAAACTCATTTTTTTGACCTTTGACCTTGAATTAATTTTTTTCCTTACAGGGGAATGATGGGGAACTTCTAGATATTGTTTATAATTATGTTTTGAACAACTTCACAGAAATTCAGCTTGTTGGGACTTTATGTAACTTCACTCTCATTTTTTGGTCTAAATTGACCGGACTATAAATGTAAATGCAAGTTATTAGAAAAAAGAGTTGTGAAGGTATCACAAGTAAGCATATATTGATATGAATTTGTTCAATAACAACTCAGTGTGACTACAATTACTTCGCACTATCTATTTAGTACCTTTTTTTTCTGTTCGGAAATCCCCTCGGATACCACCCACCGGTGGTTTATGTCGGACTTGAACCGACCAAAAACCTATTTAGTACCTAAAGTCTGCGTCTCTTAATTGCTTTAGGTAATATTTTAACTAACTACAACTTTGAAAATGTTAATATTAAAAAGCAACATATTAATGTTATAAAAGAAAATCCTACGCCAAGTTTGAGTTAAATTCCTTTCGTTATTGCTTCGCTCTTTCGTTAAACCTGTCTACCTGTCGACTGATATACTAAATGAATGAATACCTACTTTAAGCACCCCACATTCCCGTTCAATAACATTACACTCCGTTTTAATAGCCGCAATTCTTTTCTCCTGCGTCTCATTCTCCTTCGCTATTTCCATTTCTTTCTGTCGGATTACTGCCAAGTATTCTGCTTTCTTATCTATCTGCTCCTTCATACGAAGTTCTGTTTCACGTTGTTCTACGAACCCATTTTACAAGAAATACTCTGAATGCGATCTTTATGTAATAACAAAATTTCACATTACATCACATCAACAGTCTTTAACAGTCCACTGCGAGACATAAGACTCTCCTTAGAAAGGAGATTTTGGCCTACTACACCACGCTGGCCAGACGGGTTGGAATAGGGTTTGTGTCAAGTTTTCCTTCTCTCTGCAGTGCTGTTGTTCTGCGTAGTTTTTTCCTTAGTCGGCTCTTACGACACCCACGGGATGAATAGGGGTGGTGACAGTCTGTATTCTTAATCCGTCACCACACGGACACAAACAAAAACAAAATTTACAACAATATTACCTTACTTACTTTCTTTATTAACATTATATCCAGATCAAAAAGGCTTTTAAGACTTTTATAGGCATTTATTAGACTTCATAAACAATTCAAATGTTGAGATACTTATTTACTATAATACATGGACGTATAAAAAAAGTCTGACTTAATCTCACTAACAAAAAACTGTGTCCCTCATAGTCGGCCAGCTTGCAGTAGGTACGTACAAGCCGACACGCACACTTCACACATTAGTCAGCGCGCGCAAACATCAGGCGAAAAGATTTAAATTTACAACATGTTTTGCGTGGCGAAATTCTGTAAAAATCGTACCGACCGAAAGAAAAAAAAACAGACATCACGTTTCATAGATAAATGAACAATTAAATCACTTTTTTCCAGATTAAGTATATATATTAAAATCAATCTGCATTTGCTAGAACAAAGAATTATAAGCCCAGTGTTTCCAGTTTACACGTCCATGCTATAATACAAGTATTTATTAGGATTATTTTTACCTATTAAGTTGAAGATTTGTATGAAATATATGTATTTTAAAATATATCCCGAATATATATATAGAATATATATATAAATATATGGAACTAAAATGGTTATTTTTTTTAGCTCATCAAAGCACTGGCTCAAATTTAGCAAGTTTGATGGCAGTTTGTTTATCCCTATACTGTTGAAGTCTACTGGACAGAAGGAAATGAAATGGAAAAGGAATGAAGTCAGCTAAAGTGTTTGTACTGCCACTTGGGTTTTTCCACTTAAAAATTGTCTAAATTTTGAAAAAGTATCTGTTGTAAACTGTTGAGGCAAAGTCCGGTGAGTACGGTGGGTGACGAAGAGCCTCCAGCTATAACTCTTATAGCTTTGCGATGGTCTGTCGTGAAGTGTGACCTCACGCGTTGTCGTGGAGAAGCAACGGGGAAGAGCGATTGACCAATCGTGGCTGTTGAATTAGGAGCTTGTCCATCATTGTTTGTAAATCATGGCAATACACATCTGCCGTCACTGCTGTGCCATTGAAGTGCCAGCCAAGTCCGGCACTGGTCCACCGGACAGTCAACATCATCTTTTTTTTAGCGTAGTGATTAGGTGCTGTGCCTGGGTCCATCCACTGAGACGAAGACTTACGGATGTCGTACAGAATCCACTTTACATCGCAGGTAACAATTTGATTCAGAATTCTATCGTTTCTTTGCCGATTTAGTAGTGCTATGCATGCTTCGACGCGTAAGTCTCACTGATGGTCGTTTAGTTCGTGTGGCACCCACTTATCTAGCTATTTTATCTTTCCGATATGAGATACCTCCAGAGCCCGCAGCAAGCTCAAGCCTTCAATTTGTCGTTAGCAACTGTTCCCGGCCGACCGCGGGGCTCATTTTTTAATTCAAAATTTCCAGATCTAAACTAATAATGAACCGTTTTTATGCAAGCAGTGTTAGGCCCGTACACGTCGTAAATGTTTCGTGTTGTTTGCGCACCGGTATTCCCACATAGAAACTCACATTCGAAAATTGTACGAATTTTCAGTTTATCCATGGCGCCAAAACCTAGCACAATTCCACAAAAAGAAAACACTACCCTACTACACTACTACACTAAAAATTTGTTTTAAATAGATCATGAGTTTTATATGTGTAAAAGATCAATTCTTTTACACATATAAAACTCATGATCTATTTAAAACAAATTTTTAAAACATGATTTATGGTAACTTAGCTGATACTGCAGCATTCAAATCTCTTCGTGAGAGGGTTAAGACCCAAGAGTCAAGTGCTTATCAAAATTATATAAGACTTACCGAAAACTCAATAAGGGATAACCCTAAGCATTTCTGGAGTTTTGTTAAGACGAGTTACAATACGAATGCCATCCCTAGCTCAGTAACCTGTTTTTTTTTTTTTTTTTCCCGTACGGAAATCCCCTCGGATACCACCTGTCGGTGGCATGTCAGACTCGAACCGACTAAAACCGCACGCCGTCGCCGGGTACTAATAGCCGGGGAACCAGGTATACCCTAGAAAGGAAGTCCCTGGTGCCCCGACATACCTCGGGTCATCTACAGACGAGTAGACGACCCCCCCCCCGTGTGGGAACCCCATGTTCCCTGTGCTCCCTGGAAGCGAGCGCGCTTCGCAACGCGTGACAGATGGCCTCACCTGTCACCCCCAGGCCTGCGCTTATGGAGGACGGAGGTCGTTCTGCGACCTCCGGCGCCTGAGTCGCCTGCGGTGCCTGGCCCGTGCCCGGGCCTGGCGGGCCGGGAGAGTTCTAAACCTCTCCCGGTAACGCTCCGCCGTCTCCTTCGCGAGCATAACTTGCTCGCAGAAGGAGACGGCAGAGTTCCACGAACTCTCGCTCCGCACGATAGCCGCAATCAGGCTATCGAGCGAGAGAACTCCCACTCCGATGGCCGCCACGAGGTCTCTGCTCAACCCACGCCGGGCACTCTGCCAGCGTGTGGAGAGCCGTTTCCACGGTCTGGCCATCGCAGTGGTGGCACTCAGGCGTTGGCTCCTTGCGGATCAGACACAGGTGATCTCCGAAACATCCCTTCCCAGTGATCACCTGCGTCAATCGGTATGAGAGGGTCCCGTGACGCCTCTCGAGCCAATCCTCCATAACGGGTCTTACCGCCGCAATGACGGCGTGCCCGCCCTAGCTCAGTAACCTATAACAACCAAGTCATAACATCTGGCGAGAATATATGCGAGGCGTTTTCTTCGTACTCTACTTTTCTGGACACTACGTAGTCACCTAATACATCTGCTCCTCGGCCGATCTCTAACTCTCCCACTGCCGAACCAATTTCCAGCATCTCTCTTGTACGCAAAATTGACACGACGAAAGCGGCAGGCCCTGATAAAAAAACTCCAGAAATGCTTAGGGTTATCCCTTATTGAGTTTTCGGTAAGTCTTATATAATTTTGATAAGCACTTGACTCTTGGGTCTTAACCCTCTCACGAAGAGATTTGAATGCTTCAACATCAGCTAAGTTACCATAAATAATTATCAGCGAAGTTCTTAGTACGTTGTGCATCCTCTGTATCTCAGCCTATCTCACCTCTTTTTAAAAAATCCCTCCATTTATGTACAGTCCCTAAAATCTGGAAATCAGCTTTTATCAAAAACAAAAATTACTAACTACCGGCCTATAGCCAAACTATGTATAATCGCTAAACTTTTTGAACGGATAATCTGTAATCAGGTGTATTCAGCACACAAATTCGTTCAGCCCATACCAGCACGGCTTCTTAAAGGGCCGATCCACTGTTACAAACCTCGTCTTACTTAAAGATAATATCACTAATGCAATGGATAAGGGCAGTCAAGTAGATGTCGTGTTCACCGATTATAGTGAAGCATTCCACCGCATTGGGCATAACAGGCTAATTTTGAAGCTTGAGAACATCGGTGTTGGTGGGGATTTGCTTAGATGGTTCTCCTCTTACATTGAGAATAGGTCACAGGCTACAGTGCTCAGTAATTACATGTCCAGTTGGGTAAATGTACCGAGCGGCGTAGGGTTCTCTGCTTGGTCCGCTGTTGTTTACAGTGTACATTAACGACATAGATACATGCTTCATGTCTTCCAAATTGCTATGTTTTGCCGACGACATGAAGATCTATGCCACCATATCTTCAGATAGCGATAGATTAGGTCTCCAAAAAGACCTATGTGTACTAGAGGAATACTGCAAGTACAACAAAATTGACCTCAATGCTAGCAAATGCTCAATAATGACATACACTCGCAAAATATTGCCAATCCCAACCATCTACACCTTAGGCGGCCGAGCTTTAGCCAGATGTAACTCCACACACGATCTGGAAGTGCACCGTGACTCTAAATTAATTTTCGAAGAACACGTAGACACAATCGTGAAAAAAGCTTCCAGAGTTCTAGGGCTTATAATGAGTGTCCAAATGTTACACACAAGCGAAAACCCTTAAGATCTTATTCTGCATGTTTGTACGGCCTCATCTTGAATACGCGTCTCAGGTCTGGACCCTTGTTATTATAAATATATTGATCGTATTGAATCAATTTAGAAACGGTTTATAAAATACTTGTGCTTCCATCAAAAGATTGCTTACTCTGCTAATTATACTAATCTATGCAAGAAATTTCATGTTCTACCTTTAGTAATAGAACAGTACGTACGAACAGTACGAACGTAGTGCGAGCGAGCGGCAATTTTAATAACCTGTGCAAAAGTTTTTGCACCAAAGTCACCTCAGTCAAGAGTTATATAAGTCAGACCTTTTTTGGGAGTGATTAATGACAAGTGGAGACTTGTCATTGGCTTACACATTGTTATATCATTCACTAAAATGTTATTTTAGCTGTAAATCTTCAAAGATCGTTAAATAAACAAATAACTGAATTTTAAATATAAATAAAATGGCTTTTGAATAAAATGTATTTGAATTTCCTATTTCGCGCTCATCAACAGATAATAAATCGGAAAATGCTGGTTTTAAAAATCTCCAACTTCATAGGTAAGACTTATTGTAAAAAGCGCAGTTTTTCTGAATAAAATAATAAGTATAGCGTAAAAATAAAAGCACGAACGTGCCTTCCTTTTCTCGAAACCATTCCGGAAATAGGCCTGCATGGTTTCGAGAAAAGGAAGGCACGTTCGTGTTTTTTTTTTTAAAAGAAACTTATGGGTAAGAACCATTATATTTCGTATTGCCGAGTAATTACTAATTATTTACCTGTAATGGTTTAGACAAAAAAGTAAAATCAACCCTCGCTTCGTCATGCCCTCAGCGGAATGATGTAAGCCAATTCACACAAGAAAAACAAAAAAAATATGTGATTATGTCCTATAAGATCTTTAACAAACCTTTATCGAAGAGCTCCTGAAAACTTTTCAAGTGGCCGTTCAAAACATTAATGTGATCTTCATTTTTTACATTCTCAAGACTCGTACATATTTCTATTAACGAAATTTGATGTTTATTTTGAGTCAGTTGTCTTTTCAGAATCTATACAAAGAAAAAATATTTATTATGTTAACTCTGGGTAGTTATTGTATAAAATCAACAAGGCACGAACAGACTTCAACTGACTTGCCTCCAATTGTTCTGTTAAATAGTCAATTTCCCTCTTCAAAGAACTAAGGTCATCAGTAAGAGAACGCTCCTTGTTTCGCAATTTAAGCACTTCTCGTTCTGTGGATAACCTCTGTTTTGTTACTATAGAGGAAAATAACAGCAAATTGTATTAAATAGGTAGGTCTATTTATTAAATTCTAAAATCTGCATTAAGAAACTTTGATATTAACTGTTTTTGTTAAGGTTGTCTCAGTAAGAGTGGACTTTTAAATTTAGAATCGTTTTTTTCGTGCAAGTGGCAACTCTGAAATTTGACAGCGGTCACCTATGTTTATTCTGATTATTAAAAAAGGAGCGATTTTCTAAACAACAACGCGTTATAATTTTGAAAACTCATTACAAAAATGGGGAAAGTTACGTTTAAACCGCTCGCAAACTTTGCCAAACTTTCAGTCAAGAAAGTTCACCTAATGTGTCAACCATTCGAAGAGTAGTCAAAAAATTTGAAGAAACTGGGTCGATTATGGATATTAAGAATCCTTTGCGTCAACATACCGGTCGATCTCTTGAAAACATTGCTGCTGAAAACGAGTGTCGCCGAAAACCCGAAAACATCAATTCGGCATCGTTCTCAACAACTTCAAATTTCACGAAGCACCTCCACCAAAGACCTCCATCTTCATGCGTACAAGATTCCGCTAACTCAGGAGCTCTAACCAGCAGACCATGGTTAGCGCCGGCAATTCGTTCAATGGGAATGGAGCAAAATGAAGTCGATGCCAATTTTTCGAAAAAGTCATCTTCTCCGATGAAGCGCATTTCGCAATGGCTACACAAAATCCTCATTCAATCCATAAGAAACAAAATGCACCCACAACGAGCAACTGCCTGGTGCGAATTTTGGTCAGGCGGCGTAATTGGGTCTTACTTTTTTGAAGATGAGGCCGAAATTGCAGTGACAGCATTCGTTACAGGAATATCATAACGGAGTTCTTGTGGCCTCAACTGGACTTCATGGATCTGGACAACATGTGGTTTCAGCAATCGCATGAAACAATCAACTTATTGCAGCAACGATTTGCAGAACTCACACGAAATTCTGATGTCAACTGACCACCAAGATCGTGCGATTTAACGCCGTGTGATTTTTTTCTTTAGGGTTTTGTGAAATCTCGGGTTAATGCGAATAAACTAGAAAGAATTCCAGAGCTCAAATCAGAGATCTACCGCATCATCAGTGAGATACAGCCATATCTCTGTGTAAAAGTCATGGAAAATTTCATAAAAAGAGTAATGGCTTGTCAACAGAGCCGTGGCCGTTGCCCATTTGCCGGATATTTTATTCTATACTTAATCAGAACATGTCTTCTTTACAATCTAATAAAATTATAATAACTCTTTCATAAAATACGTGTTTTTATTTTAAAATAAAAAAGTGCACTCTTACTGAGGCACTCTTACTGATCCTCCTTTATATTGGTCATTAATAGTTGCAGTAAATGAAAACTTACATATTTTAATTATTATCTTTTCATCGACGACAAAAATACATATATTGTGCTTAATTATTGTCATAAGAGAAACGATTGATATGGGTTTCTCGCTAGTAAATATATCCTTGTTTGTATATTTTACACCGCTTAAGGGAACAATAGATTGTGCCTTCTAATTTTAGATCAAACTATGAATGTAAAATACCTATTTTCTTATCTAAATATATTTATGATAAGGGAAAATTGCTAAACTAAGTGGCAGTGGGCGGGGTACATTGCTCGAAGAAAAGATGGCCGATGAAGCCGAAGATTTCTCGAGTGGCGACCGCGTACGTAACGGATGACAGAGCGTGGATAGGCCCTTTCAAGGTGATCCGACTGGTGAAGGTCGCGGTAAACCATTGGATGCGGTAGCACAGATGGTGGTGTCATTTATGCGAACCTTGGGGAAGACCTATGTCAAGCCGTGAATGTCTTTCAGCTGAGATGATGATATTTATGTCGGTAAATACATATATAATATACATACATTGAAGTATAATGCACGCTAGTAATATTAGTTCAATGTATACTATACATACCATGTTTTAGTTTAAGCTTAAGTAGCACAAGTTTATCGTTTTCACAAGACATTGTCAAATTAAATACCTGTAGGTTGACACAATTTAAATACTGTACAGCCCAATTTAAAAGTGCACCAACGTTAAACTTAAATATTTTATTTCAAAATGATAGGAAGGTGTGGATTTCCCGCTAAATTTGACAATATTTTTTTTTTAACAAAGAACTTCCGTAAACTTATTTTTTAAATAATTTATTAGAGAATAAGTACGCAATTTTCAGCAAATCCCTCTAAAAGTCGTAAATATAAATTCAATTATTATAAATCTTTTATATAATTATTCTATATTTGTTTAATTTATTTATAATAAGTTAAATAGTGGTAACTAATAATTTCGGTTACGAATTTATATGAGGCAAGCCATATTCAAACATAGCTACGCACATTATGGTTGTTGACCGAAAAACAGACATCTTATTTTATTTACATCTATCGATAACCGAAATCCTTTTCAATGGAAAAGTAGAACTCTAATATTATCCTATATATTTGACATTAAAGTATTTCTATGCATAATAAAAAAATATATTTAATTTGAAAAATAACACTTTATTGCTTATAGAACATTTAATTTAATTAAACATGATGAACATGAGTTTATCAAAATATGCATCACCAAAAACAAATCAGGTCCAAATGAATAGGATTCAAGAACTTCCTTCTAAGTTTTTAGATAATTTTGGTTTTAGGGTTGGTTGTTGTTGTTTAAAGTTGGGTTTTATCACAGTTTATATAAAGTAATAACTTTTCAAAAATAACTAATGAAAAATAAATTATGAGGTTGTCACCTCATAATTTATTTTTCCAATTTAATTTAATTTATACCCTTAAACCAAAATTATCTTAAAAAGCTTTTTTCATCCATTCGTCCATTATGACTCTAATTAAATATTAATTAATATTAATTATTATAGTTTGACTCTATTTAATTATTGACTAAAATTAGGAATTGGGATTTAGTTAGATAACAATTTTAAAAGCCTGCATTTAAGTTATTTTATGTTAGTAGATATTTTTATCTGAGGATGGCAATACAAAATAGACCATATATTATTGTTTATTCAATTAACAAGATAAATCAAACGTAGGTTACGGTTCTCACCTTAACACGACGTACTCCGTTAACTTCTTTTTGACATCATCAACATCATCACATCAACAGCCTTAAATAGTCATAGGCCTCTCCTTAGAAAGGAGGTATACCATAAAAAAATTAAATTTTATTTGGACACAGTTATTAAGAAAAGCAAAAGAACGATTAATTATTATGATTATTAATCTAAATCACTCTAAATTTGTGTATGAGTTACTAATTTTTAATCAAAATTTTCGACTATTGTTTCTTAATCATTATTTTTCATTGTTAATTTTTTTTATGTCAGACGAGCAGAAGGGTCACCCGATGGAAAATGACCACCGCCGCCCATGAACGTCTGCAACTCAGGAGTCACAAACACGTTGCCGGCCTTTTAAGAAGGAGTACGCTCTTTCCTTGAAGGTTTGAAGGTCGTGTCGGTCCGGAAATACCACAGATGATAAACCGTTCCACAGATTGGTAGCGCGGGGCAAAATTGTTTCGAAAAGCGCACAGTAGTGGAGCGCCAACTATCCAGGTAATGAGGATGAAAATTTTCCCTTGTGGAACGATGGCGGAAATTTGCGGATGGTATTGGTCCGAGTCCTCGGAGCACTCTCCATATATGCGATAGAGAATGCAGAGTGAAGCTACATGTCTACGTAACGCCCACGAATCGAGCCGGTCGCAAATATTTTGGCTACCTATCGATGATTCGAGTCGCTCTTCGTTAGATGCGGTCCAGAGGGAGAAACTGGTACCACGGTACAATTATAATACAGTACTCCAACTTCATAGAAACGGACGAAACGCGAGCTATACCTACGCGCCTCGATCTCGGGGTGCGCTCGGGGCGCAGACAGTCACGGCTGTACCGCAGTGTCGAACGGACGGTGTGTTGTTTTTTTAACGATAACCGCGCGATTTTTTCTCTAAAAATCAGTTAATATGACGAGTAGGAAATATTGTGCTGTTTTTGGATGCATGAATTCTTCAATAACGCATCCAGACATAAGTTTTTTTAAATTACCTAGAAACTCTGAAAGGTAAGACTATAGCAGCGTTTTACCTGAAATAAAACGCATATTAAAATACTTACCTCACTGGAAGCTTTATTATGAGATGGCATTTCCGTTTCCCGCCGATTTCTTACCAGTTTTCGTACTTTTATCCCCTTTATACTTCCGGCTCAGTGGCGCCACCTGGTGGTAGCGAGTAGTTTTTAGTTTTCGTAAAAAGTATCACGCCATTTTTGTTCATTGTCTCCTAACACCAGGCAGAAATAAAGTGAAAGCTTCCAGTGAGGTAAGTATTTTAATATGCGTTTTATTTCAGGTAAAACGCTGCTATTAAAACACTTGACCGTCACTGGAAGCTTTATTATGAGATCTGTTTGTTATCCCCTGGTGACGCCACTTAGATGTATATACTTGGAAGTATGTAGTGTTATAGTAAAGGCCAATGTGATAAAGCATGAAATTAAACATAAGAGTGATTAATAATTATGCATATATTTAAATAAATGTACTTATACAGCAATTCAACGAGTGTACATAAGTGTACTTTAGAATTTAAGAATATTCATTCTAGGTAACCTAAATATTCAAAATGTTTATTCAGCAATTTTAATCAATTGGATTGAAAAATTGTGTGACGTTTTGTGAATCAGTACTTCTCATTATTTCTCGTCTATAAAACTGCTGGAATGTATTAGCTGATCGCCAATTTCCACGAGCCAAAATTTCGTCGAGGGGA
The DNA here is from genome assembly GCA_902825455.1 of Arctia plantaginis. NCBI lineage: Eukaryota > Metazoa > Arthropoda > Insecta > Lepidoptera > Erebidae > Arctia > Arctia plantaginis. Next base: position 2,901,548 of record CADEBD010000284.1, on the reverse strand, counting down.
TAATTTTGAAACCAGCTTTTGGAGGCTACAGCAGACTGGGTGCTACCTGGAGTGGCTGCAATGCCAGCTTCCCCAAACAGGGTCTTTACCCACCCTGCAATGACTGTACGTGAAGCAGGTTTAGCCACACCTCTTAACGTAATAAACAAATTAGTTGATTTTGCCGCATTACGTCTGTCGTTTAATAATGCTATAGTTCTTTCTGTCCAGAATATAGGGTCAAGGTTAGAACTATCGGTATTTAAAAGCAATTTCCAGCCGGACTGCCTGTAATTACTACCGTCAGTTTTGGAGCCAAACCGAGGCCAAAATATTATACTGTTATCAGATCGTATGCAATGATTAGAATCAATATTAAGTAGAGTAAGATCGTGTATTCGCCTACCAGAGCAAAGTAACAATAAAATTGCAGTATGACGTGACGTTTGAAATAGGTTATTTGAATCAATTGTGTAATTAGTCAAAAATGAAATTAATTTATCAACGTCCCAAACTGGAGGCTTAGTTACTTTTGGATTCTTTAGGCCAATTGATTTTCAAACATGTCTTACTAGAACGTGTGAACTTAACTGACTTGGCGCTGAAAGCGTTACATAGTGTAGATATTACTGATTTATGTAAAAGTATTGAATTATACGATAACTTATCATTTAAATATAAATCACATAAAAACTGCGCTAATTGTGAACCAGAGGGATTCTTTAAATCAAGGTTTTTATCACGACTCCACGACATCCAGCGCTTCCAGGCTACCTCGTAGGTTTTTAGAGTCGATTTTCGCCAAGAATTTTTAAGCAGTGATAGTTGTTGCGCGTTCCACGTTTTTATCGCGTCGGACCACCCCCACATTTCCAAACTTCGAGGACAATGTTCTCGACCTTTGGTGGTGGGATTCCCGTCGACGTGTCTATTAGGTATCTCTGCTGGTTTCTGAAAGTTAATGGGGCCGCGAGCGCTCGAGCTTTGAGATCCGCACGCCAGAACACTCTCTCCCATCGAGGTACTACTATTAGGAATACTCCTGTCGACTGGTTTAAGTGAGACAGGACTTTGGGGACTAGGAATGGTATTGGAAATATCCATGCGAGCTGATAATTCCAAGGGACACTGAAGGCATCGTGGAATAGAGCTTGAGGATCTCTTAGATCTAGAGATACATAATTGTGTACTACATGAGCAGTCTCCGAGGCAAATAGATCTATTACTGGGGTTCCCCATTCTGCAAACACTATGTCTACACAGGTCGCTAGTAAGTGCCATTCTGGAGGTTGGCGAAGGCGCGATAAGTGGTCCGCATGATTGTTGTATTTGCCCGGAATGTAGTGTATGTTGAAATGTATCTGATGTTGGTCTAACAAATTCAGAATTCGATAGGTTATTTCCAACAGGGCTAATGTCCTCGTATCTCCTTCCTTTCACAGGTAGGCGACCGCCGTTCTGTTGTCGCTTTGAATGAGGAGCGAACTTTGATGGAGCCAATGAACTTGGGTCTGAAGAGCGTATAATATTGCTAGCATTTCTTTTCGATTGCAATGCAGCGTTTTCTCTTCTTGCGACCAAGTTCCTGACAGAGCCAAATTGTTCAGTTGTGCCCCCCACGATTGATCCGACGCGTCTATAGTCAGAAAATTTATTGGAAGAGGGTACTGAAGAGGTGTTGACTTTTGACAATTTTGGGCCCACCAGTTTAGTTCCTCTAAGACACCTTGTGGTAGTGGGTAGGACTTTAATGGCAGGACTGGCAGCGAATTCATTAAGATTAATAACTATCGATGATTCAGCCGACCCCGTGGGACAAAAAAACTGGCAAAATTTAGAAGACCTACTATTTTCTGCAACTCCTTCAAGGTTAACTGCTCTTGTTGGAGAGCCTGATTTATCTTTGTGATGATGCCCTGAGCTTTTTCTTTTGGTAGGGTTTTATGATTTTCCCATGGTTTCCATAGTATCCCTAAATAAATTTTACTCTTTTGAGGAGACAGAACAGATTTTTCGAAATTTATTTGCAACCGCAGTTTTTGTAATGTCTGTACAGTTATTTTGACATGCTCGCGAAGCATGTGAACATTCTGGTGTACTAGCAAATAATCGTCCAGGTATACCAGGATTCTCATGTTCCATTTTTCCCGTAATGTTTGGGCCACCCAGTTCGTGAGCATGGAAAAGGTTTTTGGAGCAGTGCTCAGACCGAATGGAAGACAAGTCATTTCTAGCAACTCCTGGTTGTATATTAGGCGCAGAAAGCATCTGTGCGATTTGTTTACGTTTACATGAAAATATGCTTGGGACACATCTATTTTGCACATCCAGTCCTGAGATTGCAGAAAGTCCGAAATGCGGTACATGTTTATTAAATGAAACGGTTCGGTCCTCACATATTCGTTTAGAGATTTCAGATTGAATATGGGACGGGCAGATCCGTCGGATTTTGGAACCAGAAATAGAGGGGAAATGAAGCTTGGCGAGGGTAGCGGTTGTGATTGATAGTGTATCAACCGACCCGCCCGAAACGGTGTCTTGTCATTGCTTATACCTTTTTCCCCCTTTTTTTTTTTTTTTTTTTTCGTGCGGAAATCCCCTCGGATACCACCTGTCGGTGGCATGTCGGACACGAACCGACTAAAACCGCACGCCGTCTCGGGTACTAATAGCCGGGGAACCAGGTATACCTTTTTCCCCTGTAAGTTTTTGAGGAGTTTGCACGTCCTCGTGTACTTCCACGTTCGGACCGCGAGCCTCGGTTTCGAAATGAACTTCTAGTATTGAAGTGATCACATTGACTTGAAGAGTTACCTCTTGAAGAGTAATGTGTATGTTGGCACTGACCATGGTACTCACCCCGCGAGGGTGGGTTATAACCGGTACGCATAAATGCGATCCTGGTTCGTTAGATTGAGTCCCACGCGATGGAACTGTCGGTTTTCGTGCGCCTTGCCCCCGCGAGGGGCGGCTACTAGGTTGGTAAAGCTTTTGAGAAGATCTTCAGTTTCAGGAGGCCAAAAAGCCTTACGGACCCCGCCAGCCCTCTCTAAAGTAGAGGTAAAGGGCTCAGCATTAAATATGTAAGTACTTGGAGGTATTTTGTTCAGGAATGCTTTCACTAGAGGATCTCTAACTTGACTCGTAATAGTTTCTCCACGCATTTCAATACTTTCAGCTCTATGGCCGCATGCTAATTGCAAAAGGTCTGAGGATATTTTATGAAATTCGCCCTTTTGAAATAATTCGTCAATCTTCCCATTTAAATTATCAAAATTGATACATTCTGAATTTTTTGCCCATGAAAGAAGATCACGAATACCTTCCTGCAATGATTGTCTCTGTTTTAATCACAGAACATATATACCCCTAAAGGGGGTTTTAATATGCAGTAGGTTAAGGCTGCGTACGATTTGTCAGCATGTGCCAGATGACGTAAGGTGTCATATGATTATATAATTTTTGCGTGTCGGCGTATCTTACTTCTGACCAACAAGTACTACCAAAACGCTGGATATCGACCAACTTCTTCAAAAAACTATCGGGGGTTTTTGGAACTAATGGTTCTTTAAGCTTAGTATCAATGTCAAAAGTGAAATCTAAACTTGAATTTTGATGTTCTTGATTTGAACAATCCTCGTCACTAATTTGATCATAAGGTTGACCACTAATTCCGGAACAAAGAGAAGCGTTATCATAACAAGCCGTATCAATGTTACTTGTAGTATTAATTTGTTTGCGAAGCTCAGTGCACTCAGACCAGCCACAGCCTGGGGCTGGGTATTGGAGTTGTGATTATTACCCTCCATCACTGCAAACGAATTACGTTTGCAGTGTATTTATAACACTTTACACAGCACAGTTATAATTTAAATATTGATTCTGAAAATTTACTATTAAATATTCAAAAGTAAAAGTTCTTTCTGTCCATAAAAATGTTACCTCTAAAAGAGGGTACTTACGGTACAAGACGTATCCGCTTTGAAGAACACTTTACACAAACTTTTACTTAATTTAAAATAAGTATTCACTTAATATTCACTATTATGCAACTGTCGCGGATGCACCACTACTGCGCACAAGTTGCTTCGACGGAGAACAAAAAGCCAATGAACAAAAATGGCGTGATACTTTTTACGAAAACTAAAAACTACTCGCAACCACCAGGTGGCGCCACTGAGCCGGGAGTATAAAGGGGATAAAAGTACGAAAACTGGTAAGAAATCGGCGGGAAACGGAAATGCCATCTCATAATAAAGCTTCCAGTGACGGTCAAGTGTTTTAATAAAATAATTTTACTTACTAGTAGGTACGTACATGTGTGTCTTTTTAATGGATAAGTATTTCCTTTTATCCCACGAAAAAAAAGGTGTTTGGATTAATAAATAAAGCGAATAGAGTAACGGAAAGTTATTGAGACGAGTGAAATAGGTAGTTATATGCGGTTCTGAATGAATCATGATACGGTTGGTACCTACCTACTTACGCTTGTGTTTAAACTTCGGTGCATGTGTGTTTGCATAATTCAAAGTAAAGACGTGGTATTTTATTATTAATAATATTTGTTTATTATCTGTGTGTATGAATAATACTAGAAAATTTTTTTTACCGTCTGTGTGTCATTAGATAGTTTTTCGAAATTTTCACAAAGTGTTTCTGCTGCTACTATAACAACATAACTATACCACTAAAAACTGGTTTTATTTTCTCGGTATTAACAACAACAGCTATAATATTTAGATGTTTGAGGGTTGTGATTTTAAAACATTCGTAGTCAGCTCTTCAGCTTTTTAATAATTAATTAATTTTTTGACCAAAGAATTTTTGTTTTGAGTTGTTGCGAGTTGTAGGTAGGTACTCGTACCTAATTTATAGAGACGTTAATAAGCTGAGATAAAAAGTTACTTACTCGTCAGCTGTTTCTTGCATTCTAGTTGAGTCTAGTTGGAGTTTCTAGGGATTGGAGTTTTGTAACGCGTAAGGAGAAAGCACATTTTTTTTATTCTATAGAAGGATTTTTAAGCTATTGCATAGCTTTTATCGCGGGCTCTGAGCGCGGCGCGGCGCGGTGACCGAATCAAGAAATTCTCAAAACCTAACGAAAAATATCTGACACCACGCAGATTTTTTCTTTAAAAAAAAAAATGTTATGCAATAGCTTTACCGCGGCAGTCTCCGAGAGTGCCACATGTATTTTTTTTTTCAGACGTCTTCAATGGTTGCAACTGATCCGGCGAGATGATTTGGAAAACAAACCTAACTTTAGTTCCTACCAAGTTTGTGAAAAACATTTTAATTTGGAGGATGTATTACATTCATCAAATCGAAAACTTTTAAAAAAGAATGCCCTACCATTGTTGATGCTGCCAAGCTTAGCTAGTACTGATCCAGGAGTATCTCTAAAAGAAGATAAACAAACCCAAACTGCTCCGTTGGTAGGAAATGAAAATAGTACACAGACTGAAAATGCAACAAATGAAATCTTTGCTCAAACCTCAACGAGTCTCTCTAGCAACACTCCAAGAAAAGGAAAATTGAAACTTGAACTCATCCAATGCAGAAAGAAAATAAAATAATTAAATCTACCAATCAAAAAACAACACGCATTTTTATTGAACACTTCCTATTCAATATACAAAGTATTTCATTTATTTATATAAAAAGGATATTTACAATCACAAATCTAAATAGAAACAGAAAGTAGGCAAAAATAATTAAAATACTGGAAACGGGCAGCCCTAACGCATGTTTACGTACCGCGCGGCTGTAGGCATTTATTTCTATCATGCGGCCAAGTTACACTACTGTATTATAATTATACCGTGCTGGTACTGAGGTGTCCCTGCATAGATATGAGAACAGTATTCCTTATGTGGCCTCACTTGCGCCTTATAGAGCTAAAGGCGGTGGGCCAGAGTGCAATACTGCCTCAATCTGTTCAGCACACCGAGCTTCTTCGAGGCCAATTTGATCTTACCCTCTAAGTGACCCCGAAACGGGACTCCGCTCGATATGTCTATGCCTAGGATTCCGATGCTGGCTGAGGCAGTTAGGGAGGTGGTCTCAAACTGAGGTGATACGACAAATGATATATTTTTTGCGGTAAACGCGCACCTGTGTCTTTTTGGGTTAAAATGGACTAGATTTAGTCGGCCCCAATCTGAAACCTCCGCTAAGGAAGTTTCAATTTCAGACACAAGTTTGTTACGACTTTTTACGAATCAGATTAACTTGGCATCAAGACTAGTCGTCATTGATATGATACGCATGGCGTGACGCGTCAGAGACAATTGTCAAACTTGTCTTTTAATTTTATTTTTGGGCATCGGTAGCAAAAGTTTTGCTCGTATTCGCCTTTAAACTATGCCAAAATAAAAACGATGTTTTCTCAAAATTGCAGTAATTTAAAATTTCATTTTATTAATTATAATTTCTTAGGAAGTCTGTCTAAAAATATTTGGTTTATCACTACTAGAATTTTTCAAGAGTAAAAAACCATTTTTGAACAACTCCTTTGTCTTCGAGTATTGGAAAACACCAAATGTACTGTAATATACTGAATGATGTTACTTTGTGGAGCTGTAGTAAAGTATGAAGTAAAAAAAAATGGTAAAAGTCCCGATACCGCTTTCAATAATTTCTCTAAGTATATTAACTTTACACACACCCCATCGCCGCATCTGTCACCCACGAACCCATTTTTGACATAATGACAACCGACATAACAAAAGCACCGACAACAAACTATACTACAGAAGACAAAAATTACTACAGAAGAATGCGTTAATAGAAAAATTATATCACGATTTGATTTCTAGATATATGATAGGCCAACGATTATATGAGAATATGTTTAGATGATTAATTTTATAAATTCTCAAGTAACTCAATTAGAAAACTACCAAACGGCCTTTCTGACATTTTGCATTTACCTACATCATAATCTGATGTGATATTCAAAAGAGGACATTTTTATATTTTAAATAGACTATTTTTATCTCGAAATTTTACCATATTTAGAATTACAAAATTATTAAATGTAGAATTATGTTAATTTTATTAACTATAATCTTCATTTAATTTATTCCGTACTGTACTGTACTGTAGAAGTTAGTACAAAATGTTGACCACACTAAAAGTTGTCACAGAAATTATTAAACCCATCTATGTTTTCGACTGAAAGACTTGTATCTATGGTCATGAAAGAAAATAATTAAAAAAAAAACAGAACTTAGAATTATAGAATTGTTTGTCTGTGGAACTTTCAGCAAGTGAGCTTGTAAGCGTGTCGTTTGTAAATTAGGTATTATGTTTCACGAAAGTTCTTCTGTGTAAAAGAAAAATGTAGAATTAACGCTTGTGTAATCTATTTTACTTTTAAGTGAGTCTTTAATATTCCTAATTTGCCTTATGTGCAAATCATCGAAAATGGTTTCGGGCAGCACGAGGGTGATTCAAGTCACCAACATAGCGCCCCAAGCCACCAAAGATCAGATGCAGACCCTTTTTGGCTATCTAGGCAAGATTGACGACATCCGACTATATCCAACTATCAGAGACGTGTCCTGCCCCGTGCAGTCTCGAATATGTTATGTAAAGTATTACGATTCGGCAACCGTTAATGTAGCTCAACACATGACCAATACTGTGTTCATTGATCGAGCTCTGATAGTCATTCCCATGCAATCAGGGGAGATTCCTGATGAACACAAAGCCTTAGAAATGTCAAGCAATGGTACACTAGTACCGGGCTTGAGCACTGTGGAGCCTCGCTTGCCGGCACATGTTATAAACACGTTAGACGGTCTACCTCCAAACCAAGTGATACAAACTCATGATCCTAAGATGTTAGCAGCTGGATTGCCTCCATATCCACCAATACCTGCTGCGTACGACTCTAGAAAAATAGAGGAAATTAGACGAACATTACTAATAGGAGATATTGGTTCTTTAACATCACAACAATTGATAGATCATTTCTGTCAAGCTGGTGAGGTTAAGTACTTGCGATTTGTTGAACGAGATGCAGACAAACAGAAATATGCATTAATTGAGATGACTGAACAAGAGACAGTCTTAAAAGCTCTACAGCTCAATGGCTCTACTGTAGATGGGCAAACAATCAAGGTTAGTTTTATCATTGGCAGTATTTTACTGCTTATTTTCTTTTTGGTTTCAGATTGCATTAACCTATTTTAGAAAAAGTTAAATGGTATACAGTATACATACATAATTAGCTTTGTAATTTGCTTATCACTATGCAATGTTACAATGCTATTTATACTTACCTGTAGTAGGTATTGATTGATAACTACAACAGCCATTGTGTGTCATGTGTAATATGTTTTTATTCACATTTAACTCTTATAGTCTTGGTTCTATTTTTTCACTGCATAAGCAACAAAAAGTTTTGTTTTGTTTATTTGTAAAAACCATAATTTCACTATTCTTTTATATGATTACTTTTTATTATTTCTATCTTAAATTAGAGGCTAATTTAAACATTAACTTTGAGCAAATAACATAATTGTTAAGTAGTCATTCTGGTTAACTATACTAGTATTTTGAACAGTTAGAAAAGTGGGGTGATGTATAAAGCAATTAGAACCTTTGTCAAAATATCCTATCCTAATTTTTGGCCCTTCGGGTCCTCTATAGGCTCATGGCTATTAACAAATTTACTCATGTTGCACTGCAAACTGTGTAATTTCATTTGTAATTTTTTTTGGTGTGTTTCTAATGATGCGGAAACTTTAATATATTTTAAAACAAATGCTCAAATGCTGCGAAAAGTTTTTTTTTTACATACAGCTCAATCTTAACATAGTATAAAATTAAGTCGCTTCTTGTTCCTAGTTTAAAATGAACCAAAATGGTTTTTAACCAGTTAGAAGCTTGCCTGGGACTCATTTTGTTCTTCTCCTAAGCTTCTAACTTGTTTTTCTAAAAAAAAAACCATTTTTTTTATTTCATGAGTTGTAATGTTACTTCAGCTGAGATGTGATATGTTCCTAAATGTTGACAAACATTTATGATCTAGTAGAAATAGTGATAGCTTGGATAGCTTTAAACATTTTCTGCACATACAAATTTTTAGTCTGTCTGCAGATGTGTTGTGATTCAGATCTGCAAATGTGAATCACAAGATTTTTGACAGTTAATGCACAACCTTGAAATGACATTGCAGACTAAATATTTGACTCGCCTTCTATATTTAGAGAAACAGTATTTTTTAAATTCTGTGTTCCTACAGAAATGAGAAAAATGTTTACATATTCTTCTTAGTCTACATTTACATAAAAACTTGACTAAAAAAATCTTCTTTGTCCTCAAGGTACACCATGCCACTCAAGCTATTTGCAAGCCACAAACCAAAAGCAATGAGGCAGCACAGAGAGAGATAGAAGAAGCCATGTGCAGAGTGAAAGAAGCCCAAAATTTAATATCTGCTGCAATTGATCCTGTTATAGGACTACTTTCCAAAGACAAGAGGAGGTAATTTTTTAATTGATAAACTAAAATATATGCGAGTTCGCATACCTTGTTTATGTATTGGACTGTGGTCTAGCTTCCTTGATTACGATAGGATTGTGTTTAACACTTTAGTTTTAGTTTCTACAGACAACTAGACAATTAGGCTAGGTAAGATGATGTTTAACTTATTAAAAAAGTTTGTTATATGTTAAAAAATCCCACGAAAATATAACAAATAAAAAACCCAAATCTCCGAAGTTGCTACAAGACCTATTTGAAAAAAAAGAAAGAAAGAAAAAACAATTATTTCATAGCATTCCAAGGATTCACTGTGCGGGTCTATCACATGATAGATGGAATTGCGACCCTGGAATAGGTTTAGGGAGTACTCCTTGCGACGCTTCAGCGTCGTCTTATGTTTTCCCTCCCGCCAGTGATAAACTTATAGCTTTGCGTATGATTTGTAATACACTATCATGGCGACGTGAATAATGACCCCGGTCCAATAGCGCCTTACAACCTTTCAGTAAGTGCATGGCTATATCTATTTCCGCACTGCACATCGTACAAGCCTTTTCTGTAGCTTTTCCCCAACTTAATAGGTTGCTTTGATCGAGGAGAGTTAATTGAAAGGCGTTGAGGTAAAATTTTAATAGGGCAGGTAACCAATCGTATAAAAGTGTGCGCCATTTCAAAGCTGGTGGGATACGCAATTCTCCTAGACTTAACCACTCATTCTGAATTTCTAGGTTCATTGCGTGCACCTTGTAGGTCTCGTTTTCATCTTGTTTTGGGAAAGATTATGTCGGTCTGTCTTCTAGCATTCCCCAATCCAACTCTAGTGGACTGCGTACCCTCCTTGAATTTCTTTCCGTGACTCTGATGATGAGCCGAGATTTTGACAAGACATGTATTTTGGTAACTCTTAGGTGTTTGTAGAGTTCCGAAGGTCTTTTTAACTTCATTCCAAAGTTATTCGAGCCCCCCTAAACAACGTTGACGGGTCTTCAGATTTATGTCTTAGTGTCTTTAGCGTCCAGTGTTCTTAAGTGGTTCTAGTTTATATCGTATACCAGAAACGGCCAGTTGAGACGTAATGTTAAGTAGTTGTCGGATCCAGGCTCGGTGGCTCCTGCAAGAAACTCTAATCGGGGGTTGTGCCGTCCATGGCCCTTTATGGGGCCCCAGTATGGGCGAGGTCCCTGAAAGCCAGCAACGTCGGGTTACTGCGACGACTAGAGCGAATTCTGGCCATCAGGGTCATAAGGGGGTAACGCACGATCTCCTTTGAGGCAGCAAGTTTTCTGGACGGAACTCCACCGTAGGACCTGGAGGCAAGAGCCCTTGCGGCTCTGTATCAGTGGCGCAAGGAGGCGCGGGCGTTGGGTCGGAGTCCTGAGACTCGAGAAATCGAAGACCATAAATTCCAACTCCGCCAGGTCCTTGGCCGCCTCCGCCAACCAGGCGCTGGGAACGCCGTTATCGCGCCGGTAAGACCCGTTATGGAGGATTGGCTCGAGAGGTATCACGGAACCCTCTCATACCGGTTGACGCAGGTGATCACCTGGAAAGGATGCTTCGTAGATCACCTGTGTCTGATCCGCAAGAAGCCAACGCCTGAGTGCCACCACTGCGATGACCGGACCGTGGACACGGTGCTCCCCACGCTGGCGGAATGCTCGGCGTGGGTTAAGTGGGCAGAAGGCGCGACCTAGTGGCGGCCATTGGAATGGGAATTCTCTCGCCCGGTAACATGATTGCCGCTATGGTACGGAGCGAGAGTGCGTGGAACACCGGCGTCTCCTTCTGCGAGCAAGTTATGCTTGCGAAGAAGATGGCGGAGCGGGACCGGGAGAGATTTAGAACTCTCCCGGCCCGCCAGCCCGCCATTTCAAGGCAACAGCATAACTCGTGTCGTATTGAGCCAAAGGCGTTTTCTAAATGTATCATACAGACTGTAATTTGCCTTTCATTTTTTCTAGCATCTTTGAGACTTTCCGCAAGTAATAAGTTATGTTCCAGACATCCAGAGATGCCGGGCATAACCCTTTCATGAACCCGGTAATTTGGTCTGAAGTAATTATTGTTGGACATAAACTGTATTATTTGATTCTTGATATAGGAAATAGGTTACTTTTTACATAGAAAACAGACATTCACGCGTGCGGAGCCGCAGGCAATAGCTACTTTTTTTATAGAAAAGTTCTCAAACAATATGGTTATTACTTAGTTTGTCATTATCATAATTTTATAGTGGCTGTTTCAATATTGAGTAGCTTTATTTCCTTAATAAATAGAGTAATTTGGTCATTACATAAGAAAAATTGCTATTTTTAATCATCCTAATTGATCTTTGTCTACATTATGCATAGATAAACTTTGATGCATCATGCCTCTATATTTATTCCCTCTTTCACTATAAACGCAAGGTAGTTGTGGCATAACTGTCTTCTTTTTCATTATTAAAATTAAATTTCAATATATATATATATATATATAAATGTGTTCTATATATCACTATAGAACACATACTGCGTGTGCTGACGGATTAAGAATACAGAGTGTCACCACCCCTATTCATCCCGTGGATGTCGTAAGAGGCGACTAAGGGAGAAAACTATGCAGGACAACAACACTGCAGAGAGAAGGAAAACTTGAAACAAACCCTATACCAACCTGTCTGGCTAGCGTGGTATAGTAGGCCAAAACCTCCTTTCTAAGGGGAGGCCTATGTCCAGCAGTGGACTATTAAAGGCTGTTGATGATGATGATGAGAGAACACATTGTTGCTTTCTCATGGATGGTATGCACACTAGAAGCACCAAATCTCACACACGGCCATCTGATCCGAAACTAGGCATAGCCGGTGCTATAATATAATAACCAGGCCGCTGATAAACATACTTATGTATTTCTAAATACAAAGTAAATGATCGTGCTCATTACACAATTATTTGCCTTGGGTGGGAATCGAACCCACAACCTCTGGCTTAACAGTCAGGATTATTCACAAATGTTTTGTTATTTAATCTTGAAATTAAGTACCATGTCTGTTATAGCATAATGTAGAACAAGTACCTATTATTTATAACTGTAACTATATTATTAACTTGTGTTGGTAAAAAAAATATCGTTGCTTTGTGTGAAATTCATGCATCACCAATAGCTGCTTTCATCGGAATAAATATTTTCATCTTGTTTCAGGACGCGGTCTCGGTCACGCTCTCGCCGGCGTTCAAGATCGCGGTCACGTCGCTCACGTTCACGTCATCGCTCCAAGCGCTCACGTTCACGTTCTCGTCACCGCTCCCGGCGTTCTCGTTCGCGTCATAGACACCGATCTCGGTAAGAGTTCAGATTTTGAATGATTAGACCTTGTTTGACATAACACGTTTTTTTTTAAGTTTTCTTTAATCTCATGACATTCTAACAATCGTAAGTTATATTATTAGACTATTTATCAAAAAGTTGCCTTGCAGATATTCTTCGTTGTGCCAAGGCTAGAGAATCATTTATAATTATTATAATCCTCAAAATAATTACATATATTTTGTCATTTCAGATCACGATCTCGCCATCGCAGCTCCCGTCGTTCTCGTTCTAGATCGCGACACCGCAGCTCGCGTTCAAAACGTGATCGTTCTCGTGACAAAGACAAAGATCGTGACCGTAAGGATAAGAAAGACTCTAGTGAAAAAGATAAAAAGGAAAAGTCTAAGTCACCACCCAAAGATGTCGAAAAGGAGGAAAAAGCAGAAAAGAAACCAGAAACTGTGGAAACGAATGGCAATTCTGCTGAAGGGAAATCAAAAGCATCGACTCCGGCTGACGATAAACCAGAAAAAGAGATTGAGAAAGACAAAGACAAAGAAAAAGAAAGATCACCTTCAAAGAAAAGAGACCGTTCGAGATCTCGGGACAAAAAGCGTGACCGATCTCGGTCGCGCCGCAGGTCTCGCTCGAGGTCACGGAGAAAGCGCTCACGATCCCGTAAAAGGTCTCGTTCTCGAGAGAGAAAAAGGTCTCGATCGAGGGACAGAAAAAGGTCGCGGTCACGAGACCGGAAACGCTCTCGGTCAAGAGACCGTAAAAGATCCAGGTCAAGAGACAAGAAGCGGTCCAGATCTAGAGATAAAAAGCGTTCTAGGTCACGCGATCGAAAGCGTTCTCGATCAGGCAGTCATCGATCTAAGAGTCGTTCTCACAGAGATTCTAAGACGCCGCACGATCGTAAATCTCGTGACCATAGTCCAAATCTGTCTGTTATTGAGGAAAAGGATATTTCTACTATAGAAAATAAACTTACGGACGTTAACGATGATAAAAATTCGCCAGATAATATGGATATATCTAATTCCCCGTAGTTTAGCAGTTCGGGTGCACGTGGAATTTGAACATGTTATTTTTATCTTTAAATTACATGAACTATTTTAAGTTACAATCTATGCGGTTCTAAAACACGTATGATTTTTTTTCTAAAACCTGTCAACGTTGTGTTTTATAAATAATAATTAATATAAATTAATTTTAAGAAGCAATAAACTCAAGATCACCAAAGAGTTGTCTTTTAGTTCTTAACTTACGCATTACGTATAGGCATATAACCGGCAAAATGCATACGATTAAAACCTATTCGTAAGGACTACATGTGTCGACACGTAACCTACTGATACTTTAGCCAGAAGAATAAACTGATTAACAATTACAGCTACACACAGATGTGTAGCTGAAACCAAAGCCCAAATATCAAAACCATTTGAAGTTTTAACCCTCCTTATTTCAGTACAGCATAGTGGACATTCGGACCGAAGTGGGGCTCCTATTTTCCCAATAGATCAATTTACTGACCATTAGATAGATTTGTTTTACATCGCTGAAATATAAAAGTTGAACCACGTCTGGTATAGCGGAGTCGAACTTAGTCCCTCAGAGCTGTTACTTGAGTCTCATCTGCATAAGTGTGGTAGGTACAGCAAGGTGCACAGCAGCACACGTTAGAACACCACCTTCCTGTCAGGAGGTATTGGCACACATTTAATGCTTCATCACTTTAGTTACCTTATTTTCTCTATCATATGACGGTTCTGAGCGATACAAATCGATAAATACAAAACAGTACAAAAACATATTAAGGTCAATCCTAACAAAAAAAAAGTAGTAAATAAACAGGAACAATTTGTTCTTTATTAAAATTAAACTCGAACAAATTTGAAGTTTAAAAAAATTGCTAGCCTGGAAACGAAACCTCCAATATTTCTCAGGAAAACGTCATCGAGAGTCGAAACAAACTTGTGTCTGAAATTGAAACTTCCTTAGCGGAGGTTTCAAATTGGGGCCGACTAAATCTAGTCCGGTTTAACCCGAAAAAGACAGGTCTGTGCGTTCACCGCAAAGAAGATACCATTTGTAGTATCACCTCGGTTTGAGAGCACATTTCTAACTGCCTCAGCCAGCATCGGAATCCTAGGCATCGACGTATCGAGCGAAGAGCAGCTCTATATTTAGAGCCACGATTATTTGGAATAATTTTATGAGGCATATTGTCATAAAATAGCATTTTGAGACTAAAATTAAAATGTTATCTTGAAAAGTCATAGATCTTGGTACAAAAGTTGGTGACAGAAATGAATCGAAACGAAAACCGACACCACGTAGTCTTGTCTGACCTACCCCTTGAGTGTAATTTAAGCCAGCGTAGGCGCGGAGGGGCGAGGCGGCCTGCGAGGAGGTGGTGAGCGTTAAATTCATCTGCGACAACAAGCTCGCATGGGATCGCCGGAGCTATGACAAAGATGCTGCATGCTTGCTGGCTTTATTATTTGGTAAGAAATACAACATGATGGATAGGTAGTCTTCCAAATATTATCGATATGAAATGTATGAATGAATTTTCGGCGATATGAAGGTCCTACTTCTTGAATATTATGGATATGAAGTTTATGCCTAAGTATGATTATGACTTGAAATTATGAGTTTTGCATATATGATAAATTAGTAACTGCCAAACGATTTTCTGCGAAATGAAGTTTGTGCTATCCGTTGTTATGCAAAATATTATTATGACATAAAAAGTTCTGCTATAAAGGGTAGACCCAATCTAGAATACTAACTGACAAAAGAGCTACCTGAACTGAATCCTTTAATTCATTTGTACCATGACGTCGGAAAAGAACGCTCAGTTTCAAGTTACAATTCACACCCCCTACAGTTACAACCCTTTCTGAAATATTAGAGAGATTAATGAACAATAACGATCCCCGTTTCTGTGATTATCTCAATATGGACGCAGATCATGGTATTCTTCCGGCTCACTCACTGCGTACACGTCAGAATCGATCCCGTCTATATTACCTACTATGAAAAACTAAACTACCGGCTTTTTGTTACGTAGCAAATAGTTTCATCACTGATCTTTACACAGTTTTATTTTTCCTTCGTTCTACTCGTAAACACTACTCTAATTACACTACGTATAGAACTACTAATTACAATGCCATTAACTTTGAAAATATTTAATCACACATCATCAAAACGGACAGACGGACTGTATACAGGGTGTGGCGTAAATAGTGGTCCACCATTAAGGATTCGATAAACCAGATAATTTACTATAACATATTACAATTTTATCCATTTTTACCCAAAGGTTCCGGAAATATATATTTTTTTAATTTTTTTACGATATGTGTACCTCTTGTTACAAATTTGGTTGTAGTTTTAACAAATACCATAATTTTTACATTTTGATTACTGGTAATTACTGCTGAATACTAGAGCTATCGTTAAATAACATGTTTTTAATGTAAATTTAAAGCTTGTGAAGAAAAAAATTGGTTTCACTCTACTTTTAACCCAAATTTTTAACATATCATGCTAATTCAAGACCGATTTTTGTAAAAAAATCGTACTAAGCTGTCAGTGCCCATTCATTTAAAAATATGCCTACTAAATACCAATTTCAAAATGGTATCACAATAGCAGATCCTTTTGTTTAACAAAAAGATATCCAATTTTAATTGAAGAAAAGAAGATTTTCCTTAAAAAATTTAATTTGGGTGAATATTATTACAAAACGTGTTAAATTCTATAAAACGGATAAAATGTAACTTTTTACTTTTGAAATATGATTTTAGTCTGACAAAACTGGTTTTAAGAGCACAAACATGTCTCAGGTAAAAAAAGCCCGACCCTTTTTTACCTGAGACATGTTTGTAAACAAAAGATCTGTTGAAGCTCTCGCCAATTGAGTAACGCACGATACGAGTGATAAAGAAAACATATGGTTAATGAATGCTATCCCTTTCATTCCTAACGTTGTAATCTCCAGAAAATCTCAAAATAATTTAGTACGATCTCGTCACTCGTGCGTCGTATGCGTTTTGTTTTTCCTAACGTTGTATGCCTGTCTGTATCGTTTCTTTATCCCTGCCCCGGACTCTGCTTAATTTGCCTACTGATTGGATTAGTTGGACTTTGGTTTGCTCAAAGATTTGGACAAACGTGCAGTGCAGTGACAAAAATGTCTCGGTACTATACTATATACTTGTTCTGAAGTCAATGACGCAACTAATTATTTTATTAAAACTATGAACTCGTTAATTACTGTAAATTGTACCAACCCGTAAAAGACTTAAAAAACAGTAGATGACCCAAGGTTCACTAAAATGCTTGCGCAATAGGGATGACTTACACTTGAAATTTAAAAATGATTATAATAAAATTTTAAAAATACTGATTAAAAGATATAGGAACTAATGCTCTAACTTATTAAAAAACATGAAATTAAAATATAATAAAAATCAGATAGATAATGCACAAGGCAATACAAAAAAGTTTGGAAAGCTATAAAACACGACACTAACCAACCGCTCGAACTTCTCTCTTCACCAGACCCAAGCCGAACAAATCACTACTGGCAATCACCATCCACACTCGGCTGATGTCCTCCCTTAAAACCAACACACATTCACCTTATTAGTAACGGATGAATCTGAAGTTGAGATGAACTTAAAAAGAGGCTGGCGGTGGGTAGCGATGACATTTCAGGTAACTCCCTAAAAACCAACTATTTAGTGAGATTAATGAACAACAGGCTTGTAAATATCTTAGAGCAAAAACACAACTGTTGTCCCCATGCCAATGTCGTTTTCGTTCCGGTCTATCCACGAGTAAAGCAGTCTTGGACCTAACCAACAAAGTCATAGCCAAGCTTGGTGAAAAACAAAAGGTTATGGGTGTTATTCTAGACATATCAAAAGCTTTCAATATGATCTCTGTTCCCATCCTAATCACTAAATTGGCAAAAATCGAAATCCGAGGTAATTAACTGTCTCTACTCAAAAGTTATCTCACCAACAGAAGGCAGTATGTTAAGATTAGCGATATCTGTAGCCAAGAGCTATTTGTAATCAATGGAGTCCCACAGGGGAGCATCCTCGGACCTACCTTATTTTTACTATTTATCAACGATCTTTGTAAGTTACAAGATTTTTACTTAGACCGACGATACGGCCCTTATTTGTTATGGAAGCTCTTGGGAGTCGGCATTTGAGACTGCACAATCCGCCCTTAACGATGTTACTAACTAACTAACTAGACAAAAATTAACCCTCACTCAATGTTGATAAAACTAATTATCTCACCTTTTCAGTAACATCACCTCAGGTGCATTTATGTGCAGCTATTTTAATACTCATACAAGGAAATAGCTTATGAAAAGCTGCAGAAGAGTGCAATGTATGTTACGTTATGCTGTTTCGGTTTATAAAAAATATAAGAATATGGATGATCTCTAAAGGTCATACATTTAATTTTTTACTATTTACTAGAGAAGAAGAAGAAGAATCAAAGAAGAAGATTATGTTCCAAGGAGGTGCGCCATATAACTTATCAAATAGCGAAAGTAAATAATATCCAATATTCTGTTAGTTGGGCAAAAGGCCAAATGGCAGCTATTGAATAGCTTCGGTCTTACAAATCAAAGTATCTTATAGTTTAATCGTTATTACCTAATTATTGGCACTTTATGATTGAACATAACATTTTATAATTGAACTCGAGCATTTTTTGTCATTCACCTACATCATCATCATCAACAGCCTATCGCAGCCCACTGCTGGATATACTCGTATGCCTCTCCCATTGAATGCCACCTACTCCATAAATTACACAAAATATGAGACAGACACTAATAATTATTATGTTTCATAGTTGAATTCATAATGTTTGTCAAACATTTCTAATTTTTTGTTTGTTACTGGTAGATTACCCATTTATTAAATAAACTACAAATGTCATTCGATACACAATAAAATCAGTTAAATGCCTGTTAATAAAATATTTTTTTATCTGTACAAACAAAATGTCCATGAGGTTTTGAATTTTTGTGTTTCATTATTCGACACATGACCATATACATAGGGTGTTGCCCGGCCACGAACAATTGCTTTTTTTACAAGCTATATTTGTGGTACATTTAATCCATACATTGGTACTGCAAGAACAATAAAAGATTATTTAATTGATACGTCTCTAAATTACAAAATCGACTGTGGCCGGGCTGCGCTGCAACACGCTATTTACCTGGGTGCGTAACAAATCAAAAGCAGGGCCGCCGGGTACGGGTGAGCAGAGCGTGTACAAAATCAGAAATCGAAACGAAAACGAAACTTTTTCATAATTTGCATGTCTAATATATTTTTATTATATCATAATAACATCTATTGATAGGTGTACGAAAATAAATGCAAACGTATCGTAAAAAAGTAACATGATTTCTAAAATCATTGAAATAAGGATAAAAAAACTTGATCAGAAATAAAATTCAAACCACCCCATCGGTTATTCGACGGTTTCGATTCGACGGACTATCGGCAGCCTTGATCAAAAGGTCATTTAAATTAACATTACACTTAGTAACTTGGACCTAGTTTATAGATTCTTTTGAATTAAAACGTGAATATATCATAAGTTAAGAAAGTGAAGACCATGTTTTAGGATAAAATAAAACAGTTCAAAATGGTGTTTTATTCAAGATATTCAAATCTTACGAATAACCGGAAAGTTCGTTTTTAAATATCCAGCATTAGAAACACTATCGATGCTTCTAATATTGTTTTTTTTTCTCTGCAACTAAACATGCTAACTAAACGGGGGCAAGATATCTTATGTTTTGTGATCCTAAGTCCCTTTAGACATTTCCTATTTAAAGTAACATTGGACAGCGCGTTCCTAACATATTACGTATAAGTAAGATGCAGTTAACTTCACAAAAAAATTGCTACACAATATACATGGTGTAAGGGACATCGTAACGAATACTGATATAGTGTATACAGACGATCATTCTCAGTCTAAAATCATTAGAATTTCTTCCCGAAAATTAAACATTTCATGCAATCAGCTGTCAAAAGTAAGGGTCATTCCCCGTAGGTATCGCACAAAAGTAATAACTACATGTGTATTCCGTGCAAACAGTCAACGCACACTAACACAAGTTGGCGTCTGGATTGGAATTTGGCGCCGAAGTGCGCGGGCGCGGGGATTGCAGTTTTTGACCGTTTACGGAATTTATTAATTTGTTTTCGGTGAAATGTTCTGTTTACTTATTGTGATATCATTTTTAACCAAAAAAAAAAATGGAAGTTGTATAAGAAAGAAAATAAAAATTTCAATGATTTTCGACGCGAATTCGAAATTCGAATTCGAAATCATGGTCTGAATACACTATTTCAGTATTCGTTACGATGTCTCTTACACCATGTATAGATGGTATTGTGTTTGGACTGATTGCTTACTTGTAATCTTAACTGTATAAAACTAAATGTTGCGCAATGAATTCCACAATAATGCAATTTATGGCTGAAGTACAATTTCTGGGAATCTGTAATTGCACCATATTTCCCCGGTTTACGTAATATAATGATTAACCAGCTTTCACCCGCGGCTTCACTCGTTTAGATGTCGATTTTTTAAATCAACTTTACATACCTTGATTAAAAGCAGCCTACTGTCTGTTATTGCAGATTATCCAAACATGCCTGTCTGTATCGAATTTCATCCTTAGTTGACCCTTATTTAAAACAAAATATTTCATTTGTATTACTCAACATATTGCAATAATTGTGCAATTTTACTGAATCAAGTGAAATAACTCAGTTATAAAACCGTATCCAAATAAAACACTCATTCAGTTGATGCCTGTATGGGTAAGATACAGTGCCCCGAGCACGAAAAATTTTCGAATGCGTATCGTAAACGTTTCGAGTCCTCGATACGTTAACGGAGTTTTACGATAAGCGGTAGCACCAAACACTAACGTTAAGGTATCGAGAGCTCGATACGATTACGTTAGTGACGTCATCCTAACGTAAATAAGGATGTGCACTTAAGAACGAATTCAACATCTTATTGAATGAACTATGCGTTCGAAAACATAATGAAATAGTGAACTTTTTATTATTTTCGGTTAAACTACCTATTTATTGACAATTAAAACAAAATATACTTATATAAACACATAATAAATCTTAAATGAGGTATGGGAGATTTTAAAATGTAGTATATTTTGGAGAATTAAAATAATTATTATGACATTTTTTTCGGTTTCTGAATAACACGTCTCCACTTGACAATTTATTGACATAGATACGACGCTATGTCAATAAATTGTTTATTATTTTTATTGTAAATTCATTACCATGTTTAAGATTATTTGTAAACCTTGAAACTTTAAGAAGCATTTTATAGAAAATATTAATTGTATTATTACGTCGTGTTGGCTGTCGATTGTGACAAAAATCTAAGCTTCCAGTAATAGCTAAGTCGTATACCACTAGACCGTTGAGTCTTATGTGAAAAGAAACTGATAAAGATTTCTTTAAAATAAACCACAGTAAGTCGTGCCACAATAAATCGAACTGTTGAACAGCACAGACGAAGACGTGTTTCATCATCTTCTGCGCCAAAAATCCCAACATCAAAAAAGTCAGTGCCAACAAGCCATTTACAATACGTGGCTATGGTGTAATTTCTTGAAAGGTGAGTTTATTCATTTTACAATTTGCAATACTCAATGTACTGTAATGTAAAATAACGATGTGATGTTTGAGAATATGATAAATTTCATATTTATAATTCAATTTCTCGTTGTTATGAGACTTACACTGCTACTTGACATTAAAATAAATTTTCAATTGTATATATAGATAACATCTGTCACTTTATAAATGTTACTTGAACACCACCACAGCAATCCTACAGATAAATATACCAGGGACTACTAATGTCTCATATCAGTCAATCTAGGCTTCATAGTACAAGTTCTGCTTAGTTTGAAACTAGGTGGTGTTGTGTGTCAGATGTCTGAAAATATGATATTCGTTATTATATAAGTAATAAATGTTGCAATATTTTGTTGTAGATTGGAATACTGCGGGCTCAAGCAGCCAACCGACTGTGGCTCCTCCTTTACCAGCATCTGAGCTTCATTCTCAGTTTTCTCCAGTCACCGCAGTGGCGAGGAGTGGAAGTCTCCTGAAGAAAAATAAACTCAAAACAAGCAATGATATTTCAACCGTTAATATAATCGTAATTGTGTGATAGAAAATTAAAATTATTAACTAGACATATAACTTTTTCAAAGTAAATAATGTTCTCTGTAAATAACATGTACATGTGTATGTAATGTATAAGAACCAACTCTGTATAATTCATTTTAAAATTATGGTAAATAAAAAATATTTATACTAGCTCATTTTTTACTATATGCCTTTCATCCCGGTCTGCTGTGTAACCCCCTCTATCTAACCAAATTTGGTAAGTAAGTAAGTAAGTATTCGTATCGTAATCGACAAAATGTGTATGACATTTGTGCAGCGCCCCTATCGTGCGTAAAAGTAACTAATTTTGGCAGCACGAACGTTTCGAATTTACTTTCGTATCGTCAACGTATCGTCAAGCATTCGATACGTTACACTTTATAAAGAAAATTGGCAGCACGGATGAAATTTTGACGTACGTTCGAAGGCTGGCTATCGAGCACCTGTCAAACTTAGTCGAATGTTTATTCACCTAAGATTTAGCCGTGAGAAAAGTTTCGAAACAATCAATTTTTTTTAAAACTATTATTTTCAAGTATTAACGGTTATTTTTTTTAGAGATAAAATGCAAAAACCGCCGCTTTAGTCCTATGTATGTTCTTGTCGCAAGTTTAATTGAAAATAAAGGTATTCAACAACTAGATTCTAGGTGAGCAAATCTTGTTTTATTTATGGGGTCTACCAATAAGAACGTCCTGGTTTAAAAATTGAATAAAACACACAATTTTTATGAAAAATGCATCCGATTGATTTATTTGATAGATAATTTTATGCAATTTAGTGTAAACTAAATATTTGTCAGAAACATTTGAAGAAACTTCTACTATATTAATAAAATGTAGAATACTTAGTATGTACCTATATACATACATATATATTAATCTAATTAATTATTTTTTAGTGAAATAAGGCGAAGAGGAAAACAAAGAAAGATAAAAGTGAAGAAAAATCTGTCTGTTTGTAATATAAAATAATAGGTTTTTTTCATGCTCACACGGTTTTTTGCAAGATACCTATGCCTAAAAACCAGTCTAAATATATTTTGGTTCGGGTAATCTTCAAAACGGCTGGACCGATTTTGATAATATTTTACTACCAGGTAGCTGTCTATATAAGGAGTAATTTAGGCTAAAAAAATTTGCCCGGTCCGGGAATCGAACCCACTAAGGCAGCGCTTTTCAAATTCTACGCAAACAATGTTTCGGGCACCAGCTAGTCCTTTAAATATAAATGACAGCGAATTTCAAAATATATCGCTTTAAGCTAATAAGTAGTTTGACTTAACCAACGAAATAACTAAAAATGGTTATTTGGTTGCGTTGTATGCCGTGGAAGTGGGTGCGAGGGGTATAAGAGCTAAATCCCTCTATAACCTGTTTAATGACCTTGGATTGCTCAGTAAGCTTTTTCCTTGAACAAATATCCAAAGCGGCATTGCTAGGCTCGTACCAAATTTGGTTAGATAGAGGGGGTTACCCAGAAGACAGGGATGAAAGGCATATAGTAAAAAATGACCTAGTATGAATATTTTTTATTTACCATAATTTTAAAATGAATTATACAGAGTTGGTTTTTATACATTACATACACATGTACATGTTATTTACAGAGAACATTATTTACTTTGAAAAAGTTATATGTCTAGTTAATAATTTTAATTTTATTTCACACAATTACGATTCTATTAACGGTTAAAATATCATTGCTTGTTTTGAGTTTATTTTTCTTCAGGAGAGTTCCACTCCTCGCCACTGCGGTGACTGGAGAAGACTGAGAATGAACCTCAGATGCTGGTAAAGGAGGAGCCACAGTTGGTTGGCTGCTTGAGCCCACAGTATTCCAATCTACAACAATATATTGCAACATTTATTACTTATATAATAACGAATATAATATTTTCAGACATCTGACACACAACACCACCTAGTTTCAAACTAAGCAGAACTTGTACTATGAAGCCTAGATTGACTGATATGAGACATTAGTAGTCCCTGGTATATTTATCTGTAGGATTGCTGTGGTGGTGTTCAAGTAACATTTATAAAGTGACAGCTGTTATCTATATTTACAATTGAAACTTTATTTTAATGTCAAGTAGCAGTGTAAGTCTCATAACAACGAGAAATTGAATTAAAAGTAATAACGTCAGAAATTTATCATATTCTCAAACATCACATCGTTATTTTACATTACAGTACATTCAATATTGCAAATAGTACATTTAATATACACTCACCTTTCAAGAAATTACACCATAGCCACGTATTGTAAATGGTTAATGGCACTGACTTTTTTGATGTTGGGATTTTTGGCGCAGAAGATGATGAAACACGTCTTCGTCTGTGCTGTTCAACAGTTGGATTTATTGTGGCACGACTTACTGTGGTTTATTTTAAAGAAATCTTTATCAGTTTCTTTTCACATAAGACTCAACGGTCTAGTGGTATACGACTTAGCTATTATTGGAAGCTTAGATTTTTGTCACAATCGACAGCCAACACGACGTAATAATACAATTAATATTTTCTATAAAATGCTTCTTAAAGTTTAAAGGTTTACAAATAATCTTAAACTTGGTGATGAATTTACAATAAAAATAATAAACAATTTATTGACATAGCGTCGTATCTATGTCAATAAATTGTCAAGTGGAGACATGTTATTCAGAAACCGAAAAAAATGTCATAATAATTATTTTAATTCTCCAAAATATACTACATTTTAAAGTCTCCCATATCTCATTTAAGATTTATTATGTGTTTATATGAGTATATTTTGTTTTAATTGTCAATAAATAGGTAGTTTAACCGAAAGTAATAAAAAGTTCACTATTTCATTATGTTTTCGAACGCATAGTTCATTCAATAAGATGTTGAATTCGTTCTTAAGTGCACATCCTTATTTACGTTAGGATGACGTCACTAACGTAATCGTATCGAGCTCTCGATACCTTAACGTTAGTGCTTCGTGCTACCGCTTATCGTAAAACTCCGTTAACGTATCGAGGACTCGAAACGTTTACGATACGCATTCGAAAATTTTTCGTGCTCGGGGCACAGGTCAGATATCTGAGCACAGATGACAATCCAAGTACTGGATATGTGTGGGGTGATATATTTATGAGACATGTACAGACACGCGAACCTATGAGCACAATGTAAAGTGAAAAAAGGCCACTGTACAACCCCGCATCTATCAACTTCCGCATACAGTTTTAAAGGATAAAATCACAGATTAACACGACGTTGCTATAACTCAACGCATTTCTCTTCTTCCTAATTTATTTTACTTTTTACTTTCTCAAATTCATAATCTTAAAATGTACTTATATTTTTTTAATTTATTAGGAGTAATAAATTATTTTATTGCTTAAATATTGTTTTATTTCTGTGAATATAACTGCGACTAAGTACAAATGGTCCCTGTTGCAATTATATTGTAAAATACAATTTCTCTGAAGCAAAAATAACTGTTCGATTGTTTAATAGCCGTGATATTAATCAATGCCACCAATTTCAATTCCAATGTCCAATAAAATCCAAACTCAAGTTATCGATATTCATGTAAGTAAGACATCATTTCTATAGTCTCGCATACATTTACAAGCCCGTATGTCTATAAAATCTTCCCATTTGAACAGGAGAGTGCTAAAGTCAGTCATGTGATAATAAGACGCTTCTTGGACCCGAGAGATAGTGTGGAGCGTCAATTTTTAGAACGCCAACGCCCAATCACTCAATCATCAGGCTACCTACTATACCACGCTGGCTAAACGGATATGGTTATGATAACTGGTGCAGAATAAATTTCATGTCTTCGTTGAAATGACAAACACTAACGATTGCCACCATTTGCATCATACTTTATATGAAAATCAAATGAATCTGAATAAGGACTATCTAGTACCTATTAAACATATATATATATATATGTGTGTGTGTGTGTGTGAGTAGACAGATCTATATGGGTACCATTATACATTATGTTATGTAACACACCATCATTATGTATAATTACAATAATTTACATTTATTAGAAATAAAATAAATGAATTATGTTTCTACCAATTTTTTTGCCTTGTTTTTGCATTATATAATAATAGAAATGTTTGTTAAGTTGTTCCTGGAAAACTTTGCTTATTATTCGGTTAAAATTACTTTTAAGTGGGCGCTCAAGCAATGTATGTCGTAAAGTGTAAGCGTATCAGGCACCCACAGGACACGCTTGCCTAGTGTGGAGCCACCGGCAATATTGTCAGTAATTAGTTACTTGGAATTATTTATTTTTAATTATTTTATTTTGTTACAGGGGTATATGACACTCGCGATGTATGTTCACTATTTCGTACCGGGCAGTCTTAAAATACGGACAAGACTTTACACCGTCAAATTGGGTGAAATCGCACCCTTTATAGGTCATCCTCAATTAAATTTAGACAGTATAGGTCCTACTAGAAGAACAGATGGTAGATGGTTGCCGACTAGTGAATGGCCTTACCCTGGGTACTGCAGAATGCCGGCTACTTCGCAATGCTTACCAACACTGTGTAACTGCAAGGGTCTCAGTCAACGATGGGAAAGGTATTTATCGACACAAAAGGAACAAGAAGGAAGGAGAAAGAAAAAATTAAGAC
The DNA here is from genome assembly GCA_902825455.1 of Arctia plantaginis. NCBI lineage: Eukaryota > Metazoa > Arthropoda > Insecta > Lepidoptera > Erebidae > Arctia > Arctia plantaginis. The sequence goes on along the minus strand of CADEBD010000284.1, from coordinate 2,874,863 downwards.
AAAAAAACTAAAGTTGTGCTAATATTTTATTGGAATTATACACATTCCATTTTTTTTTTATTCTTCTATCTTACACAGCCATTTCATAAATCAAATTCGTAAGTGCGTTTTTTAAATATAACTGACAGTGTTGAAAGCAAGTAGTTCATAAAAGTATAAAAATGTTTAATTTATATTATATTAGACAATTGGTAGATGTCTTATATAAAATAAGGTTTTTAAGATATACAGTATAGAGATAGAAATGTTCAAATGATGATAATATATGGCTAAGTCGATTATTATTATTATTAATCATCAACTAGAGCACAATTGATTGATGAACGATATGGGTATAAGCTTAAGTAAGCCCATTGCCATCAACTAATGAACTTACTTTACTTATCTTTTTTGTGTTTTTATAACATAATTGATATAAAACAAATTATCTAAAGGAATCTAAATTAATAATCCAGTTGACAGAAGGTTGTATATTTTAAAGAGCTCGACTATTATCGATACCGCTTTGTGGGTAACTTATATTAGTAAAAAGATATTGATCTAATAGTTGTTATATAGTATATATGGACGAACTACATTTAGTAATATTATCAATTAATTTAGGCATCACTATTAAAAATATAACGTATAGTATAAACTTCAAATTCCTAGAAGTAATGTATAGGTTAATAAATAGATATTAATATATATGTATAATAAGCAACTTAACTAGCATGAAGATCTAAAGATAGTTACATCTTTTTGTGACGTATCATACCACTCGCATTTCGGGCGTTTTTACCAAACAATTATAAACAACAATTAGGGCTTTTCAAGGGTCCGTGTGGTGACGGATTAAGAATACAGAGTGTCACCACCCCTATTCATCCCGTGGGTGTCGTAAGAGCCGACTAAGGGAGAAAACTACGCAGAACAAAAGCACTGCAGAGAGAAGAAAAACTTGACACAAACCATATTTCAACCCGTCTGGCCAGCGTGGTATAGTAGGCCAAAACCTCCTTTCTAAGGAGAGGCATATATCTAGCAGTGGCTTGTTAAAGGCTGTTAATGAAAGCGGAGAGGCCTGTGTCAGCAGTGGACTATTAGAGACTGTTGATGATGATAAGGGTGTTTAATTTACCAGCAGGTCAATTCTCGTAATAAAAAATTGGTTCAAAATTCAGTTTCGATATACTCTCGATCGACAGTCATAAGGTAATCTCGTAGTAAAGTATTACTTAGACTAGCACAATACCGACTCAACTTTCTGTCTCAATACGATATAATCACATTACAGTCAACGCTGGATGTTTATACGTTGGCATTTGGGAGATCGGAACTGAATTTAAACAAATTTTTAGTACGAGAATTGACCTTCTGGTATTACGTACCTGTACCATTATTAGTCCACCTGTGACCACGGCCAGTGTAAGCTGGTCGAAAAGTCAGGTAATTCAAAGCTATGTACCTTTACGTGATTGCGGTAATTATCATGTGTGTAAATATTCAGCAAGTTGGCATTGTGTATAAAAATTTAAAATAACAACATTTTTTTTTATTTAAAAACATTTTTATTTGATTGAATTTTTATTTGGGTATAGGTATTAAAGGGAAATAATGAATTAAATGTTACTTTAGGGGTATTATTTTAAACATATAAAGCATTTCAAACTGAGATCATGGAACGCGAAACTTTAACAGTGAGTAATGAGAATATATTTTATAAGAAGTTCCCAAAGATATCGAAGCTATTATTACTTCAGGCTACTGTTCTGCAAAGTTGCGGGACGTCGATGTTAAAAGCCTATTCTGTTACACTATCCTGTGTCTGCACATCTTTAGGATGAGAAGAATAGTTCTCGGAGAAGAGGAAAAACATAGTTTAAAAACACTAGGCATAAAGGTTTCACTGTTGTTTCTTATTAAGCAATAGACATGGTTTAGCATAGACCTACATACGGCTCTATTCATAAATACAGAAAAATTGTGGAAGAATTCAACCGACATGAAAACCATGCAAAATTAAAAAAAAAATGGTTAACGTAACGATCGGATAAAATGTTATCTGGCATTGCTTATATAATGCCTTCAGTGCTACTCTATATTAATACCAGCATGGGTTACATCCATATCACCATTATGTAATCAAGATTATACCATGATATATGTTACTCTTAATACGTGAACAGGGTTTCACAATTAAATATTCAATAAGATATTGGTACGCTTAGTACAAAATATTTAGCGCTTGAGTACACCTATAAATAACTACTATTACATAGTAGAGAAGGAAGTCATTTGCCAGGGTGTCAATATGCGTAAAACTTTTTACACGAAGTTAGCGATATAATAAATACTTCATGCACCGCCACTCCTGTCTATGGTGACATCTAACACTGCACTTTGCACCTCAGGCAGTCCATAGAGCTCAATGAGGCATGATGTCATGCATGGCGTACCGCCAGGTCCAGTTCCTCGCGAGCGTTTCAAATCTCTGTCGATCACGAACATACATTTCACCCAGTTCAGGTTCCATGCACACCTGGTAACAAATTATACGAAATTAATTATTATTATGGTGCTTTGTAGTATTTATTTAAGGTATTCAGTTTTCCCCACGTGCGACACCAGTCTTAACTCCCTGAAAAGGAGCCTGTAAATGTAAATGCAAGCCACGAAACCTTTTTTTTAATTTCTTGCTAATTCATACAATAATATGTACATAATAATTTACTACGTCTATTCCGTATACACAAGAAATATATTATAAAATAAGCTGAGGGACTCTCAGCTTATTTTATAATATATTTCTTGTGTTCCTTTTATATACGTTTTATGTACGCTTTGAATCGGTAATAAACAATCAAAATGTTCATGAAGAAATTTATCTCCAGTCGCGTTTATTTGTGACCAGTCTAGTTTAGCATTAAACGCTGTGGCACAAGCTCTTTATGTCAGACAAAATATGACACATATTTGTATGTATGTAAAATATTTTGTTAATATTACACATATTACATAGTGATATGAGACTTACGGCGGTATACGGATCTGTAAGTAAGCTCTGAATAGAAATGAGCACTTTGCTGATGGTGAGTGCGAGGGACCAGTTGTGGTGCACGGAGTCGATGCCCACGTCACCGTGTCGAGAGATGTTGGGATGCAGGATACGAGTTAGGAAGCGTACCACCGGAGGGCTCATCGGGTACCTAAGAAAATACGAGGAATAAACAATATGGTGTTATTTTACATAGACACATGAACTGACGCTATATTTCGCAAGGGCAGATCTAGTTGAGGCTATTTCATACAATTTCAAGCAGGTAATCGAACTAGAGCTTGTCGTTTGCGCATCTACTAGACGTTAAGCGGACCGAGGACAAAAAATGATCGCGAGACTTCGAGCATTTTTTATCGTGTTCAAACATGTGTGCACTTAATAGCAATAGCTTGAAAGATTATTTTCGAGTGCCTTCAAAACATCCCGCTGCCTCCTACCGGTCTACGCTGATCCTTTAGTGCAGACCAAAGCAAGTATTGTACACTCTAAAAACATGCTAAAAACAGTTTACAGTAAATTAAAGATAAAACTTACGCATATGGCACCTGTATGTAGAGATAAAAGACCCCTCCCTCGTAGGGCGAGCCTACCGGGCCGGTGACGCTCGCCTGCCAGTGACAGCACTTTGCATCCAGCGGTGTCGCCGCTATACCTTCTGGTGGATCATTACGCAGCATCTGCACAATCAAAACATCATTCATGTGGGACATTTGTCATGGCGAAGTCAAGAAAGGAAGTCTTGGATCTGCCGTTGGTTATTATAGTTTTTTAATTCTTTTTTTATTTTTCTTTTCTTTAAAAAAAAGACAACGCCGCACTAGGCATATATCTCAGGTCGCGGAAACTTTACAAACATTCATTTCACATTCACACATTTACACATTTCAAACATGATTTTGTTAATATGTTGTCTAAACTGTGAATGCTGTGTTAGCTCGTAAGTGGCATGTATATCTGAACCTTATTACTGAGATTTTACCATTAATGTTACATATATGTGCTGTGAGTCAACCTAATAAATAAATAATAATAATAACATTCATGAAACGGACACAAAGAACATCCAGACTCAGAACAACAATTTGTAGACCATATGGCACGTGTGGGGATCGAACCCACAACACAGAGCGCGGTAGGAAGCCGCAAGGTACCACCACTTAAACCACTACGCCATCCATCCATTCAAACTAAGCAGTTAAGCAGAATGTTAGATTGACTAACAGAAATGAAATGTCAGTAATGTATATTCGGGGAATCGTAAAAGCACAGGCAATGTTTATTCATTTTATATGTTTTGATTGTTTGGTAATAAGTTGCTTGCTTCGTTGGCATCAATATAGCTCTTCATTCAGGTATAGAAAGAAACCTCATGGAACACATGGAAACATAACAAACAAACTTACATTTTCTTGTAACAACATGGGGAGCTAATTTGATATTAACAATAATATCATTTTTCGACAGTATCAGTTGCTATTAGTAGTTTAGTATACAATTAACGGTTTAAAACGAATGCTAATCAGGAAACATTTAGACTTTTAAAACAGGTTTTGGTTAATCTTCGTTCCCTTACAGTAACATATTCATACTTAACATTATATTTACAAATGTATGTAATGCAAGCTTGTACCTTTAGTTCAATTCTGAGCCTGTTCCGCCGCCAAGCATTTTCTTCGCCAGCGGGTTGCGCTTGCACACACATCTGCACCAGACAGTTGCGACAGAAGCACGACTCCACCAGAGATTGGTATTTCTGTAATTTATGTGTATTTTGTCATCATCATTTATACTCGCGCCATTATTAACACTAAAATTTGGAGGCCTTTGTAATCGTCTTATACAGAAGCACTGTAATATTTTGGCGACTGTAAGGTTCTCAGTGGGTCAGTGACCCACTGACCCACCGAGACAACCTTACATTATAAGTATAAAGTTGCCGCCACTAGACCACTATGATCATACCTAAGGCGACCTACTAATGCCTAGCACCGATGAAACTGCAAAAACTGGTATTTACAAAATTCTAATATGTAAAATGGAGATATTGGTAAATTTCTATCAAATATCATGCAAAGAATTCACAAGTTGAGTCGCAAAAATATCTTATAACCAAGACAATCAATTATTTCTTTGCAACTTTACCGGCGATATGCTACTATTAGTGAAGGCTGAAGGCTATCTTCAATAGTACTACCTATTGTATGTGTGTGTGTGTGTGTGTGTGTACTGTGTATAGTACATATATTTAAACACTGTATCGATAGGTGTTAAGTAGTGTATGAGTATAATACCTTGTGCCAATCAATGTTAGCAAGCAGTGGTCTGTAAAGCGGAAAGCGCCGCGCTGTGAAGCCGGCCCACCGCGGGGGTGACACGCGCGCGCGCACCAGCCGCCACCACCGGTCGCACACGCACGCGCACGCGCAAAGCGACAAATCATCCAGATAGCTGAATATGCTCAGCAATACTATGGACAAAAGTTCACTTTTACGGTATAAAATTAAATATTATTTTTATTCAATTTTTTTATTTAAACTTAAACTCAGGATCCATCAGAAGTAAATTAGTAGGTTAGTTTATTCCAGGCTTTGGAAGGGTATGGCTATTCATGATTGGTTAATGTGCATCACAATCACTAAAAGTTTGGTCTTGCATATAAAACCACCCACTTGATTTGAGGGATTATTAATACATTTGTCTTTACCTATGAAGTTGGAGATTTTAAAACCAGCATTTTCAGATGCAATATCTGTGGATTGGCGTGAAATTCAAAATTCAAAATTTTAATCGAAATCTACGTTGTTTTAATTTAAAACACGAAACATTAACGACGTGTACGGGCCTAACACAGCTAGTATTAACACGGTCTATTATTGGTTCAATCGTTTTGGATCTGGAAATGTAGAGTTGAAGAACGAGCCTCGCGGCCGGTAACCATAGTTGACAACGACGAACTGAAGGCGATAGTGGACGTGAATCCAACTAAATCGACGGCTGAGCTCGCTGTGGGCTTTGGAATTCATGTCAAAACAACCTTGAAGCACTTGCGTCGAAGCATTGCGAATCATGCATAGCACTACTGAATCGGCATAGAAACGAGAGAATTCTGAATCAAATTGTTACCTGCGATAAAAGTTGGATCCTGTACGAAAACTGTAAGTGTTAGTCTCAGTAGGTGGGTAATCAAAAAAGATTCCCCATAGGAAGACGATGGTGACTGTCTGGTTAATCAGTTCCGGACTAGTTTAACACAGCTTCTTACCGAATGGCACAGCAGTGACGGCAGATGTCTATTGCCAAGAATTGCAAACAATGATGGAGAAGCTCGCAATTCATCAACCACGACTGGACTTAACAGCGCGCGAGCTCACACTTTACGACAGACCATCGCAACGCCTATGGTAGCGCCACTGTTCTCAACAGATTTCTACTTTTATCATTATTTAGACAATTTTTTTAATTAATAATTTAATTAAAAAGATCAACACCCGAAAGACAGCACAAAACGCTTTTGCTGTCCACTAGACTTCTACAGCAAAGGGATAAACAAACTGTCATCAAAATGGCAAAACTGTATACATAATGTGGGCCAGTACCTTAATTAGCTAAAATGAAAAAAATACCAAAATTTTCATACAAATCTCAAACTTCATAGGTACAGACACACACACAGAGACACAGGTTAATACACATGAACAAAACTTTTGACCACTTCTTTTAAGATAGTTTCACTCACCTTCAGAGGGCAGCTGTTCTACTAATCCAGGAGCAAGATTATCTGGTGGTCTTGGGGTAGATAGTGCTTGGAGTGAACAAGCGAGGTTGGGTGGAGGTGGTGGTGGTCCAAGACCTGCACGCTCTTCCGCAGAACCATCTGAGTGACCCCCTCCTACAACACCACTACTTGCGCTACTACCCGCGTTCGCATTCTCTGTCCCACGGTTGCCACCTACACCACCATTTCCGACTGCAGTGGGAAGAACGCGTATTGGGCCTCCGAATCCACTACTTCCACTTCCAACTCCACTTCCGCCAATATTGCCTGCAACTCGCCCTGAACCAACTCCACCGCCTGTACTTCCACTGGTTGATCCTCGACCAAGTCCACTTCCAGTGTTTACAGAGCCAGCACTTGCTGCAGCAGTTGGTGCTCCACGATTAGTCCCTCCCCCAGAATTGCCAGTGTTCCCATTACCAGCTCCAATACCGCGACCACTTCCTCCCACCCCACCACTACTAGTTCCAACACTCAAATTTACAGGGCCAGCACTTGCTGCAGCAGTTGGTAGTCCACGATTAGTCCCTCCCCCAGGATTGCCTGTGCTGCCATTACCAGCTCCAATACCACGTCCGGTTCCTCCCACCCCTCCACTACTAGGTCCGACACTCAAGTTGCTACCAGCAGCACTGCCAGCAGCGCTGGCCACTCCACAGCTGTTACTACCACTTCCACCATTGCCACTACTGCTTGCTCCAGTTCCCGAGTTACTTGCACGACTAGCCTCATCTTCAGGACTCGTTTCGCTGTCTAATGAACTCTGAAAGAGTTATAATAATAATAACTTCACACATCTCACACACAGTGGTCTGATCCCAAACTAGGCAGAGCCTGTGCTATGGCAACCACAAACATACTTAAATATTTCTAAATACATACACACATTAGATAAATTACACAAAGACACAGATCAAATAATTGTGCTCGTCACACAATAATTTGTCCTGGGTGGGAATCAAACCCACAACCTCTGGCTTAGCAATCAGGGGCGCTAACCACTAGACAAAAAGCAAAAAAAAAGCTCTCAATGCCCTCATTACCTTGGCAAGAAAACAGTAGAATACCTTTATACTTTAAATCCTTAATCATATTTCTCTACTATACCCTCTATCAAACAGTGAAAATATTAAAGATGATTTTAGAACAAAGAGATAACATGGTAGTCTTCTAGCCAATAAGTATGTAAGAATATAAGTTTACAGAGTAAATTTGTGGTATAATATCTAACCTATGCAGTATGTTCAATACAAGTATACAAGGCTACTTATAAACTACTAGCTACACCCTGCCATGCTTTGCTGTTGCATATTATGGTTGCAAAAAATAGATATAAACCATCTTTGAAATGTTTTATATATTGTTTCCAAGTTTGAGCTGAATCGGTGCAAACATGATCGGTAAAACAAATTAACATTTTTATATATACATATATAGATTCTAGTATTGAGAGACATGCCAAAATACCCTTTATAATATAATAATAATTATGATTTTTAGAAGCATTAAAAATTGGTCAAAACCTGTACTTACCCTGTAATACCACCAAGCAGGTAGGGGGCATGCTCTGTTCACTTTCCGTTCAGAGCTAAAGTTTAGATCTGAAGGTTCATCGTTCCCAGAATCGCCATCATCAGTCTTTTCACTACAGAAGTATGATGTGGGCAAATACGATGGGAAGTCAGGGAAGAGAAATGCATGACAAGTAGAACACACGGGCTCGCCAAAACTAGGACCATAGTAGCCATTACAAATGTAACATGTTGAATTCTGTGAAATAATAACAACTGTGAAATTTAAAAAACAAGTAAAGGTATCCATCTATAATGCTTTTATAGTTGTGTGTTACGCACATTAAATTCAAAGTCAAGCTGCTGTTCAAAAGAAGTACTGGTAGTAAGTTTGTCACCGTTTTCTTCTAGTTTCTTGAGAAAGTGGAAGAATTCTGGACCCATTGCAAACATTGTTCAAGTTGCTAAATTTTGAAAAGTATCCACTGTATTATTTGAGGAATGAGATTTATAATGACTTTTATTTTTAAGGATAATCTATATTGTAATTAAAGATTTTATATAGGTAAATATTAATGTTTTAGAACTCAAAATTATTTAATAAAACTTGTCATTTAAAAATCAACAATAAAGATAGATATTTTTGACACATTGTTGACATTGCAAACTGGCATTGCCAGTGCATAAAATAGTCTCTTGAAAAAGACTTAGAGCGGGATCGCCATAGAGATTTAAGCATAGAGAGAACATGGGGTAAAGCTAAATGTAAGTGGAAGCGATACAGCCAACGAGATACATGGATGCCCGACAGTTCCCTCTGTCTCTGTTTAGCTAAGCTGCAATTGGCTATCATTAAGGGCTCATGGTTTTGATTTTAGTTGTAAAAAACAAGTTAGCTACAGTTATTTAACCAAATTTTCGGTTAACTACCCATAAAATGCAGTTAATAATGGCAAATTATCCGACTGCAACCTATAAACATGGTACTGCAATTGTAGAATTTTAAGACATTAAATACAAACGTAAAAAATATGTATATAATCCAACTAATGCTATGAAGTACAACGATTAATATCTACTAATGCATATGTGAATTGTTACAAACATTTAACATGAAAATATATTCAAGTATAAGTGAACCGCTCACCTATGTTTGAATAATGAAAAGTTAAGCATTTGTATGATTTTAGATTTTAGGTGATTTTAATTTTAGGAATTAAGACTATTAGTTTTTAAAATAAAGGGGTTATTTAAAAAAAAAAGTAGTAACTTTATATATATTTAAAAGTAAAAGTCTAAAAGGAGTTTCTTTGCATTTACAAGGATATCAACTGCAACAAGGGGTCTATCATTTAATACATTAAAGATCATATACGGAGCTACTTATTTAGGTTCTATGTGCTATGATGCACTTGTATGGACCGTATACGCTGTCCGTCCCAAACTGTTCAAACTCAAACTCTCTTTATTTCATAAAATTTTTAAAATAGTCTGAAATCGTCTTTTATGTAGACTCTAAAATCATAGATCAACACACACAAAAGCAACAATCTCTGTTTTGTCAAATAGTAGTCAAATAAATTTAACAAAAATCAAACCCATACAAAATCTATGATATGCCTGTGCCGATCAACAACCGCTCGTTTCCAAGGGGTTGAACCTTATGAGAAGAAAGAGCAAACAAACTCATGGCAACTCTTTTGCAATTCACAGATAGATACAATGGCACTATTAAATATACCACAACATTGTTTTGATGTGTCCTATTTTGTCCGTTATTAAGGACTAAAAGGTAAAAAGACAATGAAGAGAGAACAAGATAAAGAAAAAAAAAAACGAATAAAAGAGAAAATGAAGTGAAACATAAAAAATAGAAAAAATAATAAAAATTAAAAACACACTAGCCACTTCACATTTTTACTTAAGAAAGAAATAGCCTTTGCTAATTAATCCCAAGCATTCTTGTCTTCCATGTAATCCACAATTGAGTAGTAGGCGCTCTGGCACAAGCCACGTTTTATTGCGGATTAAAATTTGTTAATACTTAACTCTTGAATATTATTTGGGATTTTATTATAAAATCGGACACATTGACCTCGAAGACTTGTTTATCTTTTGGAGCCTAGAGGCAGGTACTACAAGTTTATTTCAATTTCTGGTATTTATAGAATGTACATTACTTTTTTTTCAAAAAGCTATCTTTGTTTTTATGAACATATATTACATTTTCATAAGTATATTGACTTGCCACAGTCAAGAATTTTTACCAATTGAAATTACGAAACGAACTAAAATATTAATTTATAACTTCAACCCGTTTTGTATAATTTGTTCAACCTTTTATCCAATATTTTAAACGGAATAGGAACCCGAGATACTGCTATATAGGTTTAATATAGCTAAATTAGGCAAATATTACTTTTACCTAGCTACCTACGATCCTGATCTTTTTAGTGACAACCCTTGCACATTTTTAGTCGAGACAATCTAGTAGGTATTTAGCGGTCTATCATAGGAGTTGACTTACTATTATTCCGATAGCGATAAAATTTTAATGGATATCATTTAAACTGAATACTTTTTACTAACTTTTAAACTTTCGCGTTCCATGATAATTAATATTATTTAACGGGAATTAACGCGATCTCTTATTTAGGGTATTACATACCTCTGGTTTGCCCCTTCTGTAATTGTTAGACTTACACCTTCTAATGACTTTTATTTAATTAACTCGTAAATTATTATATGTACGACGCTGAAATTCTACAGGTAGACAACTGAACTAAACAACTAATTATTGGCATAACATTCAGTTTATATATCCACACACAGGTTTATCGGTGGCCAAAAAAGGCCGCACACATTGTGATCGTGAACGTGGAGAGCTACATTTCATCATAACTTTTTAGTCACTTATAGTATTCTTACGAAAATTCGTATACATTTGAAGGTAGTACAAGCAATAGAATAACGTTTGAAGTAAGTCTTTAGAGGTCTTATTTAAAGTGTTAGGACGTATTGAAGTGTTTTCATACTTACCTAAATAATTTTTAAACGGTCCATTATTTTTGTTATTTTATTGTCGAACAAATTAAAACTAATCCTTAAGAAGTTATGTACAAAAGATGGTTACAATCCGCTTACCCGTTTCAGAGATCCAGCAAACCCACAAACGTTACTCCAGCAGGATTTCGAATAACTTCGCAGCCGAAGAAAATACAAATACCAAATAAGTTGTAACATTTACCTAGTCCAGATAACTAATTATCTAGCTAAAATTTATTTCAATATTACAATTAAAAAAGAAAATGTCTGGCTGCGGTAACGTTTCAAACGTTACCCCAGCAGGAAATGTTTTTTTGAAATAACTAAAAAAGTTTAAGTGAAACAAATTTAAAAATGTGCCTAACAATTACAGAAGGGGAGCAACTAATTATCTATAACGTTTAAATGACCATTTTCGACATTATTTTGCTGGGGTAACGCACACGTTCAGTAGTTTTGACAATCCGTTTTTGATAATCAACTTGTCGTTGACTGTACCTACACACTTCGCTTAGTTTAAGGCCGAATGGTGGTGCGAAAAAAAGTCGTGTTGAGCAAGACGACAATTTTATAGTTTTTTCTGAATATATTTTTCTAGGTTAAAAATAGATTCAACGAATTTTTTTTAACCACTGGTATCATTTATGCACTCACACTAGGAAGGCGGAAACTATCAATGACTATTTCTGACGTAAAGACGGAACTATCACGCACACTTATATTGAGAACTCGGCTCATTTCTTTTTGTTCTAAAGCTCTGCTCAAAGCATTCATCACACAGGTTGTAGAAATAAAACAACAGCTTCATTCTTAAAATTATTCTTAAATTACTTTCATATTTTTTGCTCTCTTTCGTTTCAATGCGCTAGTTTTCATAAATTTTCTTTTACAAATAATACATAATATAAAGTAAATTATACATGTACATTGTACTTTAACAACAAAAGTGGGACGTAAACAAATTGGCAATTCATAATACTATTATTACTCATTATTAGTGTAGTTTTTACAGTAATAATGAATTGAAAACAATTAAAATCATAATAACAGGACGAATAGGCATTAATAGTCAGTTTTAAAATAATACTTTTGATACAAGTCTTAAAATCAAATCTTATGGATTTATCCATGTTTATACACAAACAAAGGTATAGGTCACATACTAAAAGTAAAACGGTCCTGCACCACTATTGAGAATCATGCTAGCGCTTTAAAATTAATTAATCAATTTACCTTCCCTCTTATGCCAGCCTCTCTCATAACTAATTCTCAGATGCACAATACGATCACCATTAAATCTAAAACTTCTAACCACACCATGAACGTTTGCCAAAACTGATTTGCACAAAATTAATAACAACTTTAAGGCGAATATAATACAAAGTTTGAGTTAAAGGAAATACTTAAACTATCTAAGTCTTGTGGATACATCTTCACTCAGATCCTCAGCCCATCAGCGGCTGAAGTCAGCATAATATATTTCTTTTATTTACGTACTAAACTTACTCTATACACATCGCCCTAAAATAGTCCTAATTCTTTGTTCACAATCAAAAACAGCACAACAGTCACTTCATTTTAATATCAATCTTATACAAATAAAATAAAATTCATATTTCCCAATCGCGATCCATCGTAAATCACACTGTAGTTTACCTTACCTATGAAATCTATCAACGTTAAAAAGTAAAAGGTGGAGGTAAGTATAGTCCAGTGGCGCAGGGTAGCAGGTATATTCGGGGGGTCGACGTCGCAGGCGCTCAACAATAACTAGCTAAACCGCACTCGCCCTAGCCGTAGCGGCACGGCGAGCGGCCCGGCGCCCCCCCTCTACCGCACTCAGTACGGAGAGTAATACGTGCCGCGCCTGTAACCTCTGCAAACAAGGCACGCCGTTAGTCACACCTAGAGCTACACGCGCTCCGGCTACACGTTCAGGTGTTCTTCCCTGAATATATAACAAGCTCGATCCCATTAAGTACAACGCTCGTTGCAGTTTTGTATATTCATGACCCTTTCCATTGCTTGTAATAAGATCACCACGTGTAGCCGGACCTTTAAACCTACGATACTACCGCTACGGCTACCTCATGCGCATGCTACACAGACATAGGAGGGGCACTGCATTGAAAATGCTCATATTTTTGTTACAAACTTTATTTGTAAAATTATCTATAAATATTGTCTTTCCTTTGATCAATTTACAACAGTTTGTACCAATTTTACAACAGTGGTCTACTGGCAACAGAGTTGACTGTCGAAGATGTCACAATTAATTAACTCAATATAGCTAGTTTGGAGGAAACTAACTTTGTAATAAATACAGTTGATAAACAACTTTTCTTGTGAAAAAACAAAACAAGCATAAACACTTTACAAGTTTAACATTTCAATGGCCAGTGTGTTATTACAATTATAACTCAAAGTAAACAAGACACATTGTAAGTGATATAAAAGCATTTCACGTGAGCAAAAGTGACATCTTCCACAAGTGCTAGTAAACATTTAAGTAATTTGCAACTGTTATTCAATTATTATTTTTACCTAGTACTTAAAGAGTTGGATGTTGTTTGACAAAAATTGGGTCATATTAATATTGCATCGCCATGGAGGATATCTTATGATAATGTGGTGTACATCGCCCTAAATTCCCCCATGCTTTGTGGTATAAAACAAAACTAAGAAATAAATTATATACAGAATTACACACATAATAACTTTCTAAATAATTTCTTTGCTGAAGAATAAGTACACAGATTAATGAAAAAGTGTCTTAAAACATATTTTTTTCACACTAAGTTTTAGGACGCATTTTCATCATAATTGTTTTCTTTAAATTTAAAGAAAGCTTAATGCAGGAAAATACTGAATGCGTGGTTATTTAGACCCTTGTTCTAATAAAGCAACCAGACTTCAATTACGAAACCTTGTTATACAAATTATAAGTCTGTCTGAAGTACTATTCATTTTATTATACTTAAATACAGTGTATTCAGTGTCTGTCTAGGTATAAAGTTCTGAAAATTAAAATAATAATAAAACAATATTTGCTCAATTCTTGTCCCAATTAACATTAACAATATAAAAAAATGTACTTATGATATGACAACAACTATTTGAAGCAATTCTACAGTGAATAAAACCTAATATTGCCTAAACATCAGTACAAAAAATCTACCGAAAAAACTAAAATAATATAAGGTCGTCCCAGTAGCCCTAAATTAAGCTACAGTTTTTCCCTTAGGGACAGGAGACTGGCAAAATCCCGACTTTGTTATAACAGTTGCAAATTATGGAGATAAAAGTCCAGAATAGCTGAAGGTGTGTAGACAGTGTTAATAGGGATTGTACCTGCCGCGACGAACGGGCCGGTAGCCCGAGTAGTACGGAGAGAAGCCACCACCACGGAACGAGCGCCCGCGCCCGCGAGACGAGCGCGGCGGTCTGTTCGTCGTCGACAAGCCTGGCTTGTTCGTGCGTTTGGGCATTACCTGAATACATTAATTATTTAATTACGTCACGCATTGCAAAAACCCTAATTTACAAAACTAATTCAAACACAGTTATAGATAGTTCAACTCAGTTGTGCGCGCGGCCCTATGTGTGCGTGGGCTTGTAAATATACAACTTTCATTCGTGTAGCAGTGACGCGGTGCTCGGAAGACGACTGCCACACGAATGCAAGTTGTATATTTACAAGCCCACGCACACATAGGGCCGCGCGCACAACTGAGTTGAACTATCTATACATGACACTGATTTATAAATCGTTATTTTTTAGTCTGGATTTTTTTGTTTTGAATGTTATTGTTATGCTAACGAACCGATCATATGTCCATGACCTTATTGTCAAAATGTGGATCAGTCCCTCCACAGAATTCGCAGATTGCAAGCACCAGTTTCAAAATAGCAAAATGTTATTCTTGCACTAATCTCTCTTGCACTAATTCAGCCATGTAATAAAACAAATAAGTAATCAGATTGTATCATATAATAGGGTTAAGGTATGAAATTGCCGTTGTATAGTAATAGATATTTTGAATTGACATAAAACCTTCATGGTGTGAGATAGAGTGAGGTTCTTCTTTAAAAAAATGTGTAACGTTCGACTTTCAATTATTATTTTTTATTCGGCTTAGACGTGAAAGATTGATACTTCTAAGAGCCGATTCATTTTTGAATACGAGTTGCGGAACTAAAGTGGGAGAAACGGCTTGCAATATCAGATGGTAGAAGCCGATCCGAGTCAAACTGCCCAAGAATTAGCGGCATGGTTTTAACATTACCCTGCCTACAATATTGACTCATTTGCATCAAAACAATTAGATAAAAAAAATATTGGATCGAATTGTGACATGTGACAAAAAGTGGATTGTTTAAGATAACCGTAAGCGAAAAATGCAATGGCTGACCCCAGGTCAAACGCCGCAACAGTGCCCTAAAGCAAAGCTTACCAATAAAAAGGTAATGGTTACTGTGTGGTGGTCTCTCCATGGTGTTATTCACTATAGCTTTCTCAGGTCTGGTCAGGCAATAACAGCAGTGTTTACTGTGCGAAACTTTGAACAATGGCGAAACTGGCAGTGAAACAGCCCTGACTCGTGAATCGATCTTCCCATTATTGCTCCACGATAACACAAGACTTCACACTGCACTAAAAACCGTTGTTTTCTTTCCAGGAGGCAGTACAAAATGCTTTCACACAGTTTGGCGAATCTAGATCCCAGAGTTCTATCGTAAAGGCATAAATGAATTTCGGCTTAGATAGCCGCAATGTATAAATAATGAGGGTAAATATTTTGATTAAATAAATGTTACATCTTAGAAAAAAATGAGTTTCAATCTTTCAGTACAAATCGGCAATTTCATACTTTAACCCCTTTTTTTTCCTGTGAGAATCCCCTTCGGATGTCACCCACCGGTCGGATGGTTATGTCGGACTCGAACCGACCAAAAACCGCACGCCGTCTCGGGTAATAGATGCCGGGGAACCAGGTGTACCCTAGAAAGGATGGCCTCACCTACCATCCCCAGGCCTGCTCTTATGGATAACGGAGATCGTTCTGCGATCCCCGACGCCTGAGTCGTCTGCGGTTCCCGGGCCTAAGAGAGAGTTCTAAACCTCTCTCGGTTCCGCTCCGCTATCTGATTCTCAAGCAAACTCGCAGAAGGAGACGGTGGAGTTCCATGCACTCTCGCTTCGTACCATAGCGGCAATCATGTTACCGAGAGAGAGAGAATTCCCACTCCGATGGCCGCCACAAGGCCGCGTATCTTCTCAATCGACGCCGGGCATTCTGCCAGCGTGTGAAGCGCCGTGTCCACGGTCCGGCCATCACAGTGGTGGCACTCAGGCGTTGGCTCCTTGCGGATCAGGTGATCTCCGAAGCACCCTTTCCCGGTGATCACCTCACCTCAACCGGTATGAGAGGTTTCCGCTTGTCGGGCCAATCCTCCATAACGGGTCTTACCGCCTCGATAACGGTGATGGCCCCTCATACTTTAACCCCTAATGCATTATTTAACTTTTAAAAAAAAGCTGTAACAAACCTTTATTTGACGCCCTCTAAATAATGACTCGTCCATGGCCATTGCGGTCTGTACACTATCTTTGTCACCAAACTCGATGTATGCAAACCCTTTGGGATGACCATCGAACTTATTACATAATATTGTAACCCTGAAATTATTGGAGTAACCTTACTATTACGTTCATACAATTCACTGGGCGAGTCGTTATTGATAAGTATGTCATTGATACTCAATATTATATGATGAATTTTGTCATACTGACTAATGACCATACTTCTAAATACATACATAGATACATTACACAATCAAAACAAACAATCACGCTTATCAAACAATTTTATTATTTGTCCTGGGTGGGAATCGAAGCCACAACCTTTGGCTCGAACCAACCACTAGACAAGACAAGTAGTAAATAAAAAAAAAACAAATCTATAATAAAAAATTTAGAATTATCTCGGGTAATACGATTGGGATTTAAATGTTTTTTATGGGACTAATTTCTTGCACATAGATTGGCTTTTTGCAAAATGACATTATGAAATACACTTATAGAGTATTTCATAATCTTCAATTATTAAAAATTCGTATTCGTAAACGTATTTCAAAAAGCTTACTATAGCATACTTTTTGGTTAAATATGCCAATCCTTAAAAGCCAATGCTACTGTGGAACATCTAGTATATTATCACTGCTCAACAAAATTGCAACTTTTGTCTGATGAATGACTTATCACATGATGTGTAGTATACTAATTTGACGTCGCTGATTCTAAATATACCCTTACTTTTTTTATGTAACAGCTCTTGTTTACGAGTTATAGTTTACACTAAAAAAATCGCTGTTTTAATGTAAATTTGCGGATAATTATATGTCTGCCACATACAGATATATATATATATATATATATATATATATATATATATATATGGCAGATATACGGAATCGCAGAGACAAATTTGAGTGTATGATCCGAATCATTTTGTTTCATTTGACTTATCACATGATGTGTAGTATACTAATTTGACGTCGCTGATTCTAAATATACCCTTACTTTTTTTATGTAACAGCTCTTGTTTACGAGTTATAGTTTACACTAAAAAAATCGCTGTTTTAATGTAAATTTGCGGATAATTATATGTCTGCCACATACAGATATATATATATATATATATATATATATATATATATGGCAGATATACGGAATCGCAGAGACAAATTTGAGTGTATGATCCGAATCATTTTGTTTCATTTAAAAATACCGTCTAAATGTGACAGCGTTCGTAAACGAGCCTTACAAAAATTACTTTGGTCATTCGCTGGAAATTAAAGATAAGCTTTGCATTACGCAAAAGGTATGCCAAACGTGCATTGAGTTTCTACGTTTGTGGACAAATAAGAAAAGGAATAGATTTAAGTACGAAACTGCTATGATCTGGCATAAACCCGTAAACTACTACGACTGCAATTTTTCATAGAAAAAAATCGAGCTGAATGGAAATATAGACGTATTTTGTATGTCGACATATAGACATGTCATACGTTACATTAGAAGCCTATGCATTTTGAGGCGAAAACCAACAGTAGTGATAGTGACTTTTAAATGTTACCTGGAAACGCCGAAACCATTCAACCATGATGATTTAAACGACCTTATCAGAGATCTAGGATTGACAAAGTCAGACAGAGATTGAGAAAAAGGGATGGAATGGTTTGACTCGTTAAATTTTTTTGTGTAATAAGAAAAGTTCTGACCATTCTCAACGTCAAATAAAAAATAAGTCACTTTCAAAGGGTTAGATGTAAACAAGCGTCAAGATACATTTCTTCACAACTACCTGTACTATTTTGCCGGTAAAACATTTTAGGACTAACTGAAGAACAGGGCGAGCGTTTCCACCAGGACCTTTGTACGATGGAGGAACGCTAGGAGGCTACTTGAACGCACATTTGATGGCTGACTAGTTTATGAGCATTTAAAACGACTCTGACTGGCTTCGCCCGCGTGTAATGTCGGTTATCGCAACTCATAATATCTCCATACCAAATTTAATCTAACTTCCACTCCCTTTTTTCACCTCCTTAAAGGATGATTTCTGAGATAAAAACTATTCATGTCCTTTCCTGGGACTCAAACTATCTGTTTAACAAATTTATCTAAATAAGTCCAGCGGTTTAAGCGTGAAGAGGTTACAGACAGACAGACACACTTTCGCATTTATAATACAGGGTGGCGCAATAGAACGTGCATATTTAAAATATTGATTAGAAAATAAATACAAAAGGTATAGTTAAAATAAAACTGAGGTATTATTAAGAAATAACTGAAGTTTATTTTTTAAAAATAACATCGTCTAAATGATGACCCTCTCTACGACGACACTCCTCTAATCGCAAACGGAAGTTATTGAAAACTTTCTTCAGTAATGCTGGTGTAATTGCTGCCATTTCACCACGGATATTCTCCTTGAGCTGATCGTTGTTTTTCGGATTATTACTGTAGACTTTGTTCTTGAGGTATCCCCACAAAAAAAAAGTCAGGAGGCGTCACGTCTGGACTACGTGGGGGCCATGGGATATCACCTCTTTTCGAAATCAGTCTGCCAGGGAACATCTGTTTCACAACCGCCATGGAGTCATTTGATGTGTGACAGGTAGCTCCGTCTTGTTGAAACCAAGTCCTAGAATTCACTATTCTTGAATTTTCAAGCTCTGGAGCCAAAAAACCTTCCAACATCGCAACATAGCGTTCGGTATTAACAGTGACGTTTTGCCCCCGCGCATTTTCAAAGAAAAACGGTCCAATTATTCCTCTACCAGAGATTGCTGCCCATACTGTCACTTTAGGACTATGCAGTGGTTTCTGGTGCTTGAGTTTGGGATTCTCACTGTTCCAGTAACGACAATTTTGACGGTTTACGAACCCATTGATATGGAAGTGGGCCTCATCTGAGAAAAGGATATTGTCAAAATTGGAAAATCGATTAAGCATTTCATTAGCAAATGCGAGCCTTGCTCCGAAGTCAGACTCTTTCAATTCTTGTGTTAACTGCAGCTTGTAAGGATGCAGTTTAAGATCCAAGTTTAAAATTCGTTGCAAACTTCGTCGCGATAAGTGTAAGACAGACGATCTCTTACGAGTAGACATTTGTGGATCTCCTCGTACAGACTGCATAACTCTCTCAATATTGTCGTCGGTCCTAGATGTTCTTGGACAACCTTTTGCTTGTGGTTTAAACGTTGAACCAGTCTCTTCAAAACGCTGTACCCATATTTTAATTAAATTAGCACTCGGAGCTTTACTAATTTGCCGTAGTCCATATTCAGAACAATATAAACGCCTAGTAACGATGTATGAACGAGAGTTCTCGTAAAATGCGCGCACGCACAATGCGCGACGCTTCCCGTCGAAGTGACTCATAGTGACTAAAACTCCATGAGCCCGCCTACCCAACGATGCAGGCTCCCCCCGCCCGCGCACTTTCTACCCCGCGAAAGAAGATGATGCAATATGCACGTTCTATTGCGCCACCCTGTATTAGTATATGGACACTGCTTAATTCGTAAGGGTCTGATGTGATAATTGAAGATCACATTAGACCCCGTATCATAAATTAGTCATTTTGCAAAAAGCCAACACTACATGCAACAAACTCATTAAAGAGGTATTTAGTATAAATGAAACTTTTTGTGACAAAGATCTTTAGTGACACATCATGACAGAACTAAATGTTTGCGTTCCATTTCAATCACAAACAACTGATATTAACAATGAATTTATTATAATGTAGACATTGCTAATGTGTTTTTATATCACTGTCTGTTAGTAAATTTGTTGCTAACCTTTCCATTATAAATATTTTGGTTTTAATTGCTTAATATAAGTTATTGTTGGAGAACTAAATGTTCCGAGAAACAGCCAGTTTGGATGTCATGGTATGACCAACTCAGCTTTTTCATAATCCTCATTTCATCTGAGGGCCTAATAAAAAAACCTATGGTTTATTTCACATCAACTCGATCGTCACGGTGACCACGTTCGGCGTTACGATTGGTCTGCAGTGAAATCTTCAAGAATTGCGACGCCAAACGCGCTTGCGGCCGAGAGCGAGTTGAAGTGAAATAAACTCACACTTGGGGCTCTATATAAGCAATTTTGTTTTCTTTCCCTTCTCTCTTTCACCTATCTTTCCCTTTCGTTATCTATTTAATATGTGAAGAGAATTCTTTGTACCCCTTTTAATCAAATTTAATGTAAGGAATATGAAATTAGGGAGTACTTAATATTTATATAGAAGTGGAGGGGCTCATGGTTAAGTTTGCAATGTGCTAACTTACTTGGTTACCAACAAGTAAGTTGCCACATTGCAAAATTAAGCAATTCTAATCCAGGTGAGTCTATGGATGAGTGAGAATTCTTATCACATTGAGACACCTCCGTGCCAGTGTACGTTAAGCTGTCGGTCCAGTTAGCCATACGAACATCGGTAATCGTATATCGGTAATATATATATAATATTACTAACAGTAGAAAGCCTATATAGTCTAAAACATTTTATAAATTTTCAAATTGTACAATATGTTATAAACACAAAATAATTTGAAAATTGGTATAAAAAGCTATACATGTCTGTCAATATATACCTGTAAACATATAGAAACTCTACACAATCACAGTTCAACTTATATCAGTGAATGAAATAAAACAACATTAAAAACCTTACGACCTTTAGTATAGATTAAAACA
Organism: Arctia plantaginis; assembly: GCA_902825455.1. Lineage (NCBI taxonomy): Eukaryota > Metazoa > Arthropoda > Insecta > Lepidoptera > Erebidae > Arctia > Arctia plantaginis. Next base: position 2,853,216 of record CADEBD010000284.1, on the reverse strand, counting down.
TATATATAAAATGTTTTAGACTATATAGGCTTTCTACTCTTAGTTATACTATATATCTATATATATAATTCTTCTGTACATGGTTTCGATTTTTTTTAAAGTTTGAAATTTTCGGATTTAAGACGTGTACAGGACAACGTCTGTCGGGACAGATAGTAAGATTATATATTTTTGCTTCTACATACCTATTAATAGATCCACAGCCATGGAAGTGTTGCTCCAGCTCTTCAGCAGTGGCCCCATAATCCACGTTACCAACATACACAGATCTGTTGTCAGCTTCTATCTTCTCCTCTATGGACATATTCAGTGGACTTGCTGAGGAAAAAGAAAATACATTCAACAATTTTATATTAAACAGCATGAAGAGGCTTAATTCTGTTTTAGAATTTCACAACCATCGCTTTAACACGAACAATGAATGAATGAAAATGAAACCTTATATTTATTAAGGCATGATATCATTTTCAATTGGCTCTCTTTTGGTTACCTACCTAATCTTGGTCATCTAATTTGTATAAAAGTTGCAAAAAATAAAAACAAATAAACATAAGTCAGAGATCACTTGAAGGTAGTTTATATTCTCATAATATCTACAATAAAGGTCAACCGATATCACCATTACTGATGACACATTAAGACATAATGTAATTTATTTTTTAGTGGGTCATAAGTAATGAATTTTTAATGATGTTATGAAAAATGCTAAATTTATAATATAATGTGTTAATTTCTATGGTACAGCCAGGCTTGATAAATAAAAATCTTTCCTATTTCTTTATTTATATACTTTTGCCAAAAATCAAGTCAAAGTCTAAAGTCAGAACTTGTTGACATAACCCATAGGTACATCATTAATCATCACTCTAGCACCCAATCTTTTGAAAAACTGAAATATTTGCAAAATTAAATTGGCAATTGGTCACAATATCATTGTTATTCAAAAACAATTGTTTAATATTATGCTTAATTGCCAAAATAAAAGAAAATAACAAAAGCTGATTGAAAAATATTATAAATATATGTGGTTATGAAGTACTTATCAATTGTTTCATCAACAATCAACAAATTGAGGCACTACTTCTAGTCCTAGATTTTATAAAAAATTAAATAAGCATATTTAGGTCTAAATAATAATTGTCGTAATTGAGCATTGCTTCCTAATCTCACCATTAACCAAATTTATTACTTATCTACATATTATTAAACTTATTTATGAACTTAATCCTTAATAAAATATAATTTAGTAACTATTCAATAGTTTAGCTAATTAAAAATGATTTTTATAGAAAGTTGAAGTAAAATTTTAATTAATATTAGACAAATATCATCATCATCAACAGCCTATAACAGTCTACTTCTGGACATAGGCCTCTCCTTAGAAAGGAGGTTTTGGCCTACAATACCACGCTGGCCAGACAGGTTGATATGGGGTTTGTTTCAAGTTTTCCTTCTCTTTGCAGTTCTTTTGTCCTAGGTAGGTTACTCCCTAAGTTGGCTCTTACGACACCCACGGGATGAATAGGGGTGGTCACATTCTTAATCCGTCACCACACAGACTATATACACACTAAACAAATATACATACTCATAAAAGTAGGCAAAGGTATATTAAAATGCCAACTACACCTTTAGTCTCATTTCAGTAACAGAGGGCGAGCCTATTACCATCAAGTAAGCATTTTAAGGATTTGATTAGCCAATTGATAGTATGTTGAAATAAAAGTTTTAGATCAGAAGGGAAGGCAATGGTAGACATGGGATGTTGCCTCAATTTGAGCTCCTCAATTTAAAATGTTAACGTAATGCAAGGCAATGACTAGAAAATAGGTATTTTAAACTTACTGAGTCCCGGTGGGCTACCCATACTCATTTGCTTATCAACTTCTGTCTGCATTTGTTTTAATTTCTCAGCCTCTTCTTCCATCTCCCTTACTCTAGCTTTAATAGCAGCCAGGTCCGGTACTTCACTACCAGCGGCCTCATCACCACCCTGAAAGGAATATGTTTTGACTTATTGATTTTACACACTATGGCAGTAACCTCTAGCTTACACAGCAAATGATTTATCATGTCTCGTTTCTACAGCACTGTATGCCTAAACACTACAGGAAAGTAGCATTTAGTCCAAAACCTCAACAGATACCTGGTATCTCTCACATCAACAAATACAACTTTAATTGACTGGGTATCTATTTAATAACTTTTAGTTATAAATCATTTTTTACATTATGACACAGATCACAAATTATCTATACAGCAATTTCTTAACGCTAAAAACTGAACATAAGTGTCAGGTGAACAGCAAAAACAATCACACGTAAGCTCAATAGTGTTACATTACTAAATTAGATCTGTGGAATATCACATATTTACCGTCGTGTCTTAACGAGCCGTGTAATTTAAACACCACGTACACAATACAAAACTTTGTAAGCATCTAACAGTTATTATACTCACCCCGAGGCTATTGTCCGTCATGTTCAGGGATCCGTTAGTCCCGTCCAAGTGATTGTTGTCAATCGAATCTAAATAATCATCATTTTCTGCCATGACCACAAATTACTTCTATCATTAATTCAACACTTAGAACTTCACACTGTACTAAAGCTCTGAAATGTACACGAATATAAGTGAAACTACAGCAATATATTTTTTGGTGATTACGAAGTAGTTCTGACGTACCGGTAACCAAATCCGTTAGTGTGCAAATGACCTACTTTTAAAATAATGTTCACGTTAACTTCTATCGGTCTTTTGCGTTCACTGTAAAAGTTCTGATTACTTGAACATATTGTTATTTTCTCGATATTTACAGATTTGAATTACCCAAAATACCTAAAAGTTAAACGCCAAACTAAACAACTTCAGGGTGACCAACAAAAACAACATCGATAAAAATAATAGGTGTGCCACCCCAAAAAATAGACAAACTGCATCACATTCATAATACAAACATTTTGTCTCTAGTAACGACAAATTAAGCTACCTAAGAAAACAATAAGTGTATTGAAACGAGAAGAAGAAAAGAGGGAAACACAAAATCGTAAATACGTAAAATACAATATCGCTAACAAGTAATTTAATCCAAATCGGTTTAAATCCCAGTCACAGACCTATAAGAAGTATAAGTCTGTGGTTTAATTGTGATCTTAAGATACATACTATAAGAAGCTGCCTTATATTGGAATATTATTTGTGTAGTTTATGTAGGAGTTCCCACATAAAAAAGAAAGGAAACAGAATATATGCATTAATGCTGATGCTGTTTTTTTTAAAATAAGCTCGTCTTTAATAGACATGAATGTCTCTGATACAAAGTGAAGGTTACAAAACAAAGCAAGTCTTGAACATGAGCTTAAATTTTTGGTTGATCATTTTGTATGGTCAAAATCAGAATACATTTTGACAGTCTCCCGAATGACCCTTTTTAGATTTATTAATCACAAAAAATATCTAATAAACTTTACTAATAATAAACTCTAATGAATCAAATAAACTTGCGTAGTTGAATTTTGAATTAAAACATTTTCAATTGTTAGAATATGAGATAAAGGATATCATTGCAAGAGTAAGTATAATTTATGTATACACTCATTTTAAAACCAACGCATTTTTATAGCATTATTGTTGGTCTATTCCTATGTATAAGTAGCGGCACGAAACTCTAGCGGTGACAGTTACTGCGCAGAAGTCAAAAATCAGGTACTTTTTGGGGTAAGAGGGACGAAGGGCGGGCGTGCGTAGCGCCGATTGGCTCTCCAGTCGCATTACGTCCCCCGCACTGATACGACACACCACGTGCTTCCAGAGTACAGTCGCGTTCTGAGTTATATTGTTATCGCTGTTAATTTTTGTTGCAATAAATACAATACTCATGTAAAGACAATGCAGGTTGCAGCTGGGAACAGAAGACATAAAAAAAGCGTTTTAAAATTATTTAACGTTACAGTCGTATGTTGTGGTAGGGAAAGGACTGCGTTAATTGTTGTGGTATTTAATGCGACAAATCAAGCATCGTTGTTTAGATAATAAACTGCTAAGTTGAAAACTTTCACAAAGTGAATTGCATATAATTATAGTTCAACAAATTCTGTTTTAATTTTTCTACTTCCTATAAACTTGTTAAAAATCCTGGGTAACATAATTTTTTTGGATATTGGAACTATAAACTATAATAATGACATACACATACACTCACGCATACACGCGCATATACGCACACCACGCACACGCACAAACAAAGTACATTTTTTTTTAACATACACGTTTATTACTACTACTTAAGATTTAAATGTTAATACACCATAATACTGGAGACCAATAATACTGGTTCAACCCAGTGCAGGCTCCCATCTCCTACAAGCACAATAACTGTCTGTATATATTCTTATAGCTTTTACCCGCGGCTTCTCTCGCAGTTTTATCTTTCGTAAAAAATATTATTTTAATAAAAAGTATCATATGTTACTTCTAAAACCTCCAAGAATATGTGTACAAAGTTTCATGATGATCGGTTAAGTAGTTTTCACGTGAAAGGGTAACAAACAAACTTATATTCACATTTATAATGTTATATAGTATGATTATTTACTTACCTTTTGTACCTATTGTTGAGAAAATAAAGAAATTCAAATTTGACGACTCTGGCACGTGAACAAATTTCAGAAGTTACACTCTATAACATTAACTATTTACTAAAGTTAATATTTGCGTGCGCGATAGTACCCATGCGCGGCTATCCCTTCCACGTTCCGCTCAGCGCTAGACTTACGTGCCGCTAGTTATAGTATTATAATAATATAGGTGCATTTATAGCACTGACCTCTATCTTGTAAAATAGAAGTTACTAACTTCTATTACTAACTTCCAGTTAGTGATCTATGGATTGAGTAGAGTATGGATAATTTATCATCAATCAAATAAAAATCATGCACATGGTATTTTTGATCTAAGATAAATAATTGATTGTGTAGCCCTATATGCTAACCATAGAGAAGCTAACACTACGTAAAACAAAATGTCTATAGCATAAACTTAACTAATTAACTAGCATACGTCAAAACGGTCAACTTACAAATATTAAAGGAAGAAGTCAGGAAACAGGCTACTGAGATTGTTCCTTTTTAATATTTACGACGTTAATCAATGGTCTCTTGTATTTTAATATATAGGATATTTATAACGGTAGGTACTAATAGATATTTTGAGCAAATTTCTGTTTTATTTTTTAGTTATTTTTTATTTATTTATTTAAAAAGAAATCAGATTTAATAAATATATCAATCCTAATTAAAAACTTTTTCAGATATTTGCGTTTGTAGGTTGGCTTCACGCAATTTACCTTTGTTGGTATTTATCTTCCGTAAAAGATGCCCCTCACAGCTGATGTAGCTGCTCAGCAGGTGCAGGTTGGTAATTGATAAATGTCATAGTTTTGTAATCATAGAGACATTCCATTATTTCTACTTTGGCCTATTGGTCTAGTGGTTAGTGATTCTGACTGCTAAGCCTGAGGTTGTGGGTTCGATTCCCACCCTGGAAAAATATTGTGTGATGACCATGATCATTTGTTCGGTGGCTGGTTGATTTTTATCTATAATATGTTTCTTACTTAATTATGATAATTACTTACAAAGGTATTTACTATTTCAGGAGCGCCTTAGATCACTGCATAGACTGATCTATGACATTGAGTCGGAGAGGGCATGCAATGAGCAGTGTATTGAATCAATATTGAGAGCAGAAAAAGCTGCTGAATCACCTTCATCAAATGATGAATCTTCAGGTTCCTCACAGCAGGTAAGTCATACATTCATGATAGACATGACCAACTGACTTTTGTATGATTGTGTAACTTTATGGGACATGATCATGCAACATTTGCCTTGCCCATATTAGACACCAGTAATTGAAATGTTGCCCGAGGAGTCAGTGCAGCTTACATAATTATTTAGAAGATTGATTAAATCATTGAAATTTGTATTTATGATATGAAATAAAACAATAATGTGTTTGAGAATATGTGCTAGAAAAAGCAAGATCATTTTTCTCCAAACGTTTTTAACATATGTTTTAATGGTTTACTTTGTCTTATTTAAAATAAATTAATCATTAAAGGCCTATTTATTGCCCTAATAATTTTTTTTTTTTTTATGCTTTAAATTTTATTTATATCTTCTTATATATAAAATTTTCGTGTCACAATGTTCGTTCCCGTACTCCTCCGAAACGGCTTGACCGATTCTCATGAAATTTTGTGTGCACATCGGGTAGGTCTGAGAATCGGCCAACATCTATTTTTCATACCCCTAAATGGTAAGGGTGACTCATCCCTAATTTTTTTTTGTTTTGCAATACAACGTTTGCCGGGTCAGCTAGTACCTATATATATTTTACTTTTTAATGGATGATCTCTCTTACCCATTAATACCAAACAAAATTTTATTATTTTAACAGCAAATCCAGTTAAAGAATTTGTATAAAGCTGGTTTATCTGCAGCAGAACAAGAGGAGAGTCTTCTAAGAAAGGCATTGACACGTATTTATGAAATACGTAGCATCAAAAATGAGAGAAGGATTCAGGTGAAGCTCTTTTTGTTTATTTAGTCATGCTATCCCAAACGAGGCAGTATAGGCCCATCTACTGCAAGCTTAGTCTTGTCTCTCGCCATATCCGTTTCTGTACCGTTAAATTTATCACTTTGGCCTTTCGTACTTTGAAAACGATTAGGTACACACTCAAGGAGGGTTGGCATTAGACAGATGGCCGGTCATAAAAGAACCAAGGTCCAGGGCAGGAAGCTGATGCTAATGATGTTACTGGTAGTTTAATACCGGAAAATAAATTATTTCAGGCTCGGTATGCTGGTAACAAAGAAACTATTGGGTGCGGTGCGCTCATGAAAATGTTACTTAGCGCGGCGCAGACTTTACCCTTGCACGTGGGGAGAGTGGGCGAGCGTGCGCCACCCTTATGTGGGGCTGTTCCCCCCGACCCGGGCCACATCGCGAAGGCGGGGGATGCTGTTGCGGCGCTTGTACGCGTCTCGGAGAAGGAAGAAAACTGGATATTGGCTGAGGTATGTTTATAGCAACTCTTTAAACCTCACATAATTCGGACCATAAACTTTTATAATCGTAATATAATTTATATAGGTAGTGAGCTGGCTGCCCGCCCAGGGCAAATACGAAGTGGACGATATCGACGAAGAACAAAAGAACCGTCACATATTGAGCAAACGTCGTGTGGTACCTTTGCCGCTGATGCGAGCAGACCCGCGCACTGATGAACACGCTCTGTTTCCCAAGGACGCGGTTGTGATGGCCCTTTACCCACAAACCACGTGCTTTTACAGAGCAATAGTTAACAGACTGCCGGCGAGCGCCGCCGATCCTTATGAAGTTTTATTTGAGGTAACTTTAAATTATATTTCTTCTCTTTTGTACATATTAAAGCCCACATTGATATGATGTAGTTTCTTCTTCTTGCTCTTTCAGGCTCAGGTTACATTTACGAAGTGTAATCACACATCTTAATGATATTTATTAGGTGATACGATAGTTTAGTGAGTGTACTATAAGCTAAGTATTTTTATATATAAGCTAAGTACTTTTGGTATAATTATAATCTTCATCTTAATTGTTTTTGATGAGATTTTTTTAGATTATTATAATTTCTTTATCATAATGTATGTAATAATTAATATATGGACTTTGGAAACCTTCAAGCATCCATCTCCTCCAAACCAGGCATTAAAATATTTATTTTCATTAACACATCTAGTGATGTTTATGTGCACATGGAATTAGGTTTAGGAAGTAAGCACCAGGTTGATACTATTATTTTGTTGTTAGGACTCGTCGTACGCTGACGGCTACTCGCCCCCGGAGCGTGTGGCGCAGCGCTACGTGATCGCGATCAAGGAAGGCAAAGGGCGCGCCACCTGACCCGCCTCACACACGCGCCCGCCCTCCGCTCGCTCCTCTCCACTTTCTTCCACCGACTCGTCGCTGCTTTAAAGGCCACACTGGGCGTGGTGGCCGGCCATGTTGTCAGCTTATGCTAAAGAATGGAAGGAGCGCTACTATTTTGACATTAAAATTGTATTAAATGTAGGCATGAAATTCATTGTAATAAGTAGGAGAATGAGGGGGAGCGACAGTTATAACATTTAATCGATTTCTTTAATATCAACAGCCTATAATAGTTTACTGCTGGACATAGGCCTCTCCTTAGAAGGAGGATTGATTTCGTTAAGCTTTGTAAAATTGTTTTATGACGGCTGAATTAGATATTAAAATATAAACAGAGATATTATGTAATTCAGTACCATCGTCTATCTGATGGCAGGCTTTTTCTTTCCAGACATAAAATTAACATAAGCTCTTCTGTATACAACATAGTGTCATACAGTACAATGCAGAGCTTGGTTTTGAAATGTAGGAATAGATAAAAGTTCTTGGGTATACCTAGCTATTGGCTTTGGTGGAAGCAACATTTTTTTGTCATTAGTCTTAGTATATTTAATTTTTCGACTGCCAAATGTACTATGAAAGCTTACCAAGCAAATAAGTACCCCCTACCCCTTTGGTAGGGTATAACAGTAAATAGATAATTTTCATCTAGTTTTGTAATGTATGGTGTCATAGATAAGCGTAGCGGTTTTTTACTATTCGTGCAACATGAAATCGTGTCTGTACCACACTGCCCGATTTCGTCGTCTAAATCCCCACCATACAAACGCTAAACAACTCTGGGTATCCCTTGAAGAATAAGGAAAGAAGAGGTAGAAGAAAGCTGTTTCACAATAGGTCTAGTAGGTATATTTTTTGTAGAACGACTTGATTTGGCAATGGCTTTTATTAGTTCATAGTAAATAGTGAGCTTTATGCAATTTACAGATTTAAACAATATGCTAACTAAATAGAGACACACTATTCCCAATAGTTCACTATATAAATATACGTGAACTAACAGCAAGTGTAATATGACCTTAATGTTGATTGGATATGAGTAATCGGAGAAAATGGGCGACTTGATTTGTCATAAGCACGTCATCAATAGTGTGAGGTTGTAAATAATGTTACTCTTTATAATGTTTTAGGGATTGTCTTAAAATCCTTTCTAAGACTGCCATTTGCAAGTTTTCCCCAATTATAATTAATAAACTATTTATGATAATATGTAAACTTTATGTTTGTAAGTTACAATTAACACATTGGAATAAACATATGAAAATATATTTAGTTAATTATTTCATTATTATCACATGTGATGTTGATGTAACGCTCAAAGAAAAAGAACTGAGAAAGAAAGCATTGTGACTATCACAATTACCGAAAGACCACCGCGAAATTCGTGTCGTGGTTATCATGTTATACGACAACTAGGCATGCTAAATTCGCGCGCTTACCAGTCTTCTTTTTACACACTGGTTCCAAAGAAGTACACATACACTTCACGCAGTTGCAAAAAATCTAAAAGAAAGATGTATAGTGTAGGTATATGTGTAACAAATGCTAATAGTGAGTCAACTCCTTGGATAGACCACTAAATACCTACAAGACTGCCTCGACTAAAAATGTGCAAGGGTTATAACTATAGATGTAAAAAAAACTTTTAAACGAAATGTTGCCGTTTTAACCCCCAAATAAATCGTTTTAAACGGTTTAAAACTCGCCTACAAAAATAAGATAACTTGGTTTTACACTTCATTGTGGGCAATTTTTGGTCACCTGACGTCATGTTTCGTTTTAATTAGTTTATATATTACCTTCTACACGAAAACTTAAGTATGTAGGTATACCTACATATACTTATTTATTATTATTATATTACACACACTAGATTAGAAGATATCATTAACACAATACCGACCGTTTAACTTGCGCGTGAAAGAGACAACGTATGTCCTTCAAGGCCGTCGTGCCGGTGCCGACGGTGTTAACGAGTTTAAGTTTGGTTTTAAACCGAATCAAATTGCTTATTTATATCGTTTGAAAACAATAAAAAAATGGTTATTTACTAACAGAGTTTTTAACTTATCAATAGAGTTTTTATAACTTAGGTAGGTTAATATTGGGCAAAGGGTATGGTAAAATTGAATTCTTACAACCATGTGATTGCTGCGGCTTGTTATTAATATAGTTAAATTTATTAATTTCATTTATTTCTAATATTTATTTATTATTTCGATTCTCGGGCGGGGCAAAAATTTATAGGGTTTTTCTGAGAGGAAAAATCGAAAAGTTACTCCTTATATAGACAGCCACCTGGTAGTATAATATTATCAAAATCGGTCCTGCCGTTTAGAAGTTTACCCGGAACAAACAGACAGACAAACACACATAAAATGGTTATAAAAAACCTGTTATTTTGACATTACAAACAGACACTTCAAATTTATTTATTTGTATAAATACGTATCTAATAAAATAAATAAATGTATGTAATTAATATATGATTAAAACAGTAATATAAGTATTTTTTAAATCACATATTATGTAAATGTATATTAAACCACCAGATTTATCGAGAGTTTTGTTGTACCTACGCCTTGTCTCTTATACTATTAGTAGAGATAATAGCGCTTATTTTCCTGTGTACCCCTGGTGGTACAGTGGAAGATGAATTTTAACCGCTGTATTCCTTGGCCGCAAACCCCTACAAAATTAAAAATGTTATTTTGACGCATTAAGTATGTGCTTATTACAACATTAAGTGCACTTCAGATAATATTTTGTCATTTTCATTATTATTAATTTATGTATATTTATATAATATATAATAATTGGTGCGACGGTCTAGTGAAAGTCGCAGGAAGCCATTGGATGCGGTCAGCATAGGACCGGTTGTTGTGAAGAGCCTTGGGGGAGGCCATCTCCAGCAGTGGACGTCTTTGTGTCCGTTTCGACTGCTCGGCCAGTGTCGTAGAAAAAAACGACAACGTCAACATTACGAAGGAACTTGTAAAACACTCACAATGAAAGCCGCAAATTCGTAGATCCAATATTCAGAAAGTTGTAAGGGTTTAACCATGGCCGCGTCCAAACATGGGGAACCGCGCGGCCACGCAGTTCTTTGAAACGGAGCTTAGTACAGGTCCCATTCTTTTTTGCCAACCACTGGTACGATTTCGAAGAATAAAGCTCTAATGTTTGGACTTGATGACCTACAGAACTGAAAACCTAAAATGCAACTTAGAAGAAGGGTGACCCAGATTTACGGTGCTTCAATTAGACATTTCCAAAAGCGTCGTTTTATATCACATAGATAACGATGATAATATTACGTAGGTATCTATTATCGTAATGAGGGGATAAGTATGGTGAATAGGGAATATGCATAAAATTTAAATTTGTCTTAAATATTTATTTCTGGTTCTTTATTGTCGTTACATTGTACTTTTATTTTTTTAATTTATTATCTTAAACCCAGAAAAAAATATAAGAAGTAAAAAATAAGGGAAGGAAATTCAAACTATAAAACGCGTCACCATTGGTCGAAACGAAATGTGACGTAAATGGTCACGCGCGTCATTGGATTTATCAGCGTCGATATTCATACGTAGTGTTTGTGAGAAAAAAAAACTGTATTCCTGTGTGATTACTTGAGAACATATATTTGTAGTCAATCTAGGACGATGAAAGAAACTGGTTTTGTCAAAGCAGAATCGGATAACCTACTGAAAATAGATGCATTTATGATGTAAGCATATTTTGCATTAAATCTCGATTTTACGAGCGCAGAGATCAAAAGAGTGAAAGCTGCAAGGTAAATATTATGTTACATGGTATATTTTAGTCCATTACATAGATTTTTTAATAAATTTTTAAATAATACTTACAACAAATAATCATATGTCATCAAAATTGTTCCGAAACTCCTAATTTACGTCTACGTGGGATTAGTTTGAAATAAAACATGATAAAGTATACAATCTTTTACTATTTTTAGATAAAATCTACTACAATACATGATATATAGAGCTTACGTCCGAAATATACAATCATTTAATTTTGATTAGACGTTAAAACAAAATTGATTCTTTTTCTTTGATTACTTATAAAACTAAGGAATAATAATACAATTAATGGAAGAAAGTAAAATGTCACATTTGAATAAACAAAACATACGACTAATTTGCTTCTAGGTACAAGAAAAGACCTGTACGAAATAAATTTCAATAGATTAAAATATTTTTGAATTTTAGATGCATCTATTTTTGATATTTAAAAATAAACTGGAAACGACGTGCAGAAAAGAATTGAATTGTAATATATGAAGTCTTTTACTTAAATAAAAATTATCACCGTTGACTATTGCTCCTGCTTTACTTAAACCAATTCATACTGACACAGCCTTCAGACTCCAACATTAAAATAACTTAAATCTTACATTAAGCGATGAGCAAAATTTGAGTTATGGCATATGTATACTTTATGTATTACATCATAAATAAAATGAGATCAATATGTTTCTCTCAACAGCGTGCGACAAGTTCGCCCAGCAAAGCTCAGCACCACATTCTCACATGACACGTTGTGACAAGTCAATCAAATATTAATAAATATATATAAACAGTGGTCAACCTAAACAAAATTGATTTAACATTTACATATTAAATTCGTCTTGTAATCGAGTAATTTTACAAAAGAAAAATACGATAAAACGGTTAGAGAGCTAGAAGCGATTTTTGGTACTAAGGGAAACAAAATAAATATGACTAAGAACGTCACAGACTCGAATGTCGAACTTGGATGGAATTGAATTAATCTGAAACAAAAAAATTGTGTTAGGATAAAACAACAAACATGTCGAAAATAATAATTTAATATAATACGAATTAAGAATTGTTTAATATAATAATAACCTCAGACATCTCACACACGGCCGTCTGATGCCAAACTAGGCAGAGCCTGTACTATGGTAACCAGACTGCTGATAAATATACTTATATATTTTTAAATACATACATATTACCGATAAATTACACCCAGACACAGAACAAACGATCATGCTCATCACACAATACTTTGTCCTGGGTGGGAATCGAACCCTCGACCTCTGGCTTAGCAGTCAGGATTACTAACCATTAGATCAACAGACCCGTTTTATCTATATTTTTAATATAAAAGTGAGTTTGTTTCGCTTTCACGCCTAAACCACCAAACCGATTTAAAAAATTCGTTCACTAACGGAAAGCTACATTATCAGTGAGTAATATAGGCTACTTTTTATCGCGATAACTGACATACAGGGCGGAGGTGCAGGTTAAAGCTAGTATGATATAATACATTTTTGTTAAATCCAAGTTTAACATATTGAAAAAAGTTCTATGGATAAATTGGAATAATTTACACTTTTACTACATTCCATTCACTTGTTATGGTAAAAAATCATTGACATATGACATAGGTTAGAAAAAAGCAGATGGTTACGTACGAAAATGGTATATAAAAATGTTTAATTTACCTCGGGGCTGGTGGCGGTCCTGCGCCTGGCGGTCGGTCATGAGGCCGTGCAGCTTCCGCGCGACGCCGGCCGTGGCGTACCGCGCGCGCTTGACCACGTCGGCCGCGGCCAGCGCGCCCTCGCCCACCGCGCTCGCCACCAGGCTGCGCTTGAGCCCGCCCACCTCGCACGACACCATCGTGTTTATGGCGTGCAAGTCCTGCTCACACAAACTTATGCATGTTCATTACTTTAATAGCTCCCGCGTTATAAGACTAACGTGCTTTTCTGTGTTTAGATAAAAGAAAGGACCGATTTCGATTTTAATTATTTAAAATGATTTTTGATCGAATGTTCTTTGTTTCTTCTCATTCATGAAAACTACTTTAATCGGTTGATATCGAACACGTCACCTTAAAAGGAGCACCGATTTCGTTGATATTAATAAAAAAATACCAGACACATTTTTAGGGTTTCGCACTTAAACAAATTTAACGGAACCCTATATAACTAAGAGACATTTTAATATTAAGGTATGAGGATAAACATATAATTAGGGGTACAAAAAACCGAAGACAGCGCCTCGGACTGTTATATTCTCTGTTTTTACATGCTTTAAGCGTTTCAAGGAACAAGTTTAGAGAGTTCCATAGTGTGTACCTTGGCGGGGCTGCGGCTAAACCTGTAGGTGAGGTGCAGGTTGGCGGGCGGCGGCGTGGTGAGCGGCTTGACGTAGAGCTGGTGGCGCTCCGACACGCGCTGGCCGGCGGGCGAGTAGGCCGCGTCGCCGCGCCCCGCCGGCAGCGGCGACAGGCTGCACTCCTGCACCACACAAGACACACTTGTTGTAACCACCGAGTACGGTACTCACTGTCGGGCCTCTCGTAATCGGTGCAACACACACTTACGAACGCATGTACGAGCATGGGTGTGTTTCACTGATTATACCAGATTTCTGATAATTACTGATTTTTCGAAAAAAATACAAAAAGAGGTACTTAATAACATGACAGAACGTTCGGTTGTCATAAGTTACTAGTGTCTGTCGATTTAAACATAAATTTTAAAAAGTAAAGTTTTGTGTTTACACAGAAAGGATGGTTTAAGCTAGGCCGTGGCGAGCACGAGCCGTGGCCAGTACGAGGCACGGACGAGATCCGTCCTGAAATCTTCAAGTACATTTTGTATGGAGCTGTTCTGACGCCGTTTAACTCCTCACATGCCACTACACTGTAAAGTGTCTTCACCGGTAAGCACTGTAGTGTGGCGGCATATCAGAGGTTAAGCCGTGCGACGTCTACACAGCGATGTATGGTTCCTCGACTCGTTGTAACATGAACGCTCTGCCGTGCCTCGTCAGCGCAGTCAGCGAAAAGTTAAGAGATGTAACTAAGTCCTGTTTGTTCACACTGGATGACGAAAAATTCATTTAGTGTGTAAGAAACTTCTAAATATAGGAACGAATAACGCCAGTACATTCACAACCCGATAAAAACGGAGACCCAGTGAAAGTGTGAAAACACTTAACCCTTAATTTGGTGTTGTATGCTGTGCCATACAAACTTTAAAAAAAAATAAAGTGTTAAAGAAATATTATGATTTCAATATAATTATTACTATTTATTCTTATAAACTAGTCACACTTTATGAAAAAAAAAGTTTTTGAGTGTTAGCAACACGGGTGCTGTAACTTTTTTTTAAAATGTCTGCCTGAAAGAAGCCGGCTGTGCTCACTAAGGTATTTATTTGTTTTTTATTACTTTTTCCTCGTAAATTTCTAATAAAACACTAATAATTCGATCCTGACATTATAGTGAAGTGTTCACTGTTATAATTTTGGCAATATTTGTGGATATTTGTTGTTTTATTTGATAAAAAACTTTGTATACCGTGACATACATTGCCAACTTAGTAATGAATTACTGCATAACGAACCTGTATGTCACAGCATACATTGCAAACTTAGTAACGAATCGCTGCATAACGAAACTGTATCTCACAGCATACATTGCCAATTTATTTGATTTCTTTTTGTGATATTTTTTTTTTGAGATTTATGGGTTTTTGTTTGCTTGGGCTTGAGTTTTTGTGTATGCAAGCTTTTTTCTTTACAGCACGCGCTACTAACACGTGGTGGTAGATTTTAGCTTTGATCCCTACTGAAAATGCACTCTCTGATGATGGTAATACATCTGACGTCGATGATGAATTATTGGGCGCTCAAGTTTCGCATTCAGACTCATCTTCCCCAGCCCCATCTATTGCGAGTTCCTTAGAAAGACTGAATATATTCGATTCCGATGATGAAACCTCAACCGATGAGAATGTTCGGCTTACGCCTGTATTCCAAGAAGTATACCCGAATCCATCGCTTGAGCCCGATTGCAGTACTATTCCGATAATAAGCGACATTCCAACACTGCCTGTAACCCCTGCCTCGCCTGCAACTCCTGCCACTCCTGCTACTCTAAATCCTGTATCTCAAGTCGCTTCTACATCACAAGCTTCGACTGCACAACCTTCAGTGTCCATACCTAGCACCCCTACTACATCCTCTACATTGCCAAATCGTATAATTATAAAAACACGATAAAAAAGACCGACAGTTCCTGTTGCTAAACGCTCACGCAGAATCAAAAAGTTCGTTCTGTTCTAGCAAAATGGAAAAGGGCTGCTGTTTTTCGACACAAAGCAACTGTGGAAGATGTACCAGAAATCGATTCTCAGACACCTACTATTTCCTTGGACTATTTTGACAAGTTTATTTCCCCAGACGTTAAAACTGACATTGTAGAACAAACAAATGCGTATTCAGTGGAAAAAACCGGACGATCGATTGAATTAGTTGAAGACGAACTTCGAGATTTTCTGGCTATTCACATCATCATGGTGGTCGTGTCCATGCCTTCATATACAGACTATTGGAGTCTGCAATATAGATTCGGTTGAGTTGCAGATCTAATGCCCATAAAAAGGTACCAAAAAATTCGAAGATACCTTCATTTCGTCGACAATAGCACTGATAATAGTGACAGATATCACAAGATTAGGCCCATAGTTGAAAAAATAAGAGCAAATTGTTTAGCTCATTGCTTTGCAAAAAGTATAAAAAAAAATACCAGCTTTTGCGACAATTTCTGCGACAATTTTTTTTCATGCTGTGATTGACCCACTCGACATCAAAAAACGACCACAAAAAGCGATACAGCCATTTCCCGTTGAGTTCTCGCGATTTGACAATGTGGGTCATTTCATGACCATGACATCTCAGGGTCGGTGCAGGTTATGCTCTAAGCTCACGACTGTCATTTGCAGCAAATGCCAAGTCCGGTTATGTTTCGTTACCGGAAGTAAACCCAGGAATTGTCAACTAATTTATCATTTTCAAAAATGAGTAGTTTCTGGGTTTACTTCCAGCATTTACTGCCAATCACAGTGTTGCAGAGCCATTATACCCGCTACTTTGCTTTCATAATGTATTTGAATCAAGTCATTTTTATAGAGGTTTGATTTATGTTTGTTTTTAATTAAAGTAACAATAAATATTTATGATTTTTATTCTTACTGGTTTTGGTAAGGTATGTCCCAACATACATTCAAATGAATACATATTTCTTTACCCACTTGGCAATGTATGTAGTAGCATACATGATTTTTCAGGAAAACTGAAAACCCTAGATTTTTTTTACTAATTTTCTTGGCATATTTAGGCTTTACACATTCTTATTTCAGTATTTGTTTCAATTTAAAATGTTTAATTTTTTTTGCCAAATAAAGGGTTAAAGTTGGAAAATTACATTTAGATACTCTTCCTAAAATAATTAATATTGATTTTCTTTTCTTCGTCTAGTTACAGACAGTTCTTTTTCATCAAATAACTACTAATACCGAATTCTCTTCATCCTCATCATCCTCATCAAAGGCGGTTGTAATAGCTGCCAATTCCAATAGTGAAAACTTTATTACTCCATGATAAGTAACAACACTACGTTCGTGTCGAAATTACCACAGCGACATACTGACTCGATGAACACTTGTGGAACATCTAGCACGTAACGGACCTAACATAAATCATCCTTAAGCCTCACTCACACTCACCACTAGCCACACCAGCATCTGTGGCTAGTGGTGAGCTTAGACAAGTTTATACGTAAAAGAACAAGCATACCATGTATGCATTACACACGTATTATATCTCCTATGAGACGTCTACACATGGCAATGCGACTGATGTTATTTCTTAGTTATTGATAGTCATTCATACTACATGCGATGAACAGCGATCCATTATGATTATACTTACATCTTTATGTCTCCCCGTGAAACGTAACGCAAAGGTCTGCATACATTGTACGTACACTTTGTTGTAGAAATGTATTAAGTCACCTCTCTCTGGCGAGCCTAAAACATTTTTTTATAAATGGATGAATATACTTTGTCTTGTGAAATCATAATTAAATTGTAGATGATAATGGCATGACGACTTACTGTCTCCTTCACTTTGCCTAATAAGTACAGATCTGTAGACATGATTATCTGCTAAAGGCCTTTGTCGGTAACATTTCATGATGTCTGCAAAAGATTTTTCTACTTGATTTGTTGAATTATTTGATACCTGCGAAATATATTGTTTTTAATATACAGTTAGTGAGTAATGGTTTTGTAAGGTATCTAATGTCATCATGCAATAATCAAGTCTAGTAAATATTTTCTATTGTACTTCTTCCTATCACCATGGGTCCCTACTTTGACATTACAAACTAATTAATTAACACTAAAATACATACGTGGCCTACTGTAGTAGACCAGAAGGCTAATTCTCGAAGTAATCATCAGAGAGAGTAGTGATTTAACTGATTTTATAGAGAAGACCAGCTTTAATATTATGTATTCTATGTTGCAAATATGTAGTCACACCTTTTATCTGTTCAAATTACTAGGGCCCACATTATCATCAATTAGTAGACTTAAGAACTGTTGTTATTAATAACAATGATAACTCTAATATCAAATAGATAGACAAATTACATAATATGTTGTGCTCTCTCCCATCAGCTGTGTGCCAGTCTATACACTATTTGTCTACCTATTTCATAGTTCCCTTCCTAGTTCTAATCGATGATAATGTGAGCCCAAGTAATTTTAACAGATAAAATTGATTAATACGGCCAAGCACACTAAACTATAAAATAACAAACATATATATATATATTTATTTTATCCATATTGTATACTCACTTTGCATATAACATATACAGCACACATAAGTAGTTGGTCTAGATGTCTATCCTTCATTAATTGTGTTTGTTCCATTATTGAGTACTCAAGACACGTCCATATCTTTCGTTTTAACTCCTCATCGGACAGACCTAGTCTCGTACAGAGATCATTGATGCGAACCACTGCCAAACTGTAGAACTGTTGACAGTTGAAGACAGTGACTATTCAGTAACAAACAGGTTTTGTAAGAGGTAATTCTATAAACAAGTGCATTTAATATAATTATTTAAAGGTAGTTCAGGTAGACTGACTCTTAACAGTTTTTTATGTTATACTTGAATATGTTAATAGTCATTTTTGACAGACCTGTTGGCTAAGCAGATAATGATTCTGACTGCTAAGCTAGAGGTCGTGGGTTCGATTCCCAGCCAGAAAAAATAACTGAATGATGAACACGATCATTTGTTGTGTCTGGGTGTATTTTAACTATAATGTGTATGTAGTAAGAAAAATATAAGTGTATCAGCAGTCTGGTTACCATAGTACAGGCTCTGCCTAATTTAGGATCAGACGGCCGTGTGTGTGATGTCTGAGGTTATTATTATGTGACCATGGTAATGCTTGTTAACAGGAGTTTTAGTGCTTACCTTTCTGAAAAATAATATTAATGAGTTATTCGTTTTTTTCGGCGTCGTACTATTGTCACTGTTAGAAGGATTCTGTGGTGGTAGTAATACATTTGCTTCTTGTTTCACTTGCACATTGTTTGTGGCAACTAGAAAATGACATTTGGTTGTAGAAATATTTGACCTTTTTTTAAATATGTTCAAACATTATACTATTATTTTATACACAAAATACAGTTTTTGCAATGGTCTTGTTTACATTTCCCTTATTCATATTTTTATCATACGTTTTAATTTACATAATTGCCGATTATTGTGGGATTTGTATGAATCTCAATAAACATACCCAATAATGACTGGCCTGGTTTGATTGGATCTTTAAATAGTTGTTTTTTAGCCTGGTCTGGCGAGAAATATCGATCAATAACTGCAGACACTGGTGACTGAAGTCCATCTGCAAAAGATTGTTACGTAAGTATTCCGTAAATCAATTCTTATAAATAATACTAATAATAACTTCACACATCTCACATAAGGCAGTCTGATCTCAAACTCGGCAGAGCCTGTACTAAGGTAAACAGAGCGCTGATAAACATACCTATATTTCCAAATACCTACATTTCAAAGATAAATTACACCCAAATACAGAACAAATGATCGTGGTCACACAATTATTTGTCCTGGGTGGGAATCGAACCCACAACCCTAGACAGAGCAATCAGAATCCCTAACCACTAGATCAACGTGGCAGTCAAATGAAATGATCTATTTTCACTTACCGTATGTCTGGGGGCTAAGGAAAATTTGTATTTTTTTTTCAAATTTCAATTCTTTTTTTCATAATTTTTTTAAAATTATTTGTAATCGTTTTTTATATATAGACTAAAGTCGTAGATACATACAAGAGCTATCCTTGTTTTTATGAACATATATTTTCATATCTATATTGGCATGCCACTGTCATTATGTTAATTTCTTGAAATTTCTGCCTCAATGAAAAACTACTCCTTAAATAAGGTGGATGGTGGTGGTGTAAGGTGCTCGAATCGCTCTTTTGCAGTACAAAAATAGTTTGTAGAACAGTAGAATACCGTACGACATTATGCTATGAAAATAACTAAAGTAAACAAGTCATGCTGTATCAAAATCAGTCTCGAATTTTTCTTACTGCATGTGCTGGGGAGCTGAATCTACTCGATAATTTATCAATATGTGGGCCCCACTGTAGCTTAGAATCTAGTGTCATACCTAAAAATGTCGTAGTATCCACAAGGTCCAACTCGACATCCCTTATCATCACAGTAGTTTATAACGGCTAGACGTTTGACAAAGTGAAACGTATATACGTAGTTTTTTGATCTATTAAAAGCAAATCGTTGACGTCAAAGTAATTTTTAGTTGTTTGTGTCATAATATTGACACTTCGTTATGTGGCTAATGGCTTTCCAATAGTTAAACTCTTCACTTCAGTTGAACAATTTGTTAAAGACATAATTGTATATTTCTATGAAGTCAGATAATCTAACATTACTTACTATTTCTACGATGGGGCGAGTCGTGAACTCTTACGTCAATCGATGCTGGTACCGAAGTCCGACTTAATTGTTCCCATAATGGACTGTCTGATGTCCAAACCAATGATTCAAGAACTTCTTCTTCTACCTAATAAAAAATATTTTACACATTATCTTACTAAAAAGTTTGTTTTTTTATTTATCTAGCTTATGCTTACAATGTTACTACTACTACTATTACTATACTAAACAATAGGAAATACAAGTATATAAACTAATGTATCTTAGTATTTCCTATCGCGAAAATTTTCTAAGAAAAATACTTAAGAAAACTTTTTGTTTTATTTATGAAATTTCTTATAAATCTGAGCTTTGTTCTTGTTTCTTAATGCTAAACTTAGTATCAATGGAATGGAATATTATATTTTAAAAGTGTCTCTTACGGCATTAAGATGTTTGATAACATCTCTGGTGAGTTTTTCCACAACTGCCTGCACAACTAACTCAATAATCTTGTAAAAGTGAAAGGCGCTGAGTCCATATATCTGCAGTACTCGTGGAAACTTCAGCGAGTGTACGCCGTAAGCGTGTATAACGATCTCTGTACAGCACGCATATACCGTCAGCTGATATGTTTCTTGCGTAAGAAGCATCTGTAAAATGATTTATCAAGTATAACAAAGACTGAGATATAAGATAAAGTTAAGTTAAAAACTATAGTGTAACATACCTGTAAAGAGACTTGTGGCTTTTTCCTATGTTCCTCCCTAATTATATGTTCAAACACTTTGTAATATAAGCAGGTGATCATATTACACCGAAACATGATTGTTTCATTGCTATAACTAGTGTTGGTTTCCCTCAGACTGTTGGCAAACTGTTCCTTCCAATTATTACACGGCTGTATAAGGTTGGTGTTTATTGTCTCCTTACTGACATTGCATTCTCTGTGGATCAATGTAATATAATCAATGAATTATATTGTAACTGCTAAATATATATTATATTTCCTCATCTTTTCTCTATCACTCAAGTATTTGCTAAAAAAAAAATTTGAAATACGCTTTCATACCATAACTGTTACAAAATATAAAAGTTATAATAAGGATGTAACACAACTATGCAATTTACATTATGAAACAGCAGTTTGCTTCATAAATGCTGCTATTAAAAATATTATCCACTGGATGACTAACGTGAATAATTTGATGAGTTCCCTGGAGGGCTGCGGGGCGGCCTGCCGCAGGTACGCTGCGAGACGTGCGAGACTGTTTTTCGCTTCTGAAACCGGCGTGAGTTCTTCTCCTTGTGATTCCAAGTACCGCCGTCCAGTTAAAGGAGTCTGATGAACTGCTCGATTATTCTAAAATAAAAATAATTTAATGTAGCTTAATTATACAACAATATTTAAAAGTAGAGCCTCCTTATAATTTCGTTTCCTACAAAGCAGTTTAACAACTTGTTGTAGGTATTTGATGTTTACTAAATAATTTAAAACTTTGTATCAATAATGGGATACAACATCTCACACGTGACCTCGACGTATATGTATACATATATACTAAGGCGAATTGTTTACCTTTACCAGTAATTGGAAATTTTGGTTCAGGTAAACAAGTGACTAGAGCATTTGATTTACTACTACAGAAAAATACCACTTACTGGTCCAAAAGTAGCAATAACTTCCGATATTTCTTTATTTCTAGTACCAATTTGTTCATTAGCATGTTCACCTGAAAAAAAAAAATAACTCTTAACTGCCTTAGACTAATAAAGGTAATAAATATTTCTTACTATGATTGTTAAACATTTTACCTTCATAGTCCACAAAACAAGACAATATTGGACAAACATAATATATTTGAGACATTTTCCATAACTGTCAGAAAAGAAGTGGAGAAGTTTTTTATGATAATA
Organism: Arctia plantaginis; assembly: GCA_902825455.1. NCBI lineage: Eukaryota > Metazoa > Arthropoda > Insecta > Lepidoptera > Erebidae > Arctia > Arctia plantaginis. The sequence continues at coordinate 2,830,483 of CADEBD010000284.1, read as the reverse complement.
TGTAATTTTTATAAACGGCCAGGTATAATTTGTACGACATATAATCTCATTAGCAGATTTTTTATAGTTATTTAAACCTAAGAATGGGCCATTTGATGTATTTTTCTAATAAAATAAATATTAAATAGGAAGGATATACATATAAATATATATACAAATATTTTATTGAACAACCTACATTTATTACATACACAGAATTCGGTTTGAAAGGACTGAATATTAATTTAAACATCGAAGAAATAATAAATTGTATTACCTAAAAATATTCTTTCATCAAATTCACCAACGCTTAAGACATATGTTTCATATTGATTGTTTAATGATTTGAGATTTGAATCAAAATAACCAATGTCAAGAACTCCACTTAAGTTTTCCATGTCACCTTTTAGGAGCTGTAAAAAAAGTTTAATAAATATCTTTTAATCATCCTGGGTGAAGAAATGGCTGGTTGATTTTTTTTATGCACTAAGATATCATCTAAAGAATGTTTTCTATTTAATAAGAAAATTAAACATTTTGATTCATCAACAGCCTCTGACAGTCCACTGCTGGACATATGTATGCCTCTAGAAAGGAGGTTTTGACCTACTACCACACTGACCAGACAGGTTGTTATAGACTTTGTTTCAAGTTTTGATTAATGTAAACAAACTGTAATTTATTTATTATAATTATATTATTCTACCACATTACAACAATGCCATCTAGTCCCAAACTTGGCAAAGCTTGTATTATTAGAAAAATTCTTTATAAATAAGGCAATTTAATACTTACTGATTTTTCGAAAAAACTTTTAATAACAGGTTTCCAACTGTACTCTTTGGTAGCTGAAGCATCTACTAGTAGACCATCATTCAGTTCACATAATGCTGATATAATGCACGGTGGATTTGCTGGTACCTTGAAATCATCTTGTAGCCAATTAGATGGTAAACCTATATAAAACAGGTGTAAGAATTGTAAAATTGTGTATTGTCAATGGCAATGATAAATAGAAACAAAAACCTTTCAATAGCTTAAGTAATTTAAGAAGGTAGATCCTTAAACAAATATTGATCCCTCAATATTATGGACTTATATTGCTTACAAGCTGTGACCTTCCCTAGCACCTTAATGATGAGACATATATTCATAATGTTGTAAGAAAATTTACAAAAGTAAAATTAATTATATATCTGAACTTTACTACCTTATTGGCTAACTGTATTACTGAGGATTACAGGATACACTCTATTATTGAGGATTACAGGATGTCAATTAAAAAATCTCTCTTAGGTATCTTAATCAGATTAAGTAAAAAAAGCACAACTAACCTTTAAATGCAGGATCTATCAAGTCAATCCTTCTGGCCATAAAGGCATTAGCAAACACAAAATCCAAGCAGGCCAATAGCAAATGATACATATCAACCAAATCATGGGCAGATCGGTGAAATTCTCCCTTCACACATATGTACAGACACCAGGTAAACTCAAAAAGAGCATTTGTTGAGCATGGTTGTAATCTGTAGAAAACATAGAATCATCACATTACGTAATTAGACTGGAATATGCTATGTACTGAACCTACAATAGGACTTCCTATGAGTAAAATTAAACATTATATTTCTTGCATTGGATTTTTCTCTAATATTGACATTATTCAGTTTAGTGTATTGACCTTAGTTCATATTCTTTCCTATTTAAAAGTATTTAAATTATTAACCGTCCGTGTGGTGACGGATTAAGAATACAAATTGTCACCACCCCAATTCATCCCGTGGGTGTCGTAAGAGCCGACTAAGGGAGCAAACTAAGCAGGACAACAGCACTGCAAAGAGAAGGAAAACTTGAAACAAACCCTATACCAACCCGTCTGGCCAGCGTGGTATAGTAGGCCAAAACCTCCTTTCTAAGGAGAGGCCTATGTCCAGCAGTGGACTAGTATAGGCTGTTGATGATGATGATGATGATGAAATTATTAACTATAAATTATTTATTGACACTATAAAACTATTTAATTTCAATGGAATTACCAAACAAGCCATGTAAGAAATGGGAGGTGTCTCAATCAGATTTCTCATACATAGCTGCCTAATGATCCCAAACTAAGCAGATCTTGTACTGGACTGGTTATAAACTTTTTGATATATTAACACAGACATTTTTATAAAGTAGCTGGTACCCACAGCTTTGTTTGAGTGGAATTTGAAAGGCTCTGCCCTAGTGGGTTCGATTCCCGGACCGAGCAAAATTTTATAGGGTTTTTCTGAGGAAAAATAGCCTAAGTTACTCCTTATATAGACAGCTACCTGGTTGTCAAATATTATCAAACGGTCAAACCGTTTAGAAGATTACCCAGAACATACAGGCAAATAAAAAAAATTAAACTGGTTTTTAGGCATAGGTAAAAGAAAGTTATTTTAACATTACAAATAGACCCTTCAATTTTATTTATTTGTATAGATTACATCCAGACAACAAAGGATGTCTTTCATTTTTAAATTTTTTGTTAATACATTTTGTATGTGTTCTACATGAGGTTTGAGAGTAGTATTATTTATTTTAAAGTTAAGTTCTTCAATATTATATGTTAGTCAAATATTGAAATATTACTTACTTTGGCCTTCTCTTAGCACTTGATTTTAAAGGCTCATTAGTTAAATTTAAGAAAATCTCCTGAAAAATAGGTTGGAACTTTCTGAAGAGCACAGTAGACACAGCAAATTTGTGTTGCAAATGAGATATTCTATCTTTAAACTCAGTAGACATTGCAGCCATCTCCATCCAGTTTTTGATTTTTGTAAAAAATTGTATAAGGCTATAAAGAAAATTCCCAATTGTAGTAAAAATATACTAAGATACTACTTAATAATATTATATATACATTTTCTTATTTTTATATTTAAGATTTAACAATACCTTATGTTGCAAAGTCTTAGAAGTCTTGTGAGGCTCACACAGTTTCCTTCTACTGCTTTTCCTGTCTGGACAGTAGGTGTGATAGATGTGCGGCATGCCACATAAAGGGCACATGCCATCCAGTGTAACATATCACCCTATAATGTTAAGATACCATATAATATATATTGTTCAATTTGTTTCTTATATTTTATTAACTGACCACTCAGATGTTGAAATGGGTTTGCAGCTTTGGGTATGTTGCAATATATATTTAAATGGACCTAAAGTATTCATAAATAGCTGAGGCAGAAAAAAGGCTGCATGAGGCTCCTCTGTTACCTTCGAATGTCAAGGAAAGGGTTAAGTATAATTAATTACTTTAGTTATTGTATCATAATTAATGTGTGAAGTCAATTATTTTCTGGTAAGTTATGATGATTTTAAAGATAAAGCTGGGCAATCAGTATTATTTAAAAAATGCCTTCCTAGTGAGAGGCCTATGTCCAGCAGTGGAATACTAAAGGTTGATACATTCTTGGCATTGGTTCAATAGTAAAAGTTAAGTACCACTTATCACTATAAAGAGATGCTATTTTTCATGAATGTCGGCAATGATTGACGTCATGCTTTTAAAATATATAAGTATAGTCTAGTGATAATATAATGAGTTGTAAGATGCGGTAGAGCAGAATAATTCACACACTTTGTTCAAATGATTTTTTTTTAAAGGATTGGTAACATTCAACGAAAGAAAATTAGAAATAAACTAGATATAACACATTAAAAAAAGGATAAAACAATATACTCACATCTAAAGAATAATTCCTTTTTATCTCTAAAAAGGACTCCTTAGATTTTTTTGCTGCGACAGGATCAACATTTAAGTTCGAACAAAGACTGTCCATTTTAGCCATCCAATTTTCTTCACTGTCCTCCAAATTAGACATTGTTAATATAGCTTTAATAATTTATTGATTTATAATTAACATAAAAATAAACAACCTACTTCTCGTAAACTTATCCCAATTTTGACAATTTGACAGCTATTTGGCGGGAACAACGTTCCTCCTCCCACGCGCGGCAATTTTGTCTATGGTTTTAAGTCCTGGGCGATTAAAAGGTTGATCTTACTAGCCAGTTCTTATTCAAAACTTTGATTCGACAAACTTGTTTTCTTTTGACTTTAAATAAATTATAGTAAAAAATAATAAAAAATACGCTTTTGTCACAAGCAGAAAATAATTTTCGTAAAAAAGCGTGGGGTACTATCTCACTTGTAAAAATGTTTTATTGACAGATATAGGTGAAAGTACAAAAGTATGTTTTAAAGTTTTTTAAACGATAATTTATTTTTGATTTATTGGTCATGATGATTATTTTCTTATTTAGACTAAAAAAGAAATAAGTAGGTAAGTCAGATATGCTTCAGCAGACGCCTCTTAGAACATATCAAAAGACAGTTACCGTATTTTTAGGTACGGAAAACCCCGTTAATCCTGAAGATTAAGATTTTTTTTTTATATTCTACCACATTCACACAATCCCATCTATTCCTAAACTTAGCAGAGCTTGTACTATGAGTACTAGACAACTGATATAAATACATATATACTTTTAAAAAAATATTTAAAATTAATTTATTTTTTAATTTTACTTTTTTTTTTGCAAATATATACATATTAAATATCAAACACCCAAACCAAATAAAACTTTAAAAGTTCATTCACACAAATGTTTGACTTGAGCGGGAATCGAAACCGCGACCTTTGTAATAGCAGTCCATTACACAAACCAATCCGGTCGTTAAATATTATAATGGGCTATTTTTATAAAATTATTGAATTGTCATCAGTCATTGATGTGTGCCAAGTTTCAATTTAATTTAATTTTAAAGTGGTTCAAAATAACGTTCGAAGATTCCGTTACATACATACGTAGATACATACACACATACCAAGCTAATAAAAGCGTGTTAAAAATACTCCCCTCTACTAATTTTACATTTGTAACTTTTTTTGAAATCTCATATTATAATTTTTTAGTACAGTACAAAAATATTTAACAACGTCCATGTAGTACAGTAGTTTATTACTGAAGAAAGCATTCGTATACTACTTCGGTTTTCTTATTTGCTAAAACAGTTTTCCGACAAAATGAATTAAACCATAAGATTCTTCTTATAATATGCACTTCAAGAATTCTGTTTTTTCTTACTGAAAGTCAAAGCAAACTATTACTTTTTATGGATTTTATTTAAAAGTAGACTTGAATTGTCTCTTGTGATGTGACGTGTTAGAACCATGGAGATAAAGCATAGCAACGAGCAGCAGGCAATAAGAGAGATGGATTCTAGGTAGTTCCCTCTATCTCTTTTTAGTCGACCTCTGTCTTTGGTTGGGGAATATGAGAGGTTAAAAAGGCATACTGATTTTTACTTTTATTTTGCCAAACTCTTTTTAATATAAAGTTGTAAATTCAAAACGAAAAATGAGGCATTGTTTTCAATGCAAAGAGGCTTACTCTCCTCTGAACAAACGTAGTTTTTAAAAGTTTAATTCTAACCTCAATCATTTTCATTTTATTACAATTATTCTACTAGTGTGTGTAATTTATTAGGTTGCCAAAAGGTGCTGTTTGATTTTAGGTAAACACAAAATTGAAATTAAGGTAAATATTAAGTAAATCTTAGGTTTTTAAGATTATAGAAAATATATAGATATTCGAATAATATTTTATATAGATATTTTTACCGTGGGAGAGTCATGCTTCGGTACGAATTATACCACGGCAAGCAATTCTTTGGTTGCCTTTCACTGAGTGAGTGAGGTTACCGGAGTCCAAATCCCCCGCTGACTCGAGCGGGAGGGACTCCAAGGGCAGCAACGCACTTGTGACTTTTGAGTTGCCGGTGTCCATGGGCGGCGGTAGTTGCTTATCATCAGGTGACCCGTCTGCTCGTTTGCCCCCTTATACCATAAAAAAAATGACACACGAATCAAAACTTGCTAATGATCAAAAGGAAAAAGTCCGCATGCAAAACCATAAGATTACCGAAAGTCGTATATGCAAAATAAGTTTGTCAGACTTATAATATTATTTTTTTAATACACTGTGTTTTATTTATTTCTTTCGTTGAACTATACTTCATTTATATATTTAATTATAAATTAATAAAAAGGTAAAACATTTATTTATAGATAATGCTTTTATTTTATAATTTACAATATAGTTTAGCTTGATATTCTAATTTTAAGTTGTTTTTTTTTATATACAAATTTCCTAATTTTTTTTACAAAATGTTTATCAGTTGAGGTTATTCAGTTTAAACTGCCGTCATTCAGAATTCCTAAAAACCATTACTTTACTACTTGTGCATTTAAACATTAACATGGCTTTTAAATGTTTACCTCAAGTTATTGAGCTATGTGTTTTGTATACCTTGTGTTTGAATTATTTACACCCAATTTGTTTAAGAAATTTCTACTCTCCCGCCTGTTCTACGATCAAAACCATGCCCTAATCGCAGCTTAACTCAACAGAGCCAGAGGGGTCTCTTGGGCATCTATCTCCCTCTTTGATTTTATCGCTTCCACTCACAGGCAGCTTTACCACGGTACAATTATAATACAGTAGTGTAACTCGGCCGCATGACAGAAATAAATGCCTACAGCCGCGCGGTACGTAAACATGCGTTAGGGCCGCCCGTCTCCAGCATTTTAATTATATTTGCCTACTTTCTGTCTCTATTTAGATTTGTGATTGTAAATATCCTTTTTATATTGAATAGGAAGTGTTCAATAAAAATGCGTGTTGTTTTTTGATTGGTAGATTTAATTATTTTATTTTCTTTCTGCATTGGAGGAGTTCAAGTTTCAATTTTCTTTTTCTTGGAGTGTTGCTAGAGAGACTCGTTGAGGTTTGTGCAAAGATTTCATTTGTTGCATTTTCAGTCTGTGTACTATTTTCAATTCCTACCAACGGAGCAGTTTGGGTTTGTTCATCTTCTTTTAGAGAGACTCCTGGATCAGTACTAGCTAAAATTGGCAGCATCAACAATGGTAGGGCATTCTTTTTTTAAAGTTTTCTATTTGATTAATGTAATACATCCTCCAAATTAAAATGTTTTTCACAAACTTGGTAGGAACTAAAGTTAGGTTTGTTTTCCAAATCATCTCGCCGGATCAGTTGCAACCATTGAAGACGTCTGAAAAAAAAATACAAGTGGCACTCTCGGTGACTGCCGCGGTAAAGTTATTGCATAACTTTTTTTTTTTAAAGAACAAAATCTGCGTGGTGTCAGGTATTTTCGTAAGGTTTTGAGAATTTCTTGATTCGGTCAGAGCCCGCGATAAAAGCAATAGCAAATGCAATAGCTTAAAAATCCTTCTATAGAATAAAAAAATGTGTTTTCTCCTTACGCGTTACAAAACTCCAATCCTTAGAAACTCCAACACCTACCTACTCAACTAGAATGTAAGAAACAGCTGCCGAGTAAGAAACTTTTTATCTCAGATTATTAACGTCTCTATAAATTAGGTACCTACCTACAACTCGCAACAACTCAAAACAAAAATTCTTTGGTCACCAATTAATTAATTATTAAAAGCTGAACAGCTGACTACGAATGTTTTAAAATCACAACCCTCAAACATCTAAATATAATATATGAGTTTAGCTGTTGTTGTTAATACCGAGAAAATAAAACCAGTTTTTAGTGGTATATGTTGTTATAGTAGCAGCAGAAACACTTTGTGAAAATTTCGAAAACTATCAAATGACACACAGACGGTAAAAAATGTTTTCTAGTATTATTCATACACACAGATAATAAACAAATATTATTAATAATAAAACACCACGTCTTTACTTTGAATTATGCAAAGCAACAAAACACACATGCACCGAAGTTTTAACACAAGCGTAAGTAGGTAGGTACCTACCGTATCATGATTCATTCAGAACCGCATATAACTACCTATTTCACTCGTCTCAATAACTTTCCGTTACTCTATTCGCTTTATTTATTAATCCAAACACCTTTTTTTTCGTGAGATAAAAGGAAATACTTATCCATTAAAAAGACACACTTTATGTACCTACCTACTAGTAAGTAAAATTATTTTATAGTCTTACCTTTCAGAGTTTCCAGGTAATTTAAAAAAACTTATGTCTGGATGCGTTATTGACGAATTCATACAACCATAAACAGCATAATATTTCGTACTCGTCATATTAACTGATTTTTAGAGAAAAAAATCGCGCGGTTATTGTTAAAAAAACAACACACCGTCCGTTCGACACTACGGTACAGCCGTGACTGTCTGCGCCCCGAGCGCACCCCGAGATCGAGGCGCGTAGGTATAGCTCGCGTTTCGTCCGTTTGTATGAAGTTGGAGTACTGTATTATAATTGTACCGTGGCTTTACCCAGTGTTCACTACTCTATGCCTATATCTCTAAGAGCCGAACGTGCTGAGATTTTCTCTATCTATAAGCAGATACTCTAAGTCGTGTTCTGAATTCTGATTTGAATTTCGAATTTAATATTCCATTTGACATTTTGATCACATAATTAATGTAGCATTTCTGGTTTAAACTCCAAAAACTCCAGAATTGCATTCATAGTCTTCGTAGTTGTATGATGTTTTTAAAGCAAACGTGTGTTCTTGGAAAATATTTTTAAAATATTTGATTTCCTTGATTGTGAGTCAGTTAGAATGCTTTCTTTTCAGCGACTTTACCATGTCTCAAGCGTCACTTGTAGTTTAAAAAAACAGGGTATAAAACTGTGTAAAATGGTTAATCCTCAGAGCAAGAAGTAAGATTGTGAAAACTTTAATAATCAATTATAGTTCAAACGTATTAGTGCTTATTTTTAAGGTTATGTTTTTATTTATTCTTTCAGACAGTCTTGGTATCCAGCACCAATGTTTGATGACACACTGCCTACTATCAAGAGCCTGACTAAAACTAAACACGAACCTGGAAAGCGAGGAATACGAAGATCCTCCATGCTGAACAAAATTTTTATGAAACAAATTACTGATTTAATGTCTACTGGTACAGTTGCCATGAATATCGTCGGAAGAGGCATTGAGATTTCTAAAGTATGCAAATAGTATTATTGTATATTCTAGAAAGAAAAAAACCAACACCTAAACTGGGTAATAAGTATTGAATTGATTTTTCTCTGATCTGTAATATGCATTCCAGTATTTATTGACATAAACAGAGAAAGTATATTAGTTAAGTTTTCATTGGTAATGGAGACATGTAAAGTTTTGAGCGTCTGCTAATCTAGGTTCCAGCTTGACCCTTCTGTTTACATCATCATTAGTGGTAAAAATGCTTTAAATAGGCAAATCTACAAATTACTGATTTGATGTCTACTGGTACAGTTGCCATGAATATCGTCGGAAGAGGCATTGAGATTTCTAAAGTATGCAAATAGTATTATTGTATATTCTCGAAAGAAAAAAACCAACACCTAAACTGGATAATAAGTATTGAATTGATTTTTCTCTGATCTGTAATATGCATTCCAGTATTTATTGACATAAACAGAGAAAGTATATTAGTTAAGTTTTCATTGGTAATGGAGACATGTAAAGGTTTGAGCGTCTGCTAATCTAGGTTCCAGCTTGACCCTTCTGTTTACATCATCATTAGTGGTAAAAATGCTTTAAATAGGCAAATCTATGTCTACCCCTAAACTTACTTATAATCAGTGATCCTGTACCATTAGAATGACAACGACGAACTACGAAACCAGAAGAAAATATTAGAACACTAAGAATTTCTTAAATTAAATGCACAAAAGGTAAATAGAGGTAGGCATAGCACAGACAAAAAGAGGTCTTTGTAGATTTTTTCTTTGGAGATATTATGAGTGAGCTTAATATTTTTTTCTTATTATAATAGTATGTCAATTTTGTCATCATTAAAATGATGAAAAAAAAGAGATAGAAAGAAAGACCAAAAGAGCAGTAGTATCCACTGCTGGCTCTTCTCTTCTCTTTCTCTCCTTGGCCCCTTTCTGAAACCATAACAAACCACTCTGTGGGTAGTAGTATTATAGATAGTAGATGAGCTGAAGTATAACAATTGATAAAATTTCAAACTACTTTCAGGTGAAGGTGACCCCAGATTTCCAAACAGTTAATGTATTTTGGGTTTGCAAAGGAACTGCATCTGATGATGAAACTGAACTTGTTCTCCAAAAAGTAGCTGGTGCACTAAGACATGAATTATCCACCCTAAGAATTATGGGAGAAATACCATACATTGTTTTTGTTAAAGGTGAGAGAGACAATTGATCACACGGTGAATATATTTTTGACCTTTAACAGCAGGTATAAATTAAAATAGTAGGTTAGGTATATTCAATAACACCCATTATCCATTTGAAATTAATATTTTTGTTAATTTTATAATAGGTTTAAGTTGCCCTGAATTAAACCATTGTGCATTTCTAGTTTTTAATTTAAAAATGTATGTAAGTTAAATAATAATAATATTCTAGCACATTCACACAACACCATCTAGTCCCCAAACTAAGGACAGCTGGTACTATGGCTACTAGACAACTGATACAAATACATATGTATATACTTTTTTTTGTAAATACATTGACATTATACAAAAACATACCTACATATTATACATAGAAACACCCAGACCAAATGTAAGGTTTTTGTTGTACTAAAAAAATAAATTTTCAAAAGAGTATTTTACAAGAGCATTTAGAATATAGTTTTATTTATCTATAGTATATTTTTGTTTAGATTTAATATCTACTTAAGATATTAAATTTTAGATTTACTTATTTAAATTTAATATATCTTAGTCATAGTACATTAACCTGATAATATTTTATTACTATTTGCCTTAATTATCTTACAGACAAGCAAGAAGCTCAGATTGCAGACTTAAACAATCGTTTAGCAGTAGCAGATTATGGCGAAGATTATGTGATGACTGAGGAAGGGCATCTACTAAAGTCTGAATTTGTACTTAACACCAAGTTATCACCTGAAGTTAAGGTATATATGATGTCTAACTTACTATACTCCAAATGATTATATAAAGCCAGTATACATAGTGAATAAAAATGACACATGTCATTTTCTGCAAAAATTTATATCAATTGCAACAAACTGCAACTCCATAAACAAAATGGGACCCATGTAAATGCAAGTGTGGTGTAAAGATTGAAATAATTTGCTGCAAGCACAACACAAAAGATTTTTCCATCCTTTTGAAGGTAACTTTTCTGTAGCTTGTTAACAGAGCAGGGCAAATTATGTCATCAATATATTAAATACAGTATTGGCACCACTTCTAATTCAAATACATAAAATTGCCAACAAAAGCCTCGACAGGCACTGTGGTATCCCAACTTAATCTTTGTCCTGGGATGAATGCCTCCACTATATTTAAAACATCAAAAGCTTTGCCTTAACTGTCGCTAGAAACATACCATCATACAAATAATCATATGTTAAGTCAAAGAACTGGCAGACTAACTATAAGTTAAAATTAGAAAACGGGCACAAGTCTATACATATATTCATATCTGAACTTCTTTGTAACCTTTTTTAAACAAGTTTTGTTCCTAGCAGGAATGTGAGGTTTGGAATACTTTGTTTTATCAATATGTTAAAAATTGTCACAAAAACATTGCCAAAACGCAATTGGTTCAAATGCAGTTAGTTCAAAATGCAATTCGTCCAATATGTAATTATGTATTTTTTTTTTTTATGCTACTGCTAAGTACCGCTAAGTAAGAAGTTACACTTTTCTAAATGATGCATTTCTTATACTTCTTGAAATATGGTCCTAATTTACTTTGTAATATTCTACAAATTTCTAATGTTTTAGGCTAAAATTAAACAATTGGAGGATGAACTACCGGTAGACGAAGAACCTTTACCTGAAATGAGTAATAACGTATTTGGTTTGGACCACACAAAGATTATGAACAGACTTTTGGCAGCCAGGAAGAAAACTTCCGATGCCTGGAATAACCTGGATGCAAATAGTGATGTGATTTCATATAGAGCTCCTGTTAATGCGCTGCCTGAACCCTCGATTAGCACCCAGACAAAGGAATTGGCCGATTTCCTGTTGCAGCGGCAGGTTTGTATATTTTGTAGTAATTCTACGAATACACGTACATTTGTATATAAGTACATGATCATTATCCTCCTACCCGTTTTCCAAATTTATCTGGGGTCGGTGCAATGTGTTTTCGGTGTGTCGGTGCAAACACACACACACACACACACACACACACACACGCACGCACGCACACACACCGCACACGCACGCACACACACCGCACACGCACACGCACGCACACGCACACCACGCACACACACCGCACACGCACGCACACACACCGCACACGCACGAACACACACCGCACACGCACGCACACACCGCACACGCACGCACACACACACACGCACACCCACACCCACACGCACGCACACACACACACGCACACCCACACGCACGCACATGCACACGCACGCACATGCACATGCACATACACATACACACACACACACACACACACACACACACACACACACACAACACTTCGTTCGTTTTTGCGTCGAGGGTTAAAAATAGATATAGATACGACACATGACATACATATATGCGACACACAAAAATCATTATTGCGCTATTCCATTTTCATATAATACAAATATGCTTAGTTAAATCGAAGTGCGTTTTGATAGTAATGATTTATTAATCTATAGCTGTGATAAAACACTTAATTCTTTCTTATTTCTCCCTAAGATTCTCAATAAGAAGATAGCCCAACGAACAAAGAATACTCGTGATGATTGGCAACTACAGGTTTCATCCTTGCATGAAGATCCAGATTATAACCCTGATGAGTACTACTACGATGATGTCGATGACCTTGATGAGGAGGAAGACGAGGAGTACTACCATGGTGGTTACGAATCCGATGGACTAGAGGAGTTAGAGACGGCCACGCCGAAGGAATGATGCGATTTTATTTCAATAATTTATTTATAATTAATAAAGGTTTTTTTTAAGTCTTGTAGTTTTTTATTTCAGAATTCATCTCGTAAAGAACAAATTAATAATAATCATAAATATCTATGTCCAGCAGTGGACTATTAAAGTCTGTTGATGTGATGTGATATGATATATATGTAAAATATATATTAATGAATACATACAATTCAAAGTTAAATCATATAACCCGCGTCGCGTCGCTTCCGGTGCAACGGACATCTTTTGCACAAGAAACGAGCCGGAGCGAGAGTCTCCACCTTTATCCCTACCTCTGCGATCAATCTCCGCAATTACACCTGTAGCTTTCGACGCCTCTGTCCCCGATTCCAATGGCGGATCCAGGGGGTGGGTCATGGGGGTCATGACCCCCCCTGGGCTGGGTCATAAACATAGGTAATGGTTTTAAGGATTTTTTCTTGTCACTTCACTAGTTTTCCCGTTTACCCCTCGTAAACGGGAAAACCTAGTGTATTCCCGTTAACCCCTCCTGCTAAGCTAAATTGCTTGTGTTAGAAGTGTGTTCACGTCGGTAGTGTACAGGTCAGGATTCGAATCCACTACCTCTTGATCGCAAGTCCAATGCCTTAACCACTAGGCTATCGCCGCTACGAAGTAGTGTAATGGTTAATTAAAAAATCGCCATACATCGTCATTTTTTTTGATACTACTTCAGGCCGCATCTGGCCCTTTGTAACCCTAGACATCCATACTAATATTATGAATTTGAGTGTCGTGTCGTGTCTGTCTGTCTGTCTGTCTGTTACTCTTCACGCTTGAACCACTGAACCGATTCAGATGAAATTTGGTATGGGGATAGTTTTTTTTTTTAATTAAAAGAGACAACTCCCGCATTAGGAATATATCCTGTGTCGCGGGGGTCTTTACAAATTTACATACATGAAACGGACACAAAGAACACCCAAACTCAGAACAACAATTTGTGGATCACACAAAGTGTCGTCTCGTGTGGGGTTTGAACCCACAACACTCGGCGCAGTAGGAAGCGGCGTGGCGACCGCTTAAACCACTGCGCCATCTGTGCAGTCTTTCGTGAAGTTTGATTCTTGAAAAAGGACATAGGCTACTTTTTATCGCGATAACCGACATACACTCGGGAAAAAGCTAGTACATTAATATAAACATAAAGTGTTGCAACTTGCAAGACTAAAAATGTTATGTTAAAGTTATGTCTCTTTTGACGATATTATGTTTTGGTTGCCTTCTTTTACATTTTTGACTTATGAACAAAGATTCCTTATTTTAACCCAACTCCAACCGAATCGAACCGACTAAAACCACACGGTGTGCCACTCTGCGCCTGAAATACTAACTAATAATAAGCTAAATATACTAATAATAAACAATTGTTTAATTACATCACTGGTGTCGCCGCTAACTGACGGAGGGAGGGAGGGAGAAAGTGCTGATTGTAATAGTGAAATAAATAATTCAATAGTGAAATAAATAATTCAATTGAAAGAAAAAAGTCTACCCCATCTCTTAACCTATTGCTTGTTTTGAAATACCAAATGGTTTGGAAATTAAGTCTAATCGTTTTTTTTGTCGCGGTCACGACCCTTAGGCAAGCACCCCTTGAGCCGCGAGGGCGTAGGCGGTGGCCTTCGACGCCCAGGCTTTACGCCGCCTCTGATGACAGCCTGTGAGCTGAGCTCAATACAGATAACTGACAATTGATAAAGTTTCTAATATTGACCTAAATATAATAAATACGGAAGATCCGGGAACTGCTCTTAAGACATCCGGATCCTTCCTAGCACCAGCCCGCAACGGTGCGGCCACCGCCTTCGCGTACATCCTCTAATTAGGCAACGTCCGGCACTCGCGGATATCCTCTAATTAGGCAACGTCCGGCACTCGCGGATGGCGCCTCCTCGCTGGCTGGCTGGCCTGGCAGGTGGAGGGGAAACCACGTTTCGTCCACCCGCGGCCACACTCGGCGGCGGCATGAGGCGCTGGTAACCGCGCTTCCGCCGCTCGGTTCGTCGGCTGTGAATCGGGTCCGAGTGAAGATCATCCTCCCGGGCCCTCTCCGCCGTGACCAAAATGTCATAGGCGTAACAAATTAGACCCAGCCCGAAGGGAAAATCAGCTCGAAGGGCTCAGTCGTACCCTATGTTCCACAGGAGTCGTCCAAGGACAGACTCTTGCGCTGTTCCCGCACGACATGGCCTGATTCCTCAAAACACCATCTCGGTCCTCGTACATGGCGATATACTCCTCTAAGTAGTCTGCCACTAGCCGCCTCAGGTACCCTGGCACCCCATGATAGAGGAGTGCTTCCCTGATGCGGCTAAATGGCAGATTGTTGAATGCGTTGGTGATGTCTAACGACACCGCCAACAGCACGCCGCCGCAGCTCACCGTCTCTTCCGTCACGGCCCTCAGGCGCAACACAGCACCGACAGTCGAACGACCGGCTCAAAAGCCGAATTGGGCGCCCGACACATCAGGGCCAACCTCGCGCAAGTGCCGGACGATGCGAGCAGAGAGGACCCTCTCAAACAATTTACCCGCTTCGTCAGGCAGTACGATGGGCCTGTTGGCCGCGACCGAATCGGCAGACCGTCCCGGCTTCCTCAAGAGCACTAACTGCCCGCTCTACCAGCACTCAGGGAATTGTCCGGCCGCCAAACTAGCTTCGAACACCTCCCCAAGGCGGTCTGTCATGTGATTGAGGGCCAGGGCCAGCACTCGGGCAGGGATCCCATCTGGTCCAGGGGCGGTTTTCTTGGAACGGATCCGTGGAACAGCCGCCCCTATCTCCGCATCCGTGACATCGATGGGGATGTGTGCTCCGCCCGTTGAGGGAAAAGGCCCTCAACCACCTATTGCAGGAAGTTGGGCTGGAGAGGCAAGGCCAGTTGTTGAGTTGTCGACACTCCGTCCAGGATCTCTAGAACACGTCTCAGGAGCACGTCCCATGCGTGCTGCATGCCATGGGATTGAGGTCTGGCGATTGTGCAGGTCACTGCAATACCCGGATGTTTTCCCTTGCCAAGTACTCGCCGGTCCTACGGCTCCTGCTAACTGTGTGCGAGCGCGCATTGTCATCGCTCAGCGTAAAATCTGAGCCAAGACTGTTCACTCATTTGCGTGAACATAAGGCCCATTTTTCAAAATCTGTATTTCTCAAAAAGATAAAAGTGAGATAGATACTAAAATCAAGCAACGAAAACATATGAAATCGAGAAAGATTATAGATTATAGATTTATTTTAATGGAAACAAAACATATTCGAATCCCTTGTGAACGCGGCCAATTTCAGCATTTTCATAAAAATTAAAATAAAACGAATTATTTGGTTACACGTTATACGTCACTAGCCGGCAGTGGCGTAGTTACTCCAGTGGTGTCGTTGACAAGAGACGGTGTGGTTACCTAATTTAAAATTATTTATCTATTTGTATTTATATATTCATCATTAATTTAAATATTTGTAATATTCAAATTTATTTTCTGTTTTACATACTTTATTGCTAGTTTATCCATATAATTTTTATTTACAAGATTATATCGATCTAAAATAGAAAAAAATATATATAGTGTAAGCGAATATATCGCTCTATGTGTCCGCTTTTCGGGGCCTCGGCGAAGATAGGGACCCTTAGTCGGTACTAACGATAGGGTACTAGAAATCATACGCGTAGCTATTAGTTTATCACTGACGAGAGCGAAAAGCCGTACTCAATCAAAAGTACCGCCAGTGCCTGGACATGTTTGGTAGACACGTATAAAAATCATTCAGAATACTAGAGTAAATCTTATATCTGTGGCTTGGCGTCCAGGCCAGTCAACTTTCTATATACGAAATCAATTAACCTTGTAGTACTAGTAGAATTAACAGTATCGTGGGAAAACAACATCACTAAAGACCCCGCTTTAAAAAAGAATACTTATAAGCTACGAAATACCTAGACATGGCTATTTCGTTGCATTGTATGCCGTGACAGTAATCTCAGTGATCAGTGACAGTGATCTCTATAAAATGCTTAAAGACCTTGGATTACCAAAAGCTTCGGTAAGCTCTTTTCTTAAACAAATTTCCAAAGTGGCATTTTCAGGATCATATCAAATACGGTTAGGTAGAATTAGATCACAGCGGACAGTGGAGGTGAGCGCTGACGCATCGCAAGGAGTACTCCCTAAACTGCCTAAACCTACTACTGGGTCTCTTACAAGTCCCAGGCGCTCGCTGTCGCTGTCGCATCTGTCACGCGATGGACCCGGCATCCGCACGGTGCATCCATAGAAGGTCTTCCAATGCTATTAATAATTTAATAATAGTTACATATTAATCTCACAACAATAAAAGCACATTCATTGCGAATGTTAATTAATAAGTATATAGGAAAACTCAATCCCTACAATACCCGCGATAATTTTAAGTACTTGGTATACAATACAGTACTGTATTGCAATATAACAGGCCCGCATTTTTTTTATTAAAGATATCAAGTTGTTTTTATATTTTATTACCTACTAATTAAGGACGGCACGATACACAGTGTCATGAAAGCCGATTTGCGGTCATCTCCATTTTAAATGTACCTACACTTTTAGAAAAAACAATCAATAAGGGCCAAAAAAAATTTCATGTTAAATCTTTCATGCTTCTAGTTTTTTTTTTATATTAAATGTTTTTGGCGTTATATGGATTCACCTTAAGTATCGATGAAAAAGAAAACACATAATTTAACCTTTAAAAATTTTTTAGGAGGCAACGAGCGGAGGCAAATAATAACAATGTGCCTTTTTTTTTTTTTAACGTGTGGAAATCCCCTCGGACCGTCACCCCACCGGGGTTTGCGGCGGGGTGGTGTGTCGGACTCGGACCGACTAAAACCACACGGTGTGCCACTCTGCGCCTGTAATAGGAGGGATCCGGGAACAGCTGTTATTAAGACATCCGGACCCCTCCTAGCGCCGGCCCGCTCCTGTGGCGGGCTCCGTCTCAAAAATTTTTCCTCTCTTTATAGGAGACGTCCGGCACACGCGGACGCCGCCCCCTCGCGGCTGGCCAAACTAATGCGGGTGGAGGGGAAACCCACCCCGTCCACCCGCGGCCACACTCAGGGCGGCATGAGGCGGTGATAAGCGCGCCTCGGATCGGGTCCGAGTGGAGGTCGTCCTCCCGGGCCTTCTCCGCCGCCTCCTTCTGCGAGATTACTTCCTCGCAGAAGGTTGCGACCGCGGTAAAACAACTGTCGCTACCGGCCATGGAGCGTATTACGGCCAGTAGCGAGAGATCCACTCCGATGACTGCAGTGAGGGCCCGGCGCTGCGTCGCCCATGCGGGGCAGAACGCCAGCGTGTGCTGGGCCGAGTCCTCACTGCAGTCGCAGTGGTGGCAGGCGGGACTCAGTTCCCTCCTAGCGACCGAGTGCAGGTACTTTCCGAAGCAACCGTGCCCGGAAAGCACCTGCGTCAGCCGGAAGGTAAGGGTCCCGTGCTGCCGCCCTGCCCACTCGGCGATGACCGGCTGGAGAGCCTCCACGGCGGCGAAGCCAGCGCGTGGAGTCTCCAGCCGGAACGACCAACGAGCCATCGTGGCTCGGCGAGCGGCTTCGCGCCACTCGCGCACGTTTTCGGGCGGAGGGCGAAATCCACTCTCCGCCCGGGAGTCAGCCACTCGCCGATAAACTTCGGCGAGCACTTCCGCCTCCAAATCCCACGGGGGAGTTCCGGCCAACGCGCACGCCACTTCCGTCGAAACGGTGCGGTAACCGCGTATGGCTCTGACCGCCATTACCCTCTGAGGGCGCCAGAGGCGTGCCCTATTCTGGGCGGTCAGAGCCGCCGCCCACACCGGTGCACCGTATAGTGTCATTGACCGGACAACCCCCGTGTACAGCCGTCTTGTCGCGACGCTGGGTCCACCCAAATTGGGCAAAAGTCGCCCTAGGGCAGACGCAGCGCCGACCAGCTTTGGAGCAAGCTGTCGGAAGTGCTCGTCGAAGAGCCACCTCCCGTCGAGGATCAGGCCCAGATATTTCATCTGGGCCCGAACCGGTACGAGGACCGAGTTGACCACGATTGAGGCGCCAGGGGGTGGACCACGACGGGGCCCATGAAATAACAGAGCCTCCGTCTTATCTAGGGCCACCCGTAAGCCCAGCGCCTCAATGCGCCCGACCACCAGGGAGACTCCCCTTGTGGCCAGGCGCGCCGCCTCTTGGAAATAACAATGTGCCTGCAACATCCTATATGCAACTTTGTTGTTATTTGCCAAAGCATATAATATTTTGACAAACTTTCGCGAGGTCCCTTTTTTCAATGGCAATATATCCCACGGCAGCGAATTGGTTTTCCAGTTTTGACTTGAACGTTTCAGATCCTATCATGGCTTGGAGCAAACAGACACGTTCAGCCTTAAAGTTGATATTCAGAGAGCCCCGGACAAGTCGGTGATCACTACCGGTATTAAACCTATTGATTACTGAGACGTCTCTGAATATGTGCTTTCTGTCCGTCATGATGAAATCGATCTCATTTCTGGTCAAAGCGTCGGGGCTTTGCCACGTCCACTGAATAGATATTTCATTGTAATTTATGCGATCGATTCATGAAGATGTGGAGTTTTAATCTTAGCTTAATTAGGTAAAAAAAATGTCTTTTGAAAGCTAGAGTTTGTACTCTAGTGTTTAAAAGACACCCCTTGTATAAAAAAAACACAGAAATATACATAGGAAGAAACGAAAGTTAACTAATTTTTTTTGTGTAATATAATTTAGCAAAAATGTTTTTAAATAATATTGTGGTTAATCTGTGTGTGTATGTATAATTCCTACGTCTATGTCGACGATTATCGATATAGGGCGTTTCAAGAAAAGGATTTTCTTTTTCTTCTCGAAACCTAGCTCAATAGTTTGGTTTAGAAGCAAAACTAGGCCTCTGATAATGTAAGCCCTTAATATTAATATACTCCGCATCGCACTTTTCGATTTTCCCATAAGAATAACACAGGAAAAGAAAAACTTCTGATTTTTATAACTAATGAACGAGAAATTGCACTGCAATGTCATTCAAATATTTTTGTACAAAATTGAACGCTCTACAAAAAAGAGCGATGTAATGTTTAGATAAATCAACTCAGTCAAAGTTATTTCAAGTCAAAGTTACACTAATATAATATAATAATAAAAATATTCTACTACATTCACACAACGCCATCTAGTCCCAAACTTTGCAGAGCTTGTACTATGGGTCCTAGAGAACTGATATACATACATACATATACTTTTTTTGTAAATACATACATATTACACATATAAACACCCAGACCAAATAGAACATTAAATGTTCATGCATACAAATGTTTGACTTGAGCGGGAATCAAACCCGCGACGTTTGGCGTAGTGGCAACCACTACGCCATCCGGCCTTTATGCCGTTTCACAAACTACTACACCACTAATCTCAATTCATTCATTCTCAATCTAGCCATTTTTCTGAATGATTTGGCAAAAAAAATATGTTTTCAGAAAGAACGCACGACTAGACTCATCAAATAGACACACAGACAAGACGTGACCGCAACTCCGCTCCTTTATTATAATATAACACACTGTGCAATAAAGTCATGGCGGCATGCTTTACATGATTATCTATTATGAACTAACATTTTCCTATTATTACATAACTAATAGGAATATAATTTTATTGTTTAACAATTTTAAACTAATACTTTCCGTCCATTATGTTTTATATATATTAAAATACATGCCCATTTAAAGGCCTGAAAAAATTACTGTCTTTGAGTTAAAGATAATTGTGTATGATTGATTACGGAACCCCTGGTAAACCCTTGGTAAGAGAATATTATTCAAGTAAAACCTAAAAACAAAGCTTACCATAGATTTTTGCGGATTAATTATTTTAGAAAAATATATATGTAAGTAATGATCCAAGCAAAGTGTTCCAATCCCCAAATAACATCGCGTATAAAAAATAAAATATAGGAACACTGAGAAATTGAACTTAAAAAATATTTTGGACGAGTGTGTTAATAGAAATGATTGTTTGAAACTATGCAAGAGTATTTAATACCTAGGATATTAATGGAATTTGATGGAAACAAATACACTGAAACAGTCAGATTGGAAAGAAAAAATGTGTATGACATGGATTCTTTAACACATTTTACTGCTAACTCTTTCTAAACCATGCATAGGTTTGATGCGGTTTGTATTTCATTAGATAATTTTTCAAGAAATATTCATATTCATATTATACAAAAACATAAATTTAGTTTTATTTAAGTAGAATAGAAAAACAAACAATATTTCGCAATCCAGTTGTCGACAAAATTAAATACATTTTATACGTGGCTCACCTACGTTATAACAAAAATGATGTACCTACTAACATCCGTACAAAGCCTGGTCTGCACTGATTCAGTAGAAAATATTGTGTTTATGAATGCGCATCTATGGTTTGGATGCAGCTTAGTAAGTATTTACTCAATTGAAGTTTGTAAAAACCCATAGGTATTACTCAATCAGATCCTAGAACGTTATAGAGAAGTTAATATATTTCTGTTAGAGAGGCGTGTACTATCATTACTTTCATCGCCACCTTTCATCAAGTGTGTTAATAGTTTAATTTCTATTCGACTACACAATAAAAAACTACTAACTCTGAAATCACTCGTATTCTTATACGCCAATGTATTATCGAGCCATGTGTATTACTATGTATCTTTAACTTTTCTTTTGTCTTTTGAATATACTGAATTTTGAATATAGTGATAATAGATGTTATTAAGTCTGGTATCGTGTGCGTTTATAACTCAGATATACGGCTCGAGCTCGAATGTTAGTAATTGCCTACTTAAAATTCAGTGCTTAGTTACCGACATCGCTGGCAGCTTTCGCTGATTTACAGTTGAAAGAATGAATATACATATTTTTACAACTGATATGCAATATTGTATTGTAATATCAAATGTGTATATTTTCATCATCGAAGGTCGAGCTGATAAAATTAACAACCTTTTACTTATCGCTTTATAGCTATTTCATAAAAACAAAAGCGAACAGCAGTTCAGAAGCATATTGTGCCATTATTAACCTGTCACCATTATAAGTCTGATTATTGTAAATAAACAAAGGAAATGATATCAGGTTCATCTTATTAGTATCAACAGGTTGAGTTTGCATTCTGGCTTTTCATGTGGGTGCTTTTTGGACTTTATTTAACTAGAACTTTTCGCTTGTTAACGTTCATAGGTATAGTTAAGTACAGTGTTGCTGCATCTCGTCAAACATTCGTTGCTCACGGCCGCTCAATAACTCCGATATATGTATATGTACCCTCAGCCGCCATAAATTATATGCTATCGATCCCGTTGCCAAGTCACGTTCAGGGTGAGTACAATTTCGGTTAAAGTTCTGTAGTAAAGTAGGCGTCGATTCGAGGCTACATGGCGTCTACGTGCTGGACTAGTACATAAGTAATATAGCTTTTTATATCGACCTTTGTGCAATAAAGTTAATCCAGGTCCTGTGTAGTGTAATATCGGGTGGGGTGTTCGGCGCGCGGGGCATAAACCGGCTGGCTCGGTGGCCACCTGTTCGCCGCACGGTGGCGCGCGCGCGCGCGTTTGCCCCCCTCGCCGCCCGTACGCCGCGCCCCGCGCCTCCCCCTGCACCCTCGACATCGCGCTGCGCGCGCTTCTCCCTTCTCCGACTCATTCGTTTCGCGACGCGTCGTCTCACTAGCCGGCTTCCGTTGAATTCGCCTGGGCTCATTCCTTTCGCGTCAGCTAGCCGCAACGCTCCGATTACAGCAGCTCTTAGCCCGTTTTCAAATAACTCCCAAAAATGACGGAAAGTACGGAAACTCCTGCAGCTGCAGCCCCAGAAAAAACTCCCACCGAAAATGGCACCACTGAAACTCCACCCGAGGAGACTCCCGAAAAGGCCACAGAAGAGAAGGAAAAGGTGGAGACCCCTCCACCGAAGGAAATGCGCGCTGTCGTGCTTACCGGTTTCGGCGGACTAAAAACTGTTAAGATTCTTAAAAAACCAGAACCAAGCGTCGGGGAAGGAGAGGTCCTCATTCGTGTGAAAGCATGGTAAGTCCTATTCATATTTTTATAGTAATAATTATAAATGGAATATAAATTACTTTACAGTTAAAAAAAAACTGTTCATTTTATTACTGTGATATATTTTTCTAAAGATTAGGGTAGTAACTCAAAATTAAATTACGTATAAACTATAATTAACCAGCTAGTTTTATCTTACTTCTTATTTATACTACTTATTTTTGATAGTATATCAATCAATTATTTTTTCGGTACACCTGCATTATAAGTACAAGCGATAACTTGCCAGTGTCTGTATAGACAAGCTGCGTTCTTTGGTCGCGTCTTGACTGTCATTAACATTTGCCTCCACCGGGATGCATGCACCCTACGCAACGGATTGAAATTTCTGCACGCACACCGGCACCCACTACCGATCGTGTGACGCGCCCTACAGCGGATTTACACTTCGTCGAACGCCGCCGTCTATAAACCGGCGACAATCTGCTACGCTCATGACTGTCTGTTTTAGCTTGTCTTTCAGTTAATGTAATGTCCATAGGCGTATTCTTTCATTCGATTTCGCCTATCGATTACTTATTCAACAGGCTATGGAAATTTGTTTTCAATCGGGACCAGCATTTCTGCATGAATGCGACCACCGGACCGCATCGCTGCG
This sequence comes from Arctia plantaginis, assembly GCA_902825455.1. Taxonomy (NCBI): domain Eukaryota; kingdom Metazoa; phylum Arthropoda; class Insecta; order Lepidoptera; family Erebidae; genus Arctia; species Arctia plantaginis. The sequence goes on along the minus strand of CADEBD010000284.1, from coordinate 2,806,817 downwards.
TAGACGCTGCGTGGTCAGTTGTAACAAATTAATGTTATTTTGTCATATGAAGCCCGAGCGAGTCGAGTTCGTACGAAAGGGAGTTGAGCGCCTACTGACATTGTTCTTTGTTCGCTTTTATCGCTTCAGTGCTTCAGATAATGCAACCGACGAGTCACGTCAGCTACCTACCTACTCCCAGTCACTACTTGCACCGTCAAGACTGGAGTTATCTGACACTTTTCTCTCATTATGTTAACTGTATGAAGTCAGCCCTTTGACAAAAATGACACTCAGGGAACTGAGAAATCATTTTTATTATACAAATAACAATAACGTGAGTTCAGAAGTCAACGACTTTGGCTCATTCCAATCATTTAAATAATCGCAATACATTTTATTATTTTAAACTCTCCAAAAAACATAGTAGTTCTCTTTCATATTAACAGGAATAACTGAAGATACCTGAAGCCCTCTCTTTTATATCCACTTCATTGATGTATCGTATATGCGTACTATGTCCATACACAAGTCAAAATTTGCAGAGGTCAGATATTTATAGGATTTAGGGAGAAAGAACGTCAAATGAAGAATCGTGCGAGGTGTGGAGATCAATAGCGAGGAGCAAGGCACAAGGCGAATCCTTGCTCTGCTAAATATAGCGCGCTTATCGTCGCCTTACTATATGTAAATGACCGCGACACACCCGACGCCATCTGCCGCAAAAATATTAACTGACTGGTTGGGTTCCGACCGGTACAAGTACAAGTTTGTTCTCTAGTTTTGAACTGCAAAAACGTGTGAGTTCCGCCTACATCGCCAATCGAAATGCCATACACGAGGAACGCCATTTTTCATAAGCTGTCAGGCTCGCATCGTAAAACTCATGTATTTCTCTCATTTTAGTCTTATTCTCTAAGGTCTTATTCATCCTTATTAATCTCTTTTCAACAAGTAAAAAGTCAACGTTTAATTAAAACCTTTGATCATAAATACATATATTCACACAATTTTCAAACATTGATTTTCTTAAGCGCGTGAAAGTTCCAATGTAACCAGAATTGTCATTTGTCTTCCAATGTTTAAATTGCTTCTTTCATATTTTAGACTGTTACTAACATTTTAGATTACCGAGTAATTCCAAACCTCCAGAAATGCGGTTTCCAAATAACAGCATTTGATTTAGGTATTAGTATAGAAGCTGTCTATGTCTTCTAACGCAAAAATAGCATTTTAAATCTTATTTTTATTTCAATATTTTAGTTACTCAATAGTTTCTATTTTAATACCCGTTTAAAAAACATTATTGTATACCTCTATCAAAATCTTTGTACCTACATATTTAATATTAAGATTTATTAAAACGATCCCAGTGTTAATTGTTAATGTCACCTACTTGGCAGATAGGGCTCCGATTTCAACTACTTCAGTTGGTTTAGTTCATATTTAAACTACATATAAATAATAGTTTAAAATGAAGTACCTACATTTTACATGAAGCTAAACATGTTCTGTACAAAATTTTCTGAATTTATTTGGAATTACTTTGATCACAATCAACTGTAATGGAGAAACAACAAGTTACAATTCATTTGATTTGTTTATTTTTATGTTACTAAGATTTAATTATTTTCCATTTAACCGTCAGCAATCTTTTAAATGAAATCGTATAAATTATTCAATCTATAAATGCTGAGAGCCTTTTAAGTAGGTTCATTTGTTTAAATAATAAAAGTATCCGATACTGTCAGTAATTGCCTTTTGACTAAGTCATATCAAAAGGATCCTTTAATTACGTTAATGTCGTACAACAGTATTTAAATGTTATTCTAAACTAGTTAACACTTGCATGTTAGTTTCACACTCATAACATTGATGTACGTTGTGACTCACGTTGTCATCATCAACAGCCTTTGACAGTCCACTGCTGGATATAGGACTCCTTAGAAAGGAGGGTTTGATCTTAGTAGATCTTAGTAGTGTGGGATAGTTCCCACACTGGCCAGGCGGGTCGGTATAGGGTTTGTTTCAAGTTTTCCTTCTCTTTGCATTGCTGTTGTCCTGAGTAGTTTACTCCCTTAGTCAGCTCTTACGACACACTCGGGGTGAATAGGGGTGGTGACACTCCGTAGTCTTAATCCGTCACACGGACTACCAAATTCTGTACGTTAGCAAATTATACAATGCAATATAATAGCTTTCGCCAGCATGGCTCTTGGTTCCCATTTAATATGTTTGTTAAAACATATCTGAATTTAATGTGAACATTGAAAGATACTACATACACCATTGAAGTTACACTTTAACTCGTTCAGCAGCTCGTTCAGCTGTTGCAGATGCCGCGCTACATTCTATCAAGCCTATCAAGCACCTATTTGGCTCGGCACCGACTTCAAACAGACTAGAAGGGACTATTCCTATTACAATGTTATATTGAGGGTACTTATTATAGCTTTTTTAACTTACATTTGTAATTACTTTTTTAATTTTTGGTGCTCTTTGTCAGTATTGTTTAAAGTCGGTTCAACTTTTTTTTAAAAGTATTTATTTACTGTACTGAGAACTGTAGTATGTGAGATTATATTAAATATAGATTAATAAGTCCGTTACTTTATTTAGATAAGGTAGTAAGATGTTACATTTGAACCCGAAAATATATTGTTTTCATCATTACTTAATTTTCAAAAACTACTAGTGGTATTTTTTCTTCACATTTGAATGGAACTAAAGGGGAAATATACCCTACAAAGTAAAAAATATATTTTTTAAATCGGTTTACAAATGAAAGAGTTGTGAGGTAACAAACATGAAAATAATTACGTAGCAAAAATTTTTTTTGCCTAAATGTTTTATAATCTGATATATATATATCTGGTGCACATGTCTCTGTAACCCCACACAAACACCTAACAAATATCTTGAAAGAATAAAACAAGGTCAATACATGATTAGATTTTTGAAATAGTTATTTTATAACTCCTAAAGGTCAAGGATCCTTCCATCATCATTCAGCTGAGCAACATGACATAACGACTGCTAAACGAAAATACCTATAAAGCTAGAGAAATAAGCTAAAACATGTTGTCGGGGTTGTAAAATTTGAGGGTTTCCCTTGATGTCTCTAGGATCCCATCATCAGATCCTGATTTGCTGGTAATGGGTGGTCCCATTACCAGAGGTGGTCCTCGGGAGCATACCCTTTCTATTACAAAAATAATTTTGAATGTCTGTCCACAATTAACGGAGACATCGCGCAACAAAGATACAAAAAAAAAATACAGACGAATTGATAACCTCCTCTTTTGTGTTTTTAAAGTCGGTTAATACTACAAAATGAATATGTGCAAATGGCAGCATTATCGCTTTATACCTATTAATTTTCATTTAAGAAAATAAAAAAATGAAAATCCACGTAGGTGTTATGGTTTGATTTATTAACGAAAAGCTTCTTTCAAGTATTTGTATCTTCAATTATTTATTTGTATGGCTATACTATTTTAATTAGTCTTGTAATATTTTCTCCAAAGCAATTTCTAAATCTTCTTCTTTCTAAACTTAACAAAATCGTAAACCTACTTGGTATCAAAGACACTTATATTTATGCTATTAATTTAATTATACATAATTGTTTATAATAAGAAATCCATCTAAAAAGAGATGTGATGCTAATAAATACAGCTATCGTGCAGTTGTCTGCCGACTGCTTTGGGCTAATATGTTTTGTGAGGGATTGAACCAATGAGTAACGCATCATTATTTTTCAATTAGGTCAAGTCAGTGTCGGTAAGAGATGTCTTCCGAGAACAATGGCTATACTCACGTCTGGTATAAGTGGCTTTCTTTTTTATAGGGAGAGTGCTTAATTGTATGTAGAGATGTTGGGAAACGTGGTGGTTCGACTTTTTATTTTTTATTTCAACCATATGTGTTGTGGCGTCTGGCCTACATCAATTTGAACACGAGGTTTTGTGTACTAAGCTATGAATATCATATGTATCAAGAATGCAGGGTATAGTTATCACAGCACGATTGTGGTACTTTTTGTATCGAAAGTGTGTGTTAATTGCTTACATCCTTTTCTTTGTTGGTGTATCAATTTAAAGCCTAAAAATAAAGTCTGCCCCTTGAGTACAGAGCTCTATGGTATAAAGTGCAGTATTGTGCATTTTAATGGGCCCCGAAGCCACATAAGATGGGAGAGATGAATTTGTTTATTACCCTCTTCCTTATTGAGAGCGTCTGCATAAGATAGCTCTCTTCCTATGAGTCACTAGAAAGTTATGTTCTTGAGCTAACTCGATTCAAATAACTTGTAACCTGACTGCAAACGAGTGGGTAGATTCGCTTCTTGCAACTACGTACAGTACTGGACCCTGGGTACTGGTGTGTAAATGATACGTGATCGTCTGTGCACCCACGTGAACGTCTAGCTTACGGTACAAAGGCAGCCATAATAAAAATATAATGTTCAATTAACTTCTTCACGCCAATAATGTTCAAGATGAAGATAGGGGTATATTGTGTCACTATTATAATGTTAGTATTATAATGCATTGTACAGTCCCTTTATTAGTTATGAATAGGTTAACAGTGATACACTTTATCCAATCAGCTTTTTGTGTTTCAAGAATTCTTTTTAGAATCAAATCTACAGACATACCGTAATTATATGTTAAACAAAGATAGTTCGTGTTATAATAACAACAACAGGTATTATTATATTCATATACAATGTATAATAACATGTTATCGTTGGCGTGACCTGGGGGATAGGCGGTCATACATCAATCAAACATGATGAGAGACAGCGGTTCTACACATTCACGCTCCGTACCATCAACTACGAAACTTCTTCTCAAACAAATTGTTTACCGTTATTTTACTTTATTAATAATAAATTAGTCTACATGAGTAGACGCGATGCGTCACGACCTTATTCCCGTATACTTGCATCGTATGTAGTTAACTTATACAGATGATTCAGCTGAAGTTAGGCTATCGTAACTGACTCACTAACAACATAAATAAAGAGTTCACCACATTGTGATAATTTTATGTTTTGACGTTGGAATGGAACGTTTCATTTGGGGAACTGTATTCGATAAGGTCTTATTGATATCCCTGGTGCCTTTCTTGTCGTTATCAGCTTTACTTTTTCAATATACCATCTCTTTTTATCTAGCCTTGGCCACAAGTAAATGTTATCAAGGAATGTAGCTTCTGATAAATGAAAATACGAGCTTAGACGAAGCATTAGATTACAAACTAGGAGCTGTCGGAAGCTGCAACATATGTTGTCTCTATAAAATCCTTCGTCGGACAGCAGATGCGGCAGGCGGGGTCGCTGCGTCCCAGCCACCGCCGCCGCCGCCCGCGGGCACATTGTTCGCGGAGTCAACGAACTTACGAAAATGCTCGTTCGCTTATTGTGCCCATAATCGAATCAAGTTGCTGCTGTATATGGTAGTAAACACGTCGCATACTTTCATCTTTTGACAAATAAAACGCTCACGACGACATATAAACCTCCAATACTTTCGACAAGTATTACTCGAAGCAGAAATCTTTATGAATGCCTTATTGAATATTAATCTTCAATCAATGTTGCCAAGAATATTTTTCCCTGGGTGCCTTTTTTTTCCTAATATCGAAGGATAAAAGGGTGTTTTGCCCTTGTTGGTATCTTTAGTTTTCTATAACGATATTAACAGCCATTGCTTACGATCTCGAATAATCTAGCAAATTGAATTGGAAAATCCCGTGAGTCGATGTATAAAAAAGGGGTGTGGTTTTACCCGGGTGTCGGCGATGTGGAGTGCGTCAGGGGTAGGCGCCGAAGGAGGCGGGGGTGAGGGTTGCGAGTGCCCGTGTAATGTCTGGCGAGGGCCGGGGTCGGGGGCACGGAGCGAGCGCCGGATCGATACAGCGCGTCCCCTACCCGCGCCATGCCGCCCGAACAATCTCCGCAGGCCTTACGTCTTTCGACGCCAATGCTTGTTTTTTTTATAGCTCCCATTAACCATGCTCTTCGATAAATGAATAAAAGCATGTGTTGGTATTTTAACCCAGCTGCGTCTAGCGGTAGTAGCATTTTATTTTGGTTTATTGTTCACATACTGATGTCTCTGTTAAAAAGAGGTAGTTAAATGACTACTTTTCCCATGTTTCATATTTTTGACAACTTGCATTGAGATAACTGACAAACTTATGAAACTCCCAACATAACATCACATTAATACGATTGATTCGATTTACGGCAATAACAGCTATGAAATCTAACTCGACTTATTATTGGAACAAAACAAAAAATATTTCTTCAAATTGTCAACAGCGATGCCACATGTCACAAAATTGTCACTAAGATTTAGCGTGTGACTACTGGGTATACTGTGTAGGTACATATTTTATAGTTCTAAATTAAAGATAGACAAATTAAAATTCAATTATGAGAAAATTTATTTTGCTGTTAGTGTATTATTCAAAAGCTCTTAACTAGGCTGTACGAGGATCGTAAACGTATTTAGAGTATAAATTCCTCTAGTTGAACTGAAAATCTATATTTAGTTAGGTTGAAGTAAAAGCACCCTCCTTCTGAACCAACACGCCCTAATGCTTCATCGTTCCGACACTCCGACACCTTTTTTTGCTTGCCAACATTTGGGTCGGCCACTATATGATATTCCGTTTATTACCCTACGTCTCGTATGCTGTTAAATGTATACGACTTTTTTGCCGCCCGCATGTGTTCCGTGTGAGGGTCTGTAACATTGATTTCGTTTATAACTTTGTTAGTTTTACGGTTACAGTGTAATGTGCTAAAGATTTTTGTTTACTTTCTCATTTCTGTTGTTAACTTGTTTTTACTTTTAAAATCGTTGTTTCACTGTAAAACTTATGTCTTTGGACGTAAAAATGATTAGATTGAAAGTGTCTAACACTGTAAAAGGTTTATATTTAAACAAGGGATCGGGATTAAAGTCCCTTAGAAATCTGTCTTAAGACTACGAAGTTCTATAAAGTATTTTCAGTAACTTGCTACTAGCATCTTTCCTCCTTTGATGGTCTTACTTCAAGATTTGACTTTTGTCACTATCCTAATACCCAAACTTCGTCGGTGAAACTAAAACCAGCGGTGTACGCTCTTGATATTTTGATAAACTGATATCAGTTATTGCTAAACTGTAGGTACCTATAATGTATGTGCAGCATGAAAATACCTTTTGGATCAGTGATTCACATAAAAAATTCTCTTGTTTGACCACAATGTTATCGTGTAGGTATAATATAATTTCTTTATCGCTTAAGAAACAGATAACGACTTATATGATTGCTTTCTTACTCAAGTCACCAAATCATTTACTGTCACAATAGCATATCCGTACGAAGGAATGTTTAGTAAAACCAAATATAAGAATAGTACAAACAGATATGAAATGTTGACTAGAATGATTAGTTTTTTTCTTAGCAACGACTTGGACCGGAAGAGGCGATCTCATAAAAATACAATAAAATAAGTGTTGTGACTGTGTTCAAAACGAAGTAACATTTTCTTTTCATTCACGAAATCTTAAGAGGTATCTAAGACTACTTAAATTAAAAGCATCTAGAGGTTTTTGAACTCTAGATGCAATATATGTGAGTATAAAATTTAGAGCTATTATCGGTTGTTGTGTAACACTCATTTTGAAACTGATAATTGCTTGGTTCTGAATCAAATGCTTGTCTGTTGTATAGAGCACGTTAATACGGGTCGGTGCCGTACACCTTTGATGTAGGTATTACAGATAAAATTATCCTCCTAGTATGAGTTTTACAATTTAGCTGTGCGATGGACGTGAAATATTATATCATCTAAAGGATGTGTTGTTTCTAAAAAGAGTAAACCTATTTCATTTTATTTAAGTTATTATAGTAGGCCCCCACAAAGTGGTCTCGGAAGGCCTCGGGAAGACGTTGGATGCGAGCAGCACAGGAACGATTGTTGTGGTGAACTTTGTCTGTAATTAGACTAGACCTGTTACTTTAACTCTTCCTTAGATTTAAGTACTTATAATTATGTAATCATAAATACATGTAAAAGTTTGTCATGAAGTAGTTGTAGAATATGCAATTAATCTTATGTTCATTAAGGAATTAATAAAATGATAAAAGTAATTTCTCAACAATGTATAAAATGTCTGAACCGGTCTTAATGACGAGTCAATTGAAATTATTTAGTCACCCCAAGCTGTACGTTCAGTCATCTGCGGAATGCAAGCTCACTTCCTGGGTAGACAATTAAAGCGGATGAATGACGTGCGGTTCAAAACATTACGAACATGGACCACCATTAGCATACAAGTGACTAATGAGGTCGCTAATACTCATATATTACGATCAGGTTCGTCCGTCGTTCACCATAACATTGTACATACTATTTTTGTTTACGTAATTTTATGCGAGAATAATTGTTTTTTAAATTCTCAAGCAGTAGATACAATGAGATGAGACTGCCAATCATTTCTACTCATGCACATAACTATTTTTAATGTAGTGTATGTGTTGACAAGATCAAGTTAATACAGTTTTGAAATTTACTGCGTTATTATGACTCGTGCCTCACACCTGAAAGTCAAAGTTCGGTCAAAATTCAGATCCGATCAAATCTCGATCTCGCAACTGTCATAATAGGTATTTTCGTATTAAAATAGTAAGTAAATTACATATTACTAAGACTAACAGATTACCGATAGAATTTTCGGTTACAATGCGATATACTCATATTACAGGCAATGTTGGATGTTCAATAATTAATTACGAAAATACCTTTAATGACAGCTGTGAGATCGACAGTTTATCGGAACTGAATTGTGACTAATCTTTCATTACGAGAATCGGCCTACAGGAAATAAACTTTTCAAAAATACTAGATAACTGTAATAAACATTACTAGATTTTTTTAAATAAATCTTGTAGAGTCTAGTGTATATCACACACAAGTGACTCGAAATAGGGGCCGGCCAACCGCTGTCTGGCGGGTACGTTTCTAGACAGCTACGACCGTCTAGTCGTAAACTCACCACTTCCCAGCCACATCCTCGCTTCGCTTTCTAGCTGGCAGTCCTAATACGTTGGCATACTTCACTTTAGCTACTAAACTTCAACTTCTGACAGTTTTTTTCAGTTCAGTCTTTCTCAATTTTTTTAACTTCTACCTTTAATTTACAAATCCTAGGCTGGTTCGTCGGTTAGGCAAGAAAATTACCTAGTGGTTCATCCTGGTTAATGGAGCGTTCACCTTGCCCCAGTAGATGGCCTCTGGCCTCTGTGGCTATAAATGATTATAAATATTGCGATTTTAACATAATCCAATATAGCTGTGTCTGTACAGACTGACTGTGTTCGTATAAAAGAAGGTTTATAAGGCCAAAGTGAACTGCTTTTTTAGGACACTTGTGTCATAGTTATTAAATACAGTTATCGAAGGAACGTAGGCCATTACGTTCTACTAGAAAGTATAGTTTTAGTGCAGCCTGTATACAGACTGATTTTGGGGTAGCGGATTTGATTTTGCTCAGACGAAATATTTCTATAGAAAAAAATATATTCATTTGCTCAGTTGTAATTGTTTCTATCATCTGTTTAGAATAAAAAACCTTAAAAGTATGTTTGGACAACGTGTTTTCAATCCATAGTACATTAGAAACGTGTAATATAATTTTTACAGTTCAGTTCATAACGTTTATAAATGTACGATTATCTATAGGTTACAGGACTAACGGCGCATTAAATACTTCAGTAATGAAAGTGTTCCAAATTCAAAAACCAAAACGAATGCGGTTCAGTAATTCCTGCGGTTAACTAAAAATGCTTTCGCTCATTATTTCATTAATGAACGAGACCATTACAGGAGGAAAGTGAACATTAATTAGAAATGTCATATAAATGGCATTTGGAGAGGGGTGCATTAATCACTGTCTGGTATTATCACTATCAGATAATGCCAGCTATAGTACCGAATGAATGAATTATAGCGGGAGAATGATAGTAAATTGGGTGTCACACCCTGCTGGATCTCCTCGTAGTCCGAACTCATTGATCGGAAGTCGATAGCTTCGTCACGCATGTCACGGTATTCATTCTGGTCAGCTCTGTGCCCGCTAGCCGGATATCATCGCTTTTATAAAGCGCCTCAATTATTCCTTCCGAGCCTTTGATAGCTACGCTCCGTAACTGCTAGTCTATGAAAGGAAATGCCGTTTCGATAATATCATAATACTGTTTCGTTTTTCTTTCCCCAATTTTTTCTACTTAGGTTTTTAAAACTTTTATTTTACTTCTAACTAAATGTACTTAGCTACACACAAGGCAATCATCCAAAGACACGCTTTGGATGATTGCCTTTTGTCCCACCTTCCTATCTTATAAAAAAGATCTTGTTATTCTAGTAGTCTGGTTAACTCTTATTTTCTAAATAGTGGTGTTTTTCCAGATTGGATTAGATCGGATGTCAACTAGAATATAAATCTTTGAAGAATCACTCAAAGAAAATTTCGTTAAATTAAGAAACTCTAAGATCTAAGTGGCGTGCAATGGGAGAGGCCTATGTCCAGCAGTGGACTGCGATAGGCTGATGATGATGATGATGAAGAAACTCTTATTTGTTCAACATATATTCTACAAATCTGACTATATTTCCAGTTTTATAATTGTATTTGTTTTACAATTTAATGCTTTTTACATAACACCGTTTAGTCCCAAACTAAGCAGAGCTTGTACTATACCCATACTAGACAGCTGATATAAATACATATATACTTTTTTTTATACATTCATATTATACATAGAAACATTCAGATCCAATCAAACATTAAATGTACATGCACACAAATGTTTGACTTGAGCGGGAATCGAACCCGCGACTTTTGGCGTAGCAGCAACTACTACGCCATCCGGCCTTCATGCCGGCTAACATAATAAAATTTATTTTACTTAGTTTGAGGAGCTGTCAGACTTTTTTTGCATTTTTTGACGGTGTGTAAAAATACTTTAAGCGATAAGGTCGCCCTTTGTAAACACATCAACTTTTTACTTTTGAGCAATCGGTAAATCGATACATTTTAATTATTTTTCTTTAAATTTGCTTCGATCTGAAGTTATGTTGTTACACTTATCCTGCGGTGTGAACAAGCTTAATTTAATTGACTGACAACCTTGTTGCTGTATCGTAATAATGCCGGGGACCGCGGTTGTTATGCGTACTTCCGAACAACCTCACTTTTAATATGTTAAGGTACTATTTGCCTATAACTAAAGCAAGCAATATAGGGTTAACCAAATATTAGGTCAGCTATTTCATGTTAAGCCAGCTATTTAGCATACTAGTACAAATTTCTCTATTTGCGTGATGCCATTCGATTAAATTCTACTTTAAAATGCAATAAAACTATTGTAGTTGAGTTATAAACATTGTTAACAGCTGTGTAATGTCGCATTTATACGTATAGAAATGAACGACCTAATATCCACAAAAACAAATATGTAATAAATAACGACAATTGTTAATTATCCTGTAATTTAACCGCAGAATGCGTCAGGAAATATGGATTCATGCGTCAGACAGATTGATCCGACGTCCAACTTCCGGTGGGTACTAACATAAGTGTGTACATAACATAATACTTAAGAGTTTATTAACTCGACAAGTTAACGTCGAAGCGTGTAAGTGCGGAATACCAATGAATCGATGTACGCGAATAAGGAAATTCCATTTAGTGCATTCGTACTAGAGTTGGTTCGCATGTAATGATAAGTTACACTACTCGTATTAGTATGAGCTATTCATATTCACAAGTCGTAGCCATTGTTAGGAGGTTGTATGAGTCACTATAATTCATAGGCGCGCGCGGACGATCAACACATAAAACCTTAATTAACACATAGAACCATCGACACGAGTTTATACATATTTTGTAACACAATGGCACGTATTTGTTTATTAATATTAGTGGTATTCCAATGTGTTCGAATTTTGACTAACAGACGAGGAAATTATAGGCCATCTAATCTAAGATGTACCGTTTGACGTTTCATAGTTTTCAAGACGAAACAACTTTGTACAGGCGTAACTAACACAATTTCAATAACCTTTCCCGTAAAACCATGGAGTTATGTAGCTATTTTTATTTTGTCGCTAGATATACAATTCTAAATGACTAAATTTAAATTTGAATCTTTGAAAAAAGCAAAATAACCAATTTATACACAATAGATGGTTTTTTTTCAAACTTCATTTCTGAGTTACTAGTAGTCTAGTTAGGTTCTTTACCGCAGCGTTGTGTCTCTTCAAATTCACTTGAATACAAATAATCATTAAAATGTGCGAAAAATCGAATTTATTAATAACGTGTAATTTTCAGTCCAGGCGTCTTAAAGTTTTTAATAATACTTAAATTAATCTGACATCCAAATCTCAACGAAAACGAATTAAAAATAAAGGTATGTAAGTTAATGTAATCTATACAAATAAATAAAATTGGAGTGTCTGTTTGTAATATTAAAATAACCGCTTTTCACTAAATGCATGTGTAACTTAGACTACTTTTTTTAGACTAGCTTCGCCCCGCGGCGTTGCCCGCGGTTATAACAACAAACGCGAGTAACACCGCGGGTCTCAGCTAGTTTTAAATAAATCTTTGTAGGCAAAAATCGCTTGTTTCCAAGTCTAGTGTACTAAGATTTACTAGTAAAACCTATGATGTGCCATTATTCGGGCTTTTATAGTAACATACATCAATATTTACTAATCGATTACAGTTTGGCATAATTATTATGTCAAACTGTAATCGATTAGTACGTACTAAGAATTGATATCGAAATTTCTGAAGACTCAGATATTTAAAAAATCGATTTCTTTGACCCTATCGCTATACTTCAATTTGCTGTCAAACGATACCTCTTAGATTAGATGGACTATAGTTAGTTTTGGCATGTCTCACAAAGAAAATAAATCACTAAAATAGCAGCAGATCTATTAAAAAACTCTTGGATTCGTTAAAGAGGCGGAGGAGTTAAATTAATTAGTTTACTAGGTACACTAAATTTGCATTGTAAACCTTATTTATAAATATAAATAAAAGTTTTATTAACTAAGAGTAAATATGGAGCATTTTTTTATGATTTAATTGTTTACCTGTTATTTAAATAATAGTACTGCACTGAGTGACATCTCTTTGTTTAATGCTTTTCTTTGTACTTGCAATCTAGATTTACTGAATTGCTTATAACAGTGATTGCATTTATGTGCCAGACTAGAATTTTCGAGATGGTTACCTAACGCGGATGTTTCTTCAAGGTCTTTATATTTTCGTAAATGATTGCATTGGATCGTATTTTAAAAATAAAATATTTGACCAAAAACACTCTCTATAATATGAATACGCGTGTAGGTAGTTTTTTTATTAGTATTAGTAGTATTAGTATGTTTAGTTTTTTTATTTGTGCAGGAAGACCCTGGTTAATTTATTGAAGAGACGGACAAAGAGAACGAAATTGAAGAAATAGACACCCCTAGATCGTTCGAATACATTTTAATAGAATTCAACTCGCTGTAAAGATTCATAACATTCAGTAATGGTTTTTGTCTTACCAACCAAAATAAATCCTTTTTTTTATTGATTTTTGATAGAAGAACTGGCAACGTTATATTGTTTGTAATTGTACTATCAAAAGAAAACTAACATAATACTTAGATTGCATTGAATTTCGATGCTCTGGTATCTAACACAAGCTTTATATGGCTGTGAGATACTGATGTTAAGTTAATTTTAATTGGTAAAACAATGAAAGAGCCACGTGCGTCATAAGTTTATCTTTACCTTGGAATGGTTCGATAGTACCTTACTGTGTTTGTGATAGAATGAAGTTCGGTGATAGTTCAAATCTATTCACTTACATTATATCACACGATCAACATGAAACATGAAGCGGCGAACGGAAGAAGAGTTTTAAGTTAATACACACCATGAATTACAATGCCGTTTGTGGACTCACGAGTTTAGTCTCACGCGTCTCAAAGATATGAGCATTATTCTTAACTAGCTGACCCGCGCAACTTCGTCTGCGTCTCTCAATAGTATTAAATTTTCTCCGTTTTTGAAACATTCTTCATTGGTGCTCCGCTCCTATTGCTCTTAGCGTGATGATATATAGCCTATAGCCTTCCTCGATAAATGGGCTATCTAACACTGAAAGAATTTTTCAAATCGGACCAGTAGTTCCTGAGATTAGCGCGTTCAAACAAACAAACAAACAAACAAACAAACAAACTCTTCAGCTTTATAATATTAGTATAGATTTAGAAGCACGTTCTATTACTGGATGGTAGATGACCTTTGTTAATTCCTTTTAATTGTAGCTTAGAAATGTAGCAATGTACAGTAGGTACTTAACACATTCATTGGATATTAGTATAGCAGAGCATATCCATACATACTTAGGTATTATTTGAAATTTGCCTATCTCTGTCCCGACACTATGATTTCTTTTTTTGTTGTAATTTAGGTTCATCGTCATAGCAATAGGTAGAAGCATTCAATATGTTTATTTTTTAAATCACAAACGATCGATTGCACTAAAGTATAGGCAACGAGAAGCTGCAATAATGACGAAACGGATGAACAGTGCAAGTAACCGATCCGGTTTGACAGTACTCGTACTCACTGTCAGTGTCGTACGATGAAAACGAAAGTGCAAAGTCCAGAAAACCATTCTCGGTTTGTGTAAAGTCGAGTGCGCTCGGCACGGCTGGATTTCGCCGAACTGTACATACTGGAACGTGACGCCCGCTACACGCCTTGACCAAGTTCCTCAACTGAAGCGAACATACCACGAAATTAAGGCATTCACATTAAATGTAGAAGTAAAAACCGATTTACTAAACATTTTTCTCGGTAGACGTACTAAATCGAAAGTGATTGAAGTGTCACAATTGAGAATACAAATTCTCTGAAGCCGTAAAAAGGCTAGACGTCTAAACGTTCCTTTTGATTTTATTTCTTAACGACTAAAGTTTCCTGAGGTAGTGACTGTTAAGTAGCATATATTTATACCTATCTAGCATGGTGGGTATAGCATGTATAGGGGGTGTCGCGTCGCGGTGTCGCGCCGGTCGTCGCCGCCGCCGCGTCGCGTCGAACAACCCCGGAGCAATTTAAAATTACCCCGAAGTGAGGGTGTTCATTCATTCATTTTAAATGTCCGTTCTAAATAATTGTGCACACGTGAGGGGTTGAATCATAAAGCAAATATGAAATTACATATTCAAAATTATTATCGTCTACTGTTGTTTAATAAACCGTAAAGTTATTCGTAGTGCGTGATTAGAAATTGGATACAACGTAATGCATTAATCGCATTAGCTCTTCACTGGGGTTGTGTTGCATTCGTGTGTACGTTTGAAGTCCTATGATTAATGATGAACTTGTACGTGATCTCGTTGCAGCACCTGCATTTAAGTTGTTAAGATGATGCATACTTTTTGATAAAGCTGGTATTTCGAAAACTATTCCTCATTCGTTATTAGTATCGTTTTACGTGACTTATTTACTTACGATAAAACAACCCATAGTTTTACCTACATATTTAATTTTAATCGTTCTCTTTGAATTGGTGTAAATGGCTATGTAATTAAAATTGTTGAAGGACGGTTGACGACTAGTAGTTTAGGCTTTTACTTAAACGAGTCCATTTTATTGACCCCGAGGGCCTTGACTTGAGGATTGAAGCACGCGACTAGCAACAACACCTCGGCACAATGTGGTGACAATATAATTTATTCAAGTTTTAAAACTTGAAAACATCCTTTACGTCTGGCTGTAGGTACTCTTAACAGACCAGCAATAAAACCTACGCAGGCTATAAACTCTGTGATGAAAATGAAATGGTTTTATGCAAAAGATAGCCACACGTTTTATGTGCTTCATTTCGATAGAAAACAAAACGTTTCTTATCAAGTGGTGCATGGAACATTAAAAACTAGTCTTTTACCTGCGCATGACGTTTTTGTTACGAGCTATTGTTGTTTGAGGAAGCCATACAATGTCTATTGAATAAACGATCAGGTAGTGTACGTAAAATTCAATACGTGAGTCGCAGCGAGGGATAATCTCAGATTAAAATTCCGGTCCGGGGTGAGACAGATCCCAGGACCTTCGCCTACGGGTCACAATATAGGACAAAGCTTTTTTTTAATGGAAGTATAAAGCCCGACCCAATTTATCCAATAAAACGTATGCGGGTAGGCGCGGCGTGCGACAGCCGACGCCGCCTCCGCCACTATCAACTAATTCATCTCCCATGTCGCTGTAATTATTCTGAATTAGAGGCTTAAGTGCGTTTATATCGAGGGACATATAAAAGGGGGAATCGTGGTTATTTCCTTTTAGTTCACCGTCTGTGATACAAACGTTTATTTAGGTAAATACAAAGTAACAAATGAATCATCTGTTAATTGTTTATGAAACATTGAAACGGTTAATTGTCCACTAACTATGAATAATGGTTACCCAGTCGTGTGTAATTCATAATACTTGTTACTAATTTATTAACCTTAAAAATAGTTGTTAGGTATGTTAACTTTTACCTGCATTATATTGTAGAAAATGACTGAAAACTTGAAACCAATCATTTAAGGCTACGTTCTTAATGTAATATAACTCAGCAGAGCGACTTCCAGTGCTTGATCTCTACTCAAAACCGCCACTCTGAGCACGCATGAGAAGGATCCCAGTCCAGTAGCCCAGTACCATAGTTTTTTTACTGTTGGGAGTGGTCCCTAGAATTCCTTAATAAGGTTGGCAAGTGGCAACGTAAAAGTAACGCCCCTGGTGATGCCAAAGATTTCACCTTTTTGTTAAACAGCTGTGTTCTGCAGTATTTGTTAATTAATCATCGCCTCTAAGACGTGATGAGAAATTAGTTTTTTATATTCCACGTAAAATAACCAACTCATCATTTCTGACTAAAAACAACTTGTAATAGACTTAATTCTCCAAGACTATTGCGGACACAGTATTTAAAGCTGTCACTACCACCTACCACTATCACCTTTGTGGTATATCACTCTCTCTAACACTCTAATATACATGCACACCTGGTCACAGAATATCGTTATGCTTTTTGACTCCAGAGCAGCCCCGGATCAATGGGGGCCGCCAAAACAATACAATACGGTAAAATAACAATCAACTTGCTCAACAAATCGCCTAGCATGGAGAGCGCGTTAAAAAAGTTATTAAGTGAAAGATATTAAAGAGTGCAAATTAATACAGTTTATTTCAAAAGCTAGAGAAAGGAGATGCTATAATTAAGTTTCTGGCCTGGCTCAAAAAAAAAACGTAGAACCGTGGCTGCTCCGGAGAAAAAAAGGTCAGAAAACTAATGTTGAATCGAATCTACTGTGTTCGGGGTTAAAATATAAGAGAATATTCGGTGTTTATATGTACAACAGAAAAAGCGACTAAGATTTTAAGATATTTAAGAATATATGGACCCCACTTAATTAACAATGGTTTCGACTAACGGTTTTATATAACTTTTATCATGTAGCAACAACCCAATTTCTATTACAGTAACGAAATCGTGATTAAATTGTAAACAATCGGCTGAAAATTAAATCGAAAAGGTGGTCAAGAACGAGTTATTATTGTCAGATTTAGGAACAGCATTACTCGTATGCCATTATTCGTAATGAAATAGTTGTCAAATGAAATAGGCAAATAAGAAAGTCATTATACATTATTTTGCATCTTTCAAGTTTAAATGCTTTAACAATATCTACGTCTACACTTAAGTGCTAGAAATTGAACATAAAAAAAACGAAAGCCTCATTCTTCATACAACTAATTTGGAATCATAATGTATTTCAAAGTCAATGTAATATTTTACAAGTATTGCCCGAACTCAAATAATATGGACTACTCTAATACCTTTTTTTCCTGGTTATATTATGTAGGTATGTTTGTTTGTACTAGTTGACCCGATAGACTGTTCTGTCAATATTTGATGGAAAAAAGGGTCTGCCTGTTTGCCCAATACTTCTCATTTAAAATTTTATATTCATCATTATTATTCTGTTGTTACAAAACTCTCTAAACTAAACTAAAAATCACTAAAAATTAGTTTAGTCCTGTCAAAAAACGTTTGGTATTCTGAAAACGTAGTACTTGACAGGACTAAACAAATTTTTAGTGATTTTTAGTTTATTATCATCGAGCCAAGCATTTCGTTTTTATTTATGTAGATTATGAAGACGACGGATCTCTTCATATTTTATTTCTTAATTGTTCGAATTTAGTTGTATCATAAAAAATAGTTGGTCGATGACCAATGCTATTAAATACCCGGTATTGACATAGTGCATCGATTCTGGGAATAGGGTTGAATTGGTGAGTCATGAACGTAGGGGAGACTTAGGCGGTCGAAATCTCTCAATTATCAAATTGAGTTGTATTCCATTATAAATATTTGTATGAGTAAAATAAGGGTTTTGATACACAAATGATTGCTACGTATCTATTTTATTAATACAAACTATATCGCAGTCCCGTTACGAGACTGTTTTTGTTATGTCCATTGTATATTAGGCTATACTTTTCGAAAAGAAAAGTTGATACATGTTACTTAGAAAATGTTTATACTGCGGTGATGATTCAAATTCAGAACTAATAATTTAATCTGTGAATCACATAAATATTATTCGCATGTACCTGTTCATATACCTAATTTCGTCTGAACCTTTAGCTAAAATTCTTGATGATTGCCTAGGTTTATTCTTAAAATAATACTTCGAGAAAAATAAAGGCTAAAGTTTGATGTCTTATCATGTCATCTTTGAGTTAAACAGTAGGTAGTAGTAACAGAACATGTTAAATATGTGTATTCTTTTGGTTTTAAAGACGGAGAAATACCTAAATATGCCTATAGCGATAAATACTTTTTCTCTATTTTACTTTTTGTAATTAACTGCACTTATGGGTAATATTTTATAATAATTCGGTGAGTATAATAATTTGATATTATGATGCTTATTTTAGTTATTTATTGTATGTGAAATAAATACAAAATAAAAATCGAAAAATGCACAATTTTAAATCATCGGGTAATTTCGAACGACTTACACTGTCAATCACTTACCCATTCAATCTCATTAGAAATTATAACGTAAATGGTTATCTAGGAATTGCACTTTTATTTTTTTGTCTTTATAATATATCTCGCACACGGCCGTCTGATCCCAAACTAGGCAGAGCCTGTTGTATGGTAACCAGACTACTGATAAACATACTTATATATTTTTAAATAGATACATATTATAGATAAATTACACCCAGACATTATCATCATCATCATCAACAGCCTATACTAGTCCACTGCTGGACATAGGCCTCTCCTTGGAAAGGAGGTTTTGGCCTACTATACCACGCTGGCCAGACGGGTTGGTATAGGGTTTGTTTCAAGTTTTCCTTCTCTTTGCAGTGCTGTTGTCCTGCTTAGTTTGCTCCCTTAGTCGGCTCTTACGACACCCACGGGATGAATTGGGGTGGTGACAATTTGTATTCTTAATCCGTCACCACGCGGACACCACTGCTGTCCGTGTATACTCAGGAAGACAGAAGGGAGAACTGTCCCATACTTCTCCTGTTCTATTGTGTAGTTCGCACTTCCGAGAGGCACTGGACACCACTGTTGGCAATAGGTATATCTAAGATGCTCACCAATAGTTCCCTAATGCTATGCGAGAGTCCAACGATATTTATACATTTATACACCCAGACACAGAACAAATGACCGTGCTCATCACACAATATTTGTCCTGGGTGGGAATCGAACTCTCTTACCTCCGGGGTTTATAAGTCAGGGTCACTAACCACTAGACCGTCGATTTTTATATGAATTATAACTCGACTTTTATATGATCTAGCTAGTATAACACTATGGTTTTAATTACTCAGTTCTCTATAATCAAGTCAATCCCGTGTGAGTTTTCTGTTTGTGGTGTTGAGTTCGGACACATTACGGGTATTTTTGGCATTCTATTAACTCGACCAATGCTATTTCCTTGTTTATAGCTACGCACATACTATTACATACTTGCACGGTAACCATTTGGTGGTGGATGTAGATATGTATTATTTCTGTGTAGTTACGTCATTGGTCCATTTAATATAGTGGTCTTATAGCAGTAATTCTTCGTAATTCTTGAACTGATTAAAACAAAGCCCCGTAGAAGGTAGTAAAAAATATATAGCCTCCGCCTCTATAAATTGATATTATAATATTAATGTTCTCGATATAAAATATACAAAAGAGAAAAATAATTTTAATTTACAAGAGTTAAAGAAATAAAAAAAATAACTGTTGTCTTTACACATATAAATGGTATTACATTGTATTGCCAAGGTATAACTGCGCCATTCGTCTTTTTTTTTATGAAATCAAAAAGGGAAATTATTCCTATTTAAAAAAAATGACACATTCCTTATATGTGACCCAATTTAACTAATATAAAAAAATCCGAAGAGTTTTTTGTTTGATTATTTGTTTCTGCAAACACACTAAGTATTCTTTAAGGAAGGTTAGAAGCGAAGCAAAGATCATAACCGTGGTTGAATTAAGAATATAATATTTCCGAATAGGCTTTACCTAAAGTATAGGGTAGTTGATTGTATCATAAATAAATAATAATGTCAAGTATTTAAATAAAATTATTCTCTATTGCTGTCGTTTTAGTAAATATACTAACTGTTTTTTTTTTATGTAGTCTTATAGTTTCATGGCCATTAGATTATTTTTACTATAGAGAATTATATAGTAAGGAACTCGTAGTTTTTAATACTACTATCTACTACGCCCTACTATATTATCATTTTTGCAACGTTGAACTTAAAATGCAGTACTTTGGTGGTCTCTTAGTAATGGTTTTGACAGTGTAATAAAGTGTAGAAATGAAACGCAATGAATCACATTATTTACCAGCAGGGATACTGAACAGAAATAATTGTAGGTAAATGAATAGTGTCCATAAACACGATACGCTGTATTGCGAGGGAAACAATCGACAAAATATCGATTAGGAAAGAGTACCACGCCCGCCAGTCTGGCACAATCTATGGCTAGTATAGCGACTCTTTTATTTGTAGACATTGTATTCACAAACACAACTGAAGGTACCTGCTTTAATATCTTGGTTTTATATTCAAATTAAAGTTCATAGAACCATATATCAATCTCATAATCTATACAAATAAATAAAATTGGAGTGTCTGTTTGTAATATTAAAATAACCGCTTTTACTAAATGCATACGTATGTTTACACGGTACATATGCCAAAATAACATTTTTTACAAGTTTTGTCTGTCTGTCTGTCTGTCTGTTTGTTCCGGGTAATCTCTGGAACGGCTGGACCGATTTCGACGGGACTTTCACTGGCAGATAGCTGATGACATAAGGAGTAACTTAGGCTACTTTTTTTAGACTAGCTTCGCCCCGCGGCTTTGCCCGTGGTTATAATAACAAACGCGGGTAACACCGCGAGTCTCAGCTAGTGTAACAATAAATCTACTCAGTATTAAGTAGATATGACTGATTGTTAAATGGGGCATGATGCCGATCCTTTGTGGACTTTTTTCTATTCGGCTTTCACATAGACAATGTGCGGAAGATGAGTATTTTGTTAATATTACGAAAACGGCAGCATCGTACGTTTAGGTAACAGCGAGTTGATAAGATTGAAATTATTTTAAAACAACGGCTGTGTCCCACTTGAATTAATTAACGATTCAAATTAAACTTACTTCATTATAGGTTCTTTATTCTAAAACCATCTGGTACCTGCGACTTCGTTCGCGTGGAATTTGGAAAGCGCTGCCTTAGTGGGTTTGCTTCCCGGACCGGGCAAATTTGAAGGGTTTTCTCAGAGGAGAAATAGCCTAAGTTACTCCTTATATAGACAGCTACCTGGTAGTAAAATATTATCAAAATCGGTCCAGCCATTTAGAAGATTACCCGGAACAAACAGACAGACAGAAAAAAAAAACTCGTTTTTAGGCATAGGTACCGTGCAAATGACCGTGTGAACATGAAAAAACCTATTATTTTGACATTACATACAGACACTTCAATTTTATTTATTTGTATAGATCAGTACATTGCAACAAGAGTCAACAAGGTTATGTGGACTTATACATTGTTGTCGGTGTTTTAGATGCGTAGATATTGACGGACGTCGACGTTAAAATTTAAATGCGAGCCTCTTTATTCTACGTGTGTTTTAAACAACATAATAATAAACGATTGCCGCATTCCAAACCGCGCTTATTTATTTAATTAAGTACAGCCTGCACTACGCAGTATCTTAATGAAATCATTAGTTTACCACATTTAGCCTGAATGATTATATAAAATTTATTTTTATTGAGAATCCAATTAGCCCCGCTAAAATGCGTTTGTAAGTATTGATGTTACATCATTGGATGTATTTAAAACTATGACAAATCGAACTACAATTTTTCAGATAATGGTACTAATTCTGTTGTTCGAAAACTCTCTAAACTAAACATCACAAGAAATTACTTTAGTCCTGTCAAGTAAGTACTTCTTTTCACAATACGAAACGTTATTTGACTGGACTAAACAAATTTTTAGTTTAGTTTGGAGAGTTTTCGAGCAACAGAATTAACACCAATCCATACTAATATTATAAGTACGAAAGTTTCAATTTGTCTGTTAACTCTTCACGCTTAAACAGCTGAACCGATTTAGATGAAATTTGGCATAGAGATAGTTTGAGTCCCGCTAAAGGACAGGCAAGTTATTATCCCAGAAATCATCCTTTAAGTGGGCGGGATCAGCGGTTATTGATTCCCCATACAAACTTCCAACCCCCTTGGGTGGAAGTTTGTATGGGGAATCAACTTCCACCCCCTTGATTGGAAGTTTGTAGAACCAATTCAGATGAAATTTGGTATCACACTATCATTGGTATCAACTATCACTACTAATTAAAGAATCAAACTATTTGCTAGTTTGATTCTTGAGAAAGGACATGGGCTACTTGTTACCGCGACAACCGACATACACTCGGGCGGAACCGCGGGCATAAGTTAGTGTGTTTATAAAGTTCGGGAAATCAACCAACATAACATATAGAATGTCATATAAGTTTTATTATTTAGTATAAATATCAGGTGTCCGGGAACTTTTGAATGAGGTACTATGATTATTATATTTCATAATACAATCACATAGGTATATTAACTTTAAAAATATACGACTAATACTACAATTCTCTTGTTACAGCGGTCTTAACTTCCAAGACCTTATCGTACGTCAAGGCGCCATCGATTCGCCTCCCAAGACCCCCTTCATCCTTGGGTTTGAATGCGCCGGAGAAATCGAGCAGGTCGGAGAGGGTGTTACCAACTTCAAAGTAAGTATGAACATACGTCATCACCTGTCTAAATTAGCTGGATTGATCATAAGCTAAACACTGACTTACTTAATTTTTATCAAGAGGTTTATAAATTCCAAATAGAAGTATGTCATCTAATTAACAATAACTGTTTTTTTTTTTGGTTGTTTTATTGTTTTCCTATTATTGTGCTCGAGCATAAGAGACAAGCATAAAATAAATTCGAATAAATTAGAAAGGACGACGATCATCGAATGGTTGAACAGATTTTCTTTAATTACAATAACATCGTTATATATTTTAGATTTCCGCACAGAAAAAAAAGAAAAGGATTGCTTTTCTTTGCCTTTCGATGTCCTTTGGAAATGTGAAAAACGTTAGTTTAGTATTCTTGTTATCATTTAGGCAGTATCATTCAAGTACCAACGAAAGTGCTATCATTTGGCGAGCAGAAACCTACTGAGTTAGTCCCACCCACCGACGGAACCACATACTTGGCTGGAAATCAAAAATTAAATCAAAATCAGTACATTAATTTAGGAGTTATGGTGTCACAAACACACAGATAGACCTTATTAATTGATAAAATCCTCTTTTTGCGTCAGTTAACAAAATAAAATGGACGTCGCCGAAGTTTTAAATTACTGTTATAAATATATTATTTTAACGACATTGAGTACGACGGTCGTAGAATAAACATGTTGTCACTTTTAATTAGTTTGTCCGGTCCATCTTAACTTTGACTTTCTCCGCGTCTCGTCTGCGTGAAATGAATACCGAGTATTCTTAAGAACTTTACTTTATATATAATCATAATTAAGGCGCATTTTATCTCGCTGAACATTTGCTGCTGCTTGCTAAAAATTCTTATTACTGGTGACTTCATCAAAAATTATTAGCTTTGGTATCACCATACCGCTACCGTACCGTACTCTTTTCATATAAAATCTAAACTATGTGACTTTTGCCTATGAATATCCAAATACGTGTTCGGTAGCCTCTTACTTAGAGTATAACAAAACATCAAAATATCTTACAAATCTAGTACATTGATGCGGAAACTACATCGATGCTTTTAGTATACGGACATGTTTATGTAAACACTTTTTATTATTGGTTTCAAATGTTACGGATGCAAGTGGTTGCAGCAATGAAGTGTAAACTGTTTTCATTACATCGTAAGCACTACTTCTTATTGTCATCATGTTCGATAAACGCCAAACACCTATTTGTATGGTTTGGATTGAACTCCTGTGCCTTTAGGGTTTTGTCATGAGTTGTATATTTACAGTATGGATAAAACGTTGGACTGTAATTCTCTATCGCTAATTAAATCGCTATCGCTGACTATCACGTTGTTACACGTGGTTATAAATACCGGCAATTATAGAGATTTAATTTGTGCTTTGTTTATAGTATGTATTACTTCGCCTGTAATTATTGTTTAAATTGTATTTCTATAGTTGTGTAAAGTCTCCAGAGGGCACCATCAAGGCGGTTCCTATGCTCGTTTGCCAACTTAAGTGTGTCCTCCCTTTACTTAAAATTGCTACCCTTTATTGAATACTCAGCCTTATATCTTCACTAACTTCAGAACTTCTTTGACAGGTTGGTGACCAAGTAGTAGCTATGCCGGAGTACAAGGCGTGGGCTGAACTTGTTTCCGTTCCAGCGCAATACGTGTACGCTCTGCCCGAGGGTATGACCGCTCTGGATGCTGTAGCGGTCACGACTAACTATGTCGTGGCTTACCTGCTGCTTTTCGAGATGGCTAACCTA
This sequence comes from Arctia plantaginis, assembly GCA_902825455.1. Taxonomy (NCBI): domain Eukaryota; kingdom Metazoa; phylum Arthropoda; class Insecta; order Lepidoptera; family Erebidae; genus Arctia; species Arctia plantaginis. The sequence continues at coordinate 2,781,609 of CADEBD010000284.1, read as the reverse complement.
ACCCCCGGCAAGAGCCTGCTTGTGCACTCCGCTGGAGGTGGCGTGGTAAGTTACTGTTTTATACTTATAGCTGAAATTGGTCTGTTGGAATATTAAATTAGATCCGCATATATGTATGCGTATGGAAAAATCCTAGTTAACAGATGGATAGTCTCGTTCGTGGTTTAGACTTCATCTTTGGGGTATAGGGTTTTAGTGAGATTTATTTCCAAATGGATCCTCACTGATAATTCCAGTATTCTATCATTTCCAGTTTTCCTAGAATTGGCAAATTGAATTTTGTCATTAATTATAAAAAGAAGTAAAAAATTTAGCCTCATGTTAATCTTAACTTCAATGTGTGAACACATTTGAATCGGGGATGGCGATCGAGCAATTCATTGCAGGCAAAATGGTCTGGGGAACTTACTTATCTTCAATAATATAAAAGTGTAATTGTAATAATCAGTACATGTACTATTATTTTTTTATTTTGATTGCGTGTTCCGATAAACATTAAAATGTTCGATGTAGTAAACGCGTCAACAGTATACATGAATAATTGTTTAATACACGCAAAAGTTTCAGTAAAAGAAATTTGGTAATTTCTTAATTAAGCTGAAATCTATTAAGCCTTCGACCTTGTAATCCTAGATTACACAACACGCTTACAGTTCCAGCAGTTTTTTAAGCAAATTATGAGCATGAACAATTTTAATAAAGGAAACCTAGATGGTAAAGTTACGAAGCCGCCCACTACTTTATTATGGTGGAGAATTAGTGAGATTATTTATGGTTAGATAAGTGCGTAACATCATAATGTATGAATATGTAGGTGTAACCGTACTTGACATTTGCAAATTTTCCCTTATCAGTACATACTTTTTTCAATTTGGTCGTTTACTTTGGATGAACACGTTTACGGTTTACGTGTCAAAAAAACTACGATTTGTACTTCGATTGCCTGTTATTCTAGACTACATATCAGTTTTTTAGTAAACCTATACAACGAACAAGGATTGTCTGTGTGACGGATTATCACGAATACGGAGTGTCAGCACCCCTATTCATCCCGTGGGTGTCGTAAGAGATAAACTCTGCATGATAACAGCACTGCAAAGAGAAGGAAAACTTGAAACAAACCCTATACCAACCCAGGTCTGGCCAGCGTGGTATAGTAGGCCAAAACCTCCTTTTTAAGGAGAGTTCTATGTCCAGTAGTGGACTTAAGTTGTTTAAAAAGCAGTTGATGATGATGATACAACGATAGTTTACGCTCCTAAATCTTTTAAAACTTATTCTATTGGTACAAACTTCCATAGTACTAAAATTCTATCCTGCTATATTAAACTTGTGTTACTCTTTCATGAAAGAACTGAAATCCGGGATTTACATGAAACGTTATAGTCATGTAGGTATTTTATAATGTACAATGATATTGTGTAATGAGGATAACTGTACTTGCGTGTCAAGTAAGTCAGAAATAACCCTGCGGTCTGTGAGTTATCTTGGCATGCATTACAAACGGTTTGAGTTACACCTACTAGTTATTGTTTTTATTAAAGAGCTTTTAACTTTAAATGCACCTCCATACATCCAAATGCAGGGAGGTAGTAATTCTAGCCGTGGGAGCTGTACAATTATTGTCCGTCGGCTCACAGATATAAGATATTTTTACGAGAGTTAACTGCCTCAAACTCTCTAAACTAATAACTTTCAAATGTAAGTAGCTTTTGCTGCAGTTACGATGTTAAGGAAAAGCAATACTTTTCCTATCGTAACGTTGCATTTAGAGTTCGGCTTTAGAAGTAACTAAATGTGGTTTTAATATTGGCGTCATAGTGTGTAAAGTCTCCAGAGGGCACCATCAAGGCGGTTCCTATGCTCGTTTGCCAACTTAAGTGTGTCCTCCCTTTACTTAAAATTGCTACCCTTTATTGAATACTCAGCCTTATATCTTCACTAACTTCAGAACTTCTTTGACAGGTTGGTGACCAAGTAGTAGCTATGCCGGAGTACAAGGCGTGGGCTGAACTTGTTTCCGTTCCAGCGCAATACGTGTACGCTCTGCCCGAGGGTATGACCGCTCTGGATGCTGTAGCGGTCACGACTAACTATGTCGTGGCTTACCTGCTGCTTTTCGAGATGGCTAACCTAACCCCCGGCAAGAGCCTGCTTGTGCACTCCGCTGGAGGTGGCGTGGTAAGTTACTGTTTTATACTTATACTGCCGCCATAATGGAAAAAGACGCATCTACATAAATGACAAACCGGAGAAAAAAAATAGTTTCCATTTTATAAATTGTAAAATTCGCTGTCTCCAGGAAAATAAAAAAACCATTAATATTTTTATGCTAGTGGATGCCTGGCAGGTTGATCTCTATAATAATGATTGAAAATTGAACAAAAATAATTAAATTCATTTAAATAATCCACATTTTACTTTTCATTGTAGTACAAAAAATGCAAAGAAATACTTTATACTACAAAGAAAAGACGTTTCTGGCTAGAAACGTTTTTTTTACGTAGTAATTGATCGTACGTCTTTCTTACTAAGTAATATAACGCGTTACCAGATAAAGAAACCTAAAATAAAGGAACGTTTCTAGCCACTTACTGCGTTTCAACTTAGTGAAATAAAAAAATTATCAGTATTAGAAATACCGATGCGCCCTTGCACCCTTTTAATGCTGATTAAATAATTGACATGTTTACCACTTATACTATAATAAAATACACAATTAGTTAAATCAATTTTTTATTGTAAATAAAATATTCATATTAATATAAAATTATGATTTCTTCACAAATAAAAAATTCTATCAAATTTTTAAATCATTAATAAAAATACTAATCACAACAAATGTTAAATCTCTTTCAGAAACAAAAAAAAAATTAAAACATAAAAAGTAGTAATCACAGAATGAACAAATTTTTCATAACTTTATAAAAACTAAACAAAATTCTCTTTAATATCATTAGGAACATTATCACAGCCTTAGGAGGTATTTTTACCTATAAATCAGTCTTCATAAAATTTTGTAAGATCGATACTATTTTTATCAGTAGGTAAATTATACCAAAATAACTTTCTATTGTCTGGCATTAAAGGGGTCAGCTTTTGTGTAATCGCTGACTTGCGCTCTTGAGTAACTCCTCTACACTGTTTATTTGGTTTTGGCGACGGTATACCAGATTTTATATTTTTTACTCTTAAAAAGTCGAGTGAGTATTCTTGCTCTTTGTCAAAATCAGTTTTGTAACGAATAATGTGTGTGCCTCTGAAGAATGTTACTTCGCAAATGTCACTTAGATAGGCTCGGGGTGATGAATTTTGCAGTTTGTATGTTGTAGAACAATCTTCGAACTGATAAAAATTTGCCACATTCATAACTTTAACAGTGATATTGGTTCTGGTGTTCGATACTGTTTGGTAAAAATCTTCAAAATCATAAATATGTTTCTTTTTTTCATAGATACTCTACCTGGTGATGAAATTCGTCTGCAGCCATGTATGTGTGGCCTACCTCTAAATATTTGAGCGTTATTGTTTCAAAATTGACTTCGACTGAGTTGACGAGATGAAGTAAATAGGAATATAAAGTCCAGTTTTTGTTCTGAGTTCTGAGTTCTGCACAATTGTCCAACCAAATAACAATATGTTTTAAGTCTCTATTTGCATATAAAAAAGCTCTGAAACAGCTGGCGATGTCACCCATTTTGCGGCCGGAAATTGCTTCATGCCATATCGCAGCAAATGTTTTAAATCTAGTGTTTTGGTTTATTACCTATTGGAACAAAACTTTCATTGAACACTATTATTCTTGGGCAAAACATAACAATTTTAAATTCTTCAATTCGTGGAAGCATAATGACTTTCTCCAAATCCGCAGCAAAATAGTTGCCTATTTGTCTGAATTAATATAAGTCTGATTTTGTTTTTCGACGTCAGATTTATATGCTTGCCTGGCTGTTGTATATTTGTTCCGGTGTCTTTCATAACCTCGGCACTCTTGACAATTTCTATGTCTTATGTCTTTAAATTCCGGGTTGTGAATAAAATATTTTTCACAAACTTCACACTCTTCATGTCCAAGTTTTGAAAAGCTTATATTTAACTTTTTCAATTGTTTTCTATAGTAGTCATAAGACACATGTTCGCCATCAGACGAATGCTGTCTGCAAAAGTCTTGATACATGCTAGCCACTGTTAGGTCAGACGGAAGATATTTTCTATTTGAGGCGTGCTCGCGGCGGTAATGGGATATGGAAGGGTTGAATGAGTTTATGTGTTCTAAGACTTTGGTGTTGTCGAACTTTTTCGGATTAGGATTGGTTCCTCGTTTATCTAAAATAACTGGGGTCTCATGTATCAGGGTGTTTAAGGCGTTCCGTACAGACTTATCGTTTTTTTCTATTGTAACCTAATGTTTCTAGAAAAAAATCTTTACAGACATTGATTTTAGTCCCCGTTTCATTTAGCAGAAAATACGAGATACTTACATTCCTAGGCAATTTTCGATTATCTGTAACAGTTTTTCTCTTAGGCGTTTCTTTAGACGTGTTGTGTATTATAAAATATTTTTGTTCTTTCCAAGTCAAGTTTCTGTAGCAATAATTATTTTTTTTCTTTTTATAAGCAAAGTAAAGCGTCTTTTCATTCTATGATCGAATAGTTATTTTATAAATTATTAAGACGCTTCTACTAACATGCGTCTTTTCAACTTAATACACGTCATAAATGTCTTTCTTATTTAGTAGATTTTGCATTATCAAGTAGAAGTGCCTTATTTATTAGTGATGTTTTTAGGGTTCTATTTACTTTTTGCAAAAATAAAAAATACTGGTAGGTGCGTCTTTTTTTTCTGATTCCGAATATATAAATAGTGAGATTTTGAAAAAAATGTTAGAAGCGTCTTTTTTTCTTATGACGGCAGTATAGCTGAAATTGGTCTGTTGGAATATTAAATTAGATCCGCATATATGTATGCGTATGGAAAAATCCTAGTTAACAGATGGATAGTCTCGTTCGTGGTTTAGACTTCATCTTTGGGGTATAGGGTTTTAGTGAGATTTATTTCCAAATGGATCCTCACTGATAATTCCAGTATTCTATCATTTCCAGTTTTCCTAGAATTGGCAAATTGAATTTTGTCATTAATTATAAAAAGAAGTAAAAAATTTAGCCTCATGTTAATCTTAACTTCAATGTGTGAACACATTTGAATCGGGGATGGCGATCGAGCAATTCATTGCAGGCAAAATGGTCTGGGGAACTTACTTATCTTCAATAATATAAAAGTGTAATTGTAATAATCAGTACATGTACTATTATTTTTTTATTTTGATTGCGTGTTCCGATAAACATTAAAATGTTCGATGTAGTAAACGCGTCAACAGTATACATGAATAATTGTTTAATACACGCAAAAGTTTCAGTAAAAGAAATTTGGTAATTTCTTAATTAAGCTGAAATCTATTAAGCCTTCGACCTTGTAATCCTAGATTACACAACACGCTTACAGTTCCAGCAGTTTTTTAAGCAAATTATGAGCATGAACAATTTTAATAAAGGAAACCTAGATGGTAAAGTTACGAAGCCGCCCACTACTTTATTATGGTGGAGAATTAGTGAGATTATTTATGGTTAGATAAGTGCGTAACATCATAATGTATGAATATGTAGGTGTAACCGTACTTGACATTTGCAAATTTTCCCTTATCAGTACATACTTTTTTCAATTTGGTCGTTTACTTTGGATGAACACGTTTACGGTTTACGTGTCAAAAAAACTACGATTTGTACTTCGATTGCCTGTTATTCTAGACTACATATCAGTTTTTTAGTAAACCTATACAACGAACAAGGATTGTCTGTGTGACGGATTATCACGAATACGGAGTGTCAGCACCCCTATTCATCCCGTGGGTGTCGTAAGAGATAAACTCTGCATGATAACAGCACTGCAAAGAGAAGGAAAACTTGAAACAAACCCTATACCAACCCAGGTCTGGCCAGCGTGGTATAGTAGGCCAAAACCTCCTTTTTAAGGAGAGTTCTATGTCCAGTAGTGGACTTAAGTTGTTTAAAAAGCAGTTGATGATGATGATACAACGATAGTTTACGCTCCTAAATCTTTTAAAACTTATTCTATTGGTACAAACTTCCATAGTACTAAAATTCTATCCTGCTATATTAAACTTGTGTTACTCTTTCATGAAAGAACTGAAATCCGGGATTTACATGAAACGTTATAGTCATGTAGGTATTTTATAATGTACAATGATATTGTGTAATGAGGATAACTGTACTTGCGTGTCAAGTAAGTCAGAAATAACCCTGCGGTCTGTGAGTTATCTTGGCATGCATTACAAACGGTTTGAGTTACACCTACTAGTTATTGTTTTTATTAAAGAGCTTTTAACTTTAAATGCACCTCCATACATCCAAATGCAGGGAGGTAGTAATTCTAGCCGTGGGAGCTGTACAATTATTGTCCGTCGGCTCACAGATATAAGATATTTTTACGAGAGTTAACTGCCTCAAACTCTCTAAACTAATAACTTTCAAATGTAAGTAGCTTTTGCTGCAGTTACGATGTTAAGGAAAAGCAATACTTTTCCTATCGTAACGTTGCATTTAGAGTTCGGCTTTAGAAGTAACTAAATGTGGTTTTAATATTGGCCTGTTTCTAATTGTAATAATGTGTTATTATAGACATTTAAACTTTATATTTTTTACATATATTATCCTGTATGATACCTCACGCAATGGCGTATCGCTGTAATTAGGTAATGATGTGAAGTGACGTGTCAGTGACAGGTACATTTAAGTTCGAATGCTTCGAATTGTAGGTGGAGTGACAGCGCTAATCACTTACCATAATTAGGGATGCCTAAATACTATAGGTAGGTACATGTAGGAATGTAGAACGGTTAATAAGTAAGTAAAAAAAAAATAAAAAATTGCCAAATATGGAGTTTTAAATTCTGGGACATTCTAAATGAAACAACATGTATTTTCTAATTTTAAATATAAAATTTATCTACCTCGCAACGTTTAGACACCTAATGAAATTCTTTGTAAAAGATAATTTCTAGTTTTTTTCATTTCATGAATAAACGAATTTTTGTCTGTCACCACAAGCACTATAATTCTTTGTCTGTTATAGGGCCAAGCAGTGGCCCAGCTGGCGAAGACCGTTGAGAACGTGACGGTGTTCGGCGTTTGTTCAAAGAGCAAGCATGAAGCCCTCAAAGCGAACAACAACAACATTGATCACCTTCTTGAGAGGGGCAGCGATTATACCAGCGAAGTCCGAAAGTAAGTGCCGCAAGATAATTACTAATTAATGATACTCAGGTTCAGAGACATAGTATAAGTGCTGTAAATCCTTATGGTGTTTCGATTCTGATCGTTATATTTTGCCACCAAGACAGTTCATCACTTACATGGCAGCTTAAAAAATAAATTATTTTATATTTATTTTGTGTTCTTAGTATCTAGAGAATAAAATCTAATTTATACTTCTATTTATTAAATTCTAGGAATTGACGTACAAATTACTTGAGCCAGTCGTTTTTATTTTATCTTCTACATGAAACTAGTTGACTAATGCCAGATTCTTTAAACGTCAGATGCTTGTCAAATGAGTTAAAAAACTTAAAAAAATATCACTTAATTTAAATGTACGAAAGAATCCGCGACATACCTTTAACAGGAAGAAATGAATCTACGCAACAATTTAAAGAATCCTAAAGCGAAGGGATGGAGCCGTATCTTGATATCACTGAGCTAAAAATATCCGCCCGTTCAGCGGCCCTTCATTACTAACAATATACCTTTGTTTACGTTACTGCGTAAAATGCTTGGAATGTGAGAACTTTTACCAGTACCAAATAATTCCTGATAAGCACAAAACATATTCATACAACCTACGTACATATACTATTTCGTATACTATTACAAATTAAATAATATATTCGTTGAAGGTATTAATATTGTATTGAAAATATATCGTTGACAAACAGAGGAACTAAGCGGTGTCCTTTGCCTATGATTTTTTTTTTTGAATAAGTTTTTTACCCATCTGCCTTTTTAATTTGATTGTTTGGATTTTCATGTGCTCATAAAATTATGTAATGAAGATAGACAGCAATTTATTTGCAAAATAAGCCCTTGAAGTAATAGTACTAGCATAGCACATTATAACTCAATGAAATAACGAATAAGCCGTCTAACTCTATTGATAATTACATTCAGTAAATATAACAAAGGAGTATGTTAGATTTTTTACATTGCCAATTTATGGGTAATAATATACAAACGCGTGTAAAATATTTGTAGTAAATTGAAGTGCACCAATATAAGCGAGCATAGGATCTTGATCTTTATAAAGTTAAACCTCATAATGGTTTCTCTTACTTTCTGGACCTCTTAATTTCTGGACAAACAAACTATAGGTATTGTCCTCAATCCTGTACTTTGTTAATTGGTAGTTATTACAATTACATGTTTCAAGGCGAGTTCTCTTCGTGTGATACGTATACACGTCCATGTTATAAAAACCTCTCCCACCCCACTCGTAGCTTTTATTAATCGTTAGAAGTGGATAACGTGACAAATGAAGCTGGGCTCGCATTAAGTTGGTCTCGCAGTACGATAATTGTTCGTTTTATAACCCGCTCCTTAGGGCAGCTGGCTCGTAACAAGCCCGTCATTTAATTCTCGTAAATAGACAAAGATATTTTTATATTTGTTGAGCACTCCGCAGTATAAACAAACCGACCGTACCAGTTTTACATAAATAAATACTGTCAGTTATCTAATATTGTTTAAAATACAAGAAACAGAGAAGTATGTTCATCAAAACCGTAGTCAATATTTTAAGTACATTACCAGGTTTTAATATACAATTATTTATATACTTATAAGTGATTCTACTTAAAAGTATAGAATTTTTAAAAATAGATCACCATTTTTCTTCATTCGGCTTTCCAAATGACTCTTAGAGAGGTTGATATTACATTTTTTCACTTTTACATTTTCACCATCACATTTTCCATTTAGTAATGTAGTTTGGATTTGGATAAAATTGTCAGATTAGTAGTGAGTTTGTAGTGAAACCAACCAGAACGCGAATAAAATTATTTTCTGAAAAAAAAATACAACGAAAGAAAGCAACAACTTGCAATTTTCGCACTATAACTCTTACACTTAAGTAAACACTTTAATATCTTTGAGTTGACGACATACAAAAATGTATCATTAGGTAAATTATTATTAATTACCGGCTTACTTTAAAGCATACTCTATCAAATAAAAATGTTAGTACTGAAATCGGACTACTCTGTAAAAAGTTAAAGCGTGGTCATAAAATATACCCAATTAAAAAAACACCTACTGACCAGAGAACCGCTTCCGGTTTTTTGCCTTAATGTATGCATAACTACTTATAGGTTTTTTGAAGTAAAACTTTTTTAGAATCGTTGTGATTTGAAACTCAATGAAACGAAAATGGGTCACGATTATAGATGCAAAACGACCGATTTAAAACGTTTTAAATAAAAAAAAACCGTTTTAAACCCATCAAAAATCGTTGTAAACAGGTGAAAACTCGGCTACAAAAATAAAAGAACTGTGTTTTACACTTATGTTTTGTTTTAATTAGTTTATAGAAAATCAATAGAAAGTACCTACCTACTACACGAAAACTTAAGTATTTAGGTATTGGTAGATAGGTACCTATACTTATTTATTATATTATACACACACTAGATTAGAAGACATCAATAACACAATGCCGTCCGTGTTACTTAGTATTTATTAACAATAGGCACCAAGAAGGTACCCCTTTAATCCAGGAGAAAATCCTTTTCTGCACCCCTGAGTTACGATATTTAGGATGGTTGTAAATATTATTTTCGCTATGTTTTAATCATGTACTCAAAATTGTTCTCTTGACCAGGGTCACTCCCGACGGAGTGGATATCGTGCTGGACTGCCTTTGCGGTGAAGAATGTAACCGCGGCTATTCGCTTCTAAAGCCCATGGGTCGATACATACTTTATGGTAAGTATATCATCAGATACCGACCGGAGAGCTTTTGCTTCGAATAACTAATCAAAAGCTTTTCAATGTTTTTTTCAAGATTTGGTATTGAATTTTTGACAGCTGCACATTTCGATGTATTAGTTATAATATATAGCCTTTTAAAAGGGAAGAAACGAACCCCCTATTCCTGAGATTTGGAATCTAAATAGAATCTTCTAACATGTGAAATGATTATCCCCGAACAACAGGAAAACTTGAGTCAAAAAGAGAATTTCAATCTGTCGTAGAACTTAATCACAAAGATTATTATCAATTGTTTAATAAATTGGGTCCCAGTAAAAGGTAGATGTGTCCAAAAGTATACTTTAAACTTTTAAAATAGTTTTTGCTCATTAAGTTTTTTAAGCATGAACAAGTGTAATAAAACAATGGTGCTTTATCACAGGATCATCGAATATCGTGACCGGCGAGACCAAGAGTTTCTTTAGTGCTGCGCGTGCCGTGAGTACATTATATTCGTTATCTGATTGAGCTAGTGCATGCTAACCCTTCAACTATTATAACTTACAAATTAAGTAACTAATAGAAATAATTATTTACAGTCGAATACATCACTAGGTTAGTCAAGCAAGTCATAAGAAAAATATGTTACATTTATTTGTGGTAATTAACAATGCAGAGCGTACTCCTTTCTAAAAGACCGGCAACGCGTTTGTGACTCCTGAGTTGCAGACGTTCATAGGCGTCGATGGTCACTTTCCATCAGTTGACCCGTCTGCTCGTCTGCCCTCTCTAACATATAAAAAAGAAACAAACAAATAATAAACGATTTTCTATTGGAACTAATTTGCCTTTTTCTGTAGATTACCTGTTTCTGTGGATTCTGTAGGTCCGCTAATAATCATATTTTTCATTACTAAAAATTATTATGGAAAGTTAGAGAGCATACATAAATTGGCATGTTTCTAATATTTTTAAACATTAGTCGTAAATATCACACGCCTTATGGCTATTACGAGCGTACAGAAAACGCTTAAGATAGCTAAACGTTTTTATGAATATAAGTAATTTTCTCAGCGCGTTTATTACCATCATCGTATGATATGTACCTAGAAAATATGCGTTACTCGTGTATAGGTTGTAGGAAATCTTAGGGACAACGCAAAGGAAACCTTAGGGTCATCGCAGACTACATGTATTTTTTTTTAACTTTTATTCAGTCTGTGTTATAAATTAGAATTACATCAAGACATCAAAATATATGTCATATAAAATTTGCATATATATTTATGAACTACACTATGCACTGAAAATAATGAACAAGGGATTGCGCTCAATATTTAGAGGCTTTGTCTATAGCAATATTATTGATATTATGTAATTACATATTTATGATGTCACGGAGTGTTTTCATAAGGCAAAGCTGTTAAGAATTTTATGAAACAACCTATATATGCCTATATATTTTGATTCATGAACATGGTCAGATATTAATACATGATCATGTATCGATCAGAAATCGTCTGTACCCAAATAGCAGTTTTGTGAAAACGGAGGGCCTTAGAATTAGCTTTGATTAGATTTAGTATCGTCGTACATAGTTTTAAGTGCAGGTCCAATATTACTTTCCAGCTTCCTTTAAAGGATTGTGAAGGGCTCCTCTAGCAGGCCCTATTCCGTCAGCTATTTCTTCAGTGACACTATCAGGGCCATACTGCAGTTATATCCTATTAAATTTTGACAAGGTCTTAAGAGCAGAAGCACACACCTACTTTACAAACTGTAGTATTATCGCAGAGAAATTAGCCGGAACTTCTGCATGTGCTTTGTCTCTCAAACTTTAAAGCTGTTAGAAAGTACATTACATAATTTTCTTTAATGTATAAATGTTTGTTCCGCAGTGGTGGCAAGTAGATAAGGTGTCCCCCATCAAGTTGTTCGATGAGAACAAGAGCCTTGCGGGGTTGAACCTCCGCCACCTGCTGTTCCAGAATGGACGCGCCGACTACGTACGCCGCGCTGTAGATCGCGTGTTCACTCTGTGGGGTGAGGGCAAAGTCAAGCCTCTCGTTGATTCCACCTGGGCTCTCGAAGACGTACGTATAATAATTATATAGCCAAAATAATTTCGTGTAGGACTAGCCTAATAAATAACGACATTTTTTCTAATTTCCTCAGTTCTGTTTTTCTGAGAAGTTTTTTAAATTTTGGACAACTGACCTGAAATTTGTATCCAGTCATTGGTACGATATTTGGAAATTGACTACGGTGATCTTAACCAAGCTCCCCAATAAATTTAAACATAGTTGATAGAATGCTGAATTTCTTAATTAAATTTAATACTTAAGAAGTACTGAATATTAGATGTGAAACAAGTAAAATACATCAACATTGTTTAAAACGAATAGTTTAAACAACAAATTTCTCAACCTTCTTAAAGGTATGTTTCGGTTTTTTTTATTAGGATGCCAGCTCTTGCGCAGCTTCTCTTGTTACATTATAGATTTTATCAACGAATTTAGATAGGTACTCTTCGGGAATTGTTTTTTTGTCGGATGAATGATACTGCATATTCTTTTCTGTCAACGGGAATACGATTTCAGGCAAAGGTGAAAAAGAGTAACAACCAAAGAAACTCAATCGCTCATTTATAGGCATAATATGAGTTAGAATGTTTATGTCGAAGGTTAGACATAATAATCTTAACTGTATTAATAACTTGATAATTTGTGTCTAAAAATAATTTTATTTAATTAATGTGAAAAAAATACATTTTGTAGGTCGGTGAGGCGATGCAGAAGATGCACGACCGCAAGAACATCGGTAAACTTGTGCTAGACCCATCACTTGAGCCCAAGCCGAAACCCGCCACCCCAGCCAAGGGCAAAGCCGGTAAGGAGAAGAAGCCATCCAAAGAGAGCTCAGAGGAGAAGAAAGATAAAGAGGCTAAAGAAGAAGAGAAGAAACCAGCAGAGAACGGTGAGAAGAATGATGAAAAGAACGGTGAAGAGCCGGTTACTAATGGTAACAGTGACGAAGGTCAGTCTCGAACGTTTGTGACCAGGCATGCATAGATGCGTACATGCTTCAATACGTATACGTGCATACGTACGTAATATTATTTATTATAAAACAACTGGGTGAAATAATCAGCGCTTGGCTCTTTATTGTATTTACTAGAGTATTTTATTCCTACGACAATAAACTATTTTTTCAGTAGAAAACATTACAGGTACATACTATGCTAATGCTTTATTTATAAAATAGTTTTAGAAGGTATATCTTTATAGGTCTTGATAGAGGATTGAAATGCTGAAAATTTACTTATTACCGAAGTAGCAGACATAGGTGACTGCATAATTTTTTAAGTTTTTGACAGAATAATACATTTGAATGGACTGCAAATCCTTTACTTACAAATCCTTTACTTTCCTTTACTTTAAAAAATAGATCAACTTACCATTCCAGAATCTATGACTCATATTGGTTCTCTAGTCCACTGACTATTAAAATACTTTTCAAATTATTTTTAAACTATAATGAACTTGTTTTTATAATAGATCATCATCATCAAGCATTTCAGTTCCTAGATTTATTTGTACACTATAAACTTATGTTATACGCTGAACTTAGTAGTACTTAGTTATAGTTGCCTGCTGTTGGCAGTTTCACCCATTTTATTATTTTTGCTTATTTTAATTAACTACGCACGCATTTATCGGCTAAACGCATTCATAAACAAGGGCGCTTCTGGTGCCATATTGGATTTAGAGAAGTATTTGTATTTATGCAGCCTTTAGACTTGCTTATTAGTGGTTGTTTCAATTATACGCTTGCATTACTCGCATAACATAGTTTTTATATTTTGTATACGTACTAGTTACCTACTTTCATAGAATTTAACATACAAAATTGAGAAAATATGTTAGTAAAATATGCTACTGACATAATTACTACGTATATTTTATTTTACAACTTAAGGGTAAGCAAAATAGATTATAATTTTTTTAAAGTAGTTATCATCATGCGCACATAATTGTAACATCAAACGTCTAAGGGCTGTTACATTTTAAGGTAAAAATACCTACGTTTAGCCAGCTTGGTCATAAAAGTCGGGTCTGAGGTCGGCAAACTGTTGTGAGTACTGGATAAACGCCATTTTTCGATAATTGCAAACGGTTCACTTAGAAATTATTAACATGAATTTGCAATTGGAATGTTGATATTCTTTTAATATCGTTACTGTAAAACATATTTTATATGTCAATGGCTTATAAAATGTTATGAAATAACTATTTTAAAAATTTGACTGCACGGATGACGGCGTAGTGGCTTAACACACCTCGCCGCTTTCTACGGGGTTCGATCCCCACACGGGACAATAATTTTCGTGAGGCACAAATTGTTGTTCTGAGTTTGGGTGTTCTTTGTGTCCGTTCAGGTATGTTTGTGGTCTTAAAAAAAAAAAAGTTTTATTTTTGCTGACAATTAAATTAAAATGTTACAAGCCTTTTTTGATATGCAGTATAATAACAAAAATTCTATGGATTTCAGAGTCAAAGGAAGAGAAGAAGGAGAAAGAATCTAGCTGAATTATTTCCCGCGAGGACTGAACCAGATAAACCACCGCCAATTGATTATTTTATAGTTGAAGCTTGTTTTACTGACGTGTCGTCGCTACGCTTGTCGGCACCGGCGCCATTTCTCTGTGTTGCCTCCTCTAAATATTATGTTTACATCAATATTAGTCGATTAGCCCGATGCCGTTCGGTCACTTCTCATATTTATAAACTTTTCGATGTTCGTTCTTATATGTACAACTAGACCGCACGGCCTCGCACAAGTTTAAGTTAAGTTTTAATTGTTCGACTATCATCACATTCTTCTAGTTTTATCGGATTATAAAATTAATTGTTAAAGTATACAACAGCGAAATGACAATGAATTTTTATGTTTTAATCAATTATTTTATACTCTTTAATTTGGCCTAAGTTAAGAAACATCACGGTGAATACATATGTTTTTTTTTATAGTTTAATGTTTAAGGACTTTATTTTTAAGATGAGATATTTTAATCTGCAGTTATTTTGAATGGCTATTCTATATCTAAGGTGCAGAGATGCTTAATCTTTATGTATGTTAAGCTTTAATATTTTATTAGTAAATGTTTAAAAATTTTGGCCCCACGAGACCCGCACCCCCGCCCCGGGCCCATTGATCAACAGTGGTCAACATAAATGATGTACTTCTCGCTACATATTCATGTTTATGTGAACAATCGAATGAGTAACCTTCGTGTGATATTTTGTGGTAGGTATGCTAGATGTTTTGCGGTATTTTATGCTGCCTTTAAGTGACATTATTTTTATTACTTTGAGCTTAAAAAATCGATTACTTTATATTTTTTATACTTAAACGTTTTGTAAATTATTTTCTAATTAAGAGATTTCACATAGTTTATTTCAACGCACCAGTCATTGTATAGGAACGGTCGTGTAGGCTCCCGACTGAGTCTTCACTTCAGCACCTAACAGGGGGAGCTTATAGTAATGAAATTATCAAGTATTATATGGCTACATCATAACTATGGAACAATGTAATCGATTATACCTCGATGTAAGTAATATTTTTGTATTCTAAATAACCGTTTATAATGTGGTCTCATGTCATGTAATGAAGCTTTTTTATGTATCTTTACACAATTATCACATATCTAATCAAACATACACTTCACACGATGTATATTAGAATTAATATTTTGATACCGATATTCACTGCATTTCTTTTTATATAACTAGCATATTGTATTGGTCTTCGATGTTTCATAAGGTTATAAGAAATGTTTAACACCATATAATGTACAGTATGGTTATAGGAATATGTACCCAGTACTAAGTAAATATCTTTATCTCTAATACACATATCATGCGGATATAAAATGTAACTGTCAGAGTCTGACCCGTAGTCCGGCACTAGACGGAGTAAAAAATCAAATTTCCCATAGACACTGCTCAAAAGACATCGCGCTCAGATCAACGTGTGATCAATCACCGCCGACTTTTGTCTCACAGACTAATTTTTTATAGAACTTTAACCTTTTTGAACATTTTTTGCAAAAATAATGGACTGTCTGAGCGCCGTGTTGAATTCGACCGAAAGGATTGCTTCTAGAACCCGATCCTTAGTACCGTACCCGTAACTACTGACTGCCGCAGGTTGTGAGGGAAAGGAAAACATCAGACTGTTTGCACTCGATCCAGTCGATATAGGTAGATTTTGTATTACTGTAGCACTCGAGTGGCACAACTTCTATTGACGCTGCTTTGTTTAACGTACGGTGGCTTGGTGCTAGTTTCGTAACACGGATACAACTCGCTTCAGTGTCTCGGACCAATATCTTAAAGCTATTTAGTCTTCTTACAATTAAATGTTGTTCGCTTTGTGTGTCAAATATGTGCGAATTTCTTGTAATGTAAACATATAATTAATTAAATCTTGTGTATATCGACCTGTATAATGGTTTAGATATCTCTGAATTTTCTGCTATAAGAATATTTGATGAAATTCAATAGTAATTAAAGAGCTGGGGTGACTGCGCCGTTTGAGATTGTGTCCAAATTGTTGTAGGTTAGTGTCGAATTTGATGCCAATATTTATTATCTAGAGGAATGGTTCGTTGAGTAGGTAAACTCGCGCGGTCACGCCAGCGGGCTCATTACATACTGGGTCGTTATTGTATTACACATTTATTTTTATAAGGGCGGGCCAGTGTGATATCTATACTATGAAATAAATAAATAAATATGTATGATCTGTAAAAATGCTTACTATAAGCCTTTTATTTCCTAACCTGACGTACATTGACATTTCGAGAAGTATTTCGATATGGAACTCGTGCGCCTCTGATGGATGGGGGTGAGATCTGTTATTTGTTGATTTAGCGGCCAAGGTTTGCCGGGGTATCGGAACACTAAACTTAGTATAAAGACTAGGTCTCTTGCAATAGACCCATTTAGGACAACATACCATGAGATTTTAGACGTCGCAGTAAAGTAGTATGTAAATTCAGACATACTACCTTCACTGCTGGCTTTGTAGAGTGCTAATGTGTTTATACCCCTACTTAAAGCTGAAAATACAGAATTATTAACAAGTTTTTCAGTTGAATACATAGCAAAAAACATGTTTTACTTTTAATTTTAAGGAGCTTAGGAGCCCGGAGTTCCTAAAAAATTAAAGTAACGAAGCGTTGCGCCCGTCACTCGTACTTGTCGGCCGTGCTTAAAGTTACACAGTAAAAACCACCTACAGAACATTATTTCAAAGATATTGCCACGTAAATACGTATCGGGTAACGTGAATACTGCACTGCAGCGGTGACGGGCGCAACTCAATTTTACTCCTAGCGATCGACTGCTGGTACAGACTTGCCCAGAAAAGACCATAAGTCAGTCGGAAGGAAAGAGTCCCGTGCTGCCAGCCTGCCCACTAGACGATGACCGGTTGGACCGCCTCCACGGCGCCCAAGGCAGTACGTGGAGCCTCCAGCAAGAACGACTAACAAATCATCGTGGCTCGGCAAGCGGCCCATAGCCACTTATTTCCGCCTCTAAATCCCATGCCAGCACCCTCTGAGAGTTAGCACCTTCAGAGCGCACCTTATTCTGGGCGATCAGAGCCTTCGCCAAAACCGTTGCATCGTAAAGTGAGGTTAACTGGACAACCCTGATCGATTGCCACAACTTATAGAGTAATCTCCACTACACCTGCAGTTGTAGCAACTGCATTTTTGTGTACTAGGCACGTGCCTACTTTGCCTTAGGGTTAATCCACGAGTATTTCACACACACATTCCATTGAAATTAGGTAGGTAATTAATCGTTACAGGACTATTTATTGTATTAATGCTAAAGCTGTGTGCAAAGGCGCAGGAGTTTTATAATATCACTTTGCTAGTTGGGATGACTGAACGATAACAGAAGGTTTGACGACTAAAAGAATAGTATACAGAGTATTGCTTTATTACCTCATTTCTAGTCTAAATAAATTCCATAAACAACAACACTGGCAAATATGTGAGGGTTTTCATAATTATAGGAAGCAAAGGAATCTCGTTCATGATCCCATAGGAACGTGTGAAATAGAACGAAGCTCTGTTGGCGGCGTTGGCCGATACTTACGCACGTAATAATTCTGCATCTGAAAAAAAAACAGAATTGGCCTAATGTGTTTATGACAACTAAGTTGGTAGACAAGTACATAAACGTACCTGCCAGTTCAAAATAGTGTTATTTAATGTGGGTAGAGCAGATGGGTAAGGTGTACTTATGTACTTTCATGTCGCTCCAACACAAAGGGAGGATCCCTTTGTGTTGGATCAGGCGAGTCGCCTCCGACCAGGCGAGGTGATCATGCCTGGCGGGCTGCGGCCCCTACGGTTGACCTTAGGAAGTTGTATATACGAGTATTTTAATCGGATTCGCACGAATTACTCGATTCGCACTCCTATTAGAATATATACAACTTTGATGGATGGCGCTGTAGTATAATTTTGCTTCACAGTATTTAGTGGAAGTCGCCATAAACTATAGTCCTAGATTCATTATAATAATACAAGGAATTCTTATGTAATCCTATTTATAGGAGGCCTTTCAGAAGCAAATGAGATGAGAAACCCAACAAAGGCGGTAGTTACCTACTTACCATCAGTAGTTGACCCATCGGCTCGTTTGCCCCTTTCCCGACTCCGCGACACCCCTTTACCATAAAAAAAACTCAATTGCATCGTAAAATATCTAGGTAGTAGTATGTTTACATGCCTTATAATAAAATATACGGTACCTGTCGTAATTTAACTCTTTGACAGCATTCCGTATCGTTTCTGCTAAGTTTAAACATAGTTCTGGTATTACTTTCTCGCTGTATTCAATCTCCGCTAGCTCATCGTCTACTATACGTTTTAACACCTTTTCTACTTTGTCAGGATCAAATCGTTTTCGTGCTTTCAGCTGATAAGTTGGTTGATATGTTCGGACCTGTTTAGAGAATTTCCTTTCCATCGTATTGTTTAATCGATACTGAATACCTACGTCGTTGCCTAACTTAAGTTTACCTCCCAAAAAAATGAGACGTTACCAAGGACCTTCGTATTATTCATAGATAGTCTTGCGACTCACAAAACATCTACAAAAATCTTTCTCAAAAGTTAGAATACAATTAAAACAGAGTGAAATGTAAATCTTATAAATAAATTCAACAATAAAATGAAGGTTATACCGAATCATGTTTAAAAATTCGTTTTATAAGCAACGAGAATAATATGAACTTCAAAGTTGTAAGCATGATTATAAACCATATAATGCCATCAGTTTTAATACACATAACATAGGAATCAGGTGTGACATTGTGTGACAACGGGGCGGACAGCTTGACGGGACCCGTCTTGGGTGAGAAAGGTCAATGCCTGTCGGAGGTGGCAGAAGAATGCTATTGCGATTCTTGCTGCCCCGGCACTTGGCAAGCACAGTCCGACAGACCTTTACCTACTCTAAATGGGCGAAGGACATAAATGAGGATCTTTCATCCCGTTCACAAACAAAAATAAAAACGGGGTTATAAGCTTCGTGACGTTAAGGAATAAAATATGAAAACAAAAAACCTTACCTGTAAACAAAAGCTTGAATAATTATCGTCAAGCTTTATGTGTACCTATTTACCTAAGTAAAAAATTACTGGAAAACAAAAAGACTACTATACTAGTGACAATATAAAAATGTTGTGTATTGAGAGTGTGGAGTGGTGGAAAGTCCATGGTCCAAACAAGATTTTTTCATTATTTGTCAAATCTTTCATTAGAACAATAAATAATTATTGTTCCTTGTTTACTTTTCGATTTTCCTTTTTTCTAGAATATTAAATTAGTTGCTGATTTTAAAGGTTGTAAAATTGTCTATGTGTTATTACACATAGACAATTTTACAACCTTTTTTATTTCATTTTTAACCGACTTTAAAAACACAAAAGAGGAGGTTATCAATTCGTCTGTTTTTTTTTTTATGTTTGTTCTCCGTCAATTGTTTACCGATTTTCAAAATTCTTTTTGTAATCGAAAGGTCCCAGATGGTCCCATTACTACCAAATCAATTTCTGATGGTGGGATCTTAGAGAAATTGAGGAAATCCCTCAAATTTCACAGTCCTGTAAAACGTGTTTTAGCTTATTTCTCTACCTTTATAGGTATTTGCGTTTAGTAGTCGTTGCTATTTATAAGGTTAGGGGTGGGAACTTGCTTCGAAACTTCGAAAATAAAAACCCTAGATGTATGGCCTGCGCCTGCGCAAACGTACCACGCGCCTTCGGCAATTGACTGATTACGTTTTATTTGTTTGTTGCAATAACTATTGCATTTTATGAAATTCTAATGATAGTGCACTTAGTTTCGAGTAGGGTGCAGTTTTTCCACTGTGCAAAAAGTACGAAATTCGAAGTATTTCAAGTGATATAGACGGTGTAGCAGGTAGTATCTTTATTTATTATTTACTCGTAAGAGGGTGCTGTTTTAATAATAAATAATTTTGGAAAGTGCTATTTAAGATACGTCGATTGGTATTTTTTTGTTTTTTATATCTCAAATTTACAGACTGGGGGGGGGGGGGGGGGGTCTAGAACGGAACTTGCTATTATCATGTTACCTGTTATATTGAGAGTACTTATTATGGTTTTTTTTACTTACATTTGTAATTATTTTTTAATTTTTGTGCTCTTTGTTAGTATTGTATGAAGTCGGTTCAACTTTTTTTAAAAGGATTATTGTTTTTATAAACTTCGGCACATGATGTCACAGAATTGTATGTCCCACAAATGTGACCAATTATGACAAACATGGAGGGAGGGCAAAAAGTCATGAAATGCGTGTATCCGTATTTTGTCGTGCGGAGAGGTTCAACCCGCAATCAGTTAATTGCAAGTTCAGCCATATCCCAGCTGCCGTTCAAATGATGAATAAAGTTATTATTGGTGTTATATATCTTCTTATTAACTGATATAGTAGTTGCCTTCCTCTTCAGTAGCTGTCGTTATTATATAAATATGTACACAAATAGGTATAATTATATTATTTGTTACCTGGTCAATAAAGAAACTAGCGTCACCTGTTCATCATGTTTTTCTGCGTTGACATCAATAGACCGATTTTATTATTGTATGAACTGATATTTACCAATTTTGTTTGTCGTCCCATAAACCTGCTGACGATTGCACTGCTTCTCACTACCGAAAATCTTTTATCTTCGCGCGACATATCTGGACTTTAATCTAGATTTGTGACAGCAAACTAAATCTAGATGGTTACATTAAGATTACAGTTCTTACCCTGAGTAATTATAGATATGTCGAACAAGAACTACAATTAACGATAAGAATGCATTTGTTATAATTATTGTTAAATTTACTTTATAAAACTGTATTTGGTTTTCGTATTTTATCAACAAACCACGTAATCAACCTTTTATACACTTAAAACTCTGATTTTAAAAAGGTAATTTAAAAGGACAAGACAATTATTTAAATCATTATCGCAACCATACCCTGAGTCTTTGTTGCCTTCCATGCTTTCTTCGTGTATTACCAAAAATATCAGAATTTCAGGACCCCTGGTCAAGACAAATAAAACGAATAAATTACCAATATACACCACTATTATAGCTACTTATATAATATGTTTTATTTCGATTTACACCTACCTAGGAGGCATAACTACAATACTACATAATTAACATTAGGTTAATTTAAATTGCGGATCCTGGTGTCCAGGTCTAAAGTTCACACTTGTTGCCGAAATGTTATTAATTTTTAGTCTGCTCAATATATTTTCATTTTAATTTTAATGCGCCTTTTCATTTTAATTATAATGCGCCTATCATTTCTGTTATGCGCTTTCTACCAATATCGTCTTTCACGCATCATATTCATCTTTTTTATCCTTTCTCTGCATTCATTCGTCTATCTATGCTAGCATACCACGGTAGTGGTACCACCATACCAATTTTATGATTTTAATGTAAATTTATATGTTATTGAAAAATTTAAATGTAGTAAGAGAACTGATTTGTTAATATATACCTTTCGAATTTTTTGCCCATGTACTTTATTTTGACAGGTGTTTTTAAGCATAAACCAAAATTCATGATTTATTCTGTGCATTGAAGTCTGTAGCCTGTGGTCCGGGTCCTCCCCGATTCTCCCCATTTATCAAAGGCAATGTGTCAAACGTGTCAAAAACAAGTAGAATTAGTTTCTTCAATTCTTATCTGTTTGATAATCAATTAGAATATTAGATCAATAATTGAAAAAAAGTAATTTACACATGCTCTAAACTCTAAGCTTAAAATATGACATTTGATTGCTATGTTTTGTTACTTAAGTCATTATGAGCTTTCAAACATCACTGGATAGCTACTTCAAACATAAAGCACTGGTTACTCAATCTAATAAGATGAATGTAGAGAAGAAGGCCAAAAAACGTAGTTTGAGCCTTTCAAGATCCTCTGAGAAGTACAAAACACCCAAAAAGGTAGATCATCAATCAGGTGGGTTGCAATCTCAATTAAATAATGAAGAAGTGATATGTTTATCAAGCAGCAGTGAAGATATACTGACACCGCCAGTAAAAATATCTCACTCTGATCACTCCGTAGTTAAAGACAGTGACGACCTTTCATTGTCCCAAGAAAAATCGCATGAAAAAAAGAATAATGTTAAAAAAAACTTGGATTCCCCTAGCACCAGTGGAGGTTCCACTATTACATATAGCTTATCACCTAGGACATCACAACAAACTCCTAGAACACCATCGAAAACACCATCCACACCGAAATCTGGAAATAAGTTCTTTTCACCAACAAAAAAACGAGCTGTTACTAGCAAAAATTCAGCTAAAAGAAATTTGAACATGCAGTTTAAAGAAAACAATCAACAAAATGGTACTAAAGATGAAACATCACAGCCTAAGTACCAGGATGATAAAAGTAAGTATGAAACCAATACTAAAACCAATGAAACATTGTCAAGTGTTTATTCACAGTAATAATTGTAGTTGCCCAGCTATTTACATGATGTGTATCTTAAAATGTACTTTTTACACAGAAGAATTCTCAGTAAAAGCATTTTTTTGTTTTAACTTCCCTTTTTACATTACTTTGTATATAAAATATTGGGGTTCTGATTCTGAAACTTTTATTTTGTAATGTCTGTTTTCGAAATATCAGTAGTCTAAAACGGAACCTGAAAGTATTTTCCGGAGTTTACTCCTTCAGAATAGATTTTTATATACGGTGCCCGGTATGACAAAAATATGAAGAGTAAAATTTTGTGATTGAATGATCTTGTTATGTTTTTAGTGAGCAACCCATAGTGTGCACCATTCATATGTTTGTATATCACTTGTATACTTGTGTGCAGCCGAATAGTTCTTAAGGAGTAAACTCCAGTTGTGTGTCTGAGCTGACAAACACACTTTTTTTTTTACTTTTCTTCTAAATAACAGATTTTTGTGTTTTGGTATGGGGTTTATGAAAATGCAGGGTTATGATAAAAATGCAATGACAACACATTCCTTTAAAGGAATTCTTGTTACAGCTTTAAATCTTCTAAATATAATTGAGAAGTATCTAAATTGTGATGAATTGAAGAGATTACTAAAAGAAGACTCGCAGGAAATGCTGTCAAATTTTACATTTCTCGAGGAGCCTAGCATGAGAGTAGTGTGCCGCTTATTCTGGCGCCAGCCTGGCTGGTACAGAGAAGAACAAATAGAGGACATAGCCAGTGGAAAGAAACAAATATCTAACCTTAACAAACATGAAATAATAAAGTCCCTTGTTGATAATAGATGGATTATATCTGCACAAAGTCAAGGTATGATTTTTTAGTCATTATACACATACACACATAATTTGTAACTTAAGCAATTTGCAATTAACAGATAATTTGCTGGCACATATGGAATGGAAGGGTAATGTCTTATAATACATGAGACACATAAAAAGATTTTAAGATATGTTGGGGGGAAAGACAGTTAAGACCGATCAAAAAATCTACTTTTTTATTGCATAAATTGTTAGTATTGTTAGCAGTTACTCAAAAATGTGTTATTAAAATTTGAAAGCAAAATTCCCATTAGTTCCAATGCTATGAACACTTAAGTGACACATTATTTTATTTCAAATGCGTTTATCTGGAAACAACCTTTTTTCAACTGGTGGGCATTCTAGCTCAAAAAGTAATTGACCAATCGTTTTGCAATTAGTTGTGAATATTTATTTATTATTATTATATATATTATTATTCTGGGATTATATTATTTAAAAAAAAATGCAAACTAGTTGATAAAATAAGGTGTAAAAATATGATATTGTGTTTGAACACCTAAAAAATATGAAATTTTAAATTCTTTTGATCACAATTAGGTTCATATTCTTAGAAAATATAAGGTTAACAAAATACAAATTTATTATTTATTTATTCTTACATACACAATATAAAAATTTATAAAAAATAAATACATTAAGGAATAGTGGGCACAAAGGCAAGCTTAACCCATAATTGAGTGCTCTTCCACCAAACCTTAAAGAGTGAAGAGAGGATAGCACAGAGAGAGAGTTGTGTGTACAGAGTAAATTTAAGAAAATATACAGAAATAGAATATTCAGCTGAATATATACACAAAACGAACTAGATATATATAGAACACACAACAACTTATACACGAAATAATAGAATGTCATGTAAATAATCTAAAATATAACACCAGCTTATACATCACATTAATAACCAAATGTAACATTAAACATCCAATACATACATAGATTAGTCTGTTACTGCTGACAAAGGAAAAATTCCCTAATTCGCCTATTAAAAACACTTAAAGATGGGCTACCGCATATTGAGTGGGGAAGAGAATTCCACAGTTGCACCGCAGACACAGTGAAATACTTGTTATAGCGGGTTGAACTATGAGAAGGAGTTTGGAGGAGAAGAGAAGATGAGGTGCGACAAGATCTACTTCAGGGGCTAAGAATGTCAAAATTGTGATGATTACACATAAAAATTGCGACTTCAGGAATGCCTATCATTAAAATACTTGGATGGCAATCGTCAATGGACAGCACATTCTAACGCCACTATTTCTGGCCACTATTTATTACTTATTAAAAATTCACGAAAAACACCAAAATTTCGGCCTTCTAAACCGGTTTCCCCCCCAAGAGGCTTACAACTATCTTGAAAATCATAATCGTTTTTAGATCATCATAGAAAATTATTTAAAATGATATATGATGAAACACTTAATTTAACCAGTTCTTATAAAAGTGAATTGAATTTATCATTTCAGATGACAGTAATATGGGCTTTGATGATTATGTAAAACTGCTCAAGAAACCAGAGCTCTCAGAAATATGTAAAGACCTTAAATTAAAAATTCAATCTAAACAAGATGCTGTGGATGCTCTGAGAAAGTTTTGCCAGTGTACGGCCATTAGTAACTTTTTTACTGGCAAAATGGGCAACAATACTAGTAGAGTATTAAAAATGTAAATACATATTTTAAAAATTATATTCATAGACTAACAATTAGCTACTAGTTATGATGGGTGGATGGTAATACTACAATTTTTTTGTAACTATCTTTGTAAAAGATTATTCTTTTCAAACAATTTGTAGTGGGCAAAAGTTTTATATTTCAGACAGGTCACCTGATGGTAAGTCTACCACCAGCCATTGACATGTGAAACTCAAAAGTCACAAATGCGTTCCTTCGAGTCCATCCCCTCAGAATTAAGGGAATGGGGATATGAACCTCTGGTAAACTCACTTACTGGATGAAAACCAATGAAAGATTTGCTTTACACCTATTCTGTGTGGGTGTGTTATCACTCTGACCGAGATGGCCTATATGTGTTGAAGCTTGGTTTTCTCACAATTTAGTTTATTCATATCTATACTAATATTATAAAGCTGTAAAATTTTTTTGTTTGATTGAACACGTTAATCTCAGGAAGCACTAGTTCAAATTGAAAAATTTATCGAGAAAGGCTATAAGTTACATAATATCACACACACTGACTGCACGGATGGCGTAGTGGTTTGAGCGGTCGCCACGCCGCTTACTACTACGCCGAGTGTTGTGGGTCCGATCCCCACATGGGACGACACTTTGTGTGATCCACCAATTGCTGTTCTGAGTCTGGGTGTTCATTGTGTCCGTTTCATGTATGTTTGTAAAGTCCCCCGCGACACATAATAAATTCCTAATGCGGGCGTTGTTTTAAAAAAAATCAAATCATCTACTAACAATAGGAGCTGAGCATCAATTAAAAATGTTGCAAAAACAGGAAAAAAATATTCCTTTTGAGAGACGCAGACGACGTTGCGCAGGTCAGCTAGTATACTTTCTAGGGTATACCCCCGGCTATTAGTACCCGAGACGGCGTGCGGTTTTAGTCGGTTCGAGTCCGACATTTAGGTGGTAGGTATCCGAGGGGATTTCCGCACGGAAAAAAAAAAGAAATGGTCAGCTAGTATACTACATGAACATTTAGCGAATGAATATGGGCACGATATGTTTCTGGTTGCAGTTAATTCCTGGTAATAAATAATATTAGACATGGGCCGGCTCAACTGGTGTGATACCGTGTGACCAGGTGACTGATGTTACCGGAGGTCCAACCCTGCGCTCCCTAATACTAAGAGGATCACTCAAAAAGTTTGCTCCCATACCATGTTACTTTTGTTATGTCCCACAAATTTTGTCCTCAATATTACAATAGCGAAATAATTAATGAAAGCAGAACATTTAATTTTGCACCCATTTTGTTTCAGGCTTAAAATAAAGACTGGCCATTGTTATAAATTATCAAATGTTGCTCGAAGTACCCTATATGAATTATATGTTCTGATGTATATGGGTATGAATTATTCAATTATAAGAGAGAAAAGGTTGGAGCTAATATTACTACACGATAAAGTGAAGAAAGAAACCTATCCTATAGATAAGCATATGGTAGTTGATAATGCAAGTGTGGTGTTCAGTTCAAGAGATGAATTTTATAGGTATATGTTCATATTGATTTTTTAACATACATGTACTCACATGTCTCACTGTCCTCCATTTCACTTATTCTACTTCTTCTCTTGTCCTAAACTATATAAAGTAATAGCATAATTCTCGTCTCCTGTAAAATATGTAAAAAAAATCTGCTACCTCAGATACTGAGCTGTTAGACTGTATCTGACGTTTTAGTCTGTAGAATTTTTATTATATCGTGATTAAAGGCCTTATATTCTCCCTATATATTTCAGATTGGTTTTGGCATTTCACTTGTAAAAAAGACATCAAGTTTTTATAGCACAGAGAGAACATTGTATTTTTTTTTCTTAAAAAACATAAAACAGCGTAATGAACTGATTTACTCTTAATAATTGCTTATAAATTATTAATAATCTTTTAGGTACTTTGAGTCTCATCAATTATATGACAAATATATGGAATCAACGGATACTCAAGAGAAGTGTGATATCGTATTACAAGCATTTAAACTGTATAAAGAAGTGGCAGAGGAAGATATGTTACGGTAACAGTTTATATTACTTAAGCTATGACATTTCTGAAAAGCTTATACAGCTATTTATCTGTATCATGTTCTTAGTTTATATTTCAAACGATCCAGTGGAGATACTCCTTATATTAATGACCCACCCCACCATTTTCAATTATAATTTTTTTATGTTAGAGGGGGCAGACGAGCAGACGGGTCACCTGATGGAAAGTGACTATCGTCGCCCATGAACGTCAGCAACTCAGGAGTCACAAACGCGTTGCCGGCTTTTTAGGAAGGAGTACGCTCTTTTCTTTTTCTCATTTCTTTTATGTTGTTATTTTTTAATGTCTTCAAATCAACATAAATGACAAAAGCCACAACGTTTGACAATAACTAGATATGACGTCGCGCCTTAGTATAATTAGTACGTCTATCGATTTGCACGTTTAGTAAAAAGATAAGAACTTTACACATTTTTTTAATGTTGCAAAGACTTCAGCACAAAGACAATCAGTTTTTTTTTTAAATACAGTTACAAGTCATTGCCCCCATGGTTGCGTAGATTCACGCCTGCGAATACGTATGTAAAAATTTTGGAGAGTGGTGTTCAGGAATTGAAGAAAGACAAGTCAGAGAAGAAGTACACCCTCGCGGTGCAGATACTCGACTCTCTGATAACTCAACTGGATTTTAGACAACACAAGAAGTATAAGTGGTATGCTGAGAAGGCTCTCATTTTACACAAACATTTAGATCGTACTGAACTGGTAATTACCTACATATTTGTTCAAGACAAAACAATGAAATTGAACGTTCACTATATGACATTAATTATTTATAGGCTGTTCGTACTTTGCTGGAAGGGTTCAAGGCAAACTTGTCAGAAGAGGCTAAAGACGTTTTGAGACCTCGCGCCAAACAAATAGCTAACCAGCGCAACGTGGTCCTCAGCGACGAACTGCGACAGTCTTTGCAACAATACGTGGAACAAGAATTTATTTTGGAGAGTAACCTTCCAGCTGACCACGTCTACAAATTGCCTCTTGAGTAAATATGTGATTGTTATACATTTACTAGATAGACTCGATTGATGATATGAATATTGAAAATGCCTTTTTTACAAGTTGTATAAAGTACTGTTTAGTCTTTACTCAATGGTATTTTAACCCAAAAAAAACAATTATTCTCCTATTCATGTGTCATTTGTGGATCACACAAAGTGTTGTCCCATGTGTGGATCAAATCCACAACACTCACAGTAGGAAGCCACGAGGTGACCGCTTAAACCACTGCGCCATCCGTGCAGTATCATAATAACATAAGAATTCCTTGTACGATGTATCTTACATTGTATCTATTTCAGCAATCATAAGCAGAGGGGAAAGCTCAAATTCGAGACTCACTTAGAGGACGGAAGAACCGTACTCTCAGCCGAAGAGTACTGCGTTGTACATTACACGCACAACGGGGAATTCACGCACGGTAAACAAATTTATCTTAAGAGAAGTGTAGATGATCCGTTGAGTTCTTTTTATAATCATGGCAGGACTCTTCCTGAAAACCTTGCTGTGGCTTTGTTTTCATACTTCATTTTCTCACAAATCGCCCACAATCTCACGTCGGGCCATGCTCAGAATAGTCGCCTCTATAGAAAGTGAATTTCAGCTGCTGAAGGGTTTGTGTTGCTTTACAGGCGAGCACTGGGAGGGTAGAATAGTCAACACCATATTTTTCCTGTTGTTCTGGGACATAATATACACAAAGCCGGAGGGCATTCCCGGTATATTCATGAGTCACTACCAGCGATACCCGTTAGATCTATACTCTGGAAGTTTCTACAGTAATAGAAAGGCAGCCATCGATGAACGACTCCAATTTATCGAGGAGAGCACTGATGAAGAGGTACTTGTGATGATGCAAAATCGATGGGAAGAACGACCTGAATGTAAGTACATGAATACTGGTTGAAATCATGCTGTAAAATGATTTCTGAACTTATTTTGAAGGTAGGCTGATGAGCCACCTTAAAAATACCGATCAATTATATCTCATAATTATATATGTCAAAGGTACATAATGTACTTAGGGCCATTATTGTTATATAGTGTGCTAGCTAGCTGTAGCTGTGTAACCTACATAACGTAACAAAATATTGAGCATCGATTGAGCCCTTACACGTTCTCAGGACAAATAAAAGGTACCTTTTTTTATGAAACCACATGTGCGGATATTGTTTATCGCGTACGTGTTGTAAAGACGTGGTTGTGATTGTTTTCACTTTACTGTAATTTTTATAGAAATCATCTGGTAATTTTGTGTTAGCAGCTGTTTTAAGTGATCAGCGTTTGAATTTAATTGACAACATAATTTAGAACAAATTATTATTACAGAACAAGCGATTATGCTCATCACATAATTATTTGTCCTGACAAATACAACATTTCTCCTATTACATAATATTAATTATACTTGTGCACTTTTTTTCTGTGGGGATATTCCCTCCGATGCCACCCATCGGTGGCTATGTCGGACCTGAGTCGTTTGCGGTACCTGGCCCGCGCCCCCGGGCCTGGCGGGCCGGAAGAGTTCAAAACCTCTCCCGGTCCCGCTCCGCCATCTCCTTCGCAAGCATAACTTTCTCGTGGAACATCGCATAACTCTCGCTCCGCAATCATAGCCGCATGGCCGCAATCATGTTACCGAGCGAGAGAACTCCCACCCCCATGGATGCCACGAGGTTATACTTGAGCACCTAAAAAAAATTAAACAGCAATGGTTAAAAAGAAAACTTTTTGCTATTAGTCTAGTGGTTAGCAAATCTTGAATGCTAAGCAAGAGTCTGATTACTCAGATATATTAAGTTATTATTATAATAACATAGAGGCTCGGCTGTCTTACTGCTTACAATTACTAGTAAAACAACAGAGATCAGAATCGTGGAATGAAACGTTACGACCGACGTTCACCTTTTTGCATGGTAGTGTATATAAGGTTTTACGAGGTAGTATCCCATTGCAGACGAAGTGTCGGAGATATGTCGCAGTATGGGCTGGGCGGCGGTGGCGGCGGTGGCGCGGTGCCTGGGCGCGCGGGCGCTGGCCGCGGTGTGCCGCCGCCTCGCCAGCGACTACAGCTATACACATTCGGGCTTCCCGGACTTGACCTTGTGGAATGTGCACACTAAACAGGTAACTTCATACACACACACGCAATAGTAGATTGATGACTGCATGGATGGCGTAGTTTGACACGGTCACCTCGCCGCTTCCTATTGCCTTGAGTGTTGTGAGTTCGATCCCCACATGGGACAATACTTTGTCTGATCCACAATTGTTGTTTGAGTCTGGGTGTTCTTTGTGTTCGTTTTATGAATGTTTGTAATAAGAAAAAGATCATTATCTGCAGTTCAAATCGCTATGATATTGTGTAGTATCAATAAGTGCTATGTATATTTACGGTATATTTAAGGCCAATCTAATTATATCATTTTACAGATAAAGTTCGTTGAAGTGAAAACGGACTCAGACAAGCCATCCATGAAACAGCTGCAATGGATGCAGTACTTGATAGCCCACAACATCGCGGCCGGGTTCTGTTACGTGGGGGTCAACACCACTCGATCTAAAGCGAGGTCGCGCGATAATGCACCGATACTTTGAACAGAAAAAAATATTAAATTTATAAGAATTGCTGTTGATATGTGATGTTTATAGCCTTTATAATTCTTTACCGTTCACCTTTGTAGTGAATTCTACAGATATTTAAGTAAAATTGTTATTTTTATATTAAAAATATCTTTCATAATTATATTCTCATTCACTGCTGTACTTTATATTTATAAACTGAACTTTACAAAATAATATACACTGTACATGATATGACTTACGATAATATACGATTGCAATTATAGCGATTATACACGGTGATTTTTTAGGCGTTTTGGAAAGCGAAACATTTTAATTTGGAATCATCTATAGTACCAATAAAAATGATTAAATCAATTGTAATGTTGTCTAAAAAAAAGTTTCAGTTTTAATATTCATTTTTACTCGATCGACTTGGAAAGTAGTAATGGACTGATCATTCATTCATTATCTTATATGAATGAAACACGTCCGTGGGCGTTTCGGCGGCCGCTGCGCACCGCTGACGCTTACAGCAGCTGATAAAAGTATACCTATAGGCGCGAGCTAGAAAAAAAATGGGTAAAATTACATCTAACCAGTACAGTACCAGTTACATCAGTATAGCTACTTACGTAGATAGACTCCAATTTGTCCTTCATACTTTACACGGGCTTAGGACCGTCGGAAATACCTATTTTATTTAAAGTTCTTTTCGATTATTAACCACGATTGTTCTTTTCACAACAAATCAATTTATCAATGGACTGTAGGTATAAATATTTCAAGCGTATTTAAAAAATCGGAGCTATCTACAGAATAATTAACTTACATACCTATTTACACTATTTATACTTCTCTGTATCGAAGAAACTGCTCAAAATGGAGTCCGCTGCATTCAATACACAAACGTCCACGTTTAATGCAATTGTTTTTTAATTTTCTTAATGTGTCTCTATCACTTTTCACTTTATCAAAAGCGTCCACTATCGCAATGCGTAAATTATCACGGCTTTCATATTCCCGTGTATAAACAAGTATAAAAATACTTGTTTATTTCCGACCATAAGAAAAAATCCAGGGGCGTTAAGTCCGGGCTTCTAGGTGGCCAAGGCACTGGCGCTCCTCGACCCATCCACCGATCACTAAACTCATTGTCCAGGTATGCACGCACTACACTCCGGCGAATAATAATTTAAACGTCCTTGACCTTGCGCGTGAGTATAGTATTTCTATTCGTAGTATTTACCTACTTGCGATTGAAAAGCCCTACTACTGGTTCTCACCTTTTCTCTGTAATCGATATGAATATCGACTTTGACGATAAAAAATATATATATTTTATTAAATTAACGTTATATATAGCTTCTGTTACTGATAAATAACTCAAAATTTTATTTTCCAAAACGCTTTCAAAATCACCGTGTATATATATATTATCTAACGATAAATAGATAGTAACAAAGTGCCATTTTTGATACTGTATTGTACTGTGAGGTGTCGTACGGTTTTAAGCGATATCTGAACATACGATAGGGCCTTACACCCTTTTATGAAGAGTTATAATTTGAGCATAAGTAAAGCAGATAATTTAATATTTTTATTCTATGGATAAAAGACATTCAATATAGTAAGTATAGAAAACGGTTAGATGTAATTTTACCCATTCATGACTACTATGGTCGGTGGTAAAAATGTGAGTTATTGCAGTTTTGCCAATGTTGTGTTATGCAAGTCAGACGTCCTTAAATATAAATACGTGAATATACCTAGTCAATCGTTGTTTCCATTAAAATGTGCACACATTTAATGTCTATTGAAATGAAAGATCGTGTGGTGAGGGATTAAGAATACGGGGTGTCAGCACCCCTATTCGGTTTGGCGTAAGAGCCGGCTACCGAAGCAAACTACACAGAACAACAACACTGCAAAGAAAAGAAAAACTTGACACAAACCCTGTACTGACCCGTCTGGCTAAAATCTCTTTTCTAAGGAAAGGCCTATGTCATGAAGTGGCCCTATTAAAGTTTGTTGATGATGATGATTGAAATAAAATGTTTTGAAGAATCCTATTTTTTTTATGATAGAGGGGGAGACTAGCAGACGGGTCACCTGATGGAAAGTCCATCGCCGCCCATAAACGTCTGCAACTCAGGAGTCACAAACGCCTCGCCGGCCTTTTAGGAAGGAGTACGTTTTTTTCTTGAAGGTTTGAAGGTCGTATCGGTCCGGAAATACCGCAGACGATAACCCGTTTCACAGATTGGTTGTGGGAGGCAAAAGGTATATCGAAAAGCGCATAGTAGTGGAGCGCCAGCTATCCAGGTGATGAGGCTGAGAATTTTAAAGTTTGGAACGATGGAGGAAAGTTGCGGTAGGTATTAGTCCGAATAATTGCTCGGAGCACTCACCATGATACAGCGATAGAGAATGCAGAGTGAAGCCACATCTCTACTTAACGCCAAGGGATCGAGGCGATCAGAGATGTTTGAGCTATCGACGATTCGAGTCGCTCGAATATTGTTATTAGATGCGTCTGTGGTGTTCCACTCGCAATTTATCAGTATCATCTATCCCGCGGGAACACTACATTGTTTTGGGGGTAATAGTACCTAGTAGCAGTAGTAATCCAGGGTGCCAACTACCTCCATATCAAATTTTTTATCCTAATTGGTTAAGCTGTTTGAGCGTGAAAAAGTAACAAACACACACAAACATTCATCTTTGTAATATTAGTGTGATTTTACTGAACTTTGAAAACTTTTTATTTATCCTTAAAAGCTTAAAAAGTTTTATATTAATTTCGTAAATCTGTTTTCATTGCATTGTTTTAACAATTGTTTACAACGGACGTTATTCAGTGAAAACGTGTTCAGAAGTTCTTTCAAGTTGTGCCTATACTTTACGAAATAGACTTTATAGCAAAAAGATTAAAATAAGTATGTACTCGCTCAAACGTACACATCAATTATGTGATTGTCACTTGAACATCTGTCAACGCTCATGTTCGTTCAGAATGGTTTTTTACGAGAAGTATACAATAA
The DNA here is from genome assembly GCA_902825455.1 of Arctia plantaginis. Classification (NCBI taxonomy): domain Eukaryota; kingdom Metazoa; phylum Arthropoda; class Insecta; order Lepidoptera; family Erebidae; genus Arctia; species Arctia plantaginis. The sequence continues at coordinate 2,747,313 of CADEBD010000284.1, read as the reverse complement.
CAACATTCATAAGAAACATCTATTGATTTTTGAATACAATGTATCCAGTATACATCCCACTGTTGGCCATGTCCGCTGTATCAGCGCTCTCTGTAGTTTTCCTGTATTGTAAAAACCGAGGGAACTCCAAGAAAGGATACATGGACGTAGAACAGAAACCGTCCTGCGGGGAATGAAAGAGTTAGTTGTAATCATATAAATGGTCTTATGTTTTACTGTACACTATGTTTAAATATATGCTAATAACTTTCGTACTTTCTTATTCGTTTGTCTAATCTTGAGTGTCATTTCAGATCAGTTATTGAGGATACGGTTGTTGTAATAAAGAATGTGAGGAATCTATTTAAGATGGCCCTGATAGCCAGAAATCTATAATCATTATTGTTATGTAAAGTAGTATGTAACGCAGAGGGCGTTGTTCAAAACTGTGCCACGCCGAAACCCCTTTTGCAAATCTGCCATTGTGTTATTTAGTGCTAATATCATATTTATGTAGAAGCCAATCCGTGTAGTGACGGATTAAGAATACGGAATGTCACTACCCCTATTCATCCCGTGGGTATCGTAAGAGCTGACTAAGGGAGCAAACTACGCAGGACAACAGCACTGCACAGAGAAGCAAAACTTCAAAAAAAACCCTATATCAACCCGTCTGGCCAGCGTGGTATAGTAGGCCAAAACCTCCTTTTAAAAGAAAGGCCTATGTCCAGCAGTGGTCTGCTATAGGCTGCTATATTGATGATGATGATATAGAAGCCAAAAAATGTTGTTGGAAAAAATTAACAGTTTAAAAGTGGATTAGGAAACTGTATCTGTGATCTCACGTAGTTCCACAGCAATAGATAAATCTCGATAAACCTCGAGTCCTCGCCTGTGAAGTACAGGGGCGCGGAGGTAGGACGAGAACTGGGAACTAGGCCAACTGCCTCGTCTAGTATAGGTCGAAAGTCGAAATTGCATTCGTTATTGTTTGATAGGTATATATTTTCACTCAGCAGCAGCAGTTAAATGGATCTGGGTAGAGTCGGAAGACCTTCAGGTCAAACCTATCGCATCATCACTTACGTAAGAGCCCGACAGAGAGCGGTTTGGAGTTCCGAGTTCCGCGTTCTTTACAATGTGCCGAGTCCTTACGATACCACATATAGCAGGTAGTTAGACCGCGGCGGTCAAAAAAGTCGCCTAGTAGAGATCTTTTTCCGCCGAAACAGAGAACGCCGTGATGTCTGATGGAAATACAGAAAAGTAATTGAATTGGTTTAAAAGAGTTTATTATTTACAACATTAATTTCAAATTGTTTAACGGCTTGTTGGTCTAGTGGTTAGTAATCTGACACTAAGTCAGAGGTCGTGGGTTCGATTCCCACCTATGACAAATAATTGTGCGGTGAGCATGATCATTTGTCTCCGGGTGTAATTTATCTATAATATGTATGTATTCAGAAATAAATAAGTCTGGTTACCATAGTATAGGCTCTGCCTAGTTTGAGATCAGACGGCCATGTGCGAGATTTAAGTTACGTAGACTACAAAAATCATAAAATACAGCCAGCCTTCCTTTTGCTGAAATAGGCTTCCTCTATTTGTATTTTCGTTTTCGATAACTCTTTTTGTGATGTGCAAATTAAAGTATTTATCGACATGCTAAAATTGGTGCTCGGAACTTTTGAGCGGTCGACTATCACTAGAAAGCCAAACACCAGACCGATTATTACGCGGGTTAAAGCTTTGGCTGCTTGAGTTGAGTTTGAGTGAGTCGATAGTGGTATAATATACCACTTCAATACTTCATTCCCCGTATATATTGTATATTAGGTTAGAAAATAACAACACAATTCTGTAACATTATTTATTAAAATATATTCTACTAAAAATTCATAACATAGTATGTACAATTTCAACAGTACACCTCTTTAGGACAATAAGGCACCTATTTTTTACTTATACGATATAAAACCTACGACTTTTTAAACCCATAAAGATTTATACATGATAATAATTCATACAAAAAGAAACTCTCACCACATAACGATAAAACCAATCAAATAACATATATATATAACATATCGTTGAGCATTTATTAACAAATAATTTGTTCTACTAAAAAATAATAAATAGATATGTATGATACTAAAATTAAGTCTAACATATTGACAAACATTAACAAACGCAGCTGGACAAAATTAAAATCTCGCTTTTTTGGTCTTTAAGCTCACATGTAAATTGATATGTAAATTGTATGCTCAGCGACGTTCGTTGTTGAGTGTATATATATATAAAAATATAATCGAGATAAAATGCCTATATTCACCTTCAATCCACTTAAAAAACCTAATAGGACATTCCCCAGTAATTTCTTATAATACCGTCACCTACTTTTAACTTCCATGGTAACTTACTTCCAATACTAGAACCTTGACTCTTAGTATTTTGACTCTATTTGGAACAAACAAAAATATATATATATATATATATATATATTACCTGAACGTACTTTATGTCTAATAAATATGGGATATATTACTATAACCACATACGACAAACAACGATCTTTTAACACTTACAATCTTCTCATAATGGACACTGAGATATCCATACAATTCCTTTCAAACTAGAACTAACACTTAGCGTACATATCAGTTCAACCAGTAACATCCTACAACATTACAAGAACAGGTCATTAGATGTGTAATAATTTTACTATACTACATATAACCTCAACATCAGGCCTACAGGCCAAGAATCCAACACCTACTTTTAAGTTTAAATACAATATGTATATAAAAAGATGGCAAAAGCTCATTTCCTACACCACGGCACAAGTTGGTTATTTTCTAATCAACTCCCAAAATACATATATATCCTCGTTTACAAACGCTTTTATTTAAATTATAATTATACAAATATACGTACGTATACATTCGGCTAAATTTATTAGTTTTCTTTATATTTTTTATGTTTTGTGCAAAAATACAGCATAGCACATTGTATATAACTTTCATAATAATATGGATACATAAATGTATGTATTTACATTTTCGTATATCATTGTATTCCTCAATATTCTATCATTTAAAGATATAATGTAACCGGATCTGAATACATGGTTTAGTGTTTTTCCTTACATTACACCAATAGGCTGTTAATATGAAATGGTTTCAAAAAACAGATCAGAATTATTTCAGAATCTGGATTACTTATTGCGTGGTTATTCTATGGCTGATATTTTGAGGATTGAGGAAATTAATCCTTTAACAATGAGTAAATAATAATTTGAATACAAAATATCACTTTTCTTAACATAGAAACAACATACAAATTCATATGCCCGAAACATATCTTATTATATTTATATAAATTGTGTTGATTTATTTGCGGCAAAAGTTGTTTTAAGTAAATATTTTTGGTGGAGCTGCCGATTTGAAGTCTATGCAATACGCATTTTCTTGGTAATAATTAATCAATGGCCAAAAAATTCTACATAATGCAGTTTGTATGGAGATTATCTGACAAAATTTGTCAGACATTTACATGTGCATACTTCATATGCACAGTCTGTCTGTCTTTCATTTATGCATCATTAAAGATGTCAATTACATTATAAATAATTGATTCTCTATACATAATACCTAGTCTGCTTTTGGTAGACACAGTAGAAAGAATTGATGAAAAAATAAAAAAATATATGCTTCGAACGTTGTCGGCAAATTATGTAGACAGCATAGAAATGTGTAGGTTGGTACAATAAATTACAAAATTTAAATATTTTTTTATCAAATATTTCATGTTTTCTGATAACAAGTTCACAAATACCATATCTTAAATTGCTAAATGCAAACTATACAGATTGAATATAATGCAATGTCGCGTGATGGCCATTCCAACAAGTGTGTTACAACTATAACATTGTAATGTCGGCAGTCTTCATTCGTGTCTCGTATTCAGGGCTCCTGTTCGTGGAACATCATTTATAAATATCATTTATGTAATCACTAATAAATAAATTAACAAACCTTCCACCATTTAGTCTACACACTTTCACCCTGACCACCAGCGATTTCATATTAGTAATGACAGTTTTTTAGTAATGATTAGTAATTGTTTTCGGGATTAATGCAATTTACGCTTAGTCAAATGGTAAAACTAGCCTACTTTGCAGTCAATTTAATTTATGTTCAATTTAAAATACTATTCAAAAACATATTTAAACATATTTATAAATATACAAGTATGTTTTATTTCACAATGTTTATATGTTGCACAATCTGCATATGTTGTTAAGGACGACAAGTGATTATATAATCATTCTCATTAGTCAAATTGAATTGTAATGTGTCTAAAAAGCGAATGTTTTATATGCGAGGATTGCTGATATAAACGCAGTAATGATTATTTAATACCAAGGATGTCGATTGCATAATAGTTTTAGATTTTTTCTGCCTATGGAATAATAACTGTCTGTAAAAACAGCTAAATTGGTAAATCATAAGAAATTGTCTGATAATTTCTTATGATCTACCAATTTGAGTTCATCCTTATTTCACTTCTAATCAATCGTCACGGTTACTGCGTTCGGTGTTGTGATTAGCTCGAATTGAACTCATCACCAATCACAACGTCTCGTCAACGTCGAAATAAACTTACACTAGGCCCTCTGTACTGGCAAATACATTCAATACATATACAAATACAATATAAGTATTTATTATTGTAAAGTACAAGTACATAAACTTATATGAAGCACTGATCTAAAAAAAACAATAGAGTATGGTTTTTATATTTTAAATAATTCGCGGTTTATGACTTATCTGACAACTAGACTGTAAAGACGAATGAATGCCCTGAACTTGGCTGTTGTAGATGATCTTGGTGGTCATAGACTAACTGTACAGTAACTGTACATTCGAATATCCGTCGTCAAAACTGCAATCCGGTCGTAATTTACGCTATATATGATTTGGTTCTTTGTTTTCAGACAGGCATAATAAAACACAAAAGGGCACACCTCACCAGTAATGGCGACAGACGAAAAAAAAACCTTATCCCCGTAGAATGAAGGTTCTCACATGTTGGGCTCCTGCTTGAATGGCATAGGCTCGAGGAAAGGCTCGTGCATCGGTAGTGGTCCCCCGAGGGGGGAGGCGGGTGAGAGGTGCGCGGGGGGTGCAGCCTGCAGCGCGCCGGGGGGTGAGGCCGCGCCGCTTACACACGCCGGAGACTCTTCAATGGCAGCTTCTGTTGATGCCCCTGCGTGAAAAGACGGTTAAAGTTTCTGTCGATGTTCATCTTTTAAAGGCATTTGACCTTTTGGCCCAAACTTTCGGTACGGCACGTTAGAATTATGACCAGAGATCGGAATAGATAGAGAGTATTTCCTTAAAATTCGTGGAAGTAAGTAACATAGAATAGGGTAATACCTCCTCTAAAATCTCGGAACCAAGAACATGTCAATTAAATCTCGGGATTATAAAAACACAAACTGGAATTTTGTAAAGTTATATATTATTTTATGGATTTGAAGCATCATAATCATATTTTCAGGGCTCCGTACCAAAACTGTGTCAGATTCAAATGTTTTGTTTGATGAATTAAAATTAAGTTGGATTTTTATACCTCAAATACAAATACACACACTACACACATTTTGTTGTACAATTTGGTTATTATTGTTTATTTCAATCAAATAAGAGTTATGTCAAAGAGATAATAAATAGTAAATAGTAGTAAAGAGAGTAACTATCGTTTTCTATTGTAAAATGTATAAGGAGAGCTTTCAAAAATTAATTTTGTATGTAAAACAAAGTTTTTTAATTTAACAGTACAGAATTTTAAAACATAATAGGATTCTTCAATATAAGAATTTAATTTAAATGTATTCATATAAGTAATTTGCAATTGATTAACTCCCGGTATTAAATCTTTATTTATGATTTCTGAATTTTAGAGAAGGTATTATTCTACTCTATGTTACTTACTTCCACAAACTTTAGGTAAATATACTTTATTATTATGGGTTTAGGAAACCACACACAGTGCTATCTCACTGTGTATGTTTGCTGAGTTATGGTTTGTACCAGTACAGGTAGTTCAGGCCAATCATTTAAAATAACTACCATTTAGGCAGAAGTGCCCTAACGTGTGAGGGTTTAACAGTGAGTAACAATAAACCGGGCGATATTGCCATTGTTAAAATAAAAAAATAACAAACTAAATATTCTACAGGATTTTTGGAGGGCTGAAGAAAGCAGAATTTTTTCAAATTTTGAAACCTCTATTCCTATTGCTGTCTACTAATTATGTGATGGCTATCAGTTGCTACTAGAACAGGAGGACCAAAAATCAGACCCGACCGAGCACCTGATGTTAAGTGACTACCGCCACCCATAGACACCCGGAACTCAAGAGTTTTGAGTCGCCTTTTGAGTCCCTCCTCCCCAGAATCAATGAATTGGGCTCTGGTAACCTCATTCCCACAGTGAACAACCATGAAAGAATTCCCAAACACCGAGTTCTCGTGAGGCCCTATCACTTTGACAGACAAACAGAGAGCCACACAAAGCCTTCACAAAGAGAGAGTATTTGTGCCGAAGCATGGCTCTCTCTTTGTGAGGGCGGTAGGAGAGGAATGGATCCGGCTGACACAAAACCGCCAGAAGTGGTGTGATAGAGAAGAGGCCTATACCCAGCAGTGGGTGCAACAGGCTGCTTAGTTAGATAGATGGCTCTCCCATCTGTATCTTTTTCTTTTATTCATTTGCTCTTAGCGGGAATCAAAACTGCATGGACCAAAAACCCCGAGTCTCTAAAGTGATAAATAGGTGATAGGGAACGGACCTCCGAGTAACATCTCCTGCAGCAGACTGTCGACGTGAGCGACGCCGAACAGCTTAGCGAACTGTATCTGCTCGATCATCTGCCACGTGATGCTCTGCAGCGGAGGCAGGCACAGCAGCAACTCGCCGAAGCGCCCGCGCCCGTCGTACTGCCGGTCCGATATATAGTCCTCCAAGTTGATCTGGATCTGGTAGCGCAGTTGCTTGATCTTCTGGGGCTGCGACAGTCCCTTCGCGTCTGCAAATTTATGCCGTTACTATAGAACATAGTCTGAGCCGATTAAGATATTAGAAAAATATTTTGGAATAGATAATTTTAGTCTGCAGTTATTTTTAAATTAATTTTAATTTTTGGCAAAGCTAAAGTTATTTGATTGTTCTTTCCTTTTGGAATTTTTTTGACGACACTGGATAAACTTTTCAAGTTCATAAACCAATTTTTCTATAATAGTTCTGATTTTCAGTTTTGATTCATATATTCGTATGTATATTTATTTGTTGATCTGTGTCTATACATGTGTATATTGTGGGTATAATAATACTGACTGGGATCAAAGAAGACGATGGCCTTGAGACACGCAAACTCGGTGTCATCGATGTCGATTTCTCGCAGAGGCTTCACGATCTCGTCCATCACCCGCATGCCGATCATGCTGATGTCTATATCCATGCGACCGTCTGTTGACAACGTATAACAAATTAAACTGAAGCTTAGATGACCAAGAGATCCAAATTCGACAGTAACTCATTATTTTTTTAAAGAATAAAACCTTTTCTAATTCCTTTTTAATAGAATAAAAAATTAATGGCAAAATGTTAAAGTTTGTTAATAGTTATAAAAAAGTCGGTTGACAAACATAAACGTAGAGAAAGGTCTATATTGTTTCATCTTTGCTTATTTAGTAATGGCATAAACTCGACCATAATTTTTATAAAAATAAAACAGTTTTATATAATTTTCCAAATTTTTTATACTGTATCTACGGTTTAAGCTCGTATATACAAACAAATATCAAGAGAATATCAGTTGGCAAAGAAGAAGACAATAGTATTTTGGGGTAAATTTCGGGATATAAGTGCGAGTAAGTTTACCGATGTTGTGCTTGGTGATGATGCAGTTGTTCCCGAGCAGCAGCACGTCGCTGAGGTGCAGCGAGCGGCGCGCGCAGCCCAGCAGCAGGTGCTCGCCCGCGTGCGCGCGCAGCAGCGCCACCTGCGCACCGACACCGACACTATATAGCGTTTGTTTTTGTTACACCTTGACTCCCTCTGAGCGATACGGTTATATTTCGTGGAACGTCATGTTTGAATGTATTATATACTTAAGTAGACTATCGAGTCAAATCGGTTCCTTTTCAACAAACTTCAAAACGATGTAGAAACATGTATTAAATAAAAGTTTACGACGAAATACCCCACTTTTGTTTCATCGTTTCTGCATAACTTTAATGTTCGATTTTACATTTAAAGTAATAACAATTTTTATTTTTTTTCTTGAAATAAAATATCATTTTATTTCATATCATCGTAACGATATTGATATTGTTAGAATGAAGTAGACCAATTTTCTTCTTTCTAACAGATAATCTCCTCCTTAATCTTAATATAGTGTAAAATAAAGTCGCTTTTTTGTGTTGTACGCTTAGATCTTTTAAACTAAGCAACGGATTTTAATGCGGTCTTCACCAATAGAAAGAGTTATTCAAGAGGAAGGTTTATATGTATAATACATGCATATTATATTAGATAAAATCAGAGAATTTCTGAAATTTGTAGTAAAAACCTGTTTTTGTGCGCTTACATTGCAAACGCTGGCTAAACCTTACGAGATAGACCAAAATAATGTACTGCGAAATTGTTTATCTTAAAAAGATCTACAAAAATCCGCGATGGTATATGTCTATCTCCTAAGGATAACCCACTGGATTATTTTTTAAATATTACAAAATAATAATGGGTTATTTAGGAAGCTATTTTATTTTGTAAAAATCTAATGAAAACCACTATCTCATAGCACAGCTAAGCCATAGATGGCATTAGTAGCCATTAATTGGATTTTTATTCATTATACATTATACGAGGTATTCATTCTACAGCGACGATAATTACTCACCACTGACACCATATTAGCAGTATCCACATTGCACCCGTGCGAAGCCAGGGCGGATCGCTAGCTAGACCACTTACTTTAATAGTAGCTTTAAAAAACTAAAATATTATGATACTCTTCTACGTATATCTTATATGGAACAGAGGGGTGCAGACAAACTTACCTGGTCATCCAATTGCAACTCAGTGAACGCTGGGATGTACTTAGCCCACTCGACCAGTATAAGTAGCTGCTGTTTGATCGAGTCACACACATCGTTGATCTTAGCTAGCTTGCGATTGTTAATTTCTGCATCTGTTACATTGTTTGTCTGTAAAAAATTACCATCAAATTAGTTACTATTTAACAAGTAATAAAGTTACTTTAGGTACTAGCTATCGGCGTTGATCACGATGAAGTTATTTTTCAGTAAGTAACAAATTCTTCTCTTGGATCAACTTATTGATTTATCTCTCTGTAAATGATCTTTAAAATTTATATCGAAATATATGTGCCCGATTGACGGAGGCTTGAAATGAGCATAGGTAAGTGGGACTAAAGTGATAGTCGATAAAACATGAGCTTTTGAAAACGCCGTGTATACAGGTATGTATGTAGGTACTTTGTCAGATTATAAGAACAAGTGAATAGATCGACATTTTTTTTACTGATTACTGGGAAAAGGAAAACTTGACACAAACCCTATGCAACCCACCTGGCCAGGGTGATACAGTAGCTCCTTTCTAAGGAGAGGCTTATGTCCAGCAGTGGACCATTATAGGCTGTTCATGACAATGAAAGGGAAGCTAGCAGAATTTTCTATTTTGGTTGACAAAAAACGTAACAACGTTGGAATATTAAGTGGCATGTACTGACCTCATCGATAACTTTCCTGCTTAACAATTCAGCATTTAGTAGTGACACTACTGACAGTCCATTAGCCTGAGCTGGCTCCTCGTACGACGGCCTTCGACAATTGATCCGATCTCTCTCATTCTGTACAGCTGGGAACAAAAGTGGAAGTAAATATTTTATACTTATTGTCTTTTTTTTAGTTCTTAATCTCTTTTTTTAATAAAAAAAAACCATAGATTCAACTTAATTTATGAAGCTGAATCATATTATGATCTAAATATCGCTCCTAAATTTTGTCTAAGTATAAATCTATCCCCAATTCATCCCGTGGGTGTCGAAAGAGCCGACTAAGGGCGCAAAACAACGCAGGTCACCAGCACTGCAAAAAGAAGGAAAACTTGACACAAACCCTATACCAACCCGTCTGGCCAGCGTGGTGTAGTAGGCCAAAACCTCCTTTCTAAGGAGAGGCCATGTCCAACAGTGGACTATTAAAGGGTGATGATGAAATCTATCCCTCGGGAATATATTTTCTTTCTATTTAATCGTTAAAGTATAATAAACAAACACTAACATTCGCATTAATATTACTAGCTATGACTAATTGGAATTACTTCAGTCTATGCATCTAACAGAACTATAGCTTTTGGTATTAGTGACAAGGAGACGTTCATTTTAACTACAATAATCGTTTACTATTAAACCGACATGATTATTTATTTATTTAAGGATCTTAAAAAAGAATATCACATAGCATTCACAGAGAATAATAAATTATTGATCTGGTGTATTCTTAATTACAGAAGATCACAGCCTGCATTAAGAGTCAAACATAACATTTGGTTTCAGAAATTACTATGACACAAATTTTATTTAATTAAAATTGATTAAATTAAATTAATTGTGTGCGACCTTAAGAACTTTAAAAAAGAAAAACAAGTAGCTCTAATAACGCAATATACATGAGACAGACAAGACTTCATGTAAACAACCGACTGTTTTATTAAGTGTATTCATATTATACAAAGCTAAATTGGTAAACAAGTTTTCGTTCCTTCTAATTGTGGTTGACTGCGCTTGACAATAATCGCACATCAAAAAGTGTCGGTCATTCTTGCCGGAAGAGGTTCTACATCGTTACTGTAATAATTAGCCCTCAAACTTACATGTCATAGTGTCGTGAAAAGGCCTTGTTGTAGCGTACCTTTATTATTATTATATAGCTTCGAGGGTAAAGGAAAACATGGAAGCCCCTTCATAGGTATATCTTGCATAATTTTCTAAATGTTTTTAAATTTATTTTAATTAATAAAGGTTGTGAACAAGGGCCTTTTTGTCTATTGATCGATTGATTGTAATTTGTTCTAAACAAATAATTCATACCAAATAAAAGTTTCCTTTTATTGAGTAATGACGTCAACAAAGATCATTTATGCAAATCACAGAAAACCGTGATTCAAGAGAATTCAATGTAAACTTTAATTAATAAATAAATACCATTCGTTTCCTATAAGTTTTGCGAGAAGCTTGCAAAATGATAAAAATTATGAATAATATGTATTTATGTAATAAACGTTATTGAGTGTTTGAAGTAATTAAAATATTATTGTCACTCGACTGATAAGTGGGTTGGTGACCTCTCGAGTTTCAAGAGACAACTTATTGAACAAAGAGAGAAGTCATTTCACATATTAAATGGCATTGTCTATGGCCTATACATGTTGTAAACACGACGGAATCTTTGGATGACCCCTCTCAGCTGCTGAGAATTTGCTAATGTACTGAGTGAACTTCGATGAAGACATGTACAATACAACAGTCACTTTCTGATCAGAGGGCACTAGTTACTCAGCTGCTAGTTGAAAATAATCGTTAAACATAAACGAGCAATAATTACTTCTTTATAGCAGAAAAGCCTTCCTTCACAGTGCAAAGAGTTCAATAGCGTAAAGCGCCAGTGGTAAGTACATGACTCAGTCATAACACTGTGGTTGTTTAACAATTCGGAAACTTCAGCAACGTGTATAAGGAGGAGGACACACATTCTATGCGTAATATGGCTGCTTTTGTACAACGGATAAAAAGCGTCGTCACTTTCGTATTTAGTGCGGGTCTAATCAACAGTTATTAGTCACAGGCCAGATTGGTAACTTGAACCACTAAACCTCAACAGGCAGTGCTACCTACTGTATTTGTAAGAGGACATAAACATATTATGATTCATAGGCAGCTATATTTTTAATACAGGGTCGTATGTGTGTCTAGAGCTCACGCGAAATATTGCTAAAACCTATTTTATGGTGTTTTTTTTTTTAAATGACAACCATCAGGTGTGATCACTGTGTTTTGGATTACTTTAAAAACATGCCAAAAACGAATACAAGGGACAAATGGATTTGGGACCACTGTTGTCTCAATGAGATCACTGAGATGTTTTTGTAATGTAGGATTGGCTGATAGAGTTAGGTGAGGTGTAGGTTGAAAGAAGATGTAGTGACCAGCAGCGTTAGAAATTCGACGCTATTATATCGCCGCGACAACGTCGAATTTCAAACTAAGTTAGTTTACTGTACCAAAGGCTGTTTCCTAAGAGAATAGCACTGCCGAAATGAGAAAGGGTGCTACAACTAATATAGTTTATAAGGTATTACAGATACCTTATAAACTATATTAGTTGTAGCACCCTAGTGCTCGCTACAAAATGGATAAAACCATAAAATCTAGAACGAATAATAAATAATATAAAGTTAAGTGCAATCATTCTATGCAACACTAATAAAACACATGTGTATTTGTGTATGTGGTACCTACTGTGGTATAGGTTATTAATTTTATAATGATTATTAACTGTTTTAATGACTGAAGTGGTCGCAAATTATTGTTTTACCGACTTAAGGACTACTACTAGGTTAAAAAATAATTAAACAGACAATATTTAAGTGATGTCGTTCACCTGAAGGTTAAATATAAATTATACAGTATAATAAACTAGCATGGAGTAGGAGTATAATTATTTATTATACTCCTTTAGGTTAAACGCCTGTACCTACAGGTGTTCATGTAATATTTTGGGAAAGTCTATTAGTAAAGTGAACATGTTGAGTGATGCCTTTTGTGCCGACTTTCCTACTTTGTCGACTTTACTAAAATATCATACATCTATTACCATTATGCCGAATTTTCATGGTTCATTAAACTTGGTGCTTTTATGCCGACTTTCATCACGTACCTAACCCAGATTTTACGTAGATTTTTGCGAAAATTTGTAAGTACCAAAATTTATCTTAATTTTCAACTTTTTTTTTGAAATTATTCCTTTATTTGTGCTATAAGACATTTTTTTTGCCAAATTTCGTGATTCTAGGTCAACGGGAACTACCATATAGGTTTTAGACCCAAAATCTATAGGGTACTTCTGGTTGACCTGGAATTGACTATTTTGGTTAAAAGCAAGGTCTTACAGAACGAGTAAAGAGAAAATTCTGAAAAATAAAATTAGGTACTTACAAGTTTTCGCGAAAGTCGAAATTTGCCCATATCTTTTTATCGTGACTGAGGTTTTGACCTTGATTTTTATACACCTTATAGGGACCTAAATAAACCTCAGTATCTGGTATAAATTTCAACTTGCTAGGTCTACCCGCTCCTGAGAAAATCGGTGGTGACACACGGACAGACGGACAAGAAAGTGATCTTATAAGGGTTCATTTTTTACCTTTTGAGGTACGGAACCCTAAAAAGAAGTTTTTCCAAAGAAATAGTGAATTAATTAACAAAATCTATTAACAGGTCAGCGAAACCCCGGACGAAAACTAGTACATGAACAAAATTACTTTAAGGCCCTAGGTAGATGTTAGGTATAAAAACCATATCTACATACTACCACACCATCTTACGAAGACAATGTGTGTCAATTAATTAAATTATAGTTAGGTAAATCTTACCTTTCTTCATCATACCAGCTTTGAAGCATTTCCTTAGCCTACAATATCGGCATTGGTTTCTTTTGTCTTTATCCACTACACAATTTCTGCTGAATCTGAAACCAAACAAATTGATGATTTACTAAAATTTCTAAAAACAAGTTTTTTTTTGTCAAAGAGCATGAACGTCTGCAAAATTACTGTTATAATACGAGTAATATTAATTTTTATAATTCATTAGTCAGATATTCTAAAAATAAAATACATAAATAGGAACTACTAAAAGTTGTAAAAGAGTACTCATTTTAATTCACAGAGACTCATGGGGGGTCTGAAGTAGGATAATAAATGGACGACGCTATAAAAAATAGGCGCCAAAAACTTTGACGTTTGTAACTATAAATCATTCTACTCTTTAAAAACATTGAATTGAATCTTCGTACGCTAAATCTATTCATTCGTGTAATAGCCTTACTGTTTTCATTCGTTTTTAGAAATAGAAACGTTAGACGGTTGTCTTAGTGTTAAAACATAATATATGCTATTCTGAATTTAAATTTTAAACATGTATTTGAAATAAAAGTTCCATTCGATTTGTCGACCTCGAGCGTATGAGCGACACTTCATAAATTCTCGATAACAAGAAAGTTCATTGGTATTTTGTAATATAATTTTATTGTATTGACACAACAGTAAAAGGAAAAGAGACAGGAAGAAATCGATAACGTGTGATAACGTCCTCAGACAAAATAATAAGAGCATATTTTGAGATAATTCTATAATAACTGTTTGTAAAGAGCCAGTCTATCAGCTATTGGGGATATTAGTTTAATTGATTTCCTTTATATAATATACAAATTATTGTTCTGAGTATTCTGATGTTCTTTTTATCCGTTACACGAATGTTTGTAAAGTTCTCCGCAAGGTAGGATACATTCCTAGTGCGTATAATGTAAAAAGAAATTGAATTTTGATTATGGTTTATGCATCAAGATTTTAAATATTTTTTAGCGTGTATGGAAACAAACAAATGTGTGGAAAAACATGGACGCTTACACAAAGGATCTACCAGGGATTTCCTTTCTTCCAAGGGATTTTCTTTCTAGGGTACACCTGGTTCCCCAGCTACTGGTACCCCCCGAGACGGCGTGCGGTTTTTGGTCGGTTCGAGTCCGACATAATCACCCCGGTGGGTGATATCCGAGGGGATTTCCGCACAGGAAAAAAAAAACAAAAGGGAGAAATCGATTTGAAATGTGAGAATGATTTGGATCGTGTTATCTTCGTTATTATTATGCCTAGTAAAGCTATAAAAAAAGGATAACAATAAAAAGGGATATTGTTGGATAATCTCTTGCAAGATGATAATTTGAAATTTAATCAACATTAAACGGGGAAAATAGACAACGGGTACAATTAGACAAAGATTTCTTTCAAGCCGTTAAGTATAGCAGAGAAGATAAATAGCATTTTTTTACCAACAAGAGCGTAGCTGATAAAAAATAAGTCATATAATCGGCTTAGCTTGATTTAAATCGGACAGATAACAAAAAAATTGTTACCATTTAAACGTCACATTTAACAGAGAAACTTTCCAATGAGTAAGATAATCAGAGTATAATGGCTGTGATGATAACTGTAACATACTAAGTACCTATTATCACTAAAATGACCTTGTATCATATACTTATCAGCATTGCATACCAGGTTAGGTAATATATGTACTGTCAAATAAAGCAATATTTTCAGGTGACAATAATTTACTAAACGATATCTTTTATATTAAAAATGGATAAATACCTCTACCTACTTTTAATTGTTATTGTACTAAAATTTCTTTAGGTTAAAAAAAAAAATCTCAGTAGCTAACCCAAACAACTTCGAATGTGTCTCTAATTTTCTCTAATTTTCCCCATTTTTGCAATATTTTTCATTGATGCTCGGCTCCTATTGTTCGTAGCGTAATGTTATATAGCCTAGCCTTCCTCAAAAATTGGCTATTCAACACTATAAGATTTTTTCATTGCGAACCAAAAGTTCCTGAAATAAGCGCGTTCAACAAAACAATCAAACTCTTCAGCTTTATAATATTAGTAGATAAGAACTTGCTGCCCATTTACATAATACTTAATATGAATAGTAAATTGGCAACACCTTTAGCGTGTCAGAAAGTTTAACTTTTTACTATCATATTTTACAATTTATTTCTCATATACGAGTACTTGTTCGTCGTTCTTGATCCATACTTAGTTCGTTTTACATTTATGTATTAGGTTCATTTTTATTACTTAATTGTCAGCTATTCTTTTATTATGCAACTGTTTGTGCGTTTCTCACTTTTGGTCTATTAATATTTTACTAATCTATCGTTTTGAAAATTTATCAAGTTACTCAGTAGAGAACTTGACATAACTATTTTGTTTGTATCAGCCTTCACCTATTTGGGGAATGGAAAATTAATCTTATTTTTTATACACTTTGACGTTACAAAACGATGCCACAAAAACATGTTATGTTAGAACAAGTTTCTCAGTCATGGTAAACCGCATTCGAACTTACGCACCATCATACGTACCTATAAATTATAGAGAATTATGACGTAATATGGATACAAATATACCTACAAGAAACTTCTACAGACGAAGAAACTTCTTCACTTCTACAGACGACTAATTGGCTGATTCCCAGGTTGTCATAAAGTGGAACCAAACGTTAGGGTTTTTAAGAGAATGTTCTCGGCTTGAGATGGTGTCCACGCCGAAATATATACATATATAAAAGGTTACGCAGAAGTGTATTAAACATACACAAAACTTCCCTTTTCACAATAGTTGTGTTAATTCCAAATTAAGGAACTAATACTACGTACACTACATGACATAGATAAGTGACATCGATATTGCTTGCCAATTTCTGGTTTTATATGACCTGAAAATAAGGCTACCGTCGCTCATGAACAAAAACTCACCTCACTTATTTATACTCGTATATTTGGTACTACTAAAAACAGTAGAAACTAGATTTGACGTCATTTTATATCTAATATAATTTATTTTTAACTTTTTTTAAACTCGTCTCTTTTTATTTAATTTGCATAATTTAAAATAGAATATACAATAGGGAAATTCCAATGGGAATCTCTTCTTTTTCTACTTTGCAATAAGGCTTAACGTAAACAGAAAATGTAATAAATGTGCAAGCAAATTATTATCTCGTTTTATTGTAACTTGCACTTGGCGATACTTGTGTGGAGGTCCTACCAACAAATACTGAAGACTTGCCAGAATTATATCATTCATCAGTTTCACAACACACAATTGTGCTCACGAGTCCAAATATATAAAGACGACCGCTAAGAGAATTGATTGTATTAAATTGCATTTTTTGCTTTTGCAAGTTTAATAAGCAACCTAAGTTAAGTTTTTTTTTAAATAAAAGTTTGTGTTTTTGCTGTCATATTATTGTATAAAAACTGCTAAAAGGATTTAATACATGTCAAACTCTGACGTTAAACTTGTGCCAATGACGCATACAGTAACATTTTTTTGCACAAACAGGAAACTTCAAATTGTAATGACTGATTAGGTGTTAAACTCAAAAGGTATTTCAAAATTACAATAAACGTAGTCAGTGTAATTACCTGATTAATTTTATTTACCTTGTATGTCGTAAATGCTATGAACCCATGTAATGCTACAGTTACACACTCCTCATCTGGCAGGGTACTGTATGGTTTTAACCGATTTACTCCGAAACAATGACCGCGCCATGCCCTAGTTCCGCGAAAAAAGGCAATTAACATCCTCACATTTTGAAATTAATTTTCCAATTAGTATGCATATTATAAATATTTTAGCAGGCAGTGGTTGGATTGTGTGCTGTTTCTTTCTGTGTCCACAGTGTAAATGTCTATGTATCTATCTAGATATTTATATATATATAGGTTTAGGTATGTAGTGAACCGTGTATACTTTCACTGATTACATAATATGTAACCTCTGCTTACAAGATTTCTACACCACTCAAAAGTCGACTGAAAGAGAATACCCTTTTATTTTTCCGTGCGGAAATCCCCTCGGATACCACCATGTGGCATGTGGCATGTCGGACTCGAACCGACTAAAACCGCACGCTGTCTCGGGTACTAATAGCCGGGGAACCAGGTATACCCTAAAAAGGAAGTCCCTGGTGCCCCGACATACCTCGGGCCATCTACAACAACAGGTAGACGACCCTCCCGTGTGGGAACCCCATGTTCCCTCTGCTCCCTGGAAGCGAGCGCGCTTCGCAACGCGCTCGCCGCCACCCCGGCCTGCTTCTGCTAGGGTGACAGATGACCTCACTTGCCACCCCCAGGCCTGCGCTTTTGGAGGACGGAGGTCGTTCTGCGACCTCCGGCGCTTGAGTCGCTTGCGGTACCTGGCCCGTTCCCGGGCCTGGGCGGGCCGGGAGAGTCCTAAACCTCTCCCGGTCCCGTTCCGCCGTCTCCTTCTCGAGCATAACTTGCTCGCTTGAAGAACAATAGCGCATAAAGTTAAATAAATAAATGAGTCAAAAGTAACTTCTTTTTTTCTAAACTATATTTAAAATGCTTCAAAGATTGTGTTTATATATTTTTCGCGTCAGTTTTGTTGCTCATTATCATCAATGCAACTTATTTTTTTCTATTGCATACCTGCATGTGTATTGGTGATTCTTTCTAACGCTTCTTCTGAAGAATCCCTTACAGCCGTCACAGGATGACGCTCCGTAATGCTTGCCGGTGGCCCTGTCGCCGCAAATGGCGCAATGCTGTGACAACGCCACGGAGCTCGCCGCTGACGCCTCGCTGCTACTCGTCTCCAATTGCATGTCACTATCTGCAACAAGAGACCAGGAGTTGTAGTTAACTGTTTCATGACTCCTACGTTTAAGTAGTACGTAAGATTCGAATCGATTAAAACCACCCGGTGTTCCGTCACAAATGATTCTATTTGCAGCGGACCCGCGCTTCTCTAACAAGGAAGCCACCGAATATCCTACAGAGTTAGGCTGATAAGGAGACGACCGCATTGTGGAGTACGGAAGCCTAAACCCGTCCAGGTCAGAGAAGCAGGATTACAAGTCGTGCCACCGTCTCTATTACTGAGGTTGCACTAGTTTCAGTTACAATGTACTTTACACAGATGGCAAACGAATTACACACCTCCTGACCGATTCCCATAGAGAGAATATGTATGTTTCAAAATGAATATATTACACAGACGTGCTCCGGTTGTACATTACTTACCCGTATTCTACTTTTACATTCTCCCTCGTTCACGTCAAAATTATAGTCTGATAATATCTACCAATAATAATTTTTGTAGGACTTGTATGATGTTCTTAAACATAATTAATATACTATGTACTTCTCGTAAGGTCAAGTATTTTTATTTTTAACTGAAGGCCATATAGGTACGTAACTGTCAGATTATACAAACATTACTTACTTACACATTTGTTACCTAATTGGTGCAAATGTGTTACAGTCTGCACTGTAGAAAACGCATTGTAAACTACAACAAACCTATATTTGGCCTGCGTTAGTGATTGTTTTTTTTTGTGTGACTGACCTATATTTAAAACAATAACATGTTGATGAATGGTAAGGTAGGTCGTTGCCATTACGTATGTTAAAATTGTGTCTAGCTTTTCCGTTAGATGAGGAGAATTCTCTTTCTCAGTTCATACATACCTACTATGATGTAAGCCTTAAATTAAATGATTAGCAAGTGTGAAACCTTCTATGTTAATGTAAATTGGTGTTCGTTTTATCTGTATTTAAATAACACTAAATAAGCACTCATGTAATACAGCGTCATCGTTATGAGTTTTTACGATGTAAAATGTTTGGGAATACTAAATTGGTTATGAAGACGGACTAAGAGTAGTTTAGTTCTATTGCCAGTACATATTTTCAAGCAAACGGACAAATAAACAAAATACGCAAGCTAATAATAGCCAATTTTGAATAGCTACCACGAAATATGTCGACGATGAAACGCCATTTAGAGCTAAACCTTATTCTCCTAATGATAATCAAGTTGGCAAGATCGTTACTAAAGAGTTCTTGCTGTTATGACTTGAGCACATGGATTTCTGTGTCAGACCTTGACTCCTGCCTCCTAACTCAGCTTAAATTCTTTTATTCGTTTATAACCTGCAAAACTGACCAGACTGCTAATTACAATATCATTACGGATTACGGAGACTCTAGAATGACACTAATAGAAATCCCTTGGTTGGCTTGCTTAAGAAACAGTTGGCTATAGGTGCGACGCACAGGCCACTGAGCAAATCATAAATAAAAGCATAGAAAACAACTGATGTACTGATGAAATTTCAGGGGATTACTAACAGAATACCGGGTCAAGCAGGATAGCCGATAGCTGGTTCGTGAGGGTTACTCTCCACAATCGTCGTCATCCAGTAACTTATCCGATAAAATCAAACGATTGTAAAAACAGTAGTTGATAGAAATATAAATTTAAGTAAACATATTGTAACAAATTACAAGGATTAAATTAATTAGATTTAGGTATACATTCTACACTCATACCTAAACAATTTTACAAAACGAGTAGTTTCAGTGCACTGTCATCATTAAAAACAATTGTAAATATATGATTGAGTCGTAATTAAAGAGCTAAAGCAACAATTTAAAAAAAGTTGCATTACAAATAGTGCATACTTGTCACTCACGTGTTAATAACAAACATATAAAAACGATGAATGAATTCAAATATAGAAAACCAACGTTAATTGAAAAAAGTGAATGTGTTTTGCAAATTTTAAAATTACATAACCGTGTTACAGTTTTAGAACTGACATAGTACGAAAAGCTATAAATTGACAGTACTAGTAATACTGCCCTATAAAACAAAGGAGAAAATAAAAAATAAACTGTAGAAATTCGACCACCAGGCGATCTCTTGTATAATGATATGAATGGGTAACAAACCTTCAGCGTTGTATGGTACACTAGTAATGTTTATCCGAGTATCCTGCGGGCTGCGCAACACTGACCCGTAGTTATAAGGGCTCTCAGGGTGCTTCTCCCACACATGAGGTGGCACCATATATTCTGGTGCCGTATACATGGGACAAAACTCCTGTGAGGTCATATCGTAGCCCAGCACAGGCATCTTCCACCCGCCACTAAACGTCCTCCACGGCCAACTGTTATCCACTAATTGTAAGTAGAGCGCCCGTCAATATTGCTAAGCAGGTGATTTACCCACTAAATATTGTCACTCAATCCTTATCACTAAAACTACGACACAAATTATTTGTTGATCACAATAAATATTTATCCGGTAACGAGTGTAACAGTACGTTTCCGGGTAATGTTTTTGTTTTTATCAACAGCAATTGTCTAAGTGGGTTGTCGATAGCGTTGTTGACAAAGCGTCACGCCGGCGTCGAATGTCGAACACGTATATAAGGGGCGACCTTCCGCGTATGCGGTGCCGCTGCGACTGATGGTCGCACTGCACTGACCACCAACCACCTATACTCCGCTGAGCAGAGTCGATCTGCTGACAACACCTATGAATGACCCGCTCGCTGTCAAAGTCAGCACATGGAAGCGGTGTGACGGCGTTCATACGACACCCACCACTGACTCACTCGTTGCGCGCCGGATGTGGAATCGAATGCGCCGATGCAACTGGGACGAGTCACCGGGTACCAGCTGACGAACAGAAAGAGGCTTTTTGCATTAACCGTCATGTCGTTTAAGTAAACAAACTATGACTAATTTGATAGTCGCGTATGCATTCTTTGTCTTCATATTCCTTTGTTGCTAACTGATCACGCTTATTGTGTTAATACCAAATTTGTACTCTTATCTACCAGGGTTCAGATAATGAGAAAGATGATTTATCAGCTTATAGATAACTGCTAATGAGGATATAACAGAGTTTTGAATGATGTAAATATTTCAGCGCTTTTACTTACACATGCCAATACTACGTTTTTAATTTATATCAAAGTTTTTTTGTAGAGCATCTTTATTATATAGAAACTGATATAGCGCAAGAAACCCGTTCTAATGTATTTGTACAAAAGACAAAGGACACTTACGAAGAGAACCGTAGACGATTTTTAACAGAGATCATCAGAGGGGAAAGACCATGATAAATCACTTACTATAATTTCGTGTAGCGTTCCATAGTAAAATGTAAGGAATTTAAAATTACCAAGAAGGTAATGTAATGTTTATTTTTTAAGAAATATTAAAAATAAGTCACTCCCTAGTCTACTATTGACTAATAATAATTCAAATTCAAATTCAAATTCAAACTTTCTTTATTTCATAAAATTTCCAAAATTGTTTGAAATCGTCTTCCATGTAGACTCTAAAGTCATAGATCAACACACACAAAAGCAACAATCTCTGTTTTGTCAAATAGTAACCAAATAAATTTAACAAAAATCAAACCCATACAAAATCTATGATATGCCTGTGCCGATCTACAACCGCCCGTTTCCAAGGGGTTGAGCCTTATGAGAAGAAAGGGCAAACAAACTCATGGCCACTCTTTTGCAATTCACAAGTAGATACAATGGCACTATTAAATATATCACAACATTGTTTTGATGTGTGCTAGTATGTCCGTTATTAAGGACTTAAAGGTGAAAAAACAACGAAGAGAAAACAAGATTAAGAAGAAAAAACGAATACAAGAGAAAATGAAGTGAAACATAAAAAATAGAAAAAATAATAATAATAAAAAACATACTAGCCACACCACATTTTTACTCAAGAAAGAAATTTGAATAACTTTAAAACATGTATATTAAAATTGTATCTTATTTAAATTTTATACTTAGTACTACTAAAACTTACTATTATTGATGTAGAACAAATATTTTTTTGCTTTTGCAGGTTTTGCAAAATATTTTGATATTTTAGATACGTATATATAGTCGCGGTGCCCGAGACATGAAAATTAGTGAAAGTGGTAGTCGATGAAATCAAGCCGAAATTTGGCTTAAAATTAAAGCAAATG
Source organism: Arctia plantaginis (assembly GCA_902825455.1). Taxonomy (NCBI): domain Eukaryota; kingdom Metazoa; phylum Arthropoda; class Insecta; order Lepidoptera; family Erebidae; genus Arctia; species Arctia plantaginis. The sequence continues at coordinate 2,724,578 of CADEBD010000284.1, read as the reverse complement.
TTGTAGCGATTTTGCACGTTTTTAACGAGAAATAAATACAATAATATGCATTTATTGCGCATGATAATAAATATTTTATAAAAATTAAACATGAAATCCAAGGATCCGCAAAGATAGAAACATTTTTAGGGATTTGAAACCAAATATTTGTTTTTGGCTTTGCTTACGGCGGCGAAGTTCGCCTGTCTAGGGACACGGTATCGAATAGAAAGTATCGATACTGTTCTCATGAATAGTATCGAAAAAAAGTATCGTACTCATTAAAGTATCGACACCTCAAAATATCGAGTATTTTTTTAGCTCCAGTAGAAAGAAAAACAAATGGTATTGGTACTTATTTAATACAATAAAAACCAAAGACAACCGTAACTACACAAAGTAAAAATTTATTTAAAAAAAATATTTATTAATTTACGCACATATTCTCATTCCTCCTCCGTATAAACGCTTATAAATAGAAGTTTGTCGGATTTTTGTAATGGTACTTCCTGCTTTAGAAAATTATCTTTCTGAGGGCACTGACGTAGCAGGAACTGATAAATATTCTCTTGCTAATTTATATAATTTTGGGAAACCAACTTTCATAACTTCCTATTGTTTCAAAGGATCTAAGGAAAGTGGTGAAAGCAGATAAGTAATAGCTTATTTCATCCTTATTTTCAGACTGTAATGAAGATGAAGAACTTTTTTGTTTTGTTTTATCGTATGAGCCAACTTCTTATGGTGACTCGTAGGTAGGTAGAAATCGTATGTTGTTTCGAGAAAAGCAGAAGAATCGCTGTCAGGTTCACTGCCGATAATGCTAGGAGTGGTAGTAATAAACCGTCTCAGTAAAGAAATTGCCTTTGCATAAGCTCTGACATCCTGAAACTGAATATGAAGTGAATGAAAGAAAGACGAGGAACTGAACGTCTGTCAACAGAAGGAACGATTTCGAGCTCAATGTTATGTTTTTAAGTTTCAATATGATTTAACTAGATGACGTTGCCATAAACATGTGTAAAATAGGTAATTTCTACAATTTATTCGATACGATACCTGTCAAAAAGTAGTCATTGAGTAAAAGTATCGATACTTATTTCGCCCTGCTGAGCTGGCTGAGCCTTGATTGAGGTTGAACGCAAATCATTTTGCTTCATGAAATTTCCCCGCAACGAAACGAAAGCAAACGAAGCAAACGAAAATTGTTTATTGAAAAATGGTAAGTAATGTCTTCACGTTATGTACGTTTAATATTAGTCATTTGTATTACATTACATTTTTATATTACTCTTATTTTAAGTTGTTTATAAAAAATAAAAACAATAAAGTTCTAATTTACAAACTTTCCCCTTTATCTTCAATAATTGCATGATGCATTTATTTCACAAACTATAGTAAACTAAAATTTGTAATCACAGCAAAATATGGACATATAAAACCCCTTGAAAAGTAGGGTTGTTGCAGTAGCAAACGCTAATGCGTTGGTCTGGGCCGGCGAGGTACCCGATATACCTCATATGACCCCGGGATTACTATTCTTGGGGAAAGTGTTTCAATAATATCAGAAACCGTGTCCTTTAAATTCCTTGGAAGGAAAATAGACTACAAAGATCGTACCCCGCAATAGTCGATGACTTCGTAGAAGACATTGTCAAGGTAGACTTACCTCCGATTGGTAACGTAAAAAAAGCTTGGATTTACGACAACTACTTAACATCACGTCTCAACTGGGCTTTTCTGGTATACGATATAAACAGCAACTACTTAAGAACACTTTACGCGAAAGTTACTAAGACATTGAAATCGTGGCTCGGGCTAGCACCATCGACAGACCCGTCAATATTGTACAGGGACTCGAATAACTTAGGAATTAAATTTAAAAAGACCTTCGGAACTCTAAAAAAACCAAGAGTTACCAAAATGCGTGTTTTTTCAACATCACAAGACGAAATCGTTAAATCCCTTCCAAAAGACAAAAAATTATCAAAGCTGGAGTCCAACTCGCATTCCACAAGAAATTTGTGGTGGGTACGCAGTCCAGTAGAGTTGGATTGGAAAATGCTAGAAGACAGACAGGCAAAGAGACAACCAAATCTTTGCTATGACAAGATGAAAACGAGACATACAAGGTGCACGCAATGAACCTAGATATAACCTAATTATGTATAACCTGATTTTGTATCCCACCAGCTTTGAAGTGGCGCACACTTTTAAACGATTGGTGACCTGTCGTATTAAAATTTACGCCTTTTTAATTTCAACGCCTTTCAATTAACTCTCCCCGATCAAAACAACCTAGTAATCAGGGGAAAAGCTCTAGAAAAGGATTGTACGATGTGCAGTGCGGTAATACGTAAAGCCTGGCACTTAATAACAGGTTGTAAGGCGTTATGAGACCGGGGTCATTATTCACGTCGCCATGATGGGGTTTTACAAATCATACATAAAGCTATAAGTTCATCACTGGCGAGAGTGAAAAAAGGAATAACAACAAACAAGAACTAAAATCGAGTTTGTAAACGAGGGATTAACTAAAAAGACTCAACAACTCAAGACTCAAGACAAAAGCTGTACTCAATTATGAAAACCGCCAGAGACTGGACATTATTAGAGGACATGTACGAAAATCATTACCGAATACCGGAGGATATCTGTGCCTTGTCATCCAGGCCAGACATAGTTCTTTATGCAATGTCAATTAAGCGTGTAGTACTATTAGAACTCACGGTACCGCGGGAAACGAACATCCTTAAAGACCACGCTTTAAAAAGAAACAAGTACTCTGACTTATCAACGAAATAACTAAAAATGATTATGTCGTTGCGTTGTATGCCGTGGAAATGGGTGCGATGGGTATCAGCTAAATCCCGCTATACCTCATGATGATACTTCATGAATCATCATCATTAACAGCCTTTACTTGTCAATTGCTGGACATAGGCCTATCCTCAGAAAAGAGGTTTTGGCCTACTGTACCACTCTGTCCAGACGGGTTAGTATAGGGTTTGTTTCAAGGTATCCTTCTCATTGCAGTGCTTTTGTTTGTCCCCTTAGTCGGCTCTTATGACACCCACGGGATGAAAGGGGTGGTGACACTCCGTATTCTTAATCCGTCACCACACGGACAATAACCCACTAAAATATCTTGGATTGCCAAGAGCTTCTCTAAGCTCTTTTTTTGAATGAATGTCCAAAGCGGCATTGCTAGGCTCGTATCAAATATGGTTAGGTAGAGGGGATGACACCGTAGACAGTAGAGGTGAACGCTGACGTGCCGCAAGGAGGACTCCGTAAACCTACTCCTGGGTCGCAATTGCCTGTCGAAGTCGCATGTGTTGCCCCCCATCTATCGTGTGATGGAACGCTAAAGTAGACCTAAGATAGACCTATTGGTCTATCTTAGGTCTACTACATCACACTGGGTAAAGTATTTGTATTGTATTTTTTTTAAAGATAACTCGCGCATTAGGAATATATCCTGTATCGTGAAAGACTTTACAAACATACATGAAATGGACACAAAGAACACCCAGACTCAGAAAAACAATTTGTGGATGACACAAAGTGTCCCATGTGGGGATCGGACCCACAACACTCAGCGTAGCGGCGTGGCAACCCTTAAACCACTAAGCCGCAGCAGTCGTGCAGTCGTGTAATAAAATAAAAAATATTTTTTATAAGGTTGGGTACATTATTGGCATTACAAGAGTTGACTAACAACAAAATTAATATGGTGTAAATTGACTGTGACACTGATTTAAGTTAACAGTTAGGACTTTATTATCAATTCAAACATTGAGACTTTTTCAGTGTGCGGGCGAATTTAAAATCCCTCTGAAGATGCCTGTTCAGCCTGGATTGGAGCCAGTGGTGAAACCTGGAGAGTACATAATGCACTAAAGACTCGCCTTGCTGATAAGTTAGATGCTAACTAAAGCTAAATGATCTGTGTGAATGGGAACGCGTCCCTTGACTGGACTAAGACATAGTGCACTGGTAGCTTGTTATAAAAGTATTGTAAGAACGTTTATAATAAAAGCTCTGCCTTAATAATTCTAGAAGATCAGATCAGTGTCACAAGGTTATTTTATTGTAAATAACAAATCGTAACACGTTACGATTTTAATAAAACCCAACGCGAAAAACAACACAGGAAGACCATGAAACTGTGAACTCAGTCTTTGTGAACAGAAACGTTCAAAACCTAACACATATTCTACTGAATAGCGTTTTGCAAGTTCTAGTCCTTTCACAATAAGTGTTGAAACGTTATCATCAATAAAATTGTCTGGGTATTAAAAAAAACATCTATTGTTTATGGGATTTTGAGTAAACAAATTATGTTGGTAGGAGTAATGATCTAATATCCTATAACTACCGAATAATAACCTAGGAGCAAAAATACCTTAGTTCACCTTGTTTAAACGGACATTAATTCAATTTTTTTTCAATTTCGTGTATAACTACTTTAGTGGAAAGCTAACACTCGGGTAAATTAGTCTGAAAACAATAACTTAAAGTGCAAAAGCCTATTAGAATTATTTATCTCAAACAAGATATACTTTTGTTACTACATTACGCTACACCGTGGCACAATGTCTGGGCCTCAATGGTATGACAGTGGCTTGGCGTGAACATAAAATAGCAGAATTGAGGCCCTTTTTTTTTTTTTTTTTTTTTTTTTCCGTGCATGTCGGCATGGGTGGCATGTCGGACTCGAACCGACTAAAACCGCACGCCTTCGCCGGGTACTAATAGCCGGGGAACCAGGTATACCCTAGAAAGGAAGGCCCTGGTGCCCCGACATACCTCGGGTCATCTACAGACGAGTAGACGACCCCCGCCCCGTGTGGGAACCCCATGTTCCCTGTGCTCCCTGGAAGCGAGCGCGCTTCGCAACGCGCTCGCCGCCACCCCGGCCTGCTTCTGCTAGGGTGACAGATGGCCTCACCTGTCACCCCCAGGCCTGCGCTTATGGAGGACGGAGGTCGTTCTGCGACCTCCGGCGCCTGAGTCGCCTGCGCTGCCTGGCCCGTGCCCGGGCCTGGCGGGCCGGGAGAGTTCTAAACCTCTCCCGGTCCCGCTCCGCCGTCTCCTTCGCGAGCATAACTTGCTCGCAGAAGGAGACGGCAGAGTTCCACGCACTCTCGCTCCGCACGATAGCCGCAATCAGGCTATCGAGCGAGAGAACTCCCACTCCGATGGCCGCCACGAGGTCTCGCCTCTGCTCAACCCACGCCGGGCACTCTGCCAGCGTGTGGAGAGCCGTGTCCACGGTCTGGCCATCGCAGTGGTGGCACTCAGGCGTTGGCTCCTTGCGGATCAGACACAGGTGATCTCCGAAACATCCCTTCCCAGTGATCACCTGCGTCAATCGGTATGAGAGGGTCCCGTGACGCCTCTCGAGCCAATCCTCCATAACGGGTCTTACCGCCGCAATGACGGCGTGCCCGGCGCTCGGTTGCCCGAGTCGTTCCCTCCACTCCCCTATGATGACCTGGCGGAGTTGGGATTTCCGGTCATCGATTTCTCGAATCTCGGGGTATCGACCCAACTCCTGCGCCTCCTTGCGCCACTGATACAGTGCTGCAAGGGCTCTCGCCTCCAGGTCCCACGGTGGAGTTCCGGCCAGGAGACTCGCCGCCTCGAAGGAGATCGTGCGGTACCCCCTTATGATCCTGATGGCCAGCATTCGCTGCGGTCGCCGCAGTATCGCGACGTTGCTGGCCTTCAGGGCCCCCGCCCATACTGGGCACCCGTAAAGGGCCATGGACCGCACAACCCCCGAGTAGAGTCTCCGGCAGGAGTCATCGGGTCCCTTCATGTTGGGCAGCAGCCGCGCCAACGCACGCGCTGCCCCAACCAACTTGGGGACCAGACCTCGGAAATGATATCCGAAGTCCCATCGGCCATCGAGTACGAGCCCCAGATACCTGATCGAGGGCTCGATGCCGATGCGAGTGCCTCCTACCGTGAGGCTAGATCCCTCAGGCGGCTTCCTCCGAAGCCCGTGAAAGAACAGGGCCTCGGACTTGTGCAGAGCCACCTCGAGACCCAGCCGCCGGATACGCTCAACGACTTGGGCAACCCCGGCCGTGGCCCTCAGGGTTGCCTCGTGGTGCGTCTTGCCGCGCGCCGTCACGAGTGTGTCGTCCGCGTAGCACACGACGGCGACACCATCCAAGAAGGTACCACGAAGCACCCAGTCGTAGCCGATGTTCCACAAGAGTGGCCCTAACACCGACCCCTGCGGAACACCGCACGACATTTCACGCCTACCGAGACCGGTCCTACTGGGGTAGACGACGGCTCTCTCCGACAAATATGCCCCGACTATGCGGCGGAGGTAGAGAGGCACTTCGTGATACACGAGCGCCTCCCTGATGCAGCTCCAGGGCATAGTGTTGAACGCGTTGGCGATGTCCAAGGACACCGCCAACACCACTTCGCCCCGGGAGACTGCTTCCTCCGCCAGGGAATTGAGGCCCTGGAGGTAAGATGAGTCGTGCGCACCTGACTCGCGCTACTTTTTGAACCACTGCGTCTTTGCTTACGGTCCGTTAGCGGGGGTTGAACGATTGCACACCTACACACTGCTGAAAGAGAACCTTAAAAAAAACAACAGGTACAGCCTGAAGTCTCTAGAAAAACTCGAGATACGCGTCATACTTTTATATTGCAAAATAGTTCGAAAATCGGCTATTTTTTGGTTCTCGAAAGTTATTTCAAAAAGTATTGGTTTTACAGAAACACGTTTCGAATAAAAGTTGTTCCGAAGACCATTTTACATAGGAATTAATGATTTTAAAAAATCTAAAAAGATTTTATTGTTTATTTTTGGTCCCTGAAACCTGGAATTGGAAAAACGGAAAAGAGAGCGAAAAAGTATCTTAAAGACGTTACAATTTAATGAAAATCGGGTATTTTGTAGATATTGTTATTATTAACAACGTTGAAATTTCGCGATCGGGCAAAGGCACCCGAAGTTGCCCGATCGCGAAATTTCATAATGGCGGCCTACTGAAATTGTTAACTGAAAAATTGAATAAGCAATAACTTGTATCGCAGCAGTCAAATCCGAATCAATTTTTTGCAATCTGTAGATACTCATAAGCCATTTAATCAGTTCAAAGTGAAACTTCTCTTCAATTCTTACTAATGATATTCTTCTTCATTTTTTGATATAGCACTGTAATAGTAGTAGCAATTAAATATATTGCTACTATGAGAATAGATAAATATGCTATTACAATGTAATGTTGTGTTTTGAGATTGAAACGCAGTTAAAGATGAACCAATCAGAGCAGTATGGCTGCTATCTGGCAGGGCAGGTCGGGGTCGCTGTATCTCGGCCGACAATCCGCTGAGCTAGATATTACTTGCCTTTAATACACTTTCTACGGCGTAACAATTTATACAGTAAAACTGAGACGACTGATGAATTTTTTTATATAATAGGTCTTTACCTATGAAGTTGAAGATTAGTCTGGCTTTGGAGTTATGTCAAAATAACATTGAAGCACTTGTGTGAAATCGGAAAGATAAAAAAGCTATAAAATGGGTGCCACACTAACTCCCACAGAAACAAGGGAATTCTGAAATTCAACACCCGGGAGGCAGTACAAAACGCTTGCGCTGACTTCATCACCTCCTGTCTAGCAGACTTCTATAGTAAAGGGATAAACAAACTGGCCAGTACATTCATTAGCTAAAATAAAAACAACCAAAACTTTTATATTTTAAAATTTTCATACTAATCTCCAACTTCATAGGTAAAGACATACATGGGTATATACACTATTACGCCTGTAGGTACAGACGTACTAAACCGTTTTGCCAAATATAAATTAAGACAACCGCCAATTAAAATGTAAAAAGGGGAAACCCATTGTCAAAAACTAAGTATTTAGAGAATATTAATATGAATATATGAATAATATAAATTACAAGAAAAAAAGAAAAGAAGGTTGCTTATACTCTTCAATACACCCGTTCCTATAATTCTAACTGGTCACGTCTATAAACCTTCAGTTAAAACTAGTCAGCCTGTGACTACGGCCAGTGCAACCGGATCGAAACGTCAGGCAATTCAAAAGTATGTACTTAATACCTGTCGTGAGCGCGTTAATTCCCGTGGTGCATATGGAACGCGATAGTTTAGATAAAACCCTTAAAAGCGTACTTGCCAAATTTTTAGATTTTTTTTTTGTAGTTTGGGTATAAAAAGTAAGAAGTGTAAATTAGTACAGTATCCAGTTCTACTCTTAGTTTTTTTTTTTTACTACATTCACACAATGCCATCTAGTCCCAAATTAAGCAGAGCTTGTACTATGGGTACTTAATAGACAACTGGTATAAATACATATATACTTTTTTTGTAATTTTAAGGTATACATTTTACAAATAGAAAAATCCAGACGAAATTAAATATTAAATGTTCATGCACACAAATGTTTAACTTGAGCAGGAATCGAATCCGCGATCTTTGGCGTAGCAGTCTGATACATAAACCATCAGATCGTCTTTACATTAAAGTACCTACAAGCCTTCTCAGTCTGTCTCGGCGACTACTCAAATAAGTTTTCCTTTGCAACGTCATATAATACTTAAAACACATTAAGAAAATTGAAAGTCATCGGCTAATGGATTTTAGCTCTGGAGATGTTCTTATATTTGTCTTAATTGTGAGTGACACTTGGTATATGAAAATTTAAAAAATTAAAATTGCCGGTTTGTACATTTTAAGTACCTTTACATTTTAAGCATTCCTTTTGTTTGATTTTTCAATTATTATTATTAGTTTGTTCTTATAAGTGAACATGTATTATTTAAAAAGGCTGGATTATATGTATAACATACGTTATAAAAGCAACAAGTCAATCAAAATTAGGAACACCGTTTGTCTCATTCCACATGTTAAAAAAGACAATATATTATGCATCGATCCATTTTTAATCACCGTTCACGTGGCCTGATTTAACTCCCGAACTTTAACACTGAGTTTCATAAGACTACAGTTAATTGCCATTTTTTTTCGCGAAAAGCCAATTTGATTTCCTCAATTATGAATTGCAGACATTGTACAAAATGTAGGATAACATGTTACCGACAAAGTACTCACTTGAGTTAAGTACCTGATTTGACAGATTATTTTTTTCAAGGCTTTGTACATGTGGAACTTTTTAAAATATTCAGTCCCTTACTACGGAAATTAATGTTAATGTTTTTTATCATCTACTTAGTATATAAGTAATAATTATATGTATTAAAATGTACGTACATTGTAATTGACTTTTAATTTCAAGGTAAGCATCAAAAGTAACTGACAACGGCAGTAGAATAAACCACACGTCATTTTAAAAGTTTTTTAATGTTTTTGTATAATATTTCATTAATATTCAAACTTCATCGATTATAACATTAATACTCGTAATACGTATTCACCTATCAACCTACCAACAGTACCTATTTGTCAATGTTTGGTTCGAATTCTATATTCACACTGACAATTTCACGAGTACTCGTAGCTTGATGGATGGATAAATGCATGACTTGTCTAAAACTAATAATTATTTAGTGTAATAAAAGCTATTTTTATAATATGTAGAGCAACACGATTTTCTAGAAAAAAAGAATGACTTGTTAGTGGGTGTACTTACAATAAAATTTAAGTAGCAAAATTATACTCTATATTTTTATAGGTATTTTAAAGAGATATGAATATTTTAAAGAGAGGGGTTAAAAAGAATACCAATAATTTGCGACTCCTGTAGTCGCAAATTATTGGTATGCTTTTTAACCCCTCCAGCTAAACTAAATACTTGGGTTAGTATAGCACGATGCTCTATTACGCTACTGCCGCCGCGCTTGTATTACATAATGAAAGATGTTCCCCTTTTTTGACGAGTTTATTTAAAAACGATAACTCTTATAACATTTATAGATGAAAGCAATGGGTTTACGTAATAACTATAGTTATATTCTTGGTTTAATTTAGATAAATTCATGATGAGATGAGATGGAAGAATTTTATATAATATAAAATCGGCTTATTCAGTTTGTCTAATTTTATCACGAATACCAGTAATGTTTAAAAAATGTGAAGAGTTGTAGATACGAATGCACGAGTAAAAAATACAAGGAAAATCCGGTTCAATGCAGTAATTATAGCAAACATCAAGAAATTCATGTTATTATTTCTGTGTCTCAGCTTTGATATATTACTACCCAAGGTTAGATTTTTTAGCTTCTTTTATTGTTTCAATTTAATGTAAATATAGTAAACAGAGAGCCATGCTTTGGCACGACCGGAGTTATACTACGGCCTCGCTGAAAACTGGTGTTCAGCCATTTTTTCGTTGCTTTTCACCGAATGATTGAGAGGGGGGCAAAATACTTAAGTCTCTTCGGTTGCAAATGTGAAGAAAGGTGGCAGTCACTTACCATCAGGTGAGCCATCTGTTCTTTCACCCCCATGAAAATATATTTTTAGCTGATAAAATTTGGATGTCTACCTCATGGATGCATTAGAACATACACTTAGGCCTGCATACATAGGATGCTGGCCTAAGTGTATGTTCTAATTATGCAAAAGGGCATCCTTGTAATACAGAATTTAAACTATAAAAACAATTATGTTCATAGACTAAGTAAGACATACAGAAAATTGTAAATAGAGTTCCCTAACAAATATATAAACTTAAAGATAGTAGCGTCTTTTGTCTTCTTTTTATATACTCTGTACTCAAAACGGTGGCAACCAATCAGAGCAAAATCTCGAGTTATGTTGTTTGTGAAAACTAAGCATGTGTTAATCTATCTTTATCTTTTATTTATTTCAACGCCTAGTTAGATGTCCTTTAGTGTTTATCTATCCCACTGGGACGTTATGAAGATATTACATCCAACGAGGATAGAAGCGATTTAGTCAACCCTACCATGATCCTTCATATTTTAAACAAAATTCTCCCACTTATCACTCATATCCTCATCCTACTATTCAGTGCCATGTTCTCATCTAATTTTAAAGATTTTAGCAACTTAATATAATAATAGAAGTAACTACTGTATTATATTCGTAATAAAGTAATTACTAGATTTACTGTTAAATAGGCGAAATAGGGTCTTTATATTTATAACCCAAATCTACATACGAAAAAATCGAATGATAAATCACAGTTCATTCACAGTTCACTGGATGTATCAGGTACACAATTTTAAATAAGAATTAAAATTAGTTTCCGGCCACAAGTATGATCATATAAATTTATTAACAACTAGAGTGATTATCAATACACCTTCGTCGGCATGCCTTTTCCTATCTCTTTCAGTTAAAACTGACCGACACTTAAAAATTTACAAGCCAATGATACACATAAGAGACTATTAATTTCATCAGAAAATCTAAACCAGATTGTTCTTAGACAAATTCCATACTGTTAAGAAACTCGTTTGTGGAATACATAGCCAATAGAAATTAGGGAATCTTAAACGTTTCATGCACTTCAATCAATGGTTAAAATTCACTCTTTGGTAGATTAAAAGTAGGTACACAATTTGAAAATAATTAATATGCCGTCACAATCAACGTTGTAACGTTTATTTGTTAAATATCGATATGTGCATATTATTACTTCTGTATGTAAATGTATATAATTATGTATGTATTTCACGTGTGTATGTGTATAAAATGTGACTGTGTTTTTCTGAGTTATGTAGTTGTAGGATAACCAAGTATTCAGAAAAAGAATGTTTGTATGCAGTCCAAAGACAAAATGACAAAGTAAAGTAATAGGCTGGGCCTCTTAGAATGATGGGTCCGCTAAATCGATCCGAGTATTTCAGTGTAAATTATATTTCACATTTTTCTAATAAAAAAAGTAGAACTGTGAGGTAAGCTTATCAAAAACATGAGTCATATAGACATACGATATTGGATTTTAATGTCAACAAATATCCTACCTACAGAAATAAATATTATTAACATAAGATAAATTGTTTTAAATCAGGTTTTAATTCGTACATAACTATTGATAGACCTAAACCAAATAAAAAGCAACATCACCATGACTTGCACATATAAGTTACATATTATTTTACGTAGTCGCTTATTGGACTTTGCCCCCAACAATCTCTAGAAATGTCACAGTCTAAAGTCCAATTTCATCACTACATTGATTGTTCAAATATGAAATAACAGAAGATTGAATATATTTGCAAAAAAAATCCTTACACGTTCTTCGATAATTTACACTTAATACGTATTTCAAATATATAACCAGATCTTCGGAAGTTATTTTTAGGTAACTAGTTTTTGTAATTCTAGGAACGTAGGTTATATTACACTAGGTCAAAATAAAGATGATTGCCACAGCTTGTTGCAGATCTTAAATCAAGGTAAATAATATCATCTATTAGGTACAATATCAAGGGTCAAAGTACTTTCTCTGAAACACATTTTATCCTTGAAGGTTTCATGTCGATTAGACTTTAAATAATTTTTGTACTCCAAATCTTAACATGATAAATATTATGTAGGTACACTAAAACGACATATTTATATTAAGTTTTTGTTTTCAGATAAAATATTTTTTTAATAATTAAGATCAAAACAGTCATTAAAAAGAAGTCCAACGCGAATCTTTAATAAGGTTTCCACGTGTTTTTGTCATTAAAGACCTAATGAGGCTAGGTTTTTAGTACATATAATGGAAATGTCTGCACGGCATAAATAATCACTTTCTTCGCATCAGATTTTAAGACATAGTACAAACTTTACAAACTAGCGTTTACAAATTAAATATTCTGGAATATAAAGGCATTGACAAAAAAGTGATTTTCAAAATCTTTAGCAATCGCCATCTCAAAGTATATATTACGGAACACGATAAACATTTTCTTTTATATATTTTTTTATAAAACCAATTTAGGTAAAATTTTATTTCAATCCTTTTGCTTTTTTTATTTCATAAGTTAGAATTCGAAAGGGTCAAATAATATCTACAGTCGTCTGCTCAGGATTATAATTTAAGAAAAATTAAGTTACGTCATGGTGATGGTGATGCACTAGTTTTGCACTGTGGCAACTAACAAAATATCTAATGTTGAGGATGCTGCATTGCTTGGATTCCGAAATAATCACGCCCTCCTTCCTTCACTAAGACTAATGCAGGCTGCATTAATGTTGGTTTCAAGCATTGAGTTAAAACAACACTAGAGAAGCAAACCTCATTATCACACGTCGAAAAAAGTGTAACCACTTTTGAACTTTGACGACGTAGCTTTGATACCACTAAACATTTGAAAGTAAACATATTTATGTCTCATTTACACGCGAGACAAGAACAATACCATCGCTCGGATTAGACAAAGACAAAGATATCACTTTACGATGGTGGGCCAGTGTTGACTACCGTATGAAATTTTACCCATAACAACTAAGAAATAATTTTTTTTTAAAACAATTTTGTAATAAAATAAATTAATTTAAATATTCTAAATAATATATTTCGAATTGAATAGAATAGGTATAAATAATAAAATAACTGGAAATATTTGGTTAAAAGGGTTTATATTCAGTGTAAAATCAAACTGCGCTGTGAAGCATCAGTTTTGTATACAATTGTCTTTTAGACTCTTTTTTATAAGTTTGTGTGGATATTTTACTTTCATGATACACTCTTATTTTTACGTATGTAATAATAATAGCATTTAATAATAAAAGTGAATGATCAACTTGTACTGATAATAAATAATCCCCAGGGTGTATTGCAAATTCTATTATAATTTAAAAAAGAAAAAAAAAAAAAAAAAAAAAATTTTTATAAAAAAAATTATTTATGTTTATTTACTTTTTTGTTTTATATTTTTATTTTTATGATAAACATTTATTATTATTCTCTTTATTAAATTTTATATACATATTAATTACATTTTTAAATATATTACAAAGAAATAAAAATACATTTAAAAATATAAAAAATAGTAGACCACCGACATCGGGTACAGGTACCAGGACACCAGTGGTTAGGACTGCAAAGATAGGAACCTCCTCACTATACGAGCCGTGTCAAGGAGGACTGCCTTCTGTATCTTATTATTATTTTGTACAATTATTATTTAAAATTGATAATAAATTAAGAAAAACAATGAATTAATTTTTTTGTACAAAAGTCTCCAGCACTGCGAGGTTGGCACTTCTGCCAAGCTCGCAGTGAACGTTCAACGGTCCAGCCCTAACAACTACCGTTCTTCCTATATTTTATTATTATTGGCAAAATGTTTAAAAACAGTATAAAGCATATTATTTCATAAATTATAAATTCTCCCACTAATGTGGGAAAACCAAAATGATTTTTTAATGGTAACACTGATTCTAAATTACAATTATCAGTGTTTTATTTCAATTATAGCCTTATTTACGATATTATCAAGACAAAAACCATAAACTTACACGTGAAAAGTAATTCCGCATGATTTATTAATGTTTTGTGACCTTGAATCGCATTCTTTCACTACGCATTTAGCCATTTTGGCGATTGTTACTGTCATGTGTCGCTATGTTCAACTCGGTTGACGCCACATTGAATAATGAATTGACGTTTGCTACGCATATGCCTGTGGACATATGTGCAGTAGCAACGATTTTAGGCGGTAATTACTCATCTATGTAAGTATTATATCAATGGTTTCAAGTCAAAAATTATTTTTGTACCTACCTATATTTATATAGACCAGCATGAATCATTTTGAGAGTTATCGTTTTAAATACATTTTCTTGGTAGTCAAGCTAAATGACTTATGAAAACTATAATTTATTAAAACAGACTTAAAACAACGTGTCTTGGTATGAATCATGATTATTACTAAGCTTAAGATAGCGTAATGGATGCTAGCACGTTACATAAAGACAAGTAGGCAGTAGTAGACAGTAGACACCATTCGTCGTCTTAGCAACAGCATAACAATGATAACTTAGCATTAAGCCTCTATAATTATATTTTGCCAAGGATAAACACTAATAACTTGGATATTTTACAATATTATCCTGATTGGCATTTCATCATAAAAACGAACGAATCTTTTGGCAGCAAAGTAGACCAGTAACCATGTTTATATTTTTAGTATCCCGATATTGGTACATATTTGATAGTAACAATAAGAGGAGTTTCCTACAGTTAAAATAAATAGTCCCCATGCAATTCAGTATGACATTAAACCGTAAAAACACCATATAAAAAAATATTATTAAAGTAAACACTAATTATAGTCATTATCATTCAAATCAAAACGAACGGTTTTAACGTTTAATAAAGAGGCAGTGTTTTGACTTAACAGTCAATTTCGATATTCGGATACCCATATGGTATGGTATGGTATGGTATACCCATATGGTCAGAATATGAAGTGTCACTGTAGGAAAGGAAGTGACAGACAAAGTAAAACCCA
The DNA here is from genome assembly GCA_902825455.1 of Arctia plantaginis. Lineage (NCBI taxonomy): Eukaryota > Metazoa > Arthropoda > Insecta > Lepidoptera > Erebidae > Arctia > Arctia plantaginis. The sequence goes on along the minus strand of CADEBD010000284.1, from coordinate 2,709,149 downwards.
AACACCATCCAAAAGCGATATATGGTTGTATTTTTTTGTCGTATTGGACTTGCTCGCTAAATATCAAAGTAGGTATAAGATCTGTAATGCATAAGTCATTCCATTAATTAATCCATTACTATCACATGACATATTTTAATTACCTAGTTTGTTTGTTATTTCAACTGCAGGCTATCGTATATTTGTTTTTCTTTATTATAGTTATTAAGATATTGATACACAAAATAATAAGTAAATATTATGTATATCTTAATTATAGAAAATACCAGAGGCGATTATATTAGTTATATGTACATTACAATTATAAATTCTAATTACGTTTTCTCATTAGTTATTACACTAATTACATTAGGTAATTAGTGTACACCACCTATAAAATTAGTTGTTAAACTAATTTGTCGGTGGTGTCTATTATTCCAGGCATCATAAGCCTGGCTTTTTAATGATAAGCTTTAATTCTTTTACTATGCCATTATCACATAAAAAATTGTGATTTTTAAAATAGTCAAGCATAATAATATGTTCTTGTACAATTATTGTAAATCTTGATTATTTAACACTATCAAAAATCGCAATCGTGCATCATTATGAGTTCGATTGGATGGTTCATATTTACAAAAAAAAAATATGTAGGTATTATGTCATAAACGATCTGAGTGTAAATAATAATATAGTAATATAACTTTTGTACCTACGTAGTGTGGCATATTGTAACAATAAATGGGCTAGCACTCAATTGCTGGGCCTAGTGTGGTGAGCTTACAATTGGAACTAATTGTGTCTATAGACCGCCGTTAAATGCACGTTGCTGCTCAAACATACATCACAGGAATTACCTATTTATGCTTCACTTTAATACCATTGTTACTTTTTACTTTGTTAGCAATACATTTATTATGTTAGAATATTTTATTGGGCTTGGTGGGCATTGAATCAGCACGAGTTGTAACAGATATCCAAATGCTATTAAGTCACATCATACGTCATTTGAATTTTTTATTCCTACATTTAATATTGAAACACAAAATAAAAAATATTTTAATGCAAATAAAAACATATGTGATGTTGAAATATGAAACTCACCTACCTGCCATTAGCTCTATAAGGTTGTAATCATTGATTGTTGCTAATTATATATTATATAATCACACAGTGAGGCAATGGTCATGTTACATACATATGTAACAGTAAAGGCTCGAACTTTAGTAAATCTAAAGATTTTTGATTAAAATGCAAAATTTCAAGTCTTAAGATATAAATCTGAAATATTTTACCTCCAAAACTTTTACCACCATTCTATCACTCAGTAAATATTGATTTTATTTTTAAAGAAGAAAGATGTCGCACGAATTTAATGAAGATGACTGGAAGACACATGGAATTGTATGCATAAATGTAAAATACTGTGACAAATTTTCAAATATTCGGATTTCAGAGATTAGATGTTTCTTTTTTTTTGTAATTTGGTTTGTAAGATGATTTCCAGTACAGTTAAGATGTTTGTAAATACTCTACAGGACAGTTGTTTAACACACTCAAAGAATACCAAGCAGTAGTAGTCTTAACAGTATACATTTTATAAGGTCCTAAGTTTCATACCACAAAATATATGAAACAAAAAATTGCTGAATTAAATAAGATTTGACTAAAAATAGAGAATTTGACTGAAAATATTGCAATATGTCCAGAATCATCCTCGTTTTTAAATTTAAATAAATGTAATGAACATCTGAGGGGTTAATTTGTTTATGACATAAATAAAAGAACCAGAGCTATTTATTAACAACTGGACAATATTAGAGGTAATTTATTTTATTAACTGTTTAAAAAAAGTTTAAAGCGTATATTACAGTTTTACTACACATTTTTTTTTTTTTTTATACTTCATATACCATACAAAAGTTATAATAAAGAGTTTGCACAATCACCTGATAAAATTAGTATCAATGATTGTTATCTCAATTCTATTACCTTAGTTGTCAGATAAAAGGGATGACACTAATTAGAGGTTAATTTTGTCTAAAGATAATCAGAATTATCATTCAATCATCAAGCAAGTGTTTTTATTGCATCATTTATTTATCACCCCAGTATGTAGTTCAACAGTAAGTTTGTTTTTCGTACTTGTAAGATATTGGAATAAAGCTTACAACCTATCTTATTCTAATAGGGTAGATTGTAAGCTATATTCTACTATAAACTATTTTAATGTGTTTTAAATAGACTTATATTAATAATACAATAATAATACTGACAACAATCGCATGAGGGTGTCTGAACCTTAACTAGGCAGAGCCTAGTACCATAGTAACTAGAGTGCTGACCAAAATATATTTATTCATTTATTACAAAAAAATTACATCCAGCATGGATGAGGCAAATATTTTTGTTTAGTCTCACTAACCACCAGACCAACAGGCCCATCAAAAACAGCTTTAAAAGATTAAATAACTACTAGCTAAGAAACTAATTCTTTGTAGTAACAGGACAATAAGCAGAAATGTGAATAAATAGGACTGATAATAGAATATTTTACTATAGGCTAGTAAATCTGCAGTTTGAATAACCAACTAAATAAACTCCTGAAAACATATGATCATAACAACTTTTAAATTCAATTTGTACAAGGTTTCATTCAGCGAAAGCTGGTTAGTTATAGGGTTTAATAGAAGATAAGTTCAAATAACCTAACTAGTCATCTAATCTAAGAAACATATTCATTCTTAGTTCAAATACAACGAGTTTTAGTTGGACTATGAATTAATGTGTTTAGTAGTACTTAGTTCACCTAAAACTGTTTTTACTGTGCCAATTAAGTTGTTGTTTGGCAGACTCATAATGTTTATCTACTGTGTATATTGGTGATATTTTGAAGCTATTATTCTTGATTATTATGACTACAAGAAACACAAATGAGAACAGAAATAATTTAGATTCAGTATTTGTTATATTACCTATAATGTAATAAAATTTTAAAGAGGAAAGATTTTTAGTTTCTTTGTTTGATAGGCTCCAAAACTACTAGATGACCAATTTCAACTATTCTTTTCCTAGAAAGCTACTTTATCAGGCAGTAACATGGGTTATAATTTATTTCTAAAAAACTTAGACATGTGCAAAAAAACAGGTCATGTTAACCAAGATGTAAAAAATTGTCTCAAAAATTCCCTTCCTTCACGGGCGCTGATTAGATGTTTAAAGATAAGACGAAATAATGTGCTAAAATAATTTTAATGAATTGTAGAACTAAAAAAGGTCTACAAAAAAGTTCGCAAATGGGTATATCTATCTATAACAACTAAGCTATAAAAGTGTTTTTATATTTTTTAAATTATTAAATATTCACTACATACTTTAGATGCTTTTCTTATTGTGTGATTATATGAATCCTTATGAAATTAAAGCATTTAATCATCAAGATAATTTCAAGTAAATAATTTTTTGTCTTTTCATTATTAAAATTGGTCAATTCCTTAAGCAGATCTCATTTAATTATAAACATTTCATTTTGAAGTGATGTGTATAAAAATGATATTTATACAAAGATTTTACTTTCCTTCTCTATAGAGTGGATATTGCCGAGGTCCGGGAGGTAGGGGTTAGGTCTATGTGGTAAATACGTAGCGACATCTCTACTGTTAGATTTTGCACAAATTTCACAAGAGCGAAGCTGTGCACGTCATCTAGTATTACATATTTGTAACTACATAATAACAGCATTTTACTCAATTAATTTTATGTGAAAATTGTACTAAAATTGTTCTTTTAATTTTGTCCTATTTATGTACGTTTCTCTAATTGATATTGATCAATTCACTTTTATTGGCAGATAACTGATGTATTAAAAATACTTTTAGTTTGATAAAAGAGGTGTATTAAAAAAAAAAATTGAACTGGGGAATGAAGCTATGGAATGTACATCTAGTTTGATTTATATTTGTGTAAATATCACATTTAATACATATAAACTCTCCCAATTAAGCCTAGAATATGTGATGACAAACTTTGTTTACTTTTGTGCCTCAGTATGCAAACATAACATGATTAATTTAGATAATCTAACTACAGGCGCAGACAAATAACAATGTCAAACCATTTATTGACATAATTTGTGTAAGTTGTAGATAAATCCTAGACATTGGGTGACACATGTAGAGGTCAAATATATTGTCCACATTTCCGCAATGAATATTGCAAAACAATGTACTTACTAAGTGTGAAAGTAAACAGATTTAACTATGTAACGTAAATCTGTAATTCTGTCATGACGTAGTATAAGGTTTCCGAAATATACGAGAGATACGAAGCGCATTATTTTATCTATCTCCTTGAAGCACTGTCAAAAACAAGAAATTATACATTTATATACATATACTGCATGAGTGTGTGTCAATTAACGTATATTGACTGTAATTACCTTGTTTACTCCTATTAGAATCACGCCAATGGCACGCATTATGTTACTTGTTGTGTACCTACCTTGGTCACAAAGTCCCATAATTTTGCCAAACTGCTTATTTCAAAAATTCAACCGGATCTTAGGCCACAATTAAATAATTTTCACTTTACACCCCGTCTACAACAATAAATTAGTTTCATAGAAAATTATGACAATTCAACTTCAATTTCTAGTTGACAGCTGTCAGATTTTTGTGACAAACATATGATTTTACAACAACTGAACGAATGATTTTACCATCACAACTATCAGCGACATCTGGAATCGCAATCCAAAGTAAAAGTTTAGGTTCGCCAATAGATGGAGCTACCAAACTCACAACACAAGTTGTTTTTTTTTATGTGAATCATTTTTATTGTCATAACTTGTAATTTATAAGGTACTCAATAGAAAAGTTAGAATTAATTCTACAACACAGAAAATAAAGACTAACCACTACATTTATGTTTACAAATTCTGTATTATTTTCTTTGATTGAAAGAAAGCTGAAGTAAATTACAAGTATTTTTTTAAATAATTGTCAATTGTAAAATAATTATTTTATCTTTTAAATTGAGTAGAGGCCATTCTTAATCTACTGCCTTCTACCTTGTCACAAACAACATTTTGTAGTTAAATCCTAGTGATTCTATTATCTACAGCTCTTGATAAAATTTCGATGAAATAGATAGGTGTTTCTAATTTCTAAAAGTAAATAATAAGTTTTTTTTTGTAAGAATTTGAAAGAGTAGGTGAAACAAAAGGTAAGCGTCACAGATGAAGTTCAATGGGGATTTGCTCGAGCATCGTGAGTGGGTAGTGGCTATCGGATTTGAAAGAATGGATGATAGAATCAATGAAAGTTATGAAAATGTGCGTTTACAGGTTTGGAAAAATGTAAAAAAATAGTTACCTACATGAAAATACCTTCACGTGTCAGCTTAAAAAGTAAATAATCCAAGTTTGTCAGGTACCTATTGTCGGTTAAGGTGCCACAACGTACCCTTTTAGATTGATAGATTTTCGTTCATTTTGCTCCCAGTACAAACACGATTGTTCAAGCATTCACAATCGCGACTACCAGACGTTAAGAGGCCGGATCCACAGAACCCGCTCGCACGCGGCCTACGGCTAGAGAACCCTGGGATTTAGAATTGATCATGACACCATATAAAACGCAGACATACAAACAGCAGATATTATACAACGGGGCCTTTATTGTGTTTCTTTTTCTTTTTAAATGACCGACTTCAATGATACGCTCATTTTTATTCTTATTTAACTTAACTTTTTGATGATGGCGAAAGATGCTAGTTATTCCCTGGACTGCACATCGCACCAACGTGTCAATCCTGCAAGAACTCAAGATACAGACAAGGCTTTCTACCATTTGCCTGTGTAGAGTTCTGGAATACTGCGGCCAAATTGCCAGAAAGGATGACGGCAACTTGGAAAAAGATATGGTCACTGGCAAAGTGGATGGAAAAAGACTACGAGGTAGAAGCCCGAAACGGACTGACCAGACCCGCCCTACTCTCGACACCCCCTGTCCACGATGCTCTACACGGAACTTAACTAGTTATTTCTTCTACTCTTAACCCTATTAAAATTTAATAGAACAGTACCTGGATGACCCAGCTTTGTTTTTAAAGTCGATTAAAAAGCCCAGAAGACACAAAACTACTTCTATAAAAATTAAAAATAAACAATATTTACAGGACATGTAAAAAAGGTTTTTTTATGACTTATGTTCGGGGCACAATAGCGCTCTTGGAAGAAAGACCTGTTTAGAATATAAGATAAAATGTAGATATGCTTGAAATAGTAAACATATTCGAATATGTTTTAAAAGAAGAAGTATCGTGTACCAAGCTATATTGCTGAATGCAATCTTTTCCAGACCACTTTATTTTGCTCTTTTTTGATGCATTTAAATATAAGCTTTTATTTAAATATTCAAATTAATTTTTAAGTTTTACTATCGGCAAGATTCTAAAAATAGTTTCTTTTTTTAACAAAGCGCACACAAAACACAGTCGGCCTAGTTAAACTCTAAATAGATATCCTATTTATATTATGGTTGTGTCCATAGATTATTATATGTATAACAAAGGGTAAGAAGCAGCCAATTATACTTATGCATAACAAAAAACACTGTGTCCAAGTACATGTTAGTTTAATATAATCTAAGTTAAAATGTAAAGCAAAGTGTTATTTACATTTCATTACTTTGTTTATTTTTTTATAGTCCGGAGATGTCAGTAGTCACCATGGGAACAAGTTTATTTTATAACATTGTATCAAGCCCATGTTATTTTCATGCATCTAGCAATCATCTATAAAGTGCCGTGGCATTGAATATCTAGAATTATTTGTTGTAAACATGTTTATACATCAGAAGTCTAGTATTATCTACTTGTTATTTTGCACATCTTAACTGTGAGTAAAACAAAGCTCACCATGTGGTTGTGTCGTTTGAATTCCCATTTACTATATCGTTCTTATATCAATATTCTGTCCTTATCGATACTAGCACATTTAAGAAAACAATCAACATCTTTCGTTCGTCATCATGCATTTATGCATCTAAATTTCATTGTTGAGGTTTCAAAAATAAAATTTAAGGGCGGAAAGAAATATTTTTTTATTTCTTAACCGTCTTAAACATCCATTAAGTCAAACTATTTAAAAGGCAGGTTGATGTATGTGTACATATATCTAGGCATTGAAGAATATAAAACAGTGATGCATATTAAATTAATAAAACAAACACTTGCTTGAAAAAACGCAAAAAACTGATCCCAATAATTATTTCTGTATATTTTTGAACCGGTATTTTTGTAATAAGCTAGCTATAACTGACTTAGGAATGACAATTGGGAAAACGCTGTTATCATAGTTATGTTAGCTATTTGTTCAGACACCGATATTGTCGTTTTACTATCGGTTAGTAACCTGACAATTAAGTGTTATTGCGTAATTTACAAAATAACGATCTATAGTAAACTATTTACGAACTTAGTAAATTTAATATATTATAGTAAATGTAAAACGAACATTCTAAATGACTATTATTAAAATTTATTCAATAATAAAAAATATAAAAATCTATATTGCGGTATAACTACGTATTTTTTGCGACGGATAAGTACAAAATTGTGATACCTACAGAATGTAATTTGAGACAGAAAAAACCATTTGGTTGCTTAATCGACGTGCTCCGTCTTTACAAAAAGTGCATAAAAGTTCTTGGTTTTACAAAAAGTTTTAAATATTGTTATTATATTTACAAGTATACTAATATACAAGTATATTATTTAATATGTAGTAAAGTTTTTATGTTAACATAGGAAGTAATCTTACAATTTGAACTTTGTTTATGCATTTCATATACAATCTGTCAATAATAACTGTCTGAGAACCATTATTATTTTTATTTTATTTGAAGGAATAATTTTAAAGATTATTGTAACAAAGTTCAAGGCACTAATTCAATCATACAATCTAAAGAACTTATTTTTGGAGCCTACACGGATCACTGCGACCATTGCCACATGTTTGGACAATATATTTACAGACATTGTAATTAAGAACAAGAAAATGATCAATCAGTTACATGCCGACCACTGTGGTCAATTAGCATCTTTCTATGATAGGTATTAAAAGATGCCTAAAACCTTTAAGGATACTTGAACGATACCAAGAAAACTTTAAGGACTTCAGTAGTCTGCGTAGAGAATAATCTAAGAACAAAAACCTAAGTATATACGTTTCACTATGCCAAACGTCAAGCCAATGAAAACTACTGTGATGATTAATTAAGGATGTCGAGTTGTACCTTGTGGATACTACGACATTTTTAGGTAAAACACTAGATTCTAAGCTACAGTGGGGCCCACATATTGATAAAGAGCTCAGCAGCATACGTAGTAAGAAAAATTCGAGAGTTGACTAATGTTGATACAGCACGACTTGTCTACTTCAGTTATTTTCACAGCATAATGTCGTGTGGTCTTCAACTGTGGGGGAATGCTGCCGGCATTCAAACTATTTTTGTACTGCAAAAAAGAGCGATTACACATACTCGTAATGACAGTGGCATGTCAATGTATTAGGTCCTTACATATGAAATTAGCGTTTTGTCGTACTAACCACTTTGATCTGAAATATCTCCTCTTTGGTTAAGAATTCCAAATTCAAATTTTTAAATTCCTTTAGCTGCTACATTTGAGTTTTGAAAAGAGTCATTAATTTGTTTTTTCCTCATAATTGTTTTCTTTGGCGTCGCTTATTACCGCACAATGGAAAACATGAAATATCGATATATTTACGAGTACGAGTACGAGTTCTACCGTGGCACCAGTGATGCAGAAACAGCTCGAAGGATTATTGATGTGTACGGCGCTGGTGTCGCAAAATAAAGTACGGTACTTTTTTGGTTTCAACATTTTCGTTCTGGAAATTTCGACCTTCAGAAGAAACCCCGTGGACAGCCCGAGACCAAAGTGGAAAATGAAGAATTAAAGGCTATTGTGGAAGCGGATCCATCATAAAGCACTTCAGAGATAGCTGCAGGCTTCGGGGTAAGTGATAAAACTGTATTAATCCACTTTAAGTAAAGCGGGAAAGTAAAAAAACTTGAACGATGGGTACCTCATGAATTGAGGGAATCGAACTTGCAAACACGCGTCGACTGCTGTGTTATTTTGCTCAACCGACACAATAATGAAGGGATTTTAAATCGAATCATTACTTGTGATGAAAAGTGGATACTGTACGATAATCGGAAGCGCTCGTCGCAATGGCTAAACCCAATGGAGACACACCCAAATCCTGCCCTAAACGAAAACTGACTCAGAAATAGTTACTTGTGAGTGTTTGGTGGACTAGCGCCGGTGTCGTTCACTACTGCTTTCTAAAATCTGGCCAAACGATTACGGCAGATATCTATTGTCAGCAACTGCAAACCATGAAGGAAGAACTAGCTGCTAAACAACCGAGATTGATCAATCGCTCTAGGCCACTGCTGCTTCACGACAACGCAATACCACACAATGCACAACAAACAACCACTAAGTTAGATGATCAACAATTGGAATGTCTGCGACACCCACCGTACTCCCCGGACCTTGCTCCAACAGATTGCCATTTTTTTTCCGGAATTTGGACAACTTTTTACAAGGAAAAAAATTCAACTCCGATGCGGCAGTGCAAACCGCCTTCAAAGAGTTTATTGATTCTCGCCCTCTCGACCTATGAGATGGCAAAAGTGTATAGATAACAACAGTGCATACTTGGATTAATTAAATATATTTTACAAAAAAAAAATGACTTTACATTCCACCCGTATAAAGGCCAAACTCAAACTTAAACTCTCTTCATTTCATAAAATTTTCAAAATTGTTTGAAATCGTCTTTTATGTAGACCAATTTCATATGTAAGAACCATTAGGTCCTATATGAAAATGTAATATATGTTTATAAAAACAAGCTTTGTGAAAAAAAGTGATGTACATTCTATAAATAACAGAAATAGAAATAAACTTGTAGTACCTGCCTCTAGGCTCCAAAAGATAAACAAGTCGTTTCGAGGTCAATGTGTCCGATTTTATAATAAAATCCCAAATGATATTCAAGACTTAAGTATTAACAAATTTAAATCTGCAAAACGCGTGTTAAACGTAAAATATGTCAAAAAGGCTATTACTTAAAGGCTTGGGAACAATATAGCGCAGGCTATTTCTTAAGTGGAAATGTGATGTGGGTTAGGGTGTTTTATATTTGTTTATTTTTTATGTTTCACTTCACTTTTTCTTTTATTTGATATTTCTCCCTTTTTTTTTTTTTTTTTTTTTTTTTTTTCCGTGCGGAAATCCCCTCGGATACCACCTGTCGGTGGCATGTCGGACTCGAACCGACTAAAACCGCACGCCTTCGCCGGGTACTAATAGCCGGGGAACCAGGTATACCAGAAAGGAAGGCCCTGGTGCCCCGACATACCTCGGGTCATCTACAGACGAGTAGACGACCCCCGCCCCGTGTGGGAACCCCATGTTCCCTGTGCTCCCTGGAAGCGAGCGCGCTTCGCAACGCGCTCGCCGCCACCCCGGCCTGCTTCTGCTAGGGTGACAGATGGCCTCACCTGTCACCCCCAGGCCTGCGCTTATGGAGGACGGAGGTCGTTCTGCGACCTCCGGCGCCTGAGTCGCCTGCGCTGCCTGGCCCGTGCCCGGGCCTGGCGGGCCGGGAGAGTTCTAAACCTCTCCCGGTCCCGCTCCGCCGTCTCCTTCGCGAGCATAACTTGCTCGCAGAAGGAGACGGCAGAGTTCCACGCACTCTCGCTCCGCACGATAGCCGCAATCAGGCTATCGAGCGAGAGAACTCCCACCCCGATGGCCGCCACGAGGTCTCGCCTCTGCTCAACCCACGCCGGGCACTCTGCCAGCGTGTGGAGAGCCGTGTCCACGGTCTGGCCATCGCAGTGGTGGCACTCAGGCGTTGGCTCCTTGCGGATCAGACACAGGTGATCTCCGAAACATCCCTTCCCAGTGATCACCTGCGTCAATCGGTATGAGAGGGTCCCGTGACGCCTCTCGAGCCAATCCTCCATAACGGGTCTTACCGCCGCAATGACGGCGTGCCCGGCGCTCGGTTGCCCGAGTCGTTCCCTCCACTCCCCTATGATGACCTGGCGGAGTTGGGATTTCCGGTCATCGATTTCTCGAATCTCGGGGGATCGACCCAACTCCTGCGCCTCCTTGCGCCACTGATACAGAGCCGCAAGGGCTCTCGCCTCCAGGTCCCATGGTGGAGTTCCGGCCAGGAGACTCGCCGCCTCAAAGGAGATCGTGCGGTACCCCCTTATGATCCTGATGGCCAGCATTCGCTGCGGTCGTCGCAGTATCGCGACGTTGCTGGCCTTCAGGGCCCCCGCCCATACTGGGCACCCGTAAAGGGCCATGGACCGCACAACCCCCGAGTAGAGTCTCCTGCAGGAGTCATCGGGTCCCTTCATGTTGGGCAGCAGCCGCGCCAACGCACGCGCTGCCCCAACCAACTTGGGGACCAGACCTCGGAAATGATATCCGAAGTCCCATCGGCCATCGAGTACGAGCCCCAGATACCTGATCGAGGGCTCGATGCCGATGCGAGTGCCTCCTACCGTGAGGCTAGATCCCTCAGGCGGCTTCCTCCGAAGCCCGTGAAAGAACAGGGCCTCGGACTTGTGCAGAGCCACCTCGAGACCCAGCCGCCGGATACGCTCAACGACTTGGGCAACCCCGGCCGTGGCCCTCAGGGTTGCCTCGTGGTGCGTCTTGCCGCGCGCCGTCACGAGTGTGTCGTCCGCGTAGCACACGACGGCGACACCATCCAAGAAGGTACCACGAAGCACCCAGTCGTAGCCGATGTTCCACAAGAGTGGCCCTAACACCGACCCCTGCGGAACACCGCACGACATTTCACGCCTACCGAGACCGGTCCTACTGGGGTAGACGACGGCTCTCTCCGACAAATATGCCCCGACTATGCGGCGGAGGTAGAGAGGCCCGGGAGACTGCTTCCTCCGCCAGAGCCTTCACGCGCAATTGATATTTCTCCCTAATCTTATTTTTCTCTTTATTGTCTTTTTACCTTTTAGTCCTTAATAACGGACATACTGGCACACATCGCAATAATAATAATATTCTACCACAATCACACAACGCCCTCTAGTCCCAAACTAAGCAGATATAAATACATATATACTTTTTTTTTGTAAATATATTATTATGCATAGAAACACCCAGACCAAATCAAACATTAAATATTCATGCATACAAATGTTTGACTTCAGCGAGAACGCGACCTTTTGAATAGCAGTCCGTTACACAAACCACTACGCCATCCGGTCGTCAAAATAATAATGTGGTAGTATATTTAATGATGCCATTGTATTTATCTGTAAATTGCAAAAGAGTGGCCATGAATTTGTTTGCCCTTTCTTCTCATTAGGCTCAACCCTTTGGAAACCACAGATCAGGCATATCATAGATTTTGATACATAAGCATATTTTTTTTTAAAAAAATGCCAACTATTTGACGAAACAGAGATTGTTGCTATTGTATGTGTGTTGATCTACAACTTTAGAGTCTACATAAAAGACGATTTCAATTTTTTTTTTTATGGAATAAAGATATTTTGAATTTGAATTTAAATATTTATTACATTTATTTAGTCTTTTATTTTATTTTGGGTAGGGATTATAATTTCAGCGAAGAATGACGAAACGATTACTATGTAGAAATCGAAATGACTAAAGACTTACATAACATCTACTATCAGGAGAGAGGGGATATGGGATATAATCTTCTGATTCTAGTGAATATAACCATGGGAAAGCCAGTGATGCATCTAGAAATGCATGAAAGAGTGAGTCAAGAGTGCATTTTATCCAGAGGTCGAACAGCAAGAAGATATTGAGGAGGAACATATAAGATATAGAGAATATTATTCGTTTACTCAAATAACAACCAATTCTATTCAAGAATTCTATTTTAGAACTGGATATTACACAACGTTTCATTAATCCGTTCGGTCAGTTCAATTCATATTACCTATACTTTATTAATGTCTAAGCCTATTATTAGCCTATTATATCTATAAAAGTGAGCCAATTTAAAAGTTAGTTTTGAAAATGTCGTCTGTCCTATATTTACATGTAGTATTATTTTAACAAGACATAACACTATCTGAAGTACAGGTTTCAGCCGAGTTTGAGAATTAGAATCAGTACTTGAGTTTTGTAACATTTTGTGAACAAGACTAAGTTTTTTATTATTGAAATACCAGTTTTATTTATTTAAGTAACACCTTTTAAAACATTCTCCAAGCGCGCGCTTATTATTGGTCGTTTCCCCTTAACCTTTCCTAGTCATAGATTAATGTTACTTAAATTATTGTAGGTTTTATTAAAATTCGGACCTACTCGTATCGTGTGATCCAGACCGTGGCTTAAAATCTATCTTAGTGGACCTTATATAGCCGTACTCGTAACCGGTGATTCTTCGATAATTTTAATTTTACCTGCCATGAAAACGAAACTGTCAAATAATTTATTTTTGTTGCAAGCGTCTTTGAGGTTGGTAGTCATTTTCCATTAGATGACTTGACTGCTCGTTTGCCCTCTATGTCATAAAAAACAATATGAAATAAACGGAAATTATTTAAATCTTTGTTATTATATACTTAGATAGTATTTGAGAAGTATTACAACACTTTAAATCTAAAGAAGTATACTGCATACTGTATGTTGACTTAATACAAAGTTAGTACCTACAGTACTATTTGCAATGATTAGCGAATAGTCTGGGTGTTCACTATTTATGAGTTATGCACTAAATGTGACATTCAACAAAAATGACAGTTTAAGAAATTTATAGTTATGCAGTATCTTAGCGCAACTTTTGGCAATTATGCAACGATCTAATAATAATGAATCATGATTTACATCTCGACGTCACTTTAGTTGGCAGTGTTGCTAACGTTAAAATTGGCAAGCGCACTCGGTCGTTCAATGACATGGTTCATCTGACAGAACGATGCCACCTTTGTCAGTGACGCGATCCATTCATACCGCCGAAGGATATACCTACTCTCAGTGCATTGCTGCATTTTTGACCTCGAAATTAATTAAAAACATGAGAGCAAATTAGTCAGCCCTGCTTATGGGCCGACTCTAATTAATGATATCCTTTGATGCTCGGAATAATATCACGTTCTCACAGAAATCTGATGTATAGCAATTCTTTCATTGCTTTGCCGAGTGAGTCAAATGACCTGAGGACTCCCCTCCCCTGCCTTGACTCAAAGGGCGCATCAAAATGACTGCCTAGTGCAAGTTTATTCAATTTTTAACATCAACTAACTCTCGACAGCGAGCTCGTTCGGCGTTGTTATAGGTTCACACTGAAATCTTCACCAATCGCGACGCCAAGCGCGCTTGGCATCGAGAACGAGTTGATATGATATAAACTCACATTTAGGCCCCTAGTATCTCTGTGTGCTGCTATCCTTGGGTGGCGATAGTCACTTACCATCAGTTAACCCGTCTGCGAGTTTGGGTCCTGTGCCATAAAAAAATCTCTCTTAACGAATATTGTATTAAACAGCTACCTAAATAAACACATAAAATATATTTCAATTTGACCATCTATGTGTTAAGGTTGTTAAATTATGTGTACGTCTGTTAAACGTAAATATCATAGCATCAATAAGTTTACTTATCTCATCGATGTTTGTTGCTACCTTAAGTTTATTTATTTACCCATTTTTAAACAAGAGATAACCTTCGGCGAGTTGAAAGAGTGTTTATATCAAGTTTTAAGATGTCGTCGCACAGTATCGTAAGAATTTTAACTTTATTGTCATGTAGGATTTATTAAAAAAAGATGATTTCAATATTTTGGATGCAGGAGTAGAAGAAAGCCCAATTTTAACATTTATTTTTAGATTTTTATGAAAAAACCCAAAATTTTTACTTGAAGCGAATTTGCTCAAATTATAACATTTGAAAGTGCCACACTGTTAGAAGGTTGCTTGTAAAGAAGTGTAACAATACTTATAAATATTTATTTCTACTATATTTCAAGGATCTACAAGGTACGAATATTTTTATCTCTATTCTTTGTTTCAATGCATATTAGATACAAATTTCTTACACATACCTATTTATCATAACACTAAACCTCCTTTCTAAGGGGAGGCCTATGTCCAGCAGTGGACTATTAAAGGCTGTTGATGATGATGATGATGATGACCTATTTATCTATCCACTTTTACCTACAAGCTATTAAGGTCGATTTATTTCCCAGTTATCGGAGTAGTCACACCTATCCAATTTTGTGTCAAAATACTCGTATTTTATTCAGACCATAACATGCGTATTGCAGGGAGATTAAAAAGAAAATAGAATCCTTTAGACCTTTAACCAACCTTTAGAATCCTTTTTAGAAAAAAATATAGTGTTTAAAAAAACTTTCTAAAATAATGTCATCACCAACATCCTAAAATAGTCTACTGCTGGACATAGGCCTCTCCTTATAAAGGCCTATATGTACTAATAATGTACTTTTCGAAAATTCCACTAAAAATATCACGCATTTAAGCGTTTCTAGTTTACAAGTTTTGTCAAAATGGATGTCGGGTCGCCTTCGTGAAGTCTCTACTTGTACATATTGTTATTTTTTACATAGTACTTTTTTATGGACTAGAGATACTTATTAATATGTTCTTAATCTCTAATAACGATTATCTTTTGATATGCTAATTACTTCACTACTATACATTGTGTATGAAAATGTGATAGATAACTGAACAAAATTCTCTCTTTCTCTTATAGAAAAGACAACTCCCGCACTGGGAAGTAATCCTGTGTCGCGGGGGACTTTACAAACATACATTAAATGAACACAAATGACACCCAGACTCAGAACAAAAACTTGTGGAAATCACAAAGTGTTGTTCCATGTGGGGATATACGCATGCCACCCAGCCAGCGCAGTAGAAAGCGGCGAGGTGACCGCCGCTTCCTACTTTATTTACTTTAAAATTAGATACTCGTCCTTTATAACCGCTCGGTACTAAGTTATTGGCATTATTATACTGAAAAGACAGTGTTTGCCTGCGGGGTCGCTCGCGTGAATGTTTCATTGACTCTTTCCGAGTCTTTCCACATGGTTCACCCCATCGCTCTCTAGGCTAACCGCGGGAAAGCCCTTATTCCCGTAAGCTCACCTGCCGTAGAGATTGAGTTATTTATCGATATTACTATATTTGATTTTGATTTCTAAGGATATTAAATAAACCAAACGATTGATAATAAAGCCGACATTTTAATTCCATAACATGTAGTCAGCTGAAAACTCAGTCATCATGAAATAAAAAGACGACATTAAGAGTTATTTTATAGAATATTATTATATAGAATGTTGTCATATAATATATATAGAATTACTTTTAGACTTTATGGTTAGATTTACTCAAGTGTATTGAAAGCTAAAGTCAAATATATTAAGAATACGGAGCATAACTCGGCCGATGCGATATTTTTTGTTGTAGTTTGTTTATTTGCGACATATTACAAAAATACATTTAGTTTGTGTGGAGGAATGGGTAAACAATGTAAAAATAACGTGAACTGTTGTATCAGAGACGTAATATTAATGAACTCGTAGCGTAGAAAACATTGAACGAGTACATGAATTCTAAAATTTCGAACATTTAACATTTTTTTGATAATTTTTTTTTACTATTTATCATTATGTTGTTTAAAAACAATGTCTTTAACACACAATAAATTGCTTTGCCGTGTAATTTAGTTCTTGCGTCTAATATAAATAATGCTAAATTGTTTGTTTCTTGAAAATAAACGCATATAGCAAGTATTTATTCCCTATTTAATTTACGCACGTCGCGTAATTAGGTTTAACTCCACTTCTTTGCCAAACTTACTTGTAGGTAACCCACGCCGGCCGCCTCTACTGTGCGGTGATACGATCCATGGCCTTCTACGGAGCGCCGATATGAGCCAAGCGTCTATCGGCCTCCTCCAGCTGCCGAGCTAAGCTCAATCAGGCGCAGCGGGTCGCGGCCATTCCGGCGCCGACAGACCTGGCACGTTTCCCGCCCTTTGATATCCTAGCGGATATGTGCAGTGGCGCGTGCGGCTTCAACAGCCGCGGAATGCAACAGAATGCCCTAAACCTCGAAGCTTGGGTAGGTAGGGGGGGAGGTCACGTCATCTGAATCGTATCGGACGCTAGGAGACGGCACAATGCCAGCACTGCGCAGCCGACTGGGACTCCGCCTAACACAGACTGACGAAGACTGCCCCGCGTGGGCGTCTGAAGTCCTAGTCGACCAAATCAGACGAGACCTGTCCCCGCCAGCAATCATTGCTGCCATGCTGGCAGGTGAGGAAGGATGGGGTGCAGTGGTCTCTTTCTGTGAATCTGTAATACTCCAGAAAGAGACCGCTGTACGGGCTCGGTAGAGGGCTGATCCCGAGCGTAGAGGACGTCGGCGACGATACCAGCCAATTCGGGGTCAATTCGGGGAGGACCTGAAATAACATGGTTCGGGTCCTCCCCAAGTACAAGACCTGACTTTACACAAACCCGCGTAAAGTGTTTTCTCTCGTTTCGCGTGGTACGAGTATAGTAGGTCAAAACCTCTTTTCTAAAGAGAGGCTTATGTCCAGCAGTGGACTACTAAAGGCTGTTGATGATGATGATGAATGGTGTATGACCTACTCAGGACTTAGTAAAGTAAATAAATACAAATAACATGTGCAGGAACCATAACCTAACCTCCATACAACGAGTAAAAAAAAGTATATACAACGTATATGTATAGTATATGTTTACCTGCTTTACAAAATTACAGTTTTTTCACTGCAAGTTGCGTCTGTCAAGGTTAATACCTGTTTGAGTCGCTACACTAAAACCCATTACACACGACACAATTCGATTAAATTAACAATCAAATTGGAAACTCAAATAGAGCTTAATCAGAAAATCGAATGAAAATTGATTCTTTCGTTGTGTATGTTTGGAACGGGAAACTGCTCGTAAGACAATTCATTCGCAAGATGTGATCAGGGTGCCTAGTGTGAGTGTTTTCACATCAACTCGCTCTCGACGGCGACTACGTTCGACGATGCGATTGGTAAAGAGTTCAGAGGCCGGGCCAATGGCAGCGCCGATCGCGGGCACCGTGATCGAGTAGAAGTGAAATAAACTCGCACTTGGCCCCCAGCCCTCAGGTGCGGTTCAATAATCGCTACGCCGAATGTGGTCACCGTGACGATTGAGTTGATGTGAAATAACCTTACGCTAGGCCCTCAGTTATAAAATTGTGTCTATCGTCTACACATACATAATGATGTGTAGACGATAGTTATTATCGGTGACCTTCAAGTTTAATTATTACAAACAACTCACTAACTTAGGTTACTTTAATCTGTCGACATGTAATTTTAACGATTATACGTTGGTATATTTGATTCCATGTATTGAAAAAATGCAGCCAGAAAAAAAACTAGGACTTACCTAGGACCTACAAGTCTGTGGAGACTAACTTCAGAGGATTCTTTATAAAAACTGATAGCGATTTGTTCTGAAAAACTAAAGTAGGATATTTTGAAGAGTCTGGAATTAGCAAAAAATATGTCTTGGAGGGCTTTTGCTTTAAGGTTGTATCTTGTAATTGATAACCAATACATTTCATACAGATATATTGATATATGTAGTAGATATCACTAATACCTCTCCTATTATCTCTTTACACAGATAACATTTCGATATAATTAAGTAAGGGGAGTGGCCTTCTCCGTTGGTTATCAGAGATAATAAGATACCTTGTCTGCTTGCGGCTCAGCCTGTTGTTTTAGATAGTTCAAGACACCTAATATAAAATGTGGTATCGCGAAAATGTTATTACTTACCTGATGATACTGGCTGATATACTGGCATCAGTTAACATAAAAAAATAATTAATTTTCGCGGGAATGTAAAAAGAGTTCAAATCACGACGTTGTAAGTGTTACGGCCTATCTGATGGGAAGCGTGTATTGGTTAGTTTCTGCAATTGGGTATGGAAAACACCATCTCCTGACAACTTTCTGGGCAACCTTGTTCACCCGCTGTGTCTTACACTGCTTGCTACACTATGATAGCAGTAGCCAGTAGCTACTGTTAACTTGATTTTTTGTAGGGTGAACTTCTAAAATCGAAGTAAAAAGGTGTTTTCCCTGAATATCACAATTAAAGAAATTTTATCTTTAACCTAATATGGTGTAAATTACGAATGATTATAAAGAGGGCAACTATTTCTGGGCCAAGGTCACATGTTATTCTGGCCACAGAGAGTCAAATTCTGAACATACTAGGTATCAGTCTGCCGTTTAAACTGTTGCAATAGATACGGAAAGAATATAGCGTACTTTTCATCCAGAGTAACCAACTATTCTCGAAAGAGAGAAATATGTTTTATGACTCAACAAAAGTTAGAAGATTATATTCGTAACTAAAAACTTAAATATATGACGTTGGATCAAAGCGTCGCGATATCACCTGTTGTTATTAAGTCTACAACAGTCACGAACACTGACAACTAACATCAACAACAAGTAGGCAATCTGTTTACAACCTACATTGTATTAAGATTACAGCTTAATCGACAATAGAAAATATTGTTTACAGTTTTTTCTTTTGGTAAGACTGGTTTTCTTTTAACCCGTCATCTTTGTCATTAAGCGCCTTTAATTATGTTAGTAGACGTTGTGACTAGTCGTCTTGGCAAACTCGTCAGTAGCTTCTATAGAAATCGTAATAATAAGACACTTCTAAGACGTCTTAACACTTGACACGTGTCTTATTATTACGATTTCTGTGGCTGCTTCTAATAAAATCAAAAAATTGATCCGTCACGGGACGTCAGGAAGAAGTGAAACATCGAAATTATTTTGTAAAAATAATGAGTACAAAAAAATTGCTTATGAAAGGAAAGAATAAATACAGGACAATCAAAAATATAATATTGCCAATTACTTACAATATTTAAAATGATAATATTGACAATTAAAAATATAATATAATATTGGGAGAGAGAATTGCAGAGTCACTTGGGCATGGCGACGCGTCGCCTCACCGCATTACATATTATTATACTACAGCCACTCCAACAGCCAGTTTGACCCTCTGCTTCAGATGTTTCATGACAAAAAAGTTGACACATAAATAAATGAGTAAAATAGAACTGTTTTTACCTAACTCAGTAAATTTAGATTTAATATGCATGCATCTTTACGAGTATTTAATAATCTCCAAGTGCCAAGTGTTATTTGATTTATTATCAGTGACTAAAATAGATTTTTTATAGCCTCGTAATATTTTTAAAGCATATGTTACTACTCTACCTACTCCATGTCTCCATGATTTGATTTAATTGATTACCTAGTCCGAGGAATAGTCAAACAGGACAGTAAGTAGGTACATAAATAGTCTCGGTATTGATTGGCGGACCATAATTGAAGTCTATTGTCTTAACAACCAGCAACTGCAGAAATAATCTGTAATGCATTCAGTCTGAATTCAAATTATAAATAGGTACTGATACTGTGACTTGTTTTGGATGACTCCATTCGGGACTAGATTCTCCCTTTTTTTTTAAAGGCCTGCTTCGTATGAGTTCATGTTCATAATCAAATTGGAGTTTTTCATGGATCTGGACTACAGCTGGATTTACCCGTTTTTCTTTTTTTTTGCCGTGCAGAAATCCCTTCGGATACCACCTACCGGTGGCATGTCGGACTCGAACCGACTAAAACCGCACGCCGTCTCGGGTACTAATACCCGGGGAACCAGGTATACCCTAGAAAAGCTGGATTTACCCCTGTTGACTATACGTATGTATTTGCATATATATAAAGTTGTAAGAACAGTTAAAATAATGAAAGCTATACTCATTATAGCCCTAAATAAACCTATTTTATTATGCACAGACCCTCTTTGTTAGATAGTTGGTGTAGTAACTGCGTGCGACACGCGTGATCATCGCAAATAGTCAAGCGGGTTGAGTTAGATGTTGGCATAGGTTAGGAAGCTACTGGCAACAAAACCCGCGTGCCTTTCTCGTTTTGAACTCATTTAATATCATGCCTTGTGGTTTTTTTCGTACAATATATGTATACCTACAGCATTAACTACCGTGTTATTCGGTGTTATGTATGTTAGATATCTTTTTGCTTTTTGTTGTTCATAAGGACCGCGAGACGAGATGTTGCTCATCTAATGCTGTAAATTAACAATAGCTAGCAATCATTAATATATGAAATATAATGTTAAAGAACCCCGACCCGTTTTATTGTTAGGTACCCGTTTTATTGCCTTTCATTTAGAATAATTTAAGACCACTGAAACTTGTTTCAATCTAGGATGTGGTAGTAAATTTATGTATGTCTTTAATAAAGGCACATTTACTAGTGAAGAGTCAATCCTTTATTTTTACTTGGATAAACGTGTGCCAGACCTTGTTCAATAATCCAGATACGCTTGGCGCTCTTGTGACTTATTCTCCGTACTGTCAGTCGGCCCGAGGACAGAGAGAGATGAGCGGTCGCTCTAGACGCCAAAAGCCGAATGTGAACCATAGTTTCTGGCAAAAATAAAATCTTGACCGCGCCTTTTGAGAGACTTTGCTGCCTTGTTAACTTGGTAACTTAATACATTGTGTAGGTAAATAGATTAAACTCGTGAAAAACATATGTATATATACATATATATATATATATATATATATATATATATATTTATGGCGTGTTCAACTGGCGACACATGATTTCGAACAGGATGTGGCCTTTATATTCTCAGTTCGGTATTTATCGTAATTCTATCTTTTGTATGTCACCGTTACCACAGTCCACTATTAACAAAATTCTATTTTAGGTATTTAGTATACCAAATCAGTATGTAGGCACATAACACAGATATATACAAATACTTGACTAAAACTGTAAAAAAAAAAAACTTGAGGTTTAGATACTACAAAAATAAAACAGCTGATAATAAGACATTATTCAAAAAATACTCATATATAGTTAAAAAATGTATAAATAACTTGCAATTTTTTAATGAAACAAGACATACATGGGATGTCGTAAGACGTTAGTATGGGTAATGAATCCTTGGAGCTGTATATGGATCAGATATTTGATAACAATTTTCTTTTTTTTTTCTTTTAGAGGGGGCAGACGAGCAGACGGGTCACCTGAGAGAAAGTGACCAATTACATCTGGTTCTGTCATAGCTAACATGTTTAATACCCTTTTTACTGACATTGTACAAAATAATAAAAAAATAGATGAAAAGTAGTAATCTAAGTAACTATATTATAAAAGCAAATAATAACAGTGTATTTCTTGAACCCACAAATAAACTTATAAAACTTATATCTCAATACATATCAATATATTATTTTCATCAATTTATCACTTGAACAAGGCTGCTTTTCAAACAGTTTGAAACTTTCCGTAATAAAACCGTTGCATAAAAAAGGACAGAAAACAGAAAAAATACAATTACCGTCCCATTGCATTAACACCTGTATTATCAAAAGTTTTTGAGAAAGTGGTTTGAAAATGATGCCACAAGGGATAAACAAATGGTAGCTACATGAAACAAATTGTATTCTCCACCCAAAGAGTTCCATTCTTAAATGTTATAATCACTTTTTTTAATATTTTTCTGTAACTGGCTAGTTCAGGATACATAAATAGCAGTCCTCATATAATGAAATAGATATTGCAAGTTTCTTGAGGAAGGGCAGGCTACTTTTTACCGCGAGTTATATAAGCTAGTAATATAATGATAGATACTAATACATAATAATAAGCGTTTATTTCAGAATTTATTTACAAGCATTTGTTAGTATCTAACAGTATATCTAAAGACTAGTGTTAGTAATAAATTAAAAAAAAAACTGAATTGAAGGTATTTTAAGTATTTATAAATAAATGTTATTAAGCGTAGTTTATACAGAGTCAATAAGTTGTGGTTCGTACGCTGGTAACAGTTTAACATTTTCACCCAGCGATGAGGTCGCAACCCTCATTGTTCTGCTACTAAATTATTCATTGACTCCCTTGTTAAGATTCAAACTGATACGACATGATATTGAAAAATAAGCCGTTTTAAACGTTCTAAATTAAAAACTTATGTAAGTATTAGGGAGGAGTGTGGTTCCCAATACATAAAAAATTGTGCCGGGCCACGTGCAGTGTAGGGTATCGTGGCTTAAGTATTTTTTTGTATGGATTTTGTATTTTTTTACGAAACTTTTCAAGTGCATTGCAATGCAGGGTACCTACATTTTGTAATTTGGATGTTATTCACCCACCAAAAACGTAACAAAAACCTGATGGTTTTCAGTCTAAATTCTTTCTATAACACACTGTAGGTATAAATATTACTGTCTAGTTAATAGCTTAGTTTATTGTTATATTCTATTAAATTACACACGCTTTATTCTGTTCCAGGCTACGGAGCGTAAACGTACACTAAAAGTTTATTAAACTTATTACGTTCATACTGATATTGCCTTTGAGCTTTCCTCTAAAATATTATCTCTTGTTCTCGTCATAATTTTAATACTTAGATTATTTAATCATCTAAATTTTTATATTATGTTTTAATTATAGGACGGTCATACCAGCAATTATACCCATACTAGCTCCTTCACCCTATTCGTTCCTTTTACCCCAATTTACTTCCGTCGTCTCGTCTGAAAATTATTAGATTTAGAAGCCGTCAGGCAGGCAACCGACAACCAAAGAAAGCAGTCAAACTATTCTCTACTGTTAAACAGTGTAGAACTGCCCAAGACCGGGATAGTTGGGGCTCCTTGCGGGAGACCTGAGTTCAGCAGTGGACGGCGTTAGGCTGATGATTAGAATAGTGTAGAACCAGTGTATGTACGGTGCCAGAACTAAATAACCTTAGCAATTTAAGAGCTATTTTTTTTTATTTTATTTTTTTTGTCTTTAAATTTTCCAATTATTACCAAAACATACTGACCCATTTTAAATGGCGCAAATTTTTGATGGATCTTTAAACATTTCAGTATAGATTTCATCCTTTATCAAGTTTGTATGGGAAATCAATAAAGTACTACATTTTATGCAAAGAAACCTATTATTATAAGAAAGATTTGCCCGCTTTTGCAACGAAGTGTGCAAATTGAAATTTAAGAAATATATATTATTTTGGAGTATTTTTTTCGATTAGTGATGAGCATTTGGTTTTGTCCACGTCGCGCTTTTACTTATCGCAAAACCAGTGACATTATTAAGATGATAATAGCATTATTAATAACACATTATGACGAAAGACGATATTTAAGATCCAAAGAGAAAAGGTAGGTAATTCGCCAACCACTATGCTTTTCTGTGTATTTAAAGATTTTTTTAAATAAATTCAATAAACGTTCATAATATAAATGTTTTTGATATAAACTCTTTTAATTTGAAATGTTGCCGATTATTATTAAAAACTTTATCTGAAAACAAGTCATCGCCCTCTATACTGGCCTTGGCGTTACATGCTCACGTGAATATGATTATATTCCTACCTACATGTTCTAAAGTTTGTAACATTATGTATTCCTACAAAAAATATTGAACCGTTGCGGGACGTCTGGTAGATGTAAAACATCAAAGTTATTTTGTAGAAATTATAAGTGTAAAAGGAAAGCTTATGAAAAGAAATAATAAATATATCAAAATTAAAATTACAAATGTTTACTAAATACATATTTATATTAATTGATTAGCACCATACCACACCGCTTTACATGTTGCATATATCTATCACATGGCGTGGCGACGCATTGTGACGCGTCGCCTCACCTACAGCCGGTCTGACCCATATGTTGCGGGACGGTATCTTAGAATAATTCACCGAATTACCGAAATAATATACGCCGAATTAATAAAAATAAGTGCGAAAAAGTACTTAAGATAAATATTTTGTTTATGGTCGATTGCATGTAGTTTTTAGAAACATAAATTTTAGTTTTAGCTTATCTATGATAAGGTACGTTTATGTACTTGGAAACTATGCTTTGAAAATGGAACTCGTGATTTTTTTGTGTAGATTATTGTAGCATGTTTTATATTTTAAAGAAACTAAAATCTTTTTGTAGAGTTATTACATTAATAATATTCCAAATAAAAAATTGGCAGTGGCGTCTTCGCCTTTAATGACAAACGTAAGAGAAAAGAAAAGAGCTGTAGTGAGAACGCTCTATCCTGTAGGGGCTATTAAATTATACTCGTGTGTATATTCTTACATAAATGTTCGGTTATTATTGTTTAAGTCAGTCTTTACAATCGCAAATATTACGATTAGGATTCTAGTATACAAGTAGTATTATGGAGTAGTCCCGTAAAAAAAAAAGAAATAAACATTGAGCAAGGAATCGGAGAATATGACGTGACAAACCATATTTTTTGTAAGTTGTAAATAATATTAAAAAGGCTTTATTGATTAATGGATTTTCAGCTTATTGTAAAAAAATCTTTAACAAAGTATATAGTTATAAGTGCATGCCTTGATTATGTGTACTTACTGATATTATGAAAAGCGTGTTAAGAATCGATTTACATTGATTAATAAAATATAGGCTAAATTTAAATAAATATTTAAATGCTGGCAACATTTAGATGCAGATTAACATTACTTACAACAACATACTTGAAACAAACCCAATACCAACCCATCTAGCCGTGCGTACAGCGTGGTATAGTAGGCCAAAACCTCTTTTCTAAAGAGGGGCCCTTATCCAGCAATGGAGTATTAAAAACTGTTGATGATGATGATTACACACAATATACAATTCATTAGTAACCCTCGCCAGTCGGTTCAAAATTGGTGTTTAGTGGACTGCAAGGAGGAGCATTCCCATTTTGTTAGTTTAGTAGCAAATTTAACTACGATGTTATTCACTCTATAGATTAATTTAGGCATGTAATGGAATATAACAGCTCTCAAACTAATATACCAACAATGCCCGTACTTGGTATGTGTGGCCGTATCAAAGACTAAGTTTAATTTATTTTCTAATGTTTATAGAGTTAACTAGTATGTCATAACATAAACACGTTGTTGCACACATTAAAGTAAAATGGAATTTAACGATAGTTAACACATTATTGATCAATTAGATACAATTTTTTAATTTCATAACATTTCTCAACAACTATACAAAATCATCAAATAGAGCTAAAAAAATAGAACAACACAGAGGCAAAAGAAGAATAGTTTGCTTTGTGAAATGTATTTTTTACGGTTAATATTCGGATCTGACTGTGCGATCGATAACATCTATAATCTAGAATATGGTAATAACGAAATGTCTTTAACTGCAAAAAAAGTTTTCTGTAAAATAACAGAGCTAGCTAAAAGAATTGAAGAAAATTTTATAGCGATGCCAAAGCTAAGATGATGATGATGATGAAAGCTATATGATGCCAAAGATATTTGTATTGTAAAATTTTCATTGCTTTCCTTTACTATTTTTATCGTGTACTTAACTTTATTTGGCGATCTCACTATGATTAGCAGGAAGTCTATGAGACCCCAGACTCAAACCTAAAAAAAAATTAGATAATTTTAAGTGTTTACTAACGACTTTAATTTTTTCGTCATCATTACGAGTTTTTATCCGCGTTGTTGTCATTAATACTCAATAATATTCACATACTCTTCCGCATCTTGTCAGATGCTTCCAATTATCATGAATTAGGTAGTTTTTTTCACTAAATTCTCAACAGTGACCTCTGTGTCTAGCTCTCAAGGCTTAAAAACTTAATTAACCTCATATTTCAAAGTTTTGATCGTGTGAATGCACAAAATATTTATTACCAAATTATTTAAATTGTATTTTAATTTATTCAAAGTGTAAGTTACTTACTTGATATTTCGTCGGCTATAATTATGGGTTTGTCAGCATTCTCGTGTTTTTAAAACTTGGCACAACAGAAATATATATAGGTACATATGTTAGCGGGAGATCGTGATTGATGCTAGTCACGTGCGCTTTACATAGTTCCGTAGACCTAAGAAGGAACAGGAACCCTACAAGCTAATTCGATGGCCTGAAAAATCAAAATCACTATGAACTCTGTTTGTTCAAGTTTTTTTTTTTACTACATATTTGGAAAATTTCGTACAAAATACAAAACTTTAGAAAAAACTTTAGGAACATGAATTTGTTATTTCTTTAAACCTCACACTGCGCGTTCATTATGATGTGCCTACGTTTATCTTACTTATCTGATGATAGAATCATTTGTTTTTAATTTTGTTAATTATGAGTTACGAGTATTTATACTCAATAGACATTTAGACGAAGGTTACATAAAAAAATTATGAAGACTTATTTTATATATCCAGCAATAGTATTTGAATTTTTTTCATAAAAAGTTTACTTGTCACCAAACAACTAAAAAGTAGACAGACGACAGTTACGAGGGTGCTATTTACGTATCCGGAATAAAAAAGTGAAACAAACACAAAGCATTTATTACAGTTTTATTGCTTTTCAAAATATTCGCCGTGATGATCGATGCACTTTTGCATGCGTTTGAACCAATTTTCGTAGCACTTTTTCCATTCTGATTGTGTTTCTCAAAACCGTGTATTTTCACCCGTGATCATTTTTTTTACAGCTGTAATATTGTCGTGTAATATTATATATATACTTGTCATACTTATTCCCAGAGGCGCCTCTATCTCGCGATATGTAACACCACTATCTTCCATTATTAGTTCCCGCACAGCATCCATATTTTGAGGTATAACAACCGATTTAGGCCGACTTTCTTTAAACTCATCCGTGAGCACAGACCGCCCTCGATTAACCTCACTAAACCACATACACAGTTTTTTTTTATGGTGCTTTGTCCCCATTTTGTTGTTCGAAGTGAGTTGACCGATGCACTGTTTTTGAGTTGGCCCTCGCCGAAAATTGTAATAAATCATAGCACGAAAATAAAAGTTAATTCCATAGTGATAAAGACACGCAATTTTGAAAATGATGCCACAAGGGATAAACAAATGGTAGCTACATGAAACAAATTGTATTCTCCACCCAAAGAGTTCCATTCTTAAATGTTATAATCACTTTTTTTAATATTTTTCTGTAACTGGCTAGTTCAGGATACATAAATAGCAGTCCTCATATAATGAAATAGATATTGCAAGTTTCTTGAGGAAGGGCAGGCTACTTTTTACCGCGAGTTATATAAGCTAGTAATATAATGATAGATACTAATACATAATAATAAGCGTTTATTTCAGAATTTATTTACAAGCATTTGTTAGTATCTAACAGTATATCTAAAGACTAGTGTTAGTAATAAATTAAAAAAAAAACTGAATTGAAGGTATTTTAAGTATTTATAAATAAATGTTATTAAGCGTAGTTTATACAGAGTCAATAAGTTGTGGTTCGTACGCTGGTAACAGTTTAACATTTTCACCCAGCGATGAGGTCGCAACCCTCATTGTTCTGCTACTAAATTATTCATTGACTCCCTTGTTAAGATTCAAACTGATACGACATGATATTGAAAAATAAGCCGTTTTAAACGTTCTAAATTAAAAACTTATGTAAGTATTAGGGAGGAGTGTGGTTCCCAATACATAAAAAATTGTGCCGGGCCACGTGCAGTGTAGGGTATCGTGGCTTAAGTATTTTTTTGTATGGATTTTGTATTTTTTTACGAAACTTTTCAAGTGCATTGCAATGCAGGGTACCTACATTTTGTAATTTGGATGTTATTCACCCACCAAAAACGTAACAAAAACCTGATGGTTTTCAGTCTAAATTCTTTCTTTAACACACTAAAGGTATAAATATTACTGTCTGGTTAATAGCTTAGTTTATTGTTATATTCTATTAAATTACACACGCTTTATTCTGTTCCAGGCTACGGAGCGTAAACGTACACTAAAAGTTTATTAAACTTATTACGTTCATACTGATATTGCCTTTGAGCTTTCCTCTAAAATATTATCTCTTGTTCTCGTCATAATTTTAATACTTAGATTATTTAATCATCTAAATTTTTATATTATGTTTTAATTATAGGACGGTCATACCAGCAATTATACCCATACTAGCTCCTTCACCCTATTCGTTCCTTTTACCCCAATTTACTTCCGTCGTCTCGTCTGAAAATTATTAGATTTAGAAGCCGTCAGGCAGGCAACCGACAACCAAAGAAAGCAGTCAAACTATTCTCCACTGTTAAACAGTGTGCTCAAGACCAGGATAGTAGGGGCTCCTTGCGGGGGGACCTGCGTTCAGCAGTAGACGGCGATAGGCTGATGATTAGAACAGTGTATGTACGGTGATAGAACTAAATAACCTTAGCAATTTCAGAGCAATCCACTTTATCTTTAAATTTTCCAATTATTGTCCAAAACATACAGAGTCATTTTAAATTGCGCAATTTTTTATGGATCTTTAACGCCTGGAAGGGTGGGACTGTGTATGGGAAATCAATAAACGCTGAATCGATTTTAAAGAAATTTGGCTTGAAGAGACTGGTCCTTGAGGAAAGACATAAGCTACCGGCAGACAGACATTTTTACCGCGATAACCGACATACACGCGGAACACGCGGGTGGAGCCGCGGGCCAAAGCTAGTATATATACTATACAAATAAATAAAATTGAAGTGTCTGTTTGTAATGTCAAAATTATAGGTTTTTTTCATGTTTACACGGTTATTTGCACGTAAAAACCAGTTTTTTTTTTGTTTTTCTGCCTGTTTATTCCGGGTAATCTTCTAAACGGTTAGACCGATTTCGATAATATTTTACTACCAGGTAGCTGTCTACATAAGGAATAACTTAGGCTATTTTTCCTTTCATAAAAACCCTTTAAATTTTTTCCCGGTCCGGGCATCGAACCCCCTAAGGCAGCGCTTTTTAAATTCCACGCGAACGAAGTCGTGGGTACCAGCTAGAACATAATAAAACTAAGGCGACCGTGACCACGAGTGTATTCTAATAAACAGAAAATAGCCATTATCTGAAAAAAAATCTAACTAGCTTTTAAATAGATCGTAAGAATTCTTTACATAATAATTTTGCCAATGAATTCAATGGTCTAGCGACCATGAACTTGAACGGTACACGAACTGTGATAAGCTCGATATATTCTTTTAATGAATTGTTTAGGTGAGTATTTTAAATTCATCGTGATTAATTAGAGCACAAATCTCGTTACTCTGAGTTGATTCTTTTGTAATTAGTGTAATTTGTGTCTGATTCTCTGCCGTGGTATTTTCTTTAATACAATACGTGCACGTGCACAAGCCAAATTGGTACTGTCTCTGGTATGTACCCTTACCTAAACTCTCAAATTTTCTTACTTTTTAATTCTCTTATGTGAACAATGTTGATTGCTGTGATTGACCTCTAATTTTGGTTTAAAGTATATTTTAGACTAATAAATAAAAGCACACTTTAACATATGTCATTGGAATACAAACGTCTCGAACTAAACTAAAAAAAATCGTGACTGATTTTTAACCTAGTTTAGGGACTACTTACATTTTGATTTGGATTTAACAATAAAATATAGGGAATCATACGTATATGTTTCAGCAAATCCAGATGAAGATAAATCGTCATGATAACTGCAAGTGTCCCAGACAGAATAGGTTAGTGTATGTATGTATACGCAAAGAACTAACATGGGCTTTCAACGTTTCAACGTTGACGACAATACAACGCGACAGCTTTACGAGCAATGTAACTCATGCAGCTAATAAAGATTGTGTAGTCTTTGAAGGATAGTGATGTATTGCATAATACCTATAGTAAGTTGTCTCAAATTAGGCTAAGTAATATTTTATTTAGATAAAAGTATATTTACAATCCGATACATTGAATAAACAGGTACTTACTGGCAGATAAGCACATTTATATTATTATGTTATAAAATTGATTACAACATGCGTGTATTGATAAGGCATTGATAATAAGGCGCAACGACCCGGATTTATATACATAAGAAATAAATTTGACAACTAAGAGTTTGCCTAGGAACATGCACGTGTTGTGTCTTACCAACATAAAGGAGGAATCTTCCGACAAGGCTTAGTAATAGACCTGGCGTTGATGTAGAACGCTATGAATGTAAATACTTATGACCGCGAAACCTTTTATTATGCAACACAGGATCAGTAACTACGTCGTAGTTCTGGTCGTCACCGCTAGATAACATTGATATAATTTTTTGCTGTTGTGTGAAAGTCGCTATTAGTTATTTATCTATCTGATAACCTATAAAAATGGTGATTTGTAATACTGAAAATATAAATCGATCTTTGAATTATTAACATGAAAGAAGCCTACGAGTAAAATTGCTTCTAACATTACTGGTTTTTTGAAGTGAACTGGTACTTTATAGTTTACTGCTTCGAAGTTATTATTTACTAGTTATTCTTATATTTATATAACATTATTCAGTGCTTAACTGCCTCCACATCCTAAGCTTCCTATGAAGATGAGAGTGATAGTCAGCTGACTACAACGAACGAATTAAAACATTAAACGTCAAATAAATATAATTTATCATATATTTTTTTATCGAAAATAAAATAACATGATAGTCTATTCATGATTCGTATCGTAATATGCTATTACAAGAACACACGTAAGACATTATTTTGTAATCTCATCACGTGGTGTGGGTGACTCTTTCACAGACAGTTATTTGTAACCTTTCAAGTTAAAAAGTTATTGAAAGGGTGATGATTTTTATAAAAATCATAGGAAATCGTTTAATGAAATAAAAAACCCACAGAAAACAGATGTTGAGCTTTTCTTTCGTTGCTTTTTAACAAATTTCATTTCATTGAAATTACCAGAGCCCCAAATCCATCTTCTTAAATTTCCTAATCCCCTAATTCTTGGGGCAGGAGGGAGGTTGCAACCACTTGGTTGGTTGTGTCCACTTATCGTAAATAAAACCTACAACGCAATCCGGTAAAAATAAATGTGTTCCATAGTATAATACCTAACAAAAATTATTGAGATTTATCCAACGATATTATATACAAACAAGAGGTAGACACGCCAACAACGCACAAAACGTGGGGACCTAGGACCACTGCTAGCATGTACTAAATAACTCGAGAAAATTCACAAAATGCCTTCCTCTGTATTCCAAATGTGTACAAATTACAACAAAAAGGTAAATAAAGATAAAAGCATATCATACCACAAGTAAGTGCATGTTTTGTTCTAAAATACATTAATAGATGACGATTACGGAATTTTATGCGTGCAGTATAAATATCACGTTCCTTAAAATATTATTGGATTTATCACATTTGTCCACAAATTATAAAAACGGAAGATATTTTTACCAATACAAAGCACTTGTAACTAGTTGATCAGTTTTAAAATCGTTGATTTCCAATAAGTGACATTGCGGATGTCATTACCATCGCATGTAGTTATGGGTCAGGGCAGTTTACCGCCTGAAATTGAGTCACGGAAAAGGGAATTAATACCCATCAAAAGGGAACGAGTAACCTGACATATCCAGTGTTCTTATACTCTACTACTTTATTGTGTCTACGTTTATATAATAAAATACTTAACAATATTTAACTAGTGTTCTTGGTAATCAGCCTTAATAGAGTATGCGGCCCTAGTAGCTATATACACTCATATATATACTTATATATATACAAATTGATATATGTATATAAACACACTTTAGGAATAGTGTTCATATACTCTCATGTTTCAACGCTGATGTACCATATATGTATAGATCTCGACTACTCTAATCACCAACAGAAATATACTTACTTACCGTTGCAGTACTTTTTACTCACAGTCTTGTGGAGCAGCCTGCCGTGGTGTCTCACCTCCATGAAATAGTAGTCATTGCTCTTGGATGAGTGGTCATTAGGCTCAACACTTTTTGATGAGTCTAATGCTGCTAGGATTCACAGTCTTTAGTCAACGAAGTCCTTTAGTACTTAATTTATGTTACCTACAGACTGCAGAAACAGTAATGCGTTTGCGTTTGTGTTCTAAAACTCCTTAGCAATAGACAGGTTGATCCTTATTCGGTTGTAAAGTAGTAAAGGTTACGCTACAGAATTTTTCTGTAATAAATTAAAAGTTAAAAAAAAACACCGACACACGTCTTGGATTTGAAATTTGTCATAGTGTTCTACAAGTCAACCTCTTTCATTCGATACCCAAATTGAGGGAGTTGTGAAAAAAAATATAATCCGCCATTTTGTGGCGGCGGCCATCTTGGACCGATTTTCATCAAACATAGCTAAGAACACTCCCGACTAATTCACCTTTCAAACAAAAAAAAAAACAAAATCAAAATTGATTCAACCGTTAGGGAGTTACGATGCCAAAGACAGACACACACACACACACACACACACACAGATACGTCAAACTTATAACGCACGCTTTTGCGTCGGGGGTTTAAAAACACAGATTACTTGTCATGTTATTAAAATCTATACTAATATTATAAAGCTGAAGAGTTTGTTTGTTTGGTTGTTTGTTTGTTTGTTTGAACGCGATAATCTCAGGAACTACTGGTCCGATTTGAAAAATTCTTTCAGTGTTAGATAGCCCATTTATCGAGGAAGGCTATAGGCTATATATCATCACGCTAAGACCTATAGGAGCGGAGCACCAATGAAGAATGTTTCAAAAACGGAGAAAATTTATTACTATTGAGAGACGCAGACGAAGTTGCGCAGGTCAGCTAGTGGTAAATATAGGCATATGCAGTTTCATATTCTTACATTCAACCAGTAGGTACCACGTAAAAATATTTTCGTGAAATGCTTGCTACCAATATTTTTAATGCCCTGATGTCAGAAACTCGGTTTGGAAATGTTGCGTGACAGCTATGACCAAATTAATGGCAGTACAGTTTCCAGTTTAACAAGAAGTTTCTCGACAATTGACGATACGAGTTCTTGCAACGGTAAATAAAACTTTTGAATCTTCAATTCTTCATCAAAGTTTGGAATAAAATGGCTCTAATTTCAAAGAGTCTACGTTATTAAATATCTGGTATCATTATTAGAATGCCAAGTAAAAATATATTTACAAAACGCTGCTCTGCATATATTTAGCTTTGGCGATTTAAGTAACTTACATACTATTACCATAAATGCGACCTGAGTTATTGAATTGATGTTGCGACAATTTCCTGCATTCGATGCGAGGTAGGTTACTACCACCTACTACCACTACCACGATACTGCTCTAGTTCTATTCTTACATAAAAAAAAGAGATTTAGTGAAACTCCATTCGCCGAAATGCGCCAGATAGATACTTTACACTTTTCAGAGTATTTAATTATTTAACAAATAAATATAACTTGCATTTTATAATTTACAGAATTGTAAAGGAATATATAAACAAGAAAAACGATTGTTTATGGATTTGGATATTTGAATTTACTAAAACTCTAAAAAAAGTTTGCGTTTCTATCAGAGTTGTTATTGTCAATATAATAGTTAAGTATTGTAATTGTGAATTAATATTCCTGATCGAAAATGTCTTTTATGTGTATAGTCTTGTATGATGAATAAATAATGTCGTGTCATTGACGCATTCATCCAGGAATCAGAAAAAAACATACATAATATTGACTTGCATTTAAATGTGTACTCGTAAATCGGGGCTTCGCGTTAGATAATATTTATAAGGTACGATACCCATTTGGCTCCCGAGGTTTCAATCGAATTGTACCGGTCAAGGTTACAGGTCTTTGACCCACTAGGTATACCTATATATACTCATCAGCAGAAATAAAATACTACACTATTACTAAAGTTTAATAAAAAAATTTTTTAACGAAATCTGTTTACAAAGCCAGTAAGTAAATATAATTTCAGTGCGTTGACGAAATATCTATACCTAACTTTAAATTTAGCTTGAACAATAGCCATAATATCTTCTAGATTACTGATTTAGGCTGTCACTATTGACCCAGAGATGAGAAATACAAAAATTGCTCCATCAAAGGTAAACTGCCATAAATAACATATTAGATCTTGGTAATAATAACTTTAGATTAAAAAACACGTTGATCATTTGGCTTTTCTGGTCTTCTTGGAAATCGTTCAGAAAACCCTATGTCAGTAGTGGATGTAAATACCCAAGATACCCATAAGATAACGATGGATGGAAGGATAGTGATAAATAATAATAGATAACATGCAAGAATACGAAGGTTTTTATGTAACCACAGAACAAGATAATTGTTATTTACAGTTTATTTCCTCATTGTATGTGACACTGCAATCTTGATTTGTAAGGACAAAAGCGTAAGTACGTATGTATGTCTAGATGCATTATTTAAAAGGTCTTTGTAAACTGGTCTCTAAGACACAGATAAAATTGGCAGTAATTACTCATTAAAAAGTTATAATTTATCAGACATAAGCAGAACCAATTTAGTTTATTCTTGTGAAATAATTTACTAAGTTAAAGAAAATCAAATAATTGGTATTGGTATTCAAAAATGGAAAATGATAACTACTTAAAATGTTAAATATTAATTAGCAATGTAATTTTTTTATCGCCTTCTCATTGTAAGCCAAATATAACTGGCGGCTCTAGCTTTATTCATTTCTGATTATTAAATTACCTTCTATTTTTAGAGAAATAAAAGTATTTAATATAAGCACGCCTACCTTCTTTAAAACTAGAATAATTTTGTTAGTTATAGCCAAGATTACGAGAATACTATACTAAATGTTTAACATACATAGTTACTAGACCCGGCACACGATAGGCAAAAAGACCGGTTTTAGATATAGGTATTTAAATTGTCTACAAAATGATGTTACTATCTATACCATCTACGAGTATGTTTATACCATTCTATATGAAGAACAGAAGATGGTTGTGGCTTGTGGCCACGATATGTAGGTATACACTTAGTCTGGCGATTAATACTATGTATTAGGGGAACGCAGGGTAATGAGAGCGGTCGGGCAATGGTAGCTATGGTGATTGAACGGAACCCATGAACATTCGCGCGATCGTAAGTACTTGGCTGCTTCCGTCAACTATCGACAAACTACGCCTGACGCGCTCGAACTGCTAGTGTCATTCGTTTGGTCACGAGGGACGATTGCGTGTTTTTTGCTCCACGCTTACAAAAAATTGACAATTGCCAGGATCAAGGTAAGCATGAAATTGTATTCTTATTTTATTGTATTTATGCTTATTATATCCCTAGATTAATTTACTAACAGATCCAATTAGTTGTATTGTGATTGAAAGTAGAATTACATATTTATGTTGTTACTTTTCAAAATTGTGGTTAGCGGCTAATGGTAGCCTAGCTTGGCTCTCATTACGTTTAAGAGACATAAAATACCTTATTTTTTGTTTGAGATGCCACGTAAAAGGAATCGAACAACCACAAAAAACATACCAAGAAAGAAACCCAAGAGATTAAAAGTAAGTAATTATATAATTAAAAGTTTGTGTGCAATTTGTTTAGACACTGGAAAAAGTGGAGAGATGTGGAACAGATGCAGAAGTTGCGGAAACTGGGCCCATAAAGAGTG
This sequence comes from Arctia plantaginis, assembly GCA_902825455.1. Taxonomy (NCBI): domain Eukaryota; kingdom Metazoa; phylum Arthropoda; class Insecta; order Lepidoptera; family Erebidae; genus Arctia; species Arctia plantaginis. Next base: position 2,672,515 of record CADEBD010000284.1, on the reverse strand, counting down.
CTCTGGCAGTGATAGTCCAGATTCCTATATTTGTTTGAATCTCTAAAGTCTGGATATTTTGTTTTTCATTAATAATTACATATTTACTTCTCCGTTTTGTTGAAAAAAAATATTTTTAAATTGGTGTTACAAATACTTTTTTTGTATTGATTATTATAATAACTAAGATCTCATTTAAAGTACGTTTTGTTAATTTTTTTGGCTCTCATTAGCCGCATTTGTCGGGTAATAGGAGCCCCTGACTTTTTTTGTAAATCTATGATTGTACCTTAATACATGTCTGTAGTTGATTTTAACTGTGATTAAAATATTCTTTAATAATAAAGGTAAGAGTTGATAATTAAAAATTACAAGAATTTTGACAAACGTGGTTTTTATCAAAACTTTCCCTTAGTAGGCTCCCATTGCCCTGTTCTCCCCTACAACTTATAAAGGGACATAATACCTATGACCAAGGCCGCCGCTAGCAATGCCGATAAAGCCGCCTTTTTTTTTCGGTACGGAAATCACAGTTCGGATACCACGACTATGGATTTTATTTCTGATCAAGTTCTTTTTATCCTTATTTCAATGAGTTGATCATGAAATGATGAAATCATATTACTTTATTTCGATACAATTATTGATATGCGGTTTCATTCTATGGATTATCTTGCCACCATATCTTGTTTGCATTTGGGTCACCTTCTCTTTCGCGTCTATAATTTGCTCTAGAATAGAAGAAGTCAAGCGGTATGCCTCTGCTGCTCCACACACGCCGTTTATTCTGCCAGCGTGTAAACGCCAGCGCAGTGTCCAGGCGTTGGTTCGTTTCAGACACATGTGATCTCATGGTATAAAGGGTCCCCTGTTTCCTCTTGAGCCAATCCTCCATAACGTGTCTAAAACTATCGCCTGGTATGGGAAATTTGAGAATCCTGCGCCCGCGTCGTTTTTAGTGATTATACATACTTACGTTTAGTAAAGTATTTCGAAGCTTATAAACGTTTGCATTTATTTTCGTACACCCGATCAGTAGAAGTTACTATTATGACATAATAAAAATATATTATTTGCATTTCGATTTCTGTTTTTGGCGCCCCCCTGAAAATGCCAGCCGTGTGCGGTGTATGTTCTGCGCACCCGTACCCAGGGTCCCTGCCTATTACATTCGAATTAGGAATCTGTCAATCTTTTTCCTTGTAACAATATTTTGCCAAGACCAGGTAGATATATCAGAAAGGATAATGTTTAACAATAATATGGTTGCATGAAAGTGTTCAATAACTGAAATAGACTAGAAAACGATTTAGTAATATACCTAAATATCTTATCCCTTATTACTAGACTAGTCTAGGAAAAAACGGTGTACCTAGCTGATGATTTTTTTATTACGCTATAGTCACAACCAAAATAACCCGTCAGTTTGAATTTTAAAAAATACTTTTAATGAAAACAATATGTCATATACGTAGGCATGGCATTTAGCAAAAGAACTTTGAAAACCTTCAGAACACAGAATTATCTAATCAAATAGTACCTACCTACAATATTTATATCTTTCCTTAATCTTTGGCGTGTGTTAGGAAATCTTCATTATCAATAAAAACAATTTTACTAGTACTTTTATCATACAAAGTACATGAAATTTTCGATAACCATCAATTTACTAAATGAATAAATAATAATAATATCCTTCTCAATTCAAATACCGAAATAATTAATTTAAAAAAATGCGTTTGTTCTGAGTCTAAGAAAACAGACTGCTTGACGTAAGATAAAATGTACTTTGTTATCATCTACAGTTGTGCTCTTGAAGGTAATTATTAAGCTAATAACAAGCGACATGTAACTGCCACCGGTTCAAGGAGATGCACTTGCTTTGCCCTCTCGTCTCTCAAGGTAATAAATTGGTGTTTATAAAAGTAGATACTTTATATATTTCTTTTATTCTATAAGTGGAGTGTCAATTCTTTAAGTGATGGGTATGAAAGTTTTGCCGTGTGGAACGATGGCGAAAAGTTGCGGCCGTTGGCATTAGTCCGACCAATTTCTCGAAGCACTCTCCACTCTCTCTTACTATTATTATTATTAAGTAATGCCCTGAAAATGGGGAGAAAAACAATATAATTTTACCCGAACCTTTTTAATAGTAGAACTTTAAGCTGTATACTTCAGGTTTTTGTTGTCGTTAAAGGTTGTCACAGACATCAAATGATTCATGTCCAAAAATTCTTATGCTTGTGGGTCACTGAAAAACATTCAACAATGATAAAAAGCAACTTTTTAAGCGTGGTAATAATTATATAATAATATCTGATGCAATTGCAAAAGTAAATACTACTATGCTCTTTAGGTGTGACTAAATAAATAAGTAAGTACCTACTTAAGTATTATTGGTTGTAACACCGGCACTTGTGGTATTTATGACCTGACGGCTTAACGCAACTAGTTTATTTGCGCAAATATATATTTATTTACGTTTGCCTATTTTAACCTCTTCGTGTCATGATTTATAGGAACGTTAAACTAAAATAATTTGAAATTCAGCACCACAATTGAGTTGTCTTCTCCAGTCTCTAACATAAATATCTGCAGTAGGTACTTGGTATGTTTGAACCTCCCTACTAATAACATACATCAAATAATGAGCAAAAATTTTGTTTAAAAGCAAACTTAATATTTTAGAAATTTTAATAAAATGGAGAGAATAGCATTACAACGGAGCTGCTAAAGGCTGGATTATCAACCAGTTTCCCTTTGTGGACTATGAGAAGGCCTTTGACTCGACCAAGATCTGGTCTGTTCTGGAGTTCCTGCAGCGTTGCTAAGTAAAATGGCGATACATCCTAGTGATGAGATGTCTCTGCGAAGCCGCCGCCATGTCCATCTAAGTACAGAAATCATTTCCCCACAAATTGTTCACAAATGCAACGGAGGACAGTTCAAGACATTGCACTGACACAGATACTGCGAATGCATCTCTCACTTGCGATTTGTAGACGACATCGCAAACACTGCAGAACCTACAACAGATGCTGAATTACCTAGCTGACTTTACTGTACGCATCGGCCTACAGATAGGTAGAAACAACTTCAGGGACGAGGAGAATAGAAGAATTCAGTTTTGTTGGGCAGCTTTTGGGAAGCTACATCGAGTCTTCTCATCGTCGATCCCCTTTTTTTTTTTTTTTTTTTTTCCCCTCGGATACCATGTCGGACTCGAACCGACTAAAACCGCACGCCGTCTCGGGTACTAATATCCGGGGAACCCTAGAAAGGAAGTCCCTGGTGCCCCGACATACCTCGGGTCATCTACAGACGAGTAGACGACCCCCCCCGTGTGGGAACCCCATGTTCCCTGTGCTCCCTGGAAGCGAGCGCGGCCTGCTTCTGCTAGGGTGACAGATGGCCTCACCTGTCACCCCCAGGCCTGCGCTTATGGAGGACGGAGGTCGTTCTGCGACCTCCGGCGCCTGAGTCGCCTGCGGTACCTGGCCCGTTCCCGAGCCTGGCGGGCCGGGAGAGTCCTAAACCTCTCCCGGTCCCGCTCCGCCGTCTCCTTCGCGAGCATTACATACTCGCAGAAGGAGACGGCAGAGTTCCACGGACTCTCGCTCCGCACGATAGCCGCAATCAGGCTATCGAGCGAGAGAACTCCCACTCCGATGGCCGCCACGAGGTCTCGCCTCTGCTCAACCCACGCCGGGCACTCTGCCAGCGTGTGGAGAGCCGTGTCCACGGTCTGGCCATCGCAGTGGTGGCACTCAGGCGTTGGCTCCTTGCGGATCAGACACAGGTGATCCCCGAAACATATCGTCGATCCCCTAGTGCCTAAAGTCGAAAGTCTTCAATGAGTGCGTCCAACCCGTCATAAAATACGGAGCCGAAACGTGGACACTTACGGTATGTCTGGTCCACAAGCTTACAGTCGCTCAGCGTGCCATGGAATGCATGGCATGCCATATTAGCCGCAGTGTTATACTCCGAAAAAAAGAACGTAGGATAAAAATGTAGGATAAAAAAAACATCATTTTTTTATTACCTACGAGTACGTAATTAAATTTTTGGTGTTGCAAGTATTTTTTGACAAATAAGACCAGTTGGCCGTTTTTTGAAACTATTTAATATCTACAACAGACATACTCGTATTTAACTACCATAAGAGTTCCAAATATGACATAACCATGTAACATGTAACTATTTGTAAATATTAGATATATATTAACGTAATATTCAGTGTAGATTTAATTTATTAGTTTCGTGTCCTTGATGTTTTTGTGTGCTACTTATTGTTTAAGTGCCTACCTCTGTGTCGGTTTATTACTCTACAAATGACTTTTTTTCCATCTCGGATAAGAACCAACATGCTTACGTCCTTGTTTTAACTTTAAAAAGATACCCCCCTCTCCCGATCTTCCGGTAGTTTTCTTTTTATATTAAACTAAATTTAAATACCTAATTACTCTTTTCGGGCAGAAAGGAAGGGAGATGGCCCGAGGTACGTCATAGTACCAGGGATTTTCTTTATAGGGTACAACTGGTTCCCAGGCTACCAGGTACCTTTTTTTTTTTTTTTTTTTTTAAACATAAATACGCATACGACATAAAAACGCCACTGGTAGGTGGTATCCGAATAGATTTCCGCACAGAAAAAGAAAAATGGTGGTGTCTTACCTACCCAAATTTCCTAATTCATAGATATACCGTTTTATTTGAAACGTTTTGCTTAAAATAGTCAATATTAACATCTTTTTTTTTCATTTATCATTTTTACTTACAACTTGAACCCCAAAATAAATAACCTTTTATGTATTCGATATGTTAATTGTCCATAGGATAATATTGATGTTTTCACTGCAACCATAAATGTTTTATCTACCTACGCCTACAGATAAACTAGGTACTTAGGTATTTATTACTTTTTGAAGATACTAGGTAGGTACTTCCATTACGATATTTAGTCAAATTGCGATAAATGTAAATTGTCCTTGTTTACATAAATATTAAATAAAATGATTATACATGTCATTTTCATGTTCAGTAAATGAAATAAAAATCTTTCTAAGTGTTCTGCAATAAAACGATATTAAATATTTAAGTCAAACGATATTTGTTCATTAAAATTAATGTTAAGCATTCATTCACGTACCTAAGTGTGTACTTACCAAGTATTTGCAGAAAGCTGTCTTCCAACCTCATGGTGGAGGAAAGAAGGTAGTCAGTCCCCTCCAGTTCGCTCGGTGCCAACACGTCGCTTCTCATTTTCACCTTATTTTCACTGCACAAGGTTTAAATTTCAATAACTATGTTCTTAAAAAGGAACCATAATTTGTTTATGTTCTCTAAATTATTTCCTTCGTGGTACACTACACTGTATCTTTGTTCACACACTAAAACTGAGCAGTTGCATAACGAAAATACTTGAATTATGTTTTTTTTTTAAATTAAGCACGAACAAAACACTGATTAGACGTGAGTTATTGTGTCACTGGGTGGTTGAGTTCTGTGAGATAATTATAATTATTGCTGTCAGTTGAGTTAGAAGTCCCGTAATTGTGTGGCTGGTAAGCAAACGACGTAAACAAGCCAAAGATCCGGTTTATTAGTGATTCACATGTATAATATTTTGCACGATAACGTTAGAGATAGGGGCAACGCGGGTGCAGGATCGCGGCGCGATGTCTTCGCGCGGGCGAACGCGGTTACACTCGACGAGTCGAGGCACGCTTCCCGCGGTGGGCTGGCCACGCGGCGCGCTCATCAGCTGATCCACACTATAAATAATACCGAATTATTTATATGATGCAGCGTTGCCACACCGCATGACCACATCACAGAGGATTTAATTTTCTATCAGCAGTAAGTTGGTCCCTTTACGTACCCCTTGGTCTCGCTGAGCCTGATATTTAATAGGTTATATTTACCCACCTAGCTTTGACAACGGAATAAGTATATTAAATGGAATAAATACCGGACAGTTCAGAGCTATTATCGGATACTTAATCCTGCTGCCTTAAGTGATATGTAACAAAACAAATATTATCTTTACGCACACCTTATGTTGATAGGTACGTAGGTACGTACAGTCACAGTGAAAACAGTTAAAATTTTATGAAATATCTATTTTTGGTGAAGAAGAATTATTTGCGATGAAGACGACTTTGACTTTTTACTAATATTAAAATGAATGTGTGTTTGGCTTTATACCTTAATCACTTTACAAATCATCACGAATTTTGAATACATGTTGTCAAACTCAGAATAATTATTATTCTAAGTACTCAAACACATAGAAAAGGATATTGTACATCCACAAAAACTGTTGTTCCCGAGGTACTTACTTATATATGATTTAAAAGGTCATTCATCATTCCTGGCTATCTTTATTTTACTCCGGTACTTGCGAGTTTTCTTAATTAATAATTAGGTACAAATATTTACGTCGTTTTTGTTCGAACTAGTAATAGCGTTGTCAATTTGTTTTGGGTGTTTAGATCAGATGGACGCATCGAGTTTTAACACCGTGAGACTTAAGTTAAAGGTCGATATGGACTTGACTCAAGGGACTTCATAAAGTACTAGATAACATAAAAACCACAGTTCGGTCAATATATCAAATATATGTTAACGTAAAAGTGAGATTTGCTTTGAAGAAGAACAGATATAAAGATAAAACAGTTTCTTCAACTTTTGTGAATTGTGATGGATAGAAGTACCATTCAGGTTGCTTATACAAAAAAAATGAATTATTTGAAAAACTTAGTTCATAATAGTTTAAAATATCATGGGGTTGTCAAGTTTTTGGCACTAACAATTTTTTATTATTTTATTCTCGAGTAGTCATAAGCAGGTCCACCTGGTCTGATGACGGATATCGTTGAATTTTGGGATACCCTGTACATATAATTTATATATACATATTTATGTACCTAAGTACGTGTTTGTTATGTGTTTGTATCTTTATTACTTATTTGTTGTATGTATCTTTATTACTTATTGAATATGTATTACTTATTAAAAAAATAGTTTACTCTCTATCTATATACGAGTGTATTATGTTATTTGTCACAAAATCTCTTTTTTAGTTTCTGTGCATCTATCATGTTTTAGCTCTGCATCGCCCTAAGGTCGACTGGTAGAAAATGCCTAAGGGATTAAGTCCACCTTTGTTACGTTTATATGTGCATAAAGTATAAAAAAATAAAGACGAGTGATAGAACTAATTTACTAACGTACACCTTCGAAACTACTAAACGGCTTGTCATGTAGTTTACACATATGGACAGTTATTACTAAAAGCGATATATTTCCCTTTCATTCATCGGCTTTGTTTTATTAAAATAGGATATGGATACTGATCACTATATATTGTTTGAAGGCTAATTTTTTCACCTTTTTTAAAAACAAGCGATGGTAGGTATAAAGCATTCTGCATTTCAAGTGATTTACAAGTTATTCCATCAACTTGATAGTGTGCGTTACCCCAGCAAAATAATGTCGAAAATGGTCATTTAAACGTTATAGATAATTAGTTGCTCCCCTTCTGTAATTGTTAGGCACATTTTTAAATTTGTTTCACTTAAACTTTTTTAGTTATTTCAAAAAAACATTTCCTGCTGGGGTAACGTTTGAAACGTTACCGCAGCCAGACATTTTCTTTTTTAATTGTAATATTGAAATAAATTTTAGCTAAATAATTAGTTATCTGGACTAGGTAAATGTTACAACTTATTTGGTATTTGTATTTTCTTCGGCTGCGAAGTTATTCGAAATCCTGCTGGAGTAACGTTTGTGGGTTTGCTGGATCTCGGAAAGGGGTAAGCGGATTGTAACCATCTTTTGTACATAACTCTTAAGAAGTTATGTCTGGCTGCGGTAACGTTTCAAACGTTACCCCAGCAGGAAATGTTTTTTTGAAATAACTAAAAAAGTTTAAGTCAAACAAATTTAAAAATGTGCCTAACAATTACAGAAGGGGAGCAACTAATTATCTATAACGTTTAAATGACCATTTTCGACATTATTTTGTTGGGGTAACGCACACAACTTGATAGAGACAAATTTTAGGACAATTCTGTCGAGAAGGCTCATGTCAGAAAAAAATACCTTAACGTAATGTTTTTCAGCTTCTTTCGTTTTATAGTAGCGGTACAAGAATAAACTATCTGAGGTATCCATATATACCTACAACGCTGTCAAAGCCTAGTCAATAGTAGTCATATGTTAGTGAAATATTTATAGTATTACAGCATTGACCACTTTGTGAATAACCTTCAAAGTTATGACTTAAAAGGTTATTTACAAAGTGTATACATCACACACATCTGTTGTAGGGTCATATTTCAAACATTCCTAAAACGCGTATTTGCTAATGAAGACAAAAATAATATTCAGCAGGTAATTCATATCAGAATATTTTGATTAAGTGTATTGATATATTAGTATTTGTAAAAATACATATTTCAAAAAAGCAACTGTTTAGTTTCAAACAAAATTATATTCAATAAATAATGAATAATAAATGATATGGAACTATCCTCAAACAAACTTAATATTTATTTTTTTCAATAACTTTTCATCTATTTTAACTCGCTTTTATTAGCTTGGTATGGTACTTTTCAATTACCGATGACAATACAATAATTTGATAAATTTGGCGGATTACCCTGACCAGGATCTCCAGGCTTAATTACTTTTTTCATACTTAAAAATACTTACTAAGAGGCGTGTGATGAAGCATATGTGACTTACTTAATTGCTTCTTTTTTTGTCTTAATAAGAAAATAATCATCATTCATATACTTTTAATGGTCCACTGTTGGACATAGGCCTCCTCCTTGGAAAGGAGGTTTTGGCCAACTATACCACGTTCGCCAGGCGGGTTGGTAAAAGGTTTGTTTCAAGTTTTCCTTCTCTTTGCAGTGCTGTTGTCCTCCGTAGTTTGCTCCCTTAGTCGGCTCTTACAATACCAACGGGAGGAATTGGGGTGGTAACATTTCAAATTCTTAATCCGTCACCACACGGACAGTACGGACGTAATTTTTTAAACATTAATGATTAAAAAAGCAAAAACTAAAAGACTCTCTTGTCACTAGCCGAACTAAACTAACTACTAGTTTTTTTTGCTAGTATCTGTCAATAAAATATTTTTATAACAATTCAGAGAGGTAGGTAGGTATAGCTTTTAGGATACCTACTTATAGAAAATTATTTGGTGTGCTAGACTAGATGTAAAGTTGTAGTAAATATTTTATTGACAAATATCGGTAAAAAAAATTATTATAAAATATCAGCACCATAAGTACGCTTTTTTACGATAAAATGATTTTTCTTTTAAACTTATAGATAATTATTTTCACGGAGTACAGTAATACTATTAGAAAATTAGTTTCTACTTTTTACAGTTACAAAAAGGTATTTTTTTGTTTTTAGGGTTCCGTACCTAAAAAGAAAAAAAGCGGAACCCTTATGGGTTCGCTTTGTTGTCCGCCCGTCCGTCTGTCTGTCTGTCAAGACTTCAATGGATAAGCATAGAATTGCAGTTCGAAAACATCTAGAAAACACAATAGTATAACTAAACTAAGTAAACTTTATTTATACTGGGCCACTGGTAGATTCATAGACGATATAGAAGTAGTTCGTTTCTGAAATTGTCAACAATTCGGTCACGTACAAAACTTTTGCACTATTAAAACTTCTACTTGTGCTAATTGCGCCGCCAGACACACCAAATTTTAAGCCAACGTGCGCACGTTGTCGGGGCTGTAAAATTTGAGGGTTTCCCTCGATTTCTCCAGGATCATATCATCAGATCCTGATTTGGTGAAAATGGGACCATCTCGGGAGTATACCGCCTTTCGATTACAAAAATAATTTTGAAAATAGTTTTGCAATTAACAGAGATATCGCGTAAAAACATAAAAAAAAACAGACGAATTGATAACCTCCTCTTTTGTGTTTCTGAAGTCGGTTAAAAGTACATGTCATGCTAGCTAATCTACTGATTTGGCAATCAGCTGAAAGCGATCTCAGTTGTAAATAACGCTGATAGCATTGATAACAAGCCATTTACGATTATTAGGTATACATAATTATTACGCAACAGTATTTTTGTCAATAGCTAGTAGTGACCGCAATAATTTTTGATTTGCTATAGTAGGTATGTCACAGAACTGACTTAATTTGATACGAATGTTATAAAATGTTTGATTTTCTTCTAAAAATATGTCGTCATAGTTACAGCATAGTTCGGTCAATTAGTTAGTTTGCCCACTGTATCATAAAAGATAATAAATTCCAAAAAAGTCTAATCCGTGTCTTCGGAACAGGGAAAATCTATAAAACTTTTAACATTATCTTAAATATATTATAGTGCCGAAGTACTGAATTATAGTGCCCGAAGCAGTGCCAAGAACTACTGCGTAAGGCAGATGATTTCTGTACATGAACGGAGGAAATGAGGACAAAAAAAATATTTATAAAACCTGTTCATACTCATACACTTTATCTATTGATAAAAGCAATACTAGTAGATTTTATATATTATATACATAATTAGTTTATATCAGTACACCAATGATTGATGATGAAGACGACGTATACTTCTCTGCCAATAACTCTTCAGAGGGTGATAGTTTTGCTTCCTCGACAGACTCTGGGTGACCAATTACGGAAAACATTTTCTACTCAATCTCGTTCTCACTTAAATGTCTGCCACATAAAAACAGACAGAGTATCCCTAGCCTCATAAGCGATTTAACTGAGACTTTCTTAAACAATGACGTCATGCCATCCTGATTTCTGACACTTGGCTCAAATCTCACTTTCCCTCCACTTCCTACCCTCTCACCGGCTTTGTCCTCATCCGCAATGACCGTTTGGATAAAAGAGGTGGCGGCGTTACCTTCAGTGTTTCCCGTATAAAATACTAGCCTCCTCCTCTTCCAATACTTCCACTAGCGCTGAATATCTGATGTCTGTAACCTCGAGGTTTGCGTCAGGGCAGTTAAAGTTATTCTTGGGGTAGTCTATTGCCCTCCTGCCGTCAACTACTTCTCCAGTTTGGGTACAGTTCTGGAATCTTTGGGGTCAGAACACTCACATTACATCATCAATGGAGATTTTTGTTAGACAAAACTGGTCCAAATTTTCAAAGGTGTCAAGTAACCGCAGAGCTGGTAAGCTACATATGATCCAAGCTAAAACCACCCTATATCACAAAAGCATATTTGTCGTGGCACCTAAAGTCTATGAATGTCACCACCCTGGACTACACTCTCTCGGTAATCACTCACATAATTAACTTTTCTCTCGACTCAGGAACCTTTCCCTGTCTTTGGCTTAGGGCTTACATCATCCCTCTCCCTAAAAACATAACCCTTTACTACCCAAACACTTTCGATCTATTTCCATTCTTCCTTTCCTATCTAAAGTCCTCGAGGCCTGTGTATATAAGCAGCTTTCAGAATTTGTGTACCGACATATACTGTTAAGTCCCCGGTGGAAGTAGTGCTGTGACCAGACCTAAAGTGTAGCTTTAGGTCTGGTCACAGCACTACTACCGCCCTCCTCACTAGCTGACTGGATATTAGGAAGGGAATGGAAGACACCAAAGTTACAGTTCTGGTCTTAGTTGATTTCTTTAATGCCTTTAATACCGCAAGTCACGAAATCCTACTATCAATCCTTACATATCTTAAGATACCTCCAGAGGCAATATAATGGTTCTCCACCTATCTTCAGAGTCGCCAGCAGTGCGTTCGCGTTCAATGCGTGTCGTAATTTTATCTCCTCTTTTATTCTCTATCTTTATTAACCTCATAACTCAACACCTTAAGTGTGCGTATCACCTATATGCCGATGATCTGCAGCTATATTCACAAGCAAGGGTGGATGACATAACGCGAGTCATTGGCGACATTAACAGGGACCTTGCTCATATAAATCCTGTTCGATGAGATTCGGATTATAAGAAAACCCTACCTAATGCCAGGCTATCGTAGTGGGCAGCAAACATATGATAAGCAGATCGGATACTGCATCAGTCCCGCCGGTCGTCTTCAACGGCTCATCGACTCAACAATAGATTGGCGTGCTCAAGTTGCTCAAGTGAGCCAGAAAGTAACGGGTATCCTGCGAACAATATAGTCTTAAGAATTCCCTGCCTACAAAACGAAAATCTCTCTCATGCTGTCCCTAATTATTTCAATTATAATTTTTTATGGTGATATGTTAGTTCGACGTGAAGGCAGACCTTAATAAGCTAGACCGTCTACTTAATAACTGCATTTGATACATATTTAATTTTCTCAAGTACGACCATGTGTTTGCTTTACGCTGCACGCCTGCTCCACTACCAGCGAGTGCTGACCTCTCTCTTTTCTGACCTGAATCCCTACATCCGTGTCTTGTCGCCTAATCACGACAGAAATCTCCGATCAACAAATAATTTGCTTCTCTTGTGCCCCGCCCACAACTCCGACTTCATGAACTCCTCGTTCTTTGTGCGAGTAGTACTGCTGTGAAATGCGCTCCCACTCGAAATAAGGATGTCCACAAACCGTTTCGCTCGATTAGTAGGCGGAAGTATCTTACCAATACCAATGGTACACCTTCTTCAATTGAAATATTCACAGTGTACGAACACATAGAATATGTATTTATATGTATATTTATTTATATTTTTAGAGATAGGTTTTTTTTGGTCTGAGTTTGGTTGCTATACGAAAAGTTTAAAAGTTTAGTTTTTTCTGTGTTTAAGGTTTACAAATTATTGACTAGCCAACTCATCACTAGATTTAGTGCCCACTGGGCGTACTGTTATATACACGAGGTAAAGTATTGAACTCAATATGCTGCCTTGGGGCACGCCGCGTTCCATAACAGCCCTGTCACTTATTATATCACCTGTTTTGACGTGTTGGTATCGATTTTTGAGGTACTTATTTCGAAAATATATCCTGAGCTATACCATGTACCCCTATGCGCTCTAATTTTGATAATATTAGTTACAGGGACAGTTATATCATAATAATATGTGTAATTGTATAATATATGTAAACTTTGTTTAGTTTTATGTGCTTACTGAAGAAAAGAACAGTGATAACAATTGTAACCTTGGCGCATATACCCTACAAGACTTCTACACCACCCAAAGATTGGCTGGTAGCGAATGCTGAGGGCATTAAGTCCGCTGATGTACATAAGTGCATGAAGATGTAAAATAAATAAAAAAAACCCTAGCAAATGCCTTTGCCTTTGTCTGGGCCGGCGAGGTACCAGATTACTGGTGGGGCAAGTGTTTCAATAATATCAGAAACCGTCTCCTTTAAATTCCTTCACATCATCATCACATCAACAGCCTATAACAGTCCACTGCTGGACATAGGCCTCTCCTTAGAAAGGAGGTTTTGGCCTACTATACCAAGCTGGCCAGACAGGTTGATATAGGGTTTGTTTCAAGTTTTCCTTCTCTTTGCAGTGTTGTTGTCCTGCTTAGTTTGCTCCCTTAGTTAAACGATATGTTAATTTTAGCTGGTCACATTATGAAATATTACGTATATACCTACCATTTCATACAATGGACAGACTATATGCCACGTAGTCTGGCCACAACATATCCGTCCCTTTCCTATCAGCAATATTTTATATTAGCAATGTTTATTTTTTGTCCTATAAACTTAAATAACTAAAAAAATTAAATTTTGTTAAATGCTTCATAAGTTACAGCCATCAATATTGTTACTTGGAAAATTGTAAAATGTAATGAAAGTAAGTAAGGAGCTTATTATTTAGTTTCGTAGAAAAATATTTTTAGTAGTTATGGCATTCAACTCACAGAAGTCCCGACAAGAGTATTTCTATAGAACTTCGATATCGCCTACTACTTGAGATGTGGATGCGGAGATCTGATGGCGCTCCGCAAAAAATCGAAGTTCAGTCTTATCGTAGTAGACATAAAGCCGAAGGAAGAAAGTATACGTAAAATATAAAATGGCTGTTTTTTAAATAGTCATTTACAGTCACTTGATGGTTAGATTACATTAAAAGTGACGGCGCACGTCACTTTTAATGTATTTTTCGTGTTTAGATTAATAGTAAAAAAAATATTTAATTGGTATGCAATATACTTAGCGACCGACGTTGATGACAGTTCATTAATATATATATTAGGTCTTTACCTATGAAATTGCCGTTTTGTATGCAATAAGTGAAAGTACTTATTTTTTCAAACTTTTTTATTTCTGTTATTCGAAGTAATCGCCTATGCAATCGACGCATCTTTGCCAACGCATTGGCATTTTATTGATGCCCTTCTTGTAAAAATCAGCTGGACGGGAGGCAACATACTCTTCAAAGGCATTTTTTACTGCCTCTCGGGAATTGAATTTTTTACCTACTAAAAAGTTGCCTAAATTTTGGAAAAAGTAATAGTCGGTCGGACGGTTTATTAAGTAAAATAACTCTTTTTTTTTCATATGAAATTATTGTTTATTACATTTTACAATACTTTCTATAAATATAAATTGTATACAAAAAGTAAAATACATCAAAAAGGCACTTTTAAAAACTAATCGTACGGGTAGTTATGGCGATGTAAGAGATTCTGACATAAATTCTAAATAAAAAGTGTTTTCCTTTTAAAATAATAAATCCCATGTCATCATATAATCAACAGCCTTTAATAGTCCACTGCTGGACATAGGACATAATAAATCCCATGTAAAATAAAAATAACCAATTAGTCTTGTATTACATTACATCACAGTCAACATGTATTATTTTTGAAATCCAGTCCATGGCGGTTCTAATAACGTAGGTATAAAAATAAAAAGTCAGCTAAGCATTGTATGCACAAAAATTTCCGTTTTGAACAGTTTTCAGTTCTGTTTATACGTTACAATATTGACTGTATTGCATACGTGCACACACTGTATGTACACACGGTAAATAAAATATCTGGTCAGGGTTACATGCGTGTCAATTGTAAATAACTCTGCTCGTTTCTTCACTTATACATTTGCAAATTATTATTGTTTCAAAACTATTCTGCGTTATTCGGTTTAATTTCTCTAGTAATAGTTCATTAAAATCACAGGTACTTCGTACTATTTACTGACCAGGTATTTTGTTCGCCGTTTACAGGCAATGTTTGATATACATTCTTAAAATTAATAATTAAAAAAATAATTAAAATTAATAAAAAATAAATTGAAAACACTTTGAACACTAGAAACTTAAAAAAAGATCATAAAATTGATTGATTTCTTATCATTGATATTTTTAACTCTCGGGTTGTGAGGACCTCCGTCCGCAAACGGGGATGTGGTTTTAAATACTAAGCGAGGAGTAGGGAGTTCTAAGTAGGTTAATTTCATCCACCATAAGATCTTTTGCAAGTTTGCCTCTCACTTTGACAATGTTGAAAATTATTAAGAGAATTTAAGTCAAGATGGAGTATTCCACGTAAGGTGTTTTTAAATATAGTACCATGCCACGACTTTCTATTGGTTATTGTTGTTTGATGATAAAATCACAGTTTATATTGCTAATATATATAGATTACAGAAAAATAGTATATTTTTATAATCTATATCAATATATTAGCAATCTGTAGACGCAGCTGTTTGATTTTGTACGCATCACGTAAGAAGTAAGAAATTAAGTTTTTCATTTATCGCAATAACTTCACTGTATTCTTCCAAAAAAAAGTATGTTGTGTGATTGCAAAAACACGCCACGACATCTATTGACCCCGAGTAAAACTATGTTAAAAATATTTTATTTATAATAATATATTATTTTATGTGCTATCGTAGAAATATTTTTGTATTTTATAAAGAAACTTTTCTTACCTGAAACTAATGCACAATATTACTTTCTTGTGCCGCCTATTGTTCTAATTTTTTTACTAAAATCTAGTTAATTCTTGATTAGCATTTTTAGTACCTTAAGATCGATTTCACTGGAGCCTTATAACCAACCATTTCAAATTTTTTTTTTGAGTAATTGTAGTTATTATAAATATTGACGAATATTTCACAATTCAATAATTATCTTTATTTTTATAATGTTAATAAGTAAATTATAAAACTAGATTGTAACTTGTGACACTTACAAAATAATTATGTTTTATTTCGCAATGTAAATAATACAGATATGTATGTCCATTTAATAAGAACAAAGTCATTTAAAGGTGCGAAACCGAAGACGCAAAACTTTCTAAGTAGCTGGTAAATCATACCGAGAGAGAACGAGATATGCTTTTACTTAACACATATTTCTCATATTACTAGTAGCAGTCTAATGTGCAATTACATGTATTGTATTAATAAACGTTTTCACTTAATATTTAAACTAAGTACTGTATTGTAAATATCAATTTCCTCGAATCGTTTTCAAAGGAAGATTTGAGCTCATAACGTAGGTTTCCGGACTGTTTGCTTTCAAGGTATATAATAATTTCATTGCTCATAGTTATATATTAAAATAACTTGATTGGTCTTGAAATAACTTGGTTGGTTATAATGTAAAAAAATGACTTTTTAATACAGCGGTAAACAAGCAGATAGGTTACCCGATTGTAAGCCACTACCTCCGCTAAAAGGTCAAGTAAATTCAATTCTTTTTACATGAAACCAATTTTAAATATACATTAATAAGTAGTACCTTATTGAAATAAACATGTTAAAATAGTGAATGTACATAATGAAATTTTGAATATACATAGAATTTATGCCTTGATGTCTAGTTAAGTAGGACACACAAGCAGAACTAGAAAAGCCTTGTAATACAGTGAAGGTCATCGTTAGACAAATGTAGGTTAGGTGACAATAAGCTAATCTTATAAAGATGATGATACACCGCAAATAGAGTAGAATAAACTTTATTGTCCAGCACTTTAGTACATTCTAATGACAGTAATGACCATGTAGAAATGCAACTTATCTCTAAAAAGTAAGTTCTTAAAGGCAACCTATAAACGGTCAAATAGACTGTAGATGAATTCATGGGCAGTTTTGATGGGAAAAAAATGTAAAAGAATCATAAAATATTTATACAGCAAAACAGCATTTGATTAAATAAACAACAAAGCAGTATTGATTACAATGCAGTCAGTCCTAGCAATAACTACTTATATACGTATACATACACGTTATTACATATAAATAATCTGTAAAACATGTACACATTATATAATTATTTTCTTTTGAAAAAGTTAAAAGTAATGTGAAAATTTTGAAGGCGCTCAAGTTTATCGAGTCGCTCCTCCATAATATCGAGATAACTGACATTAGTAGTCGAATATGGGCAGAAGTAGGGATTTCGCAAGGCTAAAGCTCTTGGCAATCCAAGGTCTTTAAGCAGGTTATAGAGGGATTTAGCTGGTATACCCCTCGCACCCGCTTCCACGGTATACAACGCAACGACATAACCATTATTAGTTATTTCGTTGGTTAAGTCAAAGTACTTGTTTCTTTTTAAAGCGTGGTCTTTGGGGATGTTCGTTGTTTCACACGAAACGCTTAATTGAAATGCATAAAGAAATATGGCTAGTCTGGACGCTGAGGCACAGATATCCTGAGGTATTCTGTAGTGATTTTCATACGTGTCCACTAATAATGTCCAGTCACTGGCGGTATTTATAATTGAGTACGGCTTTTGTGAAGTATTTTTTTTTATCCTTCCTTTACAAATGCGATGTTAGTTCTTATGTTTGTTGTTATTCCTTTTTTCCCTTTCGCCAGCGATAAACTTATAGCTTCGTGTATGATTTGTAATACGCCATCATGGCCTTACAACCTGTCAGTAAGTGCCTGGCTGTAACTATTTTCGCACTGCATATCGTACAAGCCTTTTCTACATCTTTTCCCCACCTTACTAGGTTGCTTTGATCGGGGAGAGTCAATTGAAAAGCGTTGAGGTAAAATTTTAACAGGTCAGGTGACCAATCGTATAAAAGTGCGCGCCATTTCAAAGATGGTGGGATACAAAATTCTCCAAGAGTTAACCATTCATTCTTCATTTCTAGTTTCATTGCATGCTCGTTTTCATCTAGTTGTAGGAAAGATTTTGTCCTCTTTGTCAGTTTGGTTCCAGCATTTCCCAAACTCTACTGGACTGCGTACCCACCATGAATTTCTTGTGGAATTGGAGCCGTGAATCGAGCTCTGATGAATTTTTGTCTTTTGGAAGGGATCTAACGCTTTCGTCTTATGATTTTCACATGACATGCATTTTAGTAACTCTTAGATGTTTGTAGAGTTCCGAAGTTCTTTTTAATTCCATTCTAAAGTTATTCGAGTCCCTGTACAACGTTGACTTGTCTGCAGATGTTGCAGGATCGCGAGGTCGTCTTCAAATTGACCTTAAACCGGTAGCCCCACCTCTTTTCGTATGTTGCGATATTTTCTATTAATATAAATTTTAAGCAAATATAAGCTAAATATTTTAAGCAAAACAATGCATCAATTAAGTAATTAGAGTCGCTGGACTAGTTTTGTTTTTAAATTTTGCCTTTTTTTGCATGCCTAGAAATCTCAATCCATTTTATTCGGCTATACTCTGATTTTATAATTGAGAAGGCGAAATAGAACGTTTCTAGGACTAAGAAAACAGGTCCACCCTACAAAAGATTGCATTACACCTGCGTTTCGAATTGGTATTCTGTATTTTGAAAACTGTTCTGGATCATCAACAAAATATGAAGTTCTTTATAAAAACACCTCATCATTTTTTATTGTTTATGCCATATCTATGTTGGAAATATTCATGTACACTCAAATATTTTAAGAAGTTCGAGTAGTACTTTCAAACTTAAGCGTTTGAAATTCATACGAATCAGTTAAAACATATCCTCGGAACAAGCGTCACATAAAATACTAATTAGTAAAGATTAAAGGATCAACTACAAGTGATGGTGAAAATTTTGTTCAAATGTTACCATTGATAGCAAAGTACAGATAAGCTGAGATCTATATATAAACGGGGACAACGACAGTTTGTAACAGATTCTGGCGTTAATATCGTGTGCCTGTCGAGTCTAGTCTAACGATGTCTCAGGAGCCACTGGAATTATTACCTTTTGAAAAGTGGAGTGAATTACAGACTATGTTCAAAGCAGATTGGCCCCGAGGTATCTCTGGTTACACGGTTCTGGAAACTCAGAGAGTATTAATCGAAAAAGGGGGTAATTACGGTTTTAAAGTTTATTGTCCTTTCGGTGACCTAAGGAGTGGAATGGTCGCCGTTAATGTAAAGGTGTGTTAATTTATCCTTCTTTTGTATACGTGTTTTATTTTGTAAAATACGTGTTTCCATAAATAAGAATTTAGTCTTAAAAAAAATGAAGATGTTTGAATACTTAATTATTAATTATAAAAAAAAAACATAAAATGTAGTAGATATACTTTATGTAACTGTAAAATCGTTTTTGGTTTAAAGTAATTTGAAAAGGATATTAATGTGTGGCATGAGGCATGATGCCCATATATATATATATATACTTTTTTTTCATTTTTAGTTCACTTCTCTTGAAGTAGA
This sequence comes from Arctia plantaginis, assembly GCA_902825455.1. Classification (NCBI taxonomy): domain Eukaryota; kingdom Metazoa; phylum Arthropoda; class Insecta; order Lepidoptera; family Erebidae; genus Arctia; species Arctia plantaginis. The sequence goes on along the minus strand of CADEBD010000284.1, from coordinate 2,652,991 downwards.
ACACCAGATCTACAATTTAATTGCTAGAAGTATTGTAATAAGTCCCAAGTAGGAGGCATAACAGTCTTTACTTTCATTATTACATTGGATACTATGTATTTCTAGACTGGTTTTTCTTCACAATCTCTTCAATGAGTAACGATCATACTTCTCTGATCTTACAAAAATGATAATTTTATTTTACAGGATACCTTTCATGAAATCATAGTGTTATGCCCTCAAGATGACACCGAAAAACTCGAAGACGCTCTAAAACGAACCAAAATAGTAAATTTACAGGAATATGACGTTATTCCTTTTACTCCTTACCATGTGAGGCAGTGTGTTCAGAGAGTTTTAGGAGAGCATGTTAAATTAAAATTAATGTCAACAGACGCATTTATATATGATAAACCAACAACATTTACAGGGAACGAGTAAGTTACTAAGGTTTTATTTTTAAAATTGCAAGGTAGGTATATTTTACGCATTACTTCTTTCTTTCAAATAGCTTTCAACGTTAACCCTTGCAAAATTACCAGAAGAGTCATTTTCAAAAATATGTTCGAACACGCACAGCCTGCCTATAGTTAAACCGCCGTAAGCTTGGCCCTCCTGATGGTTTGGGGGATGCGGGGCGAGGGTGCATTCAACCAATTAGCTAGTGTGTCGCTGTCCGCCGGCAGTGACTGACGTGAAAGCATGGCAGTGCGTGTTACTTTTCTTAAGACTGCTACACACGGTATTATTTTGTAACATGGATAATCTGCTGACTTTGCGTCACAAAAAGATTTAAAAACTTGAAGTTCGGCTTACAGAGGTTCTACTGTTAAAGTTTTAATAAAGAATATTTATTATTTTACTTAATTTTTAAATTGTATCTGAATATAATTTACATGATGAAGATAAGGTGATTTTATTAAAACTATTTTACAGTATTAAATTTTACAATTAATCATAAAAACTTACAATACACTGACATTATAATACATAAAAATAAATTCGATTTTTATTACATCGTGTGTAGATCAAATCTCAAACAAATAAATCTGAAGATATCGAGTTAGTACATCGTGTCATGTATAGCCACGCGCATCATCCGCCCCGCGTCCCGCAAACCATCAGGAGGGCCAAGCTTACGGCGGTTTAACTATAGTGTTCCAGAGTCGTCCTCCGAAAATGACGTCTGTCTGAAAGAAGTTATGTCCACCTCCAGTTAATAATTTCATTAAACATACTTAAACAGTTGCTCTTCTCAGAAGATAAGGAACTTATTTTGTTTTAACTTACTTCTATCTAAGGAATTTGATAATTGTTAAGTGCCTAAAAAATAGGTTCAACATGTTAAGATTTTAATTTAATAACAGATTTTTCTATTAATTTCAGAATGCCTGAGGGAATTTCATTTGGTATTCTGTCATCAGAACACCTGGACCTAGTTGACTCGAAGTGGCCATATCGTTACGATTCTTCACGTTGGTACTTAAACTTGATGATTAATGTGAAATTTGGTTATGGTCTGTTCGAAGGCGGCAAACTTATCGCCTGGGTTTTACTCAATGAATCAGGTGCCTTACTGAACTTGTATACACTTGAGTCATCGAAAAAAGGGTTATGCAGAACTTATAGTGAAATTGGTCAGTAATATATTAGTGAAGGAGGGGAAACCCGTGGTAGCATTCTGTATCAAAGGAAATGAGAATGGCCGTAAACTATATGAGAAACTTGGATTTTTGAACACGCATTCAGTTGAATGGTGCTTTCTTAATAATAAATTTATCTCACTTTTGGATGTATATTATTGATTCAGTGATTCGTTTACGAAATATTAAATTTCAAAGTGCTAATTTTCGTTTCAATCAAGTTTCTCCTCCATCCCTACAAAGCAAACTGATCCCTGAAAAAAATGTGATAGTATATACCTTTAACAAATTTAGAAGAAAAAGTATATTTGCTGAGTTAACCCTGTTAATTTAAGAGGTATAATCGTCAAACTTTTGAAATATTACCTACTTGAAAAAAAAAACTAAATAAATCTTTTCAAGAACAAAAATGTTCAGTTATAAGTTATTTAAAAACTGCAGAAATGAGTTACTGGGTTTTAATAATAGTAATAGTTATTTCAATTTTAAAATCAACTATTTATATGTTTCTCAAAGAGTAGTAGATAGTAGTTAGTAGTGATTTAATATCTGAATAAATTTAAGAAATATTTTAAGATAACATTCTCAAATAAGAAAATCTTTCTTAAAAAAGTTGAACCGACTTCAAACAATACTAACAAAGAGGACTAAAAACCTAGCAGCAATCGCGGTTGATGTGTTGTGATTTTTTGAAGAGTTCCGTTGTCCGTCTCCGAAACTTTTCATCAGACCGATATGAAATTTAAATAGGACCATTTCGGAATAAACCCCTTTCAAACGAAAAAAGAATTTTGAAAAGCCGTCTATATATGACAGAGTTATGTCCGAAAAATGAAAACAAAAGAACTGATAACCTCCTCCTTTTTGATGTCGGTTAATAAAATGAATCACAGTGACTAAATAACATTTAAATAGAAGTTGTATTAATGGGTATGAAGCTTAAAACCCCATTCGTAGACTGGGCAATTTTTTAAAATCTAATTAGAAATGGTCCCAGTCAAGCTGGACTTTTTCAAGTTCATAATTTTTACACGTGTTACAAATATTTGTATGCTCCATACAGTTTCATTTATGTTAAACTATATGTATAAAAATTCACGATATACAACACGTTTTACAGATAGGTTTTATCTATTTTTTGCAACCATAATGTGCCACGGCGAAACGTGGCATGGTACAGCTATGTTATATAAACAAAACCGGTTACCGGTAAAAGTATTTATATTTTAATTTATCAATTTTTATACATTTTTTATGTGTGTGTGTGTCAGAGATAACACACAGATGGAGAATGTAACTTTCGAATAAAGTTGCGGCATAGGTTTAAACGATTCTTGTACCGTGTAGTTCGATCGTGAACAATCGAGAGTTGTATGGAATCTGAAAGACCGTGTCATCTGGTATAAAGTAAAGTACAACGAATACTGCACCAGGGACTTCCTTTCTAGGGTATACCTGGTTCCCCGGCTATTAGTACCCGAGACGGCGTGCGGTTATAGTCGGTTCGAGTCCGACATGCCACCCATGGTATCCAAGGGGATTTCCGCACGGAAAAAAAAGGTACAACGAACACTACACGTTGAAATGTTGATTCATTATTGCGATACTAGCAGCGCCATCTAATGTCGGATAAAGAAAGATTATTGGTACTGGTAAATTCCTTATTATCTGGAACGCTCTATCTAATCCTAGGGATTATTCCAGTGCCGCTTAATAGTCCTATGAAAGCGGAGCGTGTCGGCCGTATGAGCGAGTAGTGTTTTCATCGAACATCGAAGCGATTTTCTAATGCGACTTACGAGTTAAGCTTGTAAAAGTTAAGTTTTAGTTTGAAAAGTGTGTTTATAAAATCCAGTGCTAATTTTGGTAATAATCGCCAACTTTTATTTTTCGAATTCCCGGTTCGTAACAATAATAAATGACATGATTTTGTAATACGTAGGCATTGACTATTAAACGACAAATTATGTCGTGGACTACATATCATAAAAATGATAAAAAAACAAATACTTTTAAGTTCTACAGAAAAGAAATGGATTTTTTTTAAACTTTGATACATGAAAGGGAAAGCATATGATATTTAAATACTTTCGCTTAATGCTGTTTAATCATACACATTTATGATCATAACTGTATAAAGGCTAAATGGTAGATCATACGATATTAATTTTTATTTAAAAAAAATATTTTTACCAAGTTTTCAGTTAGTATCACAAACTTCAATGCTCCTATTTCATGATAAATTATAGTGTGGTGTTGTTTATTTCATTTCATTCTTTCTTTAAATAAATAATTTAGTGTGATCAACCTTGACTACAAAACAATTAAATAAAGATTTAATAAAAACGGTTTACAAATGGCAAAGATATCGCATAACCTACACATAAAAAAAAGCTATCGAATTGCAAACTTCCTTTTTTGAAATTGATTAAAAATTAACAAATAATGGCATTTTTGTACAAGCAATACATTTGGCACTTTGAGAGTTTCTATTACACGTCTCAACAGTTTTAAAATTATAACTAACTTACTTCTAATACAATTCGAAGGCACAATTAATTTTGTTTTAAAATAATTTCTACTTAAATAATAATAATTGTAAAGGGACGGAAGAGTATAATGCTAAGAAATATAGGAATAGGTTAGTTTAAAAAAGAACTGATGACCAGTTTCTAAACTCTAGTAAAGGTCAACGCAGATAGAGTGGAAATGGTTGACTATGCTTTTTTTACTTACGTGTAGCGTATTAAGTTTTCTTTTTAAAATAATGACGCATTGTTGACTACGCAGATCATATGTAGATCATCAACAGCCTTTAATAGTCCACTGCTGGACATAAGCCTCTCCTGAGAAAGGAGGTTTTGGCCTACTATACATATGATCATATGTAGATCGTACGCACATAATGTACGTGTCTGCACAGCATCGAGCGATTTACAGCTCTATGTTAACGTGTTAGCGTTTAAACTTTAGTAACATGTTAAAAGTGGTCACACATTTTTCGGCTCGATTTGAGTTGACCCTTAAGTTCTGAGTTCATTTTTATGGTAGAGAACATAAAACCCATTAATAAGAAGGTAAAATTGATGAACGCAAATATATATATATATATATAAAAACATTCGACGTTTATCATACTTAGTTTTTACTACATAATTTATCAGATGTTTGTTTACAAATTTACTCACAGGCAACTATTAAGAAACTGGTACTAAGTTAGATCTTAAATATTAAAATAATAAAAATGGACTTAAATAACAATAAATTATAAATAGACCAGCATTGGGCATTCATTTAAAAGGTACATATAATACTAAAGTACTCGAATATCTGTTAACGTATTCAAACTAATTTTGCGTAACGTATATTGACGTTAAATTATTTTCGAATATTGCCTTGGATCTTTGATATAATTTTCTCGTTTACTCAAGATATCTCAAATTATTTTTTGTTTTATTGATTGGTCATCTTTATGACTATTCTGATTGACTAATACAAGCCTGGCCTGGTCCTGACGGAGCCCATTTATACTGCCCTGAAAGCTATATTACTTTGTTTTGTTTCAATGTAACTAATTATGAGCGCGGTTTGCGAGAACTCAAAACTTTATTTAAGTAGTGAAATGTTTAGTCCAACCGGTAAGATTGTAGTGTAGAATTGAATGACAGCCAACAGAAGACACTAATAATCTTGGGACGGTTCCTTTAAAGAAATCTGTTAAATAGCTTTTTCATTTGATTATTATTTGTAAGCAATATTGTCATTGATTTGATATAAATTGTTATATAATATAATTTTACTATGGCAACTATTGAATCTAAAACTTAAAGCGTTATTGTACTCCTAAGAAGTAGATATAATCAATATTTACTTTAATTCACTAAAGTTTAGTGCTAGTAGTTTAATAATTTAACTCGAGGCTATCAATGACTTTAGTTTTTTTTAATATTAATCGAAAACTTAATAAATCACTGGCAATACTGAAAAAAAAATTTAATTTTGAAGTAATGATTTACTAGCAACGTTCCGACGACTTCACCAAATATTTGCTGTGTATAGCTCTGTAATAAATATTAGAAAAAATAGCTACTTTGTCATCGTAAACATAATCTAGAAACACATTTGTTCAATGGCCGTGATAATTTATGACTGAAGAAATTGTTCTCGAACTGATGTTTTAACTGAAGAATTTGATAACGATGTTTGGTGACACTTAAGTTCAGTTAATTTTTCAGACTGCCCGTTCCGTTACTTCAGAAAAGAAATCCTTTAATATAAAATAATAAAAAAAATCGTTTGTTCCACAGCATCTTAACAGGCAATACTCTCACCAGATATCTTGACAATCAAAATGGAACACTTGTTCTGCTACTTTATGTTTTGTTCCTGAAGTTATACCGACTGTGCGTCAACATCTTCCCCATAATCAAGGTCGTCATAAGTCAGGTCCTCATCGAGCGAGTTTACAGTTGTGTCTTTGCCACCGGGACATGCCAGACACCTGGAAAAAATCAATATTATTAATTTTTAGTGTTTATTAGCTGATATAATACATTTGTCTATTTAACTAGACACTTAATGTTAAATTCATGTAAAATACAACGACATCTGTAACTTAGCGATAATTAATTAGCAAGTTTTATACATATTCATAATTAGAATACGAAGAACTTATCATCATTATCAATTTTGTTCTATCCTTCTCTGATCTTTTTCTAATTAGGGAAATTGGGATTGGCGCAATGAGTACCATTACAAAGCTTTAGTTGTTTTTTTTTACTGTCCACCTTGGAAATCTAATCGTTTTCAGATGAGCTAAAGTAAGAAGGTATCGTGTCTTGAAGCTAGCGTAGCTAACGTAGACCTAGGGGGAGGGAAAACACATAATCCAGCTCCTTTCCAGAGTAGGGTGTCTGAGGCCGATCGTCGGGTTATTTTTAATGGAAACACCACATGTTTCACTCCGGACTCTTGAGCCGGAGATCTGTAGAGATTTTACACCCCGTCACTAAAAAAAGGTCACAGATATCAACTAATCTTACAGCGTATTGAAGTACTTAGAAATGAATTTAAAATGAAGGAAGACTCAAAAACAGCACTTGCATTATTACTATAAATGATAAATATAGGCGTTGACAATTTATACTTGTGTGACTAATTTTAAAACGTAATCAATAAAACGAATATACACTAGTTTATTAATATGTCATTAAAACGTCAAAATACATAATTAATTGGCAACACCTGGTAGTAACATGATACGTATACCTATGCAAAGCGGATTTAATGTAATATCTGTAGACTCTGTCAGGAGCTCTGAGATTAATTTTCAACCCAGTGTATATTCCACATACAATACAACTAGGTATTATTATTAATTATGAAATAATTTGTCAAATACGCCTTCCAACATACATTAGTTTCAATTTTCAAAGTAATTGTTAATTTTACGGTTTTGTACGTTACACTGACAAAATTAAACCCGTAATAGGATTACTCGTGCTTTTGCATGTCCGTCTGTCAATAATAACATGTGGTTAATATAATAGTCCACAAATAGTCGACCTATTGTGATAGGAAATTTCTATACACGATCGCTCGTTCATTAACTGTATATCTTAAACTGTCTTTGTATAAACTTTTCGTACATATTGATCCAACATAATATACGAGGGCGGGTCAATAAGTCCGTGACTTTTTGAATTTCTGACCTCTTTACTGAAAAAGCAACACTACTCCTGTCAACAGGCATCTGTCAGTTGACTCCTGTCAAAATTTGAACTTGCTGCGTCAGTTAGTTTGTGTTTGACAGCTATCTTTATCAGACTACCCAGTAATTTGAGGAAAAAATGGAAAAAAGTGAATTTCGTGTGCTTATTAAGCATTATTTTTTGCGAAAAAAAACCATTACCGAGACCAAGGCTAAGCTTGATAAATACTATGGGGACTCTGCACCATCGATTTCAATGGTAAAAAAGTGGTTTACTGAATTTCGTTGTGGCCGTACAAGCACTGAAGATGCCGAACGTCCTGGACGCCCAGTTGAGGTCTCTTCACCCGAAACAATCGAAAAAATTCACGATATGGTGTTGGCCGACCGAAGATTGAAAGTGCAAGAGATTGTGGAAGCCGTAGGGATCTCGCATGGCTCAGTGGTTTCAATTTTGAATGATCACTTGGGCATGAGAAAGCTTTACGCAAGATGGGTGCCGCGATTGCTCACAGTCGACCACAAACGCAATCGCGTAACAACTTCACAGGAAGGTTTGGCGTTGTTTAATCGCAATATGGAGGAGTTTTTGCGCCGTTTTGTAACCGTGGACGAAACATGGATCCATCACAACACACCAGAGACCAAACAACAGTCAAAACAGTGGGTTTCTAAGGGTGAATCGGCGCCAAAGAAGGCCAAGGTGGGTTTGTCAGCCAATAAAGTTATGGCGACTGTCTTTTGGGATGCACGCGGGATAATCCACATTGACTACCTTCAAAAGGGAAGAACAATCAATGGGGAATATTATGCCAACTTATTGGACCGATTCAATGACGATTTGAAAAAAAACCGACCTCATTTGGCCAAGAAAAAAGTTCTTTTCCACCAAGACAATGCAAGGGTGCACACATGTGCAGATGCCATGGCAAAAATCCATGAATTGGGCTATGAATTGCTCCCTCATCCGCCCTATTCTCCAGATTTGACTACTTCTTGTTCCCAAACCTGAAGAAATGGCTTGGTGGAAAAAGATTTGACTCCAATGATGAAGTCATCTCGCAAACAAAGGCCTATTTTGAGGACCTCGACAAATCATATTTTTTGGAAGGGATAAAAAAATTGGAGAAGCGTTGGACAAAATGTATAGAGCTCAAGGGAGACTACGTTGAAAAATAAAATGATTTATTTATCAAAAAATCTGTGTTTTATTCCAAAAGTCACGGACTTATTGACCCGCCCTCGTACTAGACGCCTTTAGAAATTTGCAGTAGATTTCATATAATTTATATAGAAAATATAATCTCCATCCAATTTTTTTATTCAAGATTGGATATTCAACAGTAAAAATAGGTTGAAATTTTTTTTCTAGTTTATTTAGTGCGCAGGGTGCGGGTCAGCTCCAACTGCATACTAAACATGATTGCGAGTAGACTAGGATTGTCCATATATGACGCATTGCATCGGGGTTTCAGCCGCGCCTGTTACTGCGAGGCAATGAGTCTAGTCTGAGTTTTTATCTGTAGGTTTGTTCCGGGTAATCTACTAAACGACTGGATCGATTTTGATAATATTTTACTACTAGGTAGCTGTCTCTATAAGGAGTAACTTAGGCTATTTTTTCTCTGAGAAAACCCTTTAACATTTTGCCCGGTCCGGGAATCGAACCCTCTAAGGCAGCGCTTTTCAAATTCCACGCGAACGAAGTCACGGCTACCAGCTAGTTAACAATAACATTGCTTTTAGCGATATAAATAACGATTGAAAATTAATTATCATCAAACAAAGTAAAATTACGCAAGAAAGTGTAAGTTACCTGCTCTCGTTGATGCCGTAATACAGGCACTTGTCTCCGACACATTCGCAACAGCCGTCATGGAACCATCTGTAATATGTAAACAAGGTAATATGATATATTATATTTCGGACAACTGACACACAACGCCATCTAGTTTAAACTAAGAAGAGCTTGTACTATGAAAGTTAGATTGACTGATAGAATACTTATTTACTTTTTTGTTGTAAATACATACAATTATTCATAGAAAACATCCAAACAGATGATACAAACATTTGATCCGACCCGGAAATCGAAGTTGAGACCTCAGCACATCAGTCGCCACCGAGGCAGTCACGATGATTATATTATTGCCAATACTAAAACAGCTTCAGTTGTAACAACTAGCACTGTCGATAATTCTTTTCTTTTTTGTTTAATATAGCAAATCAGGGTCCCTGATGGAAAGTGTCAATGTCAAGATGGAAAGTCATAAGTCCATTCGGGGCCTTTGAGAAGTCACTCGGTGATGCAACGGTAGCATTGTTTAAAACCGGTTTCCTGAGAGGCTATCGTATCACTCCGGTCGAGCCGTAATGGATTCATTGCTCTCTCATGGTACATGTTATCAATTTTATCAATCATCGTCATCTCAGCCGAAAGACGTCCACTGCTGGACATAGGCCTCCCCCAAGACTCTTGACAACAACCGGTCCTGTGCTACCCGCATCCAATGGTTTCCACAGTGCATAATATTAACATATAATAATTGTCCCATACCATCAAAGTTTTCGGAGTGGTGACATGGCTCGTTTAACAAATACTCTTTTACTATAGGTGCTACGTCCAGATCACGTTGAGAACGAGAGATACGGCCAGGGCCAGGATATGCATGCCTGTTAGCGGGTTCCAGAATACCGGGCTTAACACTATAGCAATAATAATCGTGCTCGAACTCTTGGCTAAGAGAGAGGAATCTTCTCTAATAAAATGATATGTTTGTATTTGGAGATGGCTGCTATATTATTGATTTATAACACAAAGAGATTTTATAAACTATCGTTATTCTCACTTTTTAACTTCTTGGGCGCTTCTGTAATCAACCTTCTGGGTTGATGACCAAGCTTCAAGTCTTCATTCTATTCTCAATATAGCTGTGTGGCCAGAAATGCCACATACCAGTATGCAATACATATCAAAGTTTGATATTTTGGCGTTCACCATACTTTTATTTGGTATGGTCTGAGTAGGATTATTAACAGATTTACGTGTTTACAAATATATACAAAAGTTCTTTATCCCCAGTCTAGAACGTAGTACCATATAGTGCACAGTAATAATATACTTACACATTTTAGTATTTAGTGTACCTGAGGCTGTTGGCGCCCATAGAGCGACATGAAGCGCGGCACTTGTCACAGGACATGCACTGAGACATATACGCGACGGTGCAGTTAAGTGTCACCACATCACGACTCACGGGCTCCGATTCCTGTTCCACGCTCTCTGCAGTACAGAAATATCACTACAATTATGATACATACTTCATCTTGAAATACATTATATAATGTACATGGAATCTGAGAAAATACAATGTATTACAAATAATGGATAAAGTTGTCAAACATGTATTAAGTTACAGAAAGTTATAATCAACTTCTAAGGTCATAAAATAGTCCCCTTAAATGCTTTAGCGCAGACGAAAGTTCACTATTTTAATATAGTAACTTTTATTTGAAGATGAGGAGGATTGATCTTAAATGTGACCGACAAACAGTACCTATTATTTCCTTACGAGAGGGTTGTCATGAACGTGAACACTAGTCACGAGTAGAAGCTAATCTATACATATGTTTAAAAGAAATGAAATCTAGTCGAAATTCATTCGGCCGCTTGGTTTGGCAAAACGATTTGGTATATTTTTCGTTCTTCCTGTACCTATCTGGTTCTAATTGAGGCAGGCGGCTTATTTTGGTCTAAAAATACTCACTGGAACGATCTTTTGTCTAAACATTCATTCGCATACAACAAAAATGATCAAAGAATTTTGATGAGATAAATCAGGTGACTCGTGGTATTTAAAACGTCATCAAGGGCTGCATGCGTTCTTAAACTGAGAAAATATACTAATGAACAACTCTGTCTAACTCAAACACATAACATAATAAAGTTAACATAAGCATTAGCTACGGGATCGGTGTTGAATGATGTAAACACTTCGTTCAATTTCTGTTATATCGATCTTTAAAGATAACTCTGCAGAGCAGGTAACATTTACATTCCAAATTAATGACTCACTTCATCTCTCTGCGGGACGGCCCTTTTGGTTTCTTACAAACGCCGTGGCAAATGGTCCTATTATTATGAATGGGATTAAGCAATTGTCGCACAATAATAAAAAATCAGCCTAATATTGATAACATTGGTTACTGTAGTAGTTATAATATTAAAGAAAATAACTGTTGCTCTTTGTTTGTTTTGTTATCAAAAGTTCGGAGAATACTTCTTATCGAAGGAAACTGGCTCTTTTCACGCACCGACACATTGGGTGGCACATTCCGAAAGCTATAATAAAATCCTTGGCTCGTAAAAAAGATTCTTAGTACTGCTGACGAATAACTTGTTAAGTGTACTGCCGGTTTTGTAGCAATTTCGGCACCTATCAAAAGACGAGTCATGATTGAAAAAAGAAATGCGCACGCAACACGCAATGTGTAGTGTAGTGTACACTTTTGTGCAGGAAATGTATAGCATAGTACACTTCATACTATGCATATGCTGCTTCGTGTGCGTGTATATCTATGATTATCCATGTCGCTAAAGCACTTTATACGAATTTGTATTCTAAGAAAAAGCCTTGACTTCCTATTCTGTTTATTTCATTACTAGCTGACCCGCGCAACTTCGTCTGCGTCTCTCAATAGTAATAAATTTTCTCCGTTTTTGAAACATTCTTCATTGGTGCTCCGCTCCTATTGGTCTTAGCGTGATGATATATAGCCTATAGCCTTCCTCGATAAATGGGCTATCTAATAATGAAAGAATTTTTCAAATCGGACCAGTAGTTCCTGAGATTAGCGCGTTCAAACAAACAAACAAACAAACAAACTCTTCAGCTTTATAATATTAGTATAGATGATAATTGTTTATTAGCGCAACCTCGTCTGTCTGTCATTCATTTTTGTGTTTTATGTTATGGTTCCTCAACAAATGGACCTTCTGACCATAATAACTTCCCCCTTTTAGAAGTTGGTTAAAAAAAATCTCATTCAGTTAGAAGATTCTTAGTAAAATTAATGGTGTTTTCAAAGGTCTCTTCTCCTTTATACATAATGTAAAACTCGTAAATCTGATGCAAATAAATTTACCTATTATCATTTATTGAACACCTGGCAGCCCCCTGATGTGTCAGACTGATTTAAATAAAATACACACTAACATTAACATCAAAAGAAACATGATAATGTAATATTTAAAACAAGTATGTAATCTGATATGTTCCTTTTTCTTAATTCCAAATGCAAATAAATTAGTTGTTCTAAGCATACAAGTGTTTGATTGTGATTTAGTTATAATATGATTTACACATACTATACTTCCTGTAATTACATACAAACATAGATACAATACATGTATAGCTGATTAACACAAATAAAGCACATAACATATGCATGTAAAGAAACTGGTTTCACTGACCATTCTATGATTGCTTAGATAAAATGGTGATGTAAAAAATTAACATTTAACCTTTTTTTACTTCTTTGTGACAAAATTTATGATATATCTGATCATAAAAATTTGCTTTAAATTTTACCTAAATTAAATTAAGAATGTGTTCGGTCACATCACTAGTTGTATACTAATTAACAAACAGCTATAGCATTATGATTGCTTTTTCTGTTCAAAAACAACCTATTTTAAAAGTTAAATTAAATATCTAGCTAGCTTAAGATGAGCAAACAGGCTTTAGTAAGTAGTTACAACCTCATTTCTGTGAATGCTACTATTTAACACAGAGACAGTATTTTATGGTTTAGTAATAGATGTTTATTTTATTTTTAATAGAAGTCTTTTCTATATTTGAGAGTCACATTAGTGAGTGTCGGTTAGATTTAAGGTATTATTAGTACCATTAGTACATAGCCACACAACTCCAATGGTAAAAAAATTCCTCATAAAGTTGATATTTTTAAGGACACTTGCAATAAAAATATTCAAATCAAATGATATTCTGATAGAGTTACATAACCAGACTTTTTATTATTAACATTATTTTCTTACACAATAATAAGGTACACTTGTAAAATAACATATTATTGAGTAAGAAAAGGCTACTTGTATTAAAGTACAAACTCATGAACCACAAAATGGTAATTAATATTATTTTAACGGGAATTAAAGCAATCTCTTATTTAGGGTATTACATACCTCTGGTTTGCCTGACGTTTCGACCAGGTTGCACCGGCCGTGGTCACAGGCTGACTGACCACGGCCGGTGCAACCTGGTCGAAAATTTTAATTATCATGGAACGCGAAAGTTTAAAAGTTAGTACACAAAATGGTATACCATTATGATCTATACTATGGATGAATATTTACTAGCGAAATTGGTAAAAGTCAAACTTGCAGTATTTAGGTTAAACTAGTAGAAATTCTAGACTAAATTTTCTAAACTGCAAATTATAAGTAACTTGAGAACAAAGAATTGACTTACGTAAATGGTAAACTAATTGCTTCTCGGGCACAGGCCTGTAAGCAGACAGATCAATGTCCACAGGGTAAGTAATTGATAACCATCTTTGCTGAGGGTCTGGGTCACTGGTGAGTGCTGCAAACAGTCCGGGGACACCATCTGCCAACTCTTCCACATATGAAGTTTTAGATAGTTCCGTCTGTGTGTCATTTGGCTTAGGACACATATCTGTAATATACAAAGGTGTATTAGTTTTACATTATCAATATACTTATGTAAAAATGTAAGTGCTCATAACTATATGTACTAAAGATGAATAAGAATAATAATCCAGAGGAATAGCCAAACTTTGGAATAACTTATCTGAAGTAATCAAGAATAAGACTTTTCATAGTTTATAGGATATACTTCTAGGAGTATAGTTGGTTCAGAAGATATGAATTACAGTACAAAGACTCTTGGTCATGGCTTATGGTTACCTCATAAGCACTCATTTATTCATATCAACTAACATAAAGCCTCTCAAAAAAAAAACAGAAATAACAGAATACTAGAAGTTCACTTCTCTTTCAGATGCATTTTTATGGGTCAAGTTTTGTGTTCTATGAATTTTTTTTTTTGTTGATTTCAACATACTCACCAACACAACTGCAACATTCAGTATACAAATAGCTAAGACAGCTGAAGCAGTCCTTGCAACAAGAGCAGTCTTTCAAATCACATTTACAAGACTGTGTTAACATACACTTTGATACAACACTGGCACAAATAGCCTCGTTGCACGCGTATACTATAGGCACCACACATATTAACGCTACTACGAAGTAAAATTTGCCAGCCATTGCCAAAATCTTAGATAAATTGTAAACACAATTGAGGAATCTACAAAGTTGTAATATAAACAATTTCTTTTTAGTCACGTGCGATTACTGCGTAACAGTACACAAACTTTTCAAAAAATAGATAAAGGTAGACACGGTAATGAAAGACTGTACGCAGCTAATATCCACTTAATTCTAAGTGTAAATAAATTATAACTATCGAAAAATTGTTTCGCGTCCTCACGTCGTAGAAGGTATACATAGAATGAATGAATGAAAAGTAAAGTGATTGAAGTGACTGTGAGTGAGGAACTCGATCGCTTTTTCTTACGTCATTCTCTAGCCGCTCGCAGCGCTCATTCTAGGGATGATCGATTTTACAAAAACATGGATGATGGCATCGAGAATGACATCAATAGCCGAACATCGATACTCGATCAGCGAGAAACATCGATGTCAGCGATGAATAAATAAAACGACCATAAAATAACATGTCTTTTTTTAAATTCAACCGTGTTTTGGGTGCAGACCGTCGATTTACAAATTTAGCATTCGCGTTAAAGGAATAACTTTGCAGCTGGTAACAAAGCTTTCTCCGCATGCCTCTTGAGTTGCGATCTCATTCAGTTATTCTATCTGTTTGGTATTTACAATTGGAGGAGCACTGTTATGGCAGTTTAAAATTTGGTTATTAGCTGGACGCAGTTTTAAAGTAATCAGTTTCAGTTAGGATTATCATCATTTGCTGCAACACACTGCTTAAACCATGTGTCTATTCTTTAAACGAGTGCAATCAAGCTTGCAATCAAGCACCAATAATTTGAGCAAGTGGGCCAAAGTAATGACGGACGTTTCTGCCAAACGCAATATCTTTCACTATATTCTATAAACTTTCACTACATTTGCTCCAACATCAGTCACCACTGCCAATATTTTATTTGCATCTAACAGCTATTCTTCGCAAGTTAGTAACAGCAACCCTTGCAATGTTTTCAGCGGTATACGATTCTGTTAAATCATACACTCCTTTTTTTATTTCGCGCGGAAATCCCCTCGGATACCACCTGTCGGTGGCATGTCGGACTCGAACCGACTAAAACCGCACGCCGTCTCGGGTACTAATAGCCGGGGAACCAGGTATAAAATTATACACTCCTAATGTGGCTGATACTATTGTGTCTTCATAAAAATGATAGATTTCGATTATGTGTGTGTCCGCGACGAAATTTCGATTTTATGTCCATGCATCGATGTAACGATGTTTTGTGTGATGCAACATCAAGGTTGAAACAGCTTTAGCTTTTAACAACAATGATCATCGAACATCCCTAACTCATTTTCATTCGTGTGTATAATAATGCTAGTATAGTCTATACTAGCATTATACACACGAATTAAATACTATACTATACACACGTCTATACTATAGACGTTCAACTTTAAAATGAAGTAAAGTGAAAGTGCAATGTTTGTTCAAATAAAATAAGACTTGACCTAAAGGTCTTAGTTACCAGGTCATTAAATTAAAAAAAAAAGTTAAATTATTTAATTAAACTAAAAACTCGTTCAGCAAACCTTGCTTTCTACTTATCAATATCAATTGATTCTTTAAACTTTCTGTTTCAAATAGGTGTCCTAGTTGTACAAAAAACTACAAGTGTTATAATAAGATTATATAGTATTCAGTTGGGAAGAATTGACAAAACTAGTGTTGGCTTTATCAAATGACCAATTCCTTAGTCTCGAATTTCACATACCACACTGCCCTACATTAGCTACCTACTTTTTTGCACCAAGTGGCAGGCAGAGGCAAGGTTGATTAGTCTTGTGCTTAATCGGACATCTGCAGGTTCGCACCGTACTAGTACAATTCGTACAACGTACTAGCACACCGTAATAGTACTATTAGTACTAATAGTACTGTTACGGTTTTAGTAGAAGTAGAAAACTAATGCGTTTGTATTGATATTACCAACAAAAATGAAACGGAATACTAATAATTAAATAAATTAAAATACGTAATTTAAAAAAAGTGTTATAGTTTTTTTAAAATATAGATTTAGGCTTTGTATTAGGCAGTTACTTTTCTTCAGTATAGAAATAATTACACAGTTCTTGATTATTTTTAATGTGTTATCCCTTTCTGAATCCCATAAAACCTAACAGTTTGATTTTTAAATACGATATTTTAGATTACTTTACACTAAATTTTTAAGCATACTATTTGATTTTCCTTCATACTTTACAACCCAACGTATTGTAGTACACCTGTATCGCTGTCCCTTTTACTCTCACACTGTCTACCAATACGGAACAATAAAGCGGAGCATTAATAGTACGTCGCACAGCAAACGAACGTAGACACTAGTAGACAGAGTAAACAATAGATAGTTTTAGTACTGGCTTGAAGTTGACACTGTGTACTAATAGTGCAAAATGTCCGATTAACAGCTGCCTTTCGGAAACATTACTTTTAGTACAATACCCAGTACTAGTACCTATCAGTACATCGTACGTGTACTACCCAAGACTAAGGTTGATAAATATCCATCAAAACCCAGAATCGACTGAAGATTTAACTCTAATAAAAGATCCATCACAGAAACAAAATACATGAAACGATTACATTTATAATTAGTTAAAGTGCCTGACAAAACTAAAAATAAGTTAAGAAACAAAATCTCCTCAAAATACGTGTGTTCAAAATAAAAAATTGGGTTCAAGTTCATTTTTGTACAATTCAGTATTTCTAAATTGTTGTAAACCGTTTCGCCATTTGTCATTGCTCCATGTCAGTCAATATATTGTACAATACTCATAATACGATTACGACGACTCTTAAAACTGATATTTTGTATGTTTGTGAGTGAGTTCGACGTAAATTTTTGCGTGGCATGACAAAACACTGATACTTATTGTTGAATGACATACATTTAAATATAATAGAACATCTGATTTTCGGTTTTTAATAAGTATTAAGGTCTTGTGATTCTAGTTTGGAGTTTGGTCAGGACACAATTTCATCGACCTTGGTTATTTTATTCAAGAATGAGTATTTGTTAAAACCGATACTTGCCCGGATCAGAAGCTCACGCAAGCCAAACCAAACACCCCGTTCACGCACTTGTGTTTGTGGACACTTGTACAGAGTTGCCAAGCGTGTAGCTGTAGCATGAACTTTTTATCAGACTTACTTCAGGAGCTGGACTATCAAGCTGGACAATAAACTATATAACTAATAGGTCTTTACCTATGAAATTTGCGTTTTGTATGCAATAAGTGAAAGTACTTATTTTTTCAAACTTTTTTATTTCTGTTATTCGAAGTAATCACCCATGCAATCGACGCATCTTTGCCAACGCATTGGCAGTTTATTGATGCCCTTCTTGTAAAAATCAGCTGGACGGGAGGCAACAAACTCTTCAAAGGCATTTTGTACTGCCTCTCGGGAATTGAATTTTTTACCCACTAAGCATTAATGCGTACTGTGAAGAACTGGAGAGAATGATGGAGAAGCTTGCACATCTGCAACCAGCTTTTGTCAATCGGTCGTCCCCACTGCTCCTTCACGACAACGCGCGACCCCATACTGCGCAACAGACAGTCTCCAAGCTGCAAGAGCTGGGGTTGGAAGCTCTCCCTCATTCGCCATACTCACCAGACCTTGCACCTACCGACTATTACTTGTTCCAAAATTTAGACAACTTTTTAGTGGGTAACAAATTCAATTCCCGAGAGGCAGTACAAAATGCCTTTGAAGAGTTTGTTGCCTCCCGTCCAGCTGATTTTTGCAAGAAGGGCATCAATAAACTGCCAATGCGTTGGCAAAGATGCGTAGATTGCATGGGTGATTACTTCGAATAGCAGAAATAAAAAGTTTGAAAAAATAAGTACTTTCACTTATTGCATACAAAAAGGCAATTTCATAGGAAAAGACCTAATATATAAGCTGGACAATGACAATGGGCATTTTCTTCCATCGTCTTTGACAGGTGTCTTTAAAATTCAATACACGCAGACTTTCAAACGTCCTTACCTCTCTGGTTTAGGTGCTGTTTCTGAGGGGCACTATCAAGACCGGGTACTCTAAGCAATTGCTTAATTACAAATACGACACATAGTCACGCCAAACTTAGTGTTGAGAAAAATGAGCTTCGAGTCGGAAGCTCGAACCCCGAATCGAATCTACAGAACCTTTAAACCTCCAGCTCTAAAGGCTCGCAAGTCCTAAAGGTTCGAGCCTTAAGAGTTCGACTCTTAAAGGCTAAAAAGCCCTAAAGAGAAGACTACAGTCGAAGCTCAAGCTTCGTTTATTAAGCGTCTTCAGATTTCAGTTCTCTCAAAATATTTTACACAAAGTTTAAGAATCTCTGAAAATTTTAGCACGCCCGGAACCCCACGTTACTTTTTACAAGCTATCGTCTAATTAGGTTATTATTATGGTTCCATTATTATGATAAAATATTAATATTGCAATTTTGTATGTTTTATAGCAAGTTTACATAATAATTGATTATACAGGAAACCTAACACATTGATCCAGTGCTATTAATGTCTTGGAAACTACCCACATTTACTATTAATATAATTACACGAATTACTACAAGAATTAGTTCTACTTTAAATTATATTATTAAATGTATTCGTAGTTTATCAATGGGGGATTAATAAGGTTTCTATTGTTTTTCAAAAATGTGTAAGGGAAACCAACCTATTTTTTGAAAGTACTAGTGAAACGGCTAATACTTTGCTTAGAGAAAATGAGACTAGCTTTGCCTAGAGATGAAACACCTTTAGTGACAAAAAGGCCGCGTTTTAGTTGGTAATAGTGTCATTTTACAATGGTGAACAATACATTATCATGTAAGGTATGCAGTCATACTTTTTTTATTAATATATGACATTTAATTTTAAAAAGGCATAAATCGCAGGCATATGAGCCCTAAGCGGCAGAGTTGAGCTTCGACTCAGCTCGAGTTGCGAATCGAACCTTGTGTAAAGGCTCGAGCCTTCAATGAGTTAAAGACTCTGAAACTCGAGCTTTCTAACAACACTAGTCGAACTTCCGTTTTGTTATAGGTACTATACCTATGTATATCAAAATGGAAACTGTTATACGTAGATTAAAAAGTGTTGAACAGTGTTGCCAACTGTTTAATAACTTTCCCCCTAAAGCAATGTCACCATTACACACAATAGACCGGACATAATCTACGTCGACAAGACTGAATAGATGGAACTATTCCGTCAGATTATAACATACGGCCGAAAGAAATAACCCGATTATGGAACACACACACTGAAACTGGACATAATTCGGACAAGGAACTTAAATGCGTTTTGATACTTTGATCGAGCCACCGACGTTATCAAGAGGAGGGGAAGTCAGGCTTTTCAATATGTTGAATTTATTTTGTCAAATAAAGTAGTTAAATAAGGGTATTAATGCTCCTTTAATGCTCCTATTTTATGATGATTAATTTGTAATAAGCTGTATTCTTAATTTTTTAATTATCTATTTTTACTTGTGGTGTTTTTCTTCAAATTTGAATGGAACCAAATGGGAAGTAGGTACCCCCTTAAAACACCTCACAATCGCAATTGCAGTCTTCCGCCACCCCCCCACAGGCATTGACCCGTCTCACCCAAGACGGGTCTCGTCACCCGTGGCGACCGTCACCCTTCGGTTGCAGTCCTCTAGAAGCGCATTCGGAACACTGTGCGCTGCCTCTCGGGCCTGTATCTGTTCGGACGACAAATTTCCCAAAATGGCCAGAGAACGAATACCCTCCGGCGCCCGGCGCTTCTGCGGGCAGAGACAGCGGTGTTGCGTTCTCTCTCGAGTCCTGCCGCTTACTTTGTGGACATCACATGATCGCAGAAGGAAGTGACGGCGCTCCATGCACAGTCGCTGCGGACCATGGTCAAAACCAAGGTCGGAAGGAAGACGCTACCCGCAGAACTTACTGCCGCGATAAGATCTCGACGCTGGCTGGCGAAACCTGGACATTCCGCCAGCGTGTCAAGCGCTGTGTCGTGAGGGCAGTCATCACAATGGTGGCACCGTGACGTCAGCTCCCGGCCGGGTCTTACCCCCGCTATTCCGGCGTGCCCTGCACTGGGCCGCGCAAGTGGTTGGTCCCACTCCGCCACCACAAGATCTGGCGATCTAGCTTACCCCGACCTAGAGCATCCCTGCGCCACTGGGGATGTTTTACAGTTATCACAAAGTGTTTTGACCTATTATTTCCCTCAGAGGTCGTTTCAGATCTTTGAACGTATGAACGTATCTACATTGATTTGAAATTCGCTACTACGAATCATAGAAAAGATTAAACTTAGACTTGATATGACTAAAATGAATTTTGCTTTTATATAAGAATATAATAGGACGTATTAATATGCTATTTTTTCCTTTAGGTCGTAGCAATCGTCGGGCACGCCGTCATCGCGGCGGTAAGACCCGTTGTGGAGGATTGACGACGCAGGTGATCACTGGGAAAGGATGTTTCGGGGATCACCTGTGTCTGATCAACGCCTGAGTGCCACCACTGCGATGGTCGGACCGTGGATACGGCGCTCCACACGCTGGCAGAATGCCCGGCGTGGGTGGAGCAGAGGCGAGACCTCGTGGCGGCCATCGGTGTGGGAGTTCTATCGCTCGATAACCTGATTGCGGCTATCGTGCGGAGCGAGAGTGCGTGGAACTCTGACGTCTCCTTCTGCGAGCAAGTTATGTTTGTGAAGGAGATAGCGGAGCGGGACCGGGAAAGGTTTATAACTCTCCCAGCCCTCCAGGCTCGGGAACGGGCCAGGTACCGCAGACGATTCAGAACGACCTCCGTCCTCCATAAGCGCAGGCCTGGGGGTGACAGGTGAGGCCCTCTGTCACCCTAGCAGAAGCAGCCTGGGGTGGCGGGAGCACAGAGGGAACATGGGGGTTCCCGCACAGGGGGGGGGGGGGGTCGTCTACCCGCCGTAGATGGCCCGAGGTACGTCGGGGCACCAGGGATTTCTTTTCTAGGGTACACCTGGTTCCCCGACTACGACTACGATTTCCGCACAGAAATAAAAAAAAAAGGTCGTAGCAATCGTAGGAATGCAAAAAAATAGGATTTAGATTCATGTCTTGACGTTAGTTTATACCATAACATTACCAAAACTTGGTAGGTAAATGTAATTATATATTTCTAATAAAGTAATAAAATTAATAAAATAAAATTAGCCTTACCTCTAATTGTTACATCGTCAACTGAACAACATAACTCATTTGTTGACCAATAACATAAAAGTAATTTAATAAGGAAGTAAAGCAAGAATAAATACATCATATAGGTACCTACCTAATTTGGTTACTATTATTTCTCAAGATAACACAAATCACTTACAAGGAGAAATAAAATACAAATCATAAGAGATAAAAGTAAACGTTGACAGGTAGATAATTCCAAACTGATTTTTATGCAATTTAGGAACTTTTTAAAATTGAGTTGTCCTGTCTAATGCTGGTTTGAGTTGAGCAAATAGAATGGTAGGTTTACATGCAGTAATTACTTTATGAAACAAAAGGTTTTTTTAACATGTGTTGTTTTACAACAATGTTAAAAATTAATTACTAAAAAAAACATATTTATTATAATAAAATTAGTAGTGCATGAATTTTAAATTTGTAGTTATAGGTTTTAGAATAAACAGGTGGTGCCTTTCAAAATTTGTTCTTTTAATAATTTTTAAATAATACTCGCGAGTTTTTGTCTTTTACATTTTGGGTTGTAAGTTGTACATCCGTGTCCCTTATTACATAATATTTTTTAATTAGTCCTAGGTTTAGAGAGTTTTATGAAGTTTGCCCGTCTTGAACTGAACAGTACTACTGAACAGTAGAACTGTACAGTTGTCGTGAACTTTAATTGTGTGTGAATTTTATTATTAAAGATTTTTCTTATTAGAAGAGACGTGTTGTAATGATATATTTGTTTGTGTTTTAGCAGCTGATCCCCACACCTCTATTAAGTAATCTATATGAGGTCACCATTGAGTTGTAGATTGTGTAGCGAACGTCAATGGGTTAATGGGAGACAACCTGTTAGAAAAGTTAGTTTGGAACATTGATATAGTGTTGTTTTAACTCAATGGTTTTGAACGTAAGTGTTCGATGTGTGGTTTCCATTGTAGTTGACTAGCTAGTATAAACTCGAGACACTTTGCCCTATTTACCCTGACCAACACAGTTCCATTGATAGTTAGGGGTCGTTGATCATGTATTTTTTGTTCTTTGCTGAGAATATTATGTTATTAGTCTTTGAGGCGTTGACAGTCAATAAATTCCTCAAAAAACACTTTTCTAATATTTTTAGATCATCATCATATATTTTGACCCTATTACCATCGTCACGTCACATCGCTTCGCTTCTCGGTGTAAATGAATACTAAATTGCTACAAATAAAGGAAACTTTATATAGGTACATCACATGTAGTAACAGTTCAACTTCGAATAATACCTAATGTTTGCAGGTTTGATAGAAATAGATTATTGTAACATATTTTATCCAACTACCTACAGTCCAACCTGTTCTAATTACAGGTCCCATGATTACGGAGTGTAATGGATCCATCGGTATAAGCAAACTCAAACTATCTTTATTTCATAGTTAATATTAAGATTTACCTCTGATTTACGTTCGACATTCTTCACGTGCAACACATTCCTAATAATCGTTTCTTTTCGCACTTGAATTTCCAGTTGGTTTGTCTTTTCCACTGTAAATGAATTAGATGCAAATTTTGTACTTAGTTTAATAAAATTCTTTAAACTTTGTTAATTCCGTGACACGTTTTGATTTTCAAAATCACCCATAAGCCTATTAACAGCCTCTAAAGCATTTACTTCAATTATACTTTTATCTAGTATCATGTCATCTCCTTTCTTTAAAATCTTTCTTCTGAGTTCATCTGAATTACCTTTCTCCACGATCAAATCAATTATGTTGTCATCTCTACTAGGAAAATGCTGTCTAAACCTGATGAGGAACTCCTTTGGTTCCTATTTTATTAGTCTGATCACATGCCTTTCATACACTTTGCTTGGTCGAAATAGTAATCAAGTTTCTCGATCACTGACATGAATGTATCTGATATATCCTCTTGACTACTACTTCCACCAGGTATATTAAATATATTTCTTGCAGCTTTTGTCCACCAAAATGAAGAAAACAGGAGTATTTCTTTACGCTAGTTTTGAAGCATCAAAACTTTTGATGCTTGGTAAATCTGAAGTGCTCGTTTCCAGTGTTTCCATCACTCCACTAACGATGTAGGATCATCTTCGCACTCGAACTTTTCTAATATCAACAACGACATTATCAGCAAGTCGGTTACCTGTATGAAAATTATTTAGTAATACTTTAATGTCCAAACCTCATGGACAATATTGAACTTCTAGCTGTAAAATGTCCCCACGTCATGGACTACATTAACTTGTTAGCTTTACAATGTCTTATATAAGCATAATAGTAACGCCATCTAGGTAATATGGTAGGTTCAATCATTTATTGATATTAAAATGAAGCGCTTTGTTATTGTGATGGTACTACACCCTCTAAATTCATGTTTTTTAATCAACTCGGATTGGTAAACCTTACTCATTTGGTAGAAAGCATTACCAAAAAAACTCACAAGTTATCATGACCAGGTTAGATGACTATGCCCAGCAGCGCCTAGTTAATGTTAAGAAAGTGTAACCTATTTAAACGACTTTCAGTCATATTATGTAAATATTTCGCGACCAGCCTTTTACCAAGATACCTTAGGGAAGTAATGTCCAATGCAATTCTTTGTACATGGTATCCACTGCCTTATTCTAAATACCTACTACTACGACTTGTAAGTTTCTCAAGAATTCCCGTACAAAAATACTAGTTTCACGTCTCACTTTACCAGTGAAACATATTCAACCGCAACGAAAACAAAAGTATAGGTGTACAAAACAAGTAGGTAACTTGCGTGACTGGTCTAACTATTGACGGTCGCCGACGTTCGCGCCGCGCCGGCCGGTGCCGGTGCCGCGCCCCCATTCGTCGCTATGGCGCTACGCTCTACACTCCTGCGCAACTGTAAGTGTGGAACCCACGAATATTATTTATTCATATTTATTTTAATACAGTCAATTTGGGATAGGAATTTTACGAGTGTGTGTGGGTAAAATTTTAACCATCATACCTATCAGTGTGTGCGTGTGAAAATATGGAAAAGTTTTTTCACCAACGACCTTGTGATGTGACACCTTTTTGTACAAAATACTGCAGCCTACAGGTTTATTCAAAGGTTCAACGCCACATAATGTTGGTTGTGTAACGGCCGAACACTCAAACTGAGCTCAATTATAAGACGACATTTCTCGACTGATCTCACTATTCCTTGAAGGTAATTTGGAGCTGGAGAACTAGATAATAGCATATATAATGACGACTTGTTATTGCCTTTCAATATCAAGCGACACGCACCTTTTTCTATAAACGAAAAAGAACGGATGACAGAAGGACCGCCTTGAAATAAGTATTGTAATGTTATACTCATTGTATTGTAAACGCATATTAATCAACGGTGCTGATTATGAGACCATAAAATATTTAATAACATAAGAATTACATTAGAGTCAGAATTATGTGTTTATTCACAGAATTAGATATTCAATTGTCTATTTAAGTTTGCGTATTTTAACTTCTATTTTGTCTGTTGAATTCTATCATATAAACAACCACATTTAAAGAAACATGTTGCCCGAGGGGGGTTAAAGGACTGTACAATAGTGTATAATACTCTGACAGTACCAAGAACATATTATAATTTTTTGTCTCCTTCTTTTAAGTTATAGTTTTATATTTAATACAACCTCTGTCTCATTCTTCCAAATGGTTTTGACTGTCAATGATTTTCCGTTTCCATATTTGCTCGTGAACTAACAATGCATAATAAGCAGTTTATCTGAGTGGGCCTTGTACATAGAAATTGCAATATAATCAACTGAGTCCTATGCATACAGATAACAGATAACTGCTATTAACAAATTGCAAAACATGTCCGTTGTGTTATTATGCCTACGTATGTAACGTAGGTACTGTAAAACAGAGAACATCAGCGTTTAAGTAACTAGGGGCACGTATTTAAAGATTTTTGTGTGGTTACGTAAGCGGTAGTTTTAAACAGTGTAAGGTATAGGAATATAGATATTCTCGGAGCGTTAGTTCGCTTTAAAGATAACTAGCACAAATAGTAGGCAACATCTCCAAATATTTGTCTCGTTATGAACATTTTCATTTTTCAAAGCAAAAGGAGAAGTCACATAAGAGAACTTTAAGGAATGTTCCTCTTTTTGCGAAAATAAAGGTGCTTAGACCATTGTAAATCTAAAATCTATCTACAACATAACTAACATTTACTTTCCCTCAGAACCCTACTATACTAATACCTAATATTTATCGCTGTCCTTCCAACCATATGTGGTGAAAAAAAAGATAGGTATATTACTAATTGTAAACTTGTGTTTACTACTCGGTTACCACTTAGCCACGAGCCTCTCTAACCAGTTAAATGTTGTGCTATAGGTATTATGTATAAACGTATTTTTTTTTTTATTTTTTTTTTTTATTTGTAAGTAAGTTAACAGAAAAGGGTGTGAGGGGCGAACCACCATCTTTCGCCCCAAGCCAACCTCACCTGCCCGCGGTGCATCCTGCTGAATGACGAACGAGGCTCTGGCGACCGACCGATGGCGGTATATCCATCCCAATAGGCGTAGCTAAATACAACAGGCCGGTGACGGGCAGCAGCGTTACCGGTGCGACAAGCTACGCCCTGCGATCGCCAACCCGCCTGCCCAGCGTGGCGATTATGGGCAAACCCTCCCCATGCAGACGCAACAAAGGCCACGGCCCCCAGTTCCCGGCGGCCCCGCTATTCCTGGTCATGGTGGCGACCACGGTAAAGGCGGGGCAGGGGGTGCGAAGAATCTCCGAGCCACGGGAGGCCACCACAACCGACTGATCCTGGCTACGTACAACGGACGCACGCTACGGCTAGACTCGCATCTGGCACAACTTGAGGTGGAACTTGGGAAGATTAGGTGGCATATCGTAGGGCTATGTGAAGTCCGAAGAGAGGGGGAGGACACCATAACCCTCGAGTCAGGCCACCTAATGTACTTCCGCGAGGGAGACCAACAATCCCAAGGTGGCGTTGGGTTTCTGGTAAATAAGTCCCTATCTGTCAACGTTGTGGAAATTTCCAGTGTGTCGAACAGGGTAGCGTACCTCATTATCAAGCTCACCGAGAGGTATAGCTTCAAGGTTGTGCAAGTGTACGCACCGACCTCGGCACACTCGGACGACGAGGTGGAGGATATGTACGATGACATATCGAGGGCCCTCCAGTAGTGGGTCTTAGTTGTGAACTAAGACCCACTACAACGTTGTTATGGGTGACTTCAACGCTAAAGTGGGTGTACAGAATTGCTGCGAATCGGTAGTAGGATCCCATGGATTTGGAAGCAGGAATCATAGGGGACAAATGCTGGTCAACTTCCTCGAACGGGAGGGGCTCTTTTTGATGAACTCTTTCTTCAAGAAACAGCCCCAAAGGAAGTGGACGTGGCAAAGCCCCGACGCTATGACCAAAAATGAGATCGATTTCATCATGACGGATAGAAAGCACATATTCAGAGACGTCTCAGTGATCAATAGGTTTAATACTGGTAGTGATCACCGACTTGTCCGGGGCTCTCTGAATATCAACTTTAAGGCGGAACGTGTCTGTTTGATAAAATCCAGGCTCCGACCGACTCTGCTCCAAGCCATGACAGGATCTGAAACGTTCCAGTCAAAACTGGAAAACCGATTCGCTGCCGTGGAAACCACAATCGACGTAAACCAGAACCTCGAAAATGTGGTTCGGATCCTCAGGGAAGAAGGTACGAGATTTTGTGAAATGCAGCGTAAGGGCAGGAAGTCGAAGCTTTCAGAAGGGACCCTAGGGCTGATGAAGAAACGACGTGAAAACCTGTCACTTTGTCGGCAAAGCGGACTCTAAACCGAGAGATCAGTAAACTCGTACGACACGACCTCCGGTGCTCCAATACTCTTTCAATTGAAAGAGCGATCGAGCAAAATCGGGGGTCAAAAGTGTTCGTACAATCTCTTGGAAGAAGCCACCTGAAAAAGTTGACCACAGAAAGTGGAGAAGTCGTTGCTTCGAAGCCGGCAGTCCTTTTGGAAGTGGAAAGCTTCTATGGCCGGTTATACGCTTCCCATGCATCTCGACCTGATCCCGAAAATGAGGACTCTAGAGCCACATTAACACGTCACTACACCGAAGACCTGCCAGAAGTTAGCATTGACGAAATCGAGATGGCTCTTGGACAGCTGAAAAATGGAAAAGCCCCTGGAGAGGACGGCGTTACAACAGAGCTGCTAAAGGCCGGGGGTAAACCTGTACTAAGAGAGCTCCAAAAGCTCTTCAACGCTGTCCTGTTTGAAGGGAGAACTCCGGAAGCGTGGAGTAGGAGTGTGGTCGTCTTGTTCTTCAAAAAGGGTGACAAGACCAGGTTGAAGAACTATCGACCCTTATCCCTTCTAAGCCACATCTACAAGCTGTTTTCGAGAGTCATCACGAACCGTCTTGCGCAAAGACTCGACGAATTCCAACCACCGGAGCAAGCTGGGTTTCGGAGCGGATATGGCACCATAGACCACATCCACACAGTGCGGCAGATTATACAGAAGACCGAAGAATATAATCAGCCCCTGTGTCTAGCATTCGTGGACTATGAGAAAGCCTTTGACTCGATCGAGATCTGGTCTTTTCTGGAGTCCCTGCAACATTGCCAAGTAGATTGGCGATACATCCAAGTGATGATACTCGTATGTCTCTACAAAGCCGCCACCATGTCCGTCCAAGTTCAGAATCAGCAAACAAGGCCCGTACCATTGCATCGAGGAGTGAGACAAGGGGACGTTATTTCCCCGAAATTGTTCACAAATGCAATGGAGGACATGTTCAAGACGCTGCACAGGAAAGGGCGTGGCATCAATATCAATGGCGAATACATCTCTCACTTGCGATTTGCAGACGACATCGTCATCATGGCAGAGACGTTGCAGGACCTACAGCAAATGCTGAATGACCTAGCTGACGCTTCTGTACGCATCGGCCTACGGATGAACTTGGATAAAACCAAGGTCATGTTCAACGAACATGTACTACCGGAACCGATTGCGGTACACGGTGCCGTTCTCGAAGTTGTTCAAAATTATGTGTACCTCGGGCAAACGTTGCAGTTAGGTAGAAACAACTTCGAGGACGAGGTGAACAGAAGAATTCGGTTGGGTTGGGCAGCGTTTGGGAAGCTACGTCGAGTCTTCTCATCGTCGATCCCACAGTGCCTTAAGACGAAAGTCTTTAATGAGTGCGTCCTACCCGTCATGACATACGGAGCTGAAACGTGGACACTTACGGTACGGCTGGTCCACAAGTTTAAAGTCGCTCCACGTGCTATGGAAAGGGCTATGCTCGGCGTTTCTCTAAGGGATCGCATCAGAAATGAGGTGATCCGGCAGAGAACCAAGGTCACCGACATAGCCTACCGGATCAGCAAGCTGAAGTGGCAGTGGGCTGGCCATATTAGCCGCAGAACCGACAACCGTTGGGGAAAACGAGTTCTTGAGTGGAGCTCGGTAAACGTAGTGTAGGACGCCCACAGGCCAGGTGGAGTGACGATTTGCGCAAGATGGCTGGCAGGAGCTGGATGCGAGAAGCCCAAAATCGATCTAAGTGGCGTGCAAAGGGAGAGGCCTATGTCCAGCACTGGACTGCGATAGGCTGATGATGATGATGATGATGATAACAGAAAAAAAGCCAAGGTTGTTTTATATAATTCTAATCACGTGTCACGTGTATTATATAGACACTATTCGGGGTGAATTGGCGGAACAGTTACAGCGCTAGTACCCGACTGAGTGTTTATATATTTTATTAAATTTATGTAGGTTTATGTATGCATGTGTGTTTTTATATTGTGTATGTATCTGGACCTAAA
Source organism: Arctia plantaginis (assembly GCA_902825455.1). Taxonomy (NCBI): domain Eukaryota; kingdom Metazoa; phylum Arthropoda; class Insecta; order Lepidoptera; family Erebidae; genus Arctia; species Arctia plantaginis. The sequence goes on along the minus strand of CADEBD010000284.1, from coordinate 2,623,279 downwards.
TTATGTTAAATTTCATATTTTATTTTGCACCTACCGTGTAGCCGCTTTTCTTGTCAGGCGGACTACTCACCGGCCAACCCAGTGGAGAGATTTACGAGATTACCTCAGGGCGCCTTGTAAGAGAACAGAAGTGTGTGCGTGTGGGAAACCTACGGGATTCCTTAGAGGAAAACAACTTACACCTCAGTCATACATACATGTATATTTCAAAAAAAAAAAATTAAAGTTACAATAAAAAAATAAAAAAAATAATTAGTGGGTATAAGAACATCATATTTCTACATCACCTGAAGGTTAACTGGGAGAGAATGCCTAATGGCATTAAGTCCGCCTTTGTACAATATGTGCATTAAGTTTAAAAATAAATAAATAAATAACAGACTTGAAACATTTAATTCAGGGTTAATATTTTCCAAAACAAAAAGGACATTACGCAAGTTAAAATGGAATCAGCTGCTAAAGTGTACGGCATTGATTCGATTAACAAGTAAAAACTTAAATGACGTAAACAGTTTGTTGCTTAAATTTGGAGCCGAATTTGGAAGGCATGCACTTTACAAAAAATTGTATGCAAACAGAGCTTGTCTTTTTATTAGTTTATTGGAAAGGTGGAGTTCATGGGTGGGAGGGGTGATATATGAATATGAATATTAAGCAGCAATATCTTTAACATTTGCTTTACAAATTGTTCCGGTTCGTAAAAGACCCATAATACCAGCACACGCACACACAGAACACTGTGTAGAAGACTTAGGTTGGGAAATAGGGTCAACAGTACGTCATTGGTTTTGCAAAAGTTTAGAATGACTGTGACATGTAACAAATGCCAAAACAAAATCTTGCGGGCTTGTAGTCCGTGTCTGATAGACTATTGATTTTTAACTAAGTAAAACGTTGAAGTAAAATAATATTTTATTTTTCAGTTTTCAATGGAACCCAGACTCGTCAATTGCACGAGTTGCAGCAGAAGGATCGACCAGGAGTGGCAATACTAAAGGAGATCCTCGAGGATCGCTTACGAGAGATCAAAAAAGCCAAAACCTGGAAACATGAGAGAGTACTCACTTCACCGCAGGATGTCAAGGTAAAGAGCAAGTAATTCGTTTTATTAATGATGGAAATGATGAACATAAATATTTCTATCGCCTAATCGTATTTAACATCTATTTAATAATAATAATAAGTTATCATGAAAGATAGTACGGTTGACATCTGTCGGGCATGCCACCGTCCTGGGGAATCAATCAGACATATATTATTATTTCTGGTTGTTCTCGTCTCGCTAACGGTGAATATTTGCACAGGCACAACCAAGTAGCCAGGTTCGTACACCAACAGCTTGCCCTTAAATACCAACTTGTGAATCCAGAGGTGCCATACTACAGTTATGTGCCCGACCCAGTTCCCGAGAAAAGAAGCAATGATTTTTTTATTAGTAAAAAAATTGTTGCTTCCACGGATTCGACTTTTCTTAACTTTCGTCGGCAAATCTTCAAAAGGAAAGACCAACTCTGCCGACTGGCTTTTTCTGCTGACACAGAGCTGCGACACGGTGCTTCATCACCAAATGCCAATTGAAGTCTCTGGAGTTACTGTCTCTGGCTTAGCCGTTGGGATGACTAACCACTTGACGAACAGGCCAGTCAAATTTTTTTTTTTTTTTTAAAAAGACAACTCCCGCACTAGGAATAAATCCTGTGTCGCGGGGGACTTTACAAACATACATGAAACGGACACAAAGTACACCCAGACTCAGAACAACAATTTGTGGATCACACAAAGTGTTATCCCATGTGGGGTTTGAACCCACAACACTCAGCGCAATAGAAAGTGGCGTGGCGACCGCTTAAACCACTACGCCATCCGTGCAGTCTAAAAATAATAATATCTCTAATATGTGTATATACAATACGTACCGCCACGAGTGCAAAATCTACTACAAACGATTAATTGGAATCAAATACTCGTACTTATGATAAAATTCGTGTCTGTAATGTCTATGAATAGAATTGTTTTAAAGATAGGACTTAAACTAAAAATAAATAGATTGATAGCAATTTGCTCAGAATACTGCACAAGAAGTTTATTTAATTTAAAATACATATATTTTACATTTGAATGTAAATTAAATAGCAAGGTCTCAGAATTGACACATTCAAGCCGTTTTGAGTCTTTTGCCTCGGCAATTGAGTTCAAGGATAACAAAGCCATCTGAGCTCTAATATTTTTATTCATAACATGTATTAACTTTTATACAGAGATTCACTTACAGTCTACATATTGCTACATTTACGGAATGTAAACACATCGTCTTATATTCTGACGAAGCACAGATGTAGAGGTATCGTGCTGGTTTTGTATTACCGTCCGTTACCGTCTTTAAATCGGATAGGCCGACAGAGGTAGGGTAGTGGATGCTTTAGATCTCGGATGGTAAAAGGGACTAAAACTACAGTAGCTTGAAGAAGCTAGCGTACCCGTATGTGCTTCTTGTGCTTGGAGAGGTCACTAAGAATGGACATCACCAGGCCTAACATAAGAATAGTGTGTTGTATTCGTCACGGAGTGAACATGTACACACGCGTGGGCCCTATGCGAACACCTAGCTGTTTTCGTCAACATTCGTATTCTTTTCCTTAGAAGCGGACAAACTTACCGACAATAGGTCGATCGAGGCCAGCACTAACAATCGTAGCTCGGTGAATATCAAGCACCCATCCCCACTACTTGCTATTTATATTAACTACTTTAGTACGCAGGCTTTATAAAAATGAAAAAGATGCAGTACAAATAAATTACAACGCGTCAATTCAAATATAAAACGTATTGGTACGACTCATGTTATCTGTCTGGTCTGTCGCACCATGAAATCTGTTTGGTCATAATTCAGTTTCTATCTCCCATATCAACAGGAAAAAATACGTCGAAACACAGCTATGTAATTTAATACAAACACAAGTTTATACACTGTAGTATCATAGAAATTGGCCGAGTGACCTATTCATTTACATAAGGGAAACGGTAGTCTTTGCATCAATAAGGCTTTTTAACCCTCTGAGGGGCGATACAACAGTTTAAAAAAAATCACCTGTCAAAAATTTACCATTATAAAGTTAAGTACGGAAACATGAACAATAACAGAATGCTCAGGCAGTATGTTTATAATGTTTTTGATAAATGCGACCATTTTTCGACATAAAACTAAATCGTACCCCAGCGGTGTAAATGTATTTTAGAAATTTTATATTCGAAATTTAAATGTGACGATAAAAGTTAAACATCTAAAGAGCTTTATGTAGTTATTATATACAAAATTAAATGGCTATTAGTACCCGAGACGGCGTGCGGTTTTAGTCGGTTCGAGTCCGACATGCCACCGATAGGTGGTATCGGAGGGGATTTCCGCACGGAAAAAAAAGCATTACATTAAATTAAGAACAATAAAAGATTTTTACATTGTATAGTTTTAAAATCAGAACCAAAAGTCATACAAATCATTAAGTACTTAAAAATGCTTCAGGAAGAAAAAGTTAGCCACTTTGTACAGAAGTATTAAAAAAAGAAAAGAAAAAGTTAATGCAGTCTACTGAGATATATGTAATACCTTTAACAGGTATTACATTACTTATCTATACATTTAACCCCCTAATGGATAAGACCGCTGAAGCGTTACTATCACTTGCTGTAACAACTGCATAAATTTAAGCAGTTTTCCAGACAGAAGGAGGTACACTTTATATCGCGGTAAAATTAGAACTAATTGTTTTCTTTTTCAGGTTAAAATCAAGGGTTCCGAAAAAGAGTTCCTCAACTTCTGCGCCAATAACTATTTAGGTCTTTCGGTAAGTAGATATTAACTTACTTACTTAAACATACTTTACAGCAGTTTTTATCTACGCACAATATTTATACACAATATAATTATAGATTGTAGAGTCTATGAGTTAGAAGAGGTTCTCTCTCTCGATGTTCTTCCTCTTACCCCTAATTCTGGAGACGTTGATATTGGTAATTGTACCGCATAGGTTCATCTAGGTCGAAGTAATACAGGGTGTAATCTGCTACGCGGATGACACCTTACTCACGGCCCGGGGGGCTAATTTCCAGGACGCGGCGCGCCTGGCCGCCACGGCAGTTTCCCAGGTGGTCGGGCGCATTGAGGCGTTGGGATTACGGGTGGCCCTGGATAAGACGGAGGCCCTATTATTTCATGGGCCCCGTCGTGGTCTACCCGCCGGCGCCTCAATCGAGGTCGGCTCGGTCCTCGTACCGGTCCGGGCCCTGATGAGGTACCTGGGTCTGGTCCTAGACGGTAGGTGGCTCTTCGACGAGCACTTCCGACAGCTTGGTCCGAAGCTGGTGGACACTCCACGCGCCGGCTTCGCCGCCGTGGAGGCTCTCCAGCCGGTCATCGCCGAGTGGTCAGGGCGGCAGCACGGGACCCTTACCTTCCGGCTGACGCAGGTGTTCTCCGGGCACGGTTGCTTCGGAAAGTACCTGTACTCGGTCGCTAGGAGGGAATCGAGTCCCGACTGCCACCACTGCGACTGCAGTCAGGACTCGGCCCAGCATACGCTGGCGGTCTGCCCCGCTTGGGCGACGCAGCGCAGGGCCCTCACTGCAGTCATCGGAGCGGATCTCTCGCTACCGGCCGTAATTCGCTCCATGGCCGGTAGTGACAGTTTTTTACCGCGGTCGCAACCTTCTGCGAGGAGGTAATCTCGCAGAAAGAGGCGGCGGAGAAGGCTCGGGAGGACGACCTCCACTCGGACCCGATCCGCCGCCGGCGAACCGGGCGGAGGAGGCGCGCTCACCTGCGCCTCATGCCGCCCTGAGTGTGGCCGCGTGTGGACGGGATGGGTTCTCCCCTCCACCCGCATTAGTTTGGCCAGCCGCGAGGGGGCGGCGTCCGCGTGTGCCGGACGTCGCCTAAAGAGATGAAAATTTTGAGACGGAGCCCGCAACAGGAGCGGGCCGGCGCTGGGAGGGGTCCAGAAGGCGATAACTACCTGGACCCCTCCTAAACTGGAAGCGCAAAGAGGGTACACCGTGCGGTTCGAGTCCGACACACCGCCACGCCGAACGAGAGCCCCGGCGGGGTGACGGTCCGAGGGGATTTCCACACGTTAAAAAAAAAAAAAAGGTCGAGGTAATACAAAAACGTTACGTCAATTTCAAAATCCACCTTCTTTTGTGAGGTTCATGAGGTTTGTGAAACATACTTAACAGTCGTTGTTTCTTCGCAGAATCACCCTGAAGTTGTCGAGGCTGCAAGGGAATCTTTGAAAAAATATGGAGCTGGCCTCAGTTCTGTGAGATTTATTTGTGGAACCCAAATTTTACATAAGGCAAGTAAAAATTTACTGATTGAGTTGTTCGCCAGGTGCATGATGAAGTAGGCACCAATGCAAACAAAATGATCACTTACACTTAGAGCGTTCTGTTTTGGGAAGCACTCCGAAGAATTATTTGGACACACCGGCCGCTGCGTTCCATTGTTGCTCCTTCAATGTGACAAAACTACCATCCCCTCCCTTGGATAACTGGTACGTGGAGTAAGTACCAGTTATCCAACGTGCGGTTTTTTAGAAACTTGTTACCAAAATTACAAAAATGAGGTTTTGTTGAAACCTTTTTATAGGTTTTTTTTTAATTACATTACGTCAGTATTTGTGCCATCGTTTAAACAATATACTATTACGCACTAAGTGTAATACATTTATTTATTTATTGGATCCCCAACAAAGGATATACACAATAGTACATATATTACACACATAGTTGTACACACGCACAGTGTACTCCTTCAGTTATAGGAAACCACAGCATGCACTAGAACATCTAAGCTTAAACTAAATAATAACACATTTAGTAGTGTTAAAATGTAATAGAAAATTGCTTGGTACAAAAAGGCAGGGCTTGAAACTTTAGTAAAATAAACAATAGATGAATTGCATTTTAGACGAGTAGAATTCAGGAAGATTTGCTTTTTGGACGACAATTCGTCGATTTTTTTTGGGCAATTTATTTTTTACGAAGGGCTTTATAACAGTGAAGGCCCAACGATTTATTATCTCTTTGAGGCATAATGGTGATCTCAATAAAATAAAAAAGAAATCAAAACCTACCCACGTACGAGAACACTACTAATAAATACTTTTGTCATTACAACAGGCATTGGAAGACCGTTTATCTCAGTTCCACGGTCGTGAAGATACTATTCTATATGGTTCGTGCTTTGACGCCAATGCGGGTCTATTCGAAGCTATTCTGACACCGGAAGACGCCGTCTATTCCGACGCACTAAATCACGCTTCAATCATAGACGGCGTTAGACTGTGTAAAGCAAAGAAATTCCGCTATCCGCACAGGGATATGAATGGTATGTTAACTTACACACACACACACACACACACACAGTGTTTAGATGAAATAAAAACCAATTGTGCGCCCTGTTCAAGGTTTTAACTCGTGTATTGAACAACTTTAATAAGTTATATGTATAATAACTTTAAACGAGACATTCTTGTATATGAATATTTATCAGATTCCATATGCCTCGACAACATTAAAGAAGCGATTTTACAAACAAAATGGCGAAGTTCGGTCGTTTGGGTAGATTTTATATTCCATAATATTATATGCATACAAATATTTTAATAAAAGGTATGAGTTTTATTTCTCAACTTTTGATTTGATGTTTATACATACACAAATACATTACATAATATTATATCTTTCCGCACAATAAACTAGTACCTATACATTTTGCGTCTTATACACATAGGTTTAGTGCTGAAATGTACCGCTAACGCCTACGCGCTCGTCATTGCAATATATACTCGTACAGGTATGCAATATGAATGGACATAGCAGGTCGTTTATAAATCGAAGTATAAACTGATGTTACATTGCTTATAACCTTCCTTATCCTCAATAAACTTTTAAGGGTTTACAAGCCAATATTACCATAGATGTATTCAAGTCTAAGTAACGCGGGTTTTTAGTAAATGTAATTTAATTTGTCTACAGAACTTGAACACATGCTGGCACACAGTGAGGCTCGAGTGAAGCTCATTGTGACAGACGGCGTGTTCTCCATGGACGGCAACGTAGCGCCACTGAAGGAATTGAGGGAATTAGCTGATAGATACCGCGCTATCTTGGTAGTAGACGACAGTCATGCAACTGGGTTCTTTGGAGAGACTGGCAGGTGACTAATGCGTACATAATACACAAATATACGACTTCACTTGCGTTGAATTGATTTTATCACCATGGTCATTTACACTTTATTAGTTATTATAAAAGGAATTCGGGCATTTGTTGATATTTCATCATTGTTAAAAGCGCTATGATCATGGATGAACTGAGTAACTGCGGGTGAAAAGTTTTTTTTTTACGAGCAGACAAATTTAGTTTCACTACTACCACTGTTCTCACTACTGTCTCGAACTCGAACACGACATACAAAACGATTTGTAATTGTATTTTATATTTTGTTTGTGTAGAGACGTACCACGGGCCCAGTTCACTTGCGTTAATGTATATTTCTCAATATAATATAACGGACATGTAGGTACTTATCATTTTTTAGAGAACAGGTGGAAAGACCCTGTTTACTACTCTTGACAATGTGTTTACATATTTGGTAACGGTCGAATTAGTAGTTAAAGTGTAAAAGCATGCAAAATAAACATATTTACCTAATTATTATTTTTATGAATGATTTAACCACTGACGTAGGGACGTCCTTTACTGTTGATGATTAGAGTAACCACGTCCACACACCAGTCATTATCGAAATACGTTATCAATTTACGAGTACTAAGTAGGTACATATAAACTCTATGCAAATTGAACAGTTTTCCTTAAATAATACAAATTCCATTAAGAACACAAATATTGATTGGTCGTTCAACGACGCCACTACAAATAATACCGACATAAAAAGAAACAAAAAAATTATTAAAAAGTTTCATTAATGCGCCTACACCATGATCTACTTAATAATAATGAACAGTTGTTTTAACTAAATAATAAACCAATATAATATGAATTATGTATATGTATATGTATACATGTATGTATATTTGTATTTATGCGTATGTAGGTATATAATAATGATGGGAGGGAGGTAGCGTCACCTACCGTCTGACGCGAGGAGACGGCACAATGCCAGCACTGCGGAGCCGACTGGGACTCCGCCCAGCATACGCTGGAAGACTTGGCTTTGTCAGTATTATTAGAAGTCGGTTCAACTTCTTTTCATAAGGCTTTAGGAATAAGGATTTTTATATTCTTTTTAAATAAATAACGAATTATAATATAAATAATTCAGTTTATTTTTTCGCTTTTCAGTATTTTAGGTAGGAAGTTTTTGTTTAATGGTTTTTTTTTAAATCGGTTAATTTTTTTTATAAAATTGCTTATTTTTTCCATTTTTAGTGTAACTAATCATAGGCACGTCTTAAGTTGAACTACTTCATATAAGTCGGGAGAGGGGTAGCAACCTACGGATAACGACCACCATTAAATGTTATTCCTGCTGATGTGAATAAACGCATAAAATAGCGAAACTGGGCATAGGCTCCAGAGTTATGTTGAGACGCAAAATTTCTGTTACCAAAGGGCCTAGTCCAAGTATCTTGTCCAAGTTTAAATGGCCTGCCTTGCGCCGTGAGTTACTTGATTCAGTTTTTATAACATTCTTGCTATACCCTTCCTTGCTTCGCTGTGGCACATTGTGGTAGCAAAAAATAGATAAAAACCATCTTTGAAGCAAGTTATATATAGTCGGGTACTCACTAGCGAGCTGTAATCGTAACGATGCATGTACTGTAACCAAAAATCATAGTGGGTACGTGGTTTACAAACCTGCTGCGAGCGGTACATTACAAGGTACTCATTCTGTTACCGTACATACATAAAAAAATACATACAGTGGAACATAGAGCTTCCTTCTTTTTGAAGTCGGTTAAAAAACTCTGCGATGGTATATGGCTATCTCCTAAGGATAACCCACATTAACCATTTTTATCTTTTATCGTCCCGGGTGGCAGCAGCAGGCAGGATCGGAGCGGGCCTATAAATATTGCATATATATAAATATTGTTACATTCCTATCATAATAATAGTTTAATTAATTACTCCACATTGACACCACATTAGTAGTATTATCATCTACATTGCACCCGTACGAAGCCGAGGCGGATCGCTAGCAGTTAAACCGCTCTGTACGGCCCGACGGCGACGGCGACGGCCAATTTGCCCCCGCATTTTAAACCTCAAATATATTTTAAAATATTTAGTTTAATGACATGCCCCAAAGAGCAATTTTAATCTAAATTAAACGCAGAACGTATTTAACCTATTTAATTGGATAAGGAATAATAATGTATTCTTTAAAATAGCTACGTAACACAGCCATTTTATTTTGTAAAATTTAAAAAATAAAAATGGTTACTGTGGTTTATCCTTAAGAGATAGACCTATACCATCGCAGACTTTTTTGTAGATCTTTTTAAGATATTTTATTAAATTCCATACTACATTATTTTGGTCTATTTGAAATTCTCGGATTTTCTCTACTATAATAAGCATGCATTATATATAGGTATAAACCTTCCTCTTGAATCACTCTCTCTATTTCTGAAAACCGCATTAAAATTCGTTGCTTAGTTTAAAAGATCTAAGCAAGTACGTGCGTGCTATAGCAAATAGCGTCGGGAAAAAGTCTTGTTACACATTTTTTGGTCTAGCTGCCATCCGCTCAGAGCATGTAACGCGCGATAAGGAGCTTCGTTCCAATAGGATCACGGAATTTATAATTTATGTATCTGTAGTTCTGATGTAAATTTCCATTCGGCTGGTTCACTCTAACCTTGGCAAGGCGAACTCTTCTATTTCGAGGTTATTAATCTTCCCACCTAAATAATAAAAAATATGTTATTCATTACTCTTTGTAAAAGCGCATAATTCTGTAAAACATTAATACAAAAAGTTTTAAAGACAAGAGATTTTTATAAATTACATTTAGTCTTCTTTATAACTCCTCTTTAATGAAATAATACAATGGATATACATTGCAGAGGGACGGAAGAATATTGCGGCATGTTGGGTCAAGTGGATATCATCTGCTCGACGCTCGGCAAGGCTGTGAGCGGGTCGTCCGGTGGGTACACCACCGGGCCCAAGGACCTGGTGACACTGCTGAGGAACGTTTCCAGGCCCTATCTGTTTTCTAACGCACCTTCTCCTCCCACCGTAGCTGCTTCTTTAAAGGTATTTGTTGTTGTTCACCTCTTGTTTTGCGAGTTATTGTTATTGTAGTCGTCCGCATGGTGGTCATTATTGTTGATAGCAAATATAATTATACTGAGAGTTTGAAATCGATATGTTAAAAAGAAAATTGTTTCCCATACACGTTTGTATGGGAAACAATTTTCTTTCTTTCAACACCACTTCTTAGGAGTAGTTTTGAAAAATTTGCAACGATGTTTTTTTATTACTTTTCATAAAGAGTATTTACTGTGAGTTTGATGGATAATCCGGTATGGTACGGATACCATGATCGGTCGACATATTGAAGTGTCAGGTATACCCCGTTGTTTCACCCCTCCCCTTTTTGAACTTTCAAATTGGATAAAATCAGATGATTGTGTGAATAAGAAGATACTAACCCGTTCTGGGCCACAGTTATTTATATATATTTTAATAACATCTAGTTTAAATGAACTTTACCAGTTGATTTCCAACCGATTGTTCTCATATCTCATTTTGGAAAATTACTCTTAACTTTATGGCTATAGGGGAGAGTAACCTATATTGGGCTTCTTTTGACATAATGGCACATATAATCGAAAGTTTTATAGCTATGAGAATGAAACATGGCTCAAAATATAGCTTAATTAAGTAACTAGGTAGTATCCATCTGTTGTTATCGAAGCATAGTCGCAACTAATAAGAAATCATTATTTTTTCAACTTTATCGTTCAGTCGAATTTACGCAACCGGTATCTTAAATTGGACCACCATGATCCTAAATTGTACCTAACCTTTACCCTAACCATATTTCATTTCATTATCATTTTACTTAAAAAAGTCATTGAATATCTTACTTAATCAATGTCTTTTTAAAGAACAATTTTAGTTAAGAAAGTCTTTGGATATCTTACGTAATAATTATATCTTAACAATTAAAAAGTCATTATATGCTAAAAAGTATCGAAATACTCAACAATAATACTTCTACTAAATATGATAGTAATATTATTAATTTTAGCAATCATCACATATGTAAGGGTTTGTGGTACAGGTTAAATGCAGCCATCTCTTTCTCCGCACGCCAACTGGGGTCCATTTTTGTCAATAGTGATTACCGCACGAATCACACACATTTTCATCCTTTTCATCTCGCCGTCATTCAATTGGATTACAACGTTAGAATCACTTGAACTACTGGTAATTAACCTTTTTCGCTTCGGAGTCTTCTTTCTTACTACTTCCTTCTTGACCACTTCTTTTTTGCACGTTGCACCTTACTGTTTTGCTTGGATTCTTTCTTCTAGAGATATCTTGTACGGGGATGAAGTTATTTCAACAGTTTATTGTACAGCAGCGTATCAATTCATTCCTTAACTCCTTTGAGTTCCATTAAGGGCGTCGGCTGCTTCAAACATGTGTAATGGAAAGACATTTCTGCAAACTCCAACTTTCAACTCCAGCACGGCCAAATCCAGTTGTCACATTACTAATAGTAGCTGCTCGTTCGTAGGCTTTCCCAACAATCTTGCGATTTGATATTGAGTAACTTACCTGCCCGGATTTGTTCGAAGCCATTTCTCATTTTCTTGTAGGTAATAAGTGTTTGATGGCTTAAAAAATGGCACATCTAACGGTTGCAGTTGATGTGTAGTATGTCCACGAAGTTGCAACATAATTAACCCATCTTCTTTTGCCAGAATTGGCGCCCTAAGATTCTTCGTATGGGTTGTATGCCCGTCTAACAGAAGCAACACCTTTTTATCTTGTATTGGCTTTACAGTGGCAATAAAATGCTTAAGTCGCTCTACAAATAAATCCGAATTGATAAAGCATAGAACAATCGCTTACTTGAAAATCTTTTTTCTCTATTAAAGTGATGAGAGATTTTGTTGTATACAGCGATTTGGTAGGCTAAGCGCCGCACATTAGTAATCGTTAAGCCAAACATGTTGCTTTCCACAAACAAAAGATGCTCTATAAACTCCTTTTCCTATTCAAATGAGAAGACTGACGGTCTTTCTTTATGTCTAACATCATCATAAGCAATTGCTTATGATGATGTTTTATAAAGAAAATTTTGACTTAATAAAATTTTATTAAGCTGTTTAGCATGACGCATATAGTAGCTTTTGGCACCTGATACTGTCTGGAAATGGCATTAGGTAATACCCATTTCTTTTTTCTTATATGCCGACAACGCCCTTTCTAAATCTTCTGTACTCCATTTATAATATTCCTTTTTTACTCTTGTCATCAGTCGCCATTTTATAGAATCACTATTTATCTGTAAATTATATGAATTTTATTTAAATTTAAAACCAGTGGTTTCATAAATTGGACCGGTACAATTTAGGAAATAAATAGTAAATCAAATTTCAGAATTTACAGTCAAACAGAGCAAATAGATTTTTTTTCTTCACAATAATTTTGTTACTAGTGTAAAAAAATAGTGTCACTTTGGTAGAAATACAGAAGTGGTCCAATTTAAGCGCCGGTTCAATATTGGTTAATCTCCCCTAGCTACTTGCAGCAAATTGGGTCAAATCATTACATTATTATAACAATACTAAAAATGATGTTCAACTCGTCAGTCCTTAGAACTGATACAACACAGCGGGGAGCTCCGACAGCGTCTTCAAGAAAACACGAGGGCATTCCGTGGAGGAATGAAAGCTGCAGGACTATCGGTGGCCGGAGATGATCATCCAATCGCTCCTGTCATGGTGGGTGAGGCGCCGTTAGCTGTGGAACTTGCACGTGGAATGCTTGGTAATAATAATATGTTCAATTACAGCTTCATTTTGAATGTCAGTTAAGTAAATAACCTACAAAAACTAACAATTTAAAAAAAATGAGTCATCGCGGGACGTCTGGCAGGTGTGTAACAATTATTGGCCTCAGCGTTTTACTCAAAACACGACACGCCTAAGAATTATCGTGATTAATCTTCTTTGGGCTGATTTATCTAAATAAAATTGATGTTTGCGAAAGCTGAAGAAAGAATATATATAAAATGAATATGACATAGAATGTGTGTGTTTCAGAGCGCGGCATATATGTGGTAGCGTTCAGTTACCCGGTCGTGCCGAAGGGAGGCGCGCGCGTGCGCGTGCAGCTCAGCGCTGCGCACGAGCCGCTGCACGTACAGCGCGCCGTCGAGGCCTTCGCTGACGTTAGCCGCAAAATCGGCATTGTAAAGACATAGACGTTTCTTGCGTTTTTGATCTAACGTATGTTAATCTACTTAAACGTCATTTTATTATGTTAGTGGTAATTTCGTGCTAATCCTTCGATGCTCCTGCTATTCGAACCTTTAGAAACTTTAAACTCATCTCTGTATGAAGCTTTATATTTGTAAATACAGTTGACTGCTTTATTAAATGTTGTGAATTTTTAAAATTAAAAGACGTAATAATTGTTAATTTGTTTTTAATTTATTCAACGATGCCTTTGTTGGCAATCTGGTACTTACCAGACTTACTTACTTAATTGCAATATGATAAGTTCTCGTAATAATATTCGCAATCAAACCAAAAACAACTTCAGCAATAGTAGAATGCTTAGATAAATATAACTATTATTTAAATGTTTAAAAAAAGCAAGTAATTGTTCAGTTAGAAATGTTTGAAACCCTTTTTAAACATCTTATCGTTGTGCACAGCGTAGCATAGAAAGATTACTCTTATTCTTCAGTGGATGCTTTAACGCTTCCATCTTATGTAATACCAGACATGGTCTACGCGTTGGCATAGTTTTCCATATACAAGAGGACCGAATCATGGACATAGCCTAGTATAAACTTCTGATGGCAACTCGTAGGAACTTTATAGTCTACTGCTGGACATAGGCCTCTCTTTAGAAAAGTTTTGGCGTACTATACCCGCTGGTCAGATGGTTGGTATAAGGTTTGTGTTCTCTCTTAAAATATAGGCTAAGAATAAACAATTAACTAGTGTTCCCGACCTGACTGTTAACAGCTAAAGAGTAACGCTTTAGTCCATTTTATTAATTACAAAGTTCCATAGATTATATTTAAATTCTTTTATTTTTAAGATTTAGTAATAACGCCACCTTAAAAGAGTACAAAATCAATTGGCGTTAAGAAGTAATTACGGTCACCAAAATCATATTTCTTGTTTCTCTTAGTTTCTTTTACTATTAGTCTTTCTTTCCTTTTATATTACAAGTGCACGATTTAACATCTCTAAAAGTTGGTACGGACAGTGCTAATTGTCCTCGGTACTATACAAAATATCCTTATAGTTTAGTAGATAAAACTCATCATCAACAGCCTTTTATAGTCCACTGGTGGACATAGGCCTCTCCTTAGAAAGGTTTTTGTCTACTAGACCACTCTGGCCATACGGGTTGGTATACAAGACGGAGGCCCTATTGTTCCATGGGCCCCGTCGTGGTCCCCTCCCCCCGGCGCCTCCATCGTGGTCGATTCAGTCCTCGTACCGGTTCAGGCCCAGACGAAGTATCTGGGCCTGATTCTTGACGGGAGGTGGCTCTTCGACGAGCACTTCCGACGGCTTACTCCAAAGCTGGTCAGCGCTGCTTCTGCCTTACAGTGACATTTGCCCAATTAAGGTGGAGCCAGCGTCACAAATAGACGGCTGTACCCGGGGGTTGTCAGGTCAATGGCACTGTACGGTGCACCGGTGTGGGCGGTGGCTCTGACCGCCCAGAATAGGGCACGCCTCAGGCGCCCTCAGAGAACTTGATTGAGAGCAAATTGAGAGGCGGTAATAAAACAAACTTCATTATGTAATAATAACCGATCTATTAACAATAATTTATTACAAGTAATAAAACTCACACTCGTATTGACAACATCACACACAGTGCGTCATGACTACGCGTCATATTTAAACTAACAATTATAATTAAATATTTACAGTCAATATAGCTACACCTCTCTCTTGGCGCCATTATTGCATTGGTGTATTCTCCTTGCATATACCAAATAAAATAAACTCCGTACCCCATAGATAAAAAGAAAATAATGAGCTTGCTTTAAAACTCTTAGCACAAGTAGAAACACTAAACATGTATTTAAAAAAATCCATGTACGCAAACACTAATATTTACACATTTGGATTTTAGTGTAAGAAATAATACCGAAACATTGTATGGCCAATTAAAATCGCCGATATAAAACCAAGTTATCGCAAAGATTCGAAGTCTACAAAGTCAAGTCGGCGATCAGGATCGAAGTCGATTCAATTCAATCTGTTAAAAAACAGTATCCTTAATATATTTGGAGGGTATTCTTTGTGTACTTATCTCATAACGTCTATACATCGTATTTTCTTTTGTTTGGTTTTTAGTTTGGACGTATTTTGAGATAAGTCTGAGCATTTGTATCGCTTCCTTTAAGGTTCACGAGTTAGAAAATAGTGGGTTGTTCTTTCATTGTAATACGGAGGGTTTCCCTGAAAAAAAGAGAACACGAATTGTTAAAAGGAAAAGGTGTATGTATATCAAATAATGTATCAATATTGTTATTGGAGAATTCGTAAAATAGTTTAGCATTTTTTTCAATTTTTGCAACCATCGGTAAGGCTTCGTATTGTTCTTAATGTTCCTTCAATTATACATACTGTTACGTGAATAAATGATATTTTAATTGCAATAACAAATAAACTAAACATGTACTATGGTAACCAGACTGCATATAAAAATGCTTATTTATTACTAAATACACACAGTAGATATATTTAAATTTTTTCAACGGCAAAGTTCAAACCCCCATATCACAATTACTTTAAATTGTGATATGGGGGTCTAAGGTATCACTTCATTTTGGAAAAGGGGTCTCTTGCCCAAAATAGTTTGGGAACGCTTACCTGGCGGTGACGCGGTGACAGTGGTGGTGGAGTTGGCTGGTGGCGGCGCGCTGGGGGCAGCACCCGCTGCCACTGGTGGTGCTGCGGGCGCCGCTGTGCTCACGGGCTTCTGGAAATATACAAAATAATAAAAAACAACGTTCTTGCCTCTTGAACGCGGTCATGGACTTGTGGGGCTCACACCCCATATATACATACATACATACATTCACACTTATTACCTATACACATAATATTTATATTTAATATATTAAGCATACACAAACGTACTAACACGCGTGCAATAGGCGGGGCTTACGCCTCCTACCACAACGGCGACGCGCGGGCGCACCGGCCCTTGTATCCCGCGGCAGTCAGCTTATCGCTCCCGCTATGCTACCCTGTGTCGCTCGCTATCTTGACGCTCTGTGGCATCTACCGCGCACTGTATTAATTGTTATAATTTTTTCTTATACTTTGTTTCCGAGCTTTGAACTGTTTATAGTGTTTCTTCCATCTTCTTATTATATTGCTTGACTTTACCCTTCTGTTCTTTGTGCTTGTTTTACTTAACTGGTGATTCGTGAAATAAAAACATTTGTGACCTGTACTGGACCTTTTCTTGGACTTGTGGTATGTGAACATTTTTACTTTTACCTAACACACTACAGACTCAATATTACACTTGAATCCCACTGGTGGTTTATGGATACTTGGTATTACTCTCCTGTTAACGTAGATTTTTTTAACAGGCTAAAAGGTAACAATAGTTTGGTAACAATTCAGTTCAAATCAACTCTCGATCTTGCTTCTGTCATAAAAGGTATATTGGTAATAATGTAGTAAAATATTACTAAGACTAACCGATAACCGATTCAGTTTTCGGTTACAATACGATCTTATCATATTACAGTCAACGTTGAATACTTTACTACGAAAATACCTTGATCGGAACTGAATTGTGACCGAACCTATATTACGACGATTTGCCTTTCGGTTATTAGTGCGAAGTACTTGTGATTTTAATGAAATTGAAACTAATAGCGAATATGGTTTTCAAACAATAACAACTTGGAAATCTATGAGTGAAGGTGCGTGTTATTTACAATTCACACACATGTCGTACAATAATATACTTACCGGAATAACACATGTAAACCTAAGGAGGAATTTCGTGTGCCGTGTGTACTTTTTTGTGGATGAAAGGAACCCCTACCTCTTTTTATCACCGGTTGAATATTTAACGCATAAAAACTTTCACAATTTAATCAAGAAATTTCCAGATCATATTGGTGATGGATCATAAAGGACAATCGGATCAGTGGATCAATCGGTGAGAGAGTCATTACCATGATAATAATCGTGTCACATCCAACAGATGTGCAACCGTAAAAGTACTTTTTACACTCGTAACAGATCTTTTGGCCTCGATCGCCTTCAAATTTGACTATAGCTTTTCTGGAATTGAGAAAGCTCTATCCACTAATACCTAACTGTTTTACGTGTTTATCTCAATTATTTTTCATTTTAAAAGTATATGCACTTGCACTGCGTAGGTAACCTTTGGGTGATGCAGAGAAGTTAGGAAGCAGGTGTAAAAAAATAATATTATCAGCTAAGTATTATAAACTTAGGTACTTACACATATAGATATACGAACGTATTTGTATACATACACGTAAATAAATAAAAAATGTATAAACACTTATATACATACCTATACACAAATACATACACATATACGCATTGGATTACTAGGCATGCCTTTTAAGTTCTGTCGTTTCCATATTTCCGAATTTGGAACTGCTCTATATTCGAATGTATTTAAATTTTGAATCTCAAAACAGTTGAAAGTATTAGGATTAATGCTATTGTTTAGTCACAGCGTCGATTGGAATCTATCAGGTTACGTACGAAAATGAATCTTTCTAAGGAAAATGTTCGTGCAATAATTTTCTACAACTTTAGAAGAGACCTGACACGGCTTCAGTGTTTTGAAGATCTAACATCTGTGTTCGGTGATGAAGCCCCATGTCTGCGGACTGTCGAACGCTGGTATTTAGAATTCGTGCGTGGACATACTAGTGTTAGTGACAAATCTCGCGAAGGACGCCCAAAATCCGCCTTCACTGAAGAGAACATCATTGCTGTGAGACAACTAATTCTCGAAGATCGTCATGTGACGTATCGGGAGAAAGAGGCTCTATTATGCATCTCAGGAACAACCATTAAGAAGATCTTGCATTAAACGCTTGGTGTGAGAAAGCTACTCGTAGTTTGCCGTTGGATACCGCATCTGTTTTCCGACGATCACAAGGCGGCCCGCGTCAGTAGGTGTAAGAAAACTCTGCAAGGTTCAACCGAGGAGAGTCAAATCACGTCTACGACATCATCAGTGGTGACGAATCTTGGATCTATGCCTACGCTCCTGATTCCAAACAACAATCTACAATCTGGGTCTTTCAAGACGAGCCAAAGCCGACTAAAGTTGTTCGTTCTCGAACCACTTCAAAGAAGATGGTGGCCACGTTCGTTGGAAAAACCGGCCATGTTGCGCCTATTGCACTTGAAGATCGTAGAAAGGTTAACGCAGAGTGGTATACCACAGTTTGTTTACCACAAGTCATCGCCGGACTTCGAAAATCTAACTCAAAGCGACGCATCATCCTGCACCACGACAACGCAAGCTCACACAGCGCTCGTCAAACGATTGAGTATTTGAAGCAGAAAAAAGTAACTCTTGACCATCCTCCATACAGTTCTGTTCTAAGCCCTAACGATTTCTTTACATTTTCTAAAATTAAGAAAAGTCTTCGTGGTCAAAGGTTCCAGTCCGGTGAAGAAGCAGTCGACGCTTTCAAGTCAGCCCTTTTGAACACCCCCACATTAGAGTGGAATAAATGTTATATTAACTGGTTTGAGCGAATGGAAAAGTGTATTAAGCTACGTGGTGAATACTTTGAAAAACAATAAAGAGTACTATAAGGTTCTAGTTGTGTTTCTTGCTTCAAACGACAAAACTTAAAAGGCATGCCTCGTATTATCAAATGTTAGGACACAAATGATTTGAAATCACTACCAATCATTGTAAATTATTTCTCCTGAATCATTAAATATAACCTGAATGGTCCTCCATTAAAAATTTGAATGTTTTCATATCGTCATATCAACGTTAAATATAAATGATTTGACAATAGTTAGGTATCGCGTCTGTCATTTAATAAAAGATACAGACTTGACTTTTCAGTATTCTAATTATAACGTTTAACAAACACGAGCAAACTGTACTATTGCATGCATACGACGTGTGATAAAATATCCAGCTACATACATACATACCTACTATATACCTTTCTAGAAAAAAAATTGCTTAAAATCAAGTTTGAATACTTATTCAATCAATTTAAATTCAATGACACTGTAATAGAAGGGAAACAGTTTAACTTCCGTGGAAAGGCCGATAGGTTAGATGACTCAAATGAAATACCTAGTTACATTTTAATGGACTGACTGTATTTACATAAGTTATGTAGAATAACCAAAGAACAAGGCATAAAATATATTTGGAAATTCTTTTGGAAAGACATTATACACATATTGTTATTTTAAAATAATATCCAAGAACCAGTGCAGTTTGAAAGTATTCCCCTCTAGACAGGTACAATTACCAAAAAAATCCGGTAAATTCCTAGTATTGGAACGATTTTTTTTAAAGATTCAACTATTACGAATTGATTGCAACAAAAATTTTAAGAAATTATTGTCAGCTAAGGTGTCAAAAACGGTAAAAATCAATTTTCGTGTTTGGAGTTGAATGTACCAAATGTGTAACAATAAAAAAACAGAGAATGAACCTTTGGTGAGCAAAATCGGACCATTAGATCGCCCGAAAAAAAAACGTGTTTTTTTTTTTGCAAAACTTTGAAAATTAATTATTCGCGTTCGGGAAGTGGTAGAGAGCTGAAATTTGGATATGTTGTCAGTGTTGTAGTCCTGTAACTACAGTTAAATTTTTAGGTGAAAATGTTTTTGGTCAAAACATTTTTTGCAAACCTAAATTTGGTGTTTTTTTTTTTTTAAACTTTATAATTTCGGCACCTATGTATTGAGGAGGAGTTTATCTACGAATATCGAAATTTTCAGATCAATTGATAAATTTACATTTGTTTAAATAGTACAGGTTCTTATAGCGCGCGTGGCGGCTGCGCGAATGGGAGGGGCAGCCATCGTAGTCCAGTCGATGTAGCTCTGAATTTGCAAAAAATTGATGACCAAGGGTGCCTTGATATTTACTCAATAAAGACAAACATAACGAAATACGATTTATCAAAATCGGTTCAGCAATAGTTCCTTTCCGTTCGTCGGTTAAGTAATTAGGAGGGAACATAGAATGTTACATTTTTTTTTTATAAGGTTGTATTTAAATGGATAGTGAATGAACCACTCACGATACGTAAAAACCACAATCACTTATTTCACATAAATATATTATTAAATTACGTACGTAATTCGTCACAATATCATATATTTTAACGAAATATAAACATCAAAGATTTTTTGTATATTAAAATCCCTAGCACTGCAGTCGTATACAAGACTTATCAAGAATGGTGAGACTAAACAATTTACTGCGCTTAAAATATTACTAAAAATATCATAATCTTAAAATATTTAATTCATATGTGGAAATTTGGCTATAGAGCACGACAAAGTATTGGACGTTCATATATATTTGAACGTCTAATACTTTGACATGCTCTGAAAAGCTCTCTGAGAATATATCCTCATAAAACATTAATCTACTTCGGATAAAAGACCAAAATAAGATATTAGCTGACTACGGAGATTGGATACTACAACTGCTATTTAGCAGTGTGTACAGTAATAATTTTATTACTGTAGTCTTACAATGACCTTGTAGTAAACAAAAATGTTAATACAATACAAAAAAATTAAATGCTGTGTACTATTTATCTGAAGAAGGTAAAATGTAGTTTTCCTTATCATTTTTAAATATTCCACATCCCACGAAGGACAGCAACATAACCTCGGAACTGATCAATTATTCTGAAAGACTAAACCTAGGTCTCACTTACGCTGATTTCCTGTATTCTCTCCTCTAATGCGACAAGTTTTGACGTGAGCGTGTTGTTCAAACCAGCAAATTCTGATCTGATGTCGTCATTCCTCTTGAAGTTGGCCGTGACGTTGGCTATCGTGTCGTTGGTCTTGGCGTCGAGTTGATTCAGCAACGTGCGGACCTCCTCGACGCCAGCCACTGCTAAGTGCGCTTGCTTTGTATTTGATTGTACTGTACTATCAAAGCCGCTTATCTGAAAATATATATCATTTAAAAATAAGAACCTTCTGTCATGGTAGTCTCTGAGTGTATTGAATTTGATTTGACGGGTAATATAGTTAAATATTATCATGCGAATTTATATATATGACTAAAAAAGGCCAAACGTAATGTTCGTAAAGAGGTGCTAGTTGCCATTATATTAGTTGAAGAAAATCACAATATTTATTTTTTCATAATGTTTCCCTCTATTGAGACCTCAGCAGAACGATAGACTTATTACAGAGAAGTAAATTTAATTTTTTAATACTAACTCGTTAATTTTATCATGCTCATAAAACATACACATCGTTACACAAGCAAATGGCGATTCATTAATGCTTTGTTAGGTGTACAAATGTGCCACATAATTGCCATATACTTATTTTCATTTTGTAAAAGCATAGATTACATGCACTAAGGCAACTGATAAAAAGAAGGATGTCCTAATGCTTCTTTAATTAACCTAACTCACCGGAAAGCATTTGAGATAGCGATCAGACAATCTATTGACCCAGTTTCAAGCATATGATACCACAATGCGCTTGTGACACTCACACGAAGGTATTGTATCAATCGTATCTCCAACTAAGGGATAACGGCCAAAAAATTGATGAAAGAGATAGTGTAATACGAACTGATATTGCTGTAGGTATATTTATATTTAACTTTATGCACTTTACTTAAGACACGAAAACAATGCGTAACTGGTTTTATAACAGGCGTCCTGTAGATGAAGCTGTGATAAATAAGCCAGAGAGCAAACACAGAGGTACAGGTTACTCTAGTCATCATCACAGCGAGGTCAATCTTTGTCCAACAGGGACCAAGTCTCCCTGGGTTTACAGGTTTTTATTCGAAATGGATATAGGGTATCTTTTCTATAGAAAAGTACTATTCAAGGGGGATAGCAAAATATATTTGCGAGTTACTATGCAATGCAAACTACGAGTAATAATGAAGACGTTGGAGATGCGGTGTGAGGTCTGATGTTCTTTAAGGTAATAACAATAACTTTATTTTTGTTCTCTCACACAGACTGATATATTAGGTAGGTTAAACTAGCAGTAGTAATTAGTATCATTACATTATATCTATGTGAGAGACTGGTGTCTGTACTCGGAGACATAAAGGTCAAGAAGATAGCTCGAGTTACACAGACAAGAGGTACTTGATTAGCTCTAAAAATGTAACTTGTTATTTTTATTTAGATTTACATTTATTACATTATATTACTTGTACACTGCATATTATTACGCTAACATCAACATATACGCAATTGTTACATAATTATTAGGTACTTAATTGTAAGATTACGAATTGTTAGCAATTGCTATTAAATAATTGTTATCCGGCCGGCGGATTTAAAAATATTACAATTTCTGCTACGATGGAAGAATCGACATCGCGTATTATTTTCGAATGATTCTGTTTTCGAAAGTTTGAGTTTAAGCATCTATCGTCCTCCAGAGTTTACTCATTATAGCCAAAGTGACAACGTGACGTAAGTCCTTTGACAACAATAGTAATACTTACTGGTATACAATGTATATTTTTATTTTTTCTACCAAATTTCATAAATAATAAAATACAAAAAAATTACCTGAGATCCAAATTGGGCGACCAGTCTCTTTAGATCTGATATTGTCCTTGGAGCATCCGCGAGCTTCGGTGCGGCTGATAGCTGGCCGGATACCACCGTAAGGTTTTTTATTGTCTGGTTTACGCGGTTTTCTAGTTCTAAATGCATTTTTTTCAGTTCCTCTAGCCGATAGCTCAGGTCGCTGGCGTTGGCTGTAAATTCCTTTGCCGTTGCGTGGCACATTTGTAGAGCATCGTTGAGGATGACATTGGATCTTGATACTGTGGACAAAATTAATACCTTGTGACTCTTCATCGCGATTTGGTAAAGGAGATTATAAGAAACTAATCACCGAATAAAGGACTAAAGTAGATAGAACTTTATTCTGTATAATCAGTAGTAAAAGTTATCATTATCAACAGCCTATAATAGTCCACTGCTGGACATAGGCCTCTCCTTAGAAAGGAGGTTTTGGCCTACTATACCACGCTGGCCAGACGGGTTGGTATAGGGTTTAGGAGGTCGACGTGGGGGCTGGCCGCTTTCGCGATGCGATTACGCATGTATGCGATGCGGCCATGCCCCGCGTTCGAGGTCGTCGGCCTCCAAGGAAGGAGGTCTACTGGTGGTCCCAGGAGCTGGCGGACCTCCGTGCGGCCTGTACACGTGCCCGGAGGTCCTACACGCGCAGTCGGCGGCGTCACCGTGGAGACGGTGAGGAGGACCGGCTTCATGAGGAGTACCGACGGGCGCGGAAAACTCTGAAGCTGGCCATTAGCCGCGCCAAAGAAGAAAAAAGACAGGAGATGCTGGAGGGTCTTAATCGTGACCCCTGGGGTCGCCCTTACCGCGCGGTGCGACAAAAGCTCCGCGCGTCGGGCCCCCCCCTTACGGAGACTCTCCAGCCCAGCTTCCTGCGAGAAGTGGTTGAGGGCCTTTTCCCACAACGGGCGGAACACACTCCCCCGTCGATGGCCTCCTTGGCCGGAGACGACGGGGAGCACGGGGAGGATAATGTTCCGCCCGTCCGGGAATCGGAGGTAGGGGCGGCTGTTCTACGGATCCGTTCCAAGAACACCGCCCCTGGGCCAGACGGGGTACCGGCCCGAGTGCTGGCCCTGGCCCTCAACCACATGGCAGACCGCCTCGGGGAGGTGTTCGACGCTAGCTTGGCGTCGGGACGCTTCCCTGAGTGCTGGAAGAGCGGGAAGCTGGTCCTATTGAGGAAGCCGGGACGGCCTGCCGATTCGGTCGCGGCCTATAGGCCCATCGTGCTGCTGGACGAGGCGGGCAAATTGTTTGAGAGGGTTCTTTCTGCCCGCGTCGTCCGGCACCTCTGCGAGGTGGGCCCCGATCTGTCGGACGCCCAATTTGGTTTTCGGGCGGGGCGTTCGACAGTCGACGCCGTGTTTGCGCCTGAGGGCCGTGACCGAAGAGGCCGTGAGCTGTGGCGGCGTGCTGTTGGCGGTGTCACTGGACATCGCCAACGCATTCAATAGTCTGCCATTCAGCTGCATCAGGGAAGCACTCCACTATCATGGGGTGCCAAAGTACCTGAGGCGGCTGGTGGCGGACTATTTAGAGGAGCGTACCGTCGTGTACGAGGACCGAGAAGGTAATCTGAGGTGTCGGCCCATGTCGTGCGGTGTTCCACAGGGGTCTGTTCTTGGACCCCTCTTGTGGAACATAGGGTACGACTGGGCCCTTCGCGCCGATTTCCCCCCCGGGCTGGGTGTAATCTGTTACGCAGACGATACCCTCGTGACAGCCCGGGGGGCAAACTTCCAAGAGGCGGCGCGCCTGGCCACAGGGGGAGTCTCCCTGGTGGTCGGGCGCATTGAGGCGCTGGGCTTACGGGTGGCCCTAGATAAGACGGAGGCCCTGTTATTCCATGGGCCCCGTCGTGGTCCACCCCCTGGCGCCTCCATCGTGGTCAACTCGGTCCTCGTACCGGTTCGGGCCCAGATGAAATA
The DNA here is from genome assembly GCA_902825455.1 of Arctia plantaginis. Taxonomy (NCBI): domain Eukaryota; kingdom Metazoa; phylum Arthropoda; class Insecta; order Lepidoptera; family Erebidae; genus Arctia; species Arctia plantaginis. The sequence goes on along the minus strand of CADEBD010000284.1, from coordinate 2,598,289 downwards.
TCTGGGCCTGATCCTCGACGGGAGGTGGCTCTTCGACGAGCACTTCCGAAAGCTTGCTCCAAAGCTGGTCGGCGCTGCGTCTGCCCTAGGGCGACTCTTGCCCAATATGGGTGGACCCAGCGTCGCGACAAGACGGCTGTACACGGGGGTTGTCCGGTCAATGGCACTGTACGGTGCACCGGTGTGGGCGGCGGCTCTGACCGCCCAGAATAGGGTACGCCTCTGGCGCCCTCAGAGGGTAATGGCGGTCAGAGCCATACGCGGTTACCGCACCGTTTTCGACGGAGGTGGCATGCGCATTGGCCGGAACTCCCCCGTGGGATTTGGAGGCGGAAGTGCTCGCCGAAGTTTATCGGCGAGTGGCTGACTTCCGGGCGGAGAGCGGATTTCGCCCTCCGCCCGAGGATGTGCGCGAGTGGCGCGAAGCCGCTCGCCGAGCCACGATGGCTCGTTGGTCGTTCCGGCTGGAGACTCCACGCGCTGGCTTCGCCGCCGTGGAGGCTCTCCAGCCGGTCATCGCCGAGTGGGCAGGGCGGCAGCACGGGACCCTTTCCTTCCGACTGACGCAGGTGCTTTCCGGGCACGGTTGCTTCGGAAAGTACCTGCACACGGTCGCTAGGAGGGAACTGAGTCCCGCCTGCCACCACTGCGACTGCAGTGAGGACTCGGCCCAGCACACGCTGGCGGTCTGCCCCGCATGGGCGGCGCAGCGCCGGGCCCTCACTGCAGTCATCGGAGTGGATCTCTCGCTACCGGCCGTAGTACGCTCCATGGCCGGTAGCGACAGTTGTTTTACCGCGGTCGCAACCTTCTGCGAGGTAGTAATCTCGCGGAAGGAGGCGGCGGAGAGGGCCCGGGAGGACGACCTCCACTCGGACCCGATCCGCCGCCGGCGAACCGGGCGGCGGAGGCCCGCCTACCACAGCCTCATGCCGCCCTGAGTGTGGCCGCGGGTGGACGGGGTGGGTTTCCCCTCCACCCGCATTAGTTGGCCAGCCGCGAGGGGGGCGGCGTCCGCGTGTGCCGGACGTCGCCTAAAGAGAGGAACATCTACAATGAGACGGAGCCCGCACCAGGAGCGGGCTGGCGCTAGGAGGGGTCCGGATGTCTTAACAACAGCTGTTCCCGGATCCCTCCTGTTACAGGCGCAGAGTGGCACACCGTGTGGTTTTAGTCGGTCCGAGTCCGACACACCACCCCGCCGCAAACCCCGGAGGGGTGACGGTCCGAGGGGATTTCCACACGTTAAAAAAAAAAAAAAAAGGGTTTGTTTCAAGTTTTCCTTCTTTTTGCAGTGCTGTTGTCCTGTGCAGTTTGTTCCCTTAGTCGGCTCTTACGACACCCACGGGATGAATAGGGGTGGTGACATTCCGTATTCTTAATCCGTCACCACACGGATATAAAGTAAAAGTTATGATTACTAATAAATACATGTAATAAAGGCGTTCCGCCGATGAATCGAATGCATCTAACATATACGAAGAAAATTCTTTGTACCTCTTTTTATATAATTTAATATAGAAGTGCAGACAGCTAACATTTTTAAACAATATGTGCTAAAAAGTTAAAAATGATCTAAAACCGACTACATATAACTATAGGGGTCCAGTATATATTTTGAAATGTCTTGGTACAAAAGTCTTTACAATGACAGCTTAAGTTCTACTAGTCAATGAAATAAAACAAGACATTTGAAACGATAGAAATTAGACCATTAGGCGATCTCCTGTCATCCAATGCCATTTACTATAAGATGTAAGTATGGCAGTAGCATATGGAATTCCTTTACCACAAACCATGTTTTTAACTTAATAATTTAAACAAAACGCATTAATAAGCGTAGCGTACGCGTAAATAATTGGGTTTAAAGAACTTTATTAATGCTCAAGAACGTTACAGTCCAATTAGTGAGCATAATATAAAATAAACAAAGTAATAACAAGGAACAGCGATCGTAGGTTTCTAAATCAATGACTCAAAAAAAGTTAAGAAAACAGATTGCATTGTCCTATGTACTTACACGAATTTATATTTGTCAAAAATGTCCGGTAGTTTGAAAATTCCAACTAGATTACGATGATCGAAGCAAAATACATAAACACCCATCGAGTGAAAATTGTTAGCATTGTATAAAGGAAAGGTTTTATTAAGCAAACTTGGAACTTAAAACATTTTATCATAATACGATAAATAACAGCTGTAATCGATATTTTGAATATTGTTTTAATTAATTAATTAATTTGAATACCAGAATATTTAATTGATAATAGATTTTTTTATTATCTTTCAACACATATTCATAATTCAATATAAAAATATTATTATTTTTAAATTTACTTTTCTTATAATCATTTTAGAATGAACATTACCGTCATTTGCCTTATCTTTTTTATAAAAGTGTTATCTTTTTCTCAACTGTCCTGTTACTGAAAAGGAGTGCAAATGATATTTTTTTTAATAAAGCCAACAAAAGAAATTCTCACACATAGCAATGTGGCAGTCTTATTTGTAACTATTATTATTCTTTTAAATTATTAATATATGTTATCATGTAAGTGGCGTGCAATGGGAGAGGCCTATGTCCAACAGTGGACTGCGATAGGCTGATGATGATGTTATCATGTACATACTTTTTAATCTGTGATCTAAGTATACGTATACTCTCACTTTCCATCATATCATTGGGCAGTTTACTATACAAATTTACTCCATTATACAGCAAATTTCTTTTAACGTATCCTGTTCTTGGTGTTAGAAGGTTTATTTTATTTGTATTTCCTAAGTTATGCGTATATTGTCTCTTAGTTAGGGATGTCTAAGTATGTACTAGACCCGACATGAATTTTTTTAATTAGCGTACACATATTTTCCGTATATATTTTTGTATACAATTCGACTTTGGATGACGGGGGAAAGGTACCGCCGACCATACAGCGGTGCTAGAGCTATATGCCGGATATCCAGTCCACACAAAAATCAGTGCGTAAAGCACTCTTTCCCTCGACATATTCATAAGTCGTGTGGGCCCGACGGAATTTCACCTATCGTGTCGAAGACGTGTGCTCCGGAGTTGACACCGGTTTTAACGCGCCTTTTTCGATTCTCCTACTCCTAAGGTGTCGTCCTGAACTCCTGGAAGGTAGAGTTCTTGCACCCGACCCCTAAGAAAGGTGACGGCTCTGACCCGTCCAACTACAGGCGTATGGCCATAACTCCTTTGCTCTCTAAGATTTTGGAATCCATAATCCACTGACAGCTCCGGTACTTAGATGATCACCAGCTACTCAATGACCGACAATATGGTGTTCGCCGGGGTCGCTCAGCTGGTGATCATCTCGTGTTTCTAACACACCGGTGGGCACAGGTGATCGAGACCAAAGGAGAGGTTTAGGCGGTTGGTTTGGACATAGCAAAAGGCCTTCGATCGGGTCTGGCATAAGACGCTTCTCTCATAGCACCCTTCCTATGGGCTTCCCGAGAAATTGTATGATTGGGTCACCAATTTCCTTGCAAACAGAAGCAGTAAGGTCGTTGTGGACGTTGCATGCAAGGCTGTATGCTATCACCCACACTGTTTCTTTTGCATATCAATGACATGTTGCAAACTAATAGCATCCATTGCCATGCAGATGATAGCACGGGAGATGCCCTTTACACCGGCCCGCCCCAATATATTTCGGGAAAACGTCATCGAGTGTCGAAAACAAACTTGTGTCCGAAATTAAGACTTACTTAGCGGATGTTTAAGATTAGGGCCGACTAAATCTAGTCCAGTTCAACCCAAAAAAGACACAGGTCTGTGCGTTCACCGCAAAGAAGATATCATTTGTGGTATCACCTTCCTAACTGCCTCAGCCAGTATCGGAATCCTAGGTATCGACATATCGATCGAAGTCCAGTTTCGGGGTCACTTAGAGAGTAAGGTCTAATTGGCCTCAAAGAAGCTCGGTGTGCTGAACAGACCGTGGCAGTATCTCACTCCGGCCCACTGCCATATTTCTATAAGGCGCAAGTCCGGCCGCATATGGAATACTGTTCTTATCTCTATGCAGGGGCACCTTAGTACCAGCTTCTCCCTCTGAACAGCATCCAACGTAGAGCGACTCTAATTGTCGAAAGCCCAAACATCTCCGATTGGCTCGATCCCTTGGCAATACGTAAAGATGTGGCTTCACCGTGCTTTCTCTTTCGCATATATCATGAAGAGTGCTCCGAGGAATTGTTCGGACTAATACCAGTCGCAACTTTCCGCCATCGTTCCACAAGGCAAAATTTTCATCCTTATCACCTAGATGGTTGCTTGCATGGTTGCACTGTGCGCTTTTTGAGACATTTTTTGCCTCGCATAACCAATATGTGGTTACAGGTTATCGTCTGCGGTATTTCCGGACCGATACTACCTTCAAACCTTCAATAGAGGAGCGTATTTTTTCCTAAAAGGCCGGCAACGTGTTTGTGACTCCTGAGTTGCAGACATTCATGAGCGGCGATGGTCCCTTTCTATCAGGTGACCCGTCTGCTCGTCTGCCCCCTCTAACATAAAAAAAAGTTTAAAACTCTCCCGGTCCACCAGCAACAGGTAGTTATCGCAGATGACACAGGTCTGGAGGTCGCAGATCGACCTCCTACCTCCATAACCGCAGGCCTGGGGGTGACAGGTGAGGCCGTCTGGCACCCTAACAAAGACAGAGCGACACGTTGTGGAGCGTGCGGGCCCTTTAGGGAGTAGAAAGGGAACATCGTAGTTCCCACACAAGAGGGGGTAACCTACAAGCCGTAGATGACCTGGGCTCCGTCGGGGTACCAGGGATTTCCTTTCTAGTTTACACCTGGTTCCCCAGTTGATGGTACCTGAGAATGCGTGCGGTTCACACCACAAAAATATGCAATTATTGCACTATCGATATATTAAAAAAAAAAAGTGTAAGTCAGAGTGGAGGGTGGGGCAATTGCCCCACTGTGGGTACGCCCATGGTTCTCTACTTATTTCACACATTTCATTACAATCAGTTCGAATGCTTATCTGGTTAGGTAACATACTACAAAGTAAATGTATTAAACGTAAGGTCAAATAATTCTGTCTTACTACATTCCGATTATGTATATCTGTGGCCATAGGTCAGAATATGATAAATACAATTTCATTACTTTACAGGAGAAGCAATTAAATTATTAAGAAATCTTGAAGCTACTATTAAAATATGAGACACTCGCAATATTGAAAATATATATTTTTTTAATTAAGGAAATGTGTTACTGATTTGTAAAAATACTTATAATTCATTGTGGAATGCGTAGTATTCACGTATTGTTTTTTTTTTAAAGAATGGTTGCACTTGTCACACTGTGATCAAAAGAAGTAGGTAGTTATCGTGTTATGATCATAAATGAAAGACGAATATGAGAAAAATACTTTATTTAAATTTAAAATGATAATGCAGAATATTTGGCATATAAAATTGCACTCGAAGCAAAAAGAAAAAAAAAGAAAATAGACGTAATAAAATAGTAATTTCTATTCAGAATCGGAATTATAATCACTAATATGTGATGTGTCTACTACGTCATTGTCAGACTTTATTACATTCTTATAGAAATCATGGTACACTGGATCAATGTACTGTAATAAAGATAAAATATCCTTATGTTTTTCTTTACTTATTAATAATGGCCGATTGTACGCCTTACGAATATCCATTAAAGGCTGATTATTTCGACTGGCTCTGGCTTTTCTCTTCATGTCACATATTTTAAACTCGTCTTCCACTCGCAGTGAATATTTAAAAGAAAAGAAACAAGGATGTTCTTTCTCGACACGTATCCAAAATATATTACGCCATAGAAAAGGATCGTTATTCTGATCTTTGGTCTTCTTTATAAGCGACTGCTTTAGAAAATGCAAAAATGTCATCTTGTGACAACTCTATCACAGTGAACTTACTGCTGACCATTCTCACAAGCATGTACCAGTCATTTGGAATTGAAATTCTTCCATTATATTTCTTCTTGGCACGCTCGATTGAGGCATGGTCAGCATCACACTCTAAATGTGTGTGACCAGGAACTAAAAATTTGTGATCTATAGTCTTCAAACCAATTTTCTGCGTAAGTATGTAGTTATATACAACAGGTAATGTATTGTTGCGGGTTTGCCCGGGACATGTATCTGAATAAATAATAACGTGTTCTGTTTCTTCGGGCAAACTCATTATAAACATTTTTAGGCAAGATGCTATTTCGTCAGCACCACGTTGCGCGATAGCTTCATGCCACATGAAGCAAGTAGTTTTCCCTGTGTTACAATTTCTGACTGTGAAATTAAAAGTCCATAGCTTCCTTTTATAAAATGCTACACTAGTATTTAAGTAAGGTGTAGCGAGACACTGCTGTAAATCACACACAGCGACAACGATAGTATTTCCTGATAACTTGGCACGTTGTTTATCGAAAGATTTACATTCGTAATGGAAATTTGCTTTATCCTGATGAGACACATGTTCGTCATGTAGTCTCGTTTTCTCAGAGTCATTTATTGTAATTTTTATTTTTGCTACAAATGTATCACAAGTATGGCAAGTATCGTTATGTGGCTTTTTAAATTTTAAATTGAATGTCTTAAAAATATTACTATATGTAGAAAGGCTGACTATTTTTGTAGTTATGTTGTCCATGGTATGTTGGTCAAGGTATAAGTTATACATTTTTTGTAAATTCAACCCAGTCTCCAGGTATTTTTTCGTAGTGTGTCGTCTTGAATAGTGGCTTTCGTATGCAGGGAAATTAGAAATATGATTACGTACATAATCAATTGCTTCATTTGAATGTTTAATTTTGGCTCATGTCTGCCTCTTTCATCCCGTCCAATGATACCTGTAGCTGACTTTTTCTTCTTGTCAATTATGCCATTCACAAAACCACGATTCTCACCATACACGTTAAGAAAACAGTTTTGACAAACTTTTACTAAATTACCTTCATTTTCAATAAAGTACTCTACAGCTACTTCTCTTTTCTTTTTGATTTCAACCTGTTTAACTCTAATTGGCGGTGTTAATAATATATGGTTACTCAAATGTAAACGTTGCATATCTCTTGTTTCCATAGCGCGATAATCTGCAAAAAACTCTTTGTAATTGTGTATTCGTAAATTTTGTTTTACATTTTAATCTGCATTCTTTTAGTACACCTACAGATTTACCCAATATTTTTTTCCCAGCTTGATTTATGTATTCTTCCCCCTTTTTAATTTTTTCTGTTCTTTCTTTACGGAGTTTTCTTTGCATCATACCGACACCACGCTTCCTTTTTCTTCTAACGTCATCCTGTGTGTTTGAGAAACCAATGCTGGGACCGCAATGCTTCTAATGCTTCTAGGGGTAGATGTCTTGCTAGATGACGATGATGAGACGTGTTCTACATGTGTACCAGCAGGTAACCAATTACAATCCTGCACATCGTCATCAGAACTATAATCTTCACCGAGAGAAGTACGATCAGAACTATTAGCTCGATTACCTGATGGGCCGGGTAAGAGATTGCAAAACATCTTGCTGAGCTATGGCAGTACCTGACGGACCGGGCAGAGATGACAAAATATCCTGCTGAGCTACTTGACTACCCGACGGGCCGGGCAAAGATTGCAAGATATCCTTCTGAGCTAATGGAGTACGTTCTCTCATACATTGTTTCACAGCTAAATCCTAAAATGAAAAAAAAACAACCTTAGGCCCGGGTGCCAGTATTTTATATAATATACTAGGCACAAACAGTCATATCAACTATTACAATATTGCTCACTAAAATGCCTACTTACTCTCGCAATGCACACTGACGCGATTTGAATAAAATAACAATCAAAATAATGATAAACATACCTCTGGATCTTCTTGTCTCATAGCTAACTCCAACAACTTCTTACAGCGAGCACTCATCATTTTAACAGTAATTATAACCTATCTTAATGTTCTTTTAGCGGCGTAATAACGAAAAACTAACAATAAACTATGAAATGTGCGGTACGCGAAACAATAGTGACACGACACGTTATGACATGTTTCCCGCTAACCAAGTAATTTTTGATCATAAGTTGATAAGTGTGCTTTTGTCATATTCTGATCAATAAAAAGCGCATTGTCCTTTCGGTCAGATCTAAATAAAATCACTTAACGCAATATGACCAAAACAAAAGTTGAAATATGAAAGTTATCATAATCTGATTAGTATTCAATACAACAGTAATATTTTGCATGTAGTTATCCTGATGTGACCAAATGAAAGAGCATTTTTTGGCGATTATACCTTTATTAATAAGTCGTATTGAGCAAAAATGCACTTATCATTGTCTGATCTATGATCACAGATATATACTTTTTTACTACCAACCGATTTACTTTTAATTTACACATTAACACTTCTTTAATTATTGTAAAACGTTATAAGTACTCTTTTTGGTGCCAACGCAATAAACAACATTGTCAAAATTTTCACATTAACTCACATTAATTAACATTTTCACTATGCTGATCAACGATATTACAGATAGAAACCGTTCATCGACCGATATAACTTATTTTTTGCGGAAATACACAAAATAGTCTTTTAAGGTTGTTTTAACCTATTACAGTAATCATTTCCGAATAACTACAGGCCAAAGAACAAGGCCGATGGATAGACTCATACTGTAAATATTGAAATTGATGCCTTGTTTAGCTTTTATGCTACAGCAATCATAGCATCCTCGAACAAGTAAAGTGGCCATAATGTGTAACAAATCATTAAAGCTGTGGCACCAGCGTCCAATCTTTAAATTACAAACTTATGTCTTCAGCAGAAGCATCGATTAGAATAAAATATATTTTTAAATAATTGATAAAGGCTAAAATAGTAACCACTATGATTGATTTTATTACGTGACTGCTGGCGCACATCAGATCAAATACGCCATTAACCGCGAAACAAACTGAAAGGAGACAGTTAATATCAACATTTGAATATATTTTTCCTTATACAAATTTTAGCGATAAATTAAGGGCTAACATTACATTAAGGGCATAGAATAAAAACAGTTTCGCAAATTACACAACAACCTTATTATTTAATGTTAAAAGATAGGGACGATGAGAGATTAAAATCCTTTTTTTGATTTGTAAAACAATTTTTGGGGATGTTTAAAATTCGCAATCACTAATTGTTGATGAAATAAGATCATCATCATCACATCAACAGCCTTTAATGGTCCACTGGTGGACACAGGCTTGCCCTTAGAAAGGAGGTTTTGGCCTACTATACCACGCTGTCCATACGGGTTGTTATAGGGTTTGTGTCAAGTTTTCTTTGTGCAGTGCTGTTTTACTGCGTAGTTTGCTCCCTTAGACGACAAGGTATCATTAGGGTTGGTGACATTCCGTATTCTTAATCCGTCATCACCGATACAAATAAGTTACTTATTGAATATATTTACATTTTAAATTGCATATATCAAAAAGGGCAGACTTAACAGTCTACATGTCGTCAGTTTTCTGACCGTCCTTGTAACACTGTTCAATATATTATAAATAACTTTCCTTTAGCCTTGTTCTTTTATTACATCCAATTTACCTACTGTGTAGCATAAGGTGTATTAAGAGGAGCTTTATTTACTTTATGTGCGGCTAGTGGTGGTATATTTATTGTATCATTTTGAAATATTTCAGCATTTTTTTTTATTTTAAATTATAAAGTCAGCAATGTGAGCACGGCATAAAGTCTATTAATTGCTGTCTCTTCCTATACCTTAAAATATTTATTTTATTATGATTATGGAGATTTTAATTTATTAAACGTATAGTATATTACGTAACGTATAGTAGTTGAGTTACTTTTATAACTAATGTATCAGCTTTATTATCAGGTATTAATATTAAAAAGCACACGTCAGAGTTCTGTTCTCTTCAATGTGAACAGTATTCCGGCGAGTGGAACAAAGTTATAGAATTCAGATTTACTATATAGAATCAATAATAGAAGGCAAACAAAAACAGTAAAACCAGTACAATAAATAAACTAGTACAATAAATAATAACAAACAGGTAAAAGACAAAAGAGATGAGGCTATGATCGTTTTTTAGGCATAGTGGAGAAAATATCTGAAATTAGAACTATTTTCTGATTAATTCGGCAACCGAATATATCAGGTAAACTAGAGCAAGGCCAGATAATAGGTAGCGCCTATTATCTAGCCTTGTGCTAAATAATAACTACTAAAACTGAACGAAACATTTCTGAGTGTTAAAAAAGAGGGAGGCTTAAAAGAAGAGGTTCCATGAAAACAAAGCACAGCAAAGAGATAGATTTTAAAATTTTGCCAAAACTATTCGACTATCTGCCAATGATTTAGTTGATTAACACAGTGCCTACATAGTTAATTAAACCAACGCTTCCCTAACATGCAACGTCAACGACAAATTGAGAGCAATTGTGACCAGTTAACGAATAGTACGGTTAGTTTCTAACATAAAGGAATCTAAATAAACTAGCGTTTTGTCCGTGTCAGAAGTAGCTATCTTTACATAACCCTCTGACCTGTTAACTCTTATTAATTAAAATCAGCTCTATACTTTATTATATATTATAGTATTATTATATCTTATATTATATTCACTATTGCCTATAATGTATAAGAAATAACCCTAGACTGAGTACCTACGTAGAGTTTGTTTTCAGCACTGGAGTATTGTGGATAGTCGACAGTGCGTATAAAACACTGTACAGAAGTACAGCAGTGCTAATACTCGTAATACCCGTTTTGTTCCAGACGAGCGTGCTGAAAACACAACTGTTGTGTAGAGTGTGTTCTTTAAATGTTTCTTTAAAATATAATATAAATACGAACAAGATAAATCCTTTCGTAAAAAAATTTGAACCGTCTTCAAACAATACTAACTAAGAACACTAAAAACCTAGCAGCAATCGCGGTTCATTTGTTGTCATTTTTTGAGAAGTTTAGTTGTCTGTCTCCGAAACTCCTCGGAGACAGACAACTAAACTTTGTACGTATATGAAATTTAAATGGCACCATTTCGGAATAAACCTCTTTTGAACAAAAAAATAATTTTGCAAATCCGTCTTATATAACATATAATAAAAAACAAACATCTGAATTGATAATCTCCTCCTTTTTGAAGTCGGTAAAAACGTCAAAGCCAAGTCTGTATTTAATATAAACTTTCAAGATATTTTTATCGAAATATAAAATAAGATCGTGTGTAAGATGTTCGTGCGAGTTCATTGTACAACTCGCTGTATTGCTCTATTATGGCTTGCTAGTCATTTTGCAAATATTCTGAAAAAGTTTGCCCTTTCATTGTTTTCGTTATCTTTTTAAGGAAAACAATAAAATGCCGACAAAGGGTTGTGGTTATATGTTTTATTGCCCCACATTACCACTAAGATTATTTATAACAATGCAAAATATGAATATGCAAACGTGTGCCTGTTTTTTTTTATTTCAAGCAAAGCTGCAAATTATTATTTTTACAATTCAATAAAAAAATATCTTCATCTGCATCATTAAGCTTTCGTACTGATTTTGTTACAAATATTATAATAAATAGATAAAACATAAATAACAATTTTATAGCACAGACACAAAGCTCTTAACAAACAAACAGAATGGCTCATTAGCAAAATGTAGTCACAAGTTAATTAATAGACTACATTGTATATAGGACCTTTAAATTGTGACTCACAGCATCATTGACATTTAAGTAATTGTAATGGCATTACCTTTTCTTTTAAAACACTTAAATAATCATGACACTGTCTTAAAGAGACAGTGTCATAATTATTATATATCATTTAAATATTTATGTAGGTGCATGATTAAATATATTAACATATAGTATATACATAGGCGGATTTTCACAACTTATTATCATTTATTGTGCTTACTTTGAGTTATTTTGACTTACGAGTTGTAATACAACTCGTAAGTCAAAATAACATTCATTTAATATATTTTTAGAGCCAAGATGTTATAGCTGAAGAGTTCGATCATATTATGGAATTATTGATATGGTCAAAATTTGCTGTTCTTGCATTCACCCCTGATGACTGTCCTGTGTGACCCTGAATATTTAGAGAGGATCACAGTGTTCGTACCCTTGTTTTCAATAAGTATCAATAACTTTTATGTTCCAATTGAACTACACAACTCAACTATGTGATTTAATTCTAATTAATTTGTTTTCTTTACAGGCTCAAGTGGATTCTAACCAGTTTCTGAATTTATTCTGTGATCATGTACTTAAAAGGCGGGATGAAATACTAACACCTGCAGGAGCCGCAGATACTAAATTGGATCTCCTGAAATTATTAGCTGAACTCACAGAGCACTGCGGCGAGTTAGAAAATCCAGAAAATTCGAGCTGTTTATGATTTGCTCATGGTGAGTATATTAAATTTTGATTAAAAATATTTAAACCCACATTTAATGTGCTAAATGTGTATGTAATTTAGTTGAAATTTGAAATGGAGACAGCTTGAGTTGTGGGGAAGAATATAGAATAGTTCTTATCCTCGAAATCATTCCTTAAAGTCTTAAGGGGGTAAATAGACGGGTAAAAGTTTGTGAAGGGAATCACAAAAATCTAAAATTTCTTAAGTTAGGAATAAAACCCAATTTTATTTTACTTTTTCCAAGATTTAAAGAATGTTTTCTTTTTCATTAGAAATAAAGAATGTTTATACATTTTTGATCAATTTTTCATCCTTTTAGGGGTGAAAAGAGAGGTGGAAGTTTGAAAAGAGAATCTCAACAACCATATTTTTTAAATGTACAACAAATACCGCGGGTCGCAGCCGGTCTGGAATAAAATTATACCTGATACTATGGAGAAATCCACTTAAAGGACTAGACAGACAGAGAATTCATAAAAAATAAAACATTTAACATTTTTAATTTAAATATTTTGTTTATATTTAGTATCCACTTAACACACATTCGCTTCTTTAAAACCCTCATGAGCAGCTCAGTAGATTCTAATCTAAACAGATTTTGTACAGTCAAACAGAAAATGCGTATCGCTATGATAATTATTGTATTGAATTACCACCTTTGCTTAAATGTATTCTAATATTAAAAAGAAGCAGAAGTTCCAGGACATTTAAAATTAAAATAAAATCATTGCAATAACGAAAACAAAAGAAAAAAAAAGAAAAAATAAGAAAAATAAAAAGAATAATATTTCTGCTAAATAAAAAAATCTCTTTTAATTACAAAAGCGAATAACCGATTTTTTTGTCATTTTTTTTACCACATTCAAAGGCTATGTTAAGCGCCATCTAATCACAAACTAAGCAGAGCTTGTAGTATGGCTACTAGACAACTGATATAAATACATATACGCTTTTTTTGTAAATACATGATTGTTATATATAGAAACACCCAAACCAAATCAAACATTAAATGTTCATGCACACAAATGTTTGCCATCCGGTCGTCATTAATATCACGTAATTCATTTTCCTTTAGTTATATTTGTTCTTTTAGTTCCTTTAATTCTTTATTCTATTGAGGCTTGGAAATATAGAGTTTTAATTTAGTTTGTTTTTATTTTTAATTTTACTTCTGGTTAGTTGAGAATTTGCCGAGTTGAGAAGCTGGTAAATTGAAAATCTGAATGAATTGAAAACTGCTCATAATCCCTTTAAACAAGACGAATCACACAGCATTTGGAAATTTACTTAAATAATTCGTACATAAAAATAAGCATAAATACCTGGAGGAATGTGAACTTGGAGCTCTTGGTATTATTATACATACACAATTTTCATACTGTCTATGTCAAATAAAAAAGCTTGAGATTTTTAGTTTTCACTTCTTACCTTGCAGTTTCATTCTACTTGCCTTAAGAATTTAGCCAAGAAGTAGTATTAGACAGAGATTGAGTGGGAGTATAAGGCTGAATTTAAATAGAAATAAAAACATTCATGACTGATATTTTTATCACAAATGCGTACACATTATCGTCGCTTAATCTAACTTAAGTAAATGAACTAGAGATGTTGGCGGTCTGGAATATTGGCAAACCGAGTTGAATCGGTTTGACAATTCGTTCGAATCGGTTCCAAACCAAAACGTTGAAATTGCAATGAACCGCGGTTTTGAACCGTATGACGAGTTGACCAGCGAATGTAACATACGAAAGCAATGTGCAACATGATTCGACAGGATCAACTAAACCGTCGTTTTACGGTTTGCCAACAGTTTGCAACCGAGTTTCCATACAAGTGTAAAACTTGACATTACCTTTTTTTTTTTTTTTTTTTTTTTTTTTTTTAACGTGTGGAAATCCCCTCGGACCGTCACCCCTCCGGGGTTTGCGGCGGGGTGGTGTGTCGGACTCGGACCGACTAAAACCACACGGTGTGCCACTCTGCGCCTGTAACAGGAGGGATCAGGGAACAGCTGTTGTTAAGACATCCGGACCCCTCCTAGCGCCAGCCCGCTCCTGGTGCGGGCTCCGTCTCGATGTGGATGTTCCTCTCTTTAGGCGACGTCCGGCACACGCGGACGCCGCCCCCTCGCGGCTGGCCAACTAATGCGGGTGGAGGGGAAACCCACCCCGTCCACCCGCGGCCACACTCAGGGCGGCATGAGGCTGTGATAGGCGGGCCTCCGCCGCCCGGTTCGCCGGCGGCGGATCGGGTCCGAGTGGAGGTCGTCCTCCCGGGCCCTCTCCGCCGCCTCCTTCCGCGAGATTACTACCTCGCAGAAGGTTGCGACCGCGGTAAAACAACTGTCGCTACCGGCCATGGAGCGTACTACGGCCGGTAGCGAGAGATCCACTCCGATGACTGCAGTGAGGGCCCGGCGCTGCGCCGCCCATGCGGGGCAGACCGCCAGCGTGTGCTGGGCCGAGTCCTCACTGCAGTCGCAGTGGTGGCAGGCGGGACTCAGTTCCCTCCTAGCGACCGTGTGCAGGTCCTTCCCGAAGCAACCGTGCCCGGAAAGCACCTGCGTCAGTCGGAAGGAAAGGGTCCCGTGCTGCAGCCCTGCCCACTCGGCGATGACCGGCTGGAAAGCCTCCACGGCGGCGAAGCCAGCGCGTGGAGTCTCCAGCCGGAACGACCAACGAGCCATCGTGGCTCGGCGAGCGGCTTCGCGCCACTCGCGCACATCCTCGGGCGGAGGGCGAAATCCGCTCTCCGCCCGGAAGTCAGCCACTCGCCGATAAACTTCGGCGAGCACTTCCGCCTCCAAATCCCACGGGGGAGTTCCGGCCAATGCGCACGCCACCTCCGTCGAAACGGTGCGGTAACCGCGTATGGCTCTGACCGCCATTACCCTCTGAGGGCGCCAGAGGCGTACCCTATTCTGGGCGGTCAGAGCCGCCGCCCACACCGGTGCACCGTACAGTGCCATTGACCGGACAACCCCCGTGTACAGCCGTCTTGTCGCGACGCTGGGTCCACCCATATTGGGCAAAAGTCGCCCTAGGGCAGACGCAGCGCCGACCAGCTTTGGAGCAAGCTGTCGGAAGTGCTCGTCGAAGAGCCACCTCCCGTCGAGGATCAGGCCCAGATATTTCATCTGGGCCCGAACCGGTACGAGGACCGAGTTGACCACTATTGAGGCGCCAGGGGGTGGACCACGACGGGGCCCATGAAATAACAGGGCTCCGTCTTATCTAGGGCCACCCGTAAGCCCAGCGCCTCAATGCGCCCGACCACCAGGGAGACTCCCCCTGTGGCCAGGCGCGCCGCCTCTTGGAAGTTTGCCCCCCGGGCTGTCACGAGGGTATCGTCTGCGTAACAGATTACACCCAGCCCGGGGGGGAAATCGGCGCGAAGGGCCCAGTCGTACCCTATGTTCCACAAGAGGGGTCCAAGAACAGACCCCTGTGGAACACCGCACGACATGGGCCGACACCTCAGATTACCTTCTCGGTCCTCGTACACGACGGTACGCTCCTCTAAATAGTCTGCCACCAGCCGCCTCAGGTACTTTGGCACCAATGATAGTGGAGTGCTTCCCTGATGCAGCTGAATGGCAGGACTATTGAATGCGTTGGCGATGTCTAATGACACCGCCAACAGCACGCCGCCACAGCTCACGGCCTCTTCGGTCACGGCCCTCAGGCGCAACACGGCGTCGACTGTCGAACGCCCCGCCCGAAAACCAAATTGGGCGTCCGACAGATCGGGGCCCACCTCGCAGAGGTGCCGGACGATGCGGGCAGAAAGAACCCTCTCAAACAATTTGCCCGCCTCGTCCAGCAGCACGATGGGCCTATAGGCCGCGACCGAATCGGCAGGCCGTCCCGGCTTCGTCAATAGGACCAGCTTCCCGCTCTTCCAGCACTCAGGGAAGCGTCCCGACGCCAAGCTAGCGTCGAACACCTCCCCGAGGCGGTCTGCCATGTGGTTGAGGGCCAGGGCCAGCACTCGGGCCGGTACCCCGTCTGGCCCAGGGGCGGTGTTCTTGGAACGGATCCGTAGAACAGCCGCCCCTACCTCCGATTCCCGGACGGGCGGAACATTGTCCTCCCCGTGCTCCCCGTCGTCTCCGGCCAGGGAGGCCATCGACGGGGGAGTGTGTTCCGCCCGTTGTGGGAAAAGGCCCTCAACCACTTCTCGCAGGAAGCTGGGCTGGAGAGTCTCCGTAAGGGGGGGGCCCGACGCGCGGAGCTTTTGTCGCACCGCGCGGTAAGGGCGACCCCAGGGGTCACGATTAAGACCCTCCAGCATCTCCTGTCTTTTTTCCTCTTTGGCGCGGCTAATGGCCAGCTTCAGAGTTTTCCGCGCCCGTCGGTACTCCTCATGAAGCCGGTCCTCCTCACCGTCTCCACGGTGACGCCGCCGACTGCGCGTGTAGGACCTCCGGGCACGTGTACAGGCCGCACGGAGGTCCGCCAGCTCCTGGGACCACCAGTAGACCTCCTTCCTTGGAGGCCGACGACCTCGAACGCGGGGCATGGCCGCATCGCATACATGCGTAATCGCATCGCGAAAGCGGCCAGCCCCCACGTCGACCTCCTCGGTCGGAGCCTGAGGAGACAGCCACGAGTGAATTATGGCTGCCTCCTCTAGTAGGTCCCGGTTCAGCCTGGCAACAGCCCACCGCGGAAAGCGGGATAAACGCCGCGCCACGTGACCCCTACTGGAGTCCTGGGTCCGGGAGAGCTCAAATCGGATATACAGGTGATCCGAGAGCGTCTCAACCTCTTCCAGGACACGCCAGTTCCTTACTCGTGCGGCGAGGGCAGGGGTAGCGAACGAGAGGTCCACTATCGACCCCCCCTGCTGTCGCACGCACGTGTTGGTGGAGCCTCTGTTTAGAAGACAGAGGCCCACCGAGGCCGCCCACTCCTCTACGGCCTCGCCCCTGGCGTCCGTCCTGGGGGAACCCCACGCAATGGACTTTGCGTTGAAGTCCCCCAGCACAAGGACGTGCCCTGACGCTAGTCGCCGTATCGAGGTCTCCAAGCTGATTAGGAAAACCTCGAAGTCGTTCAAACTCCGGTTGGGGGAGAAATAGACACCATATATGGTGATCCCCCCCCACTCGACGGCAACATATCCAGTGCCCTTGTCTCTTAGCGACAAGGGCGGGGAATGAGCCGTCGTGGAACCGACGACTGCCACAGAGCCGTCCCAGTCACCCATCCAGTTTGGACGGGGAGGGACAGAATAGGGCTCCGCGACTACGGCAACACCTATCGACCACTGTGCCATGGTTTGCAGGAAGAGATCCTGCGCCGCGGCACAGTGGTTCAGGTTCGTCTGGACCAGGAGGTTGGAGACTTGATCCATTACTGGATCGTCTCTACAACCTCCTCCATGGGCGACGACGACGACGCACGTACTACGTCGGAGGCAGCCTGGGTCGACTGGCTAGCCCCTGACGTCTGCCGAGAACTGCGGGGAGGCTTGCAGCCTCTCTGCCCCATCTGGTGATTGGCGGGCTTATTGCCCGCCGCACACACTGGGCAGTGAGGGGCGGCAGAGCATTCTGCCGCCTTATGCCCCGGTTGACCGCAGCGGAAACACAGTCCGCCGCAGTCAAAGCAACTGTCGCACTTGACGCGCGTGTGTCCCGATGCTAGGCATTTGTAGCATCTCATCGGTCTCGCCGCCAGGACTGTGATCCTGGCGCTCACGAAACCGATGAGCAGCCTGCCGGCGTCGGCCAATACTTTGGCCGACGCTACGGGACAGCTGACCCACACGGCGCCAAGCCCTCCTGGACCGGGGCGGATGGTGCCGACCCTGACGTTGTCCGCGCTGCACCCCGTCTTCTCCCGGATTACAGCGCGGACATCTTCGGCCGTCACAGAGGCGTCCAGGCCCGAGATGCGCAGCTCTGCGCACTTAGTAGGCCTGGCGATCTTTACACCATCCGTGGCTGTAAAGAGTCCCCGCAGCTTCTCGGCAAATGTGTCCGCCGTCTTAGCGCCTTCAGCCCCAGGGAACTCGAGGACTCGAGCTCCCGTCTGGGCGAGGCGCATTCTGACCCCCACCGTTCCAAAATCGTTGGCGAGGCTGTCCCGGGCCTTTTTGAAGACGGCCGCGTAGGACAGCCCGCCGTCCGCCGCCTCCGGGGACACGGTCACCACTACAGCCGCGGTTTTGGGCGGCTGCAGCTTCCGCGGCCTCTTTGTGGAGGCCGTTGCCACCGGTGGCGAAGGCTGGGCTTGGGCTGCTTTTTTTGGCAGCCTTTTTGGCCCGCCTTCGGGACTTCTTGGAGCCCCTCGCCTCCTGCCAACCCTCGTTGGAGGGGGCAGGTGCGGAGGGGCCCGGCAGGGGTGTCGGAGTGGGGAGCGGAGGGAATGCCACTCCGCTCCTCGGCGCTGTTCTAGGCCCCGTCTTGGCCGGCGCCTGGGGATGCGCCCTGGCCGGCGCCTTAGCCGGTGCCTTGGCCGGCGCCTGGGTTGGTGCCTTGGCCCCCCTCCTCGGCTTTTGTGGAGCCGATGGAGTCGGGGCAGACGCCGCCGCCGCGTAGGAGACGCGGCCTCCCACTACGGGGAGCGCGGTCGGAGCGACGACCTTAGGCCGCTGTGTCGACGCGAGCGGGGGGCGCATACTCGGCGCAGGAGGCAATCTCGCCTCCAGGCCAGCCAGGCGTCCGTCCAGCATATTCCCAACTGCGATGAGGATTTCTCGCAGTTGGGAGTCAAATGCAACATTACCTACACTAACCGACGACCGACGCGGCGACGGTATGAAATGATTGGTAGTTTGTTAAGAGCTAAGGGCAATACAACAACTTACCCAATCAAGCAACACGATTACCATGCCTTCTTTTTCATTTGGTGGATATAAGAAAAATATTATCCAAACGGTTAGTAAATCTTTTTATGTTTTAGTTTATTATTAAACGAAGCGGGATAACCGTATCCAATTTTGTAGGGACATAATAATATAGTGTGTCCTTGTAGGTTTAATTGATAAAGATTTAATGTCGTGTCGCGTCGACTCGGTTCAGTATCATTTGGTAGATAAATCAGATTTGTTCAGTCGGTAAAGCAGGAGTCGCGAGCTCGATAATACGACGCGAAGTGCAGCGCGATCTTATGGCACTGCTCAACTTGTTTAAACCACTTGCAAACCGATTCAACTCGGTTCATGCTCAAACCGGTTTATATCGGCTTGAAGAGTCGAATCGTCACACCACTAAAATGAACACGTTTGTGAGTTATTGGTGCTTGAGAAAGGAAAGGAAAGGAAGGAAGGAAAGGAAGCCCAGCTACCTGTGTTACAGGTAGCTGGGCCTTCCAATACTAAACAATAAACTTATGTAAAGCTAGATGGTTTTAAATAGTATATGAATTGGATATACATTTAGTGGTTGGTTCGTGTCAGTTCGTATACGACTTCATTAAGGTTTTTTGCCAAATGTGATGTGCTTTCATATTTGGACGACTTATATCAGCGGTTTTGTAAGCTCTCCATTATGATATAGACAAGAGTGTGTATTTTATTAGATAAGGTTAATTTAAACTCTGCATTACGCATTGCCAGAGAAGTGTTTAAGGCGTAGGCGTTTTAGGCGTAAAAACCTACGATACTATTTCTACAGCACCTACTATTAATCACGACCAAGGATAGATAATAGTAAGTAAATAAGAGTAAAAATTAATTATACATTACCCTCATAAATAAGTAACAAGAAAAAATATACAGAAGAATAAGTCCACAACTTACACAATCGACATATTTAATAGCTACCTACATCTATAATGATGACTTGATAACCTAGAAGGCGAAAACCCATTTAAAAAAGGCCTTCTTATAAAACCAGCATTATAAATAATAATTAATTATACCACTGAGCACAGGGTTCTACCTTCAGGTATTTGACCTTAATTTTATTGCTAACAGCGGCTCCACACGTACACATTCTATGTTTGTGTTTAATCTAATATGGAAACGTAAACAAACCTTAGGACCAGGAAATACCTTTTTGATATGCATGAATTAATTGTTGGTAACATTAGCTTCCTTATTTAATAGTGATCAGGTTTACACGTGATTAGTAGTTTTTAACGGGGCTTATTCCTCCCATACGCCCGCTACTGTTTAATAACAGTGATCCACGAACACACCGAGTTATGACATTTGAGAATTCTCAGGTAAAGTTAAAACGTCTTGAAAAGCGCAACGAAATTAATCAAAAATAAATTCGAGGAGTTGGATATACAATAAATCCATTTCCCTTTTTAGCAGAGCGTGAGACAATAATGAAGTAACTATTAGGTTTATGTTCATATGAGTAAAACGAAGTAATGAAGACGAATAAAGTAGTATAATTTACATCATCATTTTTATAGTAGGTATGGTAACACTCCCAAATATTAGACTTTTTTTAATAATATCGGTTAAGAGTTCATAATAAGTTCAAAGACTGCCTGGTAATAACCGGTCAACGTTGAAAAAATGCTTCAACCAATAACAGCTAAAACTTTTCACCCCTCTGTTGTAGTTTTGATTACATCACCGACTTGACGACCGAATGGCGTAGTGGTTTGTGTAACGGACTGCTATTTCAAAGGTCGCGGGTTCGATTCCCGCTCAAGTCAAGCATTTGTGTGCATGAACATTTAATGTTTGATTTGGTCTGGGTGTTTCTATGTATAATATGTATGTATTTACAAAAAAGTAAATATGGATTTATATCAATTGTCTAGTACCCATAGTACAAGCTCTGCTTAGTTTGGGACTAGATGGCGTTGTGTGAATATGGTAGAATATTATTATAATTATCACCACCAATAAAAAAGCACACTACACACAGAATAAAGAAAATTTACTATGTGGTGGCATCTTTTAGGCTTGCGAATGTTATTAATATTACAAATAATTTAATATTGTATTATGAAACATGGAAATCTTTTACTGTAAAAAAAGATAATTAACATTTTAAATAATAAATCGTCAGTCATCAGTAGCAGCAGTATTTCAAATTAAATAAAAAAAGGCGCATACGCATACTAAAATATTGTAATAACTTCTTAACCTCGTAAGTTAATAAAGTAAAACTTTTTGTATTGAAGATTCGTGAGATCTAGGTAAGAGACAATTCTAAACTGACAGATAACTACAGACAATACCTCCAGAGTACAGCAGAGATAGTTTATCAAAAATTACTTTGAAATTAATAAACAGTACGCCATGAGTGGGTGTTACGTCCATTGTTGCACAATTAGGTACTATTGTATCTAACATCCCAGCATAGGAGAGAATACCAGATAAATTTTGCATAAGGAACACCTACGCGTTCCCATTAGTCGTATGACACATCAAGTGATGTAAGCTTATTGTCTTGTGGATGTTGAAATAAATAATGTTTCTATAATATGCACTGTCAATTAAACTGTCGCGGTCAAATTTTATAGATTATAATCTTATAAATCGATGTTCATTTTAGTTTAGTCATACAGTTATTACAAGAAATTTCGTTGCGTTTAGGAAAATACCGTGTTTTTGAACCTTGTGAGGTGTCATGGGCTGTCCAATAGAGTATAAAGGATCATAACCATCCTGACAATATTTCATATTACACGCATGCTAAGCGATCAGAAATCTGCAGTTCTATTTTTATAATCACTAGCTAGGATATATATGACAAAGGCTTCAGTTGATTTAAGGTCACCCAAGAAGACTTACCCGGTAAGAATAAACCTAAGTGTCATAGAAAAGAAGTTATAAAATAGAGGCACTGACATCAATTTAAGTTTGCCATATCTAGTTCATAAAAATCAGGAAAGCAGAGTGTGGGTCTGACAACTTGCAAACCTATACTCATTTTACAATGTAATATAATCGTTATGTTCATATCTAGGCTTGATTGGCACTTCTAATATTTCAAAAAGTTTAACCTTGAATTTTAATTTTGTTAATGGCTTCTAGAAAATGTTTGTTATTATTTTAACATACCTACTTCATAAAAGAAAAATAAATAATTTAAAACCATATAATATTTTGTCTACCTCGACAGCTAAAAAGTAGGTAATAGAACTTTTTCCACGCTCAAAGATTTGTTCAAATATACCTTAATATTGAGTGAAGCTTACCTTCTCACACACATGTTATTAATAATACTAAATAATTTTATATTGTTTCATGAAACATGAAAATCTTTTGCTGTAAAAATGATAATTAACATTTTAAATAATAAATTGCCAGTCATCAGTAGCAGCAGTATTTCAAAGTAAATAAACAAAGGCGCACTAACGCACATTTGTATTTACTAAACATAACACTTTAATAAAGGTGCCTTATTTTATCGCAATATCTAAGTTAACATCTATTAAAAAAATCCTAACCTCCATCCATTTCAAGGCGAAGAGAAGAGATCTGCCTCCGGACATCAACGAAGAGCCAAAGTACAATAGCAGCTGACACTACACACACACAGAAAGCAAGGCCTGCAGCTAACCGCATGAACGGTCGTGAGCGCCTACGGCGGGAAGTTCTCCGGCCCCAGGGTTCACCCTCGTCACTAGAGGCAGATAGTAGCCGACCACCTCGTGATCCACCTCCTCCAACTAAGGCGTCAAGTTCCCGCCGTTTTCTCATCTTCTTCCCTACCCTAAGGGGCACCGCTGCGTGTACCGCACTTTCCATAACGCTACCTTAAACTCATCCGCACACTCACAATATTAAAGTCACTTTCACTAGGGCGATCAAAATATTTTGACACGTGCGCACAGGACGCAGTCTGCTACGCGAATGGCGGCTGATGCAGACCATATAAAGTAATAAGTCACTTTATTGCTTCCACACTACCTATTAAGAGGTTTATTATCGGGGTGTTCGAACAACGTGTGTATTAATTGGAATTACTGTTTGTCTGTGCGTTTAAGAACTTTGAAAACGGTAGAAATTTTAAGACCTTGTCTGTAAGGTAGATCTTTCGCGATAAAAAGGTTTTATTAAGTTAGCAGTAGTGTAGTGATGAATCACTCAATATGATCGATAAGAATTAAACAACTAATATTACGTGGAGTATAACTATAACATACGTAAGAAGGCAACTGTTATCTTAATATCAATATTAACGATAAGATGATGTGTATACTTATTGATTTATTATAAAAGTAAAATAATACGTCATATATATTGAAATGAAATTGCTTATCCACTTGTAAGTATCTAATGAGTGAAGAAATTACTTTCTGAGGCCTATGCTCACTAATTACTTCTAGAAAGTAGATATCCAAAATATTAATATCGAATCAACTGCGTACGAAACGAATTCTACCAAGACTACAGACTAACTGCATGTCATATAATGATTGCAACACAGATTAACCCCTAAGGGGGTAATCTGTGGATTGCCAGCAATATCATACCCTTTTCGAGTGCCAGTGTTTCTAATTCAAATTCTAAACAAGAACAAATGTCTACCATGGCCGTAACTATCTAATAAAAAATCTTTATACAATAAATTATTATGAAACAAGCTATCCGACGACTATCTAAGACGTGGTATCTCATAAGTAATCAAATCATTAAGGGCATAATTTTGCAAGCACAAGATATTAAATACGCGTTATAAGCCGTGTTTACATACTCTACTGTAAACTGGAAATAGAAAATGCAAGTCTTATTTATTAGTCCTTCTAAGTAATAGGTCTTTACCTATGAAATTGCCGTTTTGTATGCAATAAGTGAAAGTACTTATTTTATCAAACTTTTTAATTTCTGTTATTCGAAGTAACCACCCATGCAATCGACGCATCTTTGCCAACGCATTGGCAGTTTATTGATGCCCTTCTTGTAAAAATCAGCTGGACGGGAGGCAACAAACTCTTGAAAGGCATTTTGTACTGCCTCTCGGGAATTGAATTTTTTACCCACTAAAAAGTAGTCTAAATTTTGGAAAAGTAATAGTCGGTAGGTGTAGGTGTAGTGTAAAAAGTGCATTTCATATTTTGCTAGAATTTTGTCTAAATTCGGTAAATTTTAAAGGTTGTGGAAATCCGAAATCGGATGATTCAAACGCACAATTACGTCACATAGTGAAATACAGCATTCATAATTAATAATGACCTAACAAACGCCTGCCAAAATTAACTTTAAGATCGTTGCGTAGTAAAATTAAATATTATTGTCTACATTTGACATTGACAGAATAAATAGTCGTAAAAATATTCGCGACACTGCTACATAATTGAGTACGGATCGTGACTGAATTGATAATGGGTATATATTTATGTACGTAGAAGTTATAAACTTATCACGTGAATGTAGACTGGTAGTCATTGCCGTATAGCCCAGCTTCCTGTAGAAGAGTGTATCTTTAGATTTAGATGTGAACAAAGATAGAACTTCCGTCATTAATGAAAATTCTTTGTTTTATTTGAAAGGCTATACCTTCTTTTTAGTTCCATTCAAATTCGAAAAAGAAATATACAACAAGAGTGGATCTTGAAGTCATTGCCGCGGTCTAAAGATCGAATTGAAGTCGGTCATACTTTTTTAAAAGGCAATTATAAAGTGATGATATTCAAATTTGATCTGAGAACACTGGGTTATAGTGAACTTAGTTCTTATCTAGTAAATTTTATATATCCGTAAATGTAGAGCGTGTCGAGAACACGAGATTACGCACACACCCACGCACCTCCGACTGGCTTGTTAACATAAGGTCATTTACACGTCGACATTGGAATCATATATTCAAACCTTATAATGTCAAAGATCTTGATCTTGCAATTTGAGCATGACTCAAGGAAAAGAACGCTCTCAAATGGCCAAGAGCTACAGTAGTCTCATACGACTAGAGTAGCCTAAAATCATACATTAAGGAATAATTTCTCAAATAATAAGGATAAAAACTTAAAATAACTCGATTCTACTACATACAGTACAATAAGTTGTAGGCAAATGCATTTGATCTAGTGGAAAAGCCTGCTGCTGAAAACTCAACAAACATCCTATGTCCTACGGGGTTTTTTTTCGGTTTATACTCAGAAAAGACAGAAACAGAAGAGAAAAATGTTGTTCTGAAATGGGACCACAACAAGGTTTTTTATTATTAACGAACAGTAATCAACGTAAATTCATGTGTAAATAATCATATGCTAATTTCGGATGTTTTTAAATCATAATCATCGTACGTTAACTTAAAACAAAAAAAAACGTTATTTAAAAACGTGAACGTGAACGAAAGTACAGGCAAATACAAATTTCAGAAATTCAACATGATTATACAAAATGACATCTTATTATATATTTAATATATAAATCAATATTTCATAGTTTTGCACTTTACGCGCTGCCGTACCGTTTATCTGAGGGCCAGAAAAATTTGAATATACTCCCAAAAATACCACCATAAACAAAAATGTTGCCAGGTGGAAAAGAAATACTCACGCGTGCGAATTAGCGGGCAAAGTGAATGCAATATGAATAAACAAAAAATATTTGTCGGTGTTTCAATTCTAAGTTCCATAAAAAATTAAGGTGGTGAACCTTAAAACACAAATGCGATGTAGATCTAATTTTAACTACAAATACTTATAGGAATAGTTGAATTTCTAGTGATTTTAAAAAGATTAATATCGTATTTTAATACACGATTAATACTTATTACTGCGAAATGGAAACATTTAAACAAAAATAGTAGAGAGTAGTTCGTCATAGCTTTTGTTCATTAAATTAGGAAATTGTATTTGCCGGACAATACAAACTAATCTGAATTGTTTGTTAACTAGGTGTTCTACTAATAAAAATGTTATCTATTATGCAGTAACACCTGAATATTAATCACACAATAAACTACTTCACGTTAACTCAAATCTACTAAATACAGCCTGATACTTATGAAGTTACGTTACGTCTCCAAAAAAAGAATCAGAAAGAACGGGAGGTTAGTATTCTCTCGTCTCGAAGAAGAGGATACCAAGTGCTAAAGAGCACAGAATCCCCTCCGACTTTGATGACCGCTAACCTGGGGATAACGGGTGAGGGTACTGTAGCAGAAGCAGGCTTGATAAGGAGAAGTGTTCTTCGTTTGAGGATCTATACCGGAACGGAGGCTAGGCCTCCTGCACGCAATGCAACTTGCAGCTTCTACCGGGTTTCTCTGTGAGTTACCATCTACTTGCGACGGAAACCCGTGTGGTTTGAATCGGTTACGATTGTTTACTTCACCGATCTGATTGCTAAATTGTTTTTTTCATATCATACGCAAACGTCACTGTAAATGCTGTTAATCGCTTGTGTATTTAGACTGATAATCGTATCATAATACTATTTCGAATTAACACCGCATTACCTTCCAACATTGTCGAATGGTTATAAACAGGAAATAATAGTAGTTGGAATTATAATATGTACCTGTGTAATGCTATTGGGAGGTTGACTCGTTAGAGTTACTATATATTATTATTATACTATCCTTAGCCTTAGTATGTATTTAAAGTTCAGTTTAATGGTGTTGTAAATTCCTTAAGAGTTCAATATTATCTAACATACTATTGTAAACATAGAATAGGATGCAGCATTTTTTAATTATTAATACTGAATTTATACTCAATTCTGAGGTTTTATTTACTAAAACAAAGGCAAATCCTTCAAAGATTTGAGAATATTCCATTCCTACACATTTTTACCTACAGTGTGGCGACGAATTAAGAATACGGAGTATCACCAACCCTGTTCATCCTGTGGATGTCGTTAAAGCCGACTAAGGGTCAGGACTAACAGCACTGTAGTGAGAAGGAAAACTTGAAATAAACCATAGGGTCCAACCCGTCTAGCCAGCGTGGTATAGTAGGCCAAAACCTGTTTTCTAAGGAAAGGCTTATGTCCAGCAGTGGACTATTAAAGGCTGTTAATGATGATGACACATTTTTGCTTCGTTATCGCATATAACAGCATATATTATGTAATTAACATTTCATATACGATTTTAGCTTGGATGAGGTGGATCTATCTATAGTTACTATCATTAACACTAATTATTATCGTAATGATAAAGTTGTATCCAACATACCAACAGGACATCATTACCATGATTGTAACGTACTAAAACTGTGTACTGGTAGTGCAGTTCGTTTAAAGAATAAGGTAATAAAGGGATTTCTCTTTGATATAAACTGAGAGAACGAAACTAACATATTTATCATGAACTTTACTCCTTTGCTGCCTTTTAAAATAAGGGACTCTTCCCTTATATTAAAAGGCATATTTAGAAATTAATTGGAATACACAACAGTATCATATTATAACAGTACATCACGCAACCGCTCTGTGGGTAACTAGATAAAGTTGTAAATCATATGAAAAAATCTGCAGGTAAAGTATATCAACGTTTTTCTTTCTATTTTATGTACTAACGTCACATAATAACACTGCGAGTGATAAGACAGCCTATATTTACAAGACACGTACCACTGTATTATCGACCTAAGGGCAACCCGGGCGCCGTGAATGAAAACCACGCATGCGTATAATAACCTGCGACATCCAACACCATATTAAACAATACTTTTTATATAAAACCTTTTTATTACGATATCTCAAAACCTGACTACTTAGCACGCCTATAACTAAATTAAAAAAATAACAAAACAAATATATTTCAAAAATGGAATAGATACACACAGACCAACAGCAAGTATGTAGTAGGAATTTAGTTACACAAAACACTATCACTTATCATTTCACACGGACACATAGAATAATAAAATTTAAGAGTAACAATACTGTTCGCTAAAAATAAACACTAGTAATAATTCCCAAATGAGATTACAACAGTAGTGTACGTAATCAAGGATCCAGGAGAATGTTGGGACACGAACTTACTGTGACATCACGCAGGCGCGGCGGCGCATGCGTAAAGAAAACACCGCATCAGATATAGAGACATTACTGGATGGAAAACTAAATTAGTTTTTATATTTTTTTTTATTAATTTAGTAATTGCCACTTCTGGCGAACGTTATTTTGTCTATAGAGGCCGACTGCTCACGATTTACTTTTTGAAAGAAATAATAATTTGCAAATTGGAAAATTTCGATTCTCGCGAAAACTTGTAAGTACCAAAATTTACCTTAATTCATTTTTTTTATTTTTCAGAATTTTCCCTTTACTTGTGCTGTAAGACCTTGCTTTTAACCAAAATTGTCAATTCTAGGGCAACCAGAAGTACCCTATAGGTTTTGAGTCGAAAACCTATATGGTAGTTCCCGTTGACCTAGAATCACGTAATTTGTAAAAGAAACGCGTCTTACAGCATAAATAAAGGAATAATTCCAAAAAATAAAAAAAGCAGACGAGCAGACGGGTAACCTGATGGAAAGTGACCATCGCCGCCCATGAACGTCTGCAATTTGGGAGTCACAAACGCGTTATCGGCCTTTACATTTATTTCAACGTTTTCATTTATCTGTTTTGTCTACGTTTTCCAATTACGAGTTTCTATGGCCTCTTGATAAGAAAACAACAAAAATTTTGAGCGCATATCGTGTCGCATTTCGTACATTTTAATATCCGTGGTTACTACGGTAGCGTAACCGTTGCCCTAATTTGTTTTACATTAATTACTCAAGAGCGTAGAAGCCACAAATAAAACATTACTTAACAACATGCAAACTAGGAGGAAGTAGCTTATATATACTTCCATTAAGTGTCTTATTTTATCTACAAAATATTACTGAATGTTAATGCATCAGTACAGGTTTGGTAATATTTTTAAACAAAGAAAACCCACCTAAAAATTATCCTGATAAGTGCCGATTTAAGCATTTGAATTACATCTGAGTTACGTAACAAAACATGCCTTCAGCTCTGTATTTTAAAGATCAAGCTATTTGTGACTAAAATTACACGATAATCACTTCATGTCTTTTCAGGCATCGGAATATGTTTGTTGACCTTAAGAATTATTTTGCACATGATCGGAATATGTTTGTGACCTTAAGAATTATATTGCGAAAGTGCAACTGCCAGGTTCAAGATATTCTTAACAATGGCAAATTCAAAATCGTGGAAGGCCCTCGTGAAGTTACTTTCATGAGTATTAGAGAGAGAGACTAGTATTTGAATCTGTGGTAATCGACAGTTTACGCAAATCAATACCTACTATTTAAAGAATTTTCTAGATGTTAATACTGGACACATAATGTTGTTTTGAAGTATTATTTAGGAAAATGATGGCCATTATTCATAGATTAAATAATAATTACACTAACATCGTTATCGCATATAAAAGTATATGTAACTGATATATCAAACGCGTATTTTACGATATTTTCCGGTGTGCGGTTTTTGACCGACCTTCACATGAGTCATCTTCTGAACGTACGTTTCAGCCAAGTACTTTTTAAAATTCACACTGAAGGAGCTGGAACCCCGTATACTTTTGTTAACTCCGGAGGAATTACCTTCAGCATGCATAAGAAACCCTTGAAAAAAAATGGTGGATAACCAAAGATAAATTCAGACTTGGCTGCAAATATTCTTGTCAAACGAATAGTTAGTGCACCAAGGCGCAAACCATAATTTTTTGCTAAACAGAATTCTTTCTATCTTTCCATTTAAAAAGATAACTCTCGCATTAGGAATATATCCTGTGTCGCGGGGGACTTTAATACAAACAATCAAATATGAAACGGACACAAAGGCTTTGAGTTGTAAAAATATCTGAAAAGATTTACTTGCAGAAATAAATATCATTTTATTTCAAAGAAAACCCAGAGCAGAACAACAATTTGTGGATCACACAAAGTGTCGTCCCATGTGGGAATCGGACCCACAACACTCAGCGTAGAAGTAAGCGGCGTGGCGACCGCTTAAACCACGCCTAATACAGTCAAAGAATGCTATTTACAGTTAATAATATAAGTGGGAGCTTTATCTCCGAATACGGAGTGTCATCACCCCTATTTATCCCGTAGGTGTCATAAGAGCCGACTAAGGGAGTTTGCAGCCCTGAAAGTAAGCGTCGACGGCGAACCACAACCCTGCCCATCAACAGCCAAAACCACTCTGGCAAGAGTGTCCGACTAAGAAGTAGTGGTACTTTTGAAGTTTATCGCGTTTAGACAGACAAACAGGCGACCATGGGGCTTTATTTTATAATATGTATTATTATGTATCGACTAGCAAAGATGTTTGATCTATTACAATAAAGAATATACTGTTTTGATGAAGAAAACTGAACGACGAAAAAAACTTTTGAGGGGTTCCCATATTATTCTATGCCACACGAACTAGTGTCAGTTATTTTTAGCCCTAGCTAATACAGTCCGTCTAATAAATAATTGCATTCAGACCTAGACTATAACTACGGTTCTTTTTTAATTTTTATTCAAGTAGTCACAACAACAACAGTTTGGTTTTAGATTAAATCCACTTGGATTTAAAGTATTAAAGCATATATTTAACATTTGTTAAATATGATTTGCCTTAATTTTTTTCGTATCGAATTTTCAATATCACGTTCTAGCATGTCGCTACGCATTCCATCTGAATTTATCAAATATTGTATCAAATTCAAATCAAATCAAATTCATTTATTACCAAAAAGAAAAGTACAAAATATGTGATACATTGCCGGTGGCCCCACACTAGGCAAGCCTGTCCTGTGGGTGCCAGTTGCGATTACACATTTCGCTATACATTGTTGTTCGGTAGACATTACATCGTCGTTTTCAATCGTAAGGTATACAGTGTTACTTGCTTATATTTGAGACAGCAATCTATTTCCTCCGAGTATGCGTTTAGAAGAAAACAATTGCCGTCCCAAACGAGTTGGCAACAAAAAAAAACAAAAAAAAGGGATAAAAAAATATGAAAAATGATTAAAAATGAAAAACAATAATATTGGCAAAACAGCGTTGGTAAATACATGCATGAGGTTATTTTATAGATATTAATATTGTAAAGATAAAAATAACTAAATGTGTGTGTCTATATTGGTTTATAGTATAGGTATAAATATAATCACCTGACGTTGTGAACAAAGGAATGGAATAACTCTAATATTTCTGTTTAGTGTAGCATAGTACATACAAAAGATGATGAAAACGCAAATTTATAATAATAATAATATATATCACACATCGCACACACGGCCCTCTGATCCCAAACTAGGCAGAGCCTGTGCTATGGTAACAAGACTACTGATAAACATACTTATATATTTTTAAACACATACATGTTTTAGATAAATTACACCCAGACACAACAAAAAAACCGTGCTCGTCAGACAATATTTGTCCTGGGTGGGAATCGAACCCACGACCTCCGGCTTAGCAGTCAGGGTCCCTAACCACTAGACCAACAGGCCCGTAATTTTTGGGACTTTTTGGGACTAGAGTTACTGGCGGCATTGCGATGTGTAATTCCTGTCGACGGCATATTCGCCTGTCGGTTATATTTGAAGACAGACAGGACGATTTTGTACAACGCTTCCGAAAATAATTTATTTATTATTTTTTTACTACTACCAGAGCCGGATAAGTGTCAAGAGCGCCCTATTCGAGTCCAATCATCAAATGGCTTGAAGAAAAGCATCTGATGTATTATAAGTTACTAGCTCCTGGCTCCGCCCGCCTGTATGTCGGTTTCCGCGTTAAAAAGTAGCCATGTCCTTCCTTAGTTGCACCTCATACGACGGAAGCCTTGTGGTTCCATAGGAAACGCAGAGGTGCAGTTCCCACCCGCTCACTTATTAGCGTGGGGGGAACAGAGGTCGAGGTTGGCCAACACATTACATACCTTGGCCTCACTCTAGACAGCCCAGCGGCTGAGTGAGGGTAGAGTGAGGCAAGTGAGTGAGCTTCGAGGAGCATTTCGAGCGGATGATCCCCCGAGTTCGTGGGTTGGCGGGCTCCCTACAGAGGCTGTTGCCGAGCCTAGGGGATCCGCGGGAGGAAGTTAGCCGCCTCTATTGTGCGGTGACACGATCCATGGCCCTCTACGGAACGCTGATATGGGCCAAGCGCCTATCGGCCTCCTCCCGCTGCCTAGCTAAGCTCAATCGCAGCGGGTAGCGGCCGTCGTACGAGGATACCGCACTATTTCGTCGGAGGCGGCGACAGTCCTGGCACGTTTCCCGCCCTTT
Source organism: Arctia plantaginis (assembly GCA_902825455.1). NCBI lineage: Eukaryota > Metazoa > Arthropoda > Insecta > Lepidoptera > Erebidae > Arctia > Arctia plantaginis. Next base: position 2,565,729 of record CADEBD010000284.1, on the reverse strand, counting down.
GATATCCAGGCGGGTATGGACGCGAGGGTCTATAACCAGATTCGCGCGATTCGCTGGGGTGAGAGCAGGGGGAAGACCAGAAGGTGCTCGAAATGCGGCAGAACGCTCACCGACAGGCACTGGTGCAGTGGCGCGTACGGCTGGAACCGCCACAGAATGCACGCCAACGCACTGTCGGTGCTGTTCTGCCTGACCTCGAAGCTTGGGTAGGTAGGGAGGGAGGTCGCGTCACCCATCGACTGAAGCAGGTACTCACTTGGCATGGTTGCTTCGGTGAGTACCTGAATCGTATCGGACACGAGGAGACGGCACAATGCCAGCACTGCGCAGCCGACTGGGACTCTGCCCAGCACACGCTGGAAGACTGCCCCGCGTGGGCGTCTGAACGCGAAGTCCTGGTCGACCAAATCAGACGAGACCTGTTTCCGCCAGCAATCATTGCTGCAATGCTGGGTGAGGAGGGATGGGGCGCTGTGGTCTCTTTCTGTGAAGCTGTAATGCTCCAGTAAGAGACCGATGAACGGGATCGGGAGAGAGCAGATCCCGAGCGTTGAGGACGTCGGCGACCATACCAGCCGCCGACGGGGCCGCGGGCCGCCAGAGTGGGGACCTCTGGTGGCAGATTGAATGTTGCGGTACGAGATAGGATGGCGGCCTGATTGCATTACGACGAAATTGGGCCGCCACGTCTCGATTGAGGGGGAGAAGTGTTTTTTTCCCTGGGATAGGGCCTGATTAGGCATGATGTCAATTCGGGGAGAACCTGAAATAACATGGTCCAGGTCCTCCCAGGGCACCAGAGGCCGGCCGTCAGTGTGGTTCTTAGTGGAATCACCACATACTCCTGGCTCCTGGTCTCCGAGGAGCGGGAGATCCGAAGGGATCTTCCACCACGTCAAAAAAAAGGCCTTCCTCAAGAATCAAGCTATCTCCATACCATCATCTAAATCTGTTCAGCGGTTATTAATTCCCCATACAAACTTTCACGTCCCTTTTCACCCCTTAACCGATGATTTCTGGGATATGTGAATGGTTTATGGACAAACATCGATATTTCTTTCGATAGATAGATCGCAAATATAAAAAAAATCGATTTATAGATTTTCAATATTTTACATGTTCAATGTTACTCATGGATACTCTTCCGAGTCTTTTATCATAAATTATATCCGCTATAAACTTCATATCATTAAATATAATCAATAAATGCTTTTGATATTGCATACCTATGACTTTTCCTGTCTATGAAAAGTTCCAAATAATGAAATGTGTGTATTGATTCTCAAAACAAGCTTTTTAAATCAAATATTTCTCAGTACAACCCAACAACTCCGAAATATAATACAAGTCAGCTGGAAGAGTCAGAAATGCTAGTGATAATTGGGATCAGTTGTGAAAGCATTCAAGTTTTGCAATACGGAAAGTAAACAGCTTGAACAGTACATATTATTTCAGTGAGAATTCTTTTTAATTGCTAAAGTTATATATTTATTAGTTATATATATTATAGTTTATGTCTTAAATATTATATTTGTGTCAGCATAAAGTTTCCATAGCTCACTTGTAGTCATTATATTATTATAGTGTAAGACTAAACATCACTATTAAATATTCATTTTCTGTTTCATTTAAAATTACAATATTATCAATCGCAATGATTAATAACAAATTCTATTTAATTAGCAATATCAAAAATATATATTAAAAACTAAAAATAACTCACACTTGGACTTGCTGGTAGCCTATCACATTGTGAACAATTGTGTAGTAACTATAAGAAACAAGCTTCCAGAAACTGTGAACAGTTTTAAGAGTCACAACCCACTGGCCTGAACAACTGTTTAATCAACACATGAACTTTTTCACCACAAAATTACTCCAGTGCAGTGATGTGAACACATCTGCAAGTTTGCTGCTTATCCATAATAACATAATAATAATAATAACTCACCTTGATTCATATCTGTGCGCATAATAGACACTTGGTCATAAAGAGCAGCACATATCCATGTTAGCATTAGAAGCCATAATAAAAGTGTGCCCCTGACAGCCCAGCGGAGAGCACATTGCACCTCAGCTCCAATGTTAGGTTCTTGAGCTGGCACTGTAGGTCCTCGAATACGTTCACGTCTGTAATAAGGATTATATGTAATAAACTCAGCCTCCATAATTTAAAAGACTAATTCTAGACCTTTGTTAGTTTCTTTTTGTATTTGGAAAGTGACAAGTGACAAAATGACTTTATTTGTTCAACTGGAATTATAATGTGATACTTGTGTTATTATGACAGCATAGGGTTATCAAAAGTTGTGACCTCTCTGGAGTTGAAATTTTATCTAAAATGAAGATATGGTTATAAACATTTCTTGGAATAATAAAGCTGTAAATAAGCCGACATGTAATGAGTGGTTTCATTATTTACGAACACGTCTAAAATTGACAATGATAAATTTTTATTACGATTTTATGAAATAAATATTATAAACCTCTAAAGAAAATATTATAAACACTAGCTATACATAAAAAGGTTTTCTCTGAACGTCAACATAAATACATACCTTGTTATCTTTTTCTTTCTGCTAGGAATTATTTCCAATTGCAAATCCTCTGACTCTTCTTCGCTAGACAAATCCAACAGGCGAAAGTTTTCTTTGTTGACTTTTGACGGTGCCGACATGTTTGGCTCGAACTCATGCTATTAACTACCTATTCTACACGCGGCAAGCATCAGATAGATGTCCGGAATTATATCTAATAACTTAAAAAAATAAAAAGATGAAGGTATCTAGAACTTGGATTTAAGAACGTACATATTATTATACCTGCCTCGACAACACAGATTAAAAAAATAACTCCTTGTGCCTTAAAAAATTGCGAGTTCGTATTATTGGAGGATATGTTCACTAATTGCTGAAATATTTTTGCTGACTACGGTTTACGTATTTATTGGTAACAAATATGACTTGCTTGAGATATTAAAAAATGTCAAAACGTTGAACGTCAACATGACAGGCTGTCATTGACAGGATAAAAGCATAGAGTGAACACGGGGTACAGACAGCTGCCTGAGTGGAAGTGGTACAGGCAACAAGAGAAATGGACACCCGATAGTTCCCTCTGTCCCTCTTTAGCTAAGCTGCGATTGGCTTTAGTGAAGTGGCCATGGTTCTCATCGTAGAACAGACGGGAGATTAGAAATTTCGCAAACAAATTGGGTGTAAATAATTCAAACAGAAGTTTGCAAAACACACACCTCAAAAAATTGAGATAAACATTTAAAAGCCGTGTAAACGTTTAAATGCACTAGTAGCAAAGTTATTGTTAACATGAATTCTGAACGACAGCAACTGATAGGCATTATGTATACAATATGAGGCAATTTGTGCATGAAAAAACAATTTAAAATTGGCACTTTAAGCTTAACTGTATTATAAATTATAAAATATTTATAATAAATCTATAAATAAACATTTTACCCTTTAAATCATTTAAAAAAAGTATTAAAAAAAAGAAGTTGTGTGTTTTAGACCATACGACTTGAGTAAAACTTCTTGGCTATGAGAGAAAGAAAATGTGTGCTCGGACCTCTCTCTCTCTCTTTCCCCTACACTCCTACAGTAATATAAGAAACGTAACTCTGTCTCCCTATCCATCTTCACTACCTTATATCCCCCTCGCAACTACCGTTTGCCTCGCCCGATCACACTTTTCGTAACGCTCTCGTCAACAAAGAAATAAATGAGACACTGTATTCAAAATTTAACAATTTAAGTCTAACCAACTTATTTTACACATACAACTATCATATTTCATTATAGTACTGTCCATTAATAATGGTCATTTTACTGTTTCGCATGTGGACTCGTTCCTTTTGATCATTTGTATGTTTTGATTCCTGTAAATTGAGTAAACCTCTTTGCATTGAAAACAATGCTTCATTTTTCATTGATTACTTTCAGCTTTTCATTAAAAAAAGTTTACAGTTTGGCAAAATAAAAAAAAACGACTCAGTATTCCTTATTAACCCCACATATTCCCAAGCCAACCACAGAGTTTTACTAGATAGAAATGGAGGGAACACCAAGCATCTATCTCCCTCGTTGCCTTTATTGCAAGATTGGGGCTCTTGTTTACTCTATGATTCTATTATCTCTTTATTTTTTGCAACATGATGCACCTGTACATAGATAATATATTATTAATTTTTCATTCGATTTTTTTGTTCGTAGGTTATGGTTACTACTTAGTCACGTGTTGTTGCCAATAAGCTGTTTTCAGACGATGCATAAAAGACTATTTTGCCTATTTAACAGTCTAGTAATTTTATTATACATAGCCATTTTTTATATATAGAATTTTTATATATTTATTCATAATTATATTCATTTATTATTATATAGCCATTTATTATATATAACCATTCCCTACATAATCATTAAAAAACTCTATATTTACTGTTAAGTGGCGTCTAATCAACCTATCTAGCAACCCTAACCTGCGTACGCAAAAATGGAATGATTAATCACAGTTCACTGTGGTTTTGCCCTATGTTTAATTAATACCAAATACAGACAGAAGTGTAGTAAAATATCATACTCATACAGAAGTGTAGTAAAATATCAAACAAGTCTGAATTGTATTAAACCATATGGAAGCTAAAAACATGATTAGTGATTACATATTATGATTATATATTTTCCATTATGAGTTATGTAGAGTATAATTTGAGCGTCTTAAAATGTCATTCATGGGAAACTAATTCTAGTAAATATCTACGTTTTATGAAACTATCATCTAAGTCAGTGAAACCCCAGGAATAACAAAAAAAATATTATAAGCTTATTGAATTGTTTTAATTTCCTTTATCAGTTTAAAATGTCTATCTTCGCGTTGAGACAACAACTCTACAAATGCTTTGTCGGCGTCGTCCTTTTTTTTTCTTTTTAGCAGGTTGAGAAGAGATAGATGTAGGTGGAGCAAAATCATGTGACGTTGATGCAACAGGAGTATATAGTATTAGTAGTTTGTTGAATTGTAGCACTGTTTGTTAAGGTTGAGGAGGTATTTTCAATAGGCATATTTTTTTCAAAAACTGTAACTCATCATTATAAATGTACTTTTTGTTTTTTTTTTAGCTTCTGATCCAGATTTTGATTCTGTTTCAACTTTTTTGTTATTTTTCATCTAGCAATCTTTAAAATTTTACCATTTATAATTACCGTGTTTCCTGAAAAACATATAATTATTGTTATTTTTTATTTCAGATACCTAGCAAGTGATTTAGAATTGGGCGCACAACTATACAGACAATTTTAAAAATAACAAGTGAAAAATTATTTGAGGAGTTATTGCTTGAATGTTTTCCGGTAGTCACTACAGAAGTTTTAAAAAAATCAGCCAAATATTTTGCAAATATGCAAACTTTCCTCACTGCATCGGAGCAATAGACGGGAAACACATAAGAATAATTAAACCAGAAAACAGTACTTTAACTTACTACAATTATAAGGTTTTTTCATTTATGTTAATGGCTGTAGTTGATGCGGATTACTGCTTTGTTTTTGTAGAAATTGGAGCCCCGGGAAGTAATGCTGATTCAACTATTTTTTAAAATACAACTTTTTGGAATGCGATTAATAGCGATTCTATCAAACTACCCAATGAAAAAATACTACCCGGATGTACTTTGCCACCTGTGCCACATATATTCGTAGCCGATGACGCATTTGGGTTGCATAGAAATATAATAAGACCTTATGGTGGTCAGGTTTTGAGTGTACAAAAAAGAGTATTTAATTATCGCCTGTCTACAGCCCGGAGATACGTAGAATGTGCATTTGGTATCTTAACAAACAAATGGCGAATATTAAATCGTGCTTTAGATGTATCAATAACTTTATCAATTGATCACAATCAATTAATCACAATTGATATTGTGAAGGCATGTTGCATACTTCACAATTTTGTACGAAAACGAGACGGCCATAATATCAAAGAAGATTTTATACATAATCTTGAGTATTTACAAATAGCTCAATCAATACGTAGTGGAAGACAAGCCAATAATATTAGAGATGTTTTTCAACAATATTTTATGAGTGACAATGGAGCTATAAGTTGGCAATTGTCAAAAATTTAACGAAATTCATTATTGTAGGTAGTTATAGTTTCTAGTTAAGAATATTATAATTTGTTATAGGTAACCAGAGTCAATCAGCACTAACGTTTAAAAATGAACTTATATCATACTTACCATATTCTTTTTATTGTCTCGTCAAATTTTTTAGAATCTTTATTTAAAATACCACATACTTATTTGTTCCCATGCATTGAGCGTCAAATTCTTATACTGCGGGTACCTCTGGCAGTAGATTAGAAGAACATTGATCCAGGAGGGACCTGAAATCACATGGTCCGAGTACTCCCCATAGTAGGGCGCTTGATACTTGCCGTCGGAGTGATTTTTAAGGGAAACAACACATACTCCTGGCTCCTGTGTCCCCGAGGAGCCGGAGGTCCAGAGATTTTCCATCGGTCACCAAAAACAACATACGTCTGAATCATCAGGCCTGTTCAGATGTTTTAGAATTTCCATTTCCCTATTTGCCATGACACAAGAAAGAGAGAAACAAACAATATTATTTAAATTAAAAAAAATATATTACATTGACTAATTTAACAATAAAAAGAACACAAACGATTTATATAGTAAAACATTATACTACACCAATATATTAAAACTCTAAAATTTATAAAGGGCGAAGATTCATTTATTTCTTTTTTCTAATACAGGCTTCCAAGCTTCCTCCTCCAGATGCAAATTTCATAGGGTCCATTTCAGGACTAGGTTTTTTGTCCACCCCAGATATCAGTCTTTTTAACTTTGCGATAGCTAATCCTGGATTAAGACTTTTTGGACACGCCAATGCACAATTCATGATAGTGTGGCAACGAAAAGCTTTAAAGTCATCGCGCAGATCGTAGAGCCTCCGGTGTTCGTCTTCATCTCTTGAATCGATGACCCATCTATAAGCGTGTAGCAAAGTAGCTGGGCCCAGGAAACGGCGTCCGTTCCACCAGTAGCTCGGGCAAGATGTTGCACAACATGCACATAGGATACATTCGTATAAGCCTACAGTTTTATCGTTATCCGCAATACTCTGCGCTAGCTGAAACTTGCCGTCTAAATCTCCAGACTTCCTCACGAGGTAAGGTCGAATGCTATTGTATTGTTCAAAGAAATGAGTCATATCCACACATAAGTCTCTTTGAACATACATATGTGGAATGGGACGGATGATTACCTTCTTATCATTTGGCACAAAAGTGGTGCAAGCGAGACAGTTATGTCCCTGTACACAGACAGCACATGATCCGCAAATGCCTTCACGGCACGATCTTCGGAAAGTGAGCGTTGGGTCAATTTCCTTGATCTTTATTAATATGTCGAGTATCATGCGTCCGCAGGTACTGGTATCGATTTCATAACTTTGCATCGTTGGTGCTTTATTTTCAAGGATTCCATCATATCGGTATATTTGAAATACTTTTCGACTTGACGTCTCTTTTGCAAATGATCTCGTAGAAACACAACCACTAAAGGTTGTTCGCAGTAAAGGAATAATTCTAACATCTGAAATTATTTTATACATGGGAATATTATAATACAGTGTAATTTGTAAAATAATGAACAGAGAAAATTCTCCTTTAGATGTCACCCAGTATAACAAAACAGTAATTCCCTATTAAAAAAATAACTTTCTAATGGCAAATGCCCAAATGTCAACTTTTTCCTCTTTGAACCCTGAAATTTTCGAGCTTAGAGGTTACTTACCTCACATGGCATTAAACCTTTTTGGTTTAAGCTTTTAATGCAGGTTTCAAATAATATCGGTACATGGCTGGACCACTTCGTAACAATAACGTAGCATACCTGTATCATACTTTTTTAAGAACGATGTCCATGCACTACAAATAGTCTGAACTTGCGATTGATTTTAAAACTCCGACTCCAGTTCCAACAAATTTGAATTGCCACAACATTCTGGCTTTCATCATATAATATGAAAATGGATTTTTCCCTCTAATGCCTAGTTTACATGCGTGCCGAAGCTTGGCAAACGTCCACAAGCTCCAAGTCTTTACAAACGCTTGGATGCCATTTACACGCTTGCGAGTGTGCTATTGTGTTCTGGACAGGCAAACATAGCAAACGTGGACATATTTTTATTCAAAATATAAACGGCGGCACTAAAATATATAAATAAATTCTCTAGCACTACCGCTCAATTAAACTGCTTAATCAGTAGAGCATGGAGACTTAATGTTGACTCCCGACTGCTAAACTACAATACTTGTAATATCATTAATACAATACTTGTAATATCAATTGTGTAAAGTAAAAATACGTTGCAAACGCTTGACGCGAGCTTCCGCGAGTACCGTACGACGACTGTTTACACGCTTGTGTTTGTGGACACTTGTCGAGGCTCGCCATGCGTGTAAACGGCCTATAATGTAATTAAGTTCTTATATACTGCGGGCAGCACAGAACTGGTTGTTGTGGCGAACTTTCGGGGGATGCCTAGAAGTGGACGTCTTTTGATGATGATACTGCTTTAACCTTACACATTACGCATGTGTGCAATCTATATTTCAAAATGTTAAAGTTGGTTTGTGTACGCTTTAAAAACTAAAAAAGTTCTGCACCGATTGAAGTCAAATTTTGATACGGTATACAACACGCTTTAGAGATGGTTTTAGTCTATTATTGCAACCAAAATGTGCCACAGCGAAGTGGCAGGTTATTACAGCTAGTTCAGCAAGTTCAACATGTATTCGTCCAGAATACTTATTAAATAATTGCTTAAAACATTAGATAAAAAAAAATACAGTAAACAAGTTTGGTTTTAGATATGGCTTTTCAATTTATGATGCTGTTATTAATTTTAGTGAAAGGGTTGCTTAAAAACTAGATTCTAATTTGAAATGTCACAGCATCTTTTTCGATCTTTCTAAGACTTCTTCCTCAGTATCTACTCCCACTCTCATAACGCAAATGGAACATGTGTCAGGCTCCGGCCACATTTAAAGTATTAGAGAGCTCTAAATCACGTCATTGTAAAATGTTTAGTAGAGTGATATGAATCGGGAAACGTCTAAACATCATGCAGATTAGGGTTTGTACAGCCCTCTCTCAATCTATTTTGTCTTATTGTATTATTGTAAAGAGAGGGACTTGTCAAAATTCTTTTCCTTGGTGTAAAATGAGCACGAAGAGCGGTTTTAAAGTTCACTTATTCTGCCACTCAACTTCATGAATTTTACTTTTTTTATTAACATTTTTTGCACGGTACTGCATGAATATTCAAATTAACTTTGCGTATACAATACTAGATAAGTACACCTTATAGACGCAGCATGACCTAGTAAAAGATGTAGAGCTGCATTCACCATAGAAAATAAACAACTTTATATCGATTATCTCATTCACGCGGAGGGCCGTTCTTCTGCACATGCGGGCTGGTTAGTCCACTAAACCAATTAAAATTCTTTCACGAATGTAAAGCTACATTATCAGTGCGTAATATAGGCGACTTTTCAAGCGGACGCGGGAGGAGCCACGGGCAAAAGCTAGTACATAAGCAAGGCCGCCTTAGGCTATGCCGGGGCCCCCGGGCACACAAGAATTTGAGGGCCCCAAGTTGGACAGAAAAACGAAATCAATAGAAAGGTAGCAAGCTTGAATGGGTGGTTTAAATCGGTTACGATTACGACAATGATTTCTTTCGATATATCTGTTTTGCAAAATCTTCTGTTATATCTTGGTCTGTCAAAGTCTGTCACTTTCACTTTACTTGAGGCTATCAAAATTGGTAACTAATGGTTACGAATTATTGTAGAGGAGAACATAGTACGCGTAGAACCAATTGTAGTTATAATTAGTAAAATAGTTTTGGACGGGTGAACTTAGAACACGAACTGCTTAAAACATATTTAAAAAAGGCTTTTTTAAATTATTATGTTTTACAAATTCCGTGTAAACTAGGCCAACTTCAGCATTATCATTAACAATTAAAACATAAGTTACTTACACGTTATACATCATGTAGTCGGCAGTCGTGTGGTTATCAAAATAATTGTAAACAACATCCCAATGCAAGTGGTGTGGTCCAGTGTGGTCGTTGACAATACACGGTGTGGTTAATAACGTTCTCTTAAGTTTACTTAAAAAATATTTATCTATGTGTATTTATCTATTTTAATTAATTTAAATATTCATAATATTCTGAGTATTCAAATTTATTTTCTGTTTTACATACTCATTTGTTCCTAGAACGGCACCTATGTCGGTGCCAACTTAAAAAAATAAAAAAAGAAGAATAATTTGTAATTTTATAAATACATAGAATTACTGAAAATTGAAAAAAATAGGCTACTATTAAGTAAGGCGATTTTACAATCCAACTAAAAGTTTAGATGGTGGCGAAACGGAGAACCATTTCCTATTTGGAGTGGAGAGATTGGCAATGCCACATATTCTATCTCACTCCGCAATGTGGCGATTTTGATGTTAGTGTTCCGAGGTTGCCACAAAGTCGCTAATTAAGTCCCGATTTTCTTATAATTCTTTTTTGTACATTATATATTAGGTCTTTACCTATGAAATTGCCGTTTTGTATGCAATAAGTGAAAGTACTTATTTTTTCAAACTTTTTTATTTCTGTTATTCGAAGTAATCACCCATGCAATCGACGCATCTTTGCCAACGCATTAGCAGTTTATTGATGCCCTTCTTATAAAAATCAGCTGGACGGGAGGCAACAAACTCTTCAAAGGCATTTTGTACTGCCTCTCGGGCATTGAATTTTTTACCCACTAATAAGTTGTCTAAATTTTGAAAAAAGTAATAGTCGGTAGGTTTTTTTTTATATTCATGGTTCGAGACTGATTAGATAATACGTATTTATTTCATAAATTATTATTGCTATGCGAGACCAAAAATGAACTACACCTATATTATATGCAGAAAACGAAACGTACGATCGTAACTGTTGATCATAGCTGTCATTGTCAAGAAAATGTTAAGTTGTCAATGTCAATTAATTTGAAGATTTTGAAGTTGAAGTAGAACAGTGTTGAAATTTGTTAATGCAATGGGTCGTGCAGTAATTTTATTATTTTTTTCCAATTAGTTTAAAGATTCTTATAATTACTTTTCATATGCGGCAGTCAACATGAAAGAAAAATGGAATTTCATTATTTATTTAATTTGGTTTTCCTACTTAGTATTATCAGCGGTTCGCATGTTCGGCCATGGGTTTCTTTTATCCCGTAAAACGTTAAGTGATGTGACTGAATGCATACCTCTCGAACATTTTGGGTGTGACGGGCGTGAAAAAGGGAATTCAACTGTGAACGATATTTGTAGTGAAAATGATAAAATTCGCCGTATTCTGTCTGTGTCTGGTGGTCCACTAGCATGTAGCACTGAGCGGTCTAGGGTTGTATTTTTATTGGTAGATGCGCTGAGGTATGACTTCACTGAGTATGATGAGGGCATAGAAAAGCCACTGCCTTACCAAAATCGCTTGCCTGTTATGCACGAAATGCTAAATCGATATCCGGATCGAACGCGATTGTTTCGGTTTATGGCAGATCCGCCGACAACTACATTACAGCGAGTAAAAGCTCTTGCTACTGGCTCTTTACCAACTTTTATCGATGCTAGCTCAAACTTTGCTGCTATGGAACTGCAGGAAGACAGTATCATTGATCAAGTATGTGTAAATCAAGCTGACATTGCAGTTTTAAGGCTTAGTTATACTTTTTAACCGACTTCATAAAAGGAGGTTTTATGTTCCACTGTATGTATATTTTTTAGAAATTGAAACTTGCTATCCACCTTTTCATAATTGTCTTACATTCAATCTTATATGTGTACTCTCAGTACTAGTTTTGATGAGTACGATTGACATTTTTGACCTGATCTTCTTAGTTAGCAGTCCTGACTAGTGTGCCAGAAGTTATAGTTTTGATTTCCACCCAGTGCAAATAATTGTATCGATCATTTCTTCTTTGTCTGGGTATAACTTTTCAAAAAATATATGTACATATTTAGTATTTAGAAGTATGTTTATAGGCATCATGGTTACCATAGTACAGGCTCTGCTTAGTTTGGGATCTTTAGGAGTATTGTTGTTGATGTTAGAACTAGTGTGTAAATTTATTTATATATTTTAAGGACTCCTGTAAACTGAGTAGTTTATTTTAATTGTGCTGTTTTCAAGTGTGTTCTTTTAGCTATTGCTAACAATAGGAGAAGGTTAGAGATACCTTCTTATTATTTTTCTTACTTTGTTAATTTTAGTTGTTAATGTTTTGACAAGCTAATGAAGGATCTTGTGAAGTAGCCTAGGATTAAAGTACATAAGTTTTGCACCCAGAGATATTAACAATGTCTACCGTTAGGGTAGACATTGACATTCATGAGTTTATTTCTAGGTTACAAAGGCAGGTGGCAAGGCGGTACTTCTGGGTGATGATACGTGGGCACGTTTAATGCCTGGTAAATGGCTCAGATCACATGCAATGTACTCTTTTCACACTTGGGACCTTGATACTGTTGATACAGGTAAATATTATTTTAATAGTTCTAATTTTTTACAATAGTAATTGTAAAATGAAGAGCTCTATACCTTGATCTAAAATAAAATACTCATACTTTAAGAAAGATTGTTCATTTAAAAACAATGTAATGTATGGCTTTAAGTAAGAGTAATAAAAAAAACATTTTTGCAGAAGTGGATTTAAAAATATATGATGAACTGAAAAGAAATGACTGGGATTTGCTGGTTGCTCACTACTTGGGTGTGGATCATGCTGGTCACAGGTACGGTCCCAACCACCCCGAGATGACACGAAAACTTGATGAAACAAACAATAGACTACGAAAAATTATTGAGGCATTGCCACCTGATGTACTCCTGTATGTAGTCGGGGACCATGGTATGACTGAAACAGGTACATATTCGAACAGTTTATTGTATATCTAAAACCATTTTGTGAATCTTAAATACATATCATTTCAATTCAATTGAGGTAATTTTTTAATTGCATATCTTCTATTTTACCCTGAAAATATAGATCCACTTAATAGCTATTTGTTGCAAAAAGGTAAAACTGAGAGAAAGAACATTTAGAATAGCACTCTTAAACATGTAATGTGTGGACTCAAATGTATATTCTTCTTTACTATTTTAGTGTAACAGTAAGTTAAAAACTAATTATAATGAATTAGTTTGACAAGGTTGAATTTCTCACTCATGGTTTAAAATGTAATTTCATATTATAAGAATAAGTGAAGTATAGAGAAGATATCCTTTTCAAGAATTTAAGTGCTAAATTCCAAATCAAAGAATAAAAATATACACCAATTTTTTACTCGCTTTAAAAAAATGGTGTCTTACAGCACTGTCTCTGAACATTTTTATAAGTGATACTGTGATAAGTTATTAAATTTAGAGAATTATAATATGTTTAGTAAAATACTCCTAATTTTAGTGAAGACTGAAACCTTTGAAATTGTTTTAGACTCACATGAAGGGAACCACACTGAGGGTAGGTATTTAATAGTTTTGTTTCTATTGTAGCCATTTAAATTTGTGTAATTTTGCATTTTTCTTTGAGCTGAACTTTTTGCTATTATGTGTGTGATTCTAAAGCATATTGTTTGTAGTATTTGTGCCTAGGAATTTTAGAATTGATTTTAATTATTTAGTTTTTGGACAATGTTCACAAATTCTGACAATGCAACATTCTGACTCTCATTTACGCCTGTTGATGGATGTTTAGTTGAGACATTCACCAGGACTAAGTCTGACATGCTCAGTGTCTTATAGCCAGGCCCTCATTGGTTTGTCTCTGAGTTTGTCTAACAAATACAAATTGAAGCAGCCATGTGCTATTCTATATATTCTTCCTTACCTATGCTTTAACAAACCTCTCAGAAAATAATTACAACCTTTGGATGGTACTCACTAAAGTTAAAATAATGCATCTTAATTTTTTATTTTATGAAATGTGTAAACCATGAGTTGTGCATGTTACTTGTAGAAACTTTGTGTTTATTACGAATGTAACAAAATTATTAATTCTTTAGGCGATCATGGTGGTGAGAGTAAGGCTGAGCGTACTGCGGCATTCTTTGCATACCGAGGTTCGGAACTTGCTGGCAGTGGACTAGACATTAAGACGGGTAGAGAAGTTCAGCAAACAGATTTGGCGCCAACTCTTAGCGCTGCGTTGGGCAGACCGCCTCCAGCGCCTTCTCTAGGCAATCTCCTTTTGCCTGTATTACCCAAATCTAGTACTGAAAATACTTTGTTACAGCTTAGTAACAATTTAAAGCAGGTGAGTAACTGTAGTGTTTTACTTAACTATTATTTTTAGACTGACTTAAGAAAAACAGAAACTCGTCAATCATGCGACAATTCTTTATTGTGGTAACAACCTACCGCAAAAGACGAAGCAGTAATACACTTAGAGCCTTAAGATTATGACTGTTAATCAAAATGTTTACCAAATAAGGGGTATTTTCTTATTAAAATTTTTGTACCTAACTATAGCATGGTATTCTTTGCTAATGGGATATCCCGTGTAGTAATTGTTTGTACCATTACACAATACTTTATTTTATATTTAGTTAGGGCCGCCGTCTCTAAAACCTGCCCTCCAGGACCGAAAGCGTAATTTCCCCGGATTTTGGAGCTTTCACCCTGGACATTTTAATACTTTTTTCATTCACCTACATCTTGATTATTTTACTCCGTACTTTATTAAGTACCGAAAACTTTAATTTTAAGCCTCTTTTGTTCCATGAAATAGTGTGTTTAATCGTTCTTGTATTAAATAAAAGATAAACAAACCCAATATTAGTTACTCAGTTAATAAAATTAAATGAAAACTTATTTAACAAGGGCAGCTGTGGTGAAATACCTAACCCATAGCTATTATTTCGCAATTGTAGTCTGGGTACAACCCGGACTACAATTTAAACCCCGTCCGGACGCTGGCATCCCTATATTTAGTGCCAAGTATTGCCAGTAGAAGCTAAAATTAGAGGTAGTCTTTACATAAAATGTATGTTTTATCTTATTGTTACGCCATCTCACATTTTTATTTGATAAGTTTGTAATCTTATCTTTGTTTCAATTCAACATAAAAAAAAATGTAATTATGTAGGTTAAAATGTTAGTATGACTAACATTATAACCTACATAATTACATTTTTTAGAAGCGCTACGTTTCTTTTTACAGATAACTCAATACCTTATCCGCTATGGCGAAGAGTCTCAGCAAATATCACTCGACAGACTAGCGCAACTTATCAACACTACAAGGGAAAAGTTAGATAAAACGGGTCCTATTGAGACTGAAGACGATCTTAAACAATATATTGCAGATGTTAGGTGATTATCTTTACATATAAAATTACTTACCCTGATTGACTAATTTATGATCACAGATCCGTGTGGTGATCGATTAAAAATACAGAGTGTCACCACCCTATTCATCCCGTGGGTTTCGTAAGAGCCGTCCAAGGAAGCAAACTAGGCAGGACAAGTGTGTAGTGCAGTAGTGTGTTAGTCAAAGCAATCGATAGTTATCGAACCTAAAATTTATCAATATCGATAAATGTATGAACGATTTTAACTGATTTATGAACTTTTTAGTACTGGTGCTAGGGCAACATGAAGTAAAATGAATCATTCATATATTAAAGCATGTTTGATGTAACGGTGATATTTGCCTTGTGTGTAGACCAGTAATCAACATTAAGCGTTAAGCTCGCATACATTCATAGACTAAGTAATCAAATTGAATTTATATGTATATTTATTAACAGGGAATATGGTTTGCTTAGGTTGCCATTAATAATATGGTAATTAGAAATATGTACTAATTTTTTATTAAAATAAAATTAAATAACTATCGGGGAAAATTCCTTTCTAGTCCTTAAAAGAAATTATACTCCTTTTTAGAGAAATACATCTATCGAACTTGAAGAGTGATGGTTGTAGTTGCGCACGCAAAACATCATTGTTGTTGTTGACATTTTCATACAACAGAGCAGGTTACTCCTTATTGTTTTTAGCATATTTTCTCACCTTAATACAGTTTAAGTTGACACTGGACAAAGATGTAAACAGTTTTGTTTCGCAGACTGTGACGTCATTCAAGACGTCATGACACTATTCAGCGTTTTCAAGGGAAATTTAAATTGTTTTTTTTTAATACAAAATACGTCATGTAAATATTGCTTTTTCTTTAAAATATAGGTTTTTTGCGATAAAATAGATATTAAAGTATATAATTAACCAAGTTCTAAACAACTTACTTTGTTTTGTTTCAGGGCTCTAGTGGACAACATTCGCAATGTTTTCCGTGAGGTCTGGGTCGAATTCGACTCGCTTTTCATGCTCAGAGCGTTGCTACTACTTCTTTTAGCCATATTTTTCAATTGGCTTGTAACTGAAGGGATTCCAATGAATAGACTGCGGAATGTGTTTGCGAGTTCATTCGTTTCTAGTATTTTGATTGCAAATGCATTGTGTATCTCTGTGTGCTACACAGCATACCACTTTGAATTTCTAGAAGATCTGGAACACGCGATCACTTTAGGCACAGGTTTAATTACAGGAGCATTAACTTGCGTTTTAGTGGCGATACACTGGGATGGCATTACACAAAGGTGGTGTGAAGGCCGCTCGCAGTTTTACGAGCGATTTGCCCGCGCTGCACTTGTTGCTTCCGCATCGGTTCTAGTTTCGAATAGTTATATTATTGAAGAGGGAGCTGGACTCTCGTTTTTGTGTTTGAGCGTATTGGCTCTAATGACATGGAATGTAGGTAACGCCAAAGCTTTAGCGGTTTGGACTTTGTGTGGAATCAGTTTGGCTATGTCTCGCTTGTATCGAGGATGCCGAGAAGAGCAAGGTGATTGCTGGACAAACGGTTCAGGTGTTTCTACAGGACAAGCTTCAAGAGCAGCATTAGTGTTAGCTTTGGGATCTGTTGCTGCGGTGGTCGCTGTTGCAAGACGGCATGTTGGATGGCAGGGTTACGGGATAGTTTTAGCTGGATTATTCGCTTGCGCTCACTGGGCTGTCGGTTGGGGTTCACTAGGGTCCCCGAACCGTTCTAGGCTGCTGGCACGAGGTTCTTGGTTAGTTCTCGGTACGATGTTTGCCTTACTCTGGAGGCGAGATGGTCGTGGTGCAACATTGCCTTTAATAGTCTGTAGCTTATTGTTTTATATTGCAAACACTTTAGTTCTTGGTGCGGCGTATGCACCGTCAGCAGCTATAGCTCTAGTGACGGGTTTCTTAGCTCTTAATGTAGTTTCGATGCTGAAGAATGATGTATCTACAAAATTCTGTAAGTATTGATTTCCTTGAACTATAAAATAACCCAGGAAGTGTTTTTGGATCGTATTAGAATTTAAAAATCTATTTAGTCGTATAATATCGTACATTTTTTTTACAAACGGGCCAAAGTTGAAAAATTGTTACTACTTACTAACAAATACAGTCTGTTTTTTACAAATTTTGATAGTTTTGGCAAGTAATTGGTAGATATACCACTTAACAATCCAAAAATGTTTACGTTAAATTGAAAATTAGTAATAAATTGAAGATGACGTTGTAATTACATTTTTTTTGTAACTTCTCAGCGCTGTCAACTCGTTGCAACTCAAGTGTGGCATGTATGTGGGCTTTACTGGCGTCATACAACTTCTACGGCACGGGCCACCACGCGACTTTGGGCCATGTTCGGTGGGCGCCCGCTTTCCATGCCGGGGATCCTAATTACTTAGATATAGGACCAGTAATAACAGCCTCTTTGGTTTCACTCGAACTGTTTGGTAAGAATATTGATTTAAAATCCTACTGCTTCTTTTTAACATTTACTTGACTGCTTGATAACGCGGCCTGCTAATTTAAACTTCACAGAATTATCCTATGTAATATACATATTATAAAATCAATTTATTCTAACATAGCTGTAGTTTCGTGGGCTAATTAATAAATCATATATGTAACTTGACATTTTCATTTTTATAGGCAAGTTTTTTCAATATCTCGTAATTTGTAGGCATGCCATTAATGTTCGGTGCGGCAGTACCCCTATTGGCTCTGTGGGGTCGTTCTGGAGCGGCGACCTTAGGTCCTCGAACACAGCTGGCAGCTGTCTTCTCGCTGTGTCTCAAGTTCGCTTTGTGCTTTGCTATCAGGGTACGTACAACACACGATATATAATGGATAATATTTTAATTCGATAATTAAGAATAAGTGAAAAATGAACACTAGTAGTTATATTATGTACTGTGCTATAGTTAGCTCGTATCATAAAGTAGAATGTGGATAATTGATCGATATCTTATCGATAAGATTCTCTCACTATGAGATTATACTTAGTCCTAGAACTCAAAACAAAACCTATTGCCTTTCTACAGCATTGCGCCACAGATATAATGTAGTATGTTGAATTTGAAGGTATTTGCGTGTGCAATCGCAGCGACGATCCATTGTCGGCACCTAATGATCTGGGGCGTGTTCACGCCCAAGTTGTTGTTCGAGAGCGGCGCCTGCGCAGCGGCACTAGTAGGCTCGGTCCTCGGAGCTACACTCACCGCATGGCATTTGCCTACGCAACACCGTTCCAGTTGACACAAACGAGACTGATCTACTAGGTAGATTTGATATTTAAGGGGCCTCCGTTATTAATACTGTTACTATTAATTACTGTTTGCTTTCAATCTTCAATTAAAGATAAAAATATTTGCTATCACAAAAGCTTCTAACACATTGTGAAGACGGCATTCCCACAGTTTGCAGTACAATTTTACATTAAAACATCATATCTGCCAGCCCAACAGCAGCAGACATTGAACATATTCGATACTAACTCGAGTAAAAAAGTACAATGAATATATGCTGGTAATATTTTTTTAAATTGTGTAATAATAACAAATGTTTAAATGATTGCAATACTGCAACTAGTTAGTCTGTAAATATGGCCAGTGCAGCTTGTTATAGCTACTGCATCTTGCAATTCGCGTCGCCTAGATATAATAGTTATATTAACATTTATATTTGTGATTTGCCGCAACAGATTACCGGCAAATACTAATGAACAAAGTTATGCACTGATATATTGTTCAAATATAAATTAAAGAGGTGCGGAGGCCTCTTTGTTGCTACTGGGACAAATTTATCGACTATAAAACTTCTGTGTTAGTTGATTCTTGAAATTTTATCCATGCGGACGTGAAAGACATTGATATAATTATGTTGTTTTAATGGAATGTTTCATCCGAATGTTGCGAGTTAAGCTTCGGCCTAACTTCGTCAGACAATTTTGTAAGAAATTAGGGCTGCTGATCAAATAGGAATGCTGTAATTTGATCCTAATAATGCGGTCTCATGTTATAAATTTAGAAAAATGTATTGTTATGTTAAGTACCTACAGGTGATGTCTCTGTTTATTTGCTTGTTTTGATGTTTCAAGAAACTTCTTAAATTCACATAAACCTTACAAACTCGTGGCAGTATTAAAAAATAAGAATAATTTAATTTGTGAGTAGTATGAATCTGCGCTTGTGTTAATATACGATAAATTTAAATTTTATTAGTGTTAAAACACGTTAGTACCATGGGTAGCAACTTGCAAGTGACCGTGTGCAACTCCAACTACATACTTAAATTATACTTTGATTAGCTGTATATATGTATGTCCCTACCCATGCCTAAGTAATTTTAATTTACAACACAAAAATAGAAATTGTTGGCATATTTTTACGTAAGCGTGGCCGAAGCTTTGGGTTTTTGATCTCACTTAGATAAGAATAAACAACAACGACCTTGTATGCTTTGTAAATATAATAAAGGAAGAAGACACGCTAAGCGGGATCAAACACCTGCTCTTAAATTTTTGGGTTTCCAGTTCATGCTTAATGGTTGTAATATGTTAATAGTTCTTTTATGGGGATATGATGACACCCAAAGCATTTTTAATAGATGTAGAAATAGTATGAATATAATTTAGATTTATTAAACAAACACTGCCATAGTTATGTGTTGTTATTGAATAATAATATAAATTTGTTGTTCTCTTTACAATATTATATAGTTATACTATTCTAGATTCATAGAAACATCAGTATTTGTTCTAGTTACACCAGTACTCATAATGGTTTTTTCAAAGGCCATATAAATATTGTATATAATATTTATTGCCGATTGACTATTTATCATTTTAGTTTTATATCTACATTTGACTTTTTTTACTATTATTATGATGAAATAAACTTTTTAGCACACATTGGGTTTTATTAAAAGAAAAACAATTACATTCGACGTTAAATATATATTATTATTCTAAAATAGGGTTACCATATTCACTGTTACAAGAGTAAACCATAAAATAAGATACATAAATCCGTCAAAGACTTACATAATATACAGAGGTCAGTAATGAAAACCAAAGCCTGAAACAAATTCACTCACCAATAATTTTCAACCAAATTATAATAACACTGATTAACATACGTACATACATCTATTTTACGAAAACAAATGTTCACGTGGTAGGAGAAGGCGTAGCGGGCACATACGGCGTGAGAAGGTATTCAGAGAATGCGTTCACAGCAGAAGCGCCGCGTACTTCTTTATCGAGCAATGGCAGTTTAGTTACATGGAAGTCTTCATACAAATCTGCAATTTGTTCCAAATATTTCTCTTGGACTTTGTGTCTCGCCGCACACAAGTCGCAAGGCGCTGAAGTGCGTAACAGTAACTGGTTGACGATAATGTTGTGTGTATCGATTCCACAGCGTGTCAGCTCCTGAACAAGACGTTCCGTCTCATACAACGACAGGAACTCTGCTATGCAGACACATACAAATGTGGTTTGGTTGGGATCTTTGAATTGAGCGTTCACTTGTCTTATAATTGACAACATTTCATCCATTTTATTACTAAACATGTCAGAATTAAACTCAGCTAAGCCAAATAGAGTTGCTACTTGGTTAATGAATGGAGCAACCTGAAAATGTTTAAAAATTCTATCAAATATCCTATAAAAAATTCATTTTGCTCTGTGGTATCTGTTAATTCATGAAAGCTTTAGCCATTCTGTAAAAGCATGATTAAAAACTAATTCTAAACAAGAAACCAGTTAAAAGTTGGTTTTAAAGACAAAATTACCTTTGACTTAAGACGCATCAGTTTGCCCAATCCCCTCTCTACAACTTGTGGAAATGATAGCAGACGTAGAGTATGACCCGTAGGTGCAGTGTCAAATACGACTGCACTGAAGTTCATGCCTTTGACCAACTTCATCACCTAAAAAAGGAAAGTGGCTTTAATTTCAAACGTGTAAACATTCATAGAAATCAACATAGCTCCTAAATAGGCCAGAACAGCTTACATCTCACCTTTTTTTCTCCAACAAAAGTGAGAAAGTGAGATGGATTTCTTTTTTGAAAACTTTTATATGTGGGTGTCAGTGAGATTCACTCTCGCACCAGGTTGGTTTGTCATTAAATAAACTTGTAGTTTTAAATTGTTAAAATAATCTTTTTTTTAAGGAGAGGAGAACTAAATGCTTTAGCACAAATGGGTAGGCTCGACTGGAGTGTTACCACAGCCACACAGAAGACCGGTTAAATGCTTTGTGATTTTTGCTGAATGTATTAAGTTACCACAGCCTGAACCCCCGTCCCTTTGAACCTGGGGGGATGGGGGGATTCAAAGGGTAGCAATGCACTTGTGACTGAAGTTGTAGGTGTCTATGGGAGGCAACAGTCACTTACAATCAGGTGCTCATTTGCCCCTCTACATCATAAACGGGCCTGTTGGTCTAGTGGTAAGTGACTGACTGCTAAGACGATTATTGAGTGATATTTTGTTCTGTGTCTGGGTGTAATTTATCTATAATATGTATGTATTTAAAAATATATGTGCGTTTATTAGAAGTCTGGTTAACATAGCACAGGCTCTGCCTAGTTTGGGACCAGACTGCCGTATGGGCGATGTATTTTTATTTAAAAAAAAAACTATAACTAGTTTGATCATCACAAATTAGTAATTATCTATATACTTTTTTAATAGGACCAAACTAAAAATTCTATATATAGTTTATTACCTCAGCATAACTCATGGCTTCATCAATTCCAGGAAATGCTCCAACTATTTCTTGCATTACACCTTTGCCTAGCTTCATAGCTTCGGTTTCCCCCTCAAAATACTCCTCTGGAAGTTCTGTGAGGCCCACGTTAGGGTCAATTTCCATTGCAAACAAATTGCTAAAGCCTTTCACCTTAGTTGGCACCTGCAATTTTTTTGATGTGAAAACTTCTTTAGGTGCATTGCTCATTTTAAACAAACAAAGGAATGTATTTTTTGAGATTGGAAAAATCCATTGAACTCAAGACAATGTTACCGTTACCGACACCTCTGTATATAAGTATCTACATAAATTGGCCCCGTTTACACGAGAGTTGAGTTTGAAATACAATTATACAAATAAACAAAATTGAAGTGTCTGTTTGTAATGTCAAAATATATTTTTTTTCATGCTCACACAGTTTTTTGCACGATACCTATACCTAAATGGCAGCGCTTTTCAAATGCCACGCGAACGAAGTCCCGGGTATATACTTACAACATAGATATATATTCACGTCGAAAATTTTTGTATCGAAAAAATTGAATTTTTCATTTTATTTTCAAGTTTTCACTTCTATCCGCACTCCTGGAGTGCCACTGTTATTTATTTAATCATTGATTGTTACAGAAATGCTCAAAATCTTAGGTCTATTGAAAGTTTATTTATATTAATATTATAAAGCTGAAGAGTTTGTTTGAATGTGCTAATCTCAAAAACTACAGGTTTAAATTGAAAAATTAATTTAGGCTATTAGCATTACGTTAGCGTAGGCATCAATGAAAAATGTTGTTTATTCCTTTTCAGAGAAATAAATGATCTTTTGAATGATGCAGACAAAGTTCAGTGGGTCAAATGTAATGTCAAATATACCAGTTGCTGTTGGAGTAACCACACTCGGGTTCTATGTTCTTCAAAGTTATCTCAACTTTGAGGAACATATCAGCTGAAGGATCCAACTGGTATAGACATGTATGTGCACAAATAATTGCAATCTCACAATTGTTATTGATTTCCCTTATATATACGTAGCCAGATGACCCAGGAAACATTGTTCTGTTATATAAATTTTCAAAGAAATTTAATGTAGGTATAAATCGAAAGTGAAATATTAAACTTGAAACTGAAAGTGTGCTTTTATATTCATACAAAAATTATCATTAAAAAATGAGGGGTTTGGGTAAGAGTAATGATGTAAAAAGTTATGATCTATTCTTATATCTACAAAATATACAAAAAAAAACATTACAATCACTTAGCCATTTCAGGAGAATGTGACTACTAACACTGTGTGTAACATGACATATTCATACTTATATTAAGATTATTTGTCATTGAATGTAAAAAGAAATAAGTTAGAATAAGACACATAATTCAACAATTCATGAACTAACACTGGTCAACATTATTATATGTTTACTAATTTAAAAAATATAGTCACTTTTTCAACTGGTTATGAATGTATGTTAGTGATGTAACAATTAATAACAAAACTTTTTGATAGGAAATGTCTTGACTTTTTGGTTTCAAATGGAAGTGTGTGAAAAGCATATGTTTATTGATAAGAATTACAGTCACAAGTCCCTTTTTCCAAAGTCTACAGAATTACTGACAATTTAGCAATGCACTAAAGACTAAATAATTATTTCTACATAAAATTAACACTTCATCTATGTGGAACAGAATGTTTTGTACTCCCTAAGATCGTTGTTTACAGACTGAAATACAAATAAATATTTTTTATTGACTTATGTATACTAAATGTAGTAGTACTCATAACCTACCTTTGAAAACTTCTGATCAAATGCATCTGAGATATTATGTGCTGGATCTGTAGAAATAATGAGAACGGACTCTCGGACCTTGGACAGTTGTACAGCGAGACTACAGCTAAAAACAATATTCACAATTAGAGAAGAATATTCAATTGGTTATGCCTCTTATTTGATGTCTTACAAGAATTACCTGCACGTAGTTTTGCCAACACCTCCTTTCCCTCCAACAAATATCCATCTTAAAGATTTCTGCTCAATAACATTCTTTAATGAAGGTTCTAGTGGTTCGAAATCTTTATCGTCTTCCATTTTCAAGGAGTAAATAAATTAGACAAATTATTATGTATGTATGCCTCAAAAGTATTCGGCAATTACAAACGTAAATTTTGACTTTGACATATAATGTAATGTGACGTGACATAAATGCTACCAACTCTAAAACTTGTCCCAAACACTTTCAAAATCTCTAAATCCTTGGATAATCTGGTTTTTCTTGAGGCGATATTTTTTTATTAAACTACCTGAACTCTTTCGCTGTTTTTTAATAGCACATATTGGCTATTAGATTTCATTTCAATCAGGTTCTAAATGGTAAAATCTCCATTCCTTAGATATTTTGCTAAAAATTGTTTTTGCGTTGGGCTTCTTGACAGTACTACCTAGGCTATCACTTTATAACAGCCAAAGGTGATCGAGGAGCCTCACCTCGAATCATCGTTGTCAGACGCCGAAGTATGGCAGTTTAGAAGAAATACTTTTTTTTTCAAAGCATTTCATTGATGGTCTGCATAGCATTTTATTTTGTGCCCTAGCAATATTGGTTTATATAACGTCAAAGCAATGAATGCAAATGAAACAAAAAAAATATGGCAATATCGTCTACCTGTCACTTGACTCACTCGTCTTGTCAAATCAATTAGTTGATATTACTTGATATGGTTATAGTATGAATGAAGAATTATTAATTCAGACTATCGATGATAGAAAATATTCTATGTACTCAATGACTGAAATGCTCCAAATTGTTTATGTAAATAATGCTCTACCGTTTGTTTCGAGGGCGCTTGACATTTAAATTTTATGTCGTTGTCTCAGTAATATTGATAGTTTCAGTATGTAGTTATTTATTTCCCCAGATTCGTTTTTATCCCATAGCTCCTGTTACTGTGTCACCTAATCCACTACACGGCCGTTCGTCTCGACATTTATCTAAATTAATAACTGTGGTTTTTCGTCAGTTTGAGGATTTTGAAAATGATATCGCGGACAGCGTCCAGTCCTTCGTTTCGGCGTTCCCAAATATGCCAGTGGTTATTGTGTGTGAAACTACGCCGTATCCGCCGTTTCCTTTTTCAGTTACGAACGAAACTTTGCGTAATGTGAAAGTTATATCTTTAGCACTCAAGCTTAATGCTTTACCTCAAGATTTTAATCCTTTGACCCATATATCAACTGAGTATGTGTTATTTGTACCTGATTCTACCCGGGTTTCAAGACGTGTTTTACAACTGGCAATGGTGGCTGTGTCGAGCGGCAAAATACATGCTGTAGTAATTAGTGTTGGTAATTCTCACTTAACTTGTCAGCAAGTTCAATGGAAGTATGCTGATTGGACACTGCATTATAGCAAGGACGCTTCAGGCAAGATATGTGATGCTGTCCATGGACAACATGCTCTGTTAATCAGGACTGAAGTACTTCATAAACTGCCACAGCCCTTTGGTTTACCATTTCCGGAGTCACTATATTTACAATTGGCTGTAAAAAATATCAAGGTAATAAATAGTCTAATGTTAGGATTCAATAGCTTTTATAATAAAAAGTGTTGGTTGTAGTTATAGGTATGTGAGGTAGGAAAACATATTTTTTTAATGTTCTGAAAAAAGGCTAACCCCTCATAAGTCTATATTTTTACATGTATAAGTATCTTTGGTTTTGATAAACAAAAATAGACAAGGCCATGTAGTTTGGCCTTATACTAGAAAAGGCAAACAAAATTAGTTATTGGGTCAGTAATAGTAATAAATAGAAAGCATAAGGTGCGTCAGCCATGATTAACAATTAGATTAATAAATTAATAAGCACTTGCAGTTCATATATCAAATCATTAACAAATTGAACTAATTTCCTTTTTCTATAAACCTTATGAATACTGCTGATGACATTTAATAGAAAAATTGCTAAATTTGTCAAATTCTTCTTAAGACCATGGTTAATTGTAATCTAAATACAAATAAGTATATTTGTCATTGCAATTTATCATTTTTTTAACTTAATTTTCAATTCAACCTCAATTAAAACCTTGCTATGAAGAGGCCAATGTCTAGCAGTGGACTACTAAAGGCTGTTGATGATATCATTTCAATACCTAACATCCTATGTACATTGCTGAAACTTACTTACGGTGTTAGTATTTAAATTATGTGCATTATTAGACAACATCAATCAATCAGAAACCAAACATAGTAATTTGGTTCTTATATTTATTTGTACATTATTACAGATACAAATAGCAGATGGCAAGCTGGGTGCCGGTCATGGAATCCTCAAAACTCCAGGAGGGAGACAGAGGGCTTCAAGACACATGAGAGATTATAGAGTAGCTCTGTATAAACAGTTGGGCATCAAGGCAGTTTTCAGGGAGGACGGCAGGGTGCAGTGGTTTGGGTGTAAGAGGGAGACACAGGTAAATATATTCTTTTTTAAATCAAAACTGGCCAACAAGCCTGCTCTATGCCAGAGCAGAAAGGAGTTGTCCAGTAAAATTTCAGTAGTATGAACCCAATATTTTTGGATAGGCTTCCTAAGAACAAACATTATTTTTTGTGAAGTAAAATTATAATTACTACAATTTAGAGAAAACATCCAAACAACAATAATAATGTTTTAATCTTCATTTTTAACGGCTTATAAATTGTTATCTAATTAATTCCCAATTCTTTATTTCAGTTGCTATATATATATATATATTTTTTTTTTTTTTTTGTTTACATCTCACACACGGCCGTCTGATCCCAAACTAGGCAGAGCCTGTGCTATGGTAATCAGACTGCTGATAAACATACTTATATATTTCTAAATACATACATAATATAGATAAATTACACCCAGACACAGAACAAATGATCGTGCTCATCACACAATTATTTGTCCTGGGTGGGAATCGAACCCACGACCTCCGGCCTACTAGTCAGGGTCACTAACCACTAGACCAACAGGCCCGTCAAGCTATATCTTATCGTATAAGCTCAGCTTATCAGTGTAATTTGAGCCAAAGGAGATTTTAGTCAGATTTAAGCAGAGCCTGTGTGTTCTCAGCAGTAGAAACACATGAAAATAAAAATGAGAGTTTGGTTATATCTCATCTTTCTGGGTGTAATTTTTTTTTTTTTTTTTTTTTTAAATAAAGACAACGCCCGCATTAGGAATAAATCCTGTGTCGCGGGGGACTTTACAAACATACATGAAACGGACACAAAGGACACCCAGACTCAGAACAACAATTTGTGGATCACACAAAGTGTCGTCCCATGTGGGGTTTGAACCCACAACACTCGGCGCAGTAGGAAGCGGCGTGGCGACCGCTTAAACCACTACGCCATCCGTGCAGTCTATCTATAATATGTATATATATATAGAAATATATAAGTACCTATGTTTATCAGCAGTCTGGTTACCATAGTACAGGCTCTGCCTAGTTTGGGATCAGACCGCTGTGTGTGAGATGTGCGGAGTTATTATTATTATTCTCTCGTTTCATACTGACTGTCAGAACAATCATATTATTGACCAATCAAAAATCACCTAAAGGCCAGCTCTCGTAATAAAAATTCGGTCAAAATACAGTTCCGGTCTACTTAAGACTAGCAGATTACCGATTCAATTCTTGGTCACAATACGATATAATCCCATTACAGTCAACGTTGGATGTTTAAGACTTTACTATAAAAATACCTTTGTGAGATCGAGAGTTGATCGGAACTGCATTTCGACCGATTTTTTCTTCCGAGAATTGGCGAAATTACGGTGGCTCTAAAGTACATCCTTGTATAAACCACCACCTAATCTAGCTTCTACTTTGTTAATAGCGATGTTACCCACCTGTGCAAGGCACACCTTCGTACATTTTGTCAGGCCGCAACACTCCGCCTTGCTGTCGTCGTAATATGCGACGTGTGGCCGGTCATGTTTTACGCGCGTTGTTGCAAGCGGGCGCGAGGTGCTGGCTAGAGACCACCTCCTTACTTGGGGCTGTTTTGAGGTAAATTTTCATAGTGATCTCAGAAAAAATCTTTTTATTTTTCATTTATTTATTTCCATACCTATAAATATATATCTATTTTTATAGGTTATCACCTAATAAAATAAACAAGCTAATTACTGAAAAAAAAAACAACAAAAAATCCGACTGCCTTTTAATGTATGTGTACTTAAAATACATTTACAAAACGGAGATTTTAATTTTTATAACTTTCAAATATCCAGTGTCACTCACAATGTAGACGAATGACTCATCAAACGCCAAAATCCATCTAGCCGTTTGGGCTACAGAGTGTGCTAGGGATTACATAAAATCACTATCACCTGTGATTTATAAATGATGAATCACACCTCTGACTAATTTACAAAACCACTGCGACTTATTATTATTCTTACGTTAGCGCTAGGCTCGCGAAAGGTCTAAATCAAATAAAAACTCGTAATCTTTGATAAAAAGGATTTTGATTTATTTTAATGGCATTTATCTCAATCTATGACCAAATCACAATCACAGATAAATCGCTGTGACTAATACCAATAAGTTCATTATTTGAACATGATTTAAAAGTACCAATAATTTCCATGTCTAGAGTCAGCGTGCCAATAAAATATACATACATACACTCGAAAAATTTAACTTCTGGTGCAGTCGATAAAATATGAATTCATATTCTCACTTACTGATGTTTGGTCAAATTAGAAATACCAACTACTTGATTACGACACTTAAGACCAATGGTCTTCTATTAGGTATTGGCCAATGAAGTTGAAGACTTGTGGGAAAAGTTTGAAATATAAACATTTTGGTTATTTTATTATTTGAGCTAATCAAATCAAATTACCTACAGGTACAATTTTGCCATTTTAAGTGCAGTTTGTTTATCTCTTTACCGTAGCAGTTTGCTGGACTACGTATCATCCACGTAGGAACTCATGATCGAAAATTGTACCAATTTTCTGTTTATCCATGGCGCCAAAAACTACCACAATTTCACAAAAAAAAAAACACTATCTAAAACAAATGACTGAATTTTGAATTAAAATAAAATGGCTTTCAAATAAAATTTATTTGAATTTAGAATCGTGCGCCAATTCACATATAATTAAATCTGAAAATGCTGATTTTAAAAATATCCAACTTCAAATAGGTAACTTGAAGACTTATTATTAGATTGATAGTGTATCATCTCATAACCACATATCAGTATTAGTTGAAGACACCAAATAAGAGTCTTGATTGTTTTTCACTGCTGATTTGTTTTTCAGAGGCGACATATTACCATGGGCAGAACACGTAGAAATTGGGATCCATGCATCAGACGTGACTCGTGTGTCCTGGCTTCAGCGAGGTGGTGCTGACGCCGACGGCTACGTGTGGGAACGAGCTACTAAAGGTCACTACTATAGGGTGGCTTATTCAGCGACTAATAGAGTATATGTGCTTATATTACCGTTCAGCCCTAGAAATGGGACTATGTGGCCTGCCGATTGGGTGTTGGCACATCAAAGAGAATTCCCTGAGAGACATTTGCATCCACTAGCTCAGGTAAGGTTTTTTTCTAAACTACCTAACTTAATAGTATTTTATATAAAACTAGCTGCCCTGACAGTCTTCTTCAAAAGTTATTTATCTGTCGCGTCGTGTTTTGTAAATGACACCACTGAACCACTCCACGGGGGTGTCGTTTACAATATTTTTTTTGTTAACGACGCCACCGCTGCGTCGTAGTGAAGTTCTAACACAAAACTTATGCATGAAACAGTAAATCTTATCGATATCAATTATTTTTACTGACCATTTTAAAAAGCTTTTCCTAGAAGTTTCCAGAAGTTGCTTTAAAGTTTAAAGATAACAGATGAAGTACACACACCATAAAAATTGAATAAGTAGTTATTGTATAATATCGGATCATATTTTATAAATTAATTTAGTTTTGTTGTAATCGATACAATTACAACCATAAATACAACTTCCCCAGTGGTGTGGTTCAGTAGTGACCTTTAATTGTAAATTGACACGTGTCGCATTCTAACGCGATGTTGTTTTGTTTTGATTAAATTCAAATGTTAGCGTGGTTTATATAGGAACAGTGTTGTTTTTACTATTTTTCTCGCAATTTTACGTTTTTTTCTATAAGAAACTTCCTTTAGGGCTTTAGCCGAATTGGTATAGCCATTCTCGAATTTTGCTCCTGAAAACACATTTATCGATTCATTTCGGTTTTATTTTTTTCCTAGGCATGTAAGGTAACTTATTGTTATTTTCTTTTAGAATGTCGTGAAAAAATGTAAACCGCAATAAAATGTTTGGTTTTAGTGTATAATAACATGAGCGATGAACTCTTAAACACACGTAAAAACTAAACAACATGGGATATGGTGATTAATTAGCTAGAACACTATTATGGACGTTTAGAATTTTATTTTTATTGCGTATATGATTAAACTTCAATAATTTAAAAACAGATTTCTGCTGTTTTAGGATTTTACAAAAAAAGAAAAACTATTTTATCATAATTCTTTTGCAGATTACATTCGCTGGACGGCAAGCGCCCGCTCCTAACGACGCCAGAGCGTTTCTGGACCTTAAACTTGGCGCCAATTCCGTCGAGCGATGTGATAAACTTGGACCGAAGCTATTATATCCTTAATCAGTATTTTGTTATTGCTTTTATATTTTCTTGTGATATACATAGTTTGTTAAAAATATTTTTGTGATATTGTTCTAAAATAGAACTAATTAGCGTTTGAATTTTAAAGAGGCTGCACTAAGTGTTATTGCCTTAATTAGGTATGCTTATACTGTCATAACTGTTTTATTAAGCCTATAGAACCTGGCAACACCAGAGCTGTCACTCTGCGTAAAATTATTTAGGAACCCACGCTACATCTTTGTAATATATTTAAAATATTTCAATCATGACCTCGGGCACAATTGGTAGTCTGCACCCGTGATCACGTTTTTTCTAATACGCTTGTTTAATTAGTAGTCACCAGCTCCACATACTGTCTATTTGCTACTACCTGCCAATTTTAATGATCAAATTTTACGATGTTGATAAAAATATACTATGGTCCATCTAATCTAAGAGGTACCGTTTGACAGTTCTGACAGATTGAAGTATAGCGATGGGGTCAAAGAAATCGATTACTAAAATGTCTGATTCTTAAGAGATTTCGATATCATTTCTTAGTATTTACTAATCGAATACAGTTTTACAGATTTTTGTATGTTACTATAAAAACCCGTGTAATGGCACATCATAGGTTTTACTAGTAAATCTTAGTATACACTAGACTTAGACCCGAGCGATTTTTGCCTACAAAGATTTATTTAATATTACATTACGTACATTTTAATTATACGCTTTCCTTGCGATTTTGATGGAACACTCGTAAGACGCCCGGCCTGAAAATTACTCGTTATTAATAAATTCGATTTTTCGTACATTTTAACAATTATTCCCTATTATATTTGAAGAGCCGGTAACACCGGTAAAGGACCTAACGACGTACTTTGAAATGAAGATTGAAAAAAAAAAATCTATTGTGTGTATAAATTAGTTATTTTGCTGTTTCAAAGATTTAAATTTACTCATTAAGAATTTTATATCTTGCGAAAAAATAAAAATAGCTACATACCCCCATGGTTTTACGTAAAAGGTTATTGAAATTGTGAGTTACGTCTATACAAAGTTGTTTCGTCTTGAAAAGTATGCACCGTCACACGGTACCTACCTCTTGGATTAGATGGACTATAGTTACACATCGGTAACATCCTGGGGGGAAAATATTAAAATAAAAATGAAGTATGAACTAAATATATTTATTAATATTTTCGTAAGCTATCTTTAATAAGGCTATGTGGGCTTAGATTATAAATCTGTAAATGCACATGCTTAAAAAGACAGCGTTCTTAACAAATATTCGAAATATTTTGATTGGTAAAGTTAAATTCATTAATTAATAATAGTCTAGTCAATAGTCAGTAGTATGGAAAGGAATATTGGCTCGTCAAAAACGGACTCGTTTGAGAGACATGAACATTTATAAGAGACGAATAGAAATAAAGGCGATGTATTGTGCACAGTATTGTAAATCTGATTACAAGAACTAACTAAATGTTGTTACTCGAAAATTGAAGCTCTATTCATAGAACTCATTGAAATAAAATAAAAAACTTAAGACGAAATAAGAACATTTTCCTTTTTCAAAATCATTAACAAAAATATTCTAATCTTACAGGCGCGTCGTGTAATAATCGCTTATTGAAATTTATTGTATTATTTTCGTAAACAAAGGATTGTTTGAATCGAATATATTCATTATGAATTTGCCAGACGACACTGAGTTCGTCATTTTATATAGTTATGTAATTCAAGTTATTATAATGTATTTCAAAGTCTAGTCAATTTATTTATAAATGGTTTATTGTTTGTTTACTCTAACACTAGAATTTTTACTGAATATAAAATTAATTAAGCTGTTTACAGCGTTTATAATATATTGTTATAATGTATTTTTTCTAGTCTACTCGAATGCGCAATAATTTATAGATTATAGATACAAACTAGTCAGTACAATAACAAAAAGTTATTATTGATCTAGATTAGGTAATCGAATTTGATTTTTGCATAATTATAAGATTATATTAGGCAAGATTATTGTAAGAAACAAAACTTCATTTCTAAGGGTGGCCTATGTCCAGTGGCTATTAAAGGTTGATGGTGATGATTGGAAGAACTGACATTGTCGCTTAAGTTCTTGCAATGGTCTAGTCTAAAGTTAGCATAGTGTTCAAAAGCGACCATTATAAATGGTTTGTTTTATTTATAGAGTTTATCAGCATCAGCATTTTGGTATTACGTGCCTTCTCTCTAGGCGCTCTTCAGTTTAATTAGGTTATAATTTGAAAGCTTTATTAAATACAATAATAAGTGAACAAGTGTTTAATTTAAATTTATATTAAGCTAATAGATAATAACAGAAGTAAAAACATTTCTTCTTAGGGGGTTTAATCGTCTTCAAACTTTTCGTCAACCACGCCAGTTTGGAAAGGAGGGTCTCGTACTAAACTAATGAGTTTATCCAGCTTCATTATCTGAAATATCAAAGAATATGTTACTTTCTATATTGATCGTAGTGCCCTTCACTTCTGTATTCTATTATTTCTAGTACCTTCATTACGTGTAAGAGACTTAAAAACTTGAATTGACTTACAAGTGTTTCATTTATCATATATCCGTCAATATTTCCATTATAAAAAAAATTAGCAATAACAATTTGAACTCTAAACCCCTGGTTTACAAGACCAGTGCTCTAATCCCTGAGCTATGGAGGCCATGTTAAGAATGAGGAAATAACTGCTAATTACCTGAAGTGTTTTCTGTTCAATTACTTCCTTT